>OX451738.1:1055375090-1056769223 GCA_948472305.1 Vicia faba | reverse complement strand
CACTAGACCAAATGCCCATCTGGTATTTTGGAAGGTTAGATAACATCTATGTTATTTGCTTAAGAAATTGTTTTTCTAAAATTACATGTAAATCAATAATTGACCATATCTGCTTATCTGGATACGCAAACGTCTCTATGATACCAGCTGCTAACTAGATGTTGGTTGTGTGTCTTCTCATGATAATATTTTTCAAGGTAAGGTATCAGAAAGAGTAGCCAACATGGCGTGGCACAAGTACTAAATACTAGAACCCTTAAACTATTTGGTTCGGGATTAGATTCTTAACAAGTGTGTTTAGAAAAAGTCAACTTAAATGATCTTAATTATGTAGTTAAGTGCAAGGATACTTTGGTTAATCCAAGAAAAAAGTATCAAAGAGAGTCTAAAGTCGCGACATGCACTAAGGGGCCTGGGCTGCATAAACTGTCTTAGATATAAAGTGGAGACTGTTTTTCTTGAACTGTCACAAACCAAGCACCTAACACATAGTTGCTGAGCTTATTTGAATTTAACTAAATATTGAAAAGTAAAACTCCTAACCTTCAAAAAGGGGCATTCCAAGAATTGAACTCAAGATCTCTCACACCCAAAGCAAGAATCATACCAATAGACCAAATGCCCTAATATGAAAAGATTTTGCATATGAATGCTGAAGTTGTTCTTCAAAAAGTTGTTCTACTTATTTGGATACACAATTGTCAGTTGTTCTTCCACATCTCAAAGTTGCAAGCAGAAACCAGTTGCCTTCTCATGATGATAGTGAGACCACTGGGTGAAGCTACTGATCTCTAAAGCTAACATGTTTTTTTAGGTGAGATATCAAAGAGTGTCACCACACATTAATGGTAGATACTTGATTCATACGATCATTAAGTCGGAGGTTCAATCTCTAATCGATGTGTATATAAAAACATCTGATATAAGGGATCATCTCCTTAAATGAATCTCAGTTAACTTGAGATATTAGTCTATGTTGTTGTGTGGAGAGGATAATTTGATTTACCGAAAAAGGTATCAGAGAGAGTCTACTTACTTATTTACCATTCAGGTTTTAATTTAGGATTTGTCTTTAAACAATGACTCACAAATAGTTTTCTATGACAAACATGTTTTTAAGCCAACACCAATAGAATATTCATATATCTCAGCATTCATCTCAGGGCAGTAACATGCAGTCCCTAATGCTAGTTGTTAGTACTTAAAACAGATGCTTATGGATATTTAACAAACAAAACAAGTAAATCTTGCCAGCTTCCAGATTTTCAATATAAATAATCATTATGGTCTTGGTGTATGTTGATGATATAATCATCACTGGGAATTCTTCCTCCTTTATTACCATCTTGATCAAGAACCTCAATGCCAAATTTGCTCTCAAGGATCTGGAGGACCTAGACTATTTCCTAGGGATTGAAGTTTCTCATTTATCAAATGGTTCCTTGCTTCTTTCTCAAATTAAATATGTAAGTGACTTGCTAAAGTGAATATGTCTACAGCCAATGGAATGCCTACCCCGATGGTATCTAGCAGCAAACTCTCTAAGGTTGGTTCTGATACAATTTCTAATCCCACTCAATTTCGCTCCATTGTTGGTGCACTTCAGTAAGCTACACTAACTAGGCCTGAGATATCCTTTTTTGTTAACAAAGTCTGTCAGTTCTTATCCAATCCTTTTGAAGGACATTGGAAAGCTGTGAAAAGAATACTTAGGTATCTCAGTGGAACCCTTCATTCTAGGCTTCTAATTCAACCTGCTCCAAGCCATCAGCCTCTGTCACTTCTAGGTTTATGTGATGCTGACTGGGCATCAGATCATAATGACAGAAGGTCAACATCAGGCACCTGTGTGTTTTTAGGTCCCAATATCATATCCTGGTGGTCAAAGAAACAGTCGTTGGTGGCAAGATCCAGCGTTGAGGCAGAGTATAGAAGTATGGCTCAGCTGGCTGCAGAAATGCTATGGGTCCAATCTCTTCTTACTGAACTTCACTGAAAAATCTAAACTCCAAAGATTCTATGTGATAACCTCAACACAGTTACTTTAGCTCACAATCCTATTCTGCATAACAGAACAAAACACATGGAATTGGACATCTTTTTTTGTGAGAGAAAAGGTTCTCAACAAAAACCTGGTTGTGGTCCATGTGCTTGCTTAGGACCAATGGCTGATGCCTTAACCAAACCCCTTTCTGCAGTCAAAGTTCTTCCCCTTGATGATAATTGAAGCACCCTCTGTTTCTAAGGGGGGAGAGCTCTCTTGTATTCATAACTGAAATGAATAACAATATATGCAATTGAGATTTAGCATAACAGAATTCTCTCTATTGCATTTTCTATCTTTCTATCACCTATCACTCCCTCTTTTTTGTTAGGGTCGCTTCGAGTATTTGCACTCATCCGGTGCAGCATCCACATGGACTTCAATCCTATTTGTGTTGGTTTTTTACTGCCAAACACTTCACCTCATACAGCAACCCAACTTTTTCACATGATTATAAAAGAAACTATTTGTCAATTGTCATTGCCAAGGGAGAGTTTTACATATTAGGACATGAGTCTGGCTACTAAGACATTATTCATATATCACAACATTCATCTCAAGGCATAAAACAGATGCTTATGGATACACAAGTAAATCTTGCCAGCTTCCAGATTTTCAATAAATAAATAAAAAACAAAGAGCTTATTTGTATTTAACTAAAATATTGAAAGCATCTAACTTTATTTTAGAATCTTATACTAATAAAATGAATAACTACTAAAATATGAGACAATTACGAAACACTGGAAATAATAAATAACGTAACTCTACTTAGAAAAAGGGCCATATTTGTGTAATTAAGGTTAGGTAAGATCTATGTTTTGTTTACTGTTGAAATTGTCTATGTATACCACATGGTCTACTTTTGTTTCATGTATTCCAGCATAAACTGCCAACCTTCAAAAAGGGGCATTCCGAGAATCGAACTCGGGACCTCTCGCACCCAAAGCGAGAATCATACCACTAGACCAAATGCCCTAATATGAAAATTTGTAGTTTGTAAGTAAGTTAGTTAGGACAATTTCATAAGGAGAAGAATAAAGTTCATACCTCTTCTTTTCACCGCATGTTATCACTAAACAAGTTGATGCCAATATTTTGTCCTAATATCCATAGCCAATAGGATCTGATCATGTAATTTGATCATGATGACTGAAGCAATAGAACATTCAAAACAGAATGCTATCAACACTTTTTGATAAAACAATGCAAGCCCAAAAATGCTAAGATTGCATAAATCTTAAGAAATAAGCTGGCCTTAATTCTAGAGTAGTCAATCCCAGATGTCAGCGCGGAGCACCCAACCCAAAAAATGAGATAGCTGGATAGTGATGACGGAATGGCCGCTATTTGATCATTTTTTGGATAAACTACATGAATAATAATTACAAACATATGAAGTGCCAAGGGAAGAACGAAGTGCAGAGAGAGGTGAAGGAGGAACTTCTGATTTTCCTTTGGAATGGCTGAAGGAAGGCTAGGGTTGAGTCTAACTCAAATTTGATTGAAATACCCAAAATTACCCTTAAAACATTTCAAATTTTAGGAGTAATTTTGGTTTTTCAGAGAGGAAAAGGATAGCGGAACAGAAACCGTTCTGGGCTGGAAACCTTATATAGCTGCTATATTGTTCTGCACCGCTAAGGCTTTTCTCATAGCAGCCGGCCTCTGCTCCGCTCCACTATTGACTACTCAAATTCAACTTTACAAAGCTAAGGTCAAATATGTTGACCACTTATAAACACTATTCATATCATATTACTATCCAAAGCATGACTTTCAACATTCTATAATGTAACATTCATTTAGTTCCCCAATTGTTTTATAATATATTACTCATTTTCATGTCTCAAATTTAGAAAGTGAATTCATGTGTATTTACAGTGCACCATTAGTAACCACAAAATGCACCATAAGTAGTATAATTATCAAGTCTATAAAAAAAATAGTTGGAAGAAACATTTCATCGAACAGTTAATGGGCATTACGGTAAAGACGTATATTACATAAAAGCCAAATATTTTTATTAAAACATGTCACTCGATTCAAATGGGTTTTCAAATATGCACAAGATTTCAATGTAAAATTACATGTTGAGATGAAAATGTTGGTTTAGTTGAGGCATAAAAGAGTGAATTGGAATTGACAGAGATTTGTATATTGAAGAAGCAAAGAAGATGAATAACCTGGTGATGAGATTGAATGTTGAGATATGCACGAATCTATGTTGACAAGAGACAGTGGAAGCTAGAATTCACCGTGCTTCTTTCGAATTCTTTCTTTGGAAAATGAACCGTTTCACCGTTGCTTTTTAAAAAAGAAAAATTATTTACAAATTAAGGTTATTAAGGTTTCTTTAATGATGGTATTATTATACTCTAAAATTTACTTTCTTTATTTCAACTTTATTTGACTCATATTTCATCATCATGCACATGCATACATATCATTGTTTTTATGGTTATGGGATCAAGACACTTCTTTTAAGTTTTATCAGGTTACGAAAGACGTTTATTTCGTCAGTCAATGTACTCAGAGCATTCTTCAGGCTATTTAACCAGTAGGCAGTCAAGTCCTCGTCATGCCAAGTTTCCATGTGTTCCAACATGTTTTGGATTGCAGAGAAAATCAAGCGTTTCACTCAATTCGGAACAATTTGAGCAGAAAAGCAGTATTTCGCGGTGTAACTTCAAAAACTCATAACTTCCGAAAAAGTATTTTGAAGTGGTTCTTCAGGCATAAGATCCTTCTTGATATTTTCTCCAATTCATATGTTCGAGTTGAGAGTTAGTTCTTTGAAGAAGATCTCTGAATATGCAAATACCCAAAAATTTGGATTTGCTAGTCCACTGTTTCTTGGGCATTCAAAAATTCATAACTTCAGACCGAAAAATCATCTTCGAGTGGTTCTTTGGACATTAAATCCGTCTTGGCATCCTTTGTATTTCATATGTTCAGGTCGAAAGCCAATTCTATGAAGAATATCTCTGAAAGTGCAAATTACTTGAAAATTCCACCGTGAAACAGATGTTCAGTCGACTGTTCTTTCGATATTCAAAAAATCATAACTTTTTCATTTCTCAATATTTTAAGAAGATTCCCGAAACATGATATTACAAATCTTGTTAGCTACAACTTTACTTCAGGTCCCGAGTTCGAATTATGCTCCAAAAGCTTCAGTTTATAGCATGTTTTCAGAGTTGAACACCGAAATAAGCTGAAATTTCAATGCAACCAAGAAAAGTCTATTGTTTTTCAACGTTGCGAAATCCATAACTTTCTAAATTTTTATCGTATCACATCGATTCTTTTGACACGACTTTACAAATTTCGCCATCGACAATTTTGCTTCAGGTTTCGCGTCAGGATTGTGCACTGAAACTCATGAGCTTGTGGTTTGTTCTCGGGTTGTACATGAAATAAGCTGAAAATTCTGCACTATTCATAAAAAATAAGAGAATTTGCATTTTTTTTTACCATTTTCCAAACATGGCCTTACCTCACTTCTATAAATAGTTTTGATTCAATTTCATAATCACTTTTTGCTATTTCTCATAAAACTCACTCAAAATTCAAATCCTCTCTCAAAAAGTTTCTCTCTTCTCTCTCAAGAGCAAAGTGGCAAAAAGTCACAAACTCCCTCCTCCCTCTCAAGATTCCGACGCACCTCCCTCCTCCTTCGGCCAATCAATCTTGATCATCGACCAACCCTCCCTACCACCAGTCACGCTCCATCGGTTCATAACCCCTTACGATCTTTGTGAACTCTCGCCTGACGAACCTCTCGGCCGGTCCTCCACCTATCCCAGCCCGCTACTATCCAACCGATTGTTCCTTATGATGTATCATTCCCTCCGAGTTCATAATTCCCGCCGTCGAACAATAACATCCAATCAAAACTCCTTTGATCTCTATTCTTCTTCTCCGATTCAAGCTTCCGACGTCGATTTCAGTAACAATTCTTGAGGCCTTGAATTAATTATTTAATTGTTGAATTAAATTGAAGTTGTGTTGTTTAACATAAATTGGATCTTGACTTTGTGAAATAAGTGTTGATTTTCACTATCAAAATGCTCTAACACAATATCCCCCTTTTTCAACATGATCGCGAAGGTAATTTCCCATGCATGTGTTTCTTCCTTGAGTTACTTTATTTGGAGTCCGAGAAAGTAATTAAACTCCTCATAAGACTCATTTTAATTACTCCCTGAATAAGCTTAGAGAATTTTTTTACAAGTTGCATGTCAGTAGAATCAAATATGATATAATATCAAATGTGTTATGCTTGATGTTTAATGAAGTTAAACATGCTTATGTACACATAAGTGTTTACAAAATAAAATACATGAAAATATAATATGATAAGATCATTACAAGTATATAAACTGATAGCACACCATGATTATCAATTAAGAATTATTTTGAAAATGAATACTCATTATATATATATATATATATATATATATATATATATATATATATATATATATATATATATATATATATATATATATATATATATATATATATATATATATTCATTTGTAGAGAACAATGTAAAGAACAATGGCCACCATAAATGAGAAACCATGATCTCTTCATAGAGTCAAGCCAATGTTCTTACAAAAACAACAAGACAAGTTAGGTACCAAATCTTTATTAGGTCCTTGGGGGTTAGTGAAAAATTGGTTGCCTTTGGAAAATCCTTTCATACAATCATAGTGACAATTTAAATCTTCACTATCACTAAAATCACTATCGTATACGTGCTCACTTTTTGAGGACCTTGAACTTGATGCCCTAAGAACTTTAGACTTTGTTCTTTCCTCCTTATTCGTGTCTTTCTTCTTTTTCTTCTTCTTCTCAAGTTTTTTTTCATACATGTGTAAGCAAGTAAATTCTTGCTCATGTTTTTCAAATTTACCAAACAATATAGTGAGATCAATGTTATAAGATCATTAGCTTCCTTTATCGCGGTGGCCTTCAGTTGCCAATTCCTAGTAAGACATCTCACAACTTTGTTAGTAGCAATTATATTGGAAATATGATTACCAAGTGCGTTCAAACAATTAATAAGATTTAATGTAATTTTTTTAATCATCATTATTTCATAGGGCTTCCGGCTTAGATGTAACAACGTCATTAGTATTGTTTTGAGTAATACCGTCACACGTATCCTTGTCATATGAATTAACATGAATGTGCATACAAGGTTTCCAATAACTATAGTTTTCTTCCAAAAAAATTAGGGTTGTTTGTAATCCCCTTTAGGTTCGTATGCCATTTTCTAATAAGAGTTTTGAAGTACGAAATTAACTTGGCTCTGATATCACTTGTTAGACTACAACGACTTATTTAGAGGGGGGTGAACAGATCCCAAAATTAAAAATCATCTTTCAAAATAGTTACTTAAAAAACTTATTTGAAAAACAATGTTGAGCGGAATGTTTTTGGTCTAGATCAAAATAGTAGTATAAACAAACCTAGTTATTGGAAACTCAGATATGCACAAGCCATATGGAATTAAGATAATTATAAAATCAATCAACACAATAATATCTCAATTAATAGTTTAATATCAAACATAATTGTTTCCTATTTCTAATGAAATTTAAACAAAAATATAGAACATTGCAATTTTCCAAACACTTGATGTACATTCGACTTTTCAGAATTTTTCTTTTGAATTGTGTTGATGTGAAAATCACTTATAATCAAAGTGATTATAAGCTAATCAACACACCACTTTAAACAAAACAATTGCAGAAAAATTCTTACGAGTCAATCAATCAAACTATTTGTCGAACACTTGGTGTGCAACACAATTTTCATAATTTTCCTTTGAGTTGAACAAGCTAAATAATTTGTCAAACAATTGGTGTAAAATCAAAGTTTCAGAATTTTCCTTTGAGTTGTGTTGATATGAAAATGCACTTATAATCAAAAGTGATTATAAGCAACTCAACACACAATTCAAAACAAAAACAGTCTCGGAAAATTCCTATGGTTGATAGATTACTCAATTCTATTTGATACACTGATGTATGAAAATTAAAGTAAGTAAAGCAATAAAAGAAAAGAGACACAAGGATTTGTCTACACTGTTCCCCACTTCCATCCTCGCGTGTGGGTACATTTGCGTTCAATTCAAATGTGGAATTATGATACTTTCTTACTTTATAAAAAGTATGATTACAAGAGAATTGTTTAAGAGCAATCCTATAAACCCTAACTGTTTGTTATTGATTCAACCCCCTCTTATTTTTATTTTTAACAAGATCAAGCACACAATAGATTGCCAATTGACTATATGAATTTTTCTACTCCCTTGCATTCTTTATCTCCAAAATTTTCGCGCACCATCAATTGCACTTATTGCAACACAAGACTTCAATTTGATTCGTAGTTCTCGTGTTACTTCCTTTGTGTTCTTTATCTCCAAATGGTCCTTTGTGTTGTTTATCTCCAAAGACTTTCACAAGGTCGTAATCCTCTCTTGAACGTGTTGCAACTGGTTTTTAAATTAGAGTCGACATCCTTAATTTTTATCCTAAAGGAAGGAAGTATAAATGAATAACCCTAAAAGAAATTCAGAGATTCTAAGTTTGACTCGGTTCTAGACGAGGGGAAGGTGTTAGGCACCCCTTATCTACGTTGTTCACAAGGATACTAGGTTTAGAAGCAATATTTTTAAGAAATATGGTAATTATTATTAATAAGGGAAAAGGGTTTGAATTTTAGTTAGGGGGACTCGCAATGATTTTTGATCGTATGCCTACGTATCCTCTTAGGAGGAATCAGAGTCTCATTTTCGTAGTTCTCAGTTGGTTTGTGTTTTTTATGGATTACACAGATATTTTAATTTTCCATGCACTTAGTTCAAATGTGTAGATAGCGGAGATTTTGAACTAAGTGCAAAGTTAATTAAAAATTCTTTGTATTCCTTTTTTGAAAATTAATTGTTAGATTTAATTTATTATAAAAAATGGTTTGACGTTTGTTTGCGTATTTTTAGACGTATGCAGCTGAAGAGTCTAATATAGCCCTCTTATCACGTGGCCAGATATTGGCCACGTGTCGCTTACAGATATTATAATTTTAATGAATCACGGGTTTTAATATTTTGATATAAAATATTAAATTAAATTATGTTACAAAATTTATTTTTAAGCGTGTGATTTTAATATGATTAAAATCATATTATTTTCCCAAGTCTAAAATAATCTAATTATAATAATAAGTAATATGTAATATCATAATCAAAATATAAATATAAATGTATAATATTATAATTATTAAAAATAAATATATAAATATATAAATATCAGAATAAATAAATAAATAAATATATAAAATGAAATTATAAAAAAATAAATAAATAAAATGAATTTGTTGGGGTGTGATTTTAGTTATGAAGTAATATTTAGGAGGTGCAAATAGAAAGGGCCTGAATTCAGATTTTGAATTCAGGCCCCAAATGGCCAGGGGGTGTTAAATTCAACGTAGTTAGTAAAATGAACAAAGGGAGGATACGGATAGCAGTTGGGCCATGCCCAAAGGTCATATCTTTATTTTTTAGAAAGCAAAATCAAATTCATTGCTACATTGTTTTTTCTAATCCTTCTTCTTCTTCTCTCTCTCACGCTCTCTATTATCCCAACAACACAACAACCCTATTCGCAGTGACGCCCTCATCCAACCCTTACTCACCTCAAAAATAAAATCCTTCCACGCCCTAAATTAATGTGGCAAACACAAATTCAAACTTCAAAAGCTAAGCATTTATAATTGTTTACCTCTAATACACGTTTCTCTTTGTCTCCGAGTTTCGATCCCTTTTCGCTAACCCCATGTTCTTTCTGCTTACAGATGCGGCGATGGAGATGGCATGGCGAGAGTGAGAGTGATGACAACGGAGAATGACGATGATGATTAGGGTAACGGAGGCTCCACCGGGTTTAAGGTTTCAGATCTCGAAACCCATACCCCAAATGTGGATATGAACGGTACGAAGGTCCTTTTACTGCAACACTTTCTTCCCTCTCTACTGTAATTTTCTATAACTTTTGATACTTCCGGCTGTAAGAAATTTTTATTCCCCCACCTGTACTGTAATCTTGTTCTTTCTTTATAGTGTTTTTTGGGTACTGTATTTTAGGAAATAAACATAGTTTTGAATTGGGTTTTTAATTAGGAATTCTAGTTTTAGCAAGCTATTTGAATGTAATTTAACAGGTTCTTGAATTAGGAAAGAATTTGAATTTTGATCTATAAATTAAGGACATTGCTTGATTTGTGTGATACGGTGGGAAGAGAACTGACTGTTTTTTAGAATGCTGGTTTGCGTTTTGTGTTTGTTTTTGCAAAATGTCGCGGTAAGCAAGAGTCACCACCGTCTTTTATTTTATCCAACAAGGAAAGGAAAAAAGCACAGAAAAATTCCTTTTTCGAGATGTTTCTCGGGTCCGGGGGTAGATTATAGAAAGGGAAGGTGTTAGCACCCTTTCTATCCGTGGTTATCCACGGGATCTTAGGTACTTGCTCAAAGTGTTTTCAAAATTGCTTTTCTTTGTGTTTGTGGGTTTGAAAGAAGTTTTTTTTTGTTTGAAAGGTGTAAGTGCGAAAAGTTTTATTTTGTTTTGAAAGGAGCAAGTACTTAAGAACCATCTACCTACTCGAAAAAGGAATCAAATTGTGCTATTGTCCTTTAGACAATGCTATCCCACTATTGATGAGTAGGTAGTATCGTCGTTGGAGTTTTAAGGGCCAATTCGATTAAGGGACGTGTGGTCACTAAAGCAATGTTAGGATGCCTTAGCGGTAACCCTAATATATTAGATCATTTTTCCGAGGCAACCGTTTCGAGGCAACTATGATATTTGGATAAGAGGGCGACCTCTAAAACTTCATATACTCAATGACCACGTTCGAAGGCAACCAAGTGAGGTGTACCCTAAGAGTGCGCATGTGCGAGTGTATTGTTTTTCAGTTATTTATCTTTGTACATGTCATGGGTGAGCTACGTTGATTTTAGGTTAAAGATTTGATCTTGTCATGCATTCCCTGTTAGCAAACATCTAACAGTGTATAGTTGCAGAATTTAAATTTGCGGAAATTAAATCTAAACTATTACAAGGCGTCGGGTATTTACATCGCCAAAAACAACCCTTGAAATTTAAATTGCGGAAAATAAAAGAAAGCGATAAAATAAATCAAAGTCCTATTAAAACTATTACATACCGGGAAACAATTACAATATTGGAATCAAATGGATCGCGTGCAAGAAATTAAATCGGATACGGAAATTTTTTAGGGTTTTGACCCTTTTTTGAAAGAAAGCATTTTTGTTTATTAAAACAAATTAAATTAAACCAACAATTAAATTAATTAATGAAAATATTTTTGGATTTTTGGATATTTAAAGAAATAAAATAAATTGGGTTAAAGTTAGTAAAAACCTAATTTCGTGCATTAATTTTAATTATTTGCAAAAAAACATTAAAAGTTAAATCTAATTAAACTAAATTAATTGAGTTGATTTATTCACAAAAATAAAGTGATGATTTTAATTTTAATAAATAAAACATATTTTTATGTTTTTGATTTTATTAAGAAAAAATATTAATTGGTTAGTTTAAATAATAATAATGATTAAACAAAACAAATAAATGAAATAAAAAAAAAGAATTAGAAATAACCCAATGGGGGGGGGGGGTTGGGCCCAAATTGATGGTGAGGATAGCAATTTCCAAGCCCAATTATGCTAGTCTGCTTTGACTTTTCTGATCATCCATGGCACGTTGACTGGGCAATATGATGCACCTTCAATCCTGACCATCAGATTTGGCCTGAAGGCCATATGGCATCTGGAGATCTGAAGGTGTATGGTGTGCTACACTTTGGAAATCACATGGAATAACCTGAAGAAAAATGAAACAAATGCATTGGGGGACCTGGGATTCGAACCCAGGTCCTGTTAGACTTTGAACATATGCCTTAGCCACTGAGCCAACGCGCTTATATTGTTAGTGGATTAGGTGATTATTATTATAAGGGAAACAATTAAAATGCCAAAATTGAAAAAAATAAAAAACGCGAAATTATGAAACAACCAATGGGAAGAGCACGCATCATCGTCTTCTTCGTTGTAAACTGGTTATTTACCTGCGGATTTTATTCGCAGCCTAATTCATGGCTCCTTCCTAAAATCTTCTCTAGGCTATGGAAACGAATTCTGAGACCATCACTATGCTCGTCTCTCCCTCCTGAGCACGCTCATGGCCATTTTTTGCATCAATTTTGCCTGCAATTAAAATGCCCAAAAACGAATTTCCAAAACCCTAGGTTTGGGTATGGCATTACAGGTTATAAAAATACAATTGAATATTGCAGAAAGTTTAGAAATCATGCAAGGATCAAGAATATGTCCATGGTTTGTCAAAAAGATGCAAGAATGAGAGATTGCATTTTCATGTACGGGGCGGTGTTCAAGGAGACTTACAACGTGATTCAGGGAGGGAGAGGGCTTGCTTTTGATCGCTACTGCTTCAGTGGATGTTGTGATCGGTGGAAATAGAACTGACTGTTTTTTAAGCTGGTCTCGCGAAATGCTGCGGTAAGCAAGAGTCGCCACCGTCTTTTATGTTCTCCAACATGGAAAGGACAAAAGCACAGCAAAATTCCTTCTTTGAGAATGTTTCTCGGTTCGGGAGGTAGATTTATAGAAAGGGAAGGTGTTAGCACCCTTTCTATCCGTGGTTATCCACGGGCTCTTAGGTACTTGCTCTTATATTTTCAAAAATTTGTTTGCTTTTCAAGTGTGTGTGGGTTTGAAAAAGTTCGTTTGGAAAACTTCTAAGTAACTCTTGTATCAGTCCTCAAGAGTGTATGAAGTGTTTTGTTTGAAAACTTTTTGAAAGTGTGGGGTGCGAAAAGTTGTTTTTGTTTGTTTGAAAAGAGCAAGTACTTAAGAGATCTACCTACTCTAAGGAATTAAGCTGTGTAAGAGTCCTTTAGATAGTGCTATCCCACCATTGAGAGGTAGGTAGCACCATCGTTGGAGGTATTCGGGTCAATTCGATTATAGGGACAGTGTGGTCACCGAAGCAATGGTAGGACACCTTAGAAGTAACCCTAATGTCCTAGATCCTTTTATCTGAGGCAATCGTTTCGAGGCAACTGGATCTTTAGACAAAGGGCGACCACTAAGACGTCCTATACTTGATGACCACGTTCGAGGCAACCAGTGAGGCGTACCCTAGGGGTGGTATGTGCATGTGTGTTTTTTCAGTTAATGTTTGTCTTTGCATGTTATTTGTGAGCTACTGATTGATTTTATTATTCATACATTCTTTCATGCATTGTTAACAGTTAGGAGTGCGGAAAATAAATTGCGGAAATGTAAATCTAACTATTACAAGGCGCGGGTCTATACATCGCCAAAAAATAAACCCGTTTGGAAAAGTAAATGCAGAAAATTAAAGAAAGCAATAAAATCCTAATTACTATTACATCCTCTGTACAAATACATAAACATAATCAGAATAAATAAATACGCGCGAATGGAAATTTAATCGGGAACATCCTAAGGGTGTTGACCCTTTTTTGAATAAGAATTGAATTTTTGTCCCCTTTTTGCAATTAATGAAATTATGCCTAATTATTAATTAATTTATTTATTTACAAGAAAAAGTATTTTTTGTGTTTTTATGTTTTTAATGAAAATAAAAATAAAAATAAGAAATTTAAAGTTAAAAGAAAAAAAAACCTAAGTCTAATTCATTTTTATTTATTAGAAAAGGAAATTAAAATTACCTAATTAAACTAAATCAATTTATTAGTGTTTTATATACAAAAATAATTAATAGTGAATAATAAAAAATATTTACATTTTTTAGTTTTTTTTGAATTTTTATGAAAAATATTAATTATGTTAATTTTGGTGGTAATAATAATAATTAAAAAAAACAATTAATAACTAAATTAGAAAATATAAAACAAAAAGAAAAAAGAGTGAACCAAGGGGGGTGTTGGACCCTTAAGGAGGTGAATCTGGAAATTTAAGCCCATTAACCAGCCAAGCCACGTTGACTTTCTTGCTTGCCTATGCACAAGGTTGACCAGGAGCATGGTGTGCGTCATCTTTAGGCCACTGGATGGACGCTTGAGGACACTTGACGTCTGGATGAGGAAGGTGTATGATGAACCTTCTTTTGGAACCTACACACAAGCATGTAAAGAAAAAAATGTATAGAAATTTTGGGGGACCTGGGAAGAACTTACAGCGCGGTATGATGGATCTTAGGACGTGGCAAGGGTTGCTTTAGCTTCAGGGGATGGCAAAGAAGAGAGTCACGTTCTCCTTTTGGCCTGAAAATGCTTGCAATACTCCTTTTGATCTCACACTTTTTTTGACACTTTTTGGATTTTTCTCTGGCCGTTTTGTGTAAAGTTCTAGGTTGTGAATGAGGCTTGCAAGGCTTGTATATATAGTAATGAGTGAGAATAAGTCACATTTAGGAGCCTTTAACCATTGCAATTAAGCTTTGGATTTTGTCTTAACCACCATTAAAGGCCTTTCAAAGCTTGTTCAAAATTTGAATTTTCATGCCTAAATGAGCTTAGCACGAAATTGGTAGGTTGCAAATGCTCCATGAAGGCTATTCAAACCATAAGATACCATTTAATTAATTTTTTTAGATTTACTTGAATTATTATGGATTAAAATGAATTAAATCCATAAAAATTAAATAAAAATAGAAAAATAATTGTTTGGTCTTGAAATTGATCATGGGACACGTGGGTGGCATGACAAGGATGAATCAAGTGGAAAAAAGTGGGCCCTTTTGTCAAAAATTGAAGTTTCAAGGATAGTTGACTTTTGCCATTTCACAAAAATTTCCCAACTTCTCCAATGCACATCTTGCTCAATTTTGATCATATGAACATGTTCTTGGACATTTTGGAAATGTCTTGAAGTCCTCTAACCAATGTCGTTGGTCCCATGTCATTTTGATTTACCAATCTCAAGTTATGGTCTTTGACTTGAAATGCCTTTTTGTTGACTTTTGAAAATGACCTATAATGTTGAAATTGATAACTTTTTGTGAGAGCATTTCTTGGACTTGGAATGTGAAGATGAGTTGTAGGAAATGTTATCCCCTTCAAAATGAGCATTGTATGGGATTTTTCTGATGAACCATGAAAAAGTTATGCCTTGGTCAAGTTACAGTTGACTTTTCAACTGTCCAAAAATAGAAACTTTTGCATCTTGATGATTTTTGAGCCATTCTTGTGAAATCATGGTCAAGATTTGACCAAATGATGATTGTGGCTTCAACATGAGATGTTGACCAAAAATTTTGACTTTTGACTGCCAAATGACCATTTTGCCCCTGCAGTTGATTGTGAAGCAATTAGGGTTTTTGACTGTGCAACTTGACCTTGTGAGCCTTGAAACTTGACATGTAGGTGTTTGACAATGTATATGAGCATATGGGACTTGATTGAGCCCTTGAAAAACCTCAACTTCCTTGCAAGAACCAAAACCCTAATCTTGACTGGCTTAGGAGGATGGTTGAACTGTGCAATCCTTGAGTAGACTTGAGCAAATTTAGATGATGCTTGTCAAAACTTTGAAGAATATGGGAGGGAAAATTTTGGGGTACAAAAGATGTCAAGCAAGAAGTCTATGTTGAGTTTTTGTGTTGAATTGGCCTCTAACCAAGATTTCAGTTTCCAACTTTTTCAAGCTTTTTCAAGTTTTGGTTTTCCAGATTGTGCAACCTCTAGGTTCTTATTTACGTGCCTTTGCATTGTACAGGTATAAGGGAATGACTTAGGTTTAGTTTTGGGCTTTGAATCTTTGTGTATTGATGATTTAAGATTTGATATGATCCTCCATTACAAAGCTTCCAAAAATGTCCCAAATCCAATATTTTGTGCATGAGATAGCTTGATACGAGTTTGATCCTTTCCATGATGATAATTGACACCTGTATCAATCAAAAAGATCCAATTTCATCAATATTTGGATTTAAATTGATTTAAAATGAATTAATTCAATAAAAATCAAATAAAATAGAAAAATTGATGAATGGACATAAAACTGAAGATAGGACACATGTGTAGTGTGACAAGATCAAATCAAGTGGAAAAAAGTGGGTCCATTTGACAAATATTGAAGTTTTGGGGATAGTTGACTTTTGGCAATTTTGGAAAAATTCTCAACTTCAACAATGCATAACTTCTTAAATTTTGAACTTTTGGAAGTGTTATTTGACTTTTTAGAAACCTTGGATGTCCTCTAACCAACCCTTTTGGTCTCATCTCATTTTGATCTTCCATGCTAAAGTTATAAGCTTTGGAAAAAAAGGTGTTTTTGTTGACTTTCAAAAATGACCTATAATGTCCAAATTTGTAACTTTTTGTGAGTGTATTTCTTGATCTTAGGGTGTGAATATGGATTGTAGGAAATTGAATCCTCTTCAAAATGAGCTTTGTATGGGTCATTTCTCATAAAGTATGAGAAAGTTATGCTTGGTCGAAGTTGAGTTGACTTTTCCTACAAAACCCTAATTTAGCAACTTTTGAATCTTGATGAATTTTGAGCAATCCTTGATGAATCATGATCAACACTTGATCAAATGATGAATTATCCTTCAAAATGAGAATGTTGACAAAAATCTCGAGGTTTGACTATTTGTAGGTCACAGTTGACTTTTGCCCTAGCATAGTCGATTTTTGGACCTCTTGAGCAATTGACTGACCAAACTTCCTCTGCAAGGCTTGAAATTTGACATGGATGAACTTGAGAACATATTAGGACATTGGGAAGAACTTGAGGTTATTTGGATGTAAGGACCTTGATGCAACACAAAATCCTAATTTGAGATTGACTACCTTAGGATATGGTTTGACTGTCCCACTCTTGAGCAATCTTGAGCCACTTGAAGATTATTCTTGAAATGTCTTGGGGAATATGGGAGGGAAAATTTTGAGGTACAACAGTTTCCCCTGTTCAATTTTCTTAAACCTGAGGATATAGATTGGCTTTCGGGCCTTTCGTGATCCAAAGGTGGAAGATGATTGAACACTAGAGTGCCCAGAAATTTGCACTCGCATGAAGTGGTATCAGCCTTGTGATGTCGGGAATGGGCTTACAAATGCCATTTGGTGATTGTTGGTAGGTGGTTTTGTCTTCTTTGACTGGATTGGTATCAGAAAAATCTTTAGGAATCGATTTAACTGGACCAGAGGAGGTTTGTCTTCTTTGACTGGATTGGTATCATAAAAATCTTTAGGAATCGATTTAACTGGTCTTGTCTCCTTTGACTGCATTTGTCTCCTTTGACTGAATTTGTTTCTTTTGACTGGATTTGTCTCCTTTGACTGGATTTGTCTCCTTTGACTGAATTTGTCTCCTTTGACTGAGTTTGTCTCCTTTGACTGGATTTGTCTCCTTTGACTGGATTTGTCTCCTTTGACTGAATTTGTCACTTTTGACTGAGTTTGTCTCCTTTGACTGGATTTGTCTCCTTTGACTGAGTTTGTCTCCTTTGACTGGATTTGTCTCCTTTGACTGTATTAGTATCATAAAAATCTTTAGGAATCGATTTAACTGGTTTTGTCTCCTTTGACTGGTGAGAAATTTAACTGTATCTTTCCTGAAAAGCAAAGGTCAGTCATATGCAATGCATGATATGGATCAAGCAATGATGTTCTAAACATAAATGATATTGTATTATATGATGCATATATGCATGTATCATGATGTATGGAAATGTAATGTTTTAGCTGGGGGAAAATAAATCCCGGATAGCTGTTGGAGAATAGAGTTGAATTCTTCATTTCCGCTGGGGCGATGAACGAAGGTGATAAACTTGCAAGAGAGGATAACTCTGTCGGGGAATAAACTGATGAAGAGATTACTCCGAGGGGAATTACTCTGTGGGGAAGAGATGTTCTGCTGAAGATTCCACTGATAAACCCTGCTGGGGATGGATTACCGTTGTTGGTGATATGGAATCTGTTGAGGATTGAATTCCTGCTTGTGAAAGGAAAGAACTTCGCTGGGGACGATCTTTCAGTTGCAACTTGCTGGGGATGACCCTGTTAGGCTCTTGTGGGAATAAATCTGAGTTCTGCTAGGGATGATCCCTTGAACTTGGATGGGGAGATTTATTTTTGTACTCCGATGGGGGTAAACTTCCAGAGTCTATTGGGGATGATGGTTCAACTCCATTGGGGAAGCTTTTTCAGACCATGCTGGGGAAATATTGACTCCACTGGGGGTATCTTGTATTCTGCCGGGGGACATTATTATACTCCGTTGGGAAATATTAAGACTGCCAGGGATACTCTTATACTTGCTGGGGAATATTCTTATATTCGGCTGGAGAATATTAGAACCTTTTTAGTGCTGATGGTAGACCAACTGTGCTTGGGGAGAGTATTGATGATTTGTTCATAGTTGTAAGTCTCAGCTGGGAAGAGCTACCATTATTGTCTTATTCTGCGGGGAGTGAACGTATCTTAGCCATATTCTTCAGCTGAATCTACCTTCGTACCTGGTGGATAGAACAATTATACAGCTTGGACAATTCTTATTGCCCCTGTTTCTGATATTACCCGCAATCGTCTTTTGTTTCGCATGTAAATATTCATGAGCAGAAATTAATGTCAAATGCATATATCAAAAATGAACATTGGACGTTCTTTGCAAAACAAAACAGATAAAGGAAAAAACAGTTTGAAAATTAATTGAATTGATTTTGAAGTTTGGCCTGTAAATAGGCGTTTTTGTACAAGAGGCTGACGTCCTAGTAAGAGAATGCCGCCTAACCAAATTTACACAATTTGTGAAAAGAAAACAAAATAGCTATGTGAATAATCCCATTGGGTTCCAACTCTGTTATTGTCTTTATATCTTCAAGCATATCATCACTTTGCTGCTAGTTAAAGATGAATCAGGTTGATTAGTGTCGTCCGAGCTTGACAGTTGATACTGAAGTCTGGATGCAAGGTGATCCAATGATACATAGTATTAGCTTATCCCTAATTTTTGCCTGGACCGCCCTTTCGGGTTTTCAGTCCACCGGGATACCCTTTTTTGCCCAAGTCGCCCTTTCAGGTTTTCGACTTGCCGGGTGTACAGCTTTTTTCATTTTCATCCCTTATTTTTGCCCGAACCCTTTTGGTTCGCCGGTAAGCCCTTATTTTTGCCTAGGCCAATCAACCTAGCGGGTCTTTGATTATGCGTAGTATCTTTTTACTATGTCTGCATTGACGGGGTGAGGAAGGTCGTCACCATCCATGGTGGTTATAATCATAGCTCCTCCTGAGAAAATGTTCTTAACCACAAATGGCCCTTCGTAAGTGGGGGTCCATTTTCCCCTGGGATCACCTTGAGGTAAGATAATGCGCTTGATTACCAGATCCCCAACTTGATACTCTTGTCGTCTGACTTTCTTGTTAAATGCCTTGATCATCCGTTTTTGGTATGTCTGACCATGACAAATAGCAGTAAGTCTCTTTTCGTCGATTAAGTTCAGCTAATCAAGCTGGGTCTGAATCCAGTCATCTTCGCTCAAACCTGCATCCTTCATGACCCGAAGAGAGGGTATCTGAACTTCAATGCGCGACAAGGAATTAGAATCGAGTGTTCGAGGGCGTTGGACCCTTTAAAGAAATTAAATTGAAATTAAAAGTTAATTACTTATTTAATAAGAAAAGAAGTTATTTTTTATGGTTTTTGGTATTTATGAAATAAGGAAAATTAATTAAAGTTAGAAGTTAAATGAAACCCTAGTTCTAAATTATTTTTAATGATTAAAGAAAAATATTTAAGTTTTAACCTAATTTACCCTAATTAATTAATGACATGTTTATTTACAAAATAATTAATAATTAATAATGATAATAAGAAGAAGAAAATATTTATTAAGAAAAAGAATAAAAATGCTAAAAACCTAATTTCTACATATTTTAGTTTATTTAAGAAAAACATTAAAATTTTAACCTAATTTTACTAAGTTGATTATTAAAAATTTATTTACAAAAATATTAATGAATTAAATATTAAATAAACATATTTTATTTTTTTTGATTTCTGATTTTTGTGTTATGAAAATTATTTTTTGTGAATTAACTAAAACAAAAAAACAATTAAAATAAAAAAGAAGGAAAGAAAAGGAAATTAGAAAAAGAAATACAAACAATGGGGGGGGTCTGACCCAATTTAGAGGTGTGTTTGAAGCATTTTTGGCCCAACAGAATGAGGCCCCTTTTGACTTTCAGTGATCATGTGGGAAACAGTTGACTAACGCGTATAGTGATCTCCATGTTTTGACCTTTGGATGAGATTTCCTGGGCGCGTGGCAAGCAAGCAGGTGAGGATGCATGATGGTCTTTTGAGAGCGTATTGCATAGAAGCACGTTAAAGAAAAAATTATGGAATAAGTGGGGGACCTGGGAATCGAACCAAGGTCCCAATACCTGCAAGCCAACGCATCAACCATCCAAGCTATTGAGTCTCTTTGTTATTATTATGGGACATGAGTAATATATGAGAAAACAAACGCTATTGGCAGAAAACAAAAATCTCGCGCGAATATTCAAACCATCCAGTCATGCTTTGACACGCCAACTTCATCTTCTCCATCTGCCTGTAAACAAAAACGAATAGCGGGGGTTTTAAACCCCCACTAACTGCAAAACCTAAAAATAGCGATTAGCACATAGATCAATATAAATTGGGCGCGATGTGTGAGTTCAATTCGTTTGGATGTCACGAATCCATTGGTACCAGTTTAAAGGGCTAATTTTTCCAGATGAAGAAACCCCTCTTTCAAAGTTTCTGAAACCCTAAAGTGCATTAATGGTGGATCACGATACAGGCCTTGTTAGTTCAATCAAAGGATACCATTAGCTTCAGAACACTCATGTTAGTATAAATCAATGGTTAAAAATCACAAATAATGCATGGAAAATGAAACACGATTATGAAATTTTTTGTGAAAAGTAAGACTTTGTTCTACCAATTCCTTGAGTATGGAGGGCTGGTTTTGATTGTAGTAGTTTCGTGGATGTCTTGGCAAGGTTTTGGAATACTTTTGCAGCCTTGAAACGTGCTCTAGGTATCAAAACAGTTTTCAATATTTTGTCCAAAATTGCAAGTTTGTTCTATGGTTTTGAGCGCAGCTTCTCTGTCTTATGCTTTAGGTTTCGATTATGCTTATGTATGTGAATGAATTAGGTTAAAAAAACCAGCCTATAATCCATGCATTGATGATTTGGAGATTGGATTTTCAATGAGATTAATTTCAATCATTTTCAATCCTTTTTTATGCCAATCATTGCCAATCATGTGGAATCTTTCCCTTTTGAATGATGCACGAAATATTGAGCACATAATGAGTGAAATTTGTGCACAAAAAGATTTGAAAGGTATTATTTGCTATTTTTCATATTTAATTTTAATTAAGTGAGTTAATAATAATAAAAATTCAAATAATTAATAAAAAATGAGAAAATAACTCCCTTGGAGGTCAATGGATCGTGCATAGCCTTTGGGTGATGATTCATGGAAGAAATTGAGGCCCATTAGCATTTTTGAAGCCTTTTGTGCAAAGTTGACTTTTCAAAATTCCCAAACATTTCCCAACTTCTACAAGGCATATCTTGCTCAATTTTGAAGCTTTGATCATGTTTTTGGACATTTTGGAAAGGTCTTGAAGTCTTCTAACCAATGCCTTTGGTCCCATGTCATTTTGATTTACCAATCTCAAGATATGGTCTTTGACTTAAAGTGCCTTTTTGTTGACTTTTGAAAATGACCTATAATGTTGAGATTGATAACTTTTTGTGAGAGCATTTCTTGGACTTGAAGTGTGAACATGAGTTGTAGTAAATGTCATTCTCTTCAAAATGAGCTTTGGATGGGATTTTTCTGATAAACCATGTGGAAGTTATGCTCTGGTCAATTTGTAGTTGACTTTTTCAACTGTCCAAAAATAGAAACTTTTGCATCTTGAGACTTTTTGAGCCATGCTTTGAGAATCATGATCAAGAATTGATCAAATGATTTTGGTGGCTTCAAAATAAGATGTTGACCAAAAATTTTGACTTTTGACTGTCAAATGACCATTTTGCCCCTGCAGTTGACTGTGGAGCATTTAGGGTTTTTGACTGTGCAATTTGATGTTGTGAGTCTTGAAACTTGGCATTTGGATGTTTGTCAATGTATGTAGGCATGTGGGACTTGTTTGGACCCTTGGAAACTTCAATTTCTTTGCCAGCACCAAAACCCTAACTTTTGACTGTTAGGAGGCAGTTGGACTGTGCAACCCTTGGGAGATTTTGAAGCATGATCTTGGCAAATCTTGAAGAATATGGGAGGGCAAATTTTGGGGTACAACAACCCGCACGTGGTCTCCTTCCTGGGTGTTCTGCGAGAAGTACGAACGGACGGGGACGCGGTCTTTTCAGAATCCAGGTGATGGTGTAATGGTCATAGTCTGCCCTACGAGGAGTGCTCGAGCTGAGGTCGAGATGGACTGCATGAAGTCGAGGATGTCGTGGACACGGCTGTAGCATCTTGGTCGGCGCGACCCCCTACAAGGCTGTTTGGATTTGGCCTTCATCCTTGCTTTTGGGCCAGCCCGGCCCAGTCCAGAACAGGAGCCCCCCAAGTCGTGGTTCTTGGAGTAGGAGCCATGACTTGACCTTAGTTCGCCTCCGTCACGAGGTCCCGTGCTCGGACAAGGGATCTAGTTCCCCGTGGTTACTTGAGGAGTTTCCCCTGTGTCGCGCTCGTGAGATGATTTTTTTCGAGGAGTGCTCGGGGGACTCTCGACGGGCTGTGTTCGTTGTGCACACGAGGCATCCCTTGGGAACCGTGCCGCCACCCTATCGAAGATAGGGTCATCATTGCCTAGGGGAGCTAGGAGTCGAGGAGGGAGGTTCGTGGTTCCCCGGGGTGACGTTTTGTATTCCACGTCATCACTATAAATAGGATCCTTGGGCCCCCGAATATGTTTTTCCTCTTTGCGCTTTTCCTCCTTCCTCTGCCTCTGCTGCTGCTGTTTTCTCCAGATTTTCATAAGACCGCCGTGCTCTTCGCCGCTGATTCTCTTCTACACCGTCGTATCTCTTTCCTGATTCCAAGTAAGCGTCTTGTCCCTTTTGTTTTTCCTCTGTGGTATATGATATTTTCCATTGTTTTATACGTTAGAGACTGTGCGTCTGGGATTAGCCCCGGTAGATTCGTATTTTCGCTCGTCAAATCCACGTTTATGCCCGGCAAACGCATGTTTGTGCCCGGTAAACGCATGTTTGTGCCCGGTAAACGCATAGTTTAGGTATTTGACTCGCAGTGCTGTCTGGGATCTTCATGATTCAGGGCGCCTAATTCGTGATAGTGCCCGGTGAATTCATAGTTCTAGTTTTAGGATTTATGATATCGCTCGCCATGTCCATAGCCTAGGTCGACATATTCGTGACTGGCCGGGATGTTGGCCCATTTAGGCGATCTGTAGGAAGACTTGTCGTGGTATCTGGGCGTCGGGGAGGTGACTCTACTCTTTTGTTCGAAACTTCAACTTTTTAATTGTGTGTGGAGTGTGACTCGGTTGGTCGTGCCCTTCTTCCCGTCAGTTATGGCGAGCGTATGGATTTGCTCCCCAATTGACCGGCTTCCTGTGCTTTGCAGGTAACAATGGCGGATGAACCGTGTTCCTCGGGGCGCAATGAGGTGGAAGATCAAAGCGCCGAGGAGAATGTGAATTTAGTCGATACCATCGACGATCCTCTGCTAGAGTGGGTGGGCGCCGAGCCTAGAGGGATTGCTTCTGCTTACAGTCGGCGCAACCGGAGTGCGTATACTATCGTCAAGCAGGGCAATAGTCAACCCGACTTTCATAAAAACTTCGTCGTCACCAGACTGACTCTTACCGCACGGATCTGCTCGGAGTTCCCCGAGTACGGGTTTCCCATGTATGAGATCGCTTTCAAGGACCTTGGACTAAAGCTCCCCTTTTGTGATTTTCAGGTCGGGGTCTTTAGTCATCTAGAACTGGCCCCGTCGCAGCTTCACCCCAACTCGATTGCTTTCCTCTGGGCGTTCGAACTGACGTGTCGCTTTTTAAAGATTGGGGCGACCATACCTCTCTTCTTCAGAGTCTTCCATTTACAGCGCCAGTCTCGGGGAGGTAGGCACAATTGGGTTTCCCTGAAACAGTCGAAGAGACTATTCAGGATGTATATGGATTCTGTCCAGGGGTTCAAGGACAAATGGTACATCGTGCGGCCGGTTACCAAAACTGGTCTAGAGTCTGTATACGAGGAAGAAACGGTGGTGACCGAAGATCACGGGGAGGCTCTTCTAGACGATGAGGGACGCCCGGTGTTGGGGCGTATGGCCAAGTTTCCTTTGCATTGGACCTCACGTCACTATGAGCACGGCACCAGGCACTACCAAACGCCCGCGGGTGGGATGAGCATCGAAGATGAGGAGGCCTATGGTACCTTCTGCAGATATGTCGATAGTTTCTTCCCTACCCGGTGGGCCACGAGGGAGGGAAAGGATATTCTCGACGAAGATGGTTATCCGACCTTTGAGGCCCGACCTATCGATACGAAGGCGCTCGTGGAGTGCCAGTCCTTCGGGCAGGCCAAGAACCTACTAGGTCATTACTTTTTTTGCCTTGTTTGAATTTCTTCGCTTGTTATTTGCTCGTCACTAACCCGGGGTTATTTTATGTAGGTCTAATGGATGGACGAAAGGAGAGGCTCCTGAAGCTGACACATGATAAGAAAGTCAACAAGAGAGTGGTGCGAGCTCCTCAGGCGACGAGGATGGGCCCGCCAACTAGCCCGGGTGATGCTTCTGGAGGGTCCCCGGACGCTCAGGATGTCGAGCCACATACCGACCTGATACCGAGGAAGAGGAACCGGGTGGAGAGCCAACCGGAGGTCGGCGAGGACTCTGGTGCGGTGAGGTCCTTCGGGTTGCCCCCCTGTTTTAAAGAGGAGGGTTTCTTCGAGGGGTTTCCCTTGTCCGTAAGCGCTGACGAAGCTGATACCATTAGGCGGCTGAGCAAAGAAAATCGGAGAAAGCATCTGGCCGCCAACATGGTCGGGATGGTCAAAATGGTCGAGATGGCCGTTGTCCTGACCGAGGAGGGGGAAGATTCTGATCGCATCAAGGAGCTGGAACAGGAGAAAGCTGCCCTTAATGCAAGCTCACGAAATTTGAAGGCTGCCCTGGAGCGTTCCGAGGAGATGTTCCGCGAGCAAGCCGAGCTGCTGGTCGCGGAGAAAGAGAACTCGGGGAAGATTGTCGAGGAGAGGGAGTACTTCCGTGAGGACCGGGAACGCTTGGAGGCTGACAACGGGCGCCTCGCCAAAGAGGTAGAGGAACTAAAGGTCGCCATGCTCCCTGCCGAGGATGAGTCAGAGGAGACAGCTCCTTTGCAAAGTCGGTCGGAACTGGTTGCTCGTATTCAACTCCTCGAGGCGGATTATGTCGGTGCTTTGGCGGATGGCTTTGAAGCTGCGGTTAGCCAGCTCACTCTGTTGAATCCCGATCTGAATACTGAAGGAGTGGGCTACATGTCTCAGATCATCGACGGCCAGGTCGTGCCCCCGCCTGAGTCTCCTGTTGTCAGTGGTGATAGCCCCGGGGAAGTCTAGCTGCGAGATCTTTAGTCGGGCCTGTGCGCCTTTTCTTTCGATTGTTTTTGGGGCCTACGTACCCGTGCATATTTTACTTTTTGGGCATGTGTGCCCGTTCTTTGTAATTCCTGAACATCGCCAACCTTCTTGGTCGGTTTATCTCTATTTGTTTTGTTGCCCATGGGCTTTTCGAATGAATGTTTGTTTCGACTTTTGATTATTTTCCCGTGTTTATGTTTTGATATTTTGCGATAAAACTGGCCTAAGTTATGGCCTCGAGTCTTGCCCGTGTGTGGTTGTGACTTTGTTGGCAAATTTGCCTAAGTCTTTTGTTCGGGACATGCTTGTGCTCGGCTTTCTATTCGGTGACGAAATTCGCCTAAGTAACGACCTCGTGGAGAGATTCTTTTTCGACCCTTTTGGATGGTCCGACTTTCTTTGAGATTCGTCGGGCGTGCGGAGCGAAGCCGCTTGTTCGGGCGTATGACCCGGATCGGGGTTGTTCACCCGCGGTGTGAACTGCCCATCGCGAGCTGGGTGTTCTGCCCTACAGGTACTTCGACGGTGGAGCTCGATTGAGGTGTCCACGTCGGGCACTATCGTTCATGCTCGTTTGTTGAACGACGCTATGCCGTTTGGGCGTAGGTTGGGCCTGTACCTTGGCCTTTCTACGGGGTCAGACGTTTTTCCTCGTTGACCGGACGTGGGGTGTCAACGGCGAGAGTCCTTGGTGTTAAGGGTTTTTAACTGTAGTACTGCTTTAGTTTAACAGCGTTCCAGGGTCGTGGTAGTGGTTCTCCGTCTAGTTGCTCAAGGTAATATGCCCCGGTACCAGTGGTGTCGTGGACGCGATAAGGCCCTTCCCAGTTCGCGGCCAATTTCCCTTTGCGGGAGTCTTTCTGGTTCCTTCGTAACACCAGACTGCCGATTTCGAACTCGCGTTTAATGACCTTGTCGTTGTGGCGCAGAGCCACTCGTTGTTTTAAGGTGGCTTCACGTAGGGCCTCCCCTAACCGGATTTCCTCGATTAGGTCGAGCTCGTCCCTGAGTGCCCTGTCGTTCATTTCTTCGTCGAGGGGATTCTCTGTCCGTCTGGAGGGTTCCCTGATTTCTACCGGGATGACGACCTCGGTGCCGTATGTTAGTCGGAAGGGGGTCTCGCCTGTCATCGAGTGAGGCGTGGTGCGGTATGCCCATAAGACGTTGTGCAGCTCCTCGACCCAACCCCTCTTTGCTTCGCTGAGTCGGCGTTTGAGTCCCCGGAGAATGACTCTGTTCGCGGCTTCGGCTTGCCCGTTGGTTTGAGGGTGCTCGACCGAGGTAAAGTGTTGCTTTGTTCCTAGTTTGGTGACAAAGTCCTGGAACCCGTGGTCGGTGAATTGGGTGCCGTTGTCGGTCATTAGTGCCCTCGGGATTCCAAATCTGGCGAGGATGTTTCTCTTGTAGAAACGGAGGATGTTGTGCAAGGTGATCTTCGCGAGAGCCTCGGCTTCTATCCATTTCGTGAAGTAATCCACGGCCACGATGAGGAATTTATTTTGGTAAGTCCCTTGCACGAAGGGACCGAGGATATCCGTACCCTACCATGCGAACGGCCACAGAGACGACAGTATGCTCAGTTCGTGAGGGGGGGCGAGGTGTATGTCACCGTGCCTCTGGCACTTATCACACTTCTTGACGTGTTCCTTGGCGTCCTGCTGCATCGTCGGCCAATAATACCCCGCTCGAAGGGCTTTCCTCGCCAGGGACTTACCGCCCATGTGTTGGGCGTTGATCCCTTCGTGTATCTCCCACAGTACCTTGGGGACTGTGGATTCATCGATGCACTTCAGGAGGGGGATGGAGAATCCCCTGCGGTACAGTTTGTGCTCGAGCACCACGTAGGAGCATGCTCGTCATTTTGTGGTGGTCGCATTCGTCTGGTTCGAGGGGAGTTCGCCTTTCGTCAGGAAATTGTACACCGGGGTCATCCAGGACGAGGCATATCCTATGGCGTGGACTTCGACTGGTGTCGAGGATCTTTCGATGCTCGGGCGTGCTAGGGATTCTTGTATGACGGATTTGTTTCCGCCTTTCTTTCTCGTGCTCGCGAGTTTGGACAATATGTCTGCCCTTGTGTTTTGCTCGCGGGGGACATGTGAAATCTCTGCTCGTTCAAACTTTGTCATGTATTTTTTGACTAAGTTTAAGTATTCGGCGAGGTTGTCGTTCTTGGCTTGGTAACTCCCCTGGACTTGGGAGGCAACGAGTTGGGAGTCTGTGTAGATTTGTATTTCGCGGGCTCCCAGGTCCTCGGCTAGCCTCAGTCCTGCGAGCAGGGCCTCGTATTCTGCTTGGTTGTTCGACGTCGGGAAGGAGAGAGCTAACGAGTGTTCGACCACTACGCCTTCCTCGTTCTCTAGGAGGATTCCCGCGCCACTTTCGGACGAGCTGGAGGCCCCGTCGACGAAGATGGTCCATTTGTGTTCCTTCTCAGCGGGTGGGTCATGAGCGGTCATTTCCGCGACAAAGTCGGCCAGGGCTTGTGCTTTCAGGGCTTTCCTACTCTCGTACTCAATGTCGAATTCGGAGAGCTCCAAGGACCATTTCAACATTCTGCCCGCCATGTCGGGCCGACCCAGGAGTTGCCTCACTGGTTGGTCGGTTCGCACGATGATTGTGTGGGCCAAAAAATAGTGTCTGAGTCTCCTTGCCGCGTTGACGAGGGCTAGAGCTACCTTTTCTATCTGTTGGTACCTGCTTTCGGGTCCTTGTAGGGCTTTGCTTGTGAAGTAGACAAGTTTCTGTCCGTCGGTAGTCTCGCGGATGAGAGCCGCGCTGATGGCTTCGTTTGAGACGGCCAAGTATAGGAACAGTGGCTCCCCATCGGCTGGTCGAGATAATACGGGTGGTCGAGATAGACTTTGCTTTAGGTGGCGCAATGCCCGTTCACACTCCTCGTGACATTTGAAGGCTGCTTCTTTACGAAGGAGTTTGAAGAAGGGGAGGGCGTACTGAGCGGACCTCGCGACGAAGCGGGATAATGATGTAAGCATGTCGTTCATGACTTGTATCTACTTCTTCGACGTCGGTGTTGGGAGGTCGGAGAACGCTCGACACTTTTTAGGGTTGGCTTTGATTCCTCGTTCTGTTAGGTAGAATCTGAGGAATTTTCCTGCCTTGACTCCGAACGTGCATTTCTCGGGGTTGAATCTCATTTTACTTTGTCTTGCTTGGGCAAAGACTACCTTGAGGTGTGCTGCATGGTCGGTGTCTGCTCAGGATTTGACGATCATGTCGTCCATGTAAACCTCGAGCATGTCCCCAATCTGCTTGTGGAAAACCTTGTTCATCATACGTTGGTAAGTTACCCCGGCGTTTTTTAGTCCGAAGGGCATTACGTTGTAGTAATAGTTGCCCGAGCTGGTCATGAAAGCCGTGCAGTGTTTGTCGCCCACGGCCATCGGGATTTGGTTATAGCCCGAGTAAGCATCCATGAACGACAATGTTTTGTAGCCGGTCGAGTTGTCGACCAGCATGTCTATGTTCAGTAAAGGGAAAGCATCTTTCGGGCAAGCCCGGTTGAGATCGGTATAGTCAACACACATCCTCCATTTTCCATTATTCTTTTTAACAAGTACAACGTTTGACAGCCAGGTGGAATACCGGGCTTCAGAAATAAAATTTGCCTCTAGGAGGTCTTTTACAGCTTTTTTAGCAGCCTCCGTTTTCTCTGGATACTGCCTACGCCTACGTTATACTACAGCCCTAGCGGCAGGATCTATGGTGAGGTGGTGACAAGCGACCTCCGAGTCGAGTCCGGGCATCTCCGCGGCGCTCCAGGCGAACAGGTCAGCATTCTCGCGCAAGCAGGCCTTGATTTGCTTCCTTTCCAGGTCAGGGAGATCCTTGCCAATCTTTACTCCTTTGCTCGGGTCTGTGCCGAGGGGGACGAGCTCAAAATCCCCGTCCGGTATCGGTCGGAGTGGAACTTGCTCGCCGTTGGGAGGTTCGTCCTGGTCGAAACGAGTGTCCAGAGCTATAGAGTCGACCTTTGGTGGAGCTTTTTGGACTTCTTCCTTGGCGGACTCTTGCTTGTCAGGCTCCTGTCGTGTCCTTTTGGCGGGCCTTGTCCCTACGTCGACAGTGTCGCATCCCTTAGATGCAACGTTGAAACACCTCCGAGCAGCGGCTAGGTCTCCCTGGATAGTAGCTACTCGTGCCCTTTTGGTGTAGAATTTCATCTTCAGGTGGACGGTGGAGGGCACCGCTGTCAGTTCTACCAGTGTTGGTCTTCCCAGGATGCAGTTGTAGAGGGACGGGCAGTCGATGACGAGGAAGCGTACTTTGACCTGTCTTGTCGATGTTCTCTCACCGAATTTAACTATGAGCTCGACATATCCCTAAGGTTTGGAGGTCGAGCCGTTGAAACCCAGTAAGTCCGACCCTACATATGGCGAGAGATGTGAGTCATCCAGCTGTAGAGTTCGAAACAATTGGCTGTACATTACGTCGACGGAACTTCCTTCGTCGACGAGGATGCGATGCACATGGAAGTTGGCCATTCTTGCCCTTATCAGTAAGGGGATGACCGCTTTGGGGGCTCCCCCAGGGAGCTCTTCTAAGTAGAAGGTGATGGGTTCTGACCTGCCCTTCACCCTTTCAAATGTTACGGTTTGCGGGGGTGCCGCGTCGACCAGCTCATCCAGCTTCCTCTTAGCCGAATTAATGGTCAAGTCGTTGAATCCTCCGCCGTTGATGACCATGGCGGAGGGGAAATATTCCCACCTGCTGTGTGTCGTGAGCGGCTCCTGCAGGTGTTCGGGGACGTCGAAGTCCTTGGGTCTGGTCACGGAGAAGGCGGTCTGGATGGGGACCGACTCGTCAGATGGTCGGGCATCTTCCTCTGGCTCTCTTGTCTCCCGGGTGTCACGACGAGGAGCGTCGTTTTGCCGGTATTGTGCGAGCCTTCCTCCTTTGATGAGGGTTTCGATGGCGTCCTTGAGGTGGACGCAATCTTCAGTCAGATGACCATGGCTCCTATGGTACTGACAATGTTTGTTCTTGTCTGCTCCGGGCTTGGCGGGGGTAGGTCGGGGACATTTGACGCCGCCGTCCTTGAAGTCCGTGCTGGCACACTCCGCCAAAATGCGCTCGCGGGAAGCTGTGAGCGGAGTGTACTCGGTGAAACGCCCCGAGGGTCCCCGTTGCTCTCGGACTCCCCGGGGTCTGTCTTCTTTTCTTTTCTCCCCGGTTCGTCGAGGAGGAGGAGCTTCTTGGCGCGGGTTGCTGTTGGACCCGCGAGTCCTGGGGTCTCGGGCTCGGTTGGCCGCTTCTCTCTCCTCATAATCCATGTATGCTCGGGCCTTTTCGAGGAGGGCATCGAATGTTCTGGGTGGCTCAATGCCCACAGCCTTTCTGAATTCCGTGTCGGGGAGGAGCCCCCTCTCCAGCAGACATCTCTTCATATGGTCCACGCAGGGGACCTGTATGGCTTCACGGTTGAAGCGATTGATGAACTCTCTCAAGGTTTCATCCTGTCTCTGGATGATGGCCTCGAGAGCTGCCTCGGTCTTTGGGTGTCGCCGAGATGCTGTGAATGAACTGATGAACAGGTTCTTCAGGTTCCGCCACAAGGTGATTAACCCCGGGGCGAGTCCTTTGTACCAGTCCATTGTCGCCTTCCTGAGGGTCGTGGGGAACAACCGGCATTTGATGGGCCCCCCGACATTGTGATAGTGCAGCATAGCCTCGAACCCGTCTATATGGTCGACCGGGTCCGCGACTCCATCGTATTCCTTCAAGTGTGGAGGCTTCTCCATGCCCGGGGGGATGGGCGCCTCCATGATAGCTTGCGACAGGGGACCGCGGGGGTCGTCCTCGTCGCTCCGCTCTGGGGACAGAGATGGGGACCTGTAATACTGTCGGGCACGATGGTCCTGGTCGTGCTGGGCATCTCTCGAGCGTGGTGCTCGTTGGTTGATTCTTCCACGCTCGTCTCTGGAGTGTCTTCTTTCCTGTCTCGCGGGGGCGCGGCCGCATCCTCCGGCTTCGATGATGGGTTGCCTCTCCAAAGGGGGCCGTTTCCCCGATGGGCGGGGCGACAGGCTTCGAGAGGTATCTTTGTAATGTCTCCGCGGGGGAGACGGGAGATGAACTTCAATCACTCGAGGAGGAGGAGTCTGGGGCCTTCGGTGCCTCCTCGGGGGTCTTCGATCATCTTCAAGTGCCCTCAATCTTTCCCCCTGGGAAAAGATGAGGTAATTTGTCTGATTGATTGCTGCGAACAGCGCTCGGGTTGTGGCATCTGCCCCGGCAGGGACGGGGACTTCCTGAGACTGGGAAGCTCGATAGTTCGCGAGAGCTGCATCGTCTTCTTCGAGTGGCGGAAGGACCGAGGAGGATGACGCGATAGTTCCGTCGTGGTGGATTGAAGGCCCTGGGGCAGTTGACATAAGGGTGGTGTTGTGACCGGGGTTACCGGCGTTATCCAGGTGTCCATTTTTATCTGCGAGGCTGTGGTTGGTGTCGATGGCGCGGATGTTTTGTTCATCACGAACTGGGTCAGCCATGACGGTGATAGTTGAGTTGAGCTTTAGTCTTCGAGTTGTTGCAAGACGGGGAAGCTAGTTCCCACAGACGGCGCCACTGATCTAACCGGATCAGACTTGGACCGTCACGACTGGCTCCGAGCTGAAGTTGAACGAGATGGGGGGGGGGGTACCTGCAAGGCACTCTGATGCTAAAGTAAGTGGCAGTACGAGCAGGCAAGAAAGTGTGTGTATGGTAAAAGAATGAATACCTGACCCTCTGGGAACAGAGGGTATTTATAGCCCCCAGTGCTGGGCCAAGTCCCTTCATTGGGCCGGGCAGGTTTGGCCCAATGAAGGAACTGCCAGGTTCTACGTGTGTAGTGGGGACCCGCACGTGGTCTCCTTCCTGGGTATTCTGCGAGAAGTACAGACGGACGGGGACGCGGTCTTTTCGGAATCCAGGTGATGGTGTAATGGTCATAGTCTGCCCTACAAGGAGTGCTCGAGCTGAGGTTGAGCTGGACTACATGAAGTCGAGGATGTCGTGGACACGGCTGTAGCGTCTTGGTCGGCGCGACCCCCTGCAAGGCCGTTTGGATTGGGCCTTCATCCTTGCTTTTGGGCCAGCCCGGCCCAGTCCAGAACACTTATATTGGCCCACTATGCTAAAAGATTATGTTGAATTTGCCAAAGGATGTCAAGAATGCCAAAAACATACAGGAATTCAACATGTGCCAGCAAGTGAACTTCACTTGATTGTGAAACCTTGGCCTTTTAGAGGATGGGCTTTGGATCTCATTGGAGAAATTCGACCAACATCTTCTAAAGGTCAGAAGTATATATTGGTGGGCACTGATTATTTTACTAAGTGGATCGAAGTGATTCCTTTAGTCAATGTAGACCAGGAGAATGTAATTGAATTCATTCAAAAATACATCATATACAGGTTTGGAATCCCTGAAACAATAACTACAGACCAAGGATCAGTCTTCACTGGTCGAAAGATGCAAGAATTCGCTGCAGAGATGGGGTTTAAACTGTTAACATCAACGCCCTATTATGCGCAGGCCAATGGCCAGGTCGAAGCAACAAATAAAGTGGTGATCAATTTAATAAAGAAACATGTGGGAAAGAAACCCAGAAACTGGCACAAGACACTGGATCAGGTCCTGTGGGCATGTCGAACTTGTCCAAAAGAAGCCACAGGGACAACACCATTTCGCCTAACCTATGGTCATGATGCAGTGTTACCAGTGGAAATCCACTTGCAACCGAGAAGGGTTCAGAGGCATCATGAAATCCCTTCTGAATTCTATTGGAACATGATACTGGATGAACTAGTAGACTTAGACGAAGAAAGGTTGAAAGCTTTGGATCTTTTGAGACTACAGAAGAAGCGAGTCGAGAAATCCTACAATCGAAGGGTAAAGTCCAAGACGTTTCAGCCTGAAGATCTAGTTTGGAAAGTAATACTCCCAATGGATCGAAAGGACAGAAGCTTGGGAAAATGGTCCCCTAAGTGGGAAGGACCTTTTAAGATTGTGCAAGTTTTCTCAGGCGGAGCCTATGAGATCGAAGAGTTAAGCAAAGATTGAAGACTCTTGAAGGTAAATGGTAAATACTTGAAAACGTATAGACCTATGCTTCAAGAGATAAAAATAAATAATATATAATCACTAATTATAAAGAATGCCAAAATGGAAACTTAAATAATTTTTTTTAAAGGTGCCAAAATGGCTCTGAAATTGTTACAGAAAGTGATTACATAATGGAGAGAAACAAGATTTAGAAGGGGAGATTAGCTTTAATCTGGAGATACTTGATCCTTTGCAATTCTAGTCTTCAATCACATAGAGCTTTCGATTGGTGAAGGGTTTCGAGCTTAGCATCCAGAGATTGAGCTCGATCGGCATGTCTTAACCCTTAAGCCAATTCTTCTTGGCTTTCTGACTCATTGTTCACAGCAAGAAGCTCCTCTTTCTTTTTGTCGTTGGCAGCGATTTTTGCTTCAAACTCAGCAATTTGTGCTCTCAACTGAACATTGTCTTGATCAATCTCCTCGACCTCCTTTTGCCTAGCCTCCTGGGCCTTCGACAAGTCCTTTACTCTAGAAGCAGATTCAGTAGCAGCGTGCTAAGCAGCAGCCACTTGGCCATTGGCCTCTTCGATCTCACGATTGAGAATTCTCTGACGGTTATAGTCCGCTGATACCTGATCAACAATAGAGAGTAAATCCAAGATTACACTGGCTACATCCGGAGGAGCAACAAGAAGATCGACAGCTTTCAAGATGGTTTTCAGAAAGGAAGGAGTTGTTGGTTCCCCCTCTAGAGTTAACATTAAATCTCTTTTAAAGATTTGTGCTTTAACCTTTTGAAGAGCCTCATCGAGAGGGGAAGTCGAGGTAGATCTGCCAGATGCAGTCGAGGCACTGCGATCAGAGGAACTCTCTCGACCCTCCAGAATTGCAGTCAGATAACCTAACAGATTTTGTTGCTTCAGTAAAGCCAAATCCTCTTTGGTTCTGGATCCCGTTGAAGGGATACTTGCATTGGCTGTAATAACCACGTTGGCTACTTGAGTTGGAATTGCCTCAGTACCTGGAGGATTTTGGTTTCCTTCAGCAAAAACTTCTTCACCCTCAGCTTCTGGGATCTCTACATTTTCCCTCTCTATTTCAGTTTCGACGCCAGGGATACCTTCCTCCTCAGTCTCTTGCACTTCGACCAGAGGAATCCTAATCTCCTCTTGGTTTCCTTCAGCTTCTTCTTCATCAGATTCTTCTAGGGTTTCGTGCTGGGGTTCAGAAGTCTGATTTACTTCGTCAGCTGAACTCATAAAAGAGCCTTTCGCTGAAGAGGGCCTATAAGTAGGATTCCCGTCACTATTCAAGCAAGTGGTCGAATCCTCTACATGAGTAGGAATTCGTGTCGAAGTGTCAGCAGTGTCCTGGAAAATAGAAAGAATTTATTGCTTTTAGAATCATCACAAAGTAAAAGAGAGTGGAAGAAGTAAATAATAAGCAGTCGAAGTAAATATCTGGACTGGGATTTCAGCACCAGGACTGGAGTTGTCACTTTCGCTGGGATTGTTTAACCGAGCGATTATCTCATGTTCAGTAGGTTCATTGATGACTACAGGAGGTAGCCTCCCAGTCGTAGTTTTAATCCTGATTTTTGGATGGGGTTCGACGACAGGAGTTGGTTTCAATCTTCGTCTCTGCAAAGGAACAGGAGGAGACTCCTCTTCTTCATCACTAGAGATTTGGATTTCTTGAACCTTCAGTTTTTTCGAGGTAGATTTTTGAATACCCAGAAGATCAAGTCGAAGGGGTCAATACTTGTGTTAGATGAAAAAATGAGGATTCGAAGGAAAAGTGAATACCTTGGGAGAAGGGTTGACGGCAGAGTCTCCCCCTTTCGAACTCTCAGCAGTTTTCTTCGAGGCGACTCTCTTGACAGCTAAGCAGAAGACAAGACAACTATAGTTAAGTAAGTGTAGAAAGACGAATATAGCACGAAGAGATGGAGAATAATAATACCTTTCTTGACTCTGTCGAGAACCAGCTTGAATGCCTCACGCAGATGGTGGGCGAAGTCCTTCTCATCGAAGAACTCTTCGTCATAGTAATGTTTCCACCACGCCTCAAAAGTGATGGAACTCAGGAAATGAAGATTGAAGTCGAAGAAGGTCAGTATAGTTCGACCAGAATACCTACCAATGTGTTTGGTAGCGGCATCTTCCGAGTAATCCGCATTGTAAAAAAGCAGCAGCTTCTCACGAGAGTAAATGGGTGAAGGGAGTGATTGAGCAATACCAAACTGTTGAGAGACAAGATTTGGTTGGTAGGCAATCAAGCTCAATTGATTTTTTGAGCTCTTCAATCTTAAGGGCATGATCCTGGGGCGCAAGAACGATTCCCACATGCTCACGAACTCATCAGTCTCGTCATCCTCCACATTCGAAGGGTGTGGCCTGGTAAACCATTCCGGACCAACTTTTCGACTGGCAAAGGGAGCCATAGTCGAAACAAAGCTCTTTCTCTCCACAAACATCATTACGAAGCTGGTGAAAGCCTTTTGAAACTGTTGGCCTTCATCAGTGGGAGTTAGTAATGCAAGTCTGGTGCCCTCGACTCTCCTGTTCAGAATCTCAGGAGCCTCTTCATTGATCTTGTTCTTTTAGGGAAGGAAAGATTCGAAGGTGGCGTTAAGCCACAGCTGCAGAGGCCAAAAGGGACCAGATAGCAGCAAGCTTCCCCTGTCTCCTAGAACCTTAAGTTGAGTCACACCATTACTGATGGACTCATATAAGTTGGCCAGGATCAATTTGGCCAAGCAAAGAGGGTATTTGTGATGGAGCTACGTTGCAAGCGTCAACATCTTTTTCGTCACTTGCAGTGATTTAGTACAGAAAACAAATCGAGACAACCACATAGCCAAGAAGGCTATATGTTCCACCTCCGACACGGTATTAGAGGTTTTGTCATGAAAGTGGTTTATAAAGGTAGTATACGTGGGTTTTGTAGCAACAAACCCAATAGGATCCTCAGACAAGTCTTCAGGGTCGAAATAGTCACCAGTGGGTCGAAGACCAGTGATGGCGGCTATGTCGAATAAAGTAGGAGTCATCATCCCACAAGGAAGATGAAAAGTGAAACGTGCATTGTCCCAAAAGTACAATGAAGATACCAGCATAAGGGGCAGTAAGGTAATCATATCTTCGACAACATCACCAGGTCATAAATGCCCATCTCTTTCCAAACAGAAGCTTGCACCCTCTCCATCTTACTCAGCCAGTCTGAATATTCAGAAGAAAGATTAGGGCTTAAGCGAAATATTCAATTCCCTTTGTTCATGAACTGGAGGTTGATATCCTCTGTAGTCTGAGGATGCTGCTGGTTCGCCGGAGTGGCGTCTTCGGGGTCATCCCTAGGTTTTTTGGCGCAACCTATGGGTCTAAGCCTTGGGTGTGTAGGAAAAAAGGCGCGGTTTTTTAAGGTATTTTCGACGCATGAGGATAATGGACCGGACATAGCATACATGTTTCCACCGTATCTGATGGGAATAGGGAGTTGAGAATCATAGGCCTCTCGCCATTCTCTGGTTATAGGTTCAGCAATGTACTTGTTAGTCGAGGAAGAAGGAGGGTTGGTGGAAAAATCTTTGGTGGTTTCTGAACATCATTAGTGTTTTTTGGTTGAGGATTGTTTGGAGCAATAGAGAGAAAGGCCATTGTTAAAGACTTAAGAGAAAGAGCGAAGGCGAGAGTACAATATTGTGAGAATGCAAGGGATTTGGAAAAGCTGGAAATGATAAAAGTTCCAAATAGAAAAGCTTGGAAGTATTTATAGCCTTCAGAAGAGGGAGATGTCTCGTCAAGGGCATTTAATGTTTCGCAGGTAGTGGGGCATATGGCAAAGCGTGAAACGGTTACCGTGCAAGCATTAGGAAACATTGGGACATGCTTTCCTAGATTATAGGAATATGGCCATCATGGCAAGCGTGGTAACGACGGTTTTGAAGAGACATCTTGGAGAAAAGTAATGATGGGTTTACCAAGTGTAGCAGCTGTCGGAAGGCGAAAAGCACACGTCAAAACTTGGTGGACAACTGGGGAGACAGGTGTCGAATGGGAAGTTCAAAGAATGGCTATTTCTTTGAGCGTCGAAATAGACATTCTTGGGGGGCAATTTGTTGGCTCCCAAATTCGACACTTACTATATTTGGTCTTTTGGACCAAACAACTGGAAATGAACTAAACTAGGAGGTATGATTAGACACATGAGATAACTTAGGAAAAAGGATCTAAGTTATGATAAGAGTCTTCGACCAAGGGTTCATTTGACTGAAGCTGATTTAGGTTGCTCGACTGAAGGAAAGTGTTCACGCCTTGCCACATGGGACGAAGACCATTTGAAATTTGAATTATTGGAGGGAAATGTGGTTTTCATCAGCGTCTAAGGGAAAGCAATGTGGCAAAAAGCTGTGGGTCGAGGAACATGCAGAAGACACTTGTCTTCATCCTAGCGCAGAATGTCCCCTCGACGGTTACCTACTTTTAGTATAAATTAAGAAGCTTGTGTAATTTTTAAGGGTGTTCAACCTATTATACTAAATCTCTCAAATATTATCCAAGTAACTACTGCTTGAGAAAGGATAAAAGTTGAGCAATGTACGTTAGAAACACCTTTTTTTAATTAATAAAAGTCTTTTTACATTACTTTACCATTATCCCGCAAAGTTATCCTTTTATTTCTTTTACTTGCATTTTTATGTTTTTGCTTACTTTCCAACAATCTCAAACATCCTTTCTTTGAGTCGAACGTGCGTTTTTCCTTCTTACTCATTTTACATAAAGATTAGCATATGTCCTGGGATTAGTTTGATCGATCCCGTAAGTAAACCAAAAACTTACCTTTTTGGAGATCAGCGGTTGTTTACCAAAAACAACAGTAAACACCAACTCATTGAGCTTTTCGGGCCGACTCATACTGTTTTGTGGGTCATTTTTGCATAATTTTTTATTCTAAAACTTCCTTTTTTTGCCTAAAAAGTTGCCAACTATAAATGTATCATTCATGAAAAATCAGTTTATGCACAAAACATATATTTCAGACTGGCTCTTGTAGCAATTTAGGCTGACTCATGTACTGTCCTAAATAAGCAGTTTTTTGTCTAAAATTTCAGGTCGGCTCATGTAGCATTTCAGGCCAGCTCATGTAGCACTTTAGGACGACTCATGTATTGTCTTAAATAAACAGTTTTTTTGTATGAAATTTCAGGCCGGCTCATGTAGCATTTCAGGTCGGCTCGTGTACTGTCCTAAATAAGCAGTTTTGCTTCTATTTTGTTCAGGCTGACTCATAGAAATTTTCAGGCCGACTCATGTACTGTCTTAAATAAGCAGTTTTCTTCTGTTTTATTCAGGCCAGCCCATAAAGCTTTTCGGGCCGACTCATACTATTTTGTGGGTCATTTTTGCATAATTTTTTATTCCAAAACTTCCCTTTTTTGCCTAAAAAGTTGCCAACTATAAATGTATCATTCATGCATCACTCCAACTTGATGATACCATAAAATTAGCCTATATTTTCTCTTCATCTTCAACATCCAACCGATACATACACACTAACAAACCATTGTAATGATTCTTTGTTGGGGGTGCCTCTAGACGAGGTTTGACAATGTAACGCCCCGATATTTAATTATTTATTTAATTAAATATTTTTGAATATTTTATGTTAATTTGAATTTTTATCATCGAAGTCGGAATTATTTTATTTAGCGGCATGATAAATAATCAGATTTAATTTGGTGAAATTAAGTTGAAGTATCATTTTATTATTAAGCTTAAATATGATATTGGGCTTAGTTTGTGGTGTTGTGAAGTAATAAGGGGGTATGTCACTTAGGCCCATTTATATTTATTAAGAGAGTAAGTAATATAATAATATTATTGTATTAGGAATAGAAATAAAGGGGAAAGAGAGGATAGTGTATCAGGAAAAGAAAAAGAAGAGAAAGAGGAATAGAGTTTTGAGAGGAGAAGAAGAACAAGAGAAGTTGCTACTAGTTCCAAATTCCCAGAAATCCCATTGAAATTTCTTAGAGCTGCACTCAATCCAAGGTAAGGGCGGGGTTCTTGCTAAATAAATGGGAGTATGATGAATTTTAATTTGGGTTTAGGGTAATAGTTCCACTATTATGTTTTGATGAGCAATTTGTTTGTGTTGTCATTGAAATTAACAATTGATTTGAGTTGTGTTGTTATTTGTTGTATTTGAACTGTGTTGGGTTAATGCTAAATTAGGATAAATGGGTGAATTGAAACAAGAATGAAGAAGAACAAGGAATATGTGTAAAGGGAGGCAAAGATGGTTTTTTTTAGCTCCAGGCCTTCTGGAACGGTCGTGTCAGCCCCTGCATTCCACGCATTTCCCTTTCCTTCTTCTGGCACGGCCGTGTCAGGCAACACGGCCACCCGTGTCAGCTGCTGTAGCAAATTTTTTGAAGATTAAACTTATGTATTTTTCTGATCCGATTCAGCTTATTTGATTCTTATGCAAACCAAAGCATAAAATATGGTGATAGGGAATAAAAATATCAATTAGTTTAACGAAGAAATGATTAGGTAACTACTAAATTCCGGTGTAGAACCATTGATCAGTAGCCGAATTAGGAAGTATAATTAGTTGTCTGGAATTTAATGAAATTTGGTCGGGTAACTAAGTTTAATTAGTAGGTAATTATGGATATGTCTTTTTGTTGAAATTATGTCGATTATGCTGAATTGCCGGTACAATAGGTTAATTCGTTATGTCCGGTTTAGGGACATTGTTGATTATAGGTCTTATGACCAATGTTGTGTTATTTTGTGCTGATCAATGAAAAGTTGTTGATTCTGTTGACATGTTGTGTTGTAGGCCTTTGGCCAATGTTGAACGATGTGGTTTGTTGTACATTCATACATTTGCATTTGTGAAGGCCTGTATTGGCGAATATTGTGAAGGCATGTATTGGCGGATTTTGTGAAGGCCTGTATTGGCAAAATGAATTGTGAAGAAGGCTTATGCCTTGTGCCTCGAAATTACTGACAAATATTTATGTTGGGAGTTTTACTCTGATGGTACTACATGCATTCACATAGTTTCAAGTTGCATATCCGAGTCGTATATGTTGAATTATGGTGTTGATGATTTGTGAAGTGTTGAATTATTGTTGTATGAAGTGGTGATTCTTTTTATTCTTTACCTAACATAATGTTTATCATAACCCTATTTATATAGTTTGATATCTCACCTCTTATGTTTGAATGTTGCCCTTTGTTGGTAACATGCAGGTAACCAAGATGAGTAGTCGATAGCATTGTTAGTTCGAGTTTGGTGTCATTTGCTCTGATACGTAGCACTCGGGGGGAAATGAACACTTGTCTTATTTTGTTGTTTAATCATTGAAACTTATGTTGTTATTTGAGGAGTTATTGTATTGATGTTGTTTCATGATTCAAAAGATGTTATATCTTATTTAGAGAATTATTATGAATCTGATGCGTGATTAATCAAAGTTTTGTTTTATATTATGAAGACTATATTCATGAGTTGTGTTCATTCCGCTTCTTTAAGTGTTATGTATCTATTCTAAGAGCATGACAGGTTTATGTGTTTTGTTGAATATGTGACATCCTGATTATATTGGAAATTTGTATACTCTAATTTTCCGATAATTTCTTGGGATATAATTTGAGTGTTGCAGACAACGTCCAATTAGGTTCTTATGTAGCCGAAAATATTGGGTTGAGAATTGTAGGGATCTTCATCTGGAAAAACTGCGGGCTTGTTGTGATACGGTGGGATAACTTACTTGAGGGTTTTGCGTTTGATCATGTTGTACCCTAAAATTTTCCCTCTCAATTATACAGGATTTTCACAAGATCTCCTTTGGATCATGACTACACTAGGGTTTGATCAGCTCAAGATACCCCCCTCAAGCACTGATGACTGAAAATTAAGGTTTGAGTTTGCACAAGGATTTTTGGACTATCAAAGCTTCATGTGACTTACAAGGATGATTATGGACCCCTAAGATTACTCATGTCAAGTTTCAAGTCTTGAATCACACTTTTGATCAGTCAATTGAACAGTTGACCTAAAAATCAGTTGTATTTGGGGAAAAAATCAACCATAGCCAATTTACAGTCAAAATTCATAATTTTTGATCCACATAAACATTTTAGACTCATATGTATCATTTGATCAAGTTTTGACCATAATTCCTCAAGAAATTTGATCAAATCTTCAAAAGGGCAAAATGGTCAAAATTAGGGTTTTGACTGAGAAGGGGCAATTTCTGATTTTTGACCTAGAAAATGGTCAATTGGTTTAAGGAATAATCTCAAGAGTCCAATTTCATCATTTTTACATAATGGCATGGTTCAAAACATTGCAAATCCATTGGATTGACAGATGAATTTTTCAGTCAACTAATCAAAAGTCAACTATACACTAAAAAGTCAAACTTTGACTTTTTGGTCAAAATCAAGTGCCAAAGATCATAATTCATCAAAACATGACAAAATTTGGAACTTGTTCATCAATAAATCAAGGATTCAAGATTTTGTTTTGAAAAGTTGAAATTTCTTAACTTAGAAATTTTTCTAAGTATAGAAAATTTATTATTTTTCTCAACTTTGAGCCAAATTTTCACCATGATGCAAGATGATTCAAAGGAAACTTCCAACATGAAAGTTGTAGATCCCCATGAAATATACAACTTTTATTCACACAATTTCTCCTAAAAATGCTTGTATCTCAAGATATAATTTTGTGAATACATGCTCATGAACTAAAATAACTTAGTGAAATTTTGCCCTAGTTAGGCAAATTTTTGACCTAACTTCATGCAATTTTTTCACATAGTTCCAAAGGGAATTTTCAAAAGCAATTTAAATATGAGTTGTATAACACATTTCAAGCTTTCCAAAATATCCAAGAACTCCTTGAGATCATTCTTGAGTATGGAGAATCAAAGAGATGAAGTTGGTGATTTATCACTTTGATTTCAAGCCATTTCATGATTAATAAAAATTCAAATCCAAACCTAGGCTGCATAATCCTTGCTTTGCAGGCCTCTAACTAAACTTTCACTCCATAATTAAATGTTTTCACAGCTGGTGGAAGATTTAAGCCAAGCATTTAATGCATTGTCCAAGAATAATTCCATTTTGGGAGAAAGGCAACATTGCCATTTTGAAAAAGCAAGCTTTATGCAAAGTCAACTTGCATTGAGCCTTGCACTTGTTTTTTCTGCACAAACACACTCCACTCAATCAGAACAAGCATGTTTAAAGGACTGATCCCCCTACAAGATTGGTACTACACCTTGGAACCATGCTTGCTAGCTTTGCTTCACAAACAAGAAACCAAGCAAACTTGTGAGTTTTTGAAATCTGAATTGTTACAAGACTTAAGACCTTTTGCTTATAAGTAAAGACATCACTTACAAGTTGACACACGAATGCTAAGACTTCAAAACACTCCCAAACACTTTGCAACTCAGAATCTGTCATAACTTGACATTTTTGAATCTTACACAGCCATCTCCAAAACCACTCGTGCGTTTTGAGTTTTAACCACCTAAACACTTAATATACCTCATATCTAAGTGACCCAGACCCCTGTTCTATCACTGTAACTCCTCTTCCACCATCCACCATTTTCAAATATTGAGCTTGCAGGTTGACTTGAGTAGGGAGATTCAGGGACTTTCAAGACAAAGTAAGGATTGGAATACACTCAGGGAGGTCCAGGCAAGCTAAACAGATCGTCAGGTTGTCTCAAAACTTGCTCAAACTCCATTCACGATCCCAGCTGAAAGAGGTAAAAACTCAAACTTCTATCTCTTCATACAAGCATCATTTGGTCCTGATTTGTGAAAGCAAAATGTAGATATCCTTGCCCTAAAGCTAACCATGATCATAGTTTTCATTTATATTAACTATGTATAGAGAATTTTGGATTTGAAATTTCTGTAAAAATTAGGTTTCAAATTAGGGCAAGTAAAATTAACTTTGATCTTTGACTTTTAGTTTGCATAAGTTATATGGTTGAACTCGTGGGAAGAAACACCATAACTTTCATGTTTGAACTTTCCATTTTTATGGAGAAATGAAGAAGATACAGGTGGTTCGACCATGGCTCAAGGTTGAAGATGAAGTTGCCTTCAGGAGGCATTTTCTAATATATATTTATGGTTTTGTTTATATAAACGGATGTACAGCCACCCCAGTGGTAAGGCAGCGCGCATAAATATTAGAGGTCATGGGTTCAAGCCTCAGCGCGCTGCCTTTTGCAATTTTCTCACATTTTTCCATCCTTTTTGTCCCTTTGCAGCGCATGGGCTTCAGTTTCATGGGCCTGTTGATTTTTTCTAATATCATATCCCCTGTCTGTTTGTGACACCCTTGGCCCATATCATTTTATTTATTTATTTCATTTTAATTTTATTTTCTTAAAAATATTTTTCTTAATATTAAAAATCATAAAAAATATAAAAATGATAGATTTATATTTTAGCTTATTTTATTTTTCACACAAAAAATATTTTTATTTAGTTATCTATTATCTATTTTCATTAAATAACTTTGTAAATTAAACTAGAGTTAGCTTAATATTTATTTTTATTTATATCCATTAAATATTTATTTTAATATAAAAAAGGACCAAAAAAAAATCTCATAATGCCATATATTATTTTCAAGATAAAAAATATAAAAAAAATACTTACTTTTTCTTAAAGAAATTTATTTCCTTTTAATCAAATAGAATTAGGGTTTATTCAAAAGTATTTTTCTAAAATAATTTCTTTTCTTAATTGATTTAAGTTAATCTTGATTTATTTATTAGGTTTAGGTTAAGACATTTTTCACATAAAAAACCAAACAAAAATCTTCTTTGCATTTACATACCTTTGCATATTTAAATTCATCTTGTATATTATTTATTCCAATATTTATACATATTCAATTTGGTTGTAATAGATTAATTAGGTTTATATTATTGCAATCCCCACTCATAAATTGTATACCCCCTCCCATAAATGTTTGTAATAGCGTAGTAACTTTAAATTTCGCAATCTATCGCTTTTACATAATATGCTAGTAATTAGGGTTTGTATGGCAAGATAAAACCAATCAAATAGAAAACCCTAATCCAAGACAAAATCAAGCATGAAAATGACACACTTGCACACAAAACACCCCTAGGGTTATCCCACTTGGTTGCCTTATACAAAATGGCCATATTACGCATGTAAGGCGTCTTAGCAAAAAACAAACAAATACAAGATCATAGTCCCTCGATGACGCTATTCAAAGTTGCCTTACAAAAATGATCTTAGTCCATCAAAAAATGCTAAGATACTTTGCAACATTTCTAATCATGGCTATACGATGACCCACGCCCGTCCCATTTACATCCAAAGATAGGGTTGCTTACCAAATCAATGGTAAGACAACAATAACAAAGGAAAAGAAAATGAATAAGAAAGACATTTGAGTAGGTAGATTGCTCTTAATTACTTGCTCCATTTCAAAACAAATATCCTTACCATTTCAAAACAAACACTCACACTTTCCAAACATCTTACAAAATTGAAAACATTTTCAAAAGATCAACATCTTTGTATACATTCTTACAAACGAGAATCATTACAAAGATTGCCTAAACAATGGCCTCTTTTACAAAATACTTTCAAAAACCACACAAAGCATATTTTCGAACAAAAGCAAGTGATCTTGCAAGTAACTAAGAGCCCATGGAAAACCATGGATGAAAAGGGTGCTAATACCTTCCCTTTTCATAATACCTTCCCTCTAGGGGTAGATTATGAAAAGGGAAGGTATTAGCACCCTTTTCATCCATGGTTTTCCATGGGATCTTACTTACTTGCTAGATCACTTGCTTTTTTTTGAAATTGTGTTTTATGTGGTTTTTGAAAGTATTTTGTAAAGAGGCCATTGTTTAGGCAATCTTTGTAATGATTCTTGTTCGTAAGAATGTATACAAAGATGTTGATCTTTTGAAAATGTTTTCAATTTTGTAACATGTTTGAAAGTGTATGTGTTTGTTTTGAAAATAGCAAGGGTGTTTGTTTTGAAATGGAGCAAGTAATTAGGAGAAATCTACCTACCCAAATGTCTTTCTTGTTCATTTTCTTTTCCTTTGACATTGTTGTTTTGCCATTGATTTGGTAAGCAACCCTATCTTTGGATGTAAATGGGACGTGCATGGGTCATCGTATAACCATGATTAGCAATGTTGCAAGGTATCTTAGCATTCTTTTTTAGGGACTAAGATCATTTGTAAGGCAACTTAGATAGCGTCATCGAGGGACTATGATCTTGTATGTGCTTGTTTTTGCTAAGATACCTTACATGCGTAATATGGTCATTTTGTATAAGGCAACCAAGTGGAAAAACCCGATGGGTGCTTGTGTGCGAGTGTATTGTTTTCATTCTTGTTTTTGTCTTGAATTAGGTATTTCTAAGTATTGGTTTTAGTCTTTCCATACAAACCCTAATTACTAGCATGTTATATAAAAGCGATAAATTGCAAAATTTAAAGTTACTACGCTATTACAACATTTGTGGAGAGGGGTGTACAAATTGAATGGGGATTGCGATAATATAAAGCCTAATTAGTCTATTACAACCATATTAAATTGATATCAATGTACAAGGTAATAAATAAATATAAATTACAAAATTAATGAATGTACAAAAAATACAAAATGTAAAGAAAATGTATCTTTGTTTGATTTTCATAAAAAATGGAATTTGTCTTAACCTAATTAAATAAAGAAAATAATTAATTAAAATTGAATTTTATTAAGAAAATATTTTAAATAAAAAACTAGTTCTATTAATTAATCAAAATAAAATAAGTTTAAGAAAAGTATTTTTTTTGGTATTTTTATCTTGAAAATATTTATAGCATTATAAAATATTTTTAGTCTCTTTTATATCAAAAATAATGTATTTAAATTAGTATGAAAGAAAATAACTAATAACCTAATTTTATTTATATTTACAATATAATAAGTAAAAAATAAATAAAGCATAATTCATAAAAATATTTTTTGTGAGAAAAATAAAATAAACTAAGTCAAAATATAAATATATCATTTTTTGTATTTTATGATTTTTTTAGTATTTAGAAAATATATTTAAGAAAATAAAAATGAAATAAATAAATAAATAACTTGGACCAGGGGTGCCATTAGTCAATAGGGAGGTCAGCTAGCAAAAACAAAAACAAGCCAGGCCCAAAGGGGCCCAACGCCTGCCAAAAACGCAAAAGTCAGAAAAGTGAAAATATGAAGAAAAAAAATAAAAAGGGTACCACTGGGGTTCGAACCCAGGTCCCAAAGGTTACAAGCGCGTGCTTCTACCACTGGGGTGGCTATACATTCGTTAATATAAGCAAAACAATAAATATGTAAGATAAAATATGCCCTGAAGACTTCATCTTCAACCTCCAGCCAGACCAACTGTAACTTGCTCATTTCTCATCAAAAATGAAAACTATAAACATGAAACTTGTAGATAATTTTCTCACGATTCTAGAAATATAAAGTATTAAAACTATAGATCAAAGATAAGCATGAATTTTAATGGTCCTAATCTGAACCCTAAAAATTTCATAAATTTCAGTTTCAAAATTCTCTAAGCTCAAGTAAAATTAATGGAAACTATGGACATGGTTAGCTTCAGGGCAATGATATCTACATGTTTTGTTCATAAATAAACTATTGATGATGCATGTATGAAGATTTCCAAGTTGAGAAAACTTACCTAAAAACTGGAAATCGTGTTTTGAGTTTGAGCTTGTTTCAGACAGTGGTGATGATCAGGTTAGCTTCCTTGAGGTCCTAGGAAGCTAATGCAATGGTTTGCTTGAGTTGAGAGTGGCTGAAATGACCTGGAGAAGTCAATGTGCAATGCTCTATTTTTGGTTATGGAGGATATGGTAAATGATGTTACAATAATGAAACAGGGACAGGGATAAGTTACACTTGATGTAAGGAAGCTTTAGAAACTAAAAGGCCAAGAAACGCACGAAGGAAATGTGAGTTTGAAGTTCAAGGTCAGAAACTGTGCAACAATGGAGTTTTTGAGAAATTTATGATTTGAGAGAGTTTTTGGTGTATTTCAGGGTGCTTAAGCTCGTCCTCTAGCTCACAAATAGTGACTCTATTTATAAGCAACAAGTTTGGAGTGCTCTAGTTGATCAGAATTCAAATTTACATATTTAAGTTAAACATGTGATTTTTTGACAAAACAAGTTTCCATGCCTTGTAGTTGCTAAGATAGAGTGTTTATGATTTAAATAAGCTTTCTTCTGACTTTGTGGATGGAGTGTGATCATAGGGAACAAGTTAGAGGCTCAAGAATGGACTTTATGTAAAAAGCTTGCTTTACAAGAATGACAATGTTAACTTTGTGCCATTAATGGAAATGCAACTTGGATAATAACTCAATTGCTTAGATCAAAGCCCTAACAGTTGTGTAAACATTTAATTATGGAGTGACAAACAAGTTTGAGGCCTGCAAAGCAAAGATTATGCAGCCTAGCATGGATTTGGTTCATGTGTTCATCTAAATTGACTTGTAATTCAAGTGACAAAATCCTAACTTCATCTCTTCGATTCTCCCTACTCAAGAATGATCTCAAGGAGTTCTTGGACATTTTGGAAAGCTTTTAATGTACTATACAACCCATATTTGAATTGCTTTTGAATATTCCCCTTGGAACTATATGAAAAAGTGCCATGAAGTTGGGTCAAAATTCTGACCAAATTAGGGCAAAATTTCACTAAGTGTTTAGTTTCATGACCACATGTTCATAAAATTATAACTTGAGATCCAAGAATTTTTGGAAGGAGTTATGTAAATAAAAGTTGTAGATTTAATGGATATATATAACTTTCATGTTGTAAGTTTCTCTTGAATCATCTTGCATCATGGTGAAAATTTGGCTCAAAGTTATGAAAAAAACATGAAATTTCCAACACTTAGAAAAATTTCTAAGTTTAGAAATTTTGACTTTTCAAAATAAAATCTTGACTTTTTGATTTCTTGATGAATAAGTTTCATATTTTGACATGTTTTTATGAATTGTGATTTTGGCACTAGAATTTGACAAAAAAGTCAAAGTTTGACTTTTCAGTATACTGTTGACTTTTGATCAGTTGACAGCAAAATTCATTTGTCAATCCAATGGACTTGCAATGTTTTGAACCATGTCATTAGGTGAAAATTATTCAATTGGACTCTTAAGATCATGCCTTAAACCAATTTACCATTTGCTAAGTCAAATACCAGAAATGTCCCTTTCCCAGTCAAAACCCTAATTTTAACCATTTTGCCCTTTTGGAGATTTGATCAAATTTCTTGAGGAGTTGTGATCCAAACTTGATCAAATGATACATATGAGTTTAAAATGTTGACGTGGATAAAAAATTATGAAGTTTGACTGTAAATTGGCCATGGTTGACTTTTTCCCCAATACAACTAATTTTTAGGTCAACTGCTTAATTGACTGATCAAAAATGTAATCCAAGGCTTGAAACTTGACATGAGTAATCTTGGGGGTCCATAATGATCCATGAAAGTCATATGGGGAAATAGAAGTTCCAAAATCCATGTGCAATATCAAACCCTAATTTTGGTCATCAGTGCTCAAGGAGGTGTCTTGAGTTGATCAAACCCTAGTGCAGTCTTGAGCCCAAGGAGATCTTGTGAGAAAATTCTTGATAAGTGATAGGAAAAATTTTGGGGTACAACAGCTTCCCCTGTTCAATCTTCTTAAGCCTGAAGAGTTATATTGGCGAGTTTTTCCATTCGTGACTCGAAGGTGCAAGATGATTGGACACTAGAGTGCCCAGAAATTAGCACTCGATGATGTGATGGTAGAGGGAATGGGCTTAAAGATGCCATTTAGAGAAGTGCTAGAAAGTTGTTGGAGATGGGCTTGTAGATGCCATCCAAAAGTGATTGTTGAATCGTATCTGTAAGCTGAAACTGAATGAGTATCAGAATGGCGTCTGTGTCTGGAGCGTATCTGAATGGTATCTGAGAGTTGGATTTGAATGAGTATTAGGATAGCATCCCTGTCTGGAGCATATCTGAACTGTATCTGAAAGTTGAATCTGAATGAGTATCAGAATGGTGTCCGTGTCTGGAGCGTATATGAACTGTATCTGAAAGTTGAATCTGAATGAGTATCAGAATGGTGTCTGTGTCTGGAGCGTATCTGAACTGTATCTGAAAGATGAATTTGAATGAGTATTAAAATGGCATATGTGTCTGGAGCGTATCTGAACTGTATCTGAAAGCTGAATCTGAATGAGTATCAGAATGGCGTCTGTGTTTGGAGCGTATCTGAATTGTATCTGAAAGCTGAATCTGAATGAGTATCAAAATGGAATCCGTGTCTGGAGTGTATCTGAACTGTATCTGAAAGCTGAATCTGAATGAGTATCAGAATGGCGTCCGTGTCTGGAGTGTATCTGAACTGTATCTGAAAACCTCGAACATTGTTAATGGTAGCTGTTGATTAATCTTATCCTGAAAAAGGTAAAATGTTAGCTAATATGCAATGTTATGTTGTATGAAATGCATGGTATAATGCATTAGTGTTATCAATGTTTATGATATATGGGTGCGATGTATGCGCATGTGAGCTAACTCTGCTGTACTGCTATTGGATTGGGGAAAAATAAATCCCTATCCGCTGCTGAGGATATGGAGTATAAGTCTTCATGTTGTGAAGTTGAAGTGCTGATGAATTTCCCTTTAGAGAAATAAACTCTGTTGTAAGGGGAATGTCGTGTACTGTTTGAAAAATCCTGGTTGGGGAATTCTGAGAAATTTGGCGACTTCTACAGGGGATTGATAAACTGGAAGCTCTGTTCCACTGGGGATTAAACTGCACATTATGGGGAATTTTATGGAGATAAACTTAGAGAGATTTCTCTATCCCTTAAAGCCATCACCGATTGTCTTTTATTTTGTTTATTTATAAATAGTAATTATGTTCAAATGCATATGTTCAACAATGAATCATTGGACTTTTTGTAAACAAAACACAAGCGATAAGAAAAACAGATAGTTTTTGCACTTTTAAAAGGGATATCTTTGTATTGACTTTGAGTAAGTATTTTTGTACAACGGGACAAACATTCTAGTAAGAGAATGTCGTCGTAAAAAATGAAAATTTTGATACAAAGAAAATATAGTTATGTGCAATAATCCCATGGGGTTCCCATTCTGCTATAGCCTCCGTGTCTCTGAGCATCTTGACTATTTGTTGCCTTGTTTGAAGATGATTGAATTGATCAGAACCTCTGAGTTTGTCAGTGGAAGCCAAAGGTTGTTCGTACGGTGATCCAACGGGACATAGTCATACGCTTTAATTCCCTAACTTTTGCCTGGACCGCCCTTTCGGGTTTTCAGTCCACCGGGATACCCTTTTTTTCTCAATTCGCCCTTTTGGATTTTTAACTTGCCGGGTGTACATGTTTTTTTTTGTTTTATCCCTAATTTTTGCCCGAACCTTTTTGGTTCACCGGGATGCCCTTGTTTTACCTAGGTGCATCAACCTAGCAGGTCTCTTATGCGTAGTATCTTTTGACTATGTCTGTGTTTGTAGGGTGCAGCAGGTCGTCACCATCCATGGTGGTCAAGATATTTGCGCCACCAGAGAACATGTTTTTGATTACAAACGGTCCTTCGTATGTAGGAGTCCATTTTCCCCTGGGATCACCTTGCGGCAGTATGATACGTTTGATCACCAAATCCCCGACTTGATACACTTGGCGTCTGACCTTTTTGTTGAAAGCCTTGATCATCCGTTTTTGATACATCTGACCATGACAGACAGTAGTAAGTATTTTCTCATCAATCAAGTTTAGTTGATCAAGTCGAGTCTGGATCCAGTCTTCTTCATTCAATCCTGCATCCTTCATAATTATTAGAGAGGGGATCTGAACCTCAATAGGCAAGACAGCTTCCATGCTGTATACCAGAGAATAGGGTGTTGCCCCGGTTGATGTGTGAGTTGTGGTACGATATCCGTGGAGAGCGAATGGTAGCATCTCATGCCAGTCTTTGTATGTGCCTGTCATTTTCTGTATGATCTTTTTAATGTTCTTATTTGCGGCTTCGACAGTACCATTCATCTTCGATCGGTAAGGGGAAGAATTATGATGCTGGATCTTAAATTGCTCGCACAAGGCAGTGATCATAGTATTGTTCAGGTTCGTACCATTGTCTGTAATGATCCTCTCTGGGATACCATACCGACATATGAAATTTTGCTTGATGAACCGGGCGACAACATTCTTGGTAACGGAAGCGAAAGAAGTTACCTCCACCCACTTTGTAAAATAGTCAATGGCCACTAGGATGAAGAGGTATCCATTGGAGGTTGTTGGCTTGATTTCTCCAATCATATCAATCCCCTACATAGCAAAGGGCCAAGGAGCCGTCAAGACATTCAGAGGAACTGGAGGTATGTGCACTTTGTCAGCATAGATCTGACACTTATGGAAAGTTCGAGAGTGTTGATAGCAATATGCTTCCATGGTAGACCAGTAATAGTCTGCCCGTAGGATTTTCTTTGCTATCGTATACCCACTGGAATGGGTGCCAAAAGTGCCTTCATGTAATTCAGCCATGATCCTTTCAGCTTCAACCTTGTCTACGCACCGAAGTAATAGAGTTATGGTTGCGTTTGTAAAGAATTCCATTACTAAGGAAGAATTTAGCATAGAATCTCCTTAAGAACTTCTTATCGTTTACTAAAGCTCCTTCTGGATATTCTTGAGCCTCGAGATACCTCTTGACTTCGTGAAACCAAGGCTGGTCCACTACTTCTTCAGTATTAATCTCGTGACAGTGTGCTGGTTCATCCCTTCGTTCAATGGTGATCTGGGGAGCCTCGTTATCCCATTTAAGTTTAAACATAGATGGCATCGTGTCTAGTGCGTCGGCTAGCTGATTTTCTTCTCACGGGAAATGCTCGAAGATAATCTTTTCAAAATGTGGGAGCAATGTCAAAACATGTTCTTTGTAAGGGATAAGGTTAGGGTGTTTGGTGTCTCATTCCCCTTTGATCTGGCTAATAACCAAAGTTGAATCTCCGAATACATTCAAAGATTTGATCCTAAAGTCTATGGCAACTTTGAGACCAAATATGCATGCTTCGTATTCCGCCATGTTATTTGTAAAATTGAAGCAGAGTCTTGTAGTAAATGGAGTATGACACCCTTCAGGAGATATGAGTACTGCATCGATACCGTTGCCGAGTGCGTTAGATGCCCCATCAAAAACCAGGGTTCATTGGGATCCTTGTTCAGGTCCGTCATATGGCCTGAATTCTTCGCAGTTGTTTACCGTCATGATGTTTTCATCTGGGAATTCGAACTTCATGGACTGGTAGTCTTCTACGGCTTGGTGAGCAAGGTGATCAGCTAGTACACTGCCCTTTATTGCTTTCTGGGTAGTATACTGTATGTCATATTCTGTCAGGATCATCTGCCATCTCGCTATTCTCCCAGAGAGAGCAGGCTTCTCAAAGATGTATTTTATTGGATCCATTTTAGATATCAACAAGGTAGTATGAGTCAACATATATTGTCTTAGCCGGTGAGCAGCCCATGCTAGAGTGCAACAAGTTTTCTCGAGCAGTGAATATCTTGTTTCACAGTCGGTAAACTTTTTTCTCAGGTAATAAATAGTATGCTCTTTTCGGCCAGACTCGTCATGCTTCCCCAACACACACCCCATTGAATTTTCTAAAATAGTTAGATACATAATCAATGGTCTTCCCTCGACTGGTGGCATCAAAACAGGAGGCTCTTGCAGGTACTTTTTGATCTTGTCAAAAGCATATTGGCACTCATCATTCCATTTGACTACTTGATCTTTCTTCAATGGTTTGAAGATTGGTTCACAAGTAGCTGTTAGGTGAGAAATGAATCTGGCAATGTAGTTCAAATGTCCCAAGAATCCTCTGACTTCCTTCTCAGTACAAGGAGAAGGCATCTCTTGTATCGCTTTTACCTTGGTGGGATCCACTTCAATACCTTTATTACTGACGACAAAGCCTATGAGCTTACCAGACCTTACTTCAAACATGCATTTAATTAGGTTCAACCTCAGCTTGTACTTCTTTAGTCTCTCAAACAGTTTCTATAAATGATCAAGATGCTCTTCTTCTGTTTGAGATCTAACTATCATGTCGTCCATGTAGACCTTTATTTCATGATGTATCATGTCGTGAAATAGAGCTACCATGGCACGTTGATAGGTTGCCCTAGAATTCTTCAATCCGAATGGCATCACCTTGTAGCAGAATGTCCCCCATTGTGTGACAAAGGTTGTGTTCTCCATGTCCTCAGGCACCATTTTGATTTGGTTGTAGCCTGAGAAACCGTCCATGAAGGAAAACACTTTGTGTTGTTTCGTATTGTCAACTAGGATGTCAATGTGGGGAAGTGGGAAATCATCCTTAGGGCTTGCCCTATTTAAATCTTTGTAGTCCATGCACATTCATACCTTTCCGTCCTTTTTGGGCACAGGAACAACATTGGAAACCCATTGCGGATAGGAGGTGACGGCCAAGAATCCAGCATTGAATTATTTCATGACTTCTGCTTTAATATTCTCCGACATATCTGGTCGCATGCGATGGACCTTTTTCTTTACTGGTGGGTAATCCTCTTTTATAGGTAGACAATGTACCACAATATCTGCATCAAGTCCTGGAATGTCTTTATACGACCAGGCAAAGACCTCAACATATTCGTGTAGCAACTGAATCAAACGCTCTTTGACACTGGGTTCCAGATTGGCACCCACCTTGACTTCTCTTTTGTCTTCCTTGGTACATAGGTTGATTGCATCCACGAGTTCCTCATGGGGATGAATGGTCCTTTCTTCTTGTTGTAGTAATCTGGCAAGTTCCCCTGGTACTTCACAATCTTCCTCACCTTCGTCTTCGGCTTGGTAGATTAGATTTTCAAAGTCACAAAAAGACATAGCAGAACCGTTATCCATGGGATCCAGAATGGATGTAGACCTGTATTATGAGTGTGAGTGTGTGTAAGGGTATATCTATCTTTAAAAGAAATGAAAATGTAAAAAAGAAAAACAATGAGCACAAAGTTTGTATGCAAAATATCCATGATTCATTGATGTCATATGGAAATGAGATAATAACCCTTACAAATGGACCATTGTGCCTCGGGTAAGACACAAGGTTTTAAGAGTTTGAATTGTTTTAATATTACAGATCCAACAAAATGTAAAGACAAATTACTGTAGGATAAAAGTGATCGGGACAAAATCTCTAGCCTCCTAGTTGTTGAGCCCTCCATTGACAGTTGGGAAGATCCAATCCTCCAGGTTGTAGTTGTCTTCATCATCTTCCACCGCATTGACTTCGCGATTGCCGATCTTCAGGGGTGGTCCTCCAGCACGAGCATGGTGTACAGCCTTCTGAGCACCTGAAGTGAAACTCAGGCCAAACTTATCAGATTTGTATGGGATATCTGGGAGTTGTCCCCAGATAGTGCACCCACCTTCTTCTATCACTGCCTTTGCATCCTTTAAAGATGACATCATGAGTGGAGGCCTTGTGATCTTGGGAACATCCTTGGTCGCTGCCACATCTTGTGGGACTTCTTCAAAGTGTTGGAATGGATTTTCAATAAATTCACCATCTAAACTCCATATATCTGAAGGAATTAAGATGGCTTACCATATACTATTCTTCTCCATGAACGGTGATAATTTTCCCTTGAATCGGATACTTCAGTATTTGGTGCAACATAGAAGTAACAACGCCAGTATTGTGAATCCATGGTTGGCCTAGCAAGCAGGAGTATGAATGGCGAATATCCATTACATAAAAAGTTGAATCAAATGTTTGGGTTACAACCTTTATGGGGATATCCACTTCCCCATGCACCATCCTTTCGAGCCGTCAAAATCTTTCACTACTATGTTGCTTGGTTTCAATGTCAATCCTTCACAGTCAAGCCTATCAAGAGCCTTTTTAGGCAATACATTCAGAGACGAGCCAGTATCCACCAAGACATGAGCCAAGGTTGCGCCCTTGCATTCCACTGAGACATGCAATGCCTCATTATGCCTCCTTCCTCTTGGCGTTAAATCAGCATCCGAGAAACCTAAACCATTATCTGCAGTCAAGCTGGCTACGCAGTCTTGGAACTGATCGGAAGATGTTTCTTGGGGTACATGGGCAGTTTTCAGGAATTTTACCAAGGCTTTTGCATGCGCTTTGGAACATAGTAGTAAAGCCAACATGGAAATTTTAGATGGAGTTTTCCCCAGTTGCTCAACTACATCGTAGTTGCTTCTTTTTACGATCTTTAAATTTTCCTCCATCTCTTTCTGGGAGGTCTCAGAGATGGCTAATGATTGTGCCTTCGTCCGGACAGGCTCAATCAGAATACTTTTACCTCGAGTCTCGGTTAACTCGACAGCAGGAATGTCAGTAGGAGTGATAGCAGGGATTGTAACAGCTTTGTCAGTTGGAGTATTGGTTGAGATGATTGTAAGACTGGGAACAGGCTTCAGAGGAGAAACAACAATAGGAATGATTACGGGTCTAGAAACTGCTTTTGGGGGAACAATTTCTGGAGAGAATATCCTCCCGCTTCGAGTAATCTTGCTAGTCCCTGCAATATTACTGATATCAGAGTCAACTTTCTCGGAACCGGAATCTTTGGCAGCTAGCCAATCTTGCTTGATACCGTGGTAGTAGACATCCCCTCCATAATTCCATGGTATGGTTTTGTCTGACGAATACGGGACTATTCCAGGAATTGTAATTATCAAAGGGGTTACTTTTGGAACTGATGTAATTCTAACGGGTCTTTTGGTGGAGACCCTGGAAGAATTGGAGGAAATGGTAATGATAGAAACATCATTAAAATGAACATGTGGAACATAATTCTTTTCAAACAAAATTTCCTTGTTATCTATTAGGCATTGAACGCCTGCTTTCAACAAAGGGCAACTGGTTGGTGAGGACAAACAGAAATGCCAGCTTTCATCACAGCCTGGGAATACACTGGCATTTAATAAGCTCTTTTTAATAGTCGGGAGTGGGGTCATAAGTTCATCAACTGAAGTAAAAAACATATCTTCCTCAATGGCGTTGCCATTATGGCCGTGTTTGGGCATAGGGGCAAAAATTACATTTGGCTTTTCGGGCGCATCGAATTCAATTTCTTTGGCTTCAATGAGGTCTTGTACTTTGTTCTTCAGAGCCCAACAGTTGTTAGTGTCATGGTCGAGACTCTCAGAGTGGTATGCACAGTTGGCGTTAGGATGATAGTGAGGAGAGGTTGTGTTAGGGTTCTTTGGAGCTTCTTTCAAGGTCACTAGGTTGGATCTTAGCAAGTGTGGCAATACTTGAGATAAGGTCATGATAATTCTGGTGAATTTTCTGACCGGTCTTTCCATTCTTGGTTGGTTGTTTCTTTGTTGAGCAGGCGTATGTTTAGGAATCATGATAGCCCCCACCACTGGACGGTGTTCGGCCCTATCTTGATTTCTATGAGGATAAACAACAACCACTTCTTTCTTTCTGATAAATGGCTTCCTTACAGCAGCATATGATGCATCTTTTTGAATCTTTCCACTCTTTATCCCGGCTTCTACCCTCTCTCCGGTCAATATCAGTTCAATAAAACCTGCCGATGAACTCTCAATTAGGTGATTGAAGAAGGGACCAGACAAGGTGCCCAAAAACATGTCTACTAATTCTCTTTCAAATAGGGGAGGTTGAACTCTTCCAGCCAAGTCTCTCCATTTTTGCGCATAATCCTTAAAGCCTTCACTTGAAACCATGGCCATACTCTGGAGCTGAGTACGGGTAGGCGCAAGATCAGCGTTATATTGGTATTGTTTATAAAAGGCTGCAACAAGATCTTCCCAGTTATGAACATTGGCTCTTTCTAACTGATAAAACCAATCAAGTTGAGTTCCAGACAGACTGTCTTGGAAGAAGTGTACCCATAAATCTTTGTCAGCGGTATGGGGCTGGATTTTCCTCACATAGGACCGGAGATGCATTTTAGGGCATGAAACTCCGTCATATTTGGCGAACACATGTGCTTTGAATTTTGGAGGAATGACAATTCCCGATACTAACCCCAACTCTTCAAAGTCCAAGCCATACAGTTTTTGTATTTCCATTGCACTCAACCGTTCTTCTAGATGCTTATACTTGTCATCAGCTGAAGGGTGTTGTTCTTCAGAATAGTCTTCTTCTTCCTTTTCCTCTTCTGACTCTGATTGGACAACTATTTCTTTACCCTTCCCATTTTGGTTGTCTTTCTCACCGGATGCCGTTGCAAAGTCTAAGGCCCTTCTTGTCTGCCCTTGGAATCTTCTTCCCATGTTTAGAACTCCTCTTATCTTCTTTGTCTTATTTTTCTTCTCCCCAGCCATCAAAGTCTTCAACTCTTCTTGTCCTTTGGCTAGGGTCAAGAACAACTGTTGAAATTGTGCATTCTGAGCTTGGAGATCTTTTACCGTTTGCTAGAGATCCATCTTACTGAAATAAATAGTAGAGAGATGAGGAGACTTGTTGCAAGAAACTTGCTTATGTTATGATGAATGATAAATGCGTATGCAATGATTTCAAGGATTTTAATATTCAAATTTGTTTTAGACAAAAAAGGAAACACACGTTATATTAATAACTTAAATTCTTGAGTAAATCAATGCCTTCTTGAGCAAAATAATACAAAAACTCTAAGATAAAAAGGTAGTACGCATCCTCTTTGGTGCAATGTAGGCATTCAGATTCTGCTCCTCGTGAAGTAGTCTAGTGAGTTCCAAAACCTTCTTCTCGCTTGCGTAGAATTGGGCTTCGAAAGTATCTCGCTCCCCCTTGAGTTGTATCCAATCCCTTTGTAGGTCTTCCAGAGAGGTGGGAATGTCAGGATGTAGGATAGTGTATGGAACATCTCCTTCCATGACATGTTCTATGATTACCAGGAGAATGGAGGGATAAGGCATCATAAGACTCTGAGCACGAGTTCGTACCCATTTGAGGTAAGGCTCAAGAGGGATGAAATTATTGTGCCCCAAAGTCTTACTATCTACCTTATTTAACATCCTCTAATCTCGGATAAATATCTGGCAAAGACCTTGATCGTCGTTGTCGTAGTCAAATACCAAACCTTGAATCAGCATCTCGTGCGGGCCATCCCTTCGGGCATAACCAAACTGTCTTAAGGCTAAGCAGGGGTTGTAGGTGATACCTCCCCTAATGCCAAGTAAAGGGACATTAGGAAATTCTCCACAACGGTCGACAATAGTAACATTCTCTATGGATCAGAAGCACCAATGAATGTCTGAATGTTTGAGCGTCATCAACCTTTGTGACCACCTTGAACCCTGCTCATTCTTCAATACAGATTGGGGAAGATGTGAAATAAACCATCTTGCCAAGAGAGGAGTGCAACACATAAGGACACCTCTTTTCCTCATTGTGCGAGTATGAAAAGAGTGTAGGATATCCCCTAGCAATGTAGGCACCGGGTTGCGAGATATGAAGATTTTGACGGCGTTCACATCTATGAGTTGGTCAGGATTTGGAAACAAAATCATCCCATAGATGAGGAGAGACACAATTTCCTCAAAGGCTTGCAAATCCAAGGAATTCCAACAGTTTTAGGCTTTCTCGAACAAGAACTTTGCTAGGAAACCTTTGACGTTGTGATACGGTGGCCAGAACCGGGACGTGGTTTCCCTATTTCGTTAAGGAAATTTTGCTGGCTTGCGTTTTGCGTCTGTGTTTGCAAAATGTCGCGGTAAGCAAGAGTCGCCATGGTCTTTTATTTTATCCAACAAGGAAAGAAAAAAAGCACCGAAAAATTCCTTTTTCGAGATATTTCTGAGTACGAGGGGTAGATTATAGAAAGGGAAGGTATTAGCACCCTTTCTATCCGTAGTTATCTACGGGCTCCTAGGTACTTGTTCATCATTTTCAAAATTGTTTTCTTTTTGTTTGTGGGCTTTGAAAAGTTTTTGTTTTAACTTCGATTTAACTCTTGCTTCTGTCTTCAAGAGTGTAATGAAGTGTTTTTGAAAACTTTGTTTGTAAAGGAGTGTAAGTGTGAAAATTTTGTTTGGGATGAGCAAGTACTTAAGATCTAATCTACCTACTCAAAAAAATAATCGTTCTATGTTCGTTTCCTTTAGACAACGTTATCCCACTATTAGTGAGTAGGTAGCATCGTCGTCGGAGTTTTGAGGGTCAATTTGAAAGGGACGTACGGTCACTAAAGCAATGTTAGGACGTCTTAGTAATAACCCTAATGTTTTAGATCAATTATTCTAGGAAACAATTCCGAGGCAACCATTCTGAGGCAACTTTTCCGAAGCGGGACTTTGATCTTTCCGAATAGCAACTTTTGGTTCTTGATGAATAGTGAGCAATCCTTGATGAATCATGATCAACCCTTGATCAAATGATGAGTAATAATTCAAAATGAGGATGTTGACCAAAAATCTTGAAGTTTGACTGTATGTGGGCCACAGTTGACTTTTGCCCTAGCACAGTCGATTTTCAGGCCTTTGAGCAATTGACTGAGCAAACTTTCTCTGTAGGGCTTGAAACTTGACACGGATGATCTTGAGAACATATTAGGACATTGGTGAGAATTTGGGATCCCTTGGACTCAAGTATCTTGATGCAACATGAAACCCTAATTTGAGATGGACTGCCTTAGGAGAGAGCTTGTCTGGTCAACCCTTGGACTACCTTGAGCAACTTGGGGATCTTTCTTGAAATATTTTGAGAAATATGGGAGGGAAAATTTTAGGGTACAACAGCTGCCCCTGTTCAATCTTCTTAAACCCGAGGATGTAGATTGGCTTGCTGGCCTTTCGTGATCCGAAGATGGAAGAGGATTGAACACTATAGTGCCCAGAAATTTGCACTCGCATCATGTGGTGTCTGTCTTGCGATGTCGGGAATAGGCTTATAGATGCCATTTGGAGTTTGCTGACGGGGGGATGGGCTTAAAGATGCCACCCGAAGGAGTGTCGGTCGCATAAGAGATTCCTTAGCGAGAGCTTGTATACCTGTTTGTTGAGGGAGATTCCGCTGGGGAATATTGATCTCTATCTTGAGAGGAATAGAATTTTAGGAGCTTCATTCATCTGTATTCTACTGAGGAACCATCTCTGTTGAATTTTAGGAACTTCGGTCGTCCATATTCTACTGAGGAACCATCTCTGTTGAATTTTAGGAACTTCGGTCGTCCGTATTCGACTGAGGAATCATCTCTGTTGAATTTTAGGAACTTCGGTCGTCCGTTATTCTACTGAGGAATTAACTCCGGCTTGAGGAAGCAGAAGTGAACTGCGTATCTAGTCGTGTATAGGCTGCATTGCGACCTGCTAGGGAAAGGTGAAATCGATCGTATTTGATAGGTATGGGTCTTACAGTGTTGTGGACTGCTGTCTGGAGATAAGAGAAAAGAAACCTGGATGGTAAGGTTATGAGAAGGAACCTGGATAGTAGGGCTTATGGGAAGGAACCTGGGTAAGGTTGCTCTGTGAGGAGTTTGGGTAAAACTACATCTGAACCGAGAAGGAACCTGGGTAAGGTTGCTCTGTGAGGAGTTTGCGTAAAACTGCATCTGGACCGAGAAGGAACCTGGGTAAGGTTTCTCTGCGAGGAGTTTGGGTAAAACTGCATCTGAACAGAGAAGGAACCTGGGTAAGGTTGCTCTGTGATGAGTTTGGGTAAAACTGCATCTGGACTGAGAAGGAACCTAGGTAAGGTTGCTCTATGATGAGTTTGGGTAAAACTGCATCTGAGCCGAGAAGGAACCTGGGTAAGGTTGCTCTGTGAGGAGTTTGGGTAAAATTGCATCTGAACCGAGAAGGAACCTGGGCAAGGTTACTCTGCGAGGAGTTTGGGTAAAACTGCATCTGAACCGAGAAGGAACCTGGGTAAGGTTGCTCTGTGATGAGTTTGGGTAAAACTGCATCTGGACTGAGAAGGAACCTAGGTAAGGTTGCTCCATGATGAGTTTGGGTAAAACTGCATCTGAACTAAGAAGGAACCTAGGTAAGGTTGCTCCATGATGAGTTTGGGTAAAACTGCATCTGAACTGAGAAGGAACCTGGGTAAGGTTGCTCTGTGAGGAGTTTGGGTAAAACTGCATCTGGACTGAGAAGGAACCTAGGTAAGGTTGCTCCATGATGAGTTTGGGTAAAACTGCATCTGAACTGAGAAGGAACCTAGGTAAGGTTGCTTCAGGATGAGTCTGGGTAAAACTACATCGGGAAATTGTAAGGAGGAACCTGGGTAAGGTTTCTTCAGGATGAGTCTGGGTAAAACTACATCGGGAAATTGTAAGGAGGAACCTGGGTAAGGTTGCTTCAGGATGAGTTTGTGTAAAACTTCAGGAGGAACCTGGGTAAGGTTACTTTGGGATGAGGACATGTGAAACTTCTGGAGGAACCTGGGTAAGGTTACTTCGGGCTAAGTTCGTGTGAAACTTCTGGAGGAACCTGGGTAAGGTTACTTCGGGCTAAGTTCGTGTAAAACTTCAGGAGGAACCTGGGTAAGGTTACTTCGGGATAAGTTCGTGTGAAACTTCTGGAGGAACCTGGGTAAGGTTACTTCGGGCTAAGTCTGTGTAAAACTTCAAGAGGAACCTTGGTAAGGTTACTTCGGGCTAAGTTCATGTGAAACTTCTGGAGGAACCTGGGTAAGGTTACTTCGGGCTAAGTCGGTGTAAAACTTCAGGAGGAACCTGGGTAAGGTTACTTTGTGATAAGTTCGTGTAAAACTTCAGGAGGAACCTGGGTAAGGTTACTTTGGGATGAGTTCGTGTAAAACTTCATTCAGAAATATATGAGAAAGGACCCGTGTAGGATTTTTCAGGATAAACCCGTGTGAATCTGCATTTAGGAGAAACCCGTGTAAGATTGCTTCGTGACGAACCCGTGTAAAGCTGTATTTGATCGTGCAGATAATTACTCTGTTTAGTTTCCGGAGTTAATTTTGAACTTGCTGGAAGTTGTTGATGATAACCATCTTTCCTGAAAAGGTATATGATTAATCGTATATGATGCATGAAATGCATTGTATGATGATGTTCTCAAAATAAATGAGATTATGCTATATGCAATATGTATGCGCACGTCATGATATATGAACATGAAATGCTATTGTGGCACGTCCGAATTTGGGAAAATAAATCCCTGGCTGTTGTTGGAGAGTAATGGAAATTGAGTTCCTGACTGTCATAGAAAAAGTGGTTCTTCTACTTCCGCTGGAGATGGTGAACCAGGGATGACTATGCTGGGGATTTGCCCCTTGTTTATGGATATTCTGCCGAGGAGAGACTCTGCTTGAGAACAACTCTACGGGGGAATAATTCCGTTGGAGAGAGAAGCTTCCATAGCTGAAGGGATAAACTCTGTCGGGGATTGAGCTTCTGTATTCAGAGAAATAAACTTTGTTCGGGAGAAAACTTTATGAACCGCTTGCGATTACAAAATTCGACTGGGGAATATAGACGTCGGCTCTCCGAAAGAGCTTGGCTGGGGAAAGTAACTCCTGTTTTGGGAGGAAGAGATCAAAACTTTGGTTGCCTCTACTATGTGTGGAGTGTAGATGTTACTAGGACGCATGCTAAGGATACGACAATGACTTCGTATTAAGACTTTTTTGCCCTTATACCTGCTGGAGAAAGTGCCTGCGGAGGCCTTGTGGATTGAGTGTCATCCCAACTTATGAGGTGCTTGGTAACTATCGATCAGAATGATAAGTCTTCTACTGATAGGAAAGTGACAAGATAACGGGACATAGTCGTACGCTTTAATCCCTAACTTTTGCCTGGACTGTCTTTTCAGATTTTCAGTCCACCGGGATACCCTTTTTTGCCCAAGCCGCCTTCTCAGGTTTTCAACTTGCCGGGTGTACAAATCTTTTTTTTTGTTTTTATCCCTAATTTTTTCCCGAACCTTTTGGTTCGCCGGGACGCCCTTGTTTTGCCTAGGTGTGTCAACCTAGCGATTCTTTGTTCATGCGCAGTATTTTTTTACTATGTCCACGCTCTCAGGGTGTATGGAGTTGTCACTATCGGTAGTGTTGTGTTGCCACACTACCAGAAGATGTTCGCTTGATCATACAAGATTCGTTGTTGGAATTCATGTCCAATGCCCCAAGTGATTCAGATGGAGATCTGCCCCTGGCTATTTGGCATCTTTGAGAGATTCCTTGAATCTTGACTTGACTGCCCCAGATGATGGACAATGATCATGCCGTTCCCCTTGGTTGGAAGTGTTTTTTCCACTTGAGGTGATCCTTTTTATTGAGAAGGTTTTTGTTCACTAGATATTCGTCATGCGAATTTCTCTACTGTTGAACAAATAGTCATATGCAAACAATGTTATTTTAAGAATGCAAAGCTTATGTCTGTCTTGAAATTTTTGAAAATGCATTTTTCAGTAAAACAGGCAAATTTTGTAAAATGTGATGTCAACTTAGGATTTACAGCAAGTCCTACAGGAGTCAGGATACCTTTTGTAACAGTATGCTTTCGAACTAACCCATGCTTCAGCTAGGACTTTTAAGGGTTATAACGTGGACTGGTTCACGGTTTAAGAAACAAAGGATAAAGGCTCAAATTTTATTTGTACCCACCCGTTCTTCGTGATGTTCTTTGATCCTAAACTCAGCTAATTGTGCATTTAGATCCCGTTTGAGTCTTTGCTCTGATACTCTAGTGATGGTTCAGATACTAAGTTTATTTTGAACAGGAAGTCATTTTTGTTGAGAGTTTGTAGGATCTCTTCCTTTTTGATTTTATTATCCCTGTCTTTTGCCTGAATAGTTTCTTTTGTGATTACAGTCAGCGGGATGCCCCAGTTTTTCTTAAGTCTCCTTCATAGGTTTTGACTTAATGGGCTTTTATTTCGAGAGATAATGACTGCCTGTCTTGACGATTATACAGAACCATCACCGTCTTTTGTTTTGGAAGGGCCTCTTTGATGCCATTCATTGTGCACCTGAATTAACTGAGAAAACTACCCTGCCCCCAGGTTGTGATTAAGGTTTTTTTTTAAAATTTGCGTTAAAAGAAAAAACTCCAACTTCTTTGGCTCAAAGGGGTTGACGAGGGATTATCTTCCTTATAACTCCACTGTTTAGGATTTGAAACAACGCTTGTACATCGTCAGCGGGGTCTGTTCAAAAGCATATTGTAGATATTTTGATATCATTTTCTTCATCCTTCCTCTAAAGGCTTAGAGTTTTTTAATCGAGAGTTGAACATCACAAAAATGAAAGCAATTTGAATATAGTGAATACGAATGGATTGATTCAAAACAGACATATGCAATGCATTGATAAAGTAATAAAGTTTTAACATGACTAAATGTTTGAACAATCAAAAGAAAATTACAAATTGAAAATTCTAATGAACAAAAATTCTTCTCATCTCAGGATTTGTCACTTCAAATGGTGAGCCTTGGAGGATTAACAAAAACATTCCAGTTGACCATCTTGTGTGAATTCCAATGCTCCTTTATCGATCAGGTCTTGAATTTTGTTTTTCAATACCCAGCAGTCATCAGTATCATGCCCCGGGCTGTTGGAATGGTATGTACACCTTGCATCAGGATTGTAGTTTGGGGAGGCTGTGTGGGTATTCTGAGGAGGGTCCCTTAATGTCACCAGATTCAATCTCAACAGGTGTTGTAAAGTTTGAGACAACGGCATGTTGAGTTCGGTGAACTGCCTTTTGGGCGTATCTGGCTTACTCTGATTAACCCGTTGCTTTTGGCGAGGTTGTCGTTGGACCTGTGAGGTAGTAGCAACTTGGAGAGGTCCATTTTTTACCAACCCAAACCCTTGTCTTCTTGGAGGTTTATTAATGACTTGGTCCCCGGCCTTGACTTTTTGCTTCATACTTTTGTATCCGTCTTGATGAAGCTGGTTGATAATGGTTCTCAAATCTTCTTGTTCCCGGGCTAAGCCTTGGATAAGGGCCATCTACCCCAGCATTTGGGTTCTTATTGTATCTACCTCAGCTTGCAGTTGTTCTAGCCGTTCGTCCTTATTGTCTTCAGGACTTTTCTTGACCAAGTTCCCAACTAGGAGTGTTTTCAACTCTTCCTTCCCCTTGGACAGGTTTAGGAATACTTCCCTGAACTGAGTTTCTTGAAGATCTCTGGTGTCTTGTTGGAGAGCCATTGCTGAAATAAACAGGGAGAACATGAGAGACTTGTAATGGGAGACCTGTTATGCAATGATATGTATGATATATGTATGCAATGTTTTCAAGGATCTCGCGGGGTAAACAAGAAACTGTTAGATTTTGAATTTTGAGACTTTGATTGAAGAAACTTCGTGTCGTCAAGAGTCCTTCTTCAAGAGTCAAGCTCACCATATCGAGTGGGTCATAGCCCCTGACTCAAGTTATCGTGTTTTGATCTCTAGATGACATTGGCTAGAGGAAAATAAATCCCCTTTGCCCTTTGCTAGACGTTGGATTTACCATAACCTACAACACAAACCTTTGAGATCCTTGAAATGGTTAAGGAAATGTTAAGGCATGATGTTATGATGTGTATGTTATGCGTTTAAGCAAAAGTACGAGGTAAAGTAAACAAGTAAACCCGAAAAGAAATCCAAGGTATTGGATAAGGACTGTAAACAAAACCTGCAAGGAACTCTAATTGTTAGGTAACAAACATATGCAAGTAGTTCAAGTTGAAAGCACACAAGTCACACAATAGCCCTTAAATTTCTGGTTGGCATGGAGTTTAGGTATTACCCTCTTTCAGTTTAGTTGGTTCAACCTGTCCTAGTAATAGTAACCGGGTTCTAGAGGTTATCAATATCACTGACCATCCTTGATCGGTCATAATTCCAATTTAGAAACCTTTTCTTGCGGCCGGAATCATCGCGAGAGTATGGTCTCAATGAGTGTAGCATACTGCTACTTTTCTATGGCCAAGTGGGTCAATTATAGGTTCTAAGGTCAGTTGATGCTTAATGACCCATTAGCAGCCCCATACTCTCCTTGTTGCTCCACAAGGGATATCGGTACCAACTAATGTGCCACATCAACGTAGCTACTGCTTCAACCGTATCGGTCTACGCTGTATAGTTCCCTCACAGTCTATTTCTACTTACCTAAAAGGTATCCCGAGATCCAGGTTAGGATCTATAGTAACTCTGATACAAAGCCCACAAAATAAAGCAATCAAATCAAGCAATTGAAAACAATATGATGAACTATTCCTAAGGTACACCACACTTATTAAGTCCCCAGGAGAGTCGCCAGTTCTGTGATACGGTGGCCAGAACCGGGACGTGGTTTCCCTATTTCGTTAAGGAAATTTTGCTGGTTTGCATTTTGCATTTGTGTTTGCAAAATATCGCGGTAAGCAAGAGTCGCCACCGTCTTTTATTTTATCCAACAAGGAAAGGAAAAAAGCACAGAAAAATTCCTTTTTCGAGATATTTCTGAGTACGGGGGGTAGATTATAGAAAGGGAAGGTATTAGTACCCTTTCTATCCGTAGTTATCTACGGGCTCTTAGGTACTTGCTCGTCATTTTCAAAATTGTTTTCTTTGTGTTTGTGGGCTTTGAAAAGTTTTTGTTTTAACTTCGATTTAACTCTTGCTTCCGTCTTCAAGAGTGTAATGAAGTGTTTTTGAAAACTTTGTTTGTAAAGGAGTGTAAGTGGGGAAAATTTGTTTGGGATGAGCAAGTACTTAAGAGCTAATCTACCTACTCGAAAAAAGAATCGTTCTATGTTCGTTTCCTTTAGACAACGCTATCCCACTATTAGTGAGTAGGTAGCACCGTCGTCGGAGTTTTGAGGGTCAATTCGAAAGGGACGTACGGTCACTAAAGCAATGTTAGGACGTCTTAGTAATAACCCTAATGTCTTAGATCAATTATTCGAGGCAACAATTCTGAGGCAACCATTCCGAGGCAACTTTTCCGAATCAGGACTTTGATCTTTGTTTAGACAAAAGGACGACCACTAAAGCATCTGTTGTACCCCCAAAATTTTCCCTCCCATTTCTCATTAATTTCTCATCACAAAGCCCTTGGAGCTCAAGATCTAGTTAGGGTTTCATCTGCTCAAGACTTCTCCTTGCACTGTTGACCCAAATTAGGGTTTGTGTTTGCACAAATATGTTTTGACCTAAAATGCCTAAGATGACCTTCTTGCTTCATATTGGACTCCCAAGTTTATCCATGTCAAGTTTCAAGTCTTGATTCCAAGTTTTGCCCAGTCAATTGGACAGTTGACCTAGAAATCAACTGTATTGGGGAAAAAGTCAACTGTGGCCAATTGACAGACAAATCTCATGAAAATTGACCCACATCAACATTGGGAACTCATATGAACCATTTGATCAAGTTTGGATCACAATTCCACAGGAAATTTGATCAAATCACCAAAAGGGCAAAATGGTCATTTTTAGGATTTTGACTGCACAAAGGTAATTTTTGACTGCTTGACCTAGCCAATGGCAAACCAAGCTCACATATGGACTCAAGGACCCCATGGAATTGTCTTGACATGCTCAACAAGTTCAAAAGATCCCAAGTACACAGGATTGACAGATGAATTTTCCAGTCAACTGAACCAAAATTGACTGTATACTGAAAAGTCAAACTTTGACTTTTTGGTCAAAATCAAGAGTCAAGATTCATTTTTCATCAAAATATGCCAAATCATGAAACTTGTTCACCAAGAAATCAAAAATTGCAAATTAGGGTTTGAAATGGGAATTTTTCATAACTTAGAATTTTTCTAAGTTATGAAAAACCCTAATTTTTTTTCCAACTTTGCCCCACTTTCTCACCAAGATTAATTTGGATTCAAACAAAAGTCAAAACATGAAAGTTGTAGCTTGTTGCATAATCTACAAATTTGATTCACAAAGTTTTCCCAAATGAGGCTTGTATCTCAAGTTACAATTTTTTGAATAAGGGTACTAAACCATCTTTAACTTAGTGAAAATTTGACCTTTTTTGGCAAGGTTTTCTACCTAACTTCAAGGCCATTTTCCATACACTTCCACTTGGAATTTAAATTTGCATTTCAAAGATGGATTGTAGTACACATTCCAAGCTTTCCAAAATGTCCAAGAACTTCTCAAACAACCTCATAACTTGAGAGAATCGAATTTCACAATATGGCAAAAACTCACTTTTGAATTGATCATGTACATGTTCATAACTTAGGCCATTTTCAAGTCAGCATAGTTTGTGCTACATTACAGGTCCTTAAACCATCCAACACTCAATAATTTAATGCATATTCATTGTGTTAAAGTGTTGTTCTTTGAGTGCAAGCATTACATACAAGTTTAATCCATTTATGGAAAAAGCAAAATGGCCATTTTTGCAAAAGCAAGCTTTATGTCCAATTGAAAATCCAACAAGTACAGATGAGATCTAATTGGCACAAAATTATGAGCAAAACACTCTGATCAAGACCAGGTTAGCAGCATGTTTAAGGGTCCCCTACTGGCCTAAAACATCAAGTTGGCTTTGTTTGCTTAAGGGTGAAGAAAAGTATCATAACATAACACAACTTCTCTCTCAGCATTAGGAACTTGAAGCAAATATTGTAGACACATTCCAAACATCCAACCCAAGCTAGAACACGAGTCCTTGGCCTCCCAAACACTCCCATTCCCAAAATCACTCTCAAACGGCATAAACAGGGCAAGGCCTGCAGATTGAACACCATCTCTCATTCCTTGCATGATTTATTGACCAAAACTCATCAAACACATTCCCTAGCATCAATGCAAGCTAACCAAAACCTAAAACACGACCTGTAATTCCTCTAACCAGTTCCACCATTTTCATTTTCTTGTTTTGCAGTTGGAGTTCTCTAGCACGATTCAAGAAGTTTCAAGACAAAGTAAAGCTTGGAATAGCATCCCTGGACCTCAAGGAAGCTATACCAATCATCACCTTGTACTGAAAGCTTCCCCATTGCCAGATACAACTTCAACTGAACAGGTGAATTCATGAACTCGTATCTCTCTTATTAGGCATTGTTAGCTTTAGGTTTGTGAAGAAAACATGTCACAATCATGGCTCTGAACATGCCCATATGATTAGATTCCATTTATATTATGTGTGCTGCAAGAATTTTGAGTCTGAACATGGCATAAAAACTAGGTCAGAATTTGGGGGAGAAGAAATTCTCTCCCATTTCTGAGAGTTAGATTGATTTTTTTACATGCTTAGAATCGTGACATGATGCTTTACAAGTTTGCTGTTGTAAGTTTTTGATGAAAGTCAAAGAATCAGGATCTATGCTTGACAATGGAAAACGCGCGCTTTGTTCTTGTTTCAAACATGCTGGAGGTTGAAGAAGGTCCTTTGGGCTGGGCCTGTTTCACATTTTCTTTTTGCACCATACACTTACTTCTGCACCCCCTGAGCCCATTTTGCTTATTTCTTTGACTTTTTGACTTTTTCCTTTTTGGATTGACTTATTTATTTTTTCTCATGATATTAAAAATATAAAAAATTATTTTCACACCATTTTTACATTTTTTAGGTATTTATTTGTTTATATAGACATTTGTGTATAAATAATATATATATATATATATATATATACTATTATTTAGAAAACTAAAAAATAGTGCAAATATACTTATTTCTGATTTTTATTTCTTTTTTCTTTTTTGAAAACATTTTTATGTAAAATATACTTTTTTTATAAATATTAAATATTATTATTTTATATATATATATATATATATATATATATATATATATATATATATATATATATATATATATATATATATATATAATATATCTAGAAATTAATATATATATATATATATATATATATATATATATATATATATATATATATATATATATATATATATATATATATATATATATATATATATATATATATATATATATATATATATATATATATATATATATATATATATATATATATATATATATATATATATATATTATATATATATATATATATATATATATATATATATATATATATATATATATATATATATATATATATATATATATATATATATATATATATATATATATATATATATATATATATATATATATATATATATATATATATATATATATATATATATATATATATATATATATATATATATATATATATATATATATATATATATATATTTATTAGTATATATAGGTTAAAATACAAAAATACCTATATTTTTACTTTATTAATATTTGACATAAAAAAAATACTTTTTGTAAATATATTTCATTTTATTTCATTTTTGTACATAATAAACAAATACTTGTATAAATTAAATAATATATATATTAATTAATAAAAATTAGGGTTTTACCCTTAAAAGACAAAAACTCCAAAAATAATACCTTTTTATTTTTATAACATAAATAATACTTTTTTCATACATATAAAAACCTTCTTTTTGCATTTTGCATCTTGATTTTATTTTTCCATTTAATTTATGCCTTTAATTATATTGTAAATATTCAAAGAAAATGATGTAATAGCTAGGTTTAATTTCTTGTCTAAATATCCCCCATTTGAAACATTTGTACCCCCCTTCCCATATTGTGTTGTAATAGTGTAGGAATTTAATTTTTCGCGCTTTATCGCTTTCTAAATATGCTATGTTAGAGTTAGGGTTTGTATGCAAATAAAAAGAACAAAATAGTTTGACCTAATTTCAAGATAATCAAAGCATGAAAATGGACAACACATCTCACACTTGCACCCCTAGGGTATTCCACTTTGTTGCCTTCAAATAATTGGGCCATATTGCATGTTAGGTTTCTTTGGGTAAAACAAACAGTCAAATGATCATAGCCCCTCGATGACGCTTTCGAAAAGTTGCCTAAAATGATCAAGTCCCTTTCAAAGAGAAATTGCCCAAAGAGACTTAGCACTATTGCAATTATGGTCTAAACTATGACCCGCGCCCGTCCCTTTCACCTCCTAATACAAGATTGTCCACCAAATGCAATGGTGGAACAAAATTGTTAAAAGGATTAAAAACATAACAAAAATCTTTGAGAACTTTAGGGTAGATGACTCCTAAGTACTTGCCAACTTGCAAAATAAAACACTTGCCTCTCTTCAAACCACACTTCACAAACACTTTCAAAACAAACTTTCAAAAACCTTGGAACATCTTTTCAAAAAGACAAAACACCTTTTGTAAAACACTCGAGTAAAGAATTGTTACAAGGGTAGCCTATACAAGACATCTTTTTTCAAAACCTTTTCAAAGACACACACAAAGCACCATTTCAAACAATTGAAAACCAAGGCAAGTTGATCTAAGCAAGTACCTAAGAGCCCATGGATAACCATGGATAGAAAGGGTGCTAATACCTTCCCTTTCTATAATCTACTCCCCGAACCCAAGAAAAATCTCAAAGGTTTTTGCTGTGCTTTTTAAACCTTTCCTTAGGATAAGATAAAAAGTCGGTGGCGACTCTTGCTCAACCGAAACATTTGCAAATTCAAACGCAAAACCATAGTCAGTTCTCCCACCGTACCACAGAACTGGCGACTCTGCTGGGGAGAATTTTAAAAGTGGAGTAACCTTAGGGCTTAGATCACCCTCTTGCATGATTAATTGTTTGAATTGTTTGCTTTATATCTTGGCTCTATTGTTTGGGTTTGCAATCCTACACCCGAATTTTGGGAAACATTCATAGATAGCAATACGTTGTGGAAACTATGCGGGGTATACCGACACGGTCGAAGCAATAGCTATATTAGTGCGACATATTTGTGAGTACCGGTAACCCTTGAGTTCAATCAAGGAGAGTACGGGGCCGCTGAGTGATGTCACTAAGCACTAATGACCTAGAACCTTACTTGACCATCTTGGCCTTTTATTAGGGGTAGTGAGATGACCGGCTTTGGTGCAGTCCGAAGTTGGTAGATACTCGATACTACACTCATTGAGGGTTGTTTTCTTGGAATATTTTGGTCGCTAGTTAAGTGGCTAAACCGAAACAATGAACATTGAAAACAATCCAATGATATTGAGCTCCTTAGAACCCGGTTACTATTTATAGGACAGGTTTTTAAGCCAACTACACTCAAGAGGGTACTTACCCATGAAACCCCATGCAAGCCTGAAACTAGGGTTTGGTGTGAATTGCTTGTACATATGTTTTGTGCATACATCATAAACATCATGAAGCATCATATGCATTCACTAACCATTTCAAGGGTTTGGATCTTCATCTTTGTTCCTGTTTTGTAGGTCATGGAAATTCCTCGCAGAAATACTATTCAAGTCAACCTTGTGAGAATCTCTCCTCAACTCAAGGAGCTCACCTCAAGAATTCCGGAAAACCCATCCTTCAGTGAAAGACATGGTAGACTGCTCAGCTTAGTCAACACCAACATTGAAGAAGATGTGATGAAAGTGCTATTCCAGTTCTTTGACCCTCTTCACCACTGTTTCACTTTCCCCGATTACCAGTTGGTGCCCACTTTGGAGGATTTTTCTCAACTCCTGAGAATTCCTATCCTTAATCAACTACCCTTCAACGGTACGGAAAAGGAACCAAAGCCGGAAGATGTTGCTCGAGCATTACATCTACAACCCTCCGACATCAAGGGGCATTGGGAAACCAGAAGCGGCGTCAAAGGATTCTTAGCAAAATTCTTGTTTGAGAAGGCACAAGAATGTTGGAACTCATTGGACCTACAAGCCTTTGAAGAAATTGTGGCACTCCTTATCTATGGATTGGTCTTGTTCCCAAATTCTGACCAATTGATAGATTTCAACGCCGTCAAAATCTTCTTATCCAGAAATCCAATACCAACATTGCTTGGGGACATCCTTCACTCATTTTACACACGAACAATGAGAAAGAGGGGTGTTCTCATGTGCTGTACTCCTCTCCTTGCAAGGTGGTTTATTTCGCACCTTCCACAATCTGTCTTGAAGAATGACCAAGGCTCAAGGTGGTCCCAACGGTTGATGACTCTTACTCACTCTGATGTACATTGGTGTTCTCGGTCCAGATAAAATATCATCATCGTCGATCGTTGCGGAGAATTTCCTAATGTTCCTTTACTTGGAATCAGAGGAGGTATCACCTACAACCCTTGCCTAGCTTTGAGGCAATTTGGATATGCACGGAGGGATGGCCCTCATGACATGTTGATTCCTGACCTAGTTTTTGACTTCGACAACGATGCGCAAGGACTTCGCCAAAGATTCATCAGAGCTTGGGGAAGACCCAACAAGGTTGACACCAAGACACTGGGACACAAGAACTCCATCCCTCTTGAGCCTTATCTCAAGTGGGTACGAGCCCGAGCCCAGAGTCTCATGATGCCTTATCCTCATGTTCTCCCTGTGATTAAAGAGCCTGTTAAGGAAGGAGAGGTTTCCTACACCGTCCTACATCCTGACATCGTGGGAAGAGATGCAGAAAAGTTGGATCCAGCTCAAGGGAGAAAGGGATACTTTTGAAGCCAACTTCTACGCCAGTGAGAAGAAGTTTCTAGAGCTCACCCGTTGACTCCATGAGCAAGAGGCCCTCAACACCTACATCGCACCAAAGAGGATGCGCAATGTCTTTTTACCTTGAGAAGTTATTTTGTAATATTTGTCCCATGGGGCATTTATGTACTAACAAATTTCTTCTTATTAATATGAAGTGCATTCTTCTTTGTCTGAAACAATTTTGAATGTCCTAAATCCTTGAATGCATTGCATACATAAGCATATCATCCATCATGTGCATAAGCAGGTCTCTTCAACAGGTTTCCTTATCTGTCTGCTGTTTATTTCAGTAGGATGGATCTCGAGTAAACAGTCAAAGACCTGCAAGCTCAAAATGCACAGTTCCAGCAACTCCTGATGACCTTGGCTAAGGGTCAGGAGGATATCAAGACCCAATTGGGGAACAAAGACCCAGTGAAGAAGAAGAAAAGGAGAGCCGGAGTGGCTACTTTGGGGAGAAGATTTGACGGAGAAGCTCGGAGGGTGCTTGAATTTCGTCCTACCTCTGATGAAGGGACCAGCAAAAGAGGTGGAGCTGCGGTACCTTCCGAGTCTGATGCGGAAGAAGAAGAGGTCGAAGAGGATGAAGATTATTCTGATCAGAAATACCCTCCAGCTGATGATAAATACAAAGGGCTAGAAGACAGGTTGGCCGCCATGGAGCTACAAAGAGTACCGGGTTTGGATTTTGAAGACTTGGGTTTGGTTGCCGGGATTGTGATTCCCCCAAAATTCAAAGTACCAGTATTTGTGAGGTATGATGGGCTGTCCTGTCCCAAAATGCATCTCAGGTCCTACGTGAGAAAGATTTAACCCTATACGGAAGATAAAAACCTTTGGGTTCATTTCTTTCAAGACAGCCTTTCTGGAGCTCAGTTGGAGTGGTTTTATCAGCTAGAAGGAACCAGTGTCCGAAATTGGGAAGATTTGGCCACCGCTTTTTACAAACAATACCAGTATAATTCTGACCTTGCTCCTACTCGTACCCAACTTCAGGGTATGTCGTTAGGAACAGGCGAGGGATTCAAAGAATATGCACAAAAATGGAGGGATTTGGCTGGCAGGGTGCAGCCTCCTTTAACCGACCGCGAACTCGTTGATATGTTTCTAGGGACCCTATCTGGGCCATTTTTCAATCATTTAATTGGTAACTCTTCCGCGTGGTTTACCGATTTGATCCTAACGGGCGAAAGAATAGAAGCTGGCATCAAGTCAGGAAAGATTCAGAAGGGTGTTGCTGCAAGTGTTGAGAAGAAGCCTTTTAAGAAAGAGACAGTTGTGGTATATTCTCAGAGAAGAGCAGGGAAGACTGAGCGTCGGCCAACTGTGGGGGCCGTAATGATTCAAAATACTCCAAGTGAGCAGCCTCGCTACAACCAGTCCAGACCAAATCAGCAACGGGTGGAACGGCCACAACGGCAGTTCACCCGTATTAATATGACTCCAGCGCAAGTGCTTCCCCATCTGTTGAAATTGAATCTCGCCACCATCAAGGAGGCACCAAAGAATGTGAATACATCCTCTCCACATTATCATGCTAACGCTAAATGCGCCTACCATTCAGACAGTGTTGGACAAGACACCAATGATTGTTGGGCACTCAAGCATAAGATCCAAGACCTGATAGAGGCGAAGGAAGTAGAGTTTGACGCTCCGGAGAAGCCTAATGTGATATCTGCACCCATGCCGAAGCACGGCCGAAATATCAATGCCATTGAAGAAGATTTGTATGTTGCTGATGTCAATGATCTGGTGACTCCTTTGTTAACCATTAAGTTGAATCTGTTAAGGGCCGGGATCTTCCTGGGATGTAAAGAAGACTGTTATTGTTGTTACTCTCTGCCGTTTGATTGTCCACTACTGAAGAAAGGCATCCAAGGCCTTATGGATAGTCGACAAATTTTGTTCGAAAAAGTTTCTGCTGTTCCAGATCATACTGAAGATGTCTCAATCATAACCATTCATGACAATCTTTCCAAGGCCGTCAAAAAGCCTGTTAAGATTACGCCAGCTACGAAATTTGTTCCTTTGAAGATAACAATGCCAGGGCAAGTCCCCTATGTTTCTGAGAAGTCCATACCATGGAACTATGGCGGTGACGTCTACTACCATGGTATCAAGCAAATCGAAATAACTGAAGAAAGTTCGGATGATGAAGAAGCCAGCATTAGTAACATTGCAGGCACTAGCAAAATCACCAGGAGCGGGAGAATATTTTCTCCAGAGATTGCCCCTCCAAGAGCAGTCTTTGGACCCTCATCTGCCAACAAGGTCATCCCTGCACCAATAAAACTCTCTGCTAGAACTCCTTTGATTGAAGATGTTATTGTTCCTAATATTGTCTCTCCTACCGCTGTTGATAAAGGTAAGGGAATCCAAGATGAGCTCGTCAGGACGAGGGCTCAACCCTTGGTCATCCCGGAAACCTCCAAGAAGGAAATGGATGAGATCTTGAAGATAATCAAGAGGAGTGACTACGATGTGGTAGAACAGCTGGGGCAAACCCCCTCCAAGATCTCCATGCTGGCACTACTACTTTGCTCGAAAGCGCACGCTAAAGCTCTGATAAAATTCCTGAAGGCAGCCCATGTGCCCCAGGAAACCTCTGCAGATCAATTTCAGAATTGCGTGGCTAGCCTGACTGCGGACAATGGATTAGGGTTCTCTGATGCTGACCTAACTCCTAAAGGCAGAAACCACAATGATGCTTTGCACATTTCAGTCGAGTGCCGAGGAACTACCCTCGCGCATGTCTTGGTCGACACTGGTTCGTCGCTGAATGTATTGCCTAAGAAGGCCTTGGACCGACTAGATTGTGAAGGGTTGGAATTGAAGCCGAGTGATATTGTTGTCAGAGCTTTCGATGGTTCGAAGAGAATGGTCCATGGAGAAGTTGAAATTCTTGTCAAGATAGGAACCGAGGTGTTTAAGTCTACTTTCTATGTGATGGACATCCGTCCATCATACTCTTGCTTGCTGGGTAGGCCTTGGATACACCATGCTGGGGAAGTCACATCCTCCTTGCATCAGATGTTGAAGTATCCTGTCAAGGGAAAGATCATTACTGTCCATGGTGAAGAGGAGTACATGATTAGCCACTTGAATTCATTCCGGTATATGGAGGTAGAAGGGGAGTTCATTGAGATGCCTTTTCAGCATTTCGAAGAAGTCCTTCCTGAAATAGCAGTAGCAAAGTTGGTAGCTGAGACACCGAAGCAGATGGCCAGGATGGCATCTCTGGAGGATGCAAGGGCCGCAATCAAGGAAGGGAAGAATTCAGCATGGGGGCAGTTACCTGACATTCCACATAAGACAGACAAATTTGGGTTAGGGTTCACAGCCGCAGGCCAGAAAGCTATGCGCCGTTCGAAGATTGAAAGGGCGCCAGTCAAAATTTCTCCCTACGGAATCAACGCCTTGGAAGAGGAAGACAAAGAGAGCGACATCGAAGAGTGGATCTACCCAACTGTCAAAGGAGGATTGAGCAACTGGGAGGCAAAAGACTTTGTCCCCATCACTTTTATTCATCAGTAATTTATCTGTTAAACATTTCCTATTTGGTCTGTAATATTTACTTTCAAACAATCCGTACACTATCTTTTCACCTCATGCCTTTGCCCGGGGCATGTAGGTCCATTTGTAAGGGTTTTGATTATTTTTCATATCCATATGCCATGTTTAATGATTCATTGGACGTTTTTCATTTGATAAACTGCTTGTGTTCATTTTCTTTCCTTTTGCATTTTTTGTTTAAGGATGGCTATCCCTTACACACACCCACACTCACAAATGCAGGTACCCATCCATTCCGGATTCCATGGGTGACTATTCTACTGTATCTTTCAATAACTCTGAAGATCTGGTCAATCAAGCCGAGTATGAAGATGACGAAGGTTGTGAAGTACCCGGGGAACTAGCCAGACTTCTACAACAAGAGGAAAAAGCCATCCTACCTCATGAAGAGTCATTGGAAACTGTCAACTTGGGAACCGAGGAAGACCGGAAGGAGGTGCAAATGGGTGCCAATCTGGAACCAAAGGTCAAAGAGCGCCTGATACAGTTGTTGAATGAGTATGTTGAAATCTTCGCTTGGTCTTATAAAGACATGCCGGGTTTAGACACAGACATCGTGGTTCACCGTCTCCCCACAAGAGAGGATTGTCCATCGGTCAAGCAAAAAGTTCGCCGAATGAGGCCTGACATGTCTGAAAAGATCAAGGCAGAAGTAATGAAGCAATTTGACGCTGGCTTTCTGACTGTTACGTCCTATCCTCAATGGGTTGCTAACATCGTGCCAGTACCTAAGAAAGATGGCAAAGTCAGGATGTGTGTGGACTACTGGGATTTGAATAGGGCCAGCCCCAAAGATGATTTTCCACTTCCACACATTGACATTTTGATCGACAATACAGCTCAGCACAAAGTGTTTTCCTTCATGGATGGATTCTCGGGTTACAATCAAATCAAAATGGCCCCCGAGGATATGGAGAAAACAACTTTTGTCACACAATGGGGCACTTTCTGTTACAAGGTGATGTCGTTTGGGCTGAAGAACGCGGGGGCAACCTATCAACGCGCCATGGTAGCTTTGTTTCATGACATGATACATCATGAGATCGAAGTTTACGTGGACGATATGATAGCTCGGTCACAAACAGAGGAAGAGCACCTTGAACATCTAGAAAAGCTGTTTGCCAGATTGAAGGAATACAAACTCAGGCTGAATCCAAGTAAGTGCACTTTTGGGGTTAGGTCTGGTAAACTTCTGGGATTCATTGTAAGCAACAAAGGCATTGAAGTCGATCCACTAAAAGTAAAAGCAATACAAGATATGCCTGCTCCCCGTACTGAAAAGGAGGTTAGAGGGTTCTTGGGGCGCTTGAACTATATTGCCAGATTCATCTCTCATCTGACTTCTACCTGTGAGCCAATTTTCAAACTCTTGAAGAAAGATCAGGTAGTCGAATGGAACGACGATTGTCAAGCTGCTTTTGATAGAATCAAGGAGTATTTGCTAGAACCTCCTATTCTGATGCCACCCGTCGAAGGAAGACCACTGATCATGTATTTGACCGTCTTGGATAACTCAATGGGGTGTGTTTTGGGCCAGCATGACGAGTCTGGTCGAAAAGAGCATGCTATTTATTACCTTAGCAAAAAGTTTACCGACTGTGAGACTCGCTACTCACTGCTCGAGAAAACGTGCTGCGCTTTGGTATGGGCTGCTCGCCGACTAAGACAGTATATGTTGACTCATACTACCTTGTTGATTTCCAAAATGGACCCTATCAAGTATATTTTCGAAAAGCCCGCTTTATCTGGAAGGATAGCTAGATGGCAAATGATCCTGACTGAGTATGACATCCAGTACACTACTCAAAAAGCTATAAAAGGGAGTGTACTAGTTGACTATCTGGCTCATCAAGCTATCGAAGATTATCAACCCATGAGATTTGACTTCCCGGACGAGGACATCATGAATTTGGACAACATTGAAGGTAACGGACCGTATGACGGACCCGAAAAGGGATCCTGATGGACCCTGTACTTTGATGGTGCTTCAAATGCACTTGGAAACGGTATTGGCGCAGTACTCATTTCTTCGGAAGGTTGTCACACACCTTTCACGGCCCGACTTTGCTTCAGCTGCACAAACAACATGGCTGAGTATGAAGCTTGCATCTTTGGCCTCAAGGCTGCTATAGACTTGGGGATCAAATCTTTGATCGTATTTGGGGACTCGGCTTTGGTTATCAGGCAAATCAAAGGAGAGTGGGATACCAAGCATCCTAATCTTATCCCATACAAAGAACATGTCCTGACATTGTTGCCTCATTTCGAGCAAATTACCTTCGAGCATTTCCCGCGAGAAGAGAATCAGCTAGCAGATGCTCTAGCTACAATGTCCTCCATGTTTAAACTCAACTGGGATAACGAGGCTCCCCAAATCACCATCGAGCGAATGGATGAACCTGCGCATTGTCACGAGATTAATACCGAGGAAGTAGTGGAACAACCTTGGTTCCATGAAGTCAAAAGGTATCTCGAGACCAGAGATTATCCCGAAGGAGCTTCCGTAAATGACAAGAAGTTCTTAAGGAAATTTGCTGCCAAATTCTTCCTGAGCAATGACATCCTTTACAAACGAAGCCATGATTGCGTACTACTCCGATGCGTAGACAAAGCTGAAGCAGAGTTGATCATGACTGATATACACAGCGGCACATTTGGCACTCACTTGAGCAGGCACACAATGGCTAAGAAGATCCTAAGGGCAGGCTATTACTGGTCTACCATGGAAGCCGACTGCCATCAACATTCCCGTACCTGCCATAAATGTCAAGTCTATGCTGACAAAGTTCACATCCCTCCGGTTCCTCTCAACGTCCTGACTGCTCCTTGGCCCTTTGCAATGTGGGGCATTGACATGATTGGAGAGATCAAGCCCACGGCTTCAAATGGACATCGCTTCATCCTGGTTGCCATTGACTATTTCACCAAATGGGTCGAAGCAGCTTCCTTCGCCTCTGTTACTAAGAATGTGGTTGCCCGCTTCATTAAGCAAAATCTCATATGTCGGTATGGTGTTCCAGACAGGATCATCACGGACAATGGTACAAATCTGAATAACACGATGATCACTGCATTATGCGAATAGTTCAAGATTTATCATCACAACTCATCTCCCTATCGGCCGAAGATGAACGGTGCTGTTGAAGCTGCGAACAAAAACATTAAGAAGATCATCCAGAAAATGACCGTCACTTACAAAGACTGGCATGAGATGTTACCGTTTGCTCTGCATGGATACCGTATGACGGTACGTACTTCAACCGGGGCAACACCATTTTCTTTGGTATACGGCATGGAAGTTGTCTTACCTATGGAGGTTCAGATTCCTTCCTTAAGGATTATGAAGGATGCAGGTTTGAATGAAGATGATTGGATGCAGACCCGACTTGATCAACTCAATCTGATCGACGAAAAACGACTTGCTGTTATATGCCATGGTCAGACGTATCAAAAACGGATGATCAAGACCTTCAATAAGAAAGTCAGACGTCAAGTGTATCAAGTCGGAGATCTCGTAGTCAAGCGGATTATCTTGCCGCAAAGTGATCCCAGGGGCAAATGGACTCCTACATACGAAGGACCATTTGTGATCAAGAGCATATTTTCTGGTGGTGCAATGATTCTGACCACCATGGACGGCGACTGTTGTACCCCAAAATTTGCCCTCCCATATTTCTCAAAACATTTCAAGAAAATTCACAAGTCCAACCCGGCGCGTCATATTCAGGTATTCTTTCGCCAAGATATCTCTGATAACGTATTCTCAAATTCAGGTTCGGCTCAAGAGTCAATTCTTTAAAGAAGGTATCCGAATGTGTGAGTTTTCTCGAAGAAATATGGTGAAAAAGTGGGCTGAAAGTGCAGTTTTTACGCGCTAAAAAATTCATAACTTGAAGATCGTGGCTCGTTTTGAACCCCTTCCGGTGGCCAAAATTCCGTCTTGACATTATCTACGTTTTCATCTCTCACGGCTGGAAGCCAATTTCGATCATAAGGTCTTCAAAAATGTGGATTTATCAAGTATTTTCATACAGAAAATTTGTGACAGAAGTTTATTTGCGTCATGTTCAGAAAATCATAACTTGGTCGATTTTCATCGTATCAAGCTGGTTCCTGTGCCAAAATTTCACAAATTGAGTTGGCTACATTTTCACAGAAGGTATTGAGTTCAAACGGTATTCAAAAGGCCTTCGTTTTTTGCTCAGAGTGCGTGACACGCTGAAAATCCTGAATGCTGAATATTATTTCATCTGGGCCGAAACTTCGAAAATTCATAACTCGGTCAATTTTTATCGGATTGGGCTCATATTTTTACACAAGGTCCCTGACTCATAGATCTACAACTTTGTTTCAAAAGTCGAGACCAAATTATGCACCGATCAATACCAGTTTTTTATTGAATAACGTGTCAGAGTCGACACTGGAGCCCAAAATAAGTTTGTCTGAGCTGAAACTTCAAAAATTCATAACTAATTCACCGTTTATCCGATTGAGTCGATTTTCGGACAGGAGTTAGTTCTCGATATAGGCTACATTTTGTTTTCACATTTCGACTTCAAAAAATGCACTTAAGTCCCTGCGATTTAGCCTGGAAAGTGACGAATTCAAGTGAATATTGGAGGCCCAATTGCACATTCAAAGCCCATTTGCTTTACCCTAATTTCCATTATATAATCACCTTCTATTCACACAAACCAGAGGAGAAAAAAAAGAGGAGGAAAAGAAGAGAGAAAAAACTTTGCCACAACACTGTTAGAATATCAAACTCTTTCAAGAACCCTAAAACCTTGAAATCCTTATTACAAATCCCTCTCTCACTACAAACAAGCCATCTCAGTTACAAACCAACATCTTACTACTTTTTCAGTAAGGGTAAGGCTGGCTTGATCTCCATGATCCAAAGGGCATAAAAACATTCATGTCACTACTTTTCCAGTAAGGGTAAGATTGATTTGATCTCCATGATCAAAAGGGTATAATCATTCATACATGTCATATTGTGCCTAAACATTAAATTTCTTCATATATTGGTTTTATTTGCATTTTATGATTTTATTTAATGTGTTCGTGAGATTCAACACTGCAGATTTAGACAGGATCCCATGTAGGTTCATTAAGGAACGTTGAGGCCAAAAGCCAAATGGCCAAAAGCCAAAAGCCAAATGGCCAAAGTAGAAAAACTTATGCATGACACCAATACATGGCGAGACAGACATCCTGAGAAGATTAAGGAACGTTGAGGCCAAAACGCAAATGGCCAAAAGCCAAAAGCCAAATGGCCAAAGTAGAACAACTTATGCATGATGAGGCCAGAACACAAATGGCCAAACCACTCCAATTCACCTCCAAAAAGGGGACAGAAACCCCCAAGGTATTATTTTCTTTCTTTTCCTTATTTTATTTATTTCAATTATTTCTTTTTTTAATTAATTCCTTTAATTTAACTTATTTTCATAAAATATAAAAAATAGTAAAAAACAGAAAAGTCATAAAAATCAAAATATATTTATTTAATTAATATTTTTTTGTAAATAAATTTCACTAATAATTAATTATTTATTTTTATAAATCAAAATTGCATGTAAATAATTAGATTAATTTTAGGTTTAATTTTAACATGTTTTTCTTAATAAATAAATAAAATTAGAATTAGGGTTAATATTTTAATTTCATTTAATCTTTCTCATAAAAATACATAAAAAACATAAATACCAAAAACTCAAAAAAAAAATAATAATGTCTTTTTTCTCTTTAATTTCATTAGTTTAATCATTTAATTTAATTTCATTAAAAAGGGTCCAACGCCCTCGTTTCCAATTTTAATTCCTATTCGCGCATTTTTATTTATTTCCTTCTTTTAAATATTTATGTAACTCTCCCAAAGCCTTGTAAACTTAATTTCTCGCACTTTATTTTATTTCTTTATTTACTTTCCGTCAAATCGGGTCCTGGATTTTAATTTTGGCGATGTGGACCCGCGCCTTTGTAATAGTTTAGAACTTTACATTTCCCGCACTTTTTTTAACTGTTAATAAATGCATGCAAGAATGAATGAATAAAAATAAAAACAAACGCATAGATCACCTTGACATGAATAAGACAAAATAACTGAACATGACACACGAATCACACACCACCCCTAGGGTACGCCTCACTGTTGCCTTGCCTCGAAAGGTGATCGTCGAGTAGAGGATGTCTTAGTAAGTCCTCATGATCCGGGAACCTGGCATGAGGGTAGCTTCTAAGGTGTCTTCCCATTGCTCTGGTGATCACCATGTCCCGAACCTCGAATTGACCCGAACACCTCCAACGGTGGTGCTACCTATCTCTCAATGGTGGGATGGCACTACTTTAAAGGACATCTACACAGACGAATTCCTTAGGGTAGGTAGACGACTCTAGATACTTGCTCTAATTCAAAACAAATTCAAAAATACTTTTCACACCAACACATTTTCAAAAAGCTTTCGAAAGCAATTTTTCAAACACTCTTGAGGACCGATACAAGAGTCGAACTGGAATTTTCTAAGAAACTTTTTAAAACCCACAGTTGAAAAGCAAACAAACCATTTTTGAAAACACAAATGAGCAAGTATCTAAGAGCCCATGGATAACCATGGATAGAAAGGGTGCTAACACCTTCCCTTTCTATAACCTACCTCCCGAACCGAGAGCAATCTCTTTAAGGAATTTTTCTGTGCTTTTGTCCTTTCCATTTGGAGAAAATAAAAGACGGTGGCGACTCTTGCTTCCGCGACATTTCGCGAACCAGCGTTAAACAGTCAGTTCCAGATCCACCGATCACAGAACTGGCGACTCTATTGGGGAATTAACTTAAAGTGAGGTGTACCTTAGGGTTAGTTCATAACTGTGTTTTCAATTGCTTTCTTTGCTTGCTTTAAATTGTGGGACTGTCTTGGGAGTTCTATAGATCCTAACCCGGATCTGGGGATACCTTCTTAGAAAGTAGCAACAAGGTTGTGAGGGAACTGTGCGGGGTATACCGACATGGTTGAAACAGTCTGCTACGTTGATGTGGCACTTTGGTGTGTACCGGTAACCCCTGAGTCCAGTCAAGGAGAGTACGGGGCCTCCGCGTGGTGTCGTGAAGCATCAACAGACCTTAGGAACCTTAATTGAACAATCTTGGCCTCTTTAGGGTAGTGAGATAACTGACTTTGGTGCAGTCCGAGGTTGGTTGATACTCGATACTACACCCAATTGAGGGTTGCTTTCCTGGAATATTTCGGTCGCCAGTTCAGTGGCTAAATCGAAACGATGAACAATGAAAGCAATTCAGTGATATTGGGACCCTTAGAACCCGGTTACTTCTAATAGGACAGGTTGAGCCCACCAACTTCAAGAGGGTAATACCTAGACCTCATGCTGGCCTAAACCCTAAGGGCTTCTCTTGTGTGACTTGCGTGCCTTCATACTTGACTACTTGCATGTTTGTTATCTGACACATGAACTACTTGCAGGTTTTGTTTGTAGTCCTTAATTAGGACTCATAACAGGGTACTAAGTTACTTGCAGGTTTTGTCTATATTCCTTAATTGGGACTCATAACAGGGTACTAAGTTACTTGCAGGTTTTGTCTATAGTCCTTAATTGGGACTCATAACAGGGTACTAAGTTTCTTGTAGGTTATGTTTTAAGTCCTTAACTGGGACTCATGACAGGTTTACTTGAGTTTCTTGCAGGTTTTAGTTTGCAGTCCTTAATTGGGATTCATAACAGGGTTACGTACATTACCCCATGCATAGCACAACATCATACCATTGCATACATCCTAACCCGTTTCAAGGATCTCAAGGGCTTGTGATGCAGGTCATGATAAATCAGACATCTAGCAAGGGGCAAAGAGGATTTATTTTCCTCTAGCCAAGGTTGTCAGGGGCTATGACCCACTAGATATGGTGAGCTTTGACTCCTGGAGAAGGTTCCCCTAACCAAGGTTGTTTGGAAATCAAAACCAGACATGATGACTAAAGTCAGAGGCTATGACCCACTTGATATGGTGAGATCTGACTCTTGAAGAAGGTTCCCTTAACCAAGGTTGTTTGGAAATCAAAACCAGGCATGATGACTAAAGTCAGGGGCTATGACCCACTGGATATGGTGAGTCTTTGACCCTTTGAAGAAGGACTCTCCATAATATGCAGTTCCTTCAATCAAGTTACCGGACCCAAATTCTAACAAATTTTCTTGTTTACCCCGCGAGGTCCTTGAAAACATTGCATGCATATCATACACATCATTGCATAACAGGTATCCTTGTTGCAGGTCACTTACCTTCCTCGCTGTTTATTTCAGCAATGGCTTCCCAACAAGATAACCAGGACCTTCTTGCTCAAGAGACTCGGTTCGGGGAAATCCTTCTAAATCTATCCAAGGGGCAGGAGGAGCTAAGGACACTTCTCATGGGGACTTTTGTCAAGAACAGTGCTGAGGATGAAAGGCTGAAACACCTGCAAGCTGAGGTGGATGCATTGAAAATCCAGATGTTGGGGCAGGTGACTGCTATTCAAGGGTTAGCTCAAAGACAAAATGAGCTCGGGGTTCTCGTCAACCAACTGCTTCAGAATAACCAACTGGGGCAAACATCTAAGGTTGAAGGGCCAGTCATCATTCAACCATCTTTGAGACAAGGAGGTAAGGGGAAATCTCCTCAAATGGCTCCAGCGTCACAAATTCAGCATCAACCTCACCGGCTTCATCCAGACAAGCCTAAAAGGCAGTTCACCAAGATCAACATGTCGCTGGATCAAGCACTACAACAAATGTTGAAGGCAGGGCTAATCACCTTAAGGGCTCCTCTCCGGAATCCAAACACTTCTGCTCCTAACTATCATCCCAACGATAGGTGCGCATACCATTCTGATAGCCCGGGGCATACTACAGACAACTGTTGGCCTCTCAAAAACAAGATTCAAGACATGATCGACGTTGGAGAGATTCAGTTTGAAGTACCCGAGACTCCCAACGTGATCGCTGCTCCCTGGCCAAAACATGGCTAGGATTGAGAAATTTTTGTTCATTCGAATGTTCAAGTTGCAAGTTTCTTTTGTTCAAACATTTATTCATGTTAAACATTGTTATTTCATTAATGCATCGCATATGTCTGTTCTGAAACAATATATTCGTATTCACTAAATGCAAATTATTTTCATATTTTTTCTGATGCTCAACTCTCGATTATTAATTCTAAGCCTCTTGAGGGAGGATGACGAAAACGATACCATAATCTACAATATGCTTTTGAACAGACCCCGCTGATGAGGTACATGCATTGTTTCAATTCCTAAACACTGGAGTAATAAGGAAGATAATCCCTCGTCAACCCCTCTGAGCCAAAGAAGTAGGAGTTTTTCTTTTCGAAATTTAAAAACCCTTAATCATAACCTGGGGCAGGGTAGTCTCTCAGTTGATCCAAGTGCATAACAAGTGGCACCAAAAAGATCCTTACAAAAAAAAAAGAAAGACAGTGATGGTTCAGAACAATCATAAGGATAGGCAGTCATTATCAAAAAAATCAATCACAAAAGCCCAATAAGTCAAAATACCCATGAAGGAGACTTACAAAACTGGGGCATCCCGCTGACTGTAATTCCAAAAAAGGAAACAGTTCAGGCAAAAAGAAAGGGATAATAAAAATCAGACAAGAAAGAGGTCCAAAAAACCCTCAACAAAAAAAGGAATGACTGCCTATTCAAAATAAGTTATCAACATCCGAATCATCACCGGAAAATCAGAGCAAAGACTCAAACAAGGTCTAACGTATGATCAACTGAGTTTAGGTTTGGAGAACATCACGAAGAGTGGGTGGGTACAAATAAAATTTGAGCCTTTATCCTTTGTTTCTTAAACCGTGAACCAAGCCACGTTATAACCCTTAAAAGTCCTAGCTGAATCACGGGTTAGTTCGAAAGCATACTGTACGAAAGGTATCCTGACTCCTTAAAGCTTACGGTAAAATACGGAGTTGACATCACGTTTTACAAACAACCACTTGTTTTATGAAAAAGAATGCATTTTCAAAATCTTCAAGACAGACATAGGCTTTGCATTTTTAACATAACTTTGTTTGCATATGACTTTTTGTTTGAACAACATAGAAATTCGCACGACGAATGCCTAATGAACAGAAGTACCTCCAATCAAGGGGCATGGCATGATTATTGTCCATCATCTGGGACAGTTAAGTCAAGATTCGGAGAATCTCTCAAAAGGCCAAATAGCCTGGGGCAAATCTCCGCCTGAGTCACTTGGGGCATTCCCACAACAAATCTTGCCTGATCAAGCACCTTCTGGCGGCATGGCAAAACACTTCTAACAGGGGCAACTCCCTACATTCTGAAAGCACGGACATAGTCGAAAAAATACTATGCAAAATCAAAGACCCGCTAGGTTGACACACCTAGGCAAAAATAAGGGCTTCCCGGCTGTTTACCTTTGGTTTTGGTAAACAACCGCTGATCCTCCAAATGGTTACTTATTTGGTTACTCGCAGGATCGATCAGATTGATCCTATGGACATAGGTTGATTTTGAAGTTTGATTAAGTTGGATAAGGCTTTAAGTAAATTGTTTAAGGTAAATTGCATAAAGGAAAGGCTTGGTAAAATAAACAAGGCTTGAATGTAAAGGTTCGACAGGAATTTAAAGGAGAAAAGCAAGTAAAATACTGGAAAAGTAAATGACTTGAATTGATTAAATTGGTGTTTCACACATACATTTCTCAACAATTCGTTCGCTCACACTGGGTACTTGAATCTAAATGAGTGACTATGTATTTATTGTGAACACACGCGAGAAACTACATATCTACTCCTATTTATACAAAAACAATCCAAGTAACCGTCGGGCAGTTACACTGCTTCGAGATTAAGCCACTTGGCACGTTCTCCGTGCTCGACGCTCCAGATCCTTGCACGTTTGCACGTAGTAACTGCTGGAAACCGTTTTCCCTCCAAAGCTTTGAATTTCAAACTGCTCCCCTCTGGACCATCGAACACTTTCATCAAGAGACGTCTTCGACGAAAACTCCTTCGACGTCGAAGGCAATCAGCCTTCTTCCTTGGAAGAAATCTTCTAAGTATTTGCCATCTTTCGACGGGCACTTCGACAGGCTTAGCCAGTCGAAAGCATCTTTCAGCTTTTAATGGCTGCCACCAATCAAAACAAAGGTGTCGAATTTAGGAGCCAACAAATTGCCCCCCAAGAATGCCTTATTTCGACTCTGAAAAAAAAAAGGCATTCTTTGAAAACGCCATTCGACACCTGTTTTTCCACGCTTAGTCACAAGTTAACTTGTGCACTTTTTGTTGCTTTTTACCAACTATTGGCAATCCCAAGAAACCATCATTGATTTGATCCTAGGACGTCACTTTCAGTACGGCGTGCAGTACCAAACATCACTTCATAATTTGTCATTATGACAAATCCCAAAAACGAGGACGCACGTTGCGTCTCTCTGTTTCTGCAGAAACGGCCAAAACCACAGGATGCTGCCACGCGTCCCACTAATTCCTGCAGCATTAAATGACATTTAATGTCCTCGTTATTGGGAATTTCTCCCACTACTATAAATAGTAGTGAATATCCCATTGTGGGACTTTTCACGCACACTAGCCTTCAAACTCCCTTGCTTTCTCACAAACTTGTTCTCTTTGCAGAAAAACTCTTCTTTTTCCAACTTCATCTTCATCTTCAACAATGGCCTCTGCTTCCACTGCCCCCAAGACTAACGCACCAACTGAACAACTTGCTAAGCCCAAGGTCTTTGTTACTGCTCCGGTAGTGAACGCTACAGGGAAACGAAGGGTCCCTGAACCATCTGACATCTCTGTTCGCGACGCTTACTCGCGTCACTTGATGATCCCGGTTGGATACTCCAACCAGATCTTCGCCATGTCTGGACCCATGCACCCAAGCATCTCTAAAGCTCTAAAGATCAAGAGCTATTTCCCCATCGTCGAGAAACTCAAGCCAGTAGCCTGCGCTAAAAAGGATGCAGAAGACAACGAAGACCCTACACACGAGAAGATCGACCTTCGTTTCTTCAACAGAAGTGTTAGAGTCTTCAGGTCTTGCCCTAATCTGACCTCTGACTATATTGCTTGGCTAACAAAGTTGGAGAAACATCAAACTCCAGTCTGGAAGGAAATGGGAATCTTTGACCTAGTAATGCTGTCGAAGACAGGCTTAAACTACTCCCCAGAGATGCTTATAGCTTCGCTGTTGTTCTGGGATAACTCTCACTTCACCTTTCACCTTCCATGTGGGATGTTAACTCCCACACTCTTCGACGTAGCGGCCATTACTGGCCTTCGACCAACCGGAGATTACTTCGACCCGGAGGAGATGTCGGAGGACCAAATTGGCTTTTCTGAGACGAAGCCAACATACACTACCTTTATCAACCATTATCATGACCGGTCGACAGACGCAGTGTCAGACGTTGAACACATAGCGTTTCTAGCCTTATGGCTAACTCGCTTCGTGTTTTGTTCGAAGTCTCTACAAGTGACCAAAAAGATGGTCACTCTTGCCACCCAACTGCATCACCGCCAGAACATCTGTCTGGCAGAACTGATTCTGGCCAGTCTTTATGATTCAATCAGCAATGGGGTCACTCTCTTGAAACATGTCGAAGATAGGAACAGTTTGCTACTCGCTGGGCCTTTCTGGCTACTTCAACTGTGGCTCAACGCCACTTTCGAATCCTTCTTACCCAAGAAGAGTCAGATAAATGAACAAGCCCCAGCGATAGCTAATAGACGTATCGAAGGAATTAGGCTGGCTCTACTGACACCGGTGGAAGATGGGCTAGAGTTCCAACAAACCTTCACTAACTTCGTTCTGATGTTCGCTCGAAGGAAGGAATTTGTCTCAACTATGGCTCCATTTGCTCAACGAAAGGTGGGGCCAGCATGGTTTACAAGGCCACATCCCAAGGAGTCGAGTGGTCCCAATGTCGATGAGCACTCTGTACTTTGGGAGGCATTCCTTACCCCAAGGATTATGCCCCTTCGATTTAAGAGTTCTAAGACTCATCTGAGTCTGCTTGCCTATCAACCCAATCTGGTATCTCGCCAGTTTGGTATCATCCAAACCCTGCCTTCTCCCATTTTCCAAAGAGAGAAGTCAATGTTGTACTTCTGCAACGATTATACAGAAGAAGCTGCTACCAAGCATATCGGAAGATATGCTGGTCGAACAATCCTCTTGCTGTTCAACTACCAGCTTAACTTCCTTTGCTCACCATCTTTTGAAGAGTGGTGGAGAAGCTATTATGCTGAGTACTTCTTCGACGAGAAGGACTTCATAGCAGAGTTGCAGAAGTCTTTTGTCCTTGTGTTTGACAAAGTAAAGAAATGTAAGTTCATACTCTCACATTACTTTTTATCTTTCTCTTCGACTGTTAGCTTGTTAACTTTCCTTTTCGCTTTCAGTTGTTCGAAAGCCCCTAGCCAAGAAGGCTACAGAAGGCCCACAAGGAAGAGTTCCTTCGACCAAACCTCCACCGCCGGCGAAGACTATAGCGCCGGCGAAGACAACGGGCAACCAACAGGGGGAAGGCTCTTCGAGGAGGCCTCCTGCATCGGTAACCAGATTTTCTTCATTTTCATTCTGGCTTTCGATTATTTATTTTCGACGTAATTATTCAATCGAATTCCTATTGGTTTTCCAGGCCCCTTCGCCCAAGAAAAGGGCAGCATTTGTGATCGAATCGGGGAGTGACGACGAAAGTGATTCCCCTCCTTCTCCCTTAAAGAGGCGAAAGTTAACGAAGGACGCTTCTGTTCCTACTCCAGCTCCTGAAGGTCGAACCGTCAGAATAAAGGTAGCTGTGAGAAAGCCTAGGCCACCTGCAGTGGTCATCGAAGAACCAACTGAGGAGGAACTGAACGCTCTAGTTACCAAGCCTGTCGAAAGTGATAATTCCAGCCCTGGGGCTGAAGTCAATCCACAGGTAATCTATTGGGCCCTTCTTATAACTTAGGCATAGATACCAGTGTTTGATTGTATCTCTTTCGACATTTGAAGCTTTATCTTCTGTCTCCTTTTCAGGACACTACTGGAAGTTCCCCACCAAGGACTTCAGAAACTCTGGAATCTGCTGACCTTAGCAGGCCTCAGGTGCAAGATTTGGGCAATGACGAAGCCCACACTGAGAATGAGGCCAATGCTGAAACAGTGGAGAAGACAAATGAAGAACCTATGGCGGAGGAAACACAGCCAGAAACGGTTCCTGTGGTGGACTTGTCGTCAGAAGAGAATCCTGAAGGAAGAGACCAGGGCAATGGCGAAGAGAATCGAGATGCTGTTGACGAAGAGCATCAAGGTGGTACTGGCGAAGACCACCAGGGTGACGCTAGCGAAGAGCCACAAAATGACGCTGGCGAAGGACCCCAAGGTGATGTTAACAAAGAACCACAAGTCAATGCTAGTACCGCCTCAGTTCAAGTCGAAGAGCAACCAAACGAGGCACTCAGCATTCAACAGCCTCCAGCCCAAGATAATACTGTGGCAAGGGTCACCTCCTCAAAGCACAAGTCGAAAGAGGACTTGGAAATCCTGAAACAAACTGACCCTGTCAGCTACCTTAATGCCATCGTCGAGAGTAAGAGTTCTTCTGACACTAGTCAGGAAATTCCTACTCTGTCAGGGAAATCTACTGAGACTTCTCCTCTTGATGATGCATTGGCGAAGGTTAAGGCCCAATTCTTCAAGAGAGATTTAATGAAGGCTTTAGAGGGGGACCCCACTGCTCCATCTTGCTTGAAAGAGGTTTTGAATGCTGTTGACTTCGAAGCTGTAGCCCCAGAAATCTCAGACTTAATCATGGAATTGCATTCTATGATTGATCAAGTCTCCGCGGATTACAGGCGCCAACGAACTTTTAACAGTCAGCTCGAAGTGTTGCATGGCAAAAGCTCATCTGCGTGGACAGCTGTCTCAGATTCGACTTCTCGAATTGCCGAGTTGTCGAAACAGAAAGCGTCTGCACAGGAAAGGTTCGATGCTATTGAGCGAGAGAATGTCTCCTTCCGAGCACAAATTGCAGAGATAGAGGCGAAGATAAACGCCAACACTGTGCTCCAGGAGGAAATTCTTTCGACCATTCCAGACACTGAGAGCCAGACTGAGATCAAGCAAGGCCTGGAATTCGCCGAGAGGGCTCAAAGCCTCGACGCCCAAATTGCCAAACTGGTGCAAGAAAAATCTTGGTGCAAAAAGAGGTTGGAGCTGCAGTATGCCAAGTATCTTCGACTCAAGAATTCTCTTTCCTTTTGATTCTCTTTTGTAACCATCTTCTGTAATCGCTTTCGACAACAATTGCCATTTTGGCTGGAATTAATAAAAATTTCCATTTTGGCATTTTTATGGTTATTTTAGCTTGTTCTTTTATTATTTTATTTTTATCTCTTGAAGTATAGGCTTGTATTTTTTCAAATACTTACCATTTACTCTCAAGAGCCTTTTATCACCACTTATCTCTTCGACCTCATAGGCTCCACCAGAGAAAGTTTGGATAACTCTGAAGGGTCCCTCCCATTTGGGTGACCATTTCCCCATGCTTCGATCGCGTCGATCCATGGGAAGAATTACCTTCCAAACTAAATCTTCAGGCAAAAATACCTTAGGTTTTACCTTTCTATTATAAGAGTCTTCTACTCTTTTCTTCTGAAGCCTGAGTAAGTCGAGAGCGTGTAATCTTTCTTCGTCTAAATCCACCAATTCATCTAACATCATATTCCAATAAACCTCAGAAGGAATATCATAATGCCTCTGAACTCTTGCAGATTGAAGACAAATTTCAGCTGGCAATACTGCATCATGGCCAAAAGTTAGCCTATATGGTGTTGTACCAATGGCTTCTTTTGGGGACGTTCGACAAGCCCATAAAATCTGGTCTAACGTCTTATGCCAATTCTTTGGTTTCTTCCCAACATGTTTCTTTATCAAGCCAATCACCACTTTGTTAGCTGCTTCGACTTGACCATTCGCCTGTGCATAGTAAGGCGTGGATGTTAGGAGTTTGAAACCTGTTTCCTGAGCAAATTCCTGCATCTTTCGACCAGTGAAAACTGAACCTTGATCAGTTGTTATTGTCTCAGGGATTCCATACCTAAATATAATGTTCTTTTGAATGAATTCAATGACATTTTCTTGGTCTACACTGACTAAAGGGACAGCTTCGATCCACTTAGTAAAATAATCAATGCCTACCAATATGTATTTCTGACTCTTTGATGATGCTGGTCGAATCTCTCCAATGAGATCCAACGCCCATCCTCGAAAGGGCCAAGGCTTCACTATCGAGTGAAGTTCGCTTGCTGGTACATGCTGGATGCCTGTATGAACTTGACACTCTTGGCAACCTTTGGCGAACTCAACACAATCTTTCAGCATAGTGGGCCAATATAGTCCTTGTCGAAACAACAACCATTTCATCTTATGGCCTGCTTGGTGAGCCCCACATGCCCCAGCATGTGTAGTCGAGAGGGCTATGTATGCTTCAGTTTCACTTAAACATTTCAGCAACACCCCTTCAGGCGTCTTCTTGAATAACTCATTACCCATGAGTACAAAACTCAACGCCCTGTATTTTGTTTTTCGTTCTGTCGGAGCTCCTGGATTTTGAAGATAGTCCACTATGGGTTTCCTCCAATCTTGATCTGACAAATTATCAATGAACGAAATCTCGAAGTTTGAGTGATCAGCATAACCTAGCCTCGTCGATTCCAAGTCTGATGGTGATAGACAAGTTGCCTTTATCTTCTCTCGAACTTCGATTGCTCTTTGTAGTTTCGTCTTTGAAATCTTATACCCAGATGCAATCTGTGCCAAGTCATTGGCTATTTGATTTTCGACTCTGGGTATGTGTCGAATATTGACACTTTCAAATTGTTTCAATAAACGATTTGCTATCACAAAGTACATAATGAGATTCTCTCTTATGCATTTATACTCCTTTGTGACTTGCTTGATGACTAACTCTGAGTCTCCCATTATTTCGACTCGAGTTGCCCCCAATTCCAACAATATTTCAAGGCCAGTAATTAGAGCTTCATACTCAGCCTCGTTGTTCGAACAAGAACCTTCTATTTGGTACTTGAATGTTGTTGGAATTTTATCTGGAGAAATTATCAAGACTCCTACTCCTGTTCCATTTTTATGGCTGGAACCATCGAAGTAGAATTTCCAAGGTTCTATCTCCACGTAGTTAATATCCTCGACTTGAATAGAGTGGTCGACTATGAAGTCTGCAACCACTTGTCCTTTTACTGCCTTAAGAGGCATAAAGGTCAAGGAGTATTCAGTTAATGCTAATGCCCACTTGCCAATTCGACTATGCAAGATAGGTTTCGACAACATATATTTGAAAACATCAAAATGAGACGAAACGTAAACATCAACTGGTTTTATATATTGTTTGAGCTTTGTACAAGAGAAATACAGACATAGACACAATTTTTCAACTTCGCTATATCTAGTTTCTGCATCATTCAAAACTCGACTGAGATAATAAATGGGTCTTTCGACTCCATTCTCATCCTCTTGGGCTAACATACTTCCCAGAGTTTTGTCAGATGCAGCTATGTACAATCTCATACTCCTATTACTACAAGGAGGCACCAAAATAGGTGGCTTAGTGAGGTACCCTTTGATTTTGTCGAAGGCTTCTTGTTGCTCTTGCCCCCATTCGAACCCCTCTTTATTCAGTCGAAGTAAGGGTGAAAAGGCCTGAGCTTTCCCACTTAGATTAGATATAAACCTTCTCAAGAAATTTATCTTGCCTAAGAGAGATTGCAATTCCTTCTTATTCGATGGCGCTTTCGCTTCCAGAATTGCCTTCGTCTTGTTCTGGTTGATTTCGATTCCTTTTTTGTGGACAACGAAGCCCAAGAAATCTCCAGCTTTCACACAGAACGCACACTTCAAAGGATTCATCTTCAGACCATGTTCTCTCATTCTTTCGAATGATTGTCGAAGGTGGTCAATGTGACTCTTCCTGGAAACAGATTTTATAACAATATCATCAATATAAACTTGCATAAAAGTGTTAATAAAATCATGGAAGATAGTATTCATTGCTCGCTGGTACGTTGCCCCAGCATTCTTTAGGCCAAAAGGCATCACTACCCATTCGTAAGTGCCTAAGGCCCCAGGGCATCGAAAGGCTGTTTTCGACACATCCTCTTCAGCAATGAATATTTGATTATACCCTGAATAACCATCGAGCATACTCAGGTATTCGTAACCAGCGGCAGAATCGACTAGCATTTCCGCCACAGGCATTGGATATTCATCTTTGGGGGTGGCAGCATTCAAATCTCTGAAATCTATGCACACCCTTAATGTGCCATTTTTCTTAATTACTGGCACAATATTTGCAATCCATTCGACATACCTGGTAACACGAATGAATTTGCATTTCAGAAGTCTTTCGACCTCCGTTTTGATCTTCGACAAAATTTCTGGAGCGAAGCGTCTTGGATTTTGCTTGATTGGCTTCTTTCCAGGTTTGATTGGCAACTGAAGTTCTACCAATCCTCTGTCGAGACCAGGCATTTCGTCATAATCCCATGCAAAACAGTCTTTAAACTCTTTCAGCAATTGGATTACTTCCAACCTAAGTTCTGGATCAATTTTGGCGCTGATGTAAGTTGGCCTATTCTCTGATCCTTCGCCTAAGTTGATTTCTTCTAAAGGGTCTTGTGCTAACATCTTAATGTTGTTCGCCAAGGGATCCTTTTCGAAGCCCAAAGGCTCATCGTCATAGATGGCGTCGAGCCTCTGTTCCTGCATTTCATCTGGCATGATATCAGGGGGTCTTGGATCGAAATCCTTTCCTGGGCCAACAGCAGATAATTGTTGATCATTGGCCTGTGTGGCCATGTACTTTACTTCGGCTTCGAGAGCCGTTATCATCTTGGTTTCGGCCACATAAGCCGAAATTCGCTTCAGAGATTGTGACTCAGTCATTATCACTGAATTCACTTCCCCAACCAGTTGGTTGGATGTCAGTTAGCCCACTGAAGTCTATGTGGGACAAGTCTTCTTTGTCCCATTGGAAACCATGCTCAGGATGCAGGTATAGGGAACAAAAGGTGTTTGGCGCTGGCGCCATGTCGAAGTCAGGAGTTGGACATGGCCCTATGTGAGCCAAGTTTTTGTCGAAATCTGTTACACCCAAATGATTTACTTCGCCAAGGTAGTAACTCTGATCTGCCTCTATGTTTTCGACCATCCCACCTGGACGCCATAGAAGCAGCCTTTGATGCATCGATGAAGGCACAGCACCTACACCATGAATCCACTCACGGCCTAACAAAAGGTTGTAGTTAGGTTTGGCCAAGATGACCATGAACATTGTTGGTCGAAGGATCGACCCAACTTTTATGTCGAGCTGGATCACTCCCATAGTGGTCCCAATGCCTCCCTCATAGTTGGATAGGACCATATTGTGAGGTTTAATTTCTTCATCCCTTTTGCCAATCTTTATTAGCACAGAATGAGGGATAATATTGATAGTGGCCCCACAGTCGACCAATATCTTGTTCACAGTGGTCTCTTCGAGCTTGGCCCTTATGAACAAAGGTTTGAGGTGATTCTTCATCGCCTCAGTAGGTGGCTCGAAGAAGCCATTTTGTTCCTCTGTAGTGCCATTGTCCATGACAAAATAGCACACTGGCCTGTGTTTGGCCATTTCTTGTTCCACCTCCCAGTCACTGGCTTCGACTTCTACTTGTCGATTGAATTCCCTAGGCAGCACTGAAACAATGTTCACCATTATATCCAGAGTATCGTCGGACTCAGCATCATCTTCGTCTTCGACTTCGCTTTGGTTAGGCCAAACTAGCCTATTGGTAACTGGTTCTCTCTCAAGAGGCTTTCTTTGTTTCCTTTGAGGCACATTCGAACTAGTCTCAGCCTTAGGTTCGTTGGTAGCCTCCCTTTCAGCTTTTCGCCTTCTTTGATATCTCCTCCATTGGGACCTCGACATAGGATTTTTTCCCTTGTAGTTGCTGGACACTTGAGCAACCTTAGGTGCAGCAACTTGAGATTCTTTCTTCTGAGTTAAAGAGGAACCTCTTGGCACTTCGAAGGAATGCCATTTCTCTTCGCTTGGCCTCTTCCGGCCAGATGTTTTGTACCAAGTGTCTACTGGTACATTTGTTGGAGGCCTAAAAGTCAAAGGCCTCTTATCTTGATTAGAACCCCTTCTGGGATCATGTCGAAGGTCAGCATTCTCCCTTCTCTTGTTCGCTGCTCTCACGCCTTGTATGTGTTCAGCAGCTTTTTTATCAAAGATAGAACTGCATCTTGGACACAGCATAACCTCTGATTTCTTCTTCTGGCATCTTTGTAAAAAATCTGCCAAGTTTTCGTTTTCCCTAGGGAAAGCCGTTTTATTCGCCTGCTCTTGCCTTATGGCTTCTTCTGATGCTTTAGGGTCAGAAAGTTCAACCATATTGATATTCATTGTATCCTTATCAGCAAGAGTTAGTTGTTTCATTTGTGTCTCCAGATTCTCCGTCTGGCCTTGTACAGTGGCCAAGTGGGAACTGGGATTTGATCCAGTTTTTTGTGCTTCAGCAGTCTTCGACCGCTTTCTGGACAGCCTCAATTGTCTTCCTGGATAAGTTTCCAGAAAAACTGCCAAAGATTGGCATGTTGATGTGGTCCTTCGAGACTTCGACCATGGTAATGCCTGGCTTCTTCGACTGGATCCTGGTTGCCTCTATCATGTTCACCTCAGAGGGTTCTGCATAGTGGGCTTCAGCCTTCAGTGGATTAGAGTCGACAGCCATGGGGGATTTGTCAGCAAACTTTAATCTCCCTTCCTCAATAGCGTCTTGCACAAGATTCCTGAAAAGAAAACATTGAGAAGTTTTATGGCCCAAAAAATTATGATATTTGCAAAAACCTCTCTTCTTTCTTTGATCAAGAGGAGGCACTTTCACCCCAGGGGGTACTATCATTTGGCCATCTTTAACTAGCAAGTCGAATATTTCATCACATTTTGTGATGTCAAAACTATAAGTCTTCTTTGGGAACCTATCGTTGGTCCTGTCTGGACCAATGGGATTTTTCCCATTTGAGGGGACTAACTGTTTACAAGCGTATGGAGGCCCTTGTTTTAGTTCTGCTAAATCGACTTCTCCTTCTTCGACAGCTAAAGTATCGTCGAAAGATTCTAGATCTTCGTCATCCATCTCAACGTACGCTATTCTCTCTCTTTTGTGAGTTTTTGTTGCCTTAGCTTTTTCAGCTTTAAGGCGTTCGACTTGTCGAACTCTATCGGCCAGTTGGGCCATGTCTCTTAGGTACTGGGTATCTAGCTTCTTCCTAATGGAATAATCTAAACCACCTGCGGCCATTTCGACCAGCTCATGTTCTGGCACTTGTGTAAAACATCTCGCCTTAAGCAACCTAAACCTATTCAGATATTCGTCTATAGGTTCAGTGAAACGTCTCTTCACACTCGCCAGTTCTTTCAGGCTTATCTTGGTTTGCCCCATATAGAATTGTTCATGGAACAATCTTTCCAACTGGGTCCAATGGTGGATCGAATTGGGGGGTAGAGTTGTGAACCAAGTAAAAGCGTTCTTGGTTAAGGAACTTGGGAAGTATTTGATCCTTAGGTTTTCATTATTTGAAATGTCTCCTGCTTCGATCAAATACCTCGCCACGTGTTCGACAGTGGATTCTGTCGTGTCCCCAGAGAACTTAGTAAATTTGGGGACTTTGCTTCTAGGAGGTAAGTCAGTTTGTAACACATATTCTGATAATGGAGATGTAAAGTTGGGCCTTCGAAAGCCCATGTTCATTCCATTCTGAGTCATGATTCTTTCGATCATGGTTGCCAGATTGTTTTCCAAACCCATGTTTTGGTATTGGACATGCTGAACCACTTCGTCAGCATTTTGGTTTCTGTTAACTAATCTTACCTCTGGGGCTGGTACCCTAGGTTCTTCGACAGGTTGTTCTACAGGCTGTTGAGCCTGATTAATGGTGGTTTCTTCCTCTACAAATATCCCCTGATTTCCTCTTATTTGCGCCCTTTGGGGCTGACGAATAGGTGGGGGTACTCCAAAGAAGTCAGCCAAACGCGTCATTTGCGCTGTAACTTGCTGATTCGATTGAGTAGTATTTTGTATGAGAGGATTTAGCACTGTACTCAAAGTTTGTGCCAACATTTGCACCATATCATGGTTGCTTTCGTCCATCTGTTGCCTCAAGACTGCTGTCGAGGCGTTTGTAAGGCCATGGGCTACTTGGGACGTTCCTCCTAAGAGTTGGGTCCTATTTCTATTCGCCATGCCTACTCCAGAACCTTGGAGTGGCGAAGAAGCACTCACAAAAGGGTCTGAATATGTGGACGCAGCATTCGTCAGGCTTGCCACTTCAGAAGTTGGCATACCATAGAATGGAATAAATCCTGGGGGAACCACTGGCCTTGTGCCAATATTTCCCCTTGGAGGGGGGGTTCCCAAAGGCATTCTGGGGCCTGTAAACGAAGTTATTGGCCCCGTGGTTGTGACTGACACTGCTGGCATCGAACCAACATTCGTCGCTTCACTAACGGTCATATTAACCGTTGCTCCCACACTCGTTTGTGGGATTTCATTATTGTTTGGCGGATTCGCCATTTCTTCCCTTCTTCTGGCAGTATTGTTATCGTTGGTGTATATTCTACCACTCCTCAATAACATACAACTCGAAAAGATGAGATTATTTTTCAATCAATCAACACACAGTCCCACCGGGTGTGCCAATTTGTTTACCTTTGGTTTTGGTAAACAACCGCTGATCCTCCAAATGGTTACTTATTTGGTTACTCGCAGGATCGATCAGATTGATCCTATGGACATAGGTTGATTTTGAAGTTTGATTAAGTTGGATAAGGCTTTAAGTAAATTGTTTAAGGTAAATTGCATAAAGGAAAGGCTTGGTAAAATAAACAAGGCTTGAATGTAAAGGTTCGACAGGAATTTAAAGGAGAAAAGCAAGTAAAATACTGGAAAAGTAAATGACTTGAATTGATTAAATTGGTGTTTCACACATACATTTCTCAACAATTCGTTCGCTCACACTGGGTACTTGAATCTAAATGAGTGACTATGTATTTATTGTGAACACACGCGAGAAACTACATATCTACTCCTATTTATACAAAAACAATCCAAGTAACCGTCGGGCAGTTACACTGCTTCGAGATTAAGCCACTTGGCACGTTCTCCGTGCTCGACGCTCCAGATCCTTGCACGTTTGCACGTAGTAACTGCTGGAAACCGTTTTCCCTCCAAAGCTTTGAATTTCAAACTGCTCCCCTCTGGACCATCGAACACTTTCATCAAGAGACGTCTTCGACGAAAACTCCTTCGACGTCGAAGGCAATCAGCCTTCTTCCTTGGAAGAAATCTTCTAAGTATTTGCCATCTTTCGACGGGCACTTCGACAGGCTTAGCCAGTCGAAAGCATCTTTCAGCTTTTAATGGCTGCCACCAATCAAAACAAAGGTGTCGAATTTAGGAGCCAACACCGGCGAACCAAAAGGGTTCGGGCAAAAGTAAGGGATGAAAATGAAAAAATCTGTACACCCGGCAAGTCGAAAACCTGAAAAGGCGGCTTGGGCAAAAATGGGTATCCCGGTGGACTGAAAACCCGAAAGGGCGGTCCAGGCAAAAGTTAGGGATTAAAGCGTACGACTATGCCCTGTCATCTTGTCACCTGCCTACCTGAAGAAGGTTTGACCCTCAACAACTATCAGCACCTCACAGGTTTTCCTCTCCCACCTCAGAAACAGGGGCAATAAAGAGTTGTCTGAGCAGTCCAATTGTTCTGTCCTCCAAAGTATCAAGGAGGGTATAACCAGTACATCCCAATTCCCTAGAGAGTGAGCCAGCAAGTCAATACACTCTCCTCAAGCGAAGCTACTATCAAACTTAAGGAAGTTGAGTATCCTCCAGCAGATCTCAACGTTCCCCAGCAGCATATATATTCTTAACAAGCATCCCCAGCAATCTTGGTCTAAAGATTGTTCCCCGGCGGTATATCAAACATTCAGTGGAGTCACCTACCCAGTACATCTCAAACTCCCCCAGGAGAGTCCAATCTAGTTCCCCAGGAAAGTTGGAATCCATCTCCCCAAGCAGTAAGCTTATTCCCAGTAGATTCTGGAAGCCTATCCCTCGCGGAGCACGAACGCGTCTCCCGGCTTTATTCAAAGAGTTATTTCCTTACTAGGATATAACTGGGTTATCCTCAGCCAAAAGCCACGGAAAGATCGTTCTCGACGAAGTCTTCTTATCCCCAACGAAGTCTATTAACACTTCCAACTCCACAAGGGTATCCCCAGTAAGTCTTCATCAACTCAACAAAGTATCTCTATCCCCACAGAGTATTGCTTCCCAGCAAGATCGCTAGAGTACTTTTCTTCCCCGCAGAGTAATCCATTCGCCAAGTTCATTCCCTAACGGAGTTATCTTCTCCTACCGGTATTCTTGCAACTATCATCCCCAGCGGAAGCAAAAATCTATTCTCCAACATCAGCCCAGGAGTGACTTCCCGGCACCCGTCAAGGATTTACTTTCCTAGACGAAAAACATGCATTTGTAAACATCATATACATCATCATAGCATGCATATACGCATCATATCTTACAAATCTCATTTATGTTGAGAACATCATTGCTTGATCCATATCACGCATTGCATATGTGACTGACCTTTACCTTTCGGGAAATATTCAGTTAAGTTCTCAATCATATTTCAAGACCTTGTCTGGTTCAGTTAAATCGACTCCAAAGATTTTCCTGGTTATTATCCAGTCAAAGGCGTTCTCTGGTCTAGTTAAACCAACTCCTAAAGGTTTTTCTTTTGAAGACTCAGTTGAAGACTCCAAAGACCTTGTCTGGTTCAGTTAAATCGACTCCAAAGATTTTCCTGGTTATTATCCAGTCAAAGGCGTTCTCTGGTCTAGTTAAACCAACTCCTAAAGGTTTTTCTTTTGAAGACTCAGTTGAAGACTCCAAAGACCTTGTCTAGTTCAGTTAAATCGACTCCAAAGATTTTCCTGGTTTCTTATCCAGTCAAAGGCGTTCTCTGGTCTAGTTAAACCAACTCCTAAAGGTTTTTCTTTTGAAGACTCAGTTGAAGACTCCAAAGACCTTGTCTGGTTCAGTTAAATCAACTCCAAAGATTTTCCTGGTTATTATCCAGTCAAAGGCGTTCTCTGGTCTAGTTAAACCGACTCCTAAAGGTTTTTCTTTTGAAGACTCAGTTGAAGACTCCAAAGACCTTGTCTGGTTCAGTTAAATCGACTCCAAAGATTTTCCTGGTTATTATCCAGTCAAAGGCGTTCTCTGGTCTAGTTAAACCAACTCCTAAAGGTTTTTCTTTTGAAGACTCAGTTGAAGACTCCAAAGACCTTGTCTGGTTCAGTTAAATCGACTCCAAAGATTTTCCTGGTTATTATCCAGTCAAAGGCGTTCTCTGGTCTAGTTAAACCAACTCCTAAAGGTTTTTCTTTTGAAGACTCAGTTGAAGACTCCAAAGACCTTGTCTGGTTCAGTTAAATCGACTCCAAAGATTTTCCTGGTTATTATCCAGTCAAAGGCGTTCTCTGGTCTAGTTAAACCAACTCCTAAAGGTTTTTCTTTTGAAGACTCAGTTGAAGACTCCAAAGACCTTGTCTGGTTCAGTTAAATCGACTCCAAAGATTTTCCTGGTTATTATCCAGTCAAAGGCGTTCTCTGGTCTAGTTAAACCAACTCCTAAAGGTTTTTCTTTTGAAGACTCAGTTGAAGACTCCAAAGACCTTGTCTGGTTCAGTTAAATCGACTCCAAAGATTTTCCTGGTTATTGTCCAGTCAAAGGCGTTCTCTGGTCTAGTTAAACCAACTCCTAAAGGTTTTTCTTTTGAAGACTCATTTGAAGACTCCAAAGACCTTGTCTGGTTCAGTTAAATCGACTCCAAAGATTTTCCTGGTTATTATCCAGTCAAAGGCGTTCTCTGGTCTAGTTAAACCAACTCCTAAAGGTTTTTTCTTTTGAAGACTCAGTTGAAGACTCCAAAGACCTTGTCTGGTTCAGTTAAATCGACTCCAAAGATTTTTTATCCAGTCCAAGGCCTTCTCTAGTCCAGCTAAATCGACCCCAAATAGATTTTCCTGATAAAGACTCAGTAGAAGTTATCCAAGATTCTCTCAATATTTGCTGTTGAGGTTGTAATCGCCTATGGTTCTATCCCCGATACTGCGGAGGTGGTAATCCCAGATTTCGCTCAACGATTGCTGTTGAAGTTGAAGTTATCCAAGGTTCTCTCAGCGTTACTGTTGAGGTTGAAGTCGTCCAAGATTCTCTCAATGATTACTGTTGAGGTTGAAGTCGCCTAAGGTTCTCTCAGCGTTCCTGTTGAAGTAGTAGTCATCCAAGGTTCTCTCACCGTTCCTGTTGAGGTAGTAACCATCCCTGGTTCATTCATCACCGTTTGAAGCTCCAGATCCAGCTCCTGTAACCAGTCAGGACACATCTACACAAAGAATTTGAAGACCAGCTCCCGTAACAGGTCAGGTAATCATTTTTCTTTTTTGCAGGTATGCAAGTTCTCGCTAAGGAAGCTCTTACGCGATCAACATCCAGATGGCATCTATAAGCCCATCCACCTTCCATCATCTCTTAGCATGGCATCTATAAGCCCATCCACCTATCCATCATCTCTCAGCATGGCATCTATAAGCCCATCATCCTATCCATCAATCTCCAAATGGCATCTATAAGCCCATTCCCCACTATCACACTACTATGTGAGCGCAAATTTCTGGGCACTCTAGTGTCCAATCATCTTCCACCTTCGGATTACGAAAGGCACGTCAGCCAATCTACATCCTCAGGTCTAAGAAGATTGAACAGGGGCAACTGTTGTACCCCAAAATTTGCCCTCCCATATTTCTCAAAACATTTCAAGAAAATTCACAAGTCCAACCTGGCGCGTCATATTCAGGTATTCTTTCGCCAAGATATCTCTAATAACGTATTCTCAAATTCAGGTTTGACTCAAGAGTCAATTCTTTAAAGAAGGTATCCGAATGTGTGAGTTTTCTCGAAGAAATATGGTGAAAAAGTGGGCTGAAAGTGCAGTTTTTACGCGCTAAAAAATTCATAACTTGAAGATCGTGGCTTGTTTTGAACCCGTTCCGGTGGCCAAAATTCCGTCTTGACATTATCTACGTTTTCATCTCTCACGGCTGGAAGCCAATTTCGATCATAAGGTCTTCAAAAATGTGGATTTATCAAGTATTTTCATACAGAAAATTTGTGACAGAAGTTTATTTGCGTCATGTTCAGAAAATCATAACTTGGTCGATTTTCATCGTATCAAGCTGGTTCCGGTGCCAGAATTTCACAAATTGAGTTGGCTACATTTTCACAGAAGGTATTGAGTTCAAACGGTATTCAAAAGGCCTTCGTTTTTTGCTCAGAGTGCGTGACACGCTGAAAATCCTGAATGCTGAATATTATTTCATCTGGGCCGAAACTTCGAAAATTCATAACTCGGTCAATTTTTATCGGATTGGGCTCATATTTTTACACAAGGTCCCTGACTCATAGATCTACAACTTTGCTTCAAAAGTCGAGACCAAATTATGCACCAATCAATACCAGTTTTTTATTGAAGAACGTGTCAGAGTCGACACAGGAGCCCAAAATAAGTTTGTCTGAGCTGAAACTTCAAAAATTCATAACTAATTCACCGTTTATCCGATTGAGTCGATTTTCGGACAAGAGTTAGTTCTCGATATAGGCTACATTTTGTTTTCACATTTCGACTTCAAAAAATGCACTTAAGTCCCTGCGATTTATCCTGGAAAGTGACGAATTTAAGTGAATATTGGAGGCCCAATTGCACATTCAAAGCCCATTTGCTTTACCCTAATTTCCATTATATAATCACCTTCTTTTCACACAAACCAGAGGAGAAAAAAAAGAGGAGGAAAAGAAGAGAGAAAAAACCTTGCCACAACACTGTTAGAATATCAAACTCTTTCAAGAACCCTAAAACCTTGAAATCCTTATTACAAATCCCTCTCTCACTACAAACAAGCCATCTCAGTTACAAACCAACATCTTACTACTTTTTCAGTAAGGGTAAGGCTGGCTTGATCTCCATGATCAAAAGGGCATAAAAGCATTCATGTCACTACTTTTCCAGTAAGGGTAAGATTGATTTGATCTCCATGATCAAAAGGGTATAATCATTCATACATGCCATATTGTGCCTAAACATTAAATTTCTTCATATATTGGTTTTATTTGCATTTTATGATTTTATTTAATGTGTTCGTGATATTCAACACTGCAAATTTAGACAGGATCCTATGCAGGTTCATTAAGGAACGTTGAGGCCAAAAGCCAAATGGCCAAAAGCCAAAAGCCAAATAGTCAAAGTAGAAAAACTTATGCATGACACCAATACATGGCGAGACAGACATCCTGAGAAGATTAAGGAACGTTGAGGCCAAAACGCAAATGGCCAAAAGCCAAAAGCCAAATGGCCAAAGTAGAACAACTTATGCATGATGAGGCCAGAACACAAATGGTCAAACCACTCCAATTCACCTCCAAAAAGGGGACAGAAACCCCCCAAGGTATTGTATTTTCTTTCTTTTCCTTATTTTATTTATTTCAATTATTTATTTTTTTAATTAATTCCTTTAATTTAACTTATTTTCATAAAATATAAAAAATAGTAAAAAACAGAAAAGTCATAAAAATCAAAATATATTTATTTAATTAATATTTTTTTGTAAATAAATTTCACTAATAATTAATTATTTATTTTTATAAATCAAAATTGCATGTAAATAATTAGATTAATTTTAGGTTTAATTTTAACATGTTTTTCTTAATAAATAAAAAAAATTAGAATTAGGGTTAATATTTTAATTTCATTTAATCTTTCTCATAAAAATACATAAAAAACATAAATACCAAAAACTCAAAAAAAAAATAATAATGTCTTTTTTCTCTTTAATTTCATTAGTTTAATCATTTAATTTAATTTCATTAAAAAGGGTCCAAGGCCCTCGTTTCCAATTTTAATTCCTATTCGCGCATTTTTATTTATTTCCTTCTTTTAAATATTTATGTAACTCTCCCAAAGCCTTGTAAACTTAATTTCTCGCACTTTATTTTATTTCTTTATTTACTTTCCATCAAATCGGGTCCTGGATTTTAATTTTGGCGATGTGGACCCGCGCCTTTGTAATAGTTTAGAACTTTACATTTCCCGCACTTTTTTTAACTGTTAATAAATGCATGCAAGAATGAATGAATAAAAATAAAAACAAACGCATAGATCACCTTGACATGAATAAGACAAAATAACTGAACATGACACACGAATCACACACCACCCCTAGGGTACGCCTCACTGTTGCCTTGCCTCGAAAGGTGATCGTCGAGTAGAGGATGTCTTAGTAAGTCCTCATGATCCGGGAACCTGGCATGAGGGTAGCTTCTAAGGTGTCTTCCCATTGCTCTGGTGATCACCATGTCCCGAACCTCGAATTGACCCGAACACCTCCAACGGTGGTGCTACCTATCTCTCAATGGTGGGATGGCACTACTTTAAAGGACATCTACACAGACGAATTCCTTAGGGTAGGTAGACGACTCTAGATACTTGCTCTAATTCAAAACAAATTCAAAAATACTTTTCACACCAACACATTTTCAAAAAGCTTTCGAAAGCAATTTTTCAAACACTCTTGAGGACCGATACAAGAGTCGAACTGGAATTTTCTAAGAAACTTTTTAAAACCCACAGTTGAAAAGCAAACAAACCATTTTTGAAAACACAAATGAGCAAGTATCTAAGAGCCCATGGATAACCATGGATAGAAAGGGTGCTAACACCTTCCCTTTCTATAACCTACCTCCCGAACCGAGAGCAATCTCTTTAAGGAATTTTTCTGTGCTTTTGTCCTTTCCATTTGGAGAAAATAAAAGACGGTGGCGACTCTTGCTTCCGCGACATTTCGCGAACCAGCGTTAAACAGTCAGTTCCAGATCCACCGATCACAGTGACGATTTGCCGCACTCTGCGAATGCAGACATAGTCAAAAGATACTACGCATAAAATAACCCGACAAGTCGAAAACCCGAAAGGGCGACTTGGGCAAAAATGGGCATCCCGGTGAACCGAAAACCCGAAAGGGCGGTTCAGGCAAAAATTAGGGATAAAAACAAAAAAATTTGTACACCCGACAAGTTGAAAACCCGAAAGGGCGGCTTGGGAAAAAAGGGGTTTCCCGGTGGATCGAAAACCCGAAAGGGCGATTCAGACAAAAGTTAGGGAATTAAAGCGTATGACTATGTCTCGTCGGATCACTTCAAAGACAATCTCTTCATCAACCAATTCCAGGCTTCTGATCAATCCAGTCATCGGCAAACGAAGCATTGAATGGACATATATTCAGATTTGTGAAAGCTATAGCGGAATGGAATCCCATGGAATTATTTCACATAACCATCTTTATTTTGTATAAATCTTTCAAATATTTACGACAAAATCCTCTTACTAGGGTATTTGTCTCCTTTGTACAAATATACTCATAAAAAGTCAATACAAATACTTTTCCCAGAAATTTGTGTCATTCCCCTTTTCTTTTTCTCTTGCACTAATTGTTTTATTTTGAGAAACGTCCAATGTTTTGTTAAATAGGCATATGCATTTGAACATAATCATTTCCTTATGAATCAAGAAAGAGGATTACTGATAGGCCGAAAGTACAGTTGGATACCTTGATACCCCTCTAAGGAAACCCCCAGTAGATTTGGAATCCATATCCCTAGCAAGTCTTGAAGCTTATCCCCAGTAGATTCTGGAATCTTATCCCCTGCAGAGCACAGACGCCTCCCCCGAGTTTTTATTCAAAGTTATTCCTCACAAGGGCTTATAACTGGGTTATCCTCAGCTTATTGCCGCGGAAGATTGCATTCGCCAAATCTATTCCTATCCCCAGCGGTGTTCATCAAAATTCCCCAGCAATAACTTATCAATACAATCCCCGAAGAGTTTATCTTTGCTACCCTTAGCCAGAGAATCCTCCAGAACTCAATTCCCCCCAGGATTTAATTTTCAGTATCCCCAGCAAAGCCAGACTAACGAACCTTATCCCCACAGAGTTTTAGGAGAGTAAATCTTGAGTTCCCCAATGAAGTCGCTAGAAATACTTCCCTCCAAGCTGAAGTTTCTCAGTCTTACCTCTCCAGCATGAGTCTATTAACTTGGAACTCCCCAGTAGAAGTCATCAGGAATTCCCCAGAAGATTGGTATGTAGCCCAAACTCCTTATTCTCTAGCAACAACCAGGAATTATTCTCCCCGGCAGCAGTCAAGATACTTTTATCTTCAGCCATCTCGGATTCATCTATCCTTTGCAAGACAGCTCTCCAGCTTACATGCGCATCCACTTACATTCATATCATATAACATATATTGTATCATGCATCATGACATTGCATACAATTAACTCTTTGTCTTTTCAGGTAAGATCAGTCGACAGACTAAAATCATTACCTTCCCAGATCTTTGAAAACAGTTTACGGACGCTTCCCAACAACGGATGCTGCTCTATTGCTTATTCAACTCCAAGATTTCTGAAAATAGTTCACAGGTTCTCCAAGTAACGGATGTTAACCTATCGCTTGTTCAGACTCTTCTCAAAACTTCTGAAAACAGTTATGGATTCTTTCCAACAATGGATGTTAATCTATCACTTGTTCAGATACAGATTTCTGAAAACAGTTCACGGGTCCTCCAAGTAACAGTTGTTAACCTATCGCTTGTTCAGATTCTTCTCAAGACGTCTGAAAACAGTTTATGGATTCTTCCCAACAACGGATGTTAATCTACCAACTTGTTCAGATGCAACCTTTGAAAACAGTTTACGGACGCTTCCCAACAACGGATGCTGCTCTATTGCTTATTCAACTTCAAGATTTCTGAAAACAGTTCACAGGTTCTCCAAGTAACGGATGTTAACCTATCACTTGTTCAGTTTCTTCTCAAGACTTCTGAAAACAGTCTACAGATTCTTCCCAACAACGGATGTTAATCTATCAACTTGTTCAGATGCAATTTTTTGAAAACAGCTTACGGATTCCTCCCAACAACGGATGTCAATCTATTGCTTATTCAGATCCCCAGTTCAGAGATGGCCCCAAGCATGGACATCTCCCTGATACTCATTCCAGATGGCATCTTTAAGCCCATCCCCGACAAGCTCCTGGCATCCTTCCAGATGGCATCGTTAAGCCCATATCCAAATGGCATCTCTAAGCCCATTCCTGCATCCATTGCTTTGGCGAGTGCAAATTTAAGGGCACTCTAGTGTCCAATCTCCTTTTACCCTCGAGTCACGAAAGACAAACTTGCCAATCTAACTCTTCGGGTTCAAGAAGATTGAACAGGGGCAACTGTTGTACCCCAAAATTTGCCCTCCCATTTCTCATTAATTTCTCATCACAAAGCCCTTGGAGCTCAAGATCTAGTTAGGGTTTCATCTGCTCAAGACTTCTCCTTGCACTGTTGACCTAAATTAGGGTTTGTGTTTGCACAAAGATGTTTTGAACTAAAATGCCTAAGATGCCCTTCTTGCTTCATATTGTACTCCCAAGTTTATCCATGTCAAGTTTCAAGTCTTGATTCCAAGTTTTGCCCAGTCAATTGGACAGTTGACCTAGAAATCAACTGTATTGGGGAAAAAGTCAACTGTGGCCAATTGAAAGTCAAATCTCATGAAAATTGACCCACATCAACATTGGGAACTCATATGAACCATTTGATCAAGTTTGGATCATAATTCCACAGGAAATTTGATCAAATCACCAAAAGGGCAAAATGGTCATTTTTAGGATTTTGACTGCACAAAGGCAATTTTTGACTGCTTGACCTAGCCAATGGCAAACCAAGCTCACATATGGACTCAAGGACCCCGTGGAATTATCTTGACATGCTCAACAAGTTCAAAAGATCCCAAGTACACAGGATTGACAGATGAATTTTCCAGTCAACTGAGCCAAAATTGACTGTATACTGAAAAAGTCAAACTTTGACTTTTTGGTCAAAATCAAGAGTCAAGATTCATTTTTCATCAAAACATGCCAAATCATGAAACTTGTTCACCAAGAAATCAAAAATTGCAAATTAGGGTTTGAAATGGGAATTTTTCATAACTTAGAATTTTTCTAAGTTATGAAAAACCCTAATTTTTTTCCAACTTTGCCCCACTTTCTAACCAAGATTCATTTGGATTCAAACAAAAGTCAAAACATGAAAGTTGTAGCTTGTTGCATAATCTACAACTTTGATTCACAAAGTTTTCCCAAATGAGGCTTGTATCTCAAGTTACAATTTTTTGAATAAGGGTACTAAACCATCTTTAACTTAGTGAAAATTTGACCTTTTTTGGCAAGGTTTTCTACCTAACTTCAAGGCCATTTTCCATACACTTCCACTTGGAATTTCAATTTGCATTTCAAAGATGGATTGTAGTACACATTCCAAGATTTCCAAAATGTCCAAGAACTTCTCAAACAACCTCATAACTTGAGAGAATCGAATTTCACAATATGGCAAAAACTCACTTTTGAATTGATCATGTACATGTTCATAACTTAGGCCATTTTCAAGTCAGCATAGTTTGTGCTACATTACAGGTCCTTAAACCATCCAACACTCAATAATTTAATGCATATTCATTGTGTTAAAGTGTTGTTCTTTGAGTGCAAACATTACATACAAGTTTAATCCATTTATGGAAAAAGCAAAATGGCCATTTTTGCAAAAGCAAGCTTTATATCCAATTGAAAATCCAACAAGTACAGATGAGATCTAATTGGCACGAGATTATGAGCAAAACACTCTGATCAAGACCAGGTTAGCAGCATGTTTAAGGGTCCCCTACTGGCCTAAAACATCAAGTTGGCTTTGTTTGCTTAAGGGTGAAGAAAAGTATCATAACATAACACAACTTCTCTCTCAGCATTAGGAACTTGAAGCAAATATTGTAGACACATTCCAAACATCCAACCCAAGCTAGAACACGAGTCCTTGGCCTCCCAAACACTCCCATTCCCAAAATCACTCTCAAACTGCATAAACAGGGCAAGGCCTGCAGATTGAACACCATCTCTCATTCCTTGCATGATTTCTTGACCAAAACTCATCAAACACATTCCCTAGCATCAATGCAAGCTAACCAAAACCTAAAACACGACCTGTAATTCCTCTAACCAGTTCCACCATTTTCATTTTCTTGTTTTGCAGTTGGAGTTCTCTAGCACGATTCAAGAAGTTTCAAGACAAAGTAAAGCTTGGAATAGCATCCCTGGACCTCAAGGAAGCTATACCAATCATCACCTTGCACTGAAAGCTTCCCCATTGCCAGATACAACTTCAACTGAACAGGTGAATTCATGAACTCGTATCTCTCTTATTAGGCATTGTTAGCTTTAGGTTTGTGAAGAAAACATGTCACAATCATAGCTCTGAACATGCCCATATGATTAGATTTCATTTATATTATGTGTGCTGCAAGAATTTTGAGTCTGAACATGGCATAAAAACTAGGTCAGAATTTGGGGGAGAAGAAATTCTCTCTCATTTCTGAGAGTTAGATTGATTTTTTTACATGCTTAGAATCGTGACATGATGCTTTACAAGTTTGCTGTTGTAAGTTTTTGATGAAAGTCAAAGAATCAGGATCTATGCTTGACAATGGAAAACGCGCACTTTGTTCTTGTTTCAAACATGCTGGAGGTTGAAGAAGGTCCTTTGGGCTGGGCCTGTTTCACATTTTCTTTTTGCACCATACACTTACTTCTGCACCCCCTGAGCCCATTTTGCTTATTTCTTTGACTTTTTGACTTTTTCCTTTTTGGATTGACTTATTTATTTTTTCTCATGATATTAAAAATATAAAAAAATATTTTCACACCATTTTTGCATTTTTTAGGTATTTATTTGTTTATATAGACATTTGTGTATAAATAATATATATATACTATTATTTAGAAAACTAAAAAATAGTGCAAATATACTTATTTCTGATTTTTATTTCTTTTTTCTTTTTTGAAAACATTTTTATGTAAAATATACTTTTTTTATAAATATTAAATATTATTATATATATATATATATATATATATATATATATATATATATATATATATATATATATATATATATATATATATATATATATTATTAGTATATCTAGGTTAAAATACAAAAATACCTATATTTTTACTTTATTAATATTTGACATAAAAAAAATACTTTTTGTAAATATATTTCATTTTATTTCATTTTTGTACATAATAAACAAATACTTGTATAAATTAAATAATATATATATTACTTAATAAAAATTAGGGTTTTACCCTTAAAAGACAAAAACTCCAAAAATAATACCTTTTTATTTTTATAACATAAATAATACTTTTTTCATACATATAAAAACCTTCTTTTTTCATTTTGCATCTTGATTTTATTTTTCCATTTAATTTATGTCTTTAATTATATTGTAAATATTCAAAGAAAATGATGTAATAGCTAGGTTTAATTTCTTGTCTAAATATCCCCCATTTGAAACATTTGTACCCCCCTTCCCATATTGTGTTGTAATAGTGTAGGAATTTAATTTTTCGCGCTTTATCGCTTTCTAAATATGCTATGTTAGAGTTAGGGTTTGTATGCAAATAAAAAGAACACAATAGTTTGACCTAATTTCAAGATAATCAAAGCATGAAAATGGACAACACATCTCACACTTGCACCCCTAGGGTATTCCACTTTGTTGCCTTCAAATAATTGGGCCATATTGCATGTTAGGTTTCTTTGGGTAAAACAAACAGTCAAATGATCATAGCCCCTCGATGACGCTTTCGAAAAGTTGCCTAAAATGATCAAGTCCCTTTCAAAGAGAAATTGCCCAAAGAGACTTAGCACTATTGCAATTATGGTCTAAACGATGACCCGCGCCCGTCCCTTTCACCTCCTAATACAAGATTGTCCACCAAATGCAATGGTGGAACAAAATTGTTAAAAGGATTAAAAACATAACAAAAATCTTTGAGAACTTTAGGGTAGATGACTCCTAAGTACTTGCCAACTTGCAAAATAAAACACTTGCCTCTCTTCAAACCACACTTCACAAACACTTTCAAAACAAACTTTCAAAAACCTTGGAACATCTTTTCAAAAAGACAAAACACCTTTTGTAAAACACTCGAGTGAAGAATTGTTACAAGGGTAGCCTATACAAGGCATCTTTTTTCAAAACCTTTTCAAAGACACATACAAAGCACCATTTCAAACAATTGAAAACCAAGGCAAGTTGATCTAAGCAAGTACCTAAGAGCCCATGGATAACCATGGATAGAAAGGGTGCTAATACCTTCCCTTTCTATAATCTACTCCCCGAACCCAAGAAAAATCTCAAAGGTTTTTGCTGTGCTTTTTAAACCTTTCCTTAGGATAAAATAAAAAGTCGGTGGCGACTCTTGCTCAACCGAAACATTTGCAAATTCAAACGCAAAACCATAGTCAGTTCTCCCACCGTACCACAACATCTTATACTCAATGACCATTTACCGAAGGCAACCAAGTGGGAGTGTACCCTAGGAGTGCGCATGTGCGAATGATTCAATTTTAGTTTATTTATATTTGCACATTTAGGGTGATCTAAGTGTTTTAAAATTAATCATACATTCTTGTCATGCATCCCTATATCATACATCTAACAGTTAATAATTTGCGGAATTTAAAGTGTGGAATTTAAATTACACTATTACAAGGCTTCGGGTATTTACATAGCCAAAAACAAACCCTTTGAAAATAAAGCGATAAATGTAAATAAACATCCTAATTAAACTATTACAAACTGTAGGCAGTTACATCAATATGGTAAATAATAAAAATAAAGCGCGCGAGAAGAATTAAGATCGACGAGAATTTAAGGTTTTGACCCTTCTAACCTAATTAAAAGAAAAATTGTTTTTTTGTTGTTTTTAATAAAAGAAATAAGTTTTTTAAATTAAATATTCAATTAATTAGTTAATTAAATTAATTAATAAAAATAATTACATGACCTATTTTGGTTTCTTTGGTTATTTTAGGAAAAAATAAAATATAATTAAGTTAGTAATAAAACCTATTTATTAAAATTTAATTAAGAAAAAATCCTAGATCTATTTTTAAGTGATTTTTATATTTATTTATTGATAAAAAAATAAAAGGGATTAAAAGAAATAAATAAAACGAATAAAACATGAAAATAAAGATGGGCCTAGTAGCAAAAATAAACAGGGGGTGCAATCATCAAAAATCCCTAGGCCGGAATCTTCGAAAGCTTCATGCTCTAACTATGGTGTTTTTTGATTCTTGCGTGGAACCTATGATTCAACCATCCATAACTGCTCTATATAAACTCAAACAAACGTTAACATATTGTGATACGGTGGAAGAACTGACTATTCAGAAATACTGATTTGCATTTTGCGTTTGTGTTTGCAAAATATCGCGGTAAGCAAGAGTCGCCACCGTCTTTTATTTTATCAACAAGGAAAGGAAAAAAGCACAGAAAAATTCATTTTTCGAGATATTTCTGAGTACGGGGGGAAGATTTATAGAAAGGGAAGGTATTAGCACCCTTTTTATCTGTAGTTATCTACGGGCTCTTAGGTACTTGCTCATCATTTTCAAAATTGTTTTCTTTGTGTTTGTGGGTTTTGAAAAGTTTTTGTTTTGACTTTGATTTAACTCTTGTGTCTGTCTTCAAGAGTGTAATGAAGTGTTTTTGAAAACTTGTTTGTAAAAGAGTGTAAGTGTGAAAAAATTTTGTCTTGATTGAGCAAGTACTTAAGAACTAATCTACCTACTCGAAAAACGAATCGTTCTATGTTTGTTTCCTTTAGACAGTGTTATCCCACTATTAGTGAGTAGGTAGCACCGTCGTTGGAGTTTTGAGGGTCAATTTGAAAAGGGACGTACAGTCACTAAAGCAATGTTAGGACGTCTTAGTGGTAACCCTAATGTCTTAGATCATTTATCCGAGGCCACAATATCCGAGGCAACCATTTTGAGGCAACTTATAATCTTTTAGACAAAAGGGCGACCTCTAAAACAACCTATACTCAATGACCGTTTTAACAAAGGCAACCAAGTGGGAGTGTACCCTAGGAGTGCGCATGTGCGAGTGTGTCAATTTCAAATTATTTTATCTTTGCACATTTAGGATGATCTAACTGTTTTAAATTCAGACATTCATTCTTGTCATGCAAACCCTATTATCAAACATCTAACAGTTGAATATTTGCATAAATTAAAGTGCGGAAATTAAAACTACGCTATTACAAGGCTTCGAGTATTTACATAGCCAAAAACAAACCCTTTGAAATTTAAAAGCGGTAAGAATAAATAAATGTTCTAATTTAATTATTACAAACCGGGAGCAGGTATAATAATTGGATAAAGAATAAAACGCGCGAGAAAATTAAATCGACGAGAAACTAGGGTTTTGACCCTCCTAATTAAAAGAAAATGTTTTTGTTGTTTTTTAATATTTTTTAAGAAAAGAAATTAAGTCCTAAAATTAAATGCTAAATTAATTGGTTATTAAATAAATTAATGAACAATAATTAAATGACATATTTTTGGTTTTTGGATATTTTAGGAAAGAAATAAAATAATTAAGTTAGTAATGAAAACTTATTGATTCTAATTAATTTTAATTATTTGCAAAATAAATTAAAGTTATCTAAAAAATTAACCTAATTAATTAATGGGTTAATACCTATTTTCACCCCTGACATATGGGGTGTATTTGAAAAACCCCCCTGCCAAAAAAAAAGTTTCAATTGTTACCTTGACAAATTTTAAAAGTTTCAGTTTTTACCTTGAGGATGCCACATCACCTAAAAGGCTGATGTGGCTTATATTTTTGTGGCATCCTCAAGGTAAAAACTGAAACTTTTAAAATTTGTCAAGGTAAAAACTGAAACTTTTAAAATTTGTCAAGGTAACAATTGAAACTTTTTAGGTGATGTGGCATCCTCAAGGTAAAAACTGAAACTTTTAAAATTTGTCAAGGTAACAATTGGAACTTTTTTTTTGGCAGGGGGATTTTTCAAATACACCCCATATGTCAGGGGTGAAAATAGGTATTAACCCTTAATTAATTGATTTTTTTACTAAAAAAATAAATATCTAAAATTTAATTTGGACATGAAATATTTTTTGTTGATTTTTTTGATAATTTGATAAAAAAAGAAAATTAATTTGGTGGTTAGTAAATAAATAAATGAAAATTAAATGAAATAAACAAAATATAAAAGAGATAGAGGAATTGGGCCTGAAAATTCGGGTGTGAATAGTCAGAATTCTGGCCCATTAGTGCTGATCCACATTGACTTTTGTGATCCTGTATGGTGCGCTGACCCTGGCTTATGGTGTGCTTCAAATGGTGGCCACCAGATCTGGCCATCTGGCGCATTGGATGATGAGGGAGTATGATGGACGTTAGGCTCACGCGTGCAGTGGATCCTGAAAAGAAAAACAATATAGAGAATTTGGGGGGACCTGGGATTCGAACCCAGACCCCAAAGGGAATTTCATGCCACGCTTACCACTGGACCACTTGCTGCTTGTTGTTATAATATTACAAGATAATAATAATATATAAAACAGCTAAAATAATGGGAAATTCCGCGCGAAATTCAAACGGGCCAGTAGGGGAGTAACAACTCATCGTCTCCTTCCTCTCTATGTGGCTAAAATCTTAAGGACCTATACCCACGGCCAGCGTCCGTTGCTACAAATTTGTATGTTTCCAAAATCTTCCACGGGCCATGTAAATAACATCTAACACCATGGTTAGACTCGTCTTGTCCTCCAGATCTCAATGGTATCACTCACGAAGGCCAATTTTACCTGCATTCAAAAACCCTAAAACAAACTCCAAAAACCTAACAATGGTGATTCACGATTCAGTCCATTAAAATGCAATTGGCTATTGTAGAAAGTTTGCAAACATCCTAGTGATCAAGAATGTACAATTATTTTACACTATGGATGCAAGAACAAGGCTATTCGAATACAAGAAGATGGCAATACCGTGACGGACTTACAGTGTGTTGTAGGGCTTGAAAATACTTGCTTTCGATTGCTTTCGCTTGCAGAGACTCCCTGGAAGTGATTGGGATCGTCAAAGAGTCTTGAAACTGCCTCTAAAGGTGATTTTGAACTCACACTTTTCTTGGTATTTTTCAAATTTTGTTCCATCTCTAGCACCTGCTTCCAACCCTTTTTTTGGTCTGCGCGCAGTCCTTATGTATTAGTGAAGGGATTAGGGTTGCAAATTGCATCCAAATCTTCTTCTTTCAATGCTTTTGATATTTGATTTGATTCCTCTTTAAAATCTTTCCAAACATGGCTTTTTCAATCTTTTTGTCCACTCTATGCATTTGCACGAATTTGAATGCTTGCAATCTGTAACTTAAGATCAGAAATCATCACAAAATCCTTGGTTTCAATGTTTTTGGATTTTATTTGATTTATTTTGATTTAAATTGAATTAATTCAAATAAAAACCAAAATAAATAATAAAAATAAAAGATGGACAAGTGGCCAAGGTTAGAGTACTTGGGCTATATTGCCAACTCAAAACAAGTGAAAAAGATTGGGCCTTTTTGGCAAAATTTGAAGTTTTGGGCATAGTTGACTTTTGGCAATTTTGCAAAAAAGGCCAACTTCAACAATGCATAACTCCCTCAATTTTGACTCTTTGTAGGTGTTCTAGGACTTTTTAGAAAGCTTGAGATGTCCTCTAATCAACCCTTTTGGTCTAATATCATTTTGATATTCCATGCTCATGTATGAAGCTTTGACAAAAAAGGTGTTTTTGTTGACTTTTCAAAATGACCTATAATGTCCAAATTCATAACTTCTTGTGTGTGCATATTTTGAACTTGGGAGATGAATATGGATTGTAGGAAATTGCATAATATTCAAAATGAGCCTTGGATGGGTCATTTCTCATAAAGTATTAGAAAGTCATGCTTGGTCAAAGTTGGGTTGACTTTTCCTACAAAACTCTAATTTAGCAACTTTTGAGTCTTGGTGAATTATGAGCAATCCTTGATGAATCATGATCAACCATTGATCAAGTGATGAAATATACTTCAAAATGAGGATGTTGACCAAAAATCTTGAAGTTTTACTGTATGTAGGCCATAGTTGACTTTTGCCCTAGCGCAGTCGATTTTTGGACCTTTGAGCATTGACTGAGCAAACTTCCTCTGCAAGGCTTGAAACTTGACATGGATGATCTTGAGAACATATTAGGACAATTTTGAGAATTTGGGACCACTTGGAATCAAGTATCTTGATGCAACATGAAGCCCTAATTTGAAGTAGACTGCCTTAAGAGAGAGCTTGCCTGGCCAACCCTTGGGCTACTTTGAGCAATTTGAGGATCTTTCTTGCAATGTGTTGAGAAATATGGGAGGGAAAATATTAGGGTAAAACAGCTGCCCCTGTTCAATCTTCTTAAACCTGAGGATATAGATTGGCTTTCGTACCTTTCGTGATCCGAAGGTGGAAGAGGATTGAACACTAGAGTGCCCAGAAATTTGCACTCGCATGAAGCCGTAATTGTCTTGCGATGTCAGGAATGGGCTTGCAGATGACATTTGGAAATTGCTGACAAGGGGATGGGCTTAAAGATGTCATCTGAAAGAGTGTCGATCGCATAAGAGATTCCTTAGCGAGAGCTTGTATACCTGTCGTTGAGGAAGATTACGCTGGGGAATGCTGATCTCTGTTGAGAGGAGTAGAATTTTAGGAGCTTCGGTCGTCCGTATTCTACTTGTGCATCGTCTCTGTTGATATTTAGGAACTTCGATCGTCCGTACTCAACTGAGGAAACATTTTTTTTGTTGAGATTTACGAGCTCGTCTGTAATTCAACTGAGGAAACATCTCTGCCGAGATTTAGGAACTCGTCCATAATTCAACTGAGGAAACATCTCTGCTGAGATTTAGGAACTCGTCCATAATTCAACTGAGGAAACATCTCCGCTGAGATTTAGGAACTCGTCCATAATTCAACTGAGGAAATATCTCTACTGAGATTTAGGAACTCGTCCGTAATTCAACTGAGGAAATATTTATGTCGAGATTTAGGAACTTGTCCGTAATTCAACTGAGGAACATCTTTGTTGAGATTTAGAAACTCGTCCATAATTCAAATGATGAAACATCTCTGCTGAGATTTAGGAACTCGTCCGTGTTGTACCCCAAAATTTGCCCTCCCATATTCTTCAAAATTTGCAAAGAACATGCTTCAAAATCTCCCCAAGGGTTGCACAGTTCAAGGGCCTCCTAACAGTCAAAAATTAGGGTTTTGGTTCTGACAAAGAAAATGAAGTTTCCAAGGGTCCAATCAAGTCCCACATGCTTATAAACATGGTCAAGCATCCTCATGTCAAGTTTCAAGACTTACAGCACAAAATTCCACAGTCAAAAACCCTAATTGCACTACAGTCAACTGTAGGGGCAAAATGGTCATTTGACAGTCAAAAGTTCAAATTTTTGGTCAACATCTCATTTTGAAGCCACAAACATCATTTGATCAATGCTTGATCATGATTCTCAAAGCTTGGCTCAAAAATCATCAAGATGCAAAAGTTTCCATATTTGGACAGTTGAAAAAGCCAACTGTAACTTGACCAGGGCATAACTTTCACATGGATTATCAGAAAAATTCCATCCAAAGCTCATTTTGAAGATAAAGATATTTCCTACAACTCCTCTTCATACTTAAAGTCCAAGAAATGCTCTCACAAAAAGTTATCAATTTCAACATTATAGGTCATTTTCAAAAGTCAACAAAAAGGGACTTTAAGTAAAAGACCATAACTTGAGATTGGTAAATCAAAATGACATGGGACCAAAGGCATTGGTTATAGGACTCAAAGACCTTTCCAAAATGTCCAAGAACATGAGCAAAGATTAAAAATTGAGCAAGATATGCCTTGTGGAAGTTGGGAAATTTTTGGATATTTTAAAAAGTCAACATTGCTTCAAAAGTCTTAAAAATGCTAATGGGCCTCTTTTTCTTCCACAATTCATCATCCAAGGCATGTGAACGACCATTTGGCCCAAAGGAAAGTTCTTCATCATTTTTATTTTATTTATTTGAATTTTAATTACTAATAATTCATTTAATTAAGTAAAATATATGAAAAATATCAAAACTAGGTTTTCAAATCTTTTTATGCAAGACAATTACTCATGATTCACTAAGGATTTCGTGCCTATCAAAAGTGGAAAGAATTGGTGCAAATTGAGAGGGTTCTTCATGAAGAAATATTGAAAAAGATCCTTAAAAATCAAATCTTGAAAACCATTAAAGGCAAGGCTATGGGCTTGGATTATTGATCAAATTCGTTCTATATACAAAGGCAAACCTAACCCTAATGCTAATAACCTCTAAGCTGCGCTATACACCAAGAACAAAACTTGAGTTTTTGCCAAAAAGTTGAAAACTGAAAACTAGGTTTTAGGGCTTTTCAAGGTCAAATAATCACTCCATTAGCTTGCCAAGGTTGCCAGGAGACGATTCCAATCAAGAACTTTGTCCCATACTCAAGGAGGTGGTATATCTGAGTCAAGCTTTGCACGAAAACTTCCATAATCGAATCATGAATCTCATGCATTTTTCGTGTGTTTTCTTTATTGATTTATATTGAGTGATTGATTCTAAAGCTAACTGCATATTTTAATTGAGTTTTTGTGCCAAATTGGAGATTTCACCATTGATACAGGTTAGGGTTACCAAGCTTCTAATTTGGGCGTTTCTCACTACTGTAAAATTGAGACATCATAATACCATGAATGGACTCAGCATGCTTGGACGAAAACAAAACACCCATCGCGCCTAATTTATGAACCCACATGGCCTATTCGCTATTTCAGGAAATTGCATATTTTGGGGGGGTTTAAAACCCCCGCTAACCTTCTTTTATTTTCAGGGAAAACACAAACGATGAAGAAGATGATTATGTGGCCAGCAATAATTGGTTGATTTGAGATTTCGCGCGAAAAAGTCACTAACAATTTGCTTTATTTTATAATAATTGTTTGTCATGTAATATACAAAACGCGCTCACAGCTCCACTGGCAAGGCACATTACTGGTAATCTCTAGGACCTGGGTTCGAGCCCCAGGTCCCCACCCCTTTCCAATATTATTTTTCTAATTGTCATCCTATGCAGATTCAATACTAGGGTTCACCATGTTCCCCATATCTGGACTATCCACGTGCCTACTGAGATGAATCAAAGGGCCATAATGTGAAGCATACCATGGACTCTAGTCAAACGTGCCACATGCTTCCTGGAAAGTCAATAAGGCCATGAGCTTAATGGGCCTAAAATGCTAACAATAACCTCCCAATTTGGGGACAGACCCCCCTAGGTTTGCAATTTCTTTAATATTTTTCATTTTTTTATTTGATTCAACTATTTCTTTTTTTAATTAATTTCTTTAATTTAATATTTTCATAAAAAAAAACATAAAAACAATAAAATCAGAAAAAAGACAAAAATAAGTATTTTTATTTAATGTTATTTTTTGTAAGTAAATATCATTAATTGATTTTAGTTTTTAATTTAGGTTTAAATCTTAATATTTTTCTAATAAACTTAAAATTTGTAGAATTAGGGTTTGATCAATTTTTTATCCTTTTTTCTTTTCTTTCACAATAATTAATTATTAAAATATTATTTATTTTTATAAATCAAAATTGCATGTAAATAATTAGGTTAATTTAGGTTTAACTTTAATATTTTTTCTTAATAAATAAAAGTTATAGAATTAGGGTTAATTTAATTTTAATTTCATTTAATCTTCCTCATAAAAAAAAACCATAAATACAAAAATCTCAAAAACAATTTCTTTTTCACTTTAATTTCATTAATTTAATAATCATAATTTAATTTCATTAAAAAGGGTCCAACGCCCTCGCGTGCGATTTTTTATTCTCTTTGCGCATTTTATTTATTTCCTTCTTGTAAATATTAATGTAACTCTCCCAAAGCCATGTAACTCGGACAGTTTTATATTTCTCGCACTTTGTTTCTTTATTTTATGTCAAATCGGGTCCTGGATTTTAATTTGGCGATGTGGACCCGCGCCTTTGTAATAGCGTAGGAATCTTTAATTTCCGCACTGTTTTAACTGTTAATAATGGCATGCAAGAATGAATGATAAAATAAAAACAAATGCGTAGATCACCTCATACATGAAAAAAGACAAAATATCTGAAAACGACACACAAATCACACACCACCCCTAGGGTACGCCTCACTGTTGCCTTGCCTTTCGAAAGGTAATCGTCGAGTAGAGGATGTCTTAGTAAGTCCTCATGATCCGGGAACCTGGCATGAGGGTAGCTTCTAAGGTGTTTTCCCATTGCTCTGGTGATCACCATGTCCCGAACCTCGAATTGACCCGAACACCTCCAACGGTGGTGCTACCTACCTCTCAATGGTGGGATGTCACTACTTTAAAGGACATTTACACAGACGAATTCCTTAGGGTAGGTAGACGACTCTAGATACTTGCTCTAAATTTCAAAACAAATCAAAAATACTTTTCACACCGACACCTTTTCAAAAAGCTTTCGAAAGCAACTTTTCAAACACTCTTGAGGACCGATACAAGAGTCGAACTGGAATTTTCAAAGAAACTTTTTTTAAAACCCACAGTTGAAAAGCAAACAAACCATTTTTGAAAACACAAATGAGCAAGTATCTAAGAGCCCATGGATAACCATGGATAGAAAGGGTGCTAACACCTTCCCTTTCTATAACCTACCTCCCGAACCGAGAGCAATCTCTTTAAGGAATTTTTCTATGCTTTTGTCCTTTCCATTTGGAGAAAATAAAAGACGGTGGCGACTCTTGCTTACCGCGACATTTCGCGAACCAGCGTTAAACAGTCAGTTCTAGATCCACCGATCACAGAACTGGCGACTCTGCTGGGGATAATCTTAAAGTGAGGTGTACCTTAGGGTTAGTTCATAACTGTGTTTTCAATTGCTTTCCTTGTGTGCTTTAAATTGTGGGTTGCTTGGGAGTTCAATAGATCCTAACCCGGATCTGGGGATACCTTCTTAGAAAGTAGCAACAAGGCTGTGAGGGAACTGTGCGGGGTATACCGACATGGTTGAAGCAGTCTGCTACGTTGATGTGGCACTTTGGTGTGTACCGGTAACCCTTGAGTTCAGTCAAGGAGAGTACGGGGCCTCCGCGTGGTGTCGTGAAGCATCAACAGACCTTAGGAACCTTAATTGAACTATCTTGGCCTCTTTAGGGTAGTGAGATAACTGACTTTGGTGCAGTCCGAGGTTGGTTGATACTCGATACTACACTCAATTGAGGGTTGCTTTCCTGGAATATTTCGGTCGCCAGTTCAGTGGCTAAATCGAAACGATGAACAATGAAAGCAATCCCGTGATATTGGGACCCTTAGAACCCGGTTACTTCTAATAGGACAGGCTGAACCCACCAACTTCAAGAGGGTACTACCCAGACCCCATGCAGGCCTTAAACCCTAAGGGCTTGTCTTGTGTGCCTTGTGTGCCTTACATGTTTGTCTTTGTAAATATCTGTGGTGTGTTTAATCATAGCATCATGACATCATCCAGCATCATATGCATTGACTAACCATTTCAGGGGTTCGAATCTTCATCTTTGTTCTTGTTTTGTAGGACATGGAAACTGTTCGCAGAAAGACAATTCAAATCAGCCTTGTAAGGATCCCTCCTCAGCTTAAGGAACTTATATCCAGGATTCCCGAGAGCTCTTCATTCAGTGAAAGACATGGAAGACTCATCAGCTTGGTCAACACCAACATTGAGGAAGATATGATAAAGGTCCTGTTCCAATTCTTTGACCCTCTGCATCACTGTTTCACCTTCTTGGATTATCAGCTGGTACCTACATTGGAGGAGTTCTCCCGGCTCCTAAAGATCCCTATCCTTGATCAACTACCCTACAACGGTACGGAAAAGGAACCCAAGCTTGAAGAGATTGCTAAAGCCTTGCACCTACAGTCATCTGACCTCAAGGGACATTAGGAAGTTAGAAGTGGTATCAAAGGGTTCTTAGCCAGGTTTCTGTTTGAAAAGGCCCATGAATGTTGGAACTCCCTTAACTTGCAAGCTTTTGAAGAAGTTGTGGCCCTCCTTGTCTATGGTTTGGTATTGTTCCCTAATCCAGATCAGCTTATAGAGATCAGTGCTGTCCAGATCTTCATGTCCAGGAATCCTATACCTACGTTGCTGGGGGACATCCTTCACTCATGTTACACTCGAACCATGAGAAAAAGAGGTGTCCTTATGTGTTGCACTCCTCTCCTGGGAAGGTGGTTTATTTCGCACCTTCCACAATCAGTTTTAAAGAACGAGCGGGGTTTGAGATGGTCACAACGGTTGATGACTCTTACACATGCAGATATACATTGGTGCCCTCGGTCCAGAGAAGATGTCACTATCATTGATCGTTGTGGGGAGTACCCTAATGTTCCTTTACTTGGAATCAGAGGAGGTATTACTTACAACCCATGCCTGGCTTGGAGACCGTTTGGTTATGCTCGGAGGGATGGCCCTCATGACATGTTAATTCCTGACATAGTTTTTGACTTCGACAATGATGCACAAGGACTTCGCCAGAGATTTATCAGAGCCTGGAGGATGCCCAGTAGGATAGACAGCAAGACACTGGGGCACAAGAACTCCATCCCGTTGGAACCCTATCTCAAGTGGGTACGCGCTCGCTCCCAGAAGTTAGTAATGCCTTATCCTCATATGCTCCCAGTAATCAAAGAGCCAGTCTTGGAAGGAGAAGTGTCCTACATCATTCAGCATCCTGATATGCCCACATCCTGGGAAGAGATGCAGAAGAGCTGGATCCAGCTTAAGGAAGAACAGAATTCTCTTGAGACCAATCTACATGCCAGTGAAAGGAAAGTCTTAGAGCTCACGCGTCTGTTGCATGAGGAGAGGAATCTCAACACCTACATAGCTCCAAAGAGGATGCGTAGTGTCTTTTGGGATTGATTTGTTTTGTAATTTGTGCCCATGAGGCTTTGATGTACTGAACAATTATTTCCTTAATGATAACGTGTGTTCCTTTTGTCTACAACAAATTTGAACTTTCGAACCCTTGAATGCATTGCATAAACGCATCTCATTCATCATGTGCATAGCAGGTTTTCTTCTTTTCAGGTTGCTTACCGTTCTTCGCTGTTTATTTCAGCATCATGAATCCTGACTCATCATCAACTGAGACGTCCATCAAGGCTCTTCAGGCGCAGAATGCGCAATTTCAGGAACTAATCTTGGGTTTGACTCGGGGCCAGAAGAGCTGAAGGCTCTGCTCCTGAAGAAGGAAAAAAAGAAGAAGAGAAGAACTGTTCTTTTCAACACGGGCCGAAGGTTTGGCAACACTCTGCAGAATGAAGAGGCTGGTTCTTCTATAGGCAAGAGTGGTCATCAAGAGGAAAGGGTTCCCAGTCTGGTGGTCTCCGACAACGAGACTGATTTTGATGAGGAACAGTATCCTCCTGCAGAAGACAGATATAAGCAGTTGGAGGACAGATTGAATGCTATGGAGATCCAACAGGTACCTGGGCTGGATTTTGGAGATTTGGGTTTGTCGACTGGTGTGATCATTCCTCATAAGTTCAAAGCACCATCTTTTACCAAGTATGACGGGGCGTCTTGTCCCAAGCTACACCTCAGATCCTACGTGCGGAAGATTCAACCGTACTCAGCGGACAAGAATTTGTGGATCCACTTCTTCCAGGAGAGTCTTTCAGGGACTCATCTCGAATGGTTCTATCAGCTGGATGGGACCAAGGTTCGTAACTGGGAGGAGTTGGCTACTGCTTTCTATAAGCAGTATCAATATAATGCCGACCTTGCCCCTACACGTACCCAACTCCAGGGTATGTCGTTAGGTTCAAGTGAAGGTTTTAAGGAGTACGCTCAGAAGTGGAGGGATCTGGCTGGCAGAGTGCAGCCTCCGTTGACTGATCGGGAGTTGGTAGACATGTTCTTGGGGACCCTATCTGGGCCGTTTTTCAACCATCTTATCGGTAACTCATCTGCAGGGTTTACTGATCTTATTCTGACTGGAGAGAGAATTGAGGCTGGGTTGAAGTCTGGTAAGATTCCGAAGGGTGCATCTGCAAGTTCTGAGAAGAAACCCTTCAAAAAAGAGGCTAGTGCTGTATATGGGTCCAGAAGACAAGAGAAATCTGAGCGCCACCAATCTGTCAACACGGTGATGATTGCCAAGCCTGCTGCCGCTTCTCGGCCAACCAATCCTCAAAGGGCTGAAAGACCCTGGAGAGAGTTTACCCGCCTGAGCATGACTTTGTCGCAGATCTTGCCACAGTTGCTATCCACCAATTTAGTGACTGTCAGAGAGGCCCCAAAGGTTGTGAACATGGCCTCCCCCAAATACAACCCAAATGCCCGTTGTGCTTACCACTCCGATAGCCCGGGGCATTCCACCGATGACTGTTGGGCCTTGAGGAATAAGGTGCAAGACCTTATCGATACAAAAGAGATACAGTTTGAAGCGCCTGAGAGGCCGAATGTGGTAACTGCTCCCATGCCCCAGCATGGAGTAAATGCTGTTGATGAAGATATATACGCTGTTTCTGTGGATGATGTAGCTACTCCTTTGAAGACTGTCAAGAGGAACCTACTGCTGGCCGGTTTATTTCCGGGTTGCAGTAAGGGTTGCCTGTTCTGTGTTGTTTCCCTATCTGGTTGTCCTTTGCTGAAGTTGGGCATCCAAAGCCTAATGGACGGTAAAGAGATTCTATTCAAGAAGTCCGCTGTTCAGTTTGTTCCGATAGAAGAAGTTTCTGTGGTTACAATCTTCAATAATCCAATCAAGGCTCTCCCAAGGAAGCCTGTTCAAATCATGACCGTTGCACCTGTTGTTATTACTGTTCCGGGGCCTCTCCCCTACGTATCTGATAAGGCTGTCCCTTGGCATTATGGGGCAGACGTATATGTGAATGGAATCAAACAAGAGTTCAACACTGGCACCAGTATCAGCAATATTACTGGTCCAGCCAAGGTTACCCGCAGTGGCAGGCTCTTCTCGCCTGACATTGCACCGCCCGCTGCTCGAAGACCCCTCACAATAACACCTACAAGTGTACCTGTTCCTGTTACTGATCAAGTCGTTTCCCCTGCTGCCGAGTCATCCAATGCTCGGGGCAAAGGGATTGAAGATGAGCCTGCCCGGATGGAGGCACCAATACCTATAAATGTTGAGGCCTCCCAACAAGAGATGGAGGAAATCCTGAAAATAATAAAGAAGAGTGACTTTAATGTTGTGGAACAGCTGGGGCATATGCCCTCCAAGATCTCAATGCTCTCCTTGTTACTGTGCTCAGAGGCCCATGCTAAGGCCTTGATCTCATTTCTCAAGATGGCCCATGTGCCACAGGAGACATCTGCAGTTCAGTTCACTGATTGCGTAGCAAATCTGACAGCAGACAATGGCTTGGGTTTCTCAGATGCTGACCTGACTGCCAAGGGAAGAGACCACAACGACGCCCTGCATGTCTCTATTGAATGCAGGGGCACTACTCTGGCACATGTGTTGGTGGACACTGGCTCTTCCTTAAATGTGCTACCCAAGAAGGCCTTAGACCGTCTGGATTGCGAAGGCCTGGAGCTGAAACCTAGCAATATCATCGTCAGAGCCTTTGACGGTTCCAAGAGGATGGTTCATGGAGAGGTTGACATTCCTATTCGTGTGGGTTCCCAGGTGTTCGACTCTACTTTCTATGTGATGGATATCTGTCCATCTTATTCTTGTCTACTGGGTCGACCTTGGATCCATAAAGGTGGGGCAGTGACCTCTACCTTGCACCAGAAGCTGAAATACCCTGTCAAAGGGAAGATCGTCACTGTGCAGGGAGAGGAAGAATATATGGTGAGCCACTTGAATTCCTTCAGATACATTGAGATGGACGGGGAGTTTATTAAAACCCCCTTTCAGCATTTCGAAGAAGTACTTCCAATTTCAGCAGCAGCAGAAACAGCGGTCGAAGAGGATGTTCCTTTGAAGATGGCTTCCCTAAAGGATGCCCGGGCTGTGGTTCAGAAAGGTGAATGTACTAACTGGGGCAGGCTTCCCGACTTTACACAGAAAACTGACAAGTTTGGACTGGGTTTTACTGCAGAGGGACAGAAAGCTATGCGGAAGGCAAAGACCAGAAGACCTCATGTGCTTATTACCAATCCAGGAGTGAATGCGGTTGGGGAAGATAATGAAGTGGACGAAGCTGAGTTCAATAGCTGGATTTACCCGACAACTGAGGGCGGATTGACCAATTGGATTGCGAAGGACCATACTCCTATTACTTTTGTTACGCAGTAATAAACTTCTTTGTTTTGTTATTTGTAATAAACAATAATTTAAACTCTATGGCCCGGTGTCTTACCCGAGGCACCGTGGTTTCATTTGTGAGGGCATATAAATTGTCATTTCATATATCATGAATAAAGATCTTGGACGTTTTCTCGCATTTCAAATCTTATGCTCCTTTTCCTTCTTCCCTTCCTTTATATATTTCAAAACAGCTGTATTTACACACACTCACTCATACAGGTTTCAATCCACTCTGGATCTCACTGGTAACGACTCTGCTACTGACAGTTATGACTTCGAAAATTCGATCAACTTAGCCGAAGACGAAGGTGAAGATGATTGCGAAGTGCCTGGCGAGCTTGCAAGACTGTTACTCCAGGAAGAGAGGGCAATTCAACCACATGAAGAGCCAGTGGAAACAATAAACTTGGGTACTGAAGCAGACAGGAAAGAGGTAAAGATTGGTGCCAACCTAGAGCTCAGCGTGAAGCAACGATTGACTAAGATGCTACATGATTATATGGAGATCTTTGCCTGGTCCTACGAAGACATGCCCGGGTTGGATACCGATATTGTGGTCCATCACTTGCCTACTAAGGAAGACTGCCCTCCGGTTAAACAAAAGGTCCGCCGTATGCGTCCAGAGATGTCTTAGAAGATTAAAGCCGAGGTTATGAAACAGTTTGATGCCGGGTTCCTTGCAGTGACTTCTTACCCTCAGTGGGTTGCTAATGTGGTGCCGGTACCAAAGAAGGACGGTAAGGTCAGAATGTGTGTCGACTACAGGGATCTGAATAGAGCCAACCCCAAGGATGACTTCCCTCTACCTCACATTGATGTCCTTGTTGACAATACAGCTCAGCATAAGGTGTTCTCTTTTATGGATGGTTTTTCAGGTTACAATCAGATCAAGATGGCCCCTGAAGACATGGAAAAGACTACATTTGTTACTTAGTGGGGCACCTTCTGCTACAAGGTCATGCCTTTTGGACTAAAGAACGCTGGGGCAACCTACCAACGTGCCATGGTTGCTTTATTTCATGACATGATCCATCATGAGATAGAAGTGTATGTTGACGACATGATCGCAAGGTCCCAGACTGAGGAAGAACACCTAGATCATCTGCAGAAATTGTTTGACCGTCTTAAATTGTACAAGCTGAGGTTGAACCCGAACAAGTGCACCTTCGGGGTAAGATCTGGAAAGTTGCTAGGCTTCGTTGTAAGTGATAAGGGTATTCAAGTAGACCCTGCTAAGGTTAAAGCTATTCAAGAGATGCCAGTTCCTAAGACAGAGAAAGAAGTCAGAGGCTTTCTAGGACGCCTGAATTACATTGCTCGATTCATCTCACACCTGACCGCTACCTGTGAACCAATCTTCAAGCTGCTGAAGAAAGATCAGGTAGTACGTTGGAATGATGAATGTCAGGCTGCTTTTGACAGAATCAAGGAGTATCTCCAAGAACCACCCATCCTTATGCCACCGGTTGAAGGGAGACCTCTGATATTATACCTGACAGTACTTGACAACTCAATGGGGTGCGTGCTGGGGCAGCATGACGAGTTTGGCCGAAAAGAGCATGCCATTTATTACCTTAGCAAAAAGTTTACCGACTGTGAGACCCGATACTCACTGCTCGAGAAAACTTGCTGCGCTTTGGTATGGGCTGCTCGCCGGCTGAGACAGTATATGCTGACTCACACTACCTTGTTGATCTCGAAGATGGATCCTATAAAGTACATATTTGAAAAGCCTGCTCTATCTGGGAGAATAGCAAGATGGCAGATGATCTTGACAGAATACGACATTCAATACACGACTCAGAAAGCCATCAAGGGAAGTGTATTGGCAGACCACTTGGCACATCATGCAGTAGATGACTATCAGTCAATGAACTTCGAGTTTCCGGACGAGAGCATCATGATTGTGACTGATTGTGAAGTACCTGGACCGGATGAAGGACCTGAGGAAGGATCCCGATGGTCTATGCACTTTGACGGAGCCTCCAATGCTTTGGGAAACGGTATCGGCGCTGTAATCATATCCCCTCAAGGCACTCATACTCCACTCACTGCCCGGCTATGTTTCAACTGCACCAACAACATGGCAGAGTATGAGGCGTGCATCATGGGTCTTCAAGCTGCGGTCGACTTAAGGATCAAGTTTCTGAGTGTCTTCGGAGATTCCGCTCTCGTGATCAATCAGATCAAAGGAGAGTGGGATACGAAACATCCGAACCTTATTCCTTACAGAGAATGTGTGTTGACCTTGATCCCCCACTTCACGAAGATAACCTTTGAACATTTCCCAAGAGAGGAGAATCAGTTGGCGGACGCGTTAGCTACAATGTCTTCTATGTTCAAGGTCAAATGGGACAATGAGGCTCCCCGGATCATCATCTGGAAACTGGACGAACCAGCATACTGTTGTGATCTCGAGACTGAATTGGTGACTGAGAAGCCTTGGTACCATGAGGTGAAGAGATATCTGGAAGCTCAGGAATACCCTGAAGGTGCCTCTGTCAACGACAAAAAGTTTCTGAGAAGGTTCGCAGCGAAGTTTTTCCTTAGCAACGGCATTTTGTACAAGCGAAACCATGATTCGACCTTACTGCGTTGTGTGGATAAGACTGAAGCAGAAAGGATCATAGAAGAGCTACATGAAGGGACCTTTGGTACACACTCCAGTGGGCACACTATGGCAAAGAAGATCCTTCGGGCAGGGTATTTCTGGTCCACAATGGAAGTTGACTGCTACCAACATTCTCGGACATGCCATAAATGCTAGATTTATGCAGACAAGGTGCATGTTCCTCCAGTCCCTCTGAATGTGCTGACTGCGCCTTGGCCGTTTGCAATGTGGGGCATAGATATGATTGGTGAGATTAAACCTAAGGCATCTAATGGGCATCGCTTCATCCTGGTAGCGATTGATTACTTCACGAAGTGGGTTGAAGCAGCTTCCTATGCTATGGTAACCAAGACTGTTGTGGCACGGTTCATTCGGCATAATCTGATCTGTCGATACGGCGTCCCAGAAAGGATCATTACAGACAACGGTACCAATCTCAATAACAAGATGATCACTGAGCTCTGCGAGCAGTTTAAGATACAGCACCACAACTCTTCTCCTTACAGACCGAAGATGAATGGGGCTGTAGAAGCAGCGAATAAAAATATCAAGAAAATCGTGCAGAAGATGACAGTGACTTATAAAGATTGGCACGAGATGTTACCGTTCGCTCTACATGGGTACCGTACCTCAGCCAGGACGTCAACCGGGGCAACTCCTTTCTCCTTAGTTTATGGTATGGAGGCAGTCTTACCAATCGAAGTGCAAATACCCTCTCTCCGGATAATGAAGGATGCAGATCTGAACGAAGATGATTGGATCCAGACACGACTTGATCAGCTAAACCTTATTGATGAAAAGAGACTTGCTGCTATCTGCCACGGTCAGACGTACCAAAAACGGATGATCAGGTCAGACCACAGGAATATCAAGTTGGGGATCTGGTAATCAAGCGAATCATCCTTCCTCAGAGTGATCCAAGGGGCAAATGGACCCCTACATACGAAGGTCCATTTATGGTTAAACATGTGTTCTCAGGAGGAGCCATGATTCTAACCAACATGGATGGTAACGACCTTCCTCACCCCGCCAATGCAGACATAGTAAAAAGATACTACGCATGAAAAAAGACCCGCTAGGCTGACATGCCTAGGCAAAAATTAGGGCTTCCCGTCGAACCAAAAGGGTTCGGGCAAAATGAAGGGATGAAATAAAAAAACAAAATCTGTACACCCGGCAAGTCGAAAACCTGAAAAGGCGGCTTGGGCAAAAATGGGTATCCCGGTGGACTGAAAACCCGAAAGGGCGGTCCAGGAAAAATTTAGGGATAAAGCGTAATACTATGTCTCATTGATCATTTTGCATCCAGAATCCGGTATCTACATCAAGTTCAGACGGCATCGATCAGTCAGCTTCATCTTCTACTAAGGTCATCAAGTGATGAGACGCTCGGAGTTATAAAGGCAATAGCAGAACTGAAACCCAGTGGGATCATTCATTTCACACAGCTGTTTCATTTTCTCTTGTACAAACTTGTATAAACTCTTTTGTTCGGCGGCGTTCTCTTACTAGGACGTCAGCCTCTTGTACATAAACGCCTATTTACAGGAAAATTCAAAATCAATACAAAAATCAGTTTCAGTTAAAAATTGCCAATTGTTTTTTCCTTTTCTGTTTTGTTTTGCGAAGAACGTCTGTTGCACCCCAAAATTTGCCCTCCCATATTCTCCAAGATTTGTCAAGTCAAGGTCACAAAATTCCCCAAGGGTTGTGCAGCTCAACTGTCTCCTATACAGTCAAAACTAGGGTTTGGATCCTGATCAAGAAAATGAAGTTTTCAAAGGCCCAATCAAGCCTCATGTGCCTACAAACATGGTCAAGTATCCTCATATCAAGTTTCAAGGCATTCAGCTCAGAATTGCACAGTTAAAACCCTAGATTGCACTACAGTCAACTGTAGGGGCAAAATGGTCATTTGACAGTCAAAAGTTCAAAATTTTGGTCAACATATCATTTTGAAGCCACAAACATCATTTGATCAATGCTTGATCATGATTCTCAAAATTTGGCTCAGAAATCATCAAAGATGCAAAAGTTGCTATATTTGGACAGCTGAAAAAGTCAACTGAAATTGACCAGGGCATAACTTTCTCATGGATTATCAGAAAAATTCCATCCAAAGCTCATTTTGAAGAGAAAGACATTTCCTACAACTCATCTTCATACTTCAAGTCCAAGAAATGCTCTCACAAAAAGTTATCAATTTCAACATTATAGGTCATTTTCAAAAGTCAACAAAAAGGGACTTTAAGTCAAAGGCCATAACTTGAGATTGGTAAATCAAAATGACATGGGACCAAAGGCATTGGTTAAAGGACTCAAAGACCTTTCCAAAATGTCCAAGAACATGTGAAAAGCTTAAAATTGAGCAAGTTATGCCTTGTGGAAGTTGGGAAATTTTTGGGAATTTTGAAAAGTCAACATTGATGCAAATGATCCAAAAATGCTAATGGGCCCATTTTTCTTCCAAGTTTCTTCATGCCAAGCCTATGCACGACCATTAAGCCCAAGGGGAAGTATTTTTTCAATTTTTAATTATTTATTTGAATTTGTATTAATATTAATTCATTTAAATTACTTAAATACATGAAAAATATAAAGCTTGACCTAAAAAATCTTTTTATGCATGATTTGGACTCAATATTTCGTGTACATGCTCATAGGGAAAGATTTGGACTAATTGGATGCAAATTGACACAAAATGCACATGAAAAGATATGGAAAAGATCCTTGAAATCAAATATTCAAAAATCATCAATGCCATGGATTTGCTCTAGTTTTGTTGCCCTAACACATTCACTATATGATCAGGAATGCAAACCTAATGCCTGGGGACTCTAAGCTGCGCTCAGAAACTCTCTACAACACTTGAAAAATTGCCTTAAAACTCAAATCTGAAAGGGTGGTTAGAGGTGGATTCAGGTCCCGATTTCTGTCTCAATAGCTTGCCAAGGTTGCCCTGATCAAATTCCAATCATATGCTTTCTCTCAAACGCCAAGAATTGGTATCTCGAACTTGAACTGTACAGCACAAATTTCATAATTGTGCATCGCATTCTAAGCATCATTTGTGAAATTTAATGGTTGAATCATGTTCATCATGAAGTTCTGAAGCTAACTGATATTTCCAATTGTGTTTTTCTGTATTATAGGCGATTATGCCATGTATGTTTTTTAGGGTTGCAGGTTTCTTAAATTGGGGCTTTTGCATAGAGGAAAAATTAGGACCCATGAATACCATGGTTGGACTCAGTGCTTGAAGACGAAGAGGATGGCACCCTCGCGCTCAATTTATGAGCGTCGAGGGGCTAATCGTTATTTTTTCAAAGCATATCTAAGGCCACACATGCGAAACCGTTGCCTAATACTTTTATATTTCAGAAAATAAAAAAGAGAACGGAGAAGACAACATCGTGGCAAGCCCTGACTCGCTGATTTGAATTCTCGCGCCAGAAACCCACTAACGCACTTGTTTCTTTTTTATTATTTGTTTCTCATAACATATTAACATGTGCCTCGTAGCTCAGCTGGCGAACGCTTCACGCTTCAGTCTCCAAGACCTGGGTTCGAGCCCCAGGTCTGAACAATTTCCATATTATTTTTGTATATTAATTCCTATGCAGTGCTCGCAGTGGAAAACACCATATTCCCTCACCATCAGGCAGCCACGCGTCCCATGAGATCAAGCCAAGGGCAAAGATTGGGAGAGCATCATGTATCATAGTCAAACGTGTTATACGTGATTCAAAAAGTCAACGAAATTCAAGCAAATGGGCCTTAACCTTCCAGGCCTGAACCTCCTAATCTGGGGCTACACCCCCCTGGTTTGCATTTTTCTATTTTTCTCCTTATATTTTATTTTTGCTATTTCATTTATTTTCTTTGTTTTAACATAATTAATTTATTTTCACAAAAATATAAAAACATTAAAAATACAGAAAAGACAAAAAATATAATTAATTTTGATTACTTTCATAAATAAATTAAAATGTAAATTATTTAGTTTAATTAGGTTTTAATTTTAATTCTTTTTCATAATAAAATCCAAAGAATGTAGAATTAGGTTAATTGATAATTTTTATATCTTTTTAATTTTTCCTTTTTTCTCACAATATTATTTATTTATTATTTTATTTTTATGATTAAAAATTGTACATAAATAATTTAGGGTTTAATTTAGGTTTTAATTTAATTCTTTCCCAATAAACTTAAAAAATGTTAGAATTAGGGTTTGGACATTTTACTTTAATTATAATTAATCCTTTTTCTTATTTAATCTAAAAAATACAAAAATACCAAAAAAACATTTAATTCCTTAATTAATTCATTAACTTTAAATATTTTTGTAAAAGGGTCCAACGCCCATTGTTTTAATTTAATTGCGCATATTTACTTTGTGTCGTTCATTATAATTATGTAAATCTCTCAAAGCACTGTAATTTAAATTTCTCGCACTTTTATTTACTTCGCATTATTTACTTTTCCGTCAAATCGGGTTCGGTTTAATTTTGGCGATGTGGACCCGCGCCATTTGTAATAGCTGTAGATTTATTTTTCCGCAAACTTTATAACTGTTAAATATGCATGCAAGAATGAATGGCCCTAATTAAAATCAAGCGTAGATCACAAATAAACATGACAAGACATATAACTGAAACATGACACACGAATTCGCACACACCACCCCTAGGGTACGCCTCACTGTTGCCTTTCGAAAGGTGGTCGTCGAGTAGAGGACGTCTTAGTAAGTCCTCATGATCCGGGAACCTGGCATGAGGGTAGCTTCTAAGGTGTCTTCCCATTGCTCTGGTGATCACCATGTCCCGAACCTCGAATTGACCCGAACACCTCCAACGGTGGTGCTACCTACCTCTCAATGGTGGGATGGCACTACTTTAAAGGACATCTACCCAGACGAATTCCTTAGGGTAGGTAGGTTCTCAAGGATACTTGCTCTAATTTCAAAAACAAACAAAAAAACCTTTTCACACCAACACATTTTCAAAAGCTTTCAAAGCAAATTTTTCAAGCACTCTGACGTACGAGTCGAACTGAAATTTTTCAAAGAAACTTTTAAACCCACATTGAAAAGCAAACAAAACAATTTTGAAAACACATTGAGCAAGTATCTAAGAGCCCATGGATAACCATGGATAGAAAGGGTGCTAACACCTTCCCTTTCTATAACCTGCCTCCCGAACCGAGAGCAATCTCTTGAAAGGAATTTTTCTGTGCTTTTGTCCTTTCCATTTGGAGAAAATAAAAGACGGTGGCGACTCTTGCTTCCGCGACATTTCGCGAACCAGCGTTAAACAGTCAGTTCCAGATCCACCGATCACAGAACTGGCGACTCTGCTGGGGAAGATTTTTAAAGTGAGGTGTACCTTAGGGATAGGTCATAACTGTGTTTTCAATTGCTTTCTTTGCTTGCTTTATTATTGTGGGACTGTCTTGGGAGTTCTATAGATCCTAACTCGGATCTGGGGGATACCTTTCTTAGAAAGTAGCAACAAGGCTGTGAGGGAACTGTGCGGGGTATACCGACATGGTTGAAACAGTCTGCTACGTTGATGTGGCACTTTGGTGTGTACCAGTAACCCTTGAGTTCAGTCAAGGAGAGTACGGGGCCTCCGCGTGGTGTCGTGAAGCATCAACAGACCTTAGGAACCTTAATTGAACTATCTTGGCCTCTTTAGGGTAGTGAGATAACTGACTTTGGTGCAGTCCGAGGTTGGTTGATACTCGATACTACGCTCAATTGAGGGTTGCTTTCCTGGAATATTTCGGTCGCCAGTTCAGTGGCTAAATCGAAACGATGAACAATGAAAGCAATCCTGTGATATTGGGAACCTTAGAACCCGGTTACTTCTAATAGGACAGGTTGAGCCCACCAACTTCAAGAGGGTAATACCTAGACCTCATGCTGGCCTAAACTCTAAGGGCTTCTCTTGTGTGACTTGTATGCCTTCGTACTTGACTATCTGCGTGCTTGTTACCTGACACTTGTTTCTTGCAGGTCTTGTTTATAGTCCTTAACTAGGACTCATGACAGGGTTTACCAAATTTCTTGCAGGTCTTGTTTATAGTCCTTAACTAGGACTCATGACAGGGTTTACCAAATTTCTTGCAGGTCTTGTTTATAGTCCTTAACTAGGACTCATGACAGGGTTTACCAAATTTCTTGCAGGTTTTGTTTATAGTCCTTAATTGGGACTCATAACAAAGTATACTGAATTTCTTGCAGGGTCTGTTTATAGTCCTTAACTGGGACTCATAACAGGGTTTACCTACATCACCCCATGCATAGCATGACATCATACCATTGCATGCATCCTGCATACATCCTAACCCATTTCAAGGATCTCAAGGGCTTGTGATGCAGGTCATGATGAATCAAACATCTAGCAAGGGGCAAAGAGGATTTATTTTCCTCTAGCTAAGGTTGTCAGGGGCTATGACCCACTGGATATGGTGAGCCTTTGACCCTTGACGAGGGACTCTCAACAACATGAAGTTCCTTCAATCAAGTTACCGGTTTCCAACTCTAACAAGTTTCTCTGTTTACCCTGCGAGGTCCTTGAAAACATTACATGCATGTCATACATCTCATTGCATTGCAGGTATCCCTTTGGCAGGTTGCTTACCCTTCTCCGCTGTTTATTTCAGCCGCTCGTCATGAATCCTGAATCATCAGCCGAGCAGACTATCAAGGATCTCCAGGCTCAGAACGCCCAGTTCCAAGAGCTGATCATGAATCTGACCCAGGGGCAAAAAGATCTGAAGGCTCTGCTCTTGAAGAAGGACAAGAAGAAGAAGAGGACTGTCTTGTTCAGCCCTAGGCGCATATCTGGGAATATACCGCAAATTGAAACTGAGAGGACAACCCCATCTGTGGAAAAAAGCAGTCACCATGAGAGAGAAGTGCCTAGTCCAGTGGTCTCCGACAACGAGACAGATTTCGGCGACGAACAGTACCCTCCTGCTGAGGACAAGTACCAACAGTTGGAGGATAGGTTGAAAGCTATGGAGGTGCAACAGGCACCTGGGCTGGATTTCGGAGACTTGGGTTTGTCAACTGGTGTGGTTATTCCTCGGAAGTTTAAAGCACCATCCTTTACTAAGTATGACGGGGCGTCTTGCCCCAAGCTGCATCTAAGGTCCTATGTTCGGAAGATTCAGCCATATACGGTGGACAAGAATTTATGGATCCACTTCTTCCAGGAGAGTCTTTCAGGGACTCATCTCGAATGGTTCTATCAGCTAGATGGGACCAAGGTTCGTAACTGGGAGGAGTTGGCTACTGCTTTCTACAAGCAGTATCAATATAATGCCGACCTTGCTCCTACGCGTACTCAACTCCAGGGTATGTCGTTAGGATCAAGTGAAGGTTTTAAAGAATATGCGCAGAAATGGAGGGATCTCGCTGGAAGGGTACAACCACCTCTGACTGATCGGGAACTTGTGGACATGTTCTTGGGGACCTTGTCTGGTCCATTTTATAACCACCTGATTGGGAATTCGTCTGCTGGATTCACAGATCTTATCTTGACTGGAGAGCGAATAGAAGCTGGCATCCGGTCTGGGAAAATTCAAGAGGCTGTACCTTCTGATAAGAAGCCTCATCATGGAAAGAAAGAATCCAATGCTGTGCACGGTAAAAAGAGCCGTCATGAGGCAGGGGCAATCCAGATCTCTAGCCCTGGACCTGCTCAACAAGGACAGGGGCAGCAGCGCAAGGAGAAACGGCAGTACACCAAACTCAACATGTCGCTGGATCAAGCACTGCAACAACTGTTGAAGACAGGGCTGATCACCTTAAGGGCTCCTCTTCGGAATCCGAACACTTCTGCACCCAACTATCATCCCAACGATAGGTGCGCATATCATTCAGATAGCCCGGGGCATACTACAGACAACTGCTGGCCTCTCAAGAACAAGATCCAAGATATGATCGACGCCGGGGAGATTCAGTTCGAAGTGTCTGAGACTCCGAACATAATCACCGCTCCGCTGCCCAATCACTGAAGACCTTTTGTTTATTTGAATTTTTGAGTTGTATTTTTCTTTGCTTATACAAACAATTAATGTCATAGCAAACTCTTTTATTCTATCAATGCATCGCATATGTCTGTTTTGGGGAATTAATACAGTTATTTTTGTTATATTCTTTTCATATTTTTTCTGATGATCAACTCTTGGTTAATAATTCTGAGCCTCTTGAGGGAGGATGACAAAAACGATACCACGATCTTTACAGTATGCTTTTAAACGGACCCCGCTGATGAAGTACAGGCATTGTTTTAAATCCCTAAACACTGGAGTTATAAGGATGATAATCCCTCGTCAAACCCTCTGAGCCAAAGAAGTAGGAGTTTTTATTTTCGAAAATCAAAACCCTTAATCACAACCTGGGGCAGGGTAGTCTCTCAGTTGATCCAAGTGCATAACGAATGGCACCGAAAAGATCTTTACAAAACGAACAAAGACAGTGATGGTTCAGAATCATCAAAAGGACAGGCAGTCATCATCAAAAATCATAAATGAAAAGCCCAATAAGTCAAAACCTATGAAGGAGACTTACAAAACTGGGGCATCCCGCTGACTGTAGTTCCAAAAAAGGAAACAGTTCAGGCAAAAAAAGAAAGGGATAACAAAAAATCAAAAAGGAAGAGGTCATACATAACCCTCAACCAAAGCAAAAATGACTGTCTATTCAAAATAAGCCATCAACATTTGAACCATTATTGGAACATCAAAGCAAAGACTCAAGCAAGGTCTAACGCACGATCAACTGAGTTTAGGTTTGGAGAACATCACGAAGAGCGGGTGGGTACAAATAAAATTTGAGCCTTTATCCTTTGTTTCCTAAACCGTGAACCAGGCCACGTTATAACCCTTAAAAGTCCTAGCTGAAGCATGGGTTAGTTCGAAAGCATACTGTCACGAAAGGTATCCTGACTCCTGAAGGCCTACGGTAAATACGGAGTTGACATCACGTTTACAAACATACACATGTTTTATGAAAAAAGAATACATTTTCAAAATCTTCAAGACAGACACAGGCTTTGCATTTTTAACATAACTTTGTTTGCATATGACTTTTTGTTTGAACAGCAGGGAACTTCGCACGATGAATGCCTAATGAACAAGAGTATCTCCAATCAAGTGGCATGACATATTGTCCATCATCTGGGGCAGTTAAGTCAAGATTCGGAGAATCTCTCAAAAGGCCAACCAGCCTGGGGCAAATCTCCACCTGAGTCACTTGGGGCATTTCAACAACAAATCTCGCCTGATCAAACATCTTCTGGTGACAAAACACTTCTAAACAGGGGCAACCCCCTACTTTCTGAGAACGAACATAGTCGAAAAATACTACGCAAAGTCAAAGACCCGCTAGGTTGACACACCTAGGCAAAAAGAAGGGCTTCCCGACGAACCAAAAGGGTTCGGGCAAAATGAAGGGATGAAATGAAAAAATCTGTACACCCGGCAAGTCGAAAACCTGAAAAGGCGGCTTGGGCAAAAATGGGCATCCCGGTGGACCGAAAACCCGAAAGGGCGGTCCAGGCAAAAGTTAGGGATTAAAGCGTACGACTATGTCCCGTCATCTTATCATCTGCCTACCAGAAGAAGGTTTGACCCTCAACAACTATCAGCACCCCACAAGTGCCTCCCCCATAGAAACAGGGGCAATAAAGAGCGGTCTAAGCAATCTGATTGTTATACTCCAAGGTATCAGGGTAGGTTCCGTGGAAGAACCTAACCAATACAGTTCAAAACTTCCCCAGAAGAGTCCAATCCAGTTTCCCCAGGAAAGTTGGAATTCATATCCCCAAACAGTAAGCTTATCCCCAGTAGATTCTGGAAGCTTATCCCTCCGCAGAGCACGAACGCGTCGCCCGACTTTATTTAAAGAGTTATTTCCTTAACAGGATATAACTGGGTTATCCTCAGCCAAAAGCCACGGAAAGATCGTCGTTGACACAGTCTTCCTATCCCCAGCGAAGTCCATTCATACTTCCAATACAGCAAGGTATCCTCAGTAAGTCATCCTCAACAAATCAGCAAAAAGCATCTCCCCACAGAGTATTTCTTCCCAACATGGTCGCTAGAATATCTTTTTCTCCCCGCAGAATCCGTCATTTGCCAAGTTCATTCCCCAACGGAGTTATCTTCTCCTACCGGTATACTTGCAGTCATCATCCCCAGTGGAAGCAAAATCTATTCCTCAACATTAGCCCAGGATACGACTTCCCGGCACCCGTCAAGGATTTATTTTCTTAGACAAACATACATTCATAAAACGTCACATACATCATTATAGCATGCATATGCATCATACTACACGAATCTCATTGATTTTGAAGACATACAGTTCATGCATCATGATTTTGCATACAATTATGTTTTGCCTTTTCAGGAAAAAGATCAATACAAAAACGACTACTATCAACTATCGCAATTCATTCTTGATATAGTTTCGGATATGATCCAGATATGGTGACGTTCTGATACTGCTTCCAGAATTCCTTCTAGATATAGTTTCAGATGTAAGCCCAGCGATGGTGACGTTCTGATACTGCTTCCCGAATTCCTTCTAGATATAGTTTCAGATGTAAACCCAGCGATGGTGACGTTCTGATACTGCTTCCAGGATTCCTTCTAGATATAGTTTCAGATGTAAACCCAGCGATGGTGACGTTCTGATACTGCTTCCAGAATTCCTTCTAGATATAGTTTCAGATGTAAACCCAGCGATGGTGACGTTCTGATACTGCTTCCAGATTCCCTTCTAGATATAGTTTCAGATGTAAACCCAGCGATGGTGACGTTCTGATACTGCTTCCAAAATTCCTTCTCGATATAGTTTCAGATGTAAACCCAGCGATGGTGACGTTCTGATACTGCTTCCAGATTCCCTTCCAGATATAGTTTCAGATGTAAACCCAGTGATGGTGACGTTCTGATACTGCTTCCAGAAGTCCTTTTTAGATGTTTCCCTCTCCGACGGCGTGTGAGGTGATATTCTCCCTATGGTTCCCTCTCCAGCGGTGTGTGAGGTAGTAATCCCCTTTTCAGATGTTTCCCTCTCCGACGATGAGTGTGAGGTGATCATTCCTTTCAAATCATAATTGGCTATGGTTCTCTGCCCAATACTGCGAAGATAATAATTCCCATCAAGATTTTTCTCAACGAGCGTTGTTGAGATTAAAGTCACCCAAGGTTCTCTTATCATTCATGCTAAGGCAGTAACCAACCCTGGTTCTTTCATCGCTGTTTGAAGCTCCAGACTCAGCTCCTGTAACCAGTCAGGACATATCTATACCAAGCATCTAAAATCAACTCCTGCAACGTGTCAGGTACTCATTTGTTCTTTTGCAGGTATACAGGTTCTAGCGAAGGAATCTCTTACGCAATCAACATCCAGATGGCATCTATAAGCCCATCATCCTATCCAGCAATCTCCAAATGGCATCTATAAGCCCATTCCCCCATCACTGCCACTATGTGAGCGCAAATTTCTGGGCACTCTAGTGTCCAATCATCTTCTACCCTCGGATTACGAAAGGCACGTCAGCCAATCTGCATCCTCAGGTCTAAGAAGATTGAACAGGGGCAACTGTTGCACCCCAAAATTTGCCCTCCCATATTCTCCAAGATTTGTCAAGTCAAGGTCACAAAATTCCCCAAGGGTTGTGCAGCTCAACTGTCTCCTATACAATCAAAACTAGGGTTTGGATCCTGATCAAGAAAATGAAGTTTTCAAAGGCCCAATCAAGCCTCATGTGCCTACAAACATGGTCAAGTATCCTCATATCAAGTTTCAAGGCATTCAGCTCAGAATTGCACAGTCAAAACCCTAGATTGCACTACAGTCAACTGTAGGGGCAAAATGGTCATTTGACAGTCAAAAGTTCAAAATTTTGGTCAACATATCATTTTGAAGCCACAAACATCATTTGATCAATGCTTGATCATGATTCTCAAAATTTGGCTCAGAAATCATCAAAGATGCAAAAGTTGCTATATTTGGACAGCTGAAAAAGTCAACTGAAATTGACCAGGGCATAACTTTCTCATGGATTATCAGAAAAATTCCATCCAAAGCTCATTTTGAAGAGAAAGACATTTCCTACAACTCATCTTCATACTTCAAGTCCAAGAAATGCTCTCACAAAAAGTTATCAATTTCAACATTATAGGTCATTTTCAAAAGTCAACAAAAAGGGACTTTAAGTCAAAGGCCATAACTTGAGATTGGTAAATCAAAATGACATGGGACCAAAGGCATTGGTTAAAGGACTCAAAGACCTTTCCAAAATGTCCAAGAACATGTGAAAAGCTTAAAATTGAGCAAGTTATGCCTTGTGGAAGTTGGGAAATTTTTGGGAATTTTGAAAAGTCAACATTGATGCAAATGATCCAAAAATGCTAATGGGCCCATTTTTCTTCCAAGTTTCTTCATGCCAAGCCTATGCACGACCATTAAGCCCAAGGGGAAGTATTTTTTCAATTTTTAATTATTTATTTGAATTTGTATTAATATTAATTCATTTAAATTACTTAAATACATGAAAAATATAAAGCTTGACCTAAAAAATCTTTTTATGCATGATTTGGACTCAATATTTCGTGTACATGCTCATAGGGAAAGATTTGGACTAATTGGATGCAAATTGACACAAAATGCACATGAAAAGATATGGAAAAGATCCTTGAAATCAAATATTCAAAAATCATCAATGCCATGGATTTGCTCTAGTTTTGTTGCCCTAACACATTCACTATATGATCAGGAATGCAAACCTAATGCCTGGGGACTCTAAGCTGCGCTCAGAAACTCTCTACAACACTTGAAAAATTGCCTTAAAACTCAAATCTGAAAGGGTGGTTAGAGGTGGATTCAGGTCCCGATTTCTGTCTCAATAGCTTGCCAAGGTTGCCCTGATCAAATTCCAATCATATGCTTTCTCTCAAACGCCAAGAATTGGTATCTCGAACTTGAACTGTACAGCACAAATTTCATAATTGTGCATCGCATTCTAAGCATCATTTGTGAAATTTAATGGTTGAATCATGTTCATCATGAAGTTCTGAAGCTAACTGATATTTCCAATTGTGTTTTTCTGTATTATAGGCGATTATGCCATGTATGTTTTTTAGGGTTGCAGGTTTCTTAAATTGGGGCTTTTGCATAGAGGAAAAATTAGGACCCATGAATACCATGGTTGGACTCAGTGCTTGAAGACGAAGAGGATGGCACCCTCGCGCTCAATTTATGAGCGTCGAGGGGCTAATCGTTATTTTTTCAAAGCATATCTAAGGCCACACATGCGAAACCGTTGCCTAATACTTTTATATTTCAGAAAATAAAAAAGAGAACGGAGAAGACAACATCGTGGCAAGCCCTGACTCGCTGATTTGAATTCTCGCGCCAGAAACCCACTAACGCACTTGTTTCTTTTTTATTATTTGTTTCTCATAACATATTAACATGTGCCTCGTAGCTCAGCTGGCGAACGCTTCACGCTTCAGTCTCCAAGACCTGGGTTCGAGCCCCAGGTCTGAACAATTTCCATATTATTTTTGTATATTAATTCCTATGCAGTGCTCGCAGTGGAAAACACCATATTCCCTCACCATCAGGCAGCCACGCGTCCCATGAGATCAAGCCAAGGGCAAAGATTGGGAGAGCATCATGTATCATAGTCAAACGTGTTATACGTGATTCAAAAAGTCAACGAAATTCAAGCAAATGGGCCTTAACCTTCCAGGCCTGAACCTCCTAATCTGGGGCTACACCCCCCTGGTTTGCATTTTTCTATTTTTCTCCTTATATTTTATTTTTGCTATTTCATTTATTTTCTTTGTTTTAACATAATTAATTTATTTTCACAAAAATATAAAAACATTAAAAATACAGAAAAGACAAAAAATATAATTAATTTTGATTACTTTCATAAATAAATTAAAATGTAAATTATTTAGTTTAATTAGGTTTTAATTTTAATTCTTTTTCATAATAAAATCCAAAGAATGTAGAATTAGGTTAATTGATAATTTTTATATCTTTTTAATTTTTCCTTTTTTCTCACAATATTATTTATTTATTATTTTATTTTTATGATTAAAAATTGTACATAAATAATTTAGGGTTTAATTTAGGTTTTAATTTAATTCTTTCCCAATAAACTTAAAAAATGTTAGAATTAGGGTTTGGACATTTTACTTTAATTATAATTAATCCTTTTTCTTATTTAATCTAAAAAATACAAAAATACCAAAAAAACATTTAATTCCTTAATTAATTCATTAACTTTAAATATTTTTGTAAAAGGGTCCAACGCCCATTGTTTTAATTTAATTGCGCATATTTACTTTGTGTCGTTCATTATAATTATGTAAATCTCTCAAAGCACTGTAATTTAAATTTCTCGCACTTTTATTTACTTCGCATTATTTACTTTTCCGTCAAATCGGGTTCGGTTTAATTTTGGCGATGTGGACCCGCGCCATTTGTAATAGCTGTAGATTTATTTTTCCGCAAACTTTATAACTGTTAAATATGCATGCAAGAATGAATGGCCCTAATTAAAATCAAGCGTAGATCACAAATAAACATGACAAGACAGATAACTGAAACATGACACACGAATTCGCACACACCACCCCTAGGGTACGCCTCACTGTTGCCTTTCGAAAGGTGGTCGTCGAGTAGAGGACGTCTTAGTAAGTCCTCATGATCCGGGAACCTGGCATGAGGGTAGCTTCTAAGGTGTCTTCCCATTGCTCTGGTGATCACCATGTCCCGAACCTCGAATTGACCCGAACACCTCCAACGGTGGTGCTACCTACCTCTCAATGGTGGGATGGCACTACTTTAAAGGACATCTACCCAGACGAATTCCTTAGGGTAGGTAGGTTCTCAAGGATACTTGCTCTAATTTCAAAAACAAACAAAAAAACCTTTTCACACCAACACATTTTCAAAAGCTTTCAAAGCAAATTTTTCAAGCACTCTGACGTACGAGTCGAACTGAAATTTTTCAAAGAAACTTTTAAACCCACATTGAAAAGCAAACAAAACAATTTTGAAAACACATTGAGCAAGTATCTAAGAGCCCATGGATAACCATGGATAGAAAGGGTGCTAACACCTTCCCTTTCTATAACCTGCCTCCCGAACCGAGAGCAATCTCTTGAAAGGAATTTTTCTGTGCTTTTGTCCTTTCCATTTGGAGAAAATAAAAGACGGTGGCGACTCTTGCTTCCGCGACATTTCGCGAACCAGCGTTAAACAGTCAGTTCCAGATCCACCGATCACAACGTCCAAGGTTCAATTTGTGATATGTGCATTGACAATAATTTGCTAACTCATGAATATTTGCATATGAAACAAAGGATTAATTACAGGTAACATTAGAAACAGGGGCAATAAAGAGTTGTCTAAGCAATCTAATTATTCTATCCTCCAAGGTACCAAGGTAGGCTCAACTAAAGAATACAACCAGATATCTTAATTCCCCATAGAGTAAGCCAACAAGTCAGTATACTCTCCTCAAGCAAAGCTACTATCAAACTTAAGGAAGTTGGGTATCCTCCCGCAGATCTCAACATTCCCCACCAGCGTATATACATTCTTAACAAGCATCCCCGGCAGTCTTGATCTAAAGATTGTTCCCCGGCGGTATATCAAACATTCAAAGGAATCAATTCCCCGGTACAGTTCATAACTTCCCCAAGAGAGTCCAATCTAGTTCCCCAGGAAAGTTGGAATCATCTCCCCAAGCGGTAAGCTTATCCCCAGTAGATTCTGGAAGCTTATCCCTCGCAGAGCACGAACGCGTCTCCCCCAGCTTTATTCAAAGAGTTATTTCCCTACCAGGATATAACTGGGTTATCCTCAGCCAAAAGCCACGGAAAGATCGTCGTTGACACAGTCTTCTTATTCCCAGCGAAGTCTATTAACACTTCCAACACAACAAGGGTATCCCTAGAAAGTTACCATCAACTCAACAAAGTACCTCTCTCCCCACAGAGTATTGCTTCCCAGCAAGATCGTTAGAGTACTTTTCTCCCTGCAGAGTAGTCCATTCGCCAAGTTTATTCCCCAACGGAGCTATCTTCTCCTACCGGTATTCTTGCAACTATCATCCCCAGCGGAAGCAAAATCTATTCTTCAACATCAGCCCAGGAGTGACTTCCCGGCACCCGTCAAGGATTTACTTTCCTAGACGACAAACATACATTCATAAATATCATATTTTCATACATTATAGCATGCATATACGCATCATATCTCACAAATCTCATTTATGTTGAGAACATCATTGCTTGATCCATATCATGCATTGCATATGACTGACCTTTACCTTTCAGGAAGGATCCAGTTAAGTTCTCAGCTACATTTCAAGACCTAGACCGGTTCAGTTAAATCGACCTTAAGATTTTCCTGTTTCTTATCCAGTCAAAGGCCTTCTCTGGTTCAGTCAGATCGACCCTAAGATCTCCCTGTTTCTTATCCAGTTGAAGACATCAAGACCTAGACCGGTTCAGTTAAATCGACCCTAAGATTTTCCTGTTTCTTATCCAGTCAAAGGCCTTCTCTGGTTCAGTCAGATCGACCCTAAGATCTCCCTGTTTCTTATCCAGTTGAAGACACTTCAAGACCTTGACCGGTTCAGTTAAATCGACCCTAAGATTTTCCTGTTTCTATCCAGTCAAAGGCCTTCTCTGGTTCAGTCAGATCGACCCTAAGATCTCCCTGTTTCTTATCCAGTTGAAGACATCAAGACCTAGACCGGTTCAGTTAAATCGACCCTAAGATTTTACTGTTTCTTATCCAGTCAAAGGCCTTCTCTGGTTCAGTCAGATCGACCCTAAGATCTCCCTGTTTCTTATCCAGTTGAAGACACTTCAAGACCTTGACCGGTTCAGTTAAATCGACCCTAAGATTTTCCTGTTTCTATCCAGTCAAAGGCCTTCTCTGGTTCAGTCAGATCGACCCTAAGATCTCCCTGTTTCTTATCCAGTTGAAGACATCAAGATCTAGACCGGTTCAGTTAAATCGACCCTAAGATTTTACTGTTTCTTATCCAGTCAAAGGCCTTCTCTGGTTCAGTCAGATCGACCCTAAGATCTCCCTGTTTCTTATCCAGTTGAAGATTTCAAGACCTAGACCGATTCAGTTAAATCGACCCTAAGATTTTTCTGTTTCTTATCCAGTCCAAGGCCTTCTCTAGTCCAGTTAAATCGACCCCAAACAGATTTTCCTGATAAAGATTCAGTAGAAGATACCCAAGATTCTCTCAATGATTACTGTTGAGGTTGTAGTCGCCTGTGGTTCTCTCCCCGTTACTGCGGAGGTAGTAATCGCCCCAAAATTCTCTCAGCGTTACTGTTGAAGTAGAAGTTATCCAAGATTCTCTCAATGATTACTGTTGAGGTTGTAGTCGCCTGTGGTTCTCTCCCCGTTACTACGGAGATAGTAATCGCCCCAAGTTTCTCTCAGCGTTACTGTTGAAGTAGAAGTTATCCAAGATTCTCTCAATGATTACTATTGAGGTTGAAGTCGCCCAAGATTCTCTCAATGATTACTGTTGAGGTTGAAGTCACCCAAGATTCTCTCAATGATTACTGTTGAGGTTGAAGTCGCCCAAGATTCTCTCAATGATTACTCTTGAGGTTGAAGTCGTCCCTAGATTCTCTCAATGATTACTGTTGAGGTTGAAGTCATCCAAGGTTCTCTCACCGTTCCTGTTGAGATAGTAACCATCCCTGGTTCATTCATCACCGTGTGAAGCTCCAGATCCAGCTCCTGTAACCAGTCAGGACACATCTACACAAGAGATTGAAGACCACTCCTCTAACAGGTCAGGTAATCATTTTTCTTTCGCAGGTACCCAAGTTCTCGCTAAGGAGTTTCTTACGCGATCAACATCCAGATGGCATCTATAAGCCCATCCACCTATCCATCACCTCTTAGCATGGCATCTATAAGCCCATCATCCTATTCATCAATCTCCAAATGGCATCTATAAGCCCATTCCGCCATCACACTGCTACTATGTGAGCGCAAATTTCTGGGCACTCTAGTGTTCAATCATCTTCCACCTTCGGATTACGAAAGGCACGTCAGCCAATCTGCATCCTCAGGTCTAAGAAGATTGAACAGGGGCAACTGTTGTACCCCAAAATTTGCCCTCCCATATTCTTCAAAATTTGCAAAGAACATGCTTCAAAATCTCCCCAAGGGTTGCACAGTTCAAGGGCCTCCTAACAGTCAAAAATTAGGGTTTTGGTTCTGACAAAGAAAATGAAGTTTCCAAGGGTCCAATCAAGTCCCACATGCTTATAAACATGGTCAAGCATCCTCATGTCAAGTTTCAAGACTTACAGCACAAAATTGCACAGTCAAAAACCCTAATTGCACTACAGTCAACTATAGGGGCAAAATGGTCATTTGACAGTCAAAAGTTCAAATTTTTGGTCAACATCTCATTTTGAAGCCACAAACATCATTTGATCAATGCTTGATCATGATTCTCAAAGCTTGGCTCAAAAATCATCAAGATGCAAAAGTTTCCATATTTGGACAGTTGAAAAAGTCAACTGTAACTTGACCAGGGCATAACTTTCACATGGATTATCAGAAAAATTCCATCCAAATCTCATTTTGAATATAAAGACATTTCCTACAACTCCTCTTCATACTTAAAGTCCAAGAAATTCTCTCACAAAAAGTTATCAATTTCAACATTATAGGTCATTTTCAAAAGTCAACAAAAAGGGACTTTAAGTCAAAGACCATAACTTGATATTGGTAAATCAAAATTACATGGGACCAAATGCATTGGTTAGAGGACTCAAAGACCTTTCCAAAATGTCCAAGAACATGAGCAAAGATTAAAAATTGAGCAAGATATGCCTTGTGGAAGTTGGGAAATTTTTGGATATTTTAAAAAGTCAACATTGCTTCAAAAGTCTTAAAAATGCTAATGGGCCTCTTTTTCTTCCACAATTCATCATCCAAGGCATGTGCACGACCATTTGGCCCAAAGGGAAGTTCTTCATCATTTTTATTTTATTTATTTGAATTTTAATTACTAATAATTCATTTAATTAAGTAAAATATATGAAAAATATCAAAACTAGGTTTTCAAATCTTTTTATGCAAGACAATTACTCATGATTCACTAAGGATTTCGTGCCTATCAAAAGTGGAAAGAATTGGTGCAAATTGAGAGGGTTCTTCATGAAGAAATATTGAAAAAGATCCTTAAAAATCAAATCTTGAAAACCATTAAAGGCAAGGCTATGGGCTTGGATTATTGATCAAATTCGTTCTATATACAAAGGCAAACCTAACCCTAATGCTAATAACCTCTAAGCTGCGCTATACACCAAGAACAAAACTTGAGTTTTTGCCAAAAAGTTGAAAACTGAAAACTAGGTTTTAGGGCTTTTCAAGGTCAAATAATCACTCCATTAGCTTGCCAAGGTTGCCAGGAGACGATTCCAATCAAGAACTTTGTCCCATACTCAAGGAGGTGGTATATCTGAGTCAAGCTTTGCACGAAAACTTCCATAATCGAATCATGAATCTCATGCATTTTTCGTGTGTTTTCTTTATTGATTTATATTGAGTGATTGATTCTAAAGCTAACTGCATATTTTAATTGAGTTTTTGTGCCAAATTGGAGATTTCACCATTGATACAGGTTAGGGTTACCAAGCTTCTAATTTGGGCGTTTCTCACTACTGTAAAATTGAGACATCATAATACCATGAATGGACTCAGCATGCTTGGACGAAAACAAAACACCCATCGCGCCTAATTTATGAACCCACATGGCCTATTCGCTATTTCAGGAAATTGCATATTTTGGGGGGGTTTAAAACCCCCGCTAACCTTCTTTTATTTTCAGGGAAAACACAAACGATGAAGAAGATGATTATGTGGCCAGCAATAATTGGTTGATTTGAGATTTCGCGCGAAAAAGTCACTAACAATTTGCTTTATTTTATAATAATTGTTTGTCATGTAATATACAAAACGCGCTCACAGCTCCACTGGCAAGGCACATTACTGGTAATCTCTAGGACCTGGGTTCACCATGTTCCCCATATCTGGACTATCCACGTGCCTACTGAGATGAATCAAAGGGCCATAATGTGAAGCATACCATGGACTCTAGTCAAACGTGCCACATGCTTCCTGGAAAGTCAATAAGGCCATGAGCTTAATGGGCCTAAAATGCTAACAATAACCTCCCAATTTGGGGACAGACCCCCCTAGGTTTGCAATTTCTTTAATATTTTTCATTTTTTTATTTGATTCAACTATTTCTTTTTTTAATTAATTTCTTTAATTTAATATTTTCATAAAAAAAAACATAAAAACAATAAAATCAGAAAAAAGACAAAAATAAGTATTTTTATTTAATGTTATTTTTTGTAAGTAAATATCATTAATTGATTTTAGTTTTTAATTTAGGTTTAAATCTTAATATTTTTCTAATAAACTTAAAATTTATAGAATTAGGGTTTGATCAATTTTTTATCCTTTTTTCTTTTCTTTCACAATAATTAATTATTAAAATATTATTTATTTTTATAAATCAAAATTGCATGTAAATAATTAGGTTAATTTAGGTTTAACTTTAATATTTTTTCTTAATAAATAAAAGTTATAGAATTAGGGTTAATTTAATTTTAATTTCATTTAATCTTCCTCATAAAAAAAACCATAAATACAAAAATCTCAAAAACAATTTCTTTTTCACTTTAATTTCATTAATTTAATAATCATAATTTAATTTCATTAAAAAGGGTCCAACGCCCTCGCGTGCGATTTTTTATTCTCTTTGCGCATTTTATTTATTTCCTTCTTGTAAATATTAATGTAACTCTCCCAAAGCCATGTAACTCGGACAGTTTTATATTTCTCGCACTTTGTTTCTTTATTTTATGTCAAATCGGTCCTGGATTTTAATTTGGCGATGTGGACCCGCGCCTTTGTAATAGCGTAGGAATCTTTAATTTCTGCACTGTTTTAACTGTTAATAATGGCATGCAAGAATGAATGATAAAATAAAAACAAACGCGTAGATCACCTCATACATGACAAAAGACAAAATATCTGAAAACGACACACAAATCACACACCACCCCTAGGGTACGCCTCACTGTTGCCTTGCCTTTCGAAAGGTGATCGTCGAGTAGAGGATGTCTTAGTAAGTCCTCATGATCCGGGAACCTGGCATGAGGGTAGCTTCTAAGATGTTTTCCCATTGCTCTGGTGATCACCATGTCCCGAACCTCGAATTGACCCGAACACCTCCAACGGTGGTGCTACCTACCTCTCAATGGTGGGATGGCACTACTTTAAAGGACATTTACACAGACGAATTCCTTAGGGTAGGTAGACGACTCTAGATACTTGCTCTAAATTTCAAAACAAATCAAAAATACTTTTCACACCGACACCTTTTCAAAAAGCTTTCGAAAGCAACTTTTCAAACACTCTTGAGGACCGATACAAGAGTCGAACTGGAATTTTCAAAGAAACTTTTTTTAAAACCCACAGTTGAAAAGCAAACAAACCATTTTTGAAAACACAAATGAGCAAGTATCTAAGAGCCCATGGATAACCATGGATAGAAAGGGTGCTAACACCTTCCCTTTCTATAACCTACCTCCCGAACCGAGAGCAATCTCTTTAAGGAATTTTTCTGTGCTTTTGTCCTTTCCATTTGGAGAAAATAAAAGACGGTGGCGACTCTTGCTTACCGCGACATTTCGCGAACCAGCGTTAAACAGTCAGTTCCAGATCCACCGATCACAGTCCGTAATTCAACCGAGGAAACATTTGTATCGATATTTAGGAGCTCGTCCGTAATTCAACTGAGGAAACATCTCCGTCGAGATTTAGGAACTCATCCGTAATTCAACTGAGGAAACATCTCTGTCGAGATTTAGGAACTCGTCTGTAATTCAACTGAGGAAACATCTCTGTCGAGATTTAGGAACTCGTCCATAATTTAACTGAGGAAACATCTCTATCGAGATTTAGGAACTCGTCCATAATTCAACTGAGGAAACATCTCTGTCGAGATTTAGGAACTCGTCCGTAATTTAACTGAGGTAAAAGCTTCGTAGCTTGAATTTTATGAGAATTTAATCGTATCCTTCCTGAAAGGTAAAGGTTAGTTGTATGTAATGCATGATATGTATCAAGCAAATGATGTTCTCAAAATAAATGAGATTATGTCGTATGATGCGTATGCATGTCACGATGTATGGAAATGTGGTGTTTTTAGCTGGGAAAATAAATCCCAGATTGCTACTGGAGAAAAGAGTTGAGTTTTTCATCTCCGCTGGGGATAGTGAATGAAGATGATTGTGAGAATAAACCTGTGGGAGAGGATGACTCCGCTGGGGAATAAACTGATGAGGAAATGCCTCTGTGGGGAAGAGGTGCTCTGCTGAGGATTCCACTGGTAAATTCAGCTGGGGATGAATTATGGTTGCTGGTGGTAATGAACCCTGTTGGGGATTGAATTTCTGTCTGTAGAAGGAATGAACTCCGCTGGGGATGATTTTCCAGTTGCGACTTCGCGAGGAATAATCTTTTAAACTCTACTGGGGATAATTCTTCAAACTCCACTGGGGATATTTTTATACTCCGTTGGGGATATAAGACTTTTTAGTGCTGATGGCAGATAAACTCTGCTTGGGGAGAATATTACTGATTCATTCACAGTTGCGAGTCTCAGCTGGGGAGAATTTAACACCATTATCTTTCTCTTACTCTGCGGGGAATTAATGTACTATCAATCGTTTCCTCCAGCTAGGTATATCCCTATACCTGGTGGACAAAGCAACTGTACGATTTGGACATTTCTCGTTTGCCCTTGTTTCTGATATTACAAGTAATCGTCTTTTGTTTTGTATGTAAATATTTATGAGCAGCAATTAATGTCAAATGCATATATCAAAAATGAACATTGGACGTTCTTGCAAAACAAAACAGAAAAAGGAAAACAATTTGAAATTTCTTTGTAAAAATGACTTGTATTGATTTTTGAAGTTAGCCTGTAAATAGGCGTTTTTGTACAAGGGGCCGACGTCCTAGTAAGAGAACACTGTCGAACAAATAGAATTTATACAATTTGTGAAAAACAAAGAAAAACAGCTATGTGAACAATCCCACTGGGTTCCAACTCTGCTATCGCCTTTATGTCCTCGAGCATCTCATCCCTTTGCTACTTGGTTGAAGGTAGATCAGATTGTTTGGTATCGTCCGAGCTTGGTAGTCGATACCGAAGTCTGGTTGCAAGGTGATCCAATGAGACATAGTGTTACGCTTTAATCCCTAATTTTTGCCTAGACCGCCCTTTCGGGTTTTTAGTCCACCGGGATACCCTTTTTTGCCCAAGCCGCCTTTTCAGGTTTTCGACTTGCCGGGTGTACAGCTTTTTCATTTTCATCCCTTATTTTTGCCCGAACCCTTTTGGTTCACCGGGAAGCCCTTATTTTTTCCTAGGCCAGTCGACCTAGCGGGTCTTTGATTATGCATAGTATCTTTTCACTATGTTTGCATTGACGGGGTGAGGAAGGTCGTCACCATCCATGGTGGTTAGAATCATCGCTCCTCCTGAGAAAATGTTCTTAACCACAAATGGCCCTTCGTAAGTAGGAGTCCATTTGCCCCTGGGATCACCTTGAGGTAATATGATGCGCTTGATCACCAGATCCTTAACTTGATACTCTTGTCATCTGACTTTCTTGTTAAATGCCTTGATCATCCGCTTTTGATACATTTGACCATGACAAATAGCAGTAAGTCTCTTTTCATCGATTAAGTTCAATTGATCAAGCCGGGTCTGGATCCAGTCATCTTCGCCCAAGCCTGCATCCTTCATAATCCGAAGAGAGTGTATCTGAACTTCAATGGGCAAGACGGCCTCCATGCCATATACCAAGGAATAAGGTGTTGCCCCTGTTGACGTCCGCGCTGAGGTACGGTACCCATGAAGAGCAAAAGGTAATATCTAGTGCCAATCTTTGTATGTCACTGTCATCTTCTACACAATCTTCTTAATGTTCTTATTAGCCGCTTCTACAACCCCATTCATCTTCGGCCTGTAAGGAGAAGAGTTGTGATGTTGTATCTTGAACTGCTTGCAGAGCTCGGTGATTATCTTATTGTTGATATTTGTACCATTATCCGTAATGATTCTTTCTGGTACACCATATCGACAGATCAAATTGTGCTGAATAAATCGTGCCACGAAGTTCTTGGTCACAGTAGCAAAGGAAGCTGCTTCAAACCACTTCGTAAAGTAATCAATAGCTATCAGGATGAAACGATGCCCGTTGGACGCAGTAGGTCTGATCTCACCGATCATGTCGATGCCCCACATTGCAAACGGCCAAGGAGCTGTTAAGACGTTTAGAGGAACTGGAGGTATATGTACCTTATCAGCATAAACTTGGCACTTATGACAGGTCCGAGAATGTTGACAACAATCGGCTTCCATTGTGGACCAAAAATACCCTGCCCGAAGGATCTTATTTGCCATAGTGTGTCCACTGGAATGAGTTTCGAAAGTACCTTCATGTAACTCTATCATAATCCTTTCCGCTTCGTTCTTATCCACACATCGCAGCAAGGTTGAATCATGGTTACGCTTGTAAAGAATGCCATTGCTGATGAAGAACTTCGCCGCGAATCTTCTCAGAAACTTTTTATCATTAACAGATGCACCCTCGGGGTACTCCTGAGCTTCAAGATACCTTTTTACCTCATGAAACCATGGTTTATCTGCTACCTCTTCAGTCTCAATGTCACAGCAATGTGCAGGTTTGTCTAACCTCTCAATGGTAATCTGGGGAGCTTCATTGTCCCATCTGACTTTGAACATAGAAGACATCGTAGCTAGCGCATCCGCCAACTGATTCTCCTCTCTAGGGAAGTGTTCAAAGATTATCTCCTCGAAGTGCGAAAGCAACGTCAACACATACTCCTTGTAAGGAATAATATTAGGGTGTTTCATGTCCCACTCGCCTTTGATCTGGCTGATCACGAGAGCAGAATCTCCGAATACACTCAAGAACTTAATCCTTAGGTCGATTGCTGCTCGAAGACCCATAATGCACGCTTCATACTCCGTCATATTGTTGGTGCAGTTGAAACATAATCGGGCGGTGAACAAAGTATGAGAGCCTTCAGGAGATATGATCACGTCGCCAATGCCATTACCCAAAGCGTTTGAAGCTCCATCAAAGTACATAGACCATCAGGATCCCTCCTCAGGTCCTTCATCCGGTCCAGGTGTCTCACAGTCAGTCACCAACATAATGTTCTCATCCGGGAATTCGAAGTTCATAGACTGGTAATCGTCCACTGCCTGATGTGCCAAATGATCTGCCAACACACTTCCCTTGATTGCCTTTTGGGCCGTGTATTGGATGTCATACTCAGTCAAGATCATCTGCCATCTCGTTATTCTTCTGGATAAGGCGGGTTTCTCGAAGATATACTTTATTGGATCCATCTTTGATATCAATAGAGTAGTGTGAGTCAGCATATACTGTCTCACCCGGCGAGCAGCCCATGCCAAAGTGCATCAAGTTTTCTCAAGCAACGAGTATCGGGTCTCGCAGTCGATAAACTTTTTGCTAAGGTAATAAATAACATGCTCTTTTCTGCCAGACTCGTCATGCTGCCCCAACACACACCCCATTGAGTTGTCGAGTACTGTCAAGTATAAGATCAAAGGTCTCCCTTCAGCTGGAGGCATCAGAATAGGTGGCTCTTGGAGATATTCCTTTATCCTTTCAAAAGCGGCTTGACATTCATCATTCCATCTTACCACTTGATCTTTCTACAGCAACTTGAAGATTGGATCACAAGTAGCAGTCAGGTGTGAGATGAATCAGGCAATGTAGTTCAGATGTCCCAGAAAGCCTCTGACTTCTTTTTCTGTTCGGGGAGCTGGCATTTACTGTATAGCCTTCACCTTTGCAGGATCCACTTGAATACCTTTATCACTAACAACGAAACCCAGCAGCTTACCAGACCTCACCCTGAAGGTGCACTTGTTCGGGTTTAACCTCATCTTGTACAACTTCAACCTGTCAAATAGCTTCTGAAGATGGTCAAGATGTTCTTCCTCAGTCTGGGACCTCACAATCATGTCATCAATGTATACCTCAATCTCGTGATGGATCATGTCGTGGAATAAAACGACCATGACGCACTAATACGTTGCCCCAACATTCTTCAATCCAAAAGGCATGACCTTGTAACAAAAGGTACCCCATTGAGTAACAAAAGTTGTCTTCTCCATATCCTCGAGAGCCACCTTAATCTGATTATAACCGGAGAAACCATCCATAAAGGAGAAGACCTTATGATGTGCGGTGTTGTCAACCAGAATGTCGATATGAGGCAGGGGAAATCATCCTTGGGGCTTGCCCTGTTCAGATCTTTGTAGTCAACACACATGCGAACCTTACCATCCTTCTTTGGCACCGGAACCACGTTGGCCACCCACTGTGGGTAAGAAGTAACTGCTAGAAAATCGGCATCAAACTGTTTCATAACTTCAGCCTTGATTTTCTCGGACATCTCTGGGCGCATTCGGCGAACTTTCTGTTTCACTGGAGGACAATCTTCCTTGGTAGGCAAGTGGTGAACCACGATATCAGTATCCAACCCCAACATATCTTCATAAGACCAGGCAAAGATCTCAACATAGTCACACAACATCTGAATTAGCCATTGCTTAACACTAGACTCCAGATTTTCCCTGATCTTGACTTCTTTCTTGTCTATCTCTGTACCCAGATTTACTGTGTCCAATGGCTCTTCATGTGGCTGTATGGCCCTCTCTTCTTGAAGTAACAATCTAGAAAGTTCACCAGGCACTTCATAATCATCCTCACCTTCGTCTTCGGCTTGGTTGATCGGACTTTCGAAGTCATAATTGGCAGTAGCAGAGTCGTTATCAGTGGGATCCAGAGTGGATGTAGACCTGTATATATGAGTGTGTGTAAAATAGTTGTTTTGCAAGATAGAAAAGAAAAACAAGGAGCGCAAAATTCGTAATGCAAGAAAACGTCCAATGCTTTTATTAATGATATATAGAGATGACAAATATAAATCCCTCAAACAAAGCCACGGTGTCTCGGGTAAGGCACCGGGCCGTAAAGTTTAAAATTGTCTGTTACAAATCCAAAACAAAAGTCTTATTACTTAATAAAATAAATGGGCATGGAATCCCTTGCCGTCCAATTGCTCAAGCCACCGTTGGTAGTGGGGTAAATCCAGTTGTCGATATCATACTCTTCATCATCATCTCCAATTGCATTTACTCCTGTGTCATGTTTTGGCATATGAGCTATTATGACGTTAGGATTTTCAAGCGCTTCAAACTCGATCTCCTTAGCATCAATCAGATCTTGTACCTTACTCTTCAAGGCCTAGCAGTTATTGGTATCGCGCCCCGGGCTATCAGAGTGATAAGCACAGCGAGCATTCGGATTATACAGCGGCAATATGGTGTTGGGATTCTTTGGAGCCTCCTTCGGAATCACCAAGTTGGTCTTCAACAATTGTGGCAGAATTTGAGATAGAGTCATGTTGAGCCGAGTAAACTGTCTTTGAGGCCTCTCTGCTCTTTGATGAGTGTTGCATTGTGGGGCAACAATTGGTCTTGAAATAACTACCGCATTAACCGCTTGGCGGCGCTCAGGTCAGTTCTGGCTCCTCGAACTGTAAACTGCACTAGACTCCTTCTTGAAAGGCTTCTTCTCGGTACTTGACGAAGCACCCTTCTGTATTTTGCCTCTCTTGGTACCGACTTCAACCCTCTCCCCAGTCATAATCAATTCAGTGAAACCAGACGATGAACTTCTGATCAAATGATTGAAATACGGACCAGACAAAGTCCCAAGAAACATATCTACCAACTCCCTATCAGCCAGAGGGGGTTGGACTCTACCAGCAAGATCTCTCCACTTCTGAGCGTAGTCCTTAAAACCTTCGCTCGCACCCATAGACATACCCTGAAGTTGGGTACGCGTGGGAGCAAGGTCGGCATTATATTGGTACTGCTTGTAAAAAGCAGCAGCAAGGTCCTCCCAGTTACGGATGTTAGCTCCTTCTAGTTGATAGAACTATTCAAGTTGAGTCCCTGAAAGACTATCTTGAAAGAAATGAACCCAGAGGTTCCTATCAGTAGTATATGGTTGCATCTTTCTAACATACGAGCGGAGGTGTAACTTCGGACAGGAGACCCCGTCGTATTTAGCAAATACAAGAGCCTTAAAATTATGGGGGATCACCACCCCAGATGCCAAACCTAAATCACCGAAGTCCAACCCAAGTATCTTCTGGATCTCCATTGCGCTTAACCGGTCTTCGAGTTGCTTATACCTATCCTCGGCAGGAGGATACTGGTCTTCGTCAAAGTCAGACTCATTGTCAGAAACCACAGGGCTAGGAGCCCTCCTTTATTCTTGATTCTCTCCCCCTCCATATGAGTGAGATAAATCCATTTCTTGTCTCAACCGGTTCCCAAATTTGTGACCCATATTCAGGAGGACCGTCTTCTTCTTCTTCTTCTTCTTCTTCTTATCCTTCAAGATAAGGGTCTTCAAATATTTCTTCCCCTTGGGTAGGTTCATGAACATTTCCTGGAACTGAGCATTCTGAGCTTGGAGAGCCTTGATGGCTTGATCAGTAGATGTCTCAGAAGACACGATTACTAAAATAAACAGCGAAGAAGATGAGAAACCTGTAATGAGGTGCATGGGAATGGAATGCGTATGATATGATTTCAAAGACTTTAGGGAGATCCAAATTTGTAAACCAAAATGAAACACACTTTTATTAGATTCAAACTGAAACAATGTTTAACAAATGCCTTTTAAGGCGTTACAAAAGAAAAACTAAAAAGTAAATTAAAACTAGAAATAACAAAAGACATCAGCGCTCCCATGGTCATTTTCCTCCCGTGTTGACATAGTCGTTGAGGACCTTCTCATTCTCCAGCTGCCTTGTAAGCTTTAGGATCTTCTGTTCCTGTTCATGATACTTTTCTCTGTAAGTATCCCGTTCTTCTCTTAGCTGGATCCAAAACCTCTTTAATGCCCCAATGTAAGTAGGTATGTATGGATGGAGGACAGTATGAGGAACCCCTTCTTCATCAGTACTCACAACAATTACTGGCAAGACCGCTTCGTATGGCATCCCCAGCTTTTGAGTACGAGCTCGAACCCACCGGAGATACGGTTCCATCGGGAGAGAAGTCTTCATTCCTAGCTCGTGCGGATATGACTTGTTAACCCTATTCCAAGCTCGTATGAACCTGCGGCGATGTCCCTCAACATCCCCTTGGAAGTCAAAGACAATGCTCGAAATCAGCAACTCATGAGGACCGCCCCTTCGAGCTCGTCCAAACTGTCGTAAGGCCAAACAAGGATTATAGGTAATCCCTCCTCTAATTCCCAACAATGGAACATTAGGGTATTCCCCACAACGATCAATAACAGCTACTTCTTCCATGTATTTAGTACTCTAGATGATGTCCGTATGAGCAAGGGACATGATCCTGTAGGCCCAACCCATTCCTTCCTTATTCTTCAAAACAGATTTGGGGAGGTGGGAAATAAACCACCTCGCCAGCAATGGTGCACAACACATAAGGGTTCCCCTTTTCCGAGCAGTACGAGCATAAAGAGCATGTAGAATATCACCTAAGAGAGTGGGCACTGGATTACGGGACATGAAAATCTTCATTATGTTCACGTCGACAAAAGAATATGAATTTGGGAACAGAACCAGGCCATAGATGAGAAGAGCCAGGATGCCTTCAAATGCTTTAAAGTCCAAACTATTCCAAAATTGTTGAGCTTGATCAATCAAGAACTTAGCCAGGAATCCTTTCACCCCACTCCGCATCTCCCAGTTAGACATTACATCAGCCTTTGTCAAATGTAGGGCTGTAGCAACATCCTCTGGCCTAAGAGCTATCTCCCAACCTATAAAAGGGTGTCTTCTCTAGAATAGATATGCCAAGTAGATCCGAGAACTCCTCCAAAGTAGGGACCAACTGATAGTCCTGGAAGGTAAAACAATGATGCAACGGGTTAAAGAACTGGAACAAGACGCTCATCATTTTCTCATCCATCTTATAAGTTACCAAACCAAGGAGGTGACCATGTCTTATGACAAAGGAAGAAGTATCAGGAACCTTTGCAACCAAATCTCTAAGCTGAACAGGGATTTGTACGAAGTTGATCCGAATAGTATTTCTGCGCATAGATGCCATGATCTATAAAACAGAACAAAGATGAATTCCCTCGGTCTTTAAAATGGGTTAGTCCAATGAAATATGCATGCGATGTCATGATGCATGATGTTATGATAAGAACACACCACAAGTATTCACAGATAGCAAACATGGTAAGGGCAAACAAGTCACACAATAGCCCTTAAATTTCAGGCTGGCATGGAGTTTAGGTACTACCCTCTTTCAGTTTAGTTATTTCAACCTATCCTAGTAATAGTAACCGGGTTCTAGAGGATCTCAATATCACTGACCACCCTCGATCGGTCATAATTCCAGTTTAGCAACCTTTTCTTGCAGCCAGAATCATCGCGAGAGTTTGGTCTCAATGAGTGTAGCATACTGCTACTTTTCTATGGCCAAGTTGGTCAATTATAGGTTCTATGGTCAGTTGGTGCTTAATGACCCCTTAGCAGCCCCATATTCTCCTTGTTCCTCCATAAGGGATATCAATACAAACTAAAGTGTCACACCAACGTAGCTACTGCTTCAACCGTATCGGTCTACGCCATACAGTTCCCTCACAGTCTATTGTTACTTACCTAAAATGTATCCCCAGATCCGGGTTAGGATCCATAGTAACTCTGATTCAAACCCACAAAGATAAGGCAAACAATTCAAACAATTGAAAACAATATGATGAACTATTCCTAAGGTACACCCCACTTATTACATCCCCAACAAAGTCGCCAGTTCTGTGATACGGTGGAAGAACTGACTGTTCAGAAATGCTGGTTTGCATTTTGCGTTTGTGTTTGCAAAATGTCGCGGTAAGCAAGAGTCGCCACCGTCTTTTATTTTATCCAACAAGGAAAGGAAAAAAGCACAGAAAAATTCCTTTTTCGAGATATTTCTGAGTACGGGGGGTAGATTTATAGAAAGGGAAGGTATTAGCTCCATTTCTATCTGTAGTTATCTACGGGCTCTTAGATACTTGCTCATCATTTTCAAAATTGTTTTCTTTATGTTTGTGGGTTTTGAAAAGTTTTTGTTTTGACTTCGATTTAACTCTTGCGTTTGTCTTCAAGAGTGTAATGAAGTATTTTTGAAAACTTGTTTGTAAAAGAGTGTAAGTGTGAAAAAGTTCTGTTTTGATTGAGCAAGTACTTAAGAACTAATCTACCTACTCAAAAAAGGAATCGTTCTATGTTTGTTTCCTTTAGACAATGTTATCCCACTATTAGTGAGTAGGTAGCACCGTCGTTGGAGTTTTGAGGGTCAATTCGAAAAGGGACGTACAATCACTAAAGCAATGTTAGGACGTCTTAGTGGTAACCCTAATGTCTTAGATTATTTATCCGAGGCAACCATTTCGAGGTAACTTATAATCTTTTAGACAAGAGGGAGACCTCTAAAACAACCTGTACTCAATGACCATTTTAACGAAGGCAACCAAGTGGGAGTGTACCCTAGGAGTGCGCATGTGCGAGTGTGTCAATTTCAGATTATTTTATCTTTGCACATTTAGGGTGATCTAACTGTTTTAAATCCAGACATTCATTCTTGTCATGCAAACCCTATTATCAAATATCTAACAGTTGAATATTTGCAGAAATTAAAGTGCGGAAATTAAAACTACGCTATTACAAGGCTTCAGGTATTTACATAGCCAAAAACAAACCCTTTGAAATTTAAAAGCGGTAAGAATAAATAAATGTTCTAATTTAATTATTACAAATTGGGAGCAGGTACAATAATTGGATAAAGAATAAAACGCGCGAGAAAATTAAATCGACGAGGAACTAGGGTTTTGACCCTCCTAATTAAAAGAAAATGTTTTTGTTGTTTTTAAATATTTTTTAAGAAAAGAAATTAAGTCTTAAAATTAAATGCTAAATTAATTGGTTATTAAATAAATTAATGAACAATAATTAAGTAACATGTTTTTGGTTTTTGGTTATTTTAGGAAAGAAATAAAATAATTAAGTTAGTAATGAAAACTTATTGATTCTAATTAATTTTAATTATTTGCAAAATAAATTAAAGTTATCTAAAAAATTAACCTAATTAATTAATTGATTTTTTTACTAAAAAAATAAATATCTAAAATTTAATTTGGACATAAAATATTTTTTGGTGATTTTTTTGATAATTTGATAAAAAAGAAAATTAATTTGGTGGTTAGTAAATAAATAAATTAAATTAAATGAAATAAACAAAATATAAAAGAGATAGAGGAATTGGGCCTGAAAATTGGGGTGTGAATAGTCAGAATTCTGGCCAATTAGTGCTGATCCACATTGACTTTTGTGATCCTGTATGGTGCGCTGACCCTGGCTTATGGTGTGCTTTCAATGGTGGCCACCAGATCTGGCCATCTAGCCATCTAGCCATCTGGCGCATTGGATGATGAGGGAGTATGATGGACGTTAGGCTCACGCGTGCAGTGGATCCTGAAAAGAAAAACAATATAGAGAATTTGGGGGGACCTGGGATTTGAACCCAGGCCCTAAAGGGAATTTCATGCCACGCTTACCACTGGACCACTTGCTGCTTGTTGTTATAATATTACAAGATAATAATAATATATAAAACAGATAAAATAATGGGAAATTCCGCGCGAAATTCAAACGGGCCAGTAGGGGAGTAACAACTCATCGTCTCCTTCCTCTCTATGTGGCTAAAATCTTAAGGACCTATACCCACGGCCAGCGTCCGTTGCTACAAGTCTGTATGTTTCCAAAATCTTCCATGGGCCATGTAAATAACATCTAACACCATGGTTAGACTCGTCTTGTCCTCCAGATCTCAATGGTATCACTCACGAAGGCCAATTTTACCTGCATTCAAAAACCCTAAAACAAACTCCAAAAACCTAACAATGGTGATTCACGATTCAGTCCATTAAAATGCAATTGGCTATTGTAGAAAGTTTGCAAACATCCTAGTGATCAAGAATGTACAATTATTTTACACTATGGATGCAAGAACAAGGCTATTCGAATATAAGAAGATGGCAATACCGTGACGGACTTACAGTGTGTTGTAGGGCTTGAAAATACTTGCTTTCGATTGCTTTCGCTTGCAGAGACTCCCTGGAAGTGATTGGGATCGTCAAAGAGTCTTGAAACTGCCTCTAAAGGTGATTTTGAACTCACACTTTTCTTGGTATTTTTCAAATTTTGTTCTATCTCTAGCGCCTGCTTCCAACCCTTTTTTGGTCTGCGCGCAGTCCTTATGTATTAGTGAAGGGATTAGGGTTGCAAATTGCATCCAAATCTTCTTCTTTCAATGCTTTTGATATTTGATTTGATTCCTCTTTAAAATCTTTCCAAACATGCCCTTTTCAATCTTTTTGTCCACTCTATGCATTTGCACGAATTTGAATGCTTGCAATATGTAATTTAAGACCTGAAATCATCACAAAATCCTTAGTTTCAATGTTTTTGGATTTTATTTGATTTATTTTTATTTAAATTGAATTAATTCAAATAAAAACCAAAATAAACAATAAAAATAAAAGATGGACAAGTGGCCAAGGTTAGAGTACGTGTGACATATTGCCAACTCAAAACAAGTGAAAAAGATTGGGCCTTTTTGGCAAAATTTGAAGTTTTGGGCATAGTTGACTTTTGGCAATTTTGCAAAAAAGGCCAACTTCAACAATGCATAAATCCATCAATTTTAACTCTTTGGATGTGTTCTTGGACTTTTTAGAAAGCTTGAGATGTCCTCTAATCAACTCTTTTGGTCTCATCTCATTTTGATATTCCATGCTCATGTATGAAACTTTGACAAATAAAGTGTTTTTGTTGACTTTTCAAAATGACCTATAATGTCCAAATTCATAACTTCTTGTGTGTGCATATTTTGAACTTGGGAGATGAAGATGTATTTTAGGAAATTGCATCCTATTCAAAATGAGCCTTGGATGGGTCATTTCTCATAAAGTATTAGAAAGTTATGCTTGGTCAAAGTTGGGTTGACTTTTCCTACAAAACCCTAATTTAGCAACTTTTGAGTCTTGATGAATTATGAGCAATCCTTGATGAATCATGATCAACCCTTGATAAAATGATGAAATATACTTCAAAATGAGGATGTTGACCAAAAATCTTAAAGTTTGACTGTATGTAGGCCACAATTGACTTTTGCCCTAGCGCAGTCGATTTTTGGACCTTTGAGCAATTGACTGAGCAAACTTCCTCTGCAAGGCTTGAAACTTGACATGGATGATATTTAGAACATATTAGGACAATGTTGAGCATTTGGGACCACTTGGACTCAAGTATCTTGATGCAACATGAAACCCTAATTTGAAGTAGACTGCCTTACGAGAGAGCTTGTCTGGCCAACCCTTGGGCTACTTTGAGCAATTTGAGGATCTTTCTCGCAATGTGTTGAGAAATATGGGAGGAAAATTTTTGGGTTACAACACATATCATAAAATGTGATTAAAATTAGAGATTCAAAGTTTAAAACTTTACGAAACCGGTGTTGTCAAATGGGAGGCGTGTTAGGCGTGTGATGGATTGCTCTTGGGCCTTGTAAGACTCTTGAGGACTTCAAGAGGATGGTTTGAGGCTTGATGTCAATTGAGAGATACCGGAACCTCTAGATATGACTTGCACCAATTCTTTGATTTCTGGAGAGCTTTTTGAAGAGCTTTTAGAGAGATTTTTGAAGAGCTTTTTGAGAGCTTTTTAGAGAGGATTTTCGTCTATTTCAAGCTTGTATGGATCTATATTTATAGAGGAGAATGAGGAGACAAGAAAGCATGGAAATAATCTCCCTCATAATGTTGTGTTTTAAGACCATGGTCAAAACTTGAAAAAAATGCCATATTTGATGATTTTATGCCATTTTCACATGTGGGTGAACCTGGACACATTTGAAAGGTTATTGCATGAAATCAATTGACATAAACCAGCATAAAACTTGCCCCAAATAGATTCACATCAAAATTTACATTATTTCTATTATTTATTTATTTAATTCTGAATTTTAATGAATAAAATATCAAAATAAATAGCATAAATAGTAGAAAAATGTATGGGTGGGATTAGAGGTCGTGGACCATGTTACGAACTCAACGCAAGCATAAAAAGTTGGGCCCATTTGGCAAAAACTGCAATTTTGGACATATTTGACTTTTGGCAATTTTGCAAAAAAGGGTCAACTTCACCAATGCATAACTTCCTCAATTTTGACTTTTTTGAGGTGTTCTTGGACTTTTTAGAAAGCTTGATATGTCCTCTAATCAACCCGTTTGGTCTCATCTCAATTTGATATTCCATGCTCATGTATGAAGCTTTGACAAAAAAGGTGTTTTTGTTGACTTTTCAAAATGACCTATAATGTCCAAATTCATAACTTCTTGTGAGTGCATATTTTGAACTTGGGAGCTGAAGATGGATTGTAAGTAATTGCATCCTATTTAAAATGAGATTTGGATGGGTCATTTCTCATAAATTATGAGAAAGTTATGCCTGGTCAAAGTTGAGTTGACTTTTCCTACAAAACCCTAATTTAGCAACTTTTGGTTCTTGATGAATAGTGAGCAATCCTTGATGAATAATGATCAACCCTTGATAAAATGATGAATAATACTTCAAAATGAGGATGTTGACCAAAAATCTTGAAGTTTGACTGTATGTGGGCCACAATTGACTTTTTCCCTAGCATAGTCGATTTTCAGGACTTTGAGCAATTGACTGAGCAAACATTCTCTGTAGGGCTTGAAACTTGACATGGATGATCTTGAGAACATATTAGGACATTGGTGAGAATTTGGGATCCATTGGACTCAAGTATCTTGATGCAACATGAAACCCTAATTTGAGGTGGACTGCCTTAAGAGAGAGCTTGTATGGTCAACCCTTGGACTACCTTGAGCAACTTGGGGATCTTTTTTGAAATATTTTGAGAAATATGGGAGGGAAAATTTTGGGGTACAACATATGCCACTCCTTGTTTCCCAATGAGTTGTGACATCAGATGAGTGCAAGTGTAGAGCTTGAGCAATCTCTTCTGGCTTTGGGTCTCTTTCCGTGCCGTTGAAAGATAGTTAATTATGAATGGGGATCCTCAAGAGTCGGGAGAATTCTTCCAAAGTAGGCACAAGTTAATAGTTGGTAAATGTGAAGCAATGGTGTAAAGGATCAAAGAACTAAAAGAGCACTTTCATCATGTCCTCATCTGTGTTAGAGGTGACCAAGTTGAGTAGGCAACCATGTCTCTCGGTGAATGGAGAGTTTTTAGGAATCCTTGAAGCTAGCTCCTTAAGTTATGGAGGGATCCTTATAAGGTTGACTTTAATAGTTTTCCTGCGAAGTGAATCCATATCCTACAAAACAAGAACAAAGATGAATCCCAAAATCCTTGAAATGGTTAGTGAATGTGTATGATGTTCATGATGTTATGTACAAGTATGTATATACAAACAAAGAAAACAAGTCCTTAGGTTTAGGCTTGCATGGAGTCTCATAGGTAAGTATCCTCTTGAAGTTTAGTTGGCTCAAACTTGTCCTATTAATAGTAACTGGGTTCTAAGGAGCTCAATATCACTGGCTTGTTTCCTTGGTCATTGTTTCAACACAAGCCTCTTTAATGGTGACCAAAATATCCCAAGAAACTAAACCTCAATGAGTGTAGTATCGAGTATCTACCAACTTCGGACTGCAACAAAGCCGGTCATCTCGCTACATCCTAAAGGCCAAGTTGGTCAAGTAAAGGTTCTAGAAGTTCATTAGTGCTTTATGACATCACTCAACGGCCCCGTATTCTCTTTGATTAACTAAAAGGTTACTGGTACCCCAAAATATGTCGCACTAACATAGCTATTGCTTAGACCATGTTGGTATACCCCATACAGTTTCCACAACGTATTACTACTTACCTATATTATATCCCAAATCCAGGTAGAAGATTCAAACCCAAACAAAGAACCATAATGTAAAGCATACAAGTCAAACAATGTAAGCAAGTAAATGTGATTTATCCCTAAGGTAACCCCACTTTTAGAATGCTCCCTAATAGAGTCGCCAGTTCTGTGATATGGTGGGTGAACTGACTTGAGGGTTTTGCGTTTTATCGCAAATGTTACGGTTAGCAAGAGTCACCACCGACTTTTCTTTTATCCAAAAGGAAAGGTTAAAAAGCACATGAAAGACCTTTGAGATTATTTCTTGAGTTCAGGGGGTAGATTATGAAAAGGGAAGGTATTAGCACCCTTTTCATCTATGGTTTTCCATGGGCTCTTAGTTACTTGCTAGATCACTTGCTTTTGTTTGAAATTGTGCTTTGTGTGGTTTTTGAAAGTTTTTTGTAAAGAGGTCATTGTTTAGGCAATCTTTGTAATGATTCTTGTTTGTAAGAATGTATACAAATATGTTGATCTTTTGAAAATGTTTTCAATTTTGTAAGATGTTTGAAAGTGTATGTGTTTGTTTTGAAAATAGCAAGGGTGTTTGTTTTGAAATGGAGCAAGTAATTAGGAGCAATCTACCTACCCAAATTTCTTTCTTGTTCATTTTCTTTTCCTTTGACATTGTTGTCTTACAATTAATTTGGTAAGCAACCCTATCTTTGGATGTAAACAGGACGGGTGTGGGTCATCGTATAACCATGATTAGCAATATTGCAAGGTATCTTAGCATTCTTTTTGAGGGACTAAGATCATTTGTAAGGCAACTTAGATAGCGTCATCAAGGGACTATGATCTTGTATGTGCTTGTTTTTGCTAAGATACCTTACATGCGTAATATGGCCATTTTGTATAAGGCAGCCAAGTGGGATAACCCTAGGGGTGCTTGTGTGCGAGTGTATTGTTTTCATGCTTGTTTTTGTCTTGAATTAGGTTTTTCTAAGTATTGGTTTTAGTCTTTCCATACAAACCCTAATTACTAGCATGTTATATAAAAGCGATAAATTGCGAAATTTAAAGTTACTACGCTATTACAACATTTGTGGGGAGGGGGTGTAGAAATTGAATGGGGATTGCAATAATATAAAGCCTAATTAGTCTATTACAACCATATTAAATTGATATCAATGTACAAGGTAATAAATAAATATAAAGTACAAAATGAATGAATGTACAAAAAATGCAAAATATAAAGAAAATGTATCTTTGTTTGATTTTCATAAAAAAGGGAATTTGTCTTAACCTAATTAAATAAAGAAAATAATTAATTAAAATTGAATTTTATTAAGAAAAGATTTTAAATGAAAAACTAGTTCTATTAATTAATCAAAAGAAAATAAGTTTAAGAAATGTATTTTTTTGGTATTTTTATCTTGAAAATATTTATAGCATTATAAAATATTTTTAGTCTCTTTTATATCAAAAATAATGTATTTAAATTAGTATGAAAGAAAATAACTAATAACCTAATTTTATTTATATTTACAAGATAATAAGTAAAAAATAAATAAAGTATAATTAATAAAAATATTTTTTGTGAGAAAAATAAAATAAACTAAGTCAAAATATAAATATATCATTTTTTGTATTTTATGATTTTTTTAGTATTCAGAAAATATATTTAAGAAAATAAAAATGAAATAAATAAATAAAAAACTTGGGCCAGGGGTGCCATTAGTCAATAGGGAGGTCAGCTAGCAAAAACAAAAACAAGTCAGGCTCAAAGGGGGCCAGCGCCTGCCAAAAACACAAAAATCAGAAAAGTGAAAATATGAAGAAAAAAATTGAAAAGGGTACCACTGGGACTCGAACCTAGGTCCCAAAGGTTACAGGTACGCGTTTCTACCACTGGGGTGGCTATACATCCGTTAATATAAGCAAAACAATAAATATGGAAGGTAAAACGTGCCCTGAAGACTTCATCTTCAATCTCCAGCCAGACCAACTAAAACTTGCTCATTTCTCATCAAAAATGAAAACTGTAAACATGAAGCTTGTAGCAAATTTTCTCACGATTCCAGAAATGTAAAGTATTAAAACTATAGATCAAAGATAAGTATGAATTTTAGTGGCCCTAATTTGAATCCTAAAAATTTGAGAAATTTCAGTTTCAAAATTCTCTAAGCTCAAGTAAAATTAATGGAAACTATGGACATGGTTAGCTTCAGGGCAATGATATCTACATTTTTTTGTTCACAAATAAACTATTGATGATGCCTGTATGAAGAGTTCCAAGTTAAAAAAACTTACCTCAAAACTGGAAATCGTGTTTTGACTTTGAGCTTGTTTCAGACAGTGGTGATGATCAGGTTAGCTTCCTTGAGGTCCTAGGAAGCTAATGCAATGGTTTGCTTGAGTTGAGAGTGGCTGAAATAACCTGGAGAAGTCAATATGAAATACTTTGTTTTTGGTTATGGAGGATATGGTAAATGATGTTACAGTAATGAAACTGGGACAAAGATAGGTTACACTTGATGTAAGGAAGTTTTAGAAACTAAAAGGCCAAGAAACGCACGAAGGAAATGCGAGTTTGAAGTTCAAGGTCAGAAACTGTGCAATAATGGAGTTTTTAGGAAATTTCTGATTTGAGAGAGTTTTTGGTGTATTTTAGGGTGCTTAAGCTCATCCTCTAGCTCACAAATAATGACTCTATTTATAAGCAACAAGTTTGGAGTGCTCTAGTTGATCAGAATTCAAATTTACATGTTTAAGTTAAACATGTGATTTTTTGACAAAACAAGTTTCCATGCCTTGTACTTGCTAAGATAGAGTGATTATGCTTTAAACAAGCTTGCTTCTGACTTTGTGGATGGAGTGTGATAAAAGGGAACAAGTTAGAGGCTCAAGAATGGACTTTATGCAAAAAGCTTGCTTTACAAGAATGGTAATGTTAACTTTGTGCCATTAATGGAAATGCAACTTGGATAATAGCTCAATTGCTTGGATCAAAGCCCTAACAGTTGTGTAAAAATTTAATTATGGAGTGACAAACAAGTTTGAGGCCTGCAAAGCAAAGATTATGCAGCCTAGCATGGATTTGGTTCATGTGTTCATCAAAATTGACTTGTAATTCAAGTGACAAAACCCTAACTTCATCTCTTCGATTCTCCCTACTCAAGAATGATCTCAAGGAGTTCTTGGACATTTTGGAAAGCTTGCAATGTGCTATATAACCCATATTTGAATTTATTTTGAATATTCCCCTTGGAACTATATGAAAAAGTGTCATGAAGTTGGGTCAAAATCCTGACCAAATTAGGGCAAAATTTCACTAAGTGTTTAGTTTCATGACCACATGTTCATAAAATTATAACTTGAGATCCAAGCATTTTTGGAAGGAGTTGTGTAAGGAAAAGTTGTAGACTTCACGGAGATCTACAACTTTCATGTTGAAAGTTTCTCTTAAATCATCTTGCATCATGGTGAAAATTTGGCTCAAAGTTATGAAAAAACATGAAATCTTGACTTTTTGATTTCTTGATGAATAAGTTTCATATTTTGACATGTTTTGATGAATTGTGATCTTTGGCACTAGAATTTAACCAAAAAGTCAAAGTTTGACTTTTCAGTATACTGTTGACTTTTGATCAGTTGACTGCAAAATTCATATGTCAATCCAATGGACTTTTGAACCATGTCATTAGGTTAAAATTATGCAATTGGACTCTTGATATCATGCCTTAAACCATTTGACTATTTGCTAGGTCAAAAATCAGAAATTGTCCTTTCCCAATCAAAACCCTAATTTTAACCATTTTGCCCTTTTGGAGATTTGATCAAATTTCTTGAGGAGTTGTGATCCAAACTTTATCAAATGATACATATGAGTTTAAAATGTTGATGTGGATAAAAAATTATGAAGTTTGACTGTAAATTGGCCATGGTTGACTTTTTCCCCAATACAACTCATTTTTAGGTCAACCGCTCAATTGACTGATAAAAAATGTAATCCAAGACTTGAAACTTGACATGAGTAATATTGGGGGTCCATAATGATCCATGAAAGTCATATGGGGCATTAGAAGTTCCAAAATCCCTGTGCAATCTCAAATCCTAATTTTGGTCACCAGTGCTCAAGGAGGTGTCTTGAGCTGATCAAATCCTAGTGCAGTCTTGAGCCCAAGGAGATCTTGTGAGCAAATTATTGATAAGTGAGAGGGAAAATTTTTGGATACAACATTTGTCCTCCAAGATCATTGATTGATTTGGGAGTTTTCATGAAAGACGTTCAAGAGAGGATTACTGCCTTGTGAAAGTCTTTGGAGATAAATAACGCAAAGGACCATTTGGAGATAAAGAACACAAAGGAAGTAACGCGAGAACTGCGAATCAAATTGAAGTCTTGTGTTGCAATAATTGCAATTGATGGTGCGTGAAATCTTTGGAGATAAAGAATGCAAGGGAGTAGCAAAATTCATATAGTCAATTTGCAATCTATTGTGTGCTTGATCTTGTTAAAAATCAATATAAGAGAAGAGGTTGAATCAATAACAAACAATTAGGGTTTATAGGATTACTCTTAAAAACTTCTCTTGTAATCATACTTTTTATAAAGTAAGAAAGTATCCTAATTCCATATTTGAATTGAACGCAGATGTACCCACATGCGAGGACGAAAGTGGGGAACAGTGTAGACAAATCCTTGTGTCTCTTTTCTTTTATTGCTTTACTTGCTTTAATTTTCATACATCAATGTGTCAAATAGAATTGAGTAATCTATCGATGCATAGGAATTTTTCGAGACTGTTTTTATTTTGAATTGTGTATTGAGTTGCTTATAATCACTTTTGTTTATAAGTGCTTTTTCATATCAACACAACTCAAAGGAAAATTCTGAAACTTTGATTTCACACCAATTGTTTGACAAATTGTTTAGCTTGTTCAACTCAAAGGAAAATTCTGAAAGTTTTGTTGCACACCAAGTGTTCGACAAATAGTTTGATTGATTGACTCGTAAGAATTTTTCTGCAATTGTTTTGTTTAAAGTGGTGTGTTGATTAGCTTATAATCACTTTGATTATAAGTGATTTTCATATCAACACAATTCAAAAGAAAAATTCTGAAAAGTCGAACGCACATCAAGTGTTTGACAAATTGCAATGTTCAATATTTTTGTTTAAATTTCATTGTAAATAGGAAACAATTGTGTTTGATATTAAACTATTAGTTTAGATATTATTGTGTTGATTGATTTTATCATTATCTTAATTCCATATGGCTTGTGCATATCTGAGTTTCCAATAACTAGGTTCGTGTATACTACTATTTTGATCTAGGCCAAAAACATTTCGCTCAACATTGTTTTTTAAATAAGTTTTTAAGTAACCATTTTGAAAGATGATTTTTAATTTGGGGATCTATTCACCCTCCTCTAAATAAGTCTTTGTAGTCTAACAAGTGATATCAGAGCCAAATTAATTCCGTGCTTCAAAACTCTTATTAGAAAATGACATATGAACCTAAAGGGGATTACAAACAACCCCAATTTTTTTGGAAGAAAACTATAGTTATTGAAAAGCTTGTATGCACATTCATGTTAATTCATATGACAAGGATATGTGTGACGCTATTACTAAAAACAATACTAATGACATTGTTACATCTAAGCCGGGAGCCCTATGAAATAATGATGATTAAAAAACTTACATTAAATCTTATTAATTGTTTGAACGCACTTGGTAATCATATTTCCAATGCAATTGCTACTAACAAAGTTGTGAAATGTCTTACTAGGAATTGGTAATTGAAGGCCACCGCAATCAAGGAAGCTAATGATCTTATAACATTGATCTCACTATATTGTTTGGTAAGTTTGAAGAACATGAGCAAGAATTTACTTGCTTACACATGTATGAAAAAAAACTTGAGAAGAAGAAGAAAAAGAAGAAAGACACGAATAAGGAGGAAAGAACAAAGTCTAAAGCTCTTAGGGAATCAAGTTCAAGGTCCTCAAAAAATGAGCACGTATATGATAGTGATTTTAGTGACGGTGAAGATTTAAATTGTCACTATGATTGTATGAAAGGATTTCGCAAAGGCAACCAATTTTTCACTAACCCCCAAGGATCTAATGAAGATTTGGTACCTAACTTGTCTTGTTGTTTTTGTAAGAACATTGTCTTGACTCTATGAAGAGATCATGGTTTCTCATTTATGGCGGCCATTGTTCTTTACAAATGAATATATATATATATATATATATATATATATATATATATATATATATATATATATATATATATATATATATATATATATTATGAGTATTCATTTTCAAAATAATTCTTAATTGATAATCATGGTGTGCTATCAGTTTATATACTTGTAATGATATCATCATATTATATTTTCATGTATTTTATTATGTAAACACTTATGTGTACATAAGCATGTTTAACTTCATTAAACATCAAGCATAACACATTTGACATTATATCATATTTGATTCTACTAACATGCAACTTGTAAAAAAGTTCTCTAAGCTTATTTAGAGAGTAATTGAAATGAGTCTTATGGGGAGTTTAATTACTTTCTCGGACTCCAAATAAATTAAATCAAGGAAGTAACACATGCGTGGGAAATTACCTTCGCGATCATGTTGAAAAAGGGGGATATTGTGTTATAGCATTTTGATAGTGAAAATCAACACTTATTTCATAAAGTCAAGATCCAATTTATGTTAAACAACACAACTTCAATTTAATTCAACAATTAAATAATCAATTCAAGGCATCAAGAATTGTTACTGAAATCGACGTCAGAAGCATGAATCGGAGAAGAATAATAGAGATCAGAGGAGTTCTGATCGGATGTTGTTGCTCGACGACATGAATTATGCACTCGGAGGGAACGATACGTCAGAAGGAACAATCGGTTGGGTAGTAGCGGACTGGGGTAGGTGGAGGACCGACCGGGAGGTTCGCCGGGCGGGAGTTCACAAAGATCGTAGGGGGTTGTGAACCGAGGGAGCGTGACTGGCGGTAGGGAAGGTTGGCCAATGATCAACGACCGATTGGTCAAATGAGGAGGGAGGTGCGTCAGAATCTTGAGAGGGAGGAGGGAGTTTGTGACTTTTTGCTACTTTGCTCTTGAGAGATAAGAGAGAAACTTTTTGAGAGAGGATTTGAATTTTGAGTGAGTTTTATGAGAAATGGCAAAAAGTGATTATGAAATTGAATCAAAACTATTTATAGAAGTGATGTAAGGCCATTTTTGAAAAATGGTATAAAAAATGCAAATTCTCTTTTTTTTTGTGAATAGTACAAAATTTTCAGCTTATTTCATGTACAACCCGAGAACAAACCACAAGCTCATGAGTTTCAGTGCATAATCCTGATGCGAAACCTGAAGCAAAATTGTCGATGACGAAATTTGTAAAGTCGTGCCGAAAGAATCGACGTGATACGATAAAAATCTAGAAAGTTATGGATTTCGCAACAGTGAAAAACAATGGACTTTTCTTGGTTACATTGAAATTTCAGCTTATTTCGGTGTTCAACTCTGGAAACATGCTATAAACCGAAGTTTTTGGAGCACAATCCGAACTCGGGACCTGAAGTAAAGTTGTAGCTAACAAGATTTGTGACATCATGCTTCGAGAATCTTCTTAAAATATTGAGAAATGAAAAAGTTATGATTTTTTGAATATCTAGAGAACAGTCGACTAAACATCCGTTTAACTGTGGAATTTTCAAGTAATTTACACTTTCGGAGATCTTCTTCACAGAATTGGCTTCCGACCCGAACATATGAAATGCAAAGGATGTCAAGACAAATTTAATGTCCAAAGAACCACTCGAAGATAATTTTTCGGTCAGAATTTATGAATTTTTGAATGCCCAAGAAATAGTGGACCAGCAAATCCAAATTTCTGGGCATTTGCATATTCAGAGATCTTCTTCAAAGAACTAGCTCTCAACTCGAACATATGAATTGGAGAAAATATCAAGACGAATCTTATGCCTGAAGAACCACTCCAAAATACTTTTTCGGAAGTTATGAGTTTTTGAAGTTACACCGCGAAATACTGTTTTTCTGCTCAAACTGTTCTGAATTGAGTGAAACGCTTGATTTTCTCTGCAATCCAAAGCATGTTGGAACACATGGGAATTTGGCATGATGAGGACTTGACTGTCTACTGACTAAATAGCCTGGAGAATGCTCTGAGTACATTGACAGACAAAATAAACGTCTTCTATAACTTGATGAAACTTAAAAGAAGTGTCTTGATCCCATAACTATATAAATAATAATATATATGCATGTGCATGATGATATATGAGTCAAATAAAATTGAAATAAAAAGAGTAAATTTTAGAGTATAATAATACCATCATTAAAAAAACCTTAATAACCTTAATTTGTAAATAATTTTTCTTTTTTAAAAAGCAACGGTGAAACGGTTCATTTTCCAAAGAAAGAATTCGAAAGAAGCACGGTGAATTCTAGCTTCCACTGTCTCTTGTCAACATGGATTCGTGCATATCTCAACATTCAATCTCATCACCAGGTTATTCATCTTCTTTGCTTCTTCAATATACAAATCTCTGTCAATTCCAATTCACTCTTTTATGCCTCAACTAAACCAACATTTTCATCTCAACATGTAATTTTACATTGAAATCTTGTGCACATTTGAAAACCCATTTGAATCGAGTGACATGTTTTAATAAAAATATTTGCCTTTTATGTAACATACGTCTTTACCGTAATGCCCATTAACTGTTCGATGAAATGTTTCTTCCAACTATTTTTTTATAGACTTGATAATTATACTACTTATGGTGTAATACACATGAATTCACTTTCTAAATTTGAGACATGAAAATGAGTAATATATTATAAAACAATTGGGGAACTAAATGAATGTTACATTATAGAATGTTGAAAGTCATGCTTTGGATAGTAATATGATATGAATAGTGTTTATAAGTGGTCAACATCTTTGACCTTAGCTTTGTAAAGTTGAATTTGAGTAGTCAATAGCAGGCCGGCTGCTATGAGAAAAGCCTTAGCGGTGCAGAACAATATAGCAGCTATATAAGGTTCCCAGCCCGGAACGGTTTCTGTTTCGCTATCCTTTTCCTCTCTGAAAAACCAAAATTACTCCTAAAATTTGAAATGTTTTAAGGGTAATTTTGGGTATTTCAATCAAATTTGAGTTAGACTCAACCCTAGCCTTCCTTCAGCCATTCCAAAGGAAAATCAGAAGTTTCTCCTTCACCTCTCTCTGCACTTCGTTCTTCCCTCGGCACTTCATATGTTTGTAATTATTATTCATGTAGTTTATCCAAAAAATGATCAAATAGCGGCCATTCCGTCATCACTATCCAGCTATCTCATTTTTGGGGTTGGGCGCTCCGCGCTGACATCTGGGATTGACTACTCTAGAATTAAGGCCAGCTTATTTCTTAAGATTTATGCAATCTTAGCATTTTTGGGCTTGCATTGTTTTATCAAAAAGTGTTGATAGCATTCTGTTTTGAATGTTCTATTGCTTCAGTCATCATGATCAAATTACATGATCAGATCCTATTGGCTATGGATATTAGGATAACATGCGGTGAAAAGAAGAGGTATGAACTTTATTCTTCTCCTTATGAAATTGTCCTAACTAACTTACTTACAAACTACAAATTTTCATATCAGGGCATTTGGTCTAGTGGTATGATTCTCGCTTTGGGTGCGAGAGGTCCCGAGTTCGATTCTCAGAATGCCCCTTTTTGAAGGTTGGCAGTTTAGCTTTTCAATGTTTTAGTTAAGTACAAATAAGCTCATTGTTTTTTATTTTACTGAAAATCTGAAAGCTGGTAAGATTCACTTATTTGGTTAGTTAAATTAAATACTAATAAGCATCAGTTTTATATTTTTATTTTTTTATCCGGAAGCTGTCAAGTTTGACTTATGTATATACTGGTGTGACTGTGTAGTACTCTAGCAGTTAAATAACAAATGACATCAGAGAGATGCATGTGAAGAATGCCTTGTTGAGATAAATGCTGGAATACATGAATAGTGTATTGGTGTTTAAATAACAAATGACATCAGAGAGATGCATGTGAAGAATGCCTTGTTGAGATAAATGCTGGAATACATGAATAGTGTATTGGTGTTAGTTGAACAACATGTTGGTCACAAAAGTAGACCATGTGGTATACATAGACAATTTCAACAGTAAACAAAACATAGATCTTACCTAACCTTAATTACACAAATATGGCCCTTTTTCTAAGTAGAGTTACGTTATTTATTATTTCCAGTGTTTCGTAATTGTCTCATATTTTAGTAGTTATTCATTTTATTAGTATAAGATTCTAAAATAAAGTTAGATGCTTTCAATATTTTAGTTAAATACAAATAAGCTCTTTGTTTTTTATTTATTTATTGAAAATCTGGAAGCTGGCAAGATTTACTTGTGTATCCATAAGCATCTGTTTTATGCCTTGAGACGAATGTTGTGATATATGAATAATGTCTTAGCAGCCAGACTCATGTCCTAATGTGTAAAACTCTCCCTTGGCAATGACAATTGACAAATAGTTTCTTTTATAATCATGTGAAAAAGTTGGGTTGCTGTATGAGGTGAAGTGTTTGGCAGTAAAAAACCAACACAAATAGGATTGAAGTCCATGTGGATGCTGCACCGGATGAGTGCAAATACTCGAAGCGACCCTAACAAAAAAGAGGGAGTGATAGGTGATAGAAAGATAGAAAATGCAATAGAGAGAATTCTGTTATGCTAAATCTCAATTGCATATATTGTTATTCATTTCAGTTATGAATACAAGAGAGCTCTCCCCCCTTAGAAACAGAGGGTGCTTCAATTATCATCAAGGGGAAGAACTTTGACTGCAGAAAGGGGTTTGGTTAAGGCATCAGCCCATTGGTCCTAAGCAGGCACATGGACCACAACCAGGTTTTTGTTGAGAACCTTTTCTCTCACAAAAAAAGATGTCCAATTCCATGTGTTTTGTTCTGTTATGCAGAATAGGATTGTGAGCTAAAGTAACCGTGTTGAGATTATCACATAGAATCTTTGGAGTTTAGATTTTTCAGTGAAGTTCAGTAAGAAGAGATTGGACCCATAGCATTTCTGCAGCCAGCTGAGCCATACTTCTATACTCTGCCTCAACGCTGGATCTTGCCACCAACGACTGTTTCTTTGACCACCAGGATATGATATTGGGACCTAAAAACACACAGGTGCCTGATGTTGACCTTCTGTCATTATGATCTGATGCCCAGTCAGCATCACATAAACCTAGAAGTGACAGAGGCTGATGGCCTGGAGCAGGTTGAATTAGAAGCCTAGAATGAAGGGTTCCACTGAGATACATAAGTATTCTTTTCACAGCTTTCCAATGTCCTTCAAAAGGATTGGACAAGAACTGACAGACTTTGTTAACAAAAAAGGATATCTCAGGCCTAGTTAGTGTAGGTTACTGAAGTGCACCAACAATGGAGCGAAATTGAGTGGGATTAGAAATTGTATCAGAACCAACCTTAGAGAGTTTGCTGCTAGATACCATCGGGGTAGGCATTCCATTGGCTGTAGACATATTCACTTTAGCAAGTCACTTACATATTTAATTTGAGAAAGAAGCAAGGAACCATTTGATAAATGAGAAACATCAATCCCTAGGAAATAGTCTAGGTCCCCCAGATCCTTGAGAGCAAATTTGGCATTGAGGTTCTTGATCAAGTTGGTAATAAAGGAGGAAGAATTCCCAATGATGATTATATCATCAACATACACTAAGACCATAATGATTATTTATATTGAAAATCTGGAAGCTGGCAAGATTTACTCGTTTTGTTTGTTAAATATCCATAAGCATCTGTTTTAAGTACTAACAACTAGCATTAGGGACTGCATATTACTGCCCTGAGTTGATTGCTGAGATATATGAATATTCTATTGGTGTTGGCTTAAAAACATGTTTGTCATAGAAAACTATTTGTGAGTCATTGTTTAAAGACAAATCCTAAATTAAAACCTGAATGGTAAATAAGTAAGTAGACTCTCTCTGATACCTTTTTCGGTAAATCAAATTATCCTCTCCACACAACAACATAGACTAATATCTCAAGTTAACTGAGATTCATTTAAGGAGATGATCCCTCATATCAGATGTTTTTATATACACATTGATTAGAGATCGAACCTCCGACTTAATGATCGTATGAATCAAGTATCTACCATTAATGTGTGGTGACACTCTTTGATATCTCACCTAAAAAAACATGTTAGCTTTAGAGATCAGTAGCTTCACCCAGTGGTCTCACTATCATCATGAGAAGGCAACTGGTTTCTGCTTGCAACTTTGAGATGTTGAAGAACAACTGACAATTGTGTATCCAAATAAGTAGAACAACTTTTTGAAGAACAACTTCAGCATTCATTTGCAAAATCTTTTCATATTAGGGCATTTGGTCTATTGGTATGATTCTTGCTTTGGGTGTGAGAGATCTTGAGTTCAATTCTTGGAATGCCCCTTTTTGTGAAGGTTAGGAGTTTTACTTTTCAATATTTAGTTAAATTCAAATAAGCTCAGCAACTTTGTGTTAGGTGCTTGGTTTGTGACAGTTCAAGAAAAACAGTCTCCACTTTATATCTAAGACAGTTTATGCAGCCCAGGCCCCTTAGTGCATGTCGCGACTTTAGACTCTCTTTGATACTTTTTTCTTGGATTAACCAAAGTATCCTTGCACTTAACTACATAATAAGATCATTTAAGTTGACTTTTTCTAGAATTTTTTCTAAACACACTTGTTAAGAATCTAATCCCGGACCAAATAGTTTAAGGGTTCTAGTATTTAGTACTTGTGCCACGCCATGTTGGCTACTCTTTCTGATACCTTACCTTGAAAAATATTATCATGAGAAGACACAAAACCAACATCTAGTTAGCAGCTGGTATCATAGAGACGTTTGCGTATCCAGATAAGCAGATATGGTCAATTACTGATTTACATGTAATCTTAGAAAAACAATTTTTTAAGCAAATAACATAGGTGTTATCTAACCTTCCAAACTCCCAGATGGGCATTTGGTCTAGTGGTATGATTCTCGCTTAGGGTGCGAGAGGTCCCGAGTTCAATTCTCGGAATGCCCCTTTTTTAATAGAGCCATTCAAAAAACAAGGAAAAGAAAAAAGGTAAGAAAAACTAAAATGGCACCAATATCATCCCAAATTTCAAATAGATTCATTTGGCACAAGTTGAGAGCTTCAGTTCTTTGCTTTAGAATGTTATGCAAACCATTTAATAAGAGCTTCTGCATAATGTACTAATTTTACTTTCTAGTTTTTCTAGCATTGTATGCAATGATCAATCGGATTTAAATGCACTTATTGCCTTTATGGCCCAGCCTATTGGACTAGTCCCATCACCTTAACTTTCTTGCTCAAGAACAAGATTCTTGGAGACTGTCTCCTTCATAAATGTTTTTTTTTTCTACCTTGACAAGATCTTATTTGGAGAACTTCAACTTTCTCACTTCTACTCAATTCCTTATTTCTATTCACCGGCGGGTCATAGAGTGCCTCTTACAGTGGGTTATACGACTGCGGCCTACCGTGTGGTCTCTCATGTGTTAACTCCAAGGAAATTCAACCATATTCAATTGTTGAGGACCTATGTTATGGTCACTTGGCTACTAAGCCACAACATTGAGACCAATTAAAAAAGTGGGGTAATTCAACATATGCTAGATTACCGAAGAAGTAGTAACTCATGGTTACCATTCGAGGATTTGATCACAAAGATTTTGATTCAAGTTGGAGTCAGTCTAGAGGGGGAAGAGTCCGGTCCTATATGCTCAATGATTGGAAAGAATACTCTAAAATAGATGAAGAATAAATATAACAATGGTGTCTTAGAGCAAAGCGCCCTCCTGAACATGCACACTAGGCTCCCCAGCAACCAGGACCGACAAACCCAGAAATAACTGGTACTCAAGGTGCTAGCCAAGTGATTAGAAAGGAAGGCTACATGGCCAAACATCTGATGAAGTTCTTTGGTATTATCTTGAAGCATCTTGTTATTATCTTGAGTGTTTGCACGGATGAGGTGGAGGAAAACTTATGTTGGAGAAGTCTAAGGGAACTCAAAATCAAACTCTTTTAGATAATAACAACCAATAGTTATCTTGAAATGTTTTCGCTTTTTTTATCTGTTTTTCAAAGATAAGACACCACCACTAATGGTGACAAAACGGGCCTGAACCGTCGCGTATGCCCGACTTGATCGCATTTTTTTGTGGGTCGAGTTTACGTTTTAGACCAACACTTAATATTCAGTCTGCACTATTTTTTGTGAGCGCTGACATTGACTGAGTATACATGAATTTTTTGCAAATTTTAGGTTTTAGGATACCGTGTCAGTCGGGTCCACCATGTCCTACATTCATTTTTTTGCGGGAAAAATAAAAGATTTAGGCATGCACCCTCTACTATGGCGACTCCGCTCTACCCCATTTTTTTATAAGTTTTTGCGGAGCAAGTCTAAACGGGATAAGCATGTCTGTTTGCCACCCTTAATGGTTTCCAATCACTATTATGATCACCACTAGCCATCTGCGACCATCACCCAAATCACTATTCAGACCACCACCAACTTGTATCGGCTACCACTCAAAACCACTTATGACTACCACCTTCGATCACTCCGACCACCACTTGATCCACTATGATCTCTAATACGACCATCAACCAACCACCACTCTAGTCACCATCAACCAACTCTATGATCCCTGTCAACTGTCACGTTGACCACCATAGGCATCACTCTTGTTAGAACTTGGAATCACTCTTTGGTGAACAATAAAGGGTTTGAATGGAGAAAGAGAGAGAGATAGAGAGAGAAAGAGAGAGAGAGAGAGATTTATATTTATTTCATTAACAATAACCATCGTACCTCTAAGGTATATATACAAGTGACTGGGATGCAAAACATTAAGCCAAATAAGAGAAAAAGCAAAATGTCGGACCTGTAATTGGTTACACAAACCTATAAGTATAACCAGTTACAACTGCTAATAATACAAAAATAACTAATAATGGTAATCGGTTACTGCGAATGCATAACCGTTTACAACAACTCCAAAAACACTTTTTCTTAGCTTATTTGACTTATTTTGATGCCTGTAATCGATTACCATCTGATATGTACTTTCGACACAACTGCACTTAATTTTTATTAGATTTTTTTCTTTCATTAAAGCAATTCAAACTTATTCTGATACTATTTTAATCTTTGGATCAAAATACTTTTAGTCTCAATGTGTCCAAATTGAATCACAAACATCCAAAAATATCAATCTTAAAAACATGTGTTGTACCCCAAAATTTGCCCTCTCATTTCTCAAAGGATCATCCTGGACTCTCAGGTTTGCTTCTATCAAGTTTCAAGTCTTGAATTATAACTTTTCAAGAAAATCATCCACAAGGGCAAAATGGTTAAAAGCACACTGAAAAGTCAAACTTTGACTTTTAGATCAAAAAATCAAGTTTCAACAATTATATTTCATCAAGACATGAAATTGGTTCATCAAAAAATCAGAAGTCAGAAATTACTTTGAAAAAATCAAATTTCTAAACATTTAGGAAATTTTCTAAGTGTTAAGAGAATATGATACTTCAGAACTTCTGAGCCAGCTTCCACACAAGTGCAGTCAGAAGTTGCAAACATGGTTCATAACATAATTCTTCAATCATAACATGACTATTCAACATATGCTTCGATCAGAGCATCACCCTTCGAGTTTCATTCTGGTCTTCTTCGATCAGAACATCACAAAACCCCAAAACCTTGTTTGAACAGCCTGCTGCACTGCTATAGCACAGTCCTGCAACCAGCTGTCACAACACTCCAAATTGCTACTAATCTAGTCCACGCCTGCATTTGTATCAAACCCTATATTTGCACCAAATTAGCATACAAAAACTATGATTAAAAAGCAATGGAACAGTATACCAAAAGGGTTTAAATCCCATTTATTTCTCCCCCCCAAAACCACAACAAACCTATTTATAAATATTTTGCTCCATCACATGTTCAAGGGAATGGCTTGGGAGAGAGAGAATTTGTCAAAAGAGAAAAAAGAAAACTATGAAACCTTCGCCAAAAATCCAGAATTCCCAAACAGAAAACCAAACCTTTATTCTTTCCTTTGAATCAAAGAACTTGACATTTTTTCTTCCATTGCTCTTGCTGACTCCAGAACATCTGAAGGCATCAGTTCAAGTTCCAAACACACGCTTCAGATTCAAGGTAAGTCTTTCTAACTTTGCATCTTTTCATTTAGAACATCATTAATATGTAAATATCACAATATTAATGTTGTCCATATCATTGCATAAGTAGAAAAACTGTGGATCAGAACTTCTTGATTAGGGCTAGGCTCAGATTTAGGATTATAACTTCTATAAACTGTTGCGCTTTTATCCTTCTGATTTGCTGTTTGTTAAGAACTAAATAAATTGCTGATGTGTTGATCAATATGAGGAAAGAGTTGAAATATGGCACAAAACTTCTGATTTTCACTCACGGTTTTATCACAACACAGAACTTCTGAGCTCTTCTTACTGTTTAAACACACTGAACTTCTGATGTTCAGTCACTGTCTTAGCACAATATATAACTTCTGAGTTCTCATTATTGTTTTAACACACCCGAACTTATGACTTTTGGCTCACTGTCTGAATACCACCTAGAACCTCTGTTTCCTTTCCCTCTAACGTCTCTTGCAGGACCTCAGAGTATACTAGTCCGGAACCGGATTCTCACTGACGTTTCTTTTTGAGTCACAACACGCCTGACATCAAAACTTCTGATCCCCTTTGCTTTGCTTTCAGCGGCATGCTAACCCTATCTTATTTATTTTCCTTTTTATCATTTTCAATATTAATACTCTTTTTATCAATATAAAAAATGACATAAAAATATTTTCTTTTTACTTGCTAATTCATTTCTTTTTTTTCTTCTTAATTCATTAAGACAAAAAAACCATTTTCTAAAAAATGTCCTTTTTCTTTCTTGCATTATACATTTCAATATGGTTGTAATAGTTAAATAGGATTTAAATTCTTACAACCTCCCATTTGTAAATATGTACCCCCATCTCCAAAATATTATAATAGCGTAGGACTTTTATATTTCCGCAATTTATCGCTTTTCAAATATAAATGCTAGTAATTAGGGTGTGTATGGAAAGATATGAAATCAACAAATAGATAACCCTCATCAAGACTAAAATACATGCAATCAAACACACTTGCACACTAACACCCTTAGGGTAATCTCACTTTGTTGCCTATCGGAAAAATAGTCATGTCCCTCGAACGTGGGCGTTTTAGCAAAAGGCCCTCGATAAAAGATCGTAGTCCCTCGATGACCCTCGATGTTGCCTTCGGTAAACGATCCAGTCCCCAAATGACATTGCTAAAACGTCCATGGGTTGCCTTCTATGGCTATATAAACGTCCCGCACCCGTCCCTTCACATCCAGTGATGAGCCTTCTTACCAAATCAATGACAAGATAACAACATCTAAAGGAGGAGGAAAATAACACTTAAGACCTTTTGAGTAGGTAGATTCACTCCTAACTGCTCGCTTGCTCACAATCAAACATTTTACACCAACACTTTCACATTAAAACCTTTTTTTCAAAAGACAAAATCTTTTTGTATACGTTCTTATAGAGATGAGAACTATTACAAAAACATCTTTTCAAGAACACTTTCAAAAAAACACATTCCACAAACACCTCTTTGAACTATTTTCGAAACAACACTTTGTACGCGTTCTTATAGAAACGAGAACCATTACAAAGACATTTTCAAAATACTTTCAAACCCACAACATAAAGCATATTTTCAAACAAAGCAAGTGATCTAGCAAGTAACTAAGAGCCCATGAAAAACAATGGATGGAAAGGGTGCTAATACCTTCCCTTTTCATAATCTACCCCCCGAACTCAAGAAAACATATCTAAAGGTCTTTCTTGTTCTTTTCAGTCTTTCCTTATTGGATAAAAGAAAAGTCGGTGGCGACTCTTGCTAACCGCAACATTTGCGATCAAACGCAAACAACCAAGTCAGTTTTCTCACCGTATCACAGAACTGACGACTCTGCTAGGGAAATTAAAAGTGGGGTTACCTTAGGGCTAGATTCACCTTTACTTGCTTTTCTTTGTTTGACTTATTTGCTTTACATTTAAGGGTTTTTTTGCTTGGGTTTTGTTAAAGATCCTACACCCGGATCTGGGGGCACTTATTAGGTAAACGGCAAAAGATCGTGGAGACTGTACGGCGTAGACCGATATGGTTTAAGTGATAACTGTGTTGGTGTGACATTTTTGTTTGTACCAGTATCCTTCGCGTGGAAACAAAGAGAATACGGGGCCGCCGCGTGGTGTCGTGAAGCACTAACGGACTTTAGAACCTTAGTTGAACAAACTTAGCCGTTAGAAAGTAGTGAGATAGCCGACCTCGGTATAAAGCTGAGAATTGGTTGATACTCGACGCTACACTCATTGAGATCAGACTTTCGGGATATTCAGCCGCAAGAAAAGATTGCCTGAGCTGAAACAATGGCCGATAGAGGATGATCAGTGATATTGAGAATCCTTAGAACCCGATTACTTTTCTAAGACAGGTTTGAAACTAACTAAACTTCAAGAGGGTACTTACCTTTAACCTGATGCAAGCCTTTGAACCTAAGGTCTATTGTGTGCTTAGCTTGTGCGTGATTTACTCTGTTTGAACATAACATCATGCATCATAGCATAACATCCATTCTTATTACACTAACCATTTCAAGGACCAAGGGATTTTATCTTTGTTCTGTTTTGCGGATTATGAATTTTGTTCGTAGAAACACTATCCGAATCAGCTTTGTGAGAATACCTCCCTAACTCAAGGAACTAGTATCTAGGGTTTCTGAAACTTCTTCGTTCACTAAGAGACATGGTCGACTTCTCAACCTGGTTACTTAGAGCTTTGATGAAAAGATGATGGGTGTACTCTTTCAGTTCTTTGATCCCGAGCACCACTGCTTCACCTTTCCAGATTATCAGTTGGTGCCTACCATGGAAGAGTTCTCTCAGTTATTGAATCTATCCATTCTTGACCAGGTGCCTTTCACAGGTTTAAAAGAGGCCCCGAAGCCAGAAGTCATTGCCTCAGCTTTGCATCTAAAACGAGCCGATGTGGTATCCAATTGGGAAACAAGAAGCGGGATCAAGGGTTTTTTAGCCAAGTTCCTAATAGACAAGGCTCATCTGTTTTGGGATGATTTGAATTTTCAGGCTTTTGAGGAGGTCCTGGCCCTTCTAATCTATGGTTTAGTACTGTTCCATAATACAGACTTACTCATAGATGTGAATGCTATCAAGATCTTCCTCTCTCGCGACCTTGTGCCTACCTTGCTCGGAGATATCTTACATGCTTTCCATACTCGTACCGTGAAGAGAATAGGGGTCCTTATGTGCTGCGTGCCATTACTGTCAAGGTGGTTTATTTCTCACCTCCCTAAGTTAGTGCTGAAGAATGAATAAGGTTTGGGTTGGTCGCAAAGGATAATGTCACTTTCTCACGCGGATATTCTCTGGTATTCCTGATTTATGGGAGATGTTCCTATTATTGACCGTTGCGGGGAGTTCCCTAATGTCCCACTACTTGGCATTAGGGGAGGCATAACTTACAATCCTTGTTTGGCTCTGCGACAATTTGGTTACGCTCGAAGGGATGGTCCTCATGAGTTACTTATCCAGGACATTGTATTTAACTATGAGGGAGATGTTCAAGGGTATCACCAGAGGTTCATACGAGCTTGGGGTATGATAAACAGATCCGACGCCAAGACTTTGGGGCCGAAGAATTCCATTCCCATGGAACTTTATCTCCAATGGGTACGAGCTCGCGCTCATAAACTTATGATGCCCTACATAGCCGTCTTACCAGTGATTGTGGAGCCCATTACTGAAGGGGATATTCCCTACACGGTTTTTCATTCTGATATGCCCACTGATCTTGAAGAACTACAAATGTCTTGGATCCAGTTGAAGAAGGAGGGGGATACTTATAGGGACCAGTTCTATGCCCAAGAGAAGAAGGTTTTAGAGCTCACAAAGCAGCTTCATGAGGAAAGAAGCCTTAATGTCTATTTCGGCACGAAGAGGAAGCATCCATGAGAAACTTGATTTTTTTTAGTTTTTAAATTTTTTAATTGTAACGCCTAAGAGGCAATTGTACTTTGAATTCTACTAATAAAATCTTTGTTTCATTTTGGTTTTCAAAGTTTAAATTTCCCAAAGTCCTTGAAATCATCGCATACGCATCATGTAACACCCCGTTTTATTTAATATTATATTATATTAATATTTTCGAGTTACCGGTTGACGTTTATTTTGCGACGAGAATATTTAAGTTAACCAGTATATCTGTTAATATATTCGGCGATGTTTTATTCGGACCAGTAATTATTTTATTCGGCCCAATATTTATTTTGAGGGACCGATAATTATTTTATTCGGTCCGGTATTTATTTTGAGGGACCAGTAATTATTTTGTTCGGTCCGATTTTTATTCTGTTCGGTTCGGTAAAATATTATTCGGACCGATATTTAATCATTTGGAGTTATTTTAATAATTTGGGTTAATAATATTAGTTAGTGTTATTGATAGCAAGACAAGTTGGGGGTGTATTTGCAAATTATAGGGAATTAGGTGTACACCCTATGGTCTTAGTAGTAAAAACAAACCAAACCCACAATTTCCTTGTTTTGTGTCATAACACTAAAACACACTTAGAGGCATAGAGAGAGCTAGAGGTCTTGGAGAAGAGAAGAAGAACACAAAGCTTGGGTTTTGGGTTGGTTGGAACATCAAGAATCATTTCAAACATCTAAGGTAAGGGGTTTGATTTTCCAATGCTTATAGTTAGGATTTGATTTGGTATATTTTGATTTGGGATAAATTTGATGTTAGAGTTCTTGAGATTTGTTGAGATAAATTAGGAGAGTTAATTTATGTGTTAGTGTTGTGGGATTATTGTTATGTTAATAGAAATTAAATTAGAAAACTAATTTATATTAATTAAACTATGTTTAGAGAAACTAAGTACTAGTAGTATAGAAGACTAAAAGAAATAGCAGTAAGTATAGTTAGTTTTCAAACTAAAAGAAGTAGCAGTATGCAAATGAAATTGAAGTTTAGAAACTAAGTAAAGTAGCAGTATGTTTAGAAATTGAGATAGTAGTATGTTATTTGAATTAAGAAAAACTAAATGTACAATATAGAAGTTTAGAAACAAAATAAAACTAGCTTAATATTACGTTTCCTAAAATAAAACTAGCAGTATAGAATTGGAAGTTAAATTTAGAAAAATAAAATTATGCAGTATGACAGTATACTTATGAAATGAAGTTTTGAAACTAAAACAAAAACTAGCAGTATAGTTTAGAACAAACAAAAACTAGCAGTATAGTTTAGAAAATTAATTAATTTATGTTTTGTTTTTCTTTTCTTGATTTAATATATTAAATATTTATATTAATTAAATACAAATATGATATAAGTTAGCCGATTTAATTTGGAACCCGATTATGTTCCGATTTCCCGATTTCAGCAATTTCAGTGACGGAGCAAGTTGCTCCGAATTTAACGAAAATTGACGTGCTAGCTAATTTTGACGTGTAGAACGTCGTGGTGAGGTTAGTTTTTTGAGATTACGAGTTTTTAACGGAGCGACCCGAAATAAGTCAATTTACGGTTAAGTTAAACCGGGTTGCGTTTTAGTCGGTTTAAGTCGCGTATGGACAATCCGATTGCGACGTTAATGATTATAATTGATGCTGGTTATTGTGAATGAATTTTGCGACGATTATTGATGTTTGACTATTTTTACGTGTTTGAAATTTAGTGAATTACTTGATAATGATGTGGTGTGATTAAATATGATGTTTGCGACAATTTATTTATAATGAATACTTGATGATATGATACGCGATGCGATGATATGTTTATCTTGATGTGGATGAATATGGCGACGTGAGTTTTATACCAATTTTGATGTGCGATGATGATGTTTTGTTGTGTCGTGTTGTCGAGTCACATACATTGCATTGGCGATGAGGGCTTTTATGCCAAGCGACGAGGGCTTTTATGCCAAAGCGACGATGGGTTTTTATGCCGAATGTCCCTAATTATGGACAAAGCGACGAGTACCACATGCATAACATAGTCGTGTCTCATGGAGTCAGTTACGTTTATTTTTGAGTCTTTTGGCGTTGAGTTTTATTTGAAGGCTTATAATGAATTGCGATGTTATATGATACCTTGTTTTGTGATGGTTTTTGTGTTGAACATAAAGTGATTATGATGTGATAATTTCATGAAAATTATGCGATGGATATAACATGACGGTAAAGCGACGATATGAGTTTATGGCGATGGAGTTTATGTCTTGTTTTGACATGATTATGGTGATTATGTGATGATATTAAAGTGTTGATCTTATACACTAAATGATGATTTTAAAGTATGTGAGATTTGATATGTGCTGACATACTCTTATTAATCCTATATCATTTATGATTCCAAAACTATTTATATATTTTATCATGCCTTTAATCATATGTTTTGGAGTAACTCACCCTTTACTTGTTTCACCGTTGCCTTTATATTGGTAACGTGCAGGTGATCCGCGAGGATGATGAGGATTAGCTCGAGTCTCTTTATTTTGAGTCGCTCTGCTCTGATAGTAGTAACACTCGAGAATTGGGCGACATTATTATTTTGATAGGATAGTTTATGTATACTATCTTATGACCTTATGTATTGATGATAACATGATTGTTATACCCCAAAATTTGCCCTCTCATTTATCAAGACTTTTCTCACAAGATCTATTTGACTCAAGACTGGATTAGGGTTTGGTCAGCTCAAGGCATATCTTCTTGCACTGATGACCCAGAATTAGGGTTTGAGTTTGCACAATGATTTTTAGACTATCAATGCTTCATGTGACCTTCAAACATCATTATGGATACCTAATATTGCTCATGACAAGTTTCAAGCTTTGAACCACATTTTTGATCAGTCAATTGGACAGTTGACCTAAAAATCAGCTATATTGGGTTAAAAGTCAACCATGGTCAATTTACACTCAAACTTCATAATTTTTGATCCATAACAACATTTATAACTCACATGTATCATTTGGTCAAGTTTGGATCACAATTCCTCAAGAAATTTGATCAAATCATCAAAAGGGTAAAATGGTCAAAATTAGGGTTTTGACTGAGGAAGGGAAATTTCCGATTTTTAACCTAGCAAATGACCAATTGAGTTCAAGCATGATTTCAAGGATTCAATGACATCATCTTGACTTAATTACATGGCTCAAAACATCTCAAATTCATTGGATTGACAGATGAAATTTGCAGTCAATTGATCAAAAGTCAACTGTACACTGAAAAGTCAAACTTTGACTTTTTGGTCAAAATCAAGTGCCAAGGGTCATAATTCATCAAGACATGTCAAAATGTGAAACTTGTTCACCAAGAAAACCAATTTTCAAATTCAAACTCTAATTTTTAAAATTTAGAAATTTTCCAAGTATAGAAAATTTTCTTATTTTTTCTCAATTTTACACCACTTTTACACCATGATGCATAATGATTCAAGGAAAGTTCCAAACATGAAAGTTGTAGATCTACATGAAGTATACAACTTTTCTTCACAAACTTTTCCCTAAAGATGCTTGGATCTCAAGATATAAATTTGTGAATACATGGTCATAAACTTGTTAACTTAGTGAAATTTTGCCCTAATCTAGGCAGGTTTTGGACCCAACTTCATGACCATTTTTCACCTAGTTCCAAGAGGTATCTCAAAATTCATTTCAAATATGAATTATAGATCACATTGCAAGATTTCTAAAATGTCCAAGAACTCCTCAAAATCATTTTGGAGTAGGGATAATCGAAGAGAGGAAGTTGGCATTTTCTCACTTTTTGTTCAAGCCATTTCATGAAGAACCAAGTTGCAAATCAATGCTATGCTGGCTAATTCATGTTGTACAGGTCCTAAACTTGTTCAAAACTCCTTAATTAAATGCTTACTCAGTTGACAAAGCCTCTATCCATGCTTTTGAAGCTTTATCCAACTTGTAATTCCATTTATGGCAAAAAGGTTCCATTGCCATTTTGAAAAAGAACCACTTTTGCAAACTTTACAATTTTGAGCTTTGAACCTGTCCCCTTGATGTATAAAAACCACATAGGTCTTAAGCAAGTTGTACAAACTCATACCAACCCTAAGCAAGCTAGTACAAGCATGTGAAGCTTTGGTCTTGTCACTTTGCTTCATGTACAAGAAAGTTGACAAAAAGGCTAGCATTTGCACAGCCGATAGAGAGCTGACCTAAAACCATTTCAATACTAATATACCAACATTATGCAACACATAGGACACTTAGCCAAGACCTGAAATACTCTCAGCAAGCAAAACACCAAAAACCTGCTCAAACACACTGTTTCTGCACAAGCATCCCCACCTTCCATTTGGCTCGTGGGTTTTGTGTTTAGATCATTCCAACACCTTACATACTTGATATCAAACCCATCCAAACCATCATCCCTGTTCTGTAATCTCTTTTCCACCATCTGCCATTGTTGACTTTGAAGCTCGCAGTTGGACTTGGTCAGGGAGTTCTAGCCACTTTCAGAGCAAGGCAAGGGTTGGAATAGATTCAGGGAAGCTCAAAGAAGCTCAAGCAAGCATCAGGCCTCCATTAAAGTCACTACATTTCCTTACACGATTCCAGCTGAAGGAGGTAAATTTTCAAACTCTATCTCCTTGTACAGGCAATCTTAGGCCACGATCTGTGAATAAAAAATGTAGTTCTCATCATAACGAAGCTGTACATACCATTATCTTGCATTAATTTTACTTGTGCTAAGAGAATTTGAAACTTGAAATTTATGGAAATATTAGGTCAAGATTTAGGGCTGTTTAAGTTCTCTTTAATCTTTGATAGTTAGATTACATAGCTTACATGGTTGGAATCGTGAGTTCAAGCTCTACATTTTTCATGTTATAAGTTTTTATTTTCATGGAAGTATGAGGAAGTTACAGGTGATCCGACCAAGGCTTGAGGAAGAAGATGAAACAGGGCAAGGGCGCGTTTTGTAATATGTTGTTTTTGTTTCAGTACAAACAATGGATGTATGGCCACCCCAGTGGTAAAGCAGCGCGCTGGTGAGGCCCATGTCTTGGGTTCGAACTTGCGCGCTACTTTTGCATTTTCACATTTTTTCCTTTTCAATTTTTGTGACCTTTTTTGTAGATTGGGCTTAGCTTCCTGGGCCAGTATTTTTGCTAACATCACCACAAATTTGCTACATCACCCCCTGCCAACTCTTTCTACATTTTTATTTCTTATTTGTTTTATTTATATATTTAATATTTTAAATATTTCTTTTAATGCATAAAAAAATCTTAAAAATGTAAATTAATATATTACACTTTTTTTTATTTCTCACATAAAAATATAGTTTATTTTAATAGGATATAATTTATTTTTCTTAATAAATTTGTAAATATAATTAAATATACTTAGTATTTTTATTTTGCATTTCATATTTATAAATCCCTATTTTTTGCATACATACAAAACTTTATATTTTATGACAATATTATTTATTATTTTTACACAAGAAAGTACACAAAATAATACATATAAAAACTTTATTTTCTTTTAAATAAAATTAGGGTTAAACCCCTTTCAAAAAAAACTAAATCTTTTTCCTTATATTTTTAGGTTTAGATTAAATATTCTTTTACATAAAAACAAGACACAAATATTTTTCTTACATGTACATTGCATTACATTTTAAATATTGTTTTGTATTTATCTTAAATTCGTACAAATTCGATTTGGTTGTAATAATGTATTTAGTTTTATATTCTTGCAAAATCCCCATTCAAATTTGTATTCCCCCTCCCATAAAATTGTTGTAATAGCTTAGTATATTTACATTACGCAATTTATCGCTTTATATGCCATGATTAGTAATTAGGGTTTGTATGACAAGAACAAAATAAAGCAAAATAGAACACCCTAAATACAAGACAAAATCAAAAAGCATGAAAATGATACACTTACACACAAGCACCCTTAGGGTTTCCTCACTTGGTTGCCTAAAACAAAAATGGCCATGTTACGCATGCGAAGTATCTTGGCAAGACAAAACAAATATAAGATCATAGCCCCTCGATGGCGCTATTCAAAATTTGCCTTACAAAATGATCTTGGTCCCTCATAAATGCTAAGATACTTTGCAAACATTGCTAATCATGGTTATACGATGACCCACGCCCGTCCCGTTTACATCCAAAGATAGGGTTTCTTACCAAATCAATGGTAAGACAACAATGTCAAAGGAATAGAAAATACATAAGAAAGACATTTGAGTAGGTAGATAGCTTCTAGTTACTTGCTCCATTTCAAACAACAATCCTTGTTATTTTCAAAACAAACACACACACATTTTAAAAACATCTTACAAATATTGAAAACATTTTCAAAAGACAAACATCTTTGTATACATTCTTACGAACGAGAATCATTACAAAGATTGCCTAAACGAATGGCCTATTTTACAAAATACTTTCAAAACCACACCAAACACAATTTCAAACAAAAGCAAGTGATCTAAGCAAGTAGCTAAGAGCCCACAGAAAACCATGGATGAAAAGGGTGCTAACACCTTCCCTTTTCATAATCTACCCCCCGAACTCAAGAAACAATCTCAAAGGTCTTTCCTGTGATTTTTAACCTTTCCTTTTGGATAAAAGAAAAGTCGGTGGCGACTCTTGCTAAACCGCAATATTTGCGATAAAACACAAAACCTCAAGTCAGTTCTCCCACTGCATCACAGAACTGGCGACTCTGCTGGGGAAAATTATAAAAGTGGGGTTACCTTAGGGTTTAGGTCACATTTATTTGCTTACATTGTTTGACTTGTTTGCTTTACATTATGGTTCTTTGTTTGGGTTTAAATCCTCTACCCGGATTTGGGAAACATTATAGGTAAATAGCAATACGTTGTGGAAACTATGTGTGGTATACCGACATGGTCTAAGCAATAGCTATGTTAGTGGGACATATTTGTGGGTACCGGTAGCATTTGAGTTAATCAAAGAGAATACGGGGCCGCTGAGTGATATCATGAAGCACTAATGAACTTCTAGAACCCTTTACTTGACCAACTTGGCCTTTAGGATGTAGTGAGATGACCGACTTTGGTGCAGTCCGAAGTTGGTAGATACTCGATACTACATTCATTGAGGGTTGGTTTCTTGGGATATTTCGGTCGCCATTAAAGAGGCTTGAGCTGAAACAATGACCAAGGAAACAATCCAGTGATATTGAGCTCCTTAGAACCCGGTTACTATTATTAGGACAGGTTGAGCCAACTAAACTTCAAGAGGGTACTTGCCTATAAAACCCCATGCAAGCCTAAACTAAGAACTTGTTTGATTTGCTTGTATATGCATACTTGTACATAACATCATGGACATCATAAACATCATACGTATTCACTAACCATTTCAAGGATTTTAGAGATTCATCTTTGTTCTTGTTTTGTAGGATATGGATTCGCTTCGCAGAAAAACTATCCAAATCAACCTTGTAAGAATTCCCCCAAAACTCAAGGAGCTAGCTTCAAGGATCCCTGAGAACTCTCTATTCACTGAGAGGCATGGTCGTCTACTCAACTTGGTCACCTCTAACACAGAGGAGGATATGATGAAAGTTCTCTTCCAGTTCTTTGACCCTTTGCATTACTGCTTCACATTTCCTGACTATCAACTTGTGCCTACTTTGGAAGAATTTTCTCAACTCTTGAGGATTCCTATTCTCAATCAACTACCTTTCAACGGTACGGAAAGAGATCCAAAGCCAGAAGAGATTTCTCAAGCCCTGCACTTGCACTCATCTGATGTCACAACTCATTGGGAAACTAGAAGTGGTGTCAAAGGCTTCTTAGCAAAGTTTCTGTTTAAGAAGGCCTAAAGCTGTTGGAATTCCCTAGACTTGCAAGCTTTTGAGGAGATTGTGGCTCTTATCATCTATGGAATGGTTTTGTTCCCCAATCCTGACCAACTCATAGATGTGAGCGCCGTCAAAATCTTCATGTCACGCAATCTGGTGCCTATATTACTAGGGGATGTCCTACACTTTTTTCACACTCGTACAATGAGGAAACGATGGGTCCTTATGTGTTGCACTCCCCTCCTTGCAAGATGGTTTATTTCTCATCTTCCCCAATCAGTCTTAAAGAATGAGCAAGGATTAAGGTGGTCACAAAGGTTAATGACGCTCAAACATTCAGATATTCCTTGGTGCTCTCGATCCAAAGAGAATGTTATCATTGTTGACCGTTATGGGGAATTCCCTAATGTCCCTCTACTTGGCATTAGCGGAGGCATCACCTACAACCCATGCTTGGCTCTAAGACAGTTTGGTTATGCCCGAAGGGATGGCCCACATAATATGCTGATTCAAGGCTTGGTTTTCGACTACGACAACGACGATCAAGGACTTCACCAGAGATTCATCCGAGCTTGGAGGATGCTAAACAAGGTGGATAGCAAGACTTTGGGACACAAAAATTCCATACCTCTTGAGCCTTACCTCAAATGGGTACGAACTCGCGCTCAAAGTCTTATGATGCCTTATCCTTCCATTCTCCCAGTGATTATTGAGCCTGTTAAGGAAGGAGAAGTTCCATACACTATCCTACATCCTGACATGCCTACATCATTTGAAGATCTACAAAGGGATTGGATACAACTCAAAGGAGAGCGAGATACTTTCGAAGCCCAATTCTACGCAAGCGAGAAGAAGGTTTTTGAACTCACTAGGCTACTTCACGAGGAGCAGACTCTAAATGCCTTCATAGCACCAAAGAGGATGCGCAACACTTTTTTATCTTAGAATTTTGTATTATTTTGCCCAAGGGGCATTGATGTACTCAAATTCTATCTTATTAATATAATGTGTGTTTCTTTTTTGTTTAAAACAAATTTGAATTTTTAAATCCTTGAAAGCATTGCATGTATACATATCATTCATCATAACATAACAGGTCTTTTGCATCAAGTTTCCTCATCTCTCTACTGTTTATTTCAGTAAGATGGATCTCGAACAGACGGTCAAAGATCTTCAAGCTCAAAATATGCAGTTTCAACAGTTACTCATGACCCTAGCCAAGGGGCAAGATGAATTGAAGACTCTGTTAGCTGAAGAGAGAAGGAAGAAACCAAAGAAAGCCATTGGGGTTCTGAATATGGGGAGAAGATTTCAGGGATAAACTAGAAGGACTATGAATTTTGCAACCACTTCCGGGGAGGGAGAAGGAAAAGGAAAAGAAACGGCAGTACCATCAGAATCTGAAGAAGAGGAGGAAGAAGAAGACTACTCTGAGGAGTAGTATCCGCCGACTGATGACAAGTACAAACACCTTGAGGAACGTTTAAGCGCTATGGAAATCCAGAGAGTACCAGGTCTAGATTTTGAAGAGTTGGGGCTGGTGTCAGGAATTGTAATCCCGCCAAAGTTTAAAGTTCCATTATTTGCCAAATATGATGGGGTGTCGTGTCCTAAAATGCACCTCCGATCATATGTCAGGAAGATTCAGCCGCACTCTGCCGACAAAGACTTATGGGTCCACTTTTTCCAAGATAGGTTATCCGGAACGCAACTCGATTGGTTTTACCAATTAGAAAGGGCCGATGTCCACAATTGGGAAGACCTGGCTGCAGCTTTCTATAAACAATACCAGTACAATGCGGATTTGGCGCGTACCCGTACTCAACTTCAGAGTATGGATATGGTTTCAAATGAAGGTTTTAAAGATTACGCGCAAAAGTGGAGAGATCTAGCCGGAAGAGTACAACCCCCTCTGTCCGAAAGGGAGTTGGTAGACATGTTCTTGGGCACTCTGTCGGGCCCTTTCTTCAACCATTTGATTGGAAGTTCATCTGCTGGGTTTACTGAGCTAATTTTAACCGGCGAAAGGGTGGAAGCTGGTATAAGAAGTGGGAAGATTCAGAAAGACTCGTCTGCCTCTACAGCCATGAAAAACCCTTCATTGGGAAGAAGAAGGTATCTGCTGTGTATCCACAAAGAAACCAAGGGAGAGCTAAGCGCTGACCAATGTTAAGGGCCGTTATGATCCCAAATATGACATATGATCAACCGAGGAGTAACCAACCAAGGGTGGAAAGGCCAGTTCGGCAATTCACCAGACTTAATATAACTATAGCCCATATTTTACCACATCTGCTGAAATATAACTTGGAAACTTTGAAGGAGGCTCCAAATAATCCCAACATGGCGTCCCCCCATTATCACCCGAATGCCAGATGCGCATATCATTCCGAAAGCCCGGGCCATGACACCAATAACTGTTGGGCTTTGAAAAACAAGATCCAAGACCTCATAGATGCCAAGGAAATTGAATTTGAGGCGCCCGAGAAACCAAATGTCATTTCCGCTCCCATGCCTAGTGTTGTACCCCAAAATTTTCCCTCTCATTTTATCAAGATTCTCCTCACAAGATTTCTTGGACTCAAGGCCTGATTAGGGTTTGCTCAGCTCAAGACCTCTCCTTGCACTGATAACCTGAAATTAGGGTTTGAATTTGCACAGGTATTTTTGGACTTTCAATGCCTCATGTGACTTTCATACTTCATGTTGGACCTCTAAGATTGCTCATACCAAGTTTCAAGCCTTGAATCACTTTTTTGCCCAGTCAATTGGACAATTGACCTAAAAATCAGCTGTATTGAGGGAAAAGTCAACCATGGCCAATTTACAGTCAAACCTCATAATTTTTGATCCACATCAACATTATAGGCTCATATAAACCATTTGATCAAGTTTTGACCACAACTCCTCAAGAAATTTGATCAGATTATCAAAAGGGCAAAATGGTCAAAATTAGGGTTTTGACTGTAGAAGGGCAATTTCTGATTTTTCACCTAGCCAATGGTAAATTGGGTTCAAGCATGGTTTCAAGGAATCAATGGTACCATCTTGAGCTAATCACAAGGTTCAAAAGATCTCAAATGCATTGGATTGACATATGATTTTTCCAGTCAACTGATCAAAAATCAACTGTACACTGAAAAGTCAAACTTTGACTTTTTGATCAAAATCAAGTGCCAAGGGTCATATTTCATCAAGATGTGTCAAAATGTGAAACTTGTTGACCAAGAAACCTAATTTTGAAAATTAGGGTTTTAATTTGAAATTTTTCATAACTTAGAATTTTTCTAAGTTATGAAAATTTCTTATTTTCCCCCAACTTTTCCCAACTTTTTTACCATGATGAAATTGGATTCAAAGAAAACTTCCAACATGAAAGTTGTAGTCCTACACAAAATATACAACTTTTATTCACAAAGTTTTCCCAAATGATGCTTGGATCTCAAGTTATGATTTTGTGAATAGGGGTCCATAAACTTTTTAACTTAGTGAAATTTTGCCCTAGTTTAGGCAGATTTTTGACCTAACTTCATGGCAACTTTTCACCTAGTTCCAAGAGGAATCTAAAAATGAATTTCAAAGATGGATTGTAGAGCATGTTACAAGATTTCCAAAATGTCCAAGAACTCTCCAAGATCATTTATGGTTAGGGAGAATCGAAGAAATGAAAATGGCAATTTATCACTTTTGTCCAAGGCATTTTTCACATTGGTTCAACTTGCAAATCTGTCCTAGCATGCTTGTACTTGGTATTAAAGGTCCTAATCATTTCTACACTCCATAATTGAATGCTAATTCAGTGGACAATGGCTTTATTTTAATCTTTGGAGCATTGTACATTGAATTAATCCATTTATGGCATAAAGTTCACATTGCTACTTTGATAAAGCATGCTTTTTGAAATTTTGTATTTCTTGAGCCATGGAGCTGATCTCTTGTTGCCAAAAATATCCACAAACATCAGGAAACTTGTACCAACTCTCATCAGACCTCAAGCTAGCCTGTACAAGCCTTTGGCTTTGTCACTTCACCTTTTCTTCAAAAGCAAGCAAACTTGCAAAAGTCAAGCAAGCTTGTGTATCTGATAAAACCAAGACTTTGTATCATTTCGAACAACCTGAGAACATTGTAACAAGCCAATACACGAATCCATAGCATTCAAAACACCCTCAAACACCAAAAAACCACATTTCTGCCCAAAATAGGGAAACCTCTGCAAATCACTAGCCAAATCATATTTTGCTCGTGCATTTTTTGTTTCAAGGCTTCAAACATATTCCATACATCACCCCAAAGCTGTCCAGGCCTTTGTCTTGCACCTGTAAATCCTATTTCAAGCTTCACCATTTTCACTTTTTTGAGTTTGCAGGTTGACTTCTACAAAGAGTTCCAAGCAACTTCAAGGCAAGCTGAGCATTGATATAGCTTGAGGGAACTTCAAGCAAGCTCACACGACCTTTAAGCCTCACTCAAAGTTCCCACATTTCCATATCCAAACTCAATTGAACAAGGTATTTGTCAAGTTTATATCTCTCTATTTAGGCATCCTTAAGCTTAGGTTTGTGAAGCAAAAATGTAGTCCTTAACATGCTTGAGTTGTACATATGCATAGGTTCCATTTATATTAACTGAGCTAAGAGTATTTGATTGTTGAAGTTTATGAAAAAACTAGGTCAGAATTTAGGGCCATTAAAATTCTCTCTGTCCTTTGAGAGTTAGGTCACAAAATGGATATGGTTGGAATTGTGGTTAAAAATGCTATAAATTTCATGTTGTAAGTTTTTGATTTCATGCAAGCATGAGCAAGAACAGGATTGGCTCAGAAACGCGCGCAGGAGGAAGAAGCCAACGACAGGGATGAAGTGTATGGGCCTGGCGCGCCTGGGCTTGGCTTTTCTGACTTTTTGCACCCCCCTTTTACTTTTTGCACCCCCTTGCATATTTTTATATTTTTTTTTTGTATTTTCTTGCATAATTTATATTTTCTGACTTTATTATTTTTTCTGAACATTAAAAATCCCAAAAATATTTTCCTAATTTTTTGCATTTTATTTTATTATTTTTATTATTTTTTATAACATAAAAATAGTTTATTAGGTTTAATAGAATTTATTTTCTTAAATAAACTTGTAAATAATATTAGAATACTTAAATATTTTATTTTATTATATTATACACACAAAATGTTATTTTCTCACATATTTTAATTTTTAATATTTATACATAATATTATTATTATTTTCCTTGTACATAAATGAATAAAAAGAATATTAGAAAACATATATTTTTCTTTTAAACAAAATTAGGGTTTCTTCACCCTTTCAAAAATAATCACAATATTTTTCTTATTTTAGACTTAAATAATTTATTTTTCACATACATAAAATAAATACAAAAACATCTTTTGCATATTTACATTTTTATTGCATATTTGAATAATTGTTTATTTGTTTATTTGTACAATAAATTCAATTTGGTTGTAATAGTTTTAGGGTTTTATTTTGAGCAATACCCTCCTATTCAAAACTTGTATCCCCTTCCCCATAATATTGTTGTAATAGTCTAGATTTACTTTGCGCATTTTATTGCTTTCATATACCATGATAGTAAACTAGGGTTTGTATGCAAAGACCAAAAATCAAACAAATAGCATGACCTAAATACAAGAAAAAAATGCATGAAAAATGACAACACCTTGCACACAAGCAGCTCTAGGGTTTCACCCACTTGGTTGCCTTAAAAAATGGCCATGGTATGCATGCTAGGTATCTTGGCAAAATCAAACAAAACAAAAAGATCATAGTCCCTCGATGATGCTATCTTGGTTGCCTAAACAAAGATGATCTTAGTCCCTCAAAACGTGCTAAAGATACTTGGCAATATTGTTATCATGGTCATACGATGACCCACACCCGTCCCGTTTAACATCCAAAGATAGGGTTGTTTACCAATGCAATGGTAAATCAACAATGTCAAAGGAATAAAAATGTGTAGGAAAGACTTTTGAGTAGGTAGAATGCTTCTAGTTACTTGATCAATTTGCAAACCATCCTTGCTATTTTCAAACAAACATACACAATTTCAAAACATTTTCAAACAACTCTCAAAACATTGAAACATTTTTCAAAAGACAAACATCTTTGTATACATTCTTACAAACAAGAATCATTACAAAGATTGCCTAAACAAAGGCCCTCTTTTAAAAATACTTTCAAAACCACACAAAACACCATTTCAAACAATTGGAAAAGCAAAGCAAGTGATCTAAACAAGTAACCAAGAGCCCATGGAAAACCATGGATGAAAAGGGTGCTAGAACCTTCCCTTTTCATAATCTACCCCCCAAACTAAAGAAAACATCTCAAAGGTCTTTCCTGTGCTTTTTGACCTTTCCTTTTGGATAAAATAAAAGTCGGTGGCGACTCTTGCTAAACCGAAACATTTGCGAACACAAACACAAAACCTCAAGTCAGTTCTCCCACTATATCACACCTAGACATGGTCACAACACCAATGCTATCAAGGAAGATTTATTTGTTGCTACAGTAGATGAACTTTTGACTCCGCTCCCGATCATTAAGATGAATTTGCTGAAAGCTGGTATATTCCCAGGTTGTAAAAAAGACTGCTGTATTTGCTTATCCTCTCCAATTGATTGCCCTCTGTTGAAGACATATATCCAACGCCTGATTGATAACCAAGAAATTCTGTTTGAGAATGTTCCTGTTTCACCCATTCCTATTGAAGAATTTTCAATCATAACCATCTATGCCAATCCTTCCAGGGTCCCCAAAAGACCCGTTAGGATTACATCAGCTCCGAAGATTACTCCGCTCATAATTACAATACCCGGGTCGGTCCCATACAAATCAGACAAAACAGTACCGTGGAATTACGATGGAGAAATCTACTACCACAGTATTAAACAAGATGGATTGACCACCGAAGAAGAAAGCTCCGAAGAAGAAAATTCTGACATTAGCAATATTGTCAGAACTAGTAAGATTACCCGCAGTGGTAGAATCTTCTCTCCAGAGATTGCCCCTCCAAAGGTAGTTTTTGGACCCGTGGCTGTTTCGAAGATTACCTTTGTACCAGTAACCATACCTGCAAGTGCACCTACCGACAAAAATGACACGATCTATGATGTTGTCCCTACCAACACTTCTACTGCTGAATATCGAGGGAAAAGCATTCAAGAAGAGCCTGTCCGGACAAAGGCTCAATCACTAGCTATCCCCGAAACATCCAAGAAGGAAATGGAAGAAATCCTGAGGATAATAAAGAAAAGCGACTATGCCGTGGTTGAACAGTTGGGGAAAACTCCCTCCAAGATCTCCATGCTAGCCTTGCTGCTGTGCTCTGAGGCACACGCAAAAGCTCTGGTAAAATTTTTGAAGACAACCCATGTGCCACAAGAGACGTCTGCTGACCAGTTCCAAGACTGTGTGGCCAGTTTAACAGCTAATAACGACCTAGGCTTCTCTGATGCTGACTTGACACCCAGAGGGAGAAAACACAACGAGGCTTTGCATGTCTCTGTGGAGTGTAGAGGAACGACTCTGGCCTATGTCTTGGTGGACACGGGTTCATGTTTGAACATTTTACCGAAGAAAGCCCTTGACAGATTGGATTGCGAAGGGCTGACTCTAAAACCCAATAACATAGTTGTGAGAGCGTTTGGTGGTTCGAAGAGGATGGTCCACGGGGAGGTGGACATCCCGATAAAGGTGGGAACTCAGACCTTCAATTCAACTTTCTATGTGATAGACATCCGTCCTTCTTACTCCTGTCTGTTAGGACGTCCCTGGATCCATAATGTCGGTGCTGTCACCTTCACACTACATCGGATGCTGAAATACCCGGTCCAAGGAAAGATCATAACTGTCCATGGAGAAGAGGAGTACATGATTAGTCATCTAAATTCCTTCCGATATGTGGAGTTGGATGGCGAGTTCATTGAAACTCCTTTTCAACATTTCGAAGAGGTTTCTCAAGAAGTAGCGGTGACCAAGGCGTTATCCTTGATTCCCAAGATCACAAGACCTCCACTTAGGATGTCATCTCTAAAGGACACTAAGGAAGTAGTAGAAGAGGGTGGATGCACCATCTGGGGGGGGGGGGGGGGGGGCAGCTTCCGGATATTCCGTATAAATCAGACAAGTTTGGCTTGGGGTTTAATTCAACTGCTCATAAGGTTGTGCGCCGTGCCCGTGCTGGAGGGCCACCTTTGAAGATTAGTAACCGAGAGGTCAACGCAGTGGAAGATGTTGAAGAAGATGGCCGCTTGGAAGATTGGATATTTCCTACTGTCAACGGAGGACTTCGCAACTGGGAAGCCAGAGACTTTGTCCCAATAACTTTCATCCCTCAGTAATTTATCTTTTACATTTCTGTTGGACTTGTAATATTCACGAACAATTCGCACTTTAAAAACCTTGTGTCTTACCCGAGGTACAATGGTCCATTTGTAAGGATTTTTATTTCATCTTCATATGACATTCAATGAATCATGGACGCTTTTTCACATACAAACCTTTTGTGCTCATTGTCTTTCTTTTACATTTTATTGTTTAAAGATGGCTATACCCTTAAACACACCCACACTCACAAATGCAGATACCCCTCCATTCCGGATCTCATGGGTAACGATACTGCTATAGCCTTTAGTGACTCTTAAGATCCAATCTATCAAGCTGAATATGAAGGTGAAGAAGATTGTGAAGTGCCAGGGGAATTGGCCAGACTACCACAACAAGAGGAAAGAGATATTCAGCCTCATGAGGAACCGTTAGATACAATCAACTTGGGTACCGAGGAAGATAAAAAGGAAATCAAAGTGGGTGCCAATCTAGAGCCGAGTGTCAAGGAGCGTCTAATTCAGCTATTGCATAATTATGTTGAGATCTTTGCCTGGTCATACAAAGACATGCCAGGACTTGATACAGACATTGTGGTGCATCGTCTACCCACAAGAGAGACTGTCCACCAGTGAAGAAAAAAGTCCGCCGCATGAGACCTGACATGTCAGAGAAGATCAAAGCGGAAATCATGAAACAATTCAACACTGGATTTTTGGCCGTCACTTCCTATCCTCAATGGGTTGCCAACATTGTTCCCGTGCCTAAAAAGGATGGAAAAGTACGAATGTGCATGGATTATAGAGATTTAAACAGGGCCATCTCTAAAGATGATTTTCCACTTCCCCACATCGACATCCTGGTTGACAATACGGCCCAGCACAAAGTGTTTTCCTTCATGGACGGATTCTCAGGCTATAACCAGATCAAAATGGCACCTGAGGACATGGAGAAAACTACATTTGTCACACAGTGGGGCACATTCTGCTACAAAGTGATGCCATTCGGACTGAAGAATGCCGGGGCAACCTATTAACGCGCCATGGTAGCTTTGTTTCATGATATGATACATCATGAGATAGAGGTCTATGTAGATAACATGATAGCTCGATCACAAACTAAAGAGGAACACCTTGATCACTTGCAAAAGCTGTTTGTGAGATTGAAGGAGTACAAGCTAAGGTTGAATCCAAACAAGTGCACATTCGGAGTCCGGTCTGGTAAACTCTTAGGTTTCTTCGTCAGCAACAAAGGCATCGAGGTTGATCCTGCCAAGGTTAAAGCGATACAAGAAATGCCTGCTACTCGTACTGAGAAGGAAGTCAGAGGATTCTTGGGATGCCTGAACTATATTTCCAGATTCATTTCTCACCTAACAACTACTTGTGAGCCAATCTTCAAACTATTGAAGAAAGATCAAGTAGTCAGATGGAACGACGAATGCCAGGTTGCTTTTGACAAGATCAAGGAGTATTTACAAGAGCCTCCTGTTTTGATGCCACCAGTCGAGGGAAGACCACTGATCATGTATCTGACCGTTTTAGAGAACTCAATGAGGTGTGTATTGGGGCAGCAGGACGAGTCTGGCCAAAAAGAGCATGCTATTTACTACCTGAGCAAAAATTTTACCGACTATGAAACCAGATATTCACTGCTCGAGAAAACTTGCTGCACTCTGGCATGGGCTGCTTGCCGGCTAAGACAGTATATGTTGACTCATACCACTTTGTTGATATCTAAGATGGATCCGATAAAGTACATCTTCGAAAAGCCTGCTCTGTCTGGAAGAATAGCTAGATGGCAGATGATCTTAATAGAATATGACATATAATACACTACCCAAAAAGCTATAAAGGGCAGTGTGCTAGCTGATCATCTTGATCATCAAGCTGTAGAAGATTATCAGTCCATGAAGTTTGAAATCCCGGATGAAGACATCATGACATTAGACAACTGTGAAGAAATCAGACCATATGTCGGACCTGAACAAGGATCCCGATGGACCCTGTTCTTTGATGGGGCATCCAATGCACTTGGTAATGGTATCAACGCTGTACTCATATCTCCGGAAGGGTGTCATACTCCCTTTACTGCCAGACTTTGCTTCAATTGTACGAACAACATGGCGGAATACGAAGCATGCATCTTTGGTCTCAAGGCTGCCATATACTTGGGAATCAAATCTTTATATGTGTTTGGAGATTCAGCTTTGGTCATCAGTCAGATCAAAGGAGAGTGGGACACTAAGCATCCAAACCTTATCCCTTACAAAGAACATGTTTTGACATTGTTACCACATTTTGAGCAGATTACCTTCGAGCACTTCCCGCGAGAAGAAAATTAGCTAGCAGATGCTCTAGCCACAATGTCATCTATGTTTAAACTTAATTGGGATAACGAGGCTCCCCAGATCACCATTGAACGAATGGGCGAACCAACACACTGTCACGAGATTAATATTGAAGAGGTAGTGGACTAGACTTGGTTTCATGAAGTCAAGAGGTATCTCGAGGCTCAAGAATATCCAGAAGGAGCTTCAATCAATGATAAAAATTTCTTAAGGAGATTCTATGCTAAGTTCTTCTTGAGTAATGGCATCCTGTACAAACGCAATCATGACTCTATTACGCTCCGTTGTATGGATAAGATTGAGGTTGAAAAGATCATGGCTGAATTACATGTAGGTACCTTTGGCACTCACTCCAGTGGGCATACGATGGAGAAGAAAATCCTACGGGCAGGCTATTATTGGTCTACCATGGAAGCGGATTGCTATCAACACTCTCAGACCTATCATAAGTGTCAAATTTATGCTGACAAGGTGCACGTACCTCCGGTTCCTCTAAATGTCTTGACGGCTCCTTGGCCTTTTGCTATGTGGGGAATTGATATGATTGGGGAGATCAAGCCTACAACCTCCAATGGACACCGCTTCATTCTAGTGGCCATTGACTATTTTACGAAATGATTCGAAGCAGCTTCCTTCGCATCCGTTACTAAGAATGTTGTTGCCTGCTTCATCAAGCAGAATCTCATTTGCCGGTATGGTATCCCAGAATGGATCATCACTGATAATGGTACAAACCTTAACAATACTATGATCACCGCCTTGTGCGAGCAGTTCAAGATTCAACATCACAATTCATCCCCCTATCGGCCAAAGATGAATGGTGCAGTCGAAGCTGCTAATAAAAACATTAAAAAGATCATACAGAAAATGAAAGTCACCTACAAGGACTGGCATGAGATGCTGCCATTTTCTCTCCACGGGTACCGTACCACGACTCACACATCAACTGGGGCAACACCCTATTCTTTGGTTTATGGCATGAAGGATGTCTTGCCTATTGAGGTTCATATCCCCTCTTTGAGAATCATGAAGGATGCAGGTTTGAATGAAGACGATTGGATCCATACTCGACTTGATCAACTAAACCTAATTGATGAAAAGAGACTCACTGTTGTTTTCCATGGTCGGATGTATCAAAAACGAATGATCAAGGCTTTCAACAAGAAAGTTAGACGCCAAGTATATCAAGTTGGAGATCTAGTGATCAAACGCATTATCTTACCACAAAGTGATCCCAGGGGCAAATGGACTCCTACCTATGAAGGACCATTTGTAATCAAGAACATCTTCTCCGATGGGGCAATGATCTTAACCACCATGGACGGTGATGACCTACCACACCCTGCGAATGCAGACATAGTCAAAAGATATTACGCATAAGAGACCCGCTAGGTTGACACACCTAGGCAAAAAAGGGCATCCCGGCGAACCAAAAGGTTCGGGCAAAAATTAGGGATAAAATAAAAAAAATCTATACACCCGGCAAGTTGAAAACCCGAAAGGGCGACTTGGGCAAAAAAGGGTTTCCCGGTGGACTGAAAACCCGAAAGGGTGGTCCAGGCAAAAGTTAGGGAATTAAAGCGTATGACTATGTCCCGTTGGATCACTTTGAAGACAATCTCTTCACTGACAAACTTGAGGTTTCTGATCAATTCAATCATCTTTGGACGAAGCAACAAATAGACAAGATATTCAGAGATACAAAGGCTATAGCAGGATGGGAACCCCATGGGATTATCACACATAGCTGTCTTTCTTTGTATAATTTTTTCTTACTTTTATGGCACCATCCTCTTACTAGGATGTCTGTCTCCTTTGTACAAAATACTTATTCAAAGTAAATACAAAGATATCTCTTTAAAATACAGAAAACCATTTGTTCCTTTACACTTGTGTTTTATTTGCAAAAACGTCCAATGATTCATTAATGAACATATGCATTTGAACATAATTACTGTTTACAAATAAACAAAATGAAAAGGACAATTACTGATAGGTTGAAGGGACATGAAAACATTCCTAGACCACTCCATATTCCCCACAGAGTTTTCAATAATCCCCAGTGGAACAAAACTCCTAACTACCCTACAGAACGAAGCTTCTAGTTTATCAATCCCCGGTGGAAACCATCCAGTTCCTCCAAATCCCCCAGCAAGTTATTTGAAGCCTGAAATCCATCCGGATAGCAGCTGACTTATGATATTCTCCAACAGAGCAAAAACTCCCATCCATTAATCCCCAGTAGAAGACACCAAAATTCTCTGGATTCCCCAAGCAGATTCCTCAAGCAGTATACGACTTTTCTCTCACAACAGAATTTTTGTCAATACTCAAACTTCAAGACATGAAGAATCCACATATCCTGAGCAGCAGTCAAGGATTTATTTTCCTCAGCAATACAGCAAATCAGCTTACATGTGCATACATTACATCTATATATCATAAACATTGATAAAATACATATATTGAATCATACATTTCATGCAACATAATTTTATGTTCCAGCTAACATTTTACCCTTTTCAGGATAAGATTAACAGCTACCGCTAACAATATGCAATCATGATACAATTCAGATACGCTCCAGACACGGACGCTATTCTGTAACTCATTTAGATTTCAACCTTCAGATACAGTCAAATACGCTCCAGACACGGATTCCATTCTGTTACTCATTCAGATTTCAACCTTCAGATACAGTTCAGATACACTCCAAACACGGATGCCATTCTGATACTCATTCAGATTCCAACTATCAGTTACGATTCGGATACGCTCCAGACACAGACGCCATTCTGTTACTCATTCAGATTCCAAGCCCAGATACAGTTCAGATACGCTCCAGATACGAATGCCATTCTAACACTTATTCAGACTTCAAGTTCAGATACGCTCCAGACACGGACGCCATTATGTTACTCATTCAGATTTAAACTTTCAGATACAATTTTAGATACGCTCCAGACACGGAAGCCATTCTTTTACTCACTCATATTTCAAGTTCAGATACAGTACGAATACGCTCCAGACACGGAAGCCATTCTGTCGTTCATCTAGATTCATATTTCAGATACAGTTCAGATACGTTCCAGACACGGCCACCATTCTGATACTCATTCTTTCAGCTTACAACTTACACTTCAACATACATTCTTGGATGGAATCTACAAGCCCATCTCCAACAAGACTCTATCTCTTCTCCAAATGGCATCTTTAAGCCCATTTCCCTCAGCTACACATTATCGAGTGCAAATTTATGGGCACTCTAGTGTAAATCAACTTTCACCTTCGAGTCACGAATGGCAAAACTCGCCAATCTAACTCTCCTGGTTTAAGAAGATTGAACAGGGGAAGATGTTGTACCCCAAAATTTGCCCTCTCATTTATCAAGACTTTTCTCACAAGATATCTTTGACTCAAGACTGGTTATGGTTTGGTCAACTCAAGGCATATCTTCTTGCACTGATGACCCAAAATTGGGGTTTGAGTTTGCACAAGGATTTTTGGACTATCAATGCTTCATGTGACCTTAAAACATCATTATGGATCCCTAAGATTGCTCATGACAAGTTTCAAGCTTTGAACCATATTTTTTATCAGTCAATTGGACAGTTGACCTAAAAATCAACTGTATTGGGTAACAAGTCAACCATGACCAATTTACAGTTAAACTTCATAATTTTTGATCCACAACAACATTTTTAACTCACATGTATGGTCAAGTTTGGATCACAATTCCTCAATAAATTTGATCAAATCATCAAAAGGGAAAAATAGTCAAAATTAGGGTTTTGACTGCGGAAGGGCAACTTCTGATTTTTAACCTAGCAAATGACCAATTGAGTTCAAGCATGATTTCAAGGATTCAATGGCATCATCTTGACTTAATTACATTGCTCAAAACATCTCAAATTCATTGGATTGACAAATGAAATTTGCAGTCAACTGATCAAAAGTCAACTATACACTGAAAAGTCAAACTTTGACTTTTTGGTCAAAATCAAGTGCCAAGGGTCACAATTCATCAAGACATGTCAAAATGTGAAACTTGTTCACCAAGAAAACCAATTTTGAAAATTAAGGTTTGAATTTGAAAATTTTCATAACTTAGAAATTTTCTAAGTATAAAATTTTTTCTTATTTTTTCTCAACTTTACACCACTTTTACACCATGATGCATAATGATTCAAGGAAAGTTCCCAACATGAAAGTTGTAGATCTCCATAAAGTATACAACTTTTCTTCACAAATGTTTCCATAAAGATGCTTGGATCTCAAGATATAAATTTGTGAATACATGGTCATAAACTTGTTAACTTAGTGAAATTTTCCCCTAATCTAGGCAGGTTATGGACCCAACTTCATGAACATTTTTCACCTAGTTCCAAGAGGTATCTCAAAATGAATTTCAAATATGAATTATAGATAACATTGCAAGATTTCCAAAATGTCCAAGAACTCCTCAAAATCATTTTTGAGTAGGGAGAATCGAAGAGAGGAAGTTGGCATTTTCTCACTTTTTGTTCAAGCCATTTCATGAAGAACCAAGTTGCAAATCAATGCTATGCTGGCTAATTCATACTGTACAGGTCCTAAAATTGTTCCACACTCCTTAATTAAATGCTTACTAAGTTGACAAATCCTCTATCCATGCTTTTGAACCTTTATCCAACTTGTAATTCCATTTATGACAAAAAGGTTCCATTGCCATTTTGAAAAAGAACCACTTTTGCAAACTTTACAATTTTGAGCTTTGAACCTGTCCCCTTGATGTATACAAACCAAACAGGTCTCAAGCAAGTTTTACAAACTCATACCAACCCTAAGCAAGCTGGTACAAGCATGTGAAGCTTTGGTCTTGTCACTTTGCTTCATGTACAAGAAAGTTGGCAAAAAGGCTAGAATTTGCACAGCTGATAGAGAGCTGACCTAAAACCATTTCAATACTAATATACCAACATTATGCAACACATATGACACTTAGCCAAGACCTGAAATACTCTCAGCAAGAAAAACACCAAAAACCTGCTCAAACACACAGTTTCTGCACAAGCATCCCCACCTTCCATTTGGCTCATGCGTTTTGTGTTTAGATCATTCCAACACCTTACATACTTGATATCAAACCCATCCAAACCATCATCCCTATTCCGTAATCTCTTTTCCACCATCTGCCATTGTTGACTTTGAAGCTCGCAGTTGGACTTGGTCAGGGAGTTCTAGCCACTGTCAAAGCAAGACAAGGGTTGGAATAGATTCAGGGAAGCTCAAGGAAGCTCAAGCAAGCATCAGGCCTCCATTAAATTCACTACATTTCCATACACGATTCTAGATGAAGGAGGTAAATTTTCAAACTCTATCTCATTGTACATGCAACCTTAGGCCACGATCTGTGAATAAAAAATGTAGTTCTCATCATAAAGAAGCTGTACATACCATTATCTTGCATTAATTTTACTTGTGCTAAGAGAATTTGAAACTTGAAATTTCTGGAAATATTAGGTCAAGATTTAGGGCTGTTTAAATTCTCTTTAATATTTGATAGTTATATTACATAGCTTACATGGTTGGAATCGTGAGTTCAAGCTCTACATTTTTCATGTTATAAGTTTTTATTTTCATGGAAGTATGAGGAAGTTAGAGGTGATCCGGCCAAGGCTTGAGGAAGAAGATGAAACAGGGCAAGGACGCGTTTTGTAATATGTTGTTTTTGTTTCAGTAAAGACAATGGATGTATAGCCACCCCAGTGGTAAAGCAGCGCGCTGGTAAGACCCATATCCTGAGTTTGAACCTGCGCGCTACTTTTGCATTTTCACATTTTTTCCTTTTCAATTTTTGTGAACTTTTTTGCAGATTGGGCTTAGCTTCCTGGGCCAGTATTTTTGCTAACATCACCACAAATTTTCTACATCACCCCCTGCCAACTCTTTCTACATTTTTATTTCTTATTTGTTTTATTTATATATTTAATATTTTAAATATTTCTTTTAATGCATAAAAAAATCTTAAAAATGTAAATTAATATATTACACTTTTATTTTTTATTTTTTTTATTTTTTTTTATTTCTCACATAAAAATATAGTTTATTTTAATAGGATATAATTTATTTTTCTTAATAAATTTGTAAATATAATTAAATATACTTAGTATTTTTATTTTGCATTTCATATTTATAAATCCCTATTTTTTGCATACATACAAAACTTTATATTTTATTACAATATTATTTATTATTTTTACACAAGAAAATACACAAAATAATACATATAAAAACTTTATTTTCTTTTAATAAAATTAGGGTTAAACCCCTTTAAAAAAAACTAAATCTTTTTCCTTATATTTTTAGGTTTAGATTAAATATTCTTTTACATAAAAACAAGAAACAAAAATCTTTTTCTTACATGTACATTGTATTACATTTTAAATATTGTTTTGTATTTATCTTAAATTCGTACAAATTCGATTTGGTTGTAATAATGTATTTAGCTTTATATTCTTGCAAAATCCCCATTCAAATTTGTATTCCCCCTCCCATAAAATTGTTGTAATAGCTTAGTATATTTATATTATGCAATTTATTGCTTTATATGCCATGATTAGTAATTAGGGTTTGTATGACAAGAAAAAAATAGAGCAAAATAGAACACATGTGATACAGTGGGAGAACTGACTTGAGGTTTTGCGTTTTGTCGTAAATGTCGCGGTTAGCAAGAGTCATCACCGACTTTTCTTTTATCCAAAAGGAAAGGTAAAAAAGCACAGGAAAGACCTTTGAGATGTTTTCTTGATTTTGGGGGGTAGATTATGAAAAGGGAAGGTGCTAGCACCCTTTTCATCCATGGTTTTCCATGGGCTCTTAGTTACTTGCTTAGATCACTTGCTTTGCTTTGTTTGAAATGGTGTTTGGTGTGATTTTGAAAGTATTTTGAAAAAAGAGGCCATTCGTTTAGGCAATCTTTGTAATGATTCTCGTTCGTAAGAATGTATACAAAGATGTTTGTCTTTTGAAAAATGTTTCAATGTTTTATAAGTTGTTTGGAAATGTGTGTGTGTGTTTTTGAAAATAGCAAGGATTGTTTGAAAAGGAGCAAGTAACTTAGAAGATATCTACCTACTCAAATGTATTTCGTGTGCATTTCTATTCCTTTGACATTGTTGATTTACCATTGATTTGGTAAACAACCCTATCTTTGGATGTAAACGGGACGGGCGTGGGTCATCGTATGACCATGATAGCAATGTTGCCAAGTATCTTAGCTTTTTTGAGGGACCAAGATCATTTTGTTTAGGCAACCTTTGAATATCATCATCGAGGGACTATGATCTTATACTTGTTTTGTTTTTCCAAGATACTTCGCATGCGTAACATGGCCATTTTATTTTAGGCAACCAAGTGGGAGAAATCCTAAGGGTGTTTGTGTGCAAAGTGTGTCATTTTCATACTTTTCTCTTGCATTTAGGGTTTTCTATTTTGCTCTGTTTTTTTTCTTATCATGCAAAACCCTAATTTACTAAACATGGTATATGAAAGCAATAAATTGCGTAAAATCAACTAAGCTATTACAAAAATTATTATGGGAAGGGGGATACAAGTTTTGAATGGGGATTTTGCACAAATATAAACCTAAATATATTATTACAACCAAATCGAATATTGTGCGAATTAAATAAATATACAAATTGTTGTACCCCAAAATTTGCCCTCTCATTTTATCAACATTTTTCATCACCAGGCTCTTGGAACTCAAGACCAAGCTAGGGTTTGCTCTGCTCAAGACATCTCCTTGCACTGTTGACCCAAATTAGGGTTTGAGTTTGCACAGGGATATTTTGGCCTATAATACCCAAATTGACTTTCATACTTCATGTTGGACTCACAAGTTTGTCCATACCAAGTTTCAAGCATTGAATCAAATTTTTGCCCAGTCAATTGGACAGTTGACCTAAAAATTAACTATATTGGGGAAAAAGTCAACTGTGGCCAATTTACAGTCAAACCTCATGAATTTTGACCCACATCAACATTATTAACTCATATGAACCATTTGATCAAGTTTGGATCATAATTCCACAAGAAATTTGATCAGATCACCAAAAGGGCAAAATGGTCATTTTTAGGATTTTGACTGTACAAAGGCAATTTTTGACTGTTTGACCTAGCCAATGGAAAATCAAGCTCAACCATGGACTCAAGGGCTCAAAGGCATCATCTTGACCTATTCAACAAATTCAAAAGGTCTCAAATGCATAGGATTGACAGATGAATTTTTCAGTCAACTGATCAAAATTTGACTGTACACTGAAAAGTCAAACTTTGACTTTTTGGTCAAAATCAAATGCCAAGGGTCATTTTTCATCAAGATATGTCAAATTATGAAACTTGTTCATCAAGAAACCCAAAATTGCAAATTAGGGTTTGAAATTGAAAAATTTCATAACTTAGAAATTTTCTAAGTTATGAAATTTTCTTAATTTTTCCTAACTTTGCCCCACATTTTCCCCATGATGCAAATGGATTCAAACAAAACTTACAACATGAAAGTTTTAGTCCTCCACAAATTATACAACTTTTATTCACAAAGTTTCCTCAAAAGAATCTTGGATCTCAAGTTATGATTTTTGGAACAAGGGTCCCTAAAACTTTTAACTTAGAGAAATTTTGCCCTAGTTTAAGCAGGATTTTGACCCATCTTCTTGGCCATTTTTAACATAGTTCCACTTGGAGTCTCAAGTTTCATTTCAAAGATTGATTATAGTACATGTTTCAAGCTTTCCAAATTGTCCAAGAACTCCTCAAACACATTTGTGGTTAGGGAGAATCGAATGCTTGAAGTTGGCAAAAACTCACTTTGTAACCATGGCCAATACATGTTCATGCAAGTTGCAAAATCTGACCAAGATAGCTTTGTACTTAATTACAGGTCTCTAAACCAATTTACACTCAAAAATTTAATGCAAATACATTGGTTAGAGGCATTGTTCTGATCAAGGGAGCATTATACAATGAACATTTCCAGTTTGGGCATAAAGATCACACTTCCATTTACATAAAGCATGCTTTATGTCAAGTTTCATTTCTTGAGCCATACACCAAGCCTTTTGCTGCAAACAAGGCTCCCTAATGTCAGGCAAAGCTCAACAACTTTGTGCAGCTAGGTTCAAAGCCAGTACAACCTTGCATTGTTAACTCTCACATTTTGCTTCAAAACCAAGGCATTGTACCAAAAGTCCATAACTCACACATCTGATAAAATAAACTCAAGCCAAGTTTTCAAACAAGTTTCTCAAATCCTTGTAAGCCAGAAACACGAGCCTTTCACCTCTAAAACACCCTTGTACTCAAAAACCACATTTTCTTGCAAAACAGGGCAGGACCTGCAAATCACAAGCCAAATCACATTCCACTCGTGCGTTTTGCTTGCAATCAGCTCCAATACCTTCCATTCAACTCACTCAAGCTATCCCAAACCTCCATTGCCAACTGTAACTCCATTTACAGTGTTCACCATTTTTGTTTGGAAGCTTTACAGGTTGAGTTCTGTAGGAAGATTCAGGCCATTTCAAAACAAACTAAGCATTGGGAAAGATTCAGAGAACATCAAGCAAGCTCAAAATAACCTCAGGCCTCACTGAAAGTTGCTGCATTGTCCAACTCGAACTCAACTGAAACAGGTTTTTCATGAACTTCTATCTCTCTATTTAGGAACATTTAGCCTTAGGTTTGTGAATGAAAGATGTAGTACTCATTGCCCTGAAACCATACATATGCTCAGTTTTCATTTATATTAAACGTGCTAAGAGAATTTCATCCATGAACTTTCTGAAAAAACTAGGTTAGAAATTAGGGCCAGAGAAATTCTCTCTGGTCTTTGAGAGTTAGATTAAGTTCTTTATTTGGTTAGATTCGTGATTTGATGCTCTACAAGTTTCATGTTTTAAGTTTTGTCAAAAGATCACAAATACAGGAGATACGAGTTTATGTGACAGGCGCACGTTTTCTGTTGTCCCAAGGAAGAAGATGAAGCTGATGGGCTGGGCTTGGCTTCTTGCTTCTAACACCCTCCTTTTGCTAAATGCACCCCCTGGCCCATTTCCTTTATATTTTGTCATTTTTATATTTTTATTTCATTTCTGACTTTGATTATTTATTTCCAACCATAAAAAATGCCTAAAAAAATATTTCTCATAATTTTTACATTTATTTTGATATTTATTTTAATTATTACTAGCATTAAAACATTTTCTATACTTGTATATTATTTTGTTTAAGCTTGAAAATAATGCAAATAATACTCTTATTTTCATTTCTATTTTTTTTATTCACACCAAAAATATTTTATTGAATATATTGTATTTTTGTAAATATTTTATTTTTATTTTTATATATTTAACATATTTAATATATAAATATATACATATATACTTTATTTTATAATAAAATATGGAATAAAAATACAAAAAAATAGTACACTTTATTTTTTATACTAAAAAACACCTTTTTTTAATATATTTTTATTTTTGTACATATTAATATATTTTTGTATATAAATAATGTAATATTATTTTCTTTAAAGAAAATTAGGGTTTACCCCTTTATAAAAAATTAATCTTTTTTTATTTTACATATTTCTTTGCATTTCTTTACATTTAAAAATACTTTGCATACATGAAAACTTTTTTGCATAATACATTTTTATTTAATATTTGTTCATTTTGTTTAAATATTGTACATTTAAATATTGATTGCATTGTAAATTCAATTTGGTTGTAATAATTTAAGGTTTTTAATTTCTTGCAAAATAATCCCTTATTCAAATTTGTACCCCCCTCCCTATATCAAAGTTGTAATAGCTTAGATTTATTTTTACGCACTTAAAAGCTTTCAATTATGCCATGATTAGAGAATTAGGGTTTGTATGCAAAAATCAAAACCAACAAATAGTTTGACCTAATCAAAGACAAAAATGCACGAAAAGAACAAACACCATGCACACTTGCACCCCTAGGGTTACAATCCACTTGTTGCCTTCAAAAATGGGCCATGGTATGCATGTTAAGTACTTTGGCAGAACAAAAACAGAATAAAAGATCATAGTCTCTCGATGACGCTATCTGAGTTGCCTAAACAAAATGATCAAGTCCCTCAAGAAAATTGCCAAAATACTTGACACAATTGCTATCATGGTCTATACGATGACCCGCGCCTGTCCCGTTTAACATCCTAACAGAAGGTTGTTCACCAAATGCAATGGTGAAACAACACTGTTAAAAGGGTTAAAAACATAAGAAAGATCATTGAGTAAAATAGGGTAGATAACTCTTAGTTACTTGATCAAAAGCTTGCTAAACATCCTTGCTATCTTCAAAACACACTTCACAACACAAATTCAAAACCCTACTTTCAAACATTGGAAACTTTTCAAAAGACAAAAACACCTTTGTATACATTCAAACAAGAATCATTACAAAGGTTTCCACAACGATGGCCTCTTTTCAAAATATCTTTCCAAATCACACACAAAGCACCATTTCAAACAATTGAAGAGCACCATTTCAAACAATTGAAAAGAAAAGCAAGTGATCTAAACAAGTAACTAAGAGCCCATGGATAACCATGGATAGAAAGGGTGCTAATACCTTCCCTTTCTATAATCTACTCCCCGAACTCAAGAAAACATCTCAAAGGTCTTTCCTGTGCTTTTTGACCTTTCCTTAGAATAAAATAAAAAGTCGGCGGTGACTCTTGCTAAACCGAAACATTTGCAAACACAAATGTAAAACCTCAAGTCAGTTCTCCCACCATATCACAGAACTGACGACTCTGCTGGGGATCTTGTTCTAAAAGTGGGGTTACCTTAGGGTTTTAGATCACCTTTACATGCTTGCCTTGATTGCTTTGATTGCTTTACTTTTTGGTTCCTTGTTTGGGTTTGTTTTAAATCCTACACCCGGATTTGGGGGCACCTTTTAGGTAAGTAGCAATAAACTATGAGGGAACTGTGTGGGGTATACCGACATGGTTGAAACAGTAGCTATATTGATGTGGCACATTGGTTGGTACCGGTAACCCTTGAGTTGAATCAAGGAGAGTACGAGGCCGCTGCGTGGTGTCTTGAAGCATCAATTGACTTTAGAACCTTACTTGACCATCTTGGCCTTATTAGGGGTAGTGAGATGACCGGCTTTGGTGCAGTCCGAAGTTGGTAGATACTCGATACTACACTCATTGAGGATTGTTTTCTTGGAATATTTTGGTCGTCAGTTAAGTGGCTAAACCAAAACAATGAACACAGAAAATAATCCAGTGATATTGAGCTCCTTAGAACCCGGTTACTATTTCTAGGACAGGTTGAGCCAACTAACTTCAAGAGGGTACTTACCTACAAACCCCATGCAAGCCTAAACCTAAGGACTTGTCTGCTTTGTGTGAATGTGATTATTTGTATATACACTTGCTTACTTTTGCATACCTGTACATAACATCATAACATCATACCATAGCATTTTCAATAACCATTTCAAGGATCTCGAGGGTCTTTGATGCAGGATCACGTTGAACCAGACGTCTACCAAAAGGCAAGAGGATTCATTTTCCTCTAAAAACACACCGTCAAAGATCAAGTACAAAAACTTGAATCAAGGGCTATGACCCACTTGATACGGTGAGCTTGATTCTCGTGGAAAGGCATCCACCAATACAAAGTTTTCCAAACAAAGATGTTGATCAAAGTTCAACCTCTAATATTTTCTTGTGTTTACCCCGCGAGATCCTTGAAAACATGCATCCACATATCATGCATTATATCATAACAGGTTTTCCCTTTCAGGTCTCCTTATTCTCCTACTGTTTATTTCAGTAGAGATGGCTCTAGAGAGGACTGTCAAAGAGATCCAGGCTCAAAACGCTCAACTTCAAGAAATGTTCTTGAACCTGTCCCAGGGGAAAGAAGAGGTGAAAGCTCTCCTCACAAGGGGCATGTCCCCAGGGAATCCAGGCGACGTCAGAAATGATCAGTTGGATGGGCTACAGATTGAGTTGGCAACAATGAAAATCCAGATGATGGGTCAACTACTGGGCCAGATGGCTCTCATTCAAGACCTAGCTCAAAGACAAGAGGAGCTCAGGGTCCTCGTCAACAAACTGCTTCAAGATAACCAAGTGGGGCGAACAACTAGGGTTGAGGATTAAGTCATCCTTCAACCTCCTTTGAGACAAGAAGACAAGGGAAAGGCTCCCCAACTTGCTTCAGGGTCACAAGCCCAACAACAACCTCGCCAGCATCAACGGGGTAATCGGCATAAGCAAAATACACCTGGAAGACATTTCACTGAGACTGACATACCATCATCTCTAATACTGGAACGCTTGTTGGAGGTCAATCTGGTTGCTTTAAAGGATCCTCTTCGAAATCCCAATACCTCTGCTCCTGGCTATCACCCCGACGCATTTTGTGTATACCACTCCTATAGTCCTGGACATGACACCGACGACTGTTGGACTTTGAAAAACAAAATTCAAGATTTGATTGACAGAGGAGTGCTGAAATTCATGCCAGATGGCGAAATGAAAATCTTTCGCTGAGGGTTCTCCACCTGAAATGACAAAGTTCAAACTAAGAGACTTTTGTTTTATTTGAATTTTTAAGTTATAATTTCTTTTGTTATTCAAACAATTATCTGTTGATGTCAAACTCTGTTTCATTAATGCATTGCATATGTTTGTCTTGAATTCATCCATTCGTTTTCACTATCCTTAAATTATGCTTCCTACTTTCTTTATGACATTTAACTCTTGCAAAAAGCTACAAGCCTTTAGAGGGAGGATGACGAAACAATGCCATAATCTCATACGATATGCTTTTGAACAGACCTTGCTGACGATGTACATGCGTTTCTTTCAAATCCTAAACACTGGAGTTATAAGGAAGATAATCCCTAGTCAACCCCTTCGAGCCAAAGAAGTAGAATTTTTCTGTTTTAAACACAAATTGAAACCTTTAATCAAACCTGGGGCATGGTAGTCTCTCATTTAATTCAAAAGATGCGTATTGAAGTCGCAAACTCTCAGTTCGTAATACAACAAATGACATCAAAAACATTCCTTTGGAACCAAAAGACAGTGATGGTTCCTTATCTCATAGGCAGTCATTATCTCTCAAAAAAGAAAAAAGCCCACTGAGTCAAAACCTACAAAGGAGGCTTAAGAAAGCTAGGGCATCCCGCTGACTGTAATCTCGAAAACAAGAACAGTCAGGCAAAAATTAGGGATAATGAATCAAAAGAAAGAGGTCATTATAAATCCTCAACAACATGAAAAATGTTGCAAAAATGTCTGCCTTCCAAAATCCAACTTGTGTGGACCATCACCAAAACGTTGTTCCAAACTCGAATAGAGTTCGACGCACAATTAACTGAGTTTAGGATTGGAGAACATCATGAAGAGCGGGTGGGTACAAATATAATTTGAGCCTTTATCCTTTGTTTCTTAAACCGTGAACCAAGCCACGTTACAACCCTTCAAAAGTCCTAATTGAAGCATGGGTTAGTTCGAAAGCATACTGTTACAAAAGGTATCCTGACTCCTGTAAGGCTTTGCTCTAAATCTTGTGTTGAATTTGTCTTATAAAAAGTTTTCTGCTAAAAAACGCATTTTTTTCAAAACTTAGAGACAAGCATGGACTTTGCATTATTTGAATATCGTTGTCTGCACATGTTTATTTGTTTGACAGCGAAGAAATTCATACAGTGAATGTTCGGATGAACGAAAGCTCTCTCAGTGAATAAAATCACTTCAAGTAGGATGACACTCCCGTTGCAAAAATCTCATATCAACAAAAGGGAACTTGATATGCTATTGTCTAGTAAACCGGAGCAGTCCAGTCAAGATTTCAACAAATCACTTAGGATCAAGTAAAACTAGGGAAGTCCAGTCAAGATTTCAAGAAATCTCTCAATTGCAGATTAACCTGGGGCAAGTCTCCATCACCATCACTTGGGGCATTAAACGTCAATCTCATCAAAGGGTTACATACAATCCAAGTTTCCTGGCAGTGTCACAAATATCTAATACTAGGGGCAATGACGAACCTCTCCAAAGTCCTTCTGAAAAGGAATTCAAGCATCCTCGAGAAGTTCATCATCGCTCTAGCAGACCAGCAGTCATGGGTTTATTTCCCCAACACTTGTCAAGGATTTATTCTCCAGGAAATTACATTTCAACAACATTCATAACATATACAGATTGATCGGTTGTCGAAGATTCCTCCATCACCTGTTGGAAGTTACGATCGTCGAAGATTCCTTCATCACCTGTTGGAAGTTACGGTCGTCGAAGATTCCTTCATCACCTGTTGGAAGTTACGGTCGTTGAAGATTCCTTCATCACCTGTTGGAAGTTACAGTCGTCAAAGATTCCTTCATCACCTGTTGGAAGTTACGGTCGTCAAAGATTCCTTCATCACCTATTGGAGTTACAGTCGTCAAAGTTTCCTCCATCATCCGGTTGAATTAGAGATAACCCAAGACCCCCTCTGGTTCAGTCAGATCGACACTAAGATCTCCCTGATTCTTATGCCAGTGGAAGTTATTCCGGGTTTTGATATTTCAGATAAGTCTCTCAGCGAGTTATTCTGATGAAGAATCCAACTCCTTTCTCCTTCACCAGTTTGGGATTTATTTTCCCCAGTGAAAGGTCGTCTTGAAAAATATTACACCTCCGCGCATCAGGACATCATGCAACGCAATCTCATTTATTTTGAGAACATCATTGTTTGATTCATGCCACTAACCTTTACCTTTCAGGAAGGGTACAATCAAATTCAAGCAACAAAGATTTTCTTCAGTCGAATTACGGACAAGTTCCTAAATTTCGACAAAGCTTTGACTTCAGTTGAATTACGGACAAGCTCCTAAATCTCAACAGAAATAACCCACCAGCAGAATAATGGACAATTGAAGCTCCTAAAATTATGTTTCTCTCAAGAATGAAGATTCTCATCCTTGAAACCTCAGAAGATTGGTATACTCCCAAGCTCCTGATACCCTTAACAGAATGAAGATTCTCATCCTTGAAACCTCAGAAGATTGGTATACTCCCAAACTCCTGATAGCGTTAACAGAATGAAGATTCTCATCCTTGAAACCTCAGAAGATTGGTATACTCCCAAGCTCCTGATACCCTTAACAGAATGAAGATTCTCATCCTTGAAACCTCAGAAGATTGGTATACTCCCAACCTCCTGATACCGTTAACAGAATGAAGATTCTCATCCTTGAAACCTCAAGAGATTGGTATACTCCCAAGCTCATGATACCCTTAACAGAATGAAGATTCTCATCCTTGAAACCTCAGAAGATTGGTATACTCCCAAGCTCCTGATACCCTTAACAGAATGAAGATTCTCATCCTTGAAACCTCAGAAGATTGGTATACTCCCAACCTCCTGATACCCTTAACAGAATGAAGATTCTCATCCTTGAAACCTCAAAAGATTGGTATACTCCCAACCTCCTGATACCGTTAACAGAATGAAGATTCTCATCTTTGAAACCTCAAGAGATTGGTATACTCCCAAGCTCCTGATACCCTTAACAAAATGAAGATTCTCATCCTTGAAACCTCAGAAGATTGGTATACTCCCAAGCTCCTGATACCCTTAACAAAATGAAGATTCTCATGCTTAAAACCTCAGAAGATTGGTATACTCCCAAGCTCCTGATACCCTTAACAGAATGAAGATTCTCATCCTTAAAACCCCAGTAGATTGGCATACTCCTAACCTTCTGACCCAAACGCCTGAATGAAGATTCTCATTTTTGCTTCCCCAGTAGATTGGCATACTCCCAACCTTCTGACCCAAACGCCTGAATGAAGATTCTCATTTTTTCTTCCCCAGTAGATTGGCATACTCCCAACCTCCTGATATTCCCAACAGAATGAAGATTCTCATTCTCAAAGTGGTATATACACCCAACCTCCTGATATTCCCGACAGAATGAAGATTCTCATTCTCAAAGTGGCATACAACCTGAACACCTAAACATTTTCCAAACAGGAATAAACTTTTTCCAGAGTCCTGAGTTTTACTCTCCAACAGGATAGCTACTCTTCAACAGTATGGCTATTTCCCACAGAGTTCTTACTCCCCAACAAAATCAAGACTCTCATCCTTGATTCTCCGGAGCTTTCTTTACTCTCAGCATGAATTTGTCAGAATTTCAAATCCCCTGCAGATCGAAGATTCTCGTTCTTGGCTCCTCAACACCAATTCCCCAAGAAAAATGAAGACTCTCATTCTCAATTCCTCACAGAGTTTCCAGATATTCCCCATCGAAGTTCTCCTCAAAACAGGAATCCCCAGTAGATTGGCATACAACCCAAACTCCTGACTTTCCCCAAGAAGTATAACTTCTCCCCACAAAGATTGTCAAAAAGCTTGAAGATACACGTACTCTTCAATAGTGGTCCCAGGACTTCTCATTTTCAACGATCAAGGGATTTTCAGTCCCCAGCAGCAGTCAAGGATTTATTTTCCCCGACAGCAGTCAAAGATTTTATTATCTCCAGCTATCAAGGATTTATCTTCCTCAGCAAGACGGCAAATCAGCTTACATGCGCATCCATTGCATTCATATATCATAAAAATGGATGAAGCACAGTTCATTGCATCATACATATCATGCAACATAACTTTGTGTTTTAGCTAACATTTTACCCTTTTCAGGATAAGATTAAAAGGCTATCGTTAACAGTTATTCAGATACAGTACAGATACACCCCAGACATGGCGGTCATTCTGTTACTCATTCAGAATTTCAAGTCAAAATACAGTACGGATACACCCCAGACACGACGGTCATTCAACTACTCATTTAGACTTCAGCAATCCGATACAAACTAGATACGCTCCAGACACGGCGGCCATTCTATCTCTCATTCAGATTCAAATATCAACTTCAAGTTCAGATACGCTCCAAACACGGATGCCATTCTGGACCTTACACCAGAAGTTTGATTCTCCCCCAGTGCAGTCGCCACAGAAGTCATTTTGTCACTTATTCAGATCCCAGTTACAGTTTCGGATACACTCCAGACACGGAAGTCATTCTGCTACTCATACAGATCTCAACTTCAGATACAGTCAAGATACGCTCCAGACGCGGTTGCCATTCTGTCACTCATTCGGAACTTATCCCCGGCATACAGTTGCTCCATATACAAATGTTTCTCTGTTACCCACTCAGTCTCCAGATACAGTTCAAATGCATTTCAGACACGAATACCATTTTGATGCCCATGCTTCTGACTTACAACATTGCAGTTCAACAAACATTCTTGGATGGCATCTTTAAGCCTATCTCCAGCAAGATTCTACCACCTCCAAATGGCATCTTTAAGCCTATTCCCTCAACAATATTTTTGACGAGTGCAAATTTACGGGCACTCTAGTATCCAATCCTCTTTTACCTTCGAGTCACGAAAGGCAAGCTTGCCAATCTAACTCTTCAGGTTCAAGAAGATTGAACAGGGGAAACTGTTGTACCCCAAAATTTTCCCTCTCATTTTATCAACATTTTTCATCACCAGGCTCTTGGAACTCAAGACCAAGCTAGGGTTTGCTCTGCTCAAGACATCTCCTTGCACTATTGACCCAAATTAGGGTTTGAGTTTGCACATGGATATTTTGGCCTACAATACCCAAATTTACTTTCATACTTCATGTTGGACTCACAAGTTTGTCCATACCAAGTTTCAAGCCTTGAATCAAATTTTTGCCCAGTCAATTGGACAGTTGACCTAGAAATCAACTATATTGGGGAAAAAGTCAACTGTGGCCAATTTACAGTCAAACCTCATGAATTTTGACCCACATCAACATTATTAACTCATATGAACCATTTGATCAAGTTTGGATCATAATTCCACAAGAAATTTGATCAGATCACCAAAAGGGCAAAATGGTCATTTTTAGGATTTTGACTGTACAAAGGCAATTTTTGACTGTTTGACCTAGCCAATGGAAAATCAAGCTCAACCATGGACTCAAGGGCTCAAAGGCATCATCTTGACCTATTCAACAAATTCAAAAGGTCTCAAATGCATAGGATTGACAGATGAATTTTTCAGTCAACTGATCAAAATTTGACTGTACACTAAAAAGTCAAACTTTGACTTTTTGGTCAAAATCAAATGCCAAGGGTCATTTTTTATCAAGATATGTCAAATTATGAAACTTGTTCATCAAGAAACCCAAAATTGCAAATTAGGGTTTGAAATTGAAAAATTTCATAACTTAGAAATTTTCTAAGTTATGAAATTTTCTTAATTTTTCCTAACTTTGCCCCACATTTTCACCATGATGCAAATGGATTCAAACAAAACTTACAACATGAAAGTTGTATTCCTCTAAAGAGTCTACAACTTTGATTCACAAAGTTTCCTCAAAAGAATCTTGGATCTCAAGTTATGATTTTTGGAACAAGGGTCCCTAAAACTTTTAACTTAGAGAAATTTTGCCCTAGTTTAAGCAGAATTTTGACCCATCTTCTTGGCCATTTTTAACATAGTTCCACTTGGAGTCTCAAGTTTCATTTCAAAGATGGATTATAGTACATGTTTCAATCTTTCCAAATTGTCCAAGAACTCCTCAAACACATTTGTGGTTATGGAGAATCGAATGCTTGAAGTTGGCAAAAACTCACTTTGTAACCATGGCCAATACATGTTCATGCAAGTTGCAAAATCTGACCAAGATAGCTTTGTACTTAATTACAGGCCTCTAAACCAATTTACACTCAAAAATTGAATGCAAATACATTGGTTAGAGGCATTGTTCTGATCAAGGGAGCATTATACAATGAACATTTCCATTTTGGGCATAAAGATCACACTTCCATTTACATAAAGCATGCTTTATGTCAAGTTTCATTTCTTGAGCCATACACCAAGCCTTTTGCTGCAAACAAGGCTCCCTAATGTCAGGCAAAGCTCAACAACTTTGTGCAGCTAGGTTCAAAGCCAGTACAACCTTGCATTGTTAACTCTCACATTTTGCTTCAAAACCAAGGCATTGTACCAAAAGTCCATAACTCACACATCTGATAAAATAAACTCAAGCCAAGTTTTCAAACAAGTTTCTCACATCCTTGTAAGCCAGAAACACGAGCCTTTCACCTCTAAAACACCCTTGTACTCAAAAACCACATTTTCTTGCAAAACAGGGCAGGACCTGCAAATCACAAGCCAAATCACATTCCACTCGTGCGTTTTGCTTGCAATCAGCTCCAATACCTTCCATTCAACTCACTCAAGCTATCCCAAACCTCCATTGCCAACTGTAACTCCATTTACAGTGTTCACCATTTTTGTTTGGAAGCTTTGCAGGTTGAGTTCTGTAGGAAGATTCTGGCCATTTCAAAACAAACTAAGCATTGGGAAAGATTCAGGGAACATCAAGAAAGCTCAAAAGAACCTCAGGCCTCACTGAAAGTTGCTGCATTGTCCAACTCGAACTCAACTGAAACAGGTATTCATGAACTTCTATCTCTCTATTTATGAACATTTAGCCTTAAGTTTGTGAATGAAAGATGTAGTACTCATTGCCCTGAAACCATACATATGCTCAGTTTTCATTTATATTAAACGTGCTAAGAGAATTTCATCCATGAAATTTCTGAACAAACTAGGTTAGAAATTAGGGCCAGAGAAATTCTCTCTGGTCTTTGAGAGTTAGATTAAGTTCTTTATATGGTTAGATTCGTGATTTGATGCTCTACAAGTTTCATGTTTTGAGTTTTGTCAAAAGATCACAAATACAAGAGATACGAGTTTATGTGACAGGCGCACGTTTTATGTTGTCCCAAGGAAGAAGATGAAGCTGATGGGCTGGGCTTGGCTTCTTGCTTCTAACACCCTCCTTTTGCTAAATGCACCCCCCGGCCCATTTCCTTTATATTTTGTCATTTTTATATTTTTATTTCATTTCTGACTTTGATTATTTATTTCCAACCATAAAAAATGCCTAAAAAAATATTTCTCATAATTTTTACATTTATTTTGATATTTATTTTAATTATTACTAGCATTAAAACATTTTCTATACTTGTATATTATTTTGTTTAAGCTTGGAAATAATGCAAATAATACTCTTATTTTCATTTCTATTTTTTTTATTCACACCAAAAATATTTTCTTGAATATATTGTATTTTTGTAAATATTTTATTTTTATTTTTATATATTTAACATATTTAATATATAAATATATACATATATACATATATACTTTATTTTATAATAAAATATGGAATAAAAATACAAAAAAATAGTACACTTTATTTTTTATACTAAAAAACACCTTTTTTTAATATATTTTTATTTTTGTACATATTAATATATTTTTGTATATAAATAATGTAATATTATTTTCTTTAAAGAAAATTAGGGTTTACCCCTTTATAAAAAATTAATCTTTTTTTATTTTACATATTTCTTTGCATTTCTTTACATTTAAAAATACTTTGCATACATGAAAACTTTTTTGCATAATACATTTTTATTTAATATTTGTTCATTTTGTTTAAATATTGTACATTTAAATATTGATTGCATTGTAAATTCAATTTGGTTGTAATAATTTAAGGTTTTTAATTTCTTGCAAAATAATCCCTTATTCAAATTTGTACCCCCTTCCTATATCAAAGTTGTAATAGCTTAGATTTATTTTTACGCACTTAAAAGCTTTCAATTATGCCATGATTAGAGAATTAGGGTTTGTATGCAAAAATCAAAACCAACAAATAGTTTGACCTAATCAAAGACAAAAATGCACGAAAAGAACAAACACCATGCACACTTGCACCCCTAGGGTTACAATCCACTTGTTGCCTTCAAAAATGGGCCATGGTATGCATGTTAAGTACTTTGGCAGAACAAAAACAGAATAAAAGATCATAGTCTCTCGATGACGCTATCTGAGTTGCCTAAACAAAATGATCAAGTCCCTCAAGAAAATTGCCAAAATATTTGACACAATTGCTATCATGGTCTATACGATGACCCACGCCTGTCCCGTTTAACATCCTAACAGAAGGTTGTTCACCAAATGCAATGGTGAAACAACACTGTTAAAAGGGTTAAAAACATAAGAAAGATCATTGAGTAAAATAGGGTAGATAACTCTTAGTTACTTGATCAAAAGCTTGCTAAACATCCTTGCTATCTTCAAAACACACTTCACAACATAAATTCAAAACCCTACTTTCAAACATATGAAACTTTTCAAAAGATAAAAACACCTTTGTATACATTCAAACAAGAATCATTACAAAGGTTGCCACAACAATGGCCTCTTTTACAAACAATTGAAGAGCACCATTTCAAACAATTGAAAAGCAAAGCAAGTGATCTAAACAAGTAACTAAGAGCCCATGGATAACCATGGATAGAAAGGGTACTGATACCTTCCCTTTCTATAATCTACTCCCCGAACTCAAGAAAACATCTCAAAGGTCTTTCCTGTGCTTTTTGACCTTTCCTTAGGATAAAATAAAAAGTCGGCGGCGACTCTTGCTAAACCGAAACATTTGCGAACACAAACGCAAAACCTCAAGTCAGTTCTCCCACCGTATCACACAAATATTTAAAATGCAATGCAATGTGTGTATGTTAAAAAAATGTTTTTGTGTTTGTTTTTTGTATGAGAAAATAATTTAATTTAAACCCTAAAAAATAAGGAAAAAATAATATTATTTTTGGAGGGGTGAAACCCTAATTTTTTTAATTAAAAGAAAATAATGTTTCCTATTATTATTTTGCACATTTTTTGTATAAGAAAATAAATAATATTATATGTAAATATTAAAAATTAAATGTGTATAAAAATAAGTATTTATGAGTATGAATAGTATAATAAAACCATTAAGTATTTTTAAATATATTTACAAATTATTTAAGAAAACAAAATCTATTTATCAAAATAAACTAATTTTTATGTAAAAAATAATAATAATAAAAATAAAATAAAATTGAAAATAATAAAGAAATTATTTTTAGGATTTTTATTATTCAGAAAAAAAATAAATGAAAGCAATAAATATGAAAATATGAAAAAAATATGAAAAATAAAACAAATCAGCCAGGGGCATGTCAGGATGTAGGATGGTGTATGGAACCTCTCCTTCCTTAACATGCTTTATAATCACTGGGAGAATGGAGGGGTAAGGCATCATAAGACTTTGGGCGCGGGTTCGTACCCACTTGAGGTAAGGCTCAAGAGGGATGGAATTCTTGTGTCCCAAGGTCTTACTATCTACCTTGTTTGGCATCCTCCAAGCTCGGATGAATCTTTGGCGAAGTCCTTGATTGTCGTTGTCGAAGTCGAAAACCAAGCCTTGAATCAACATATCATGTGGGCCATCCCTTCGGGCATAACCAAACTGTCTTAGAGCCAAGCACGGGTTGTAGGTGATGCCTCCCCTAATGCCAAGTAGAGGGACATTAGGGAATTCCCCACAATGGTCGACAATGATAACATTCTCTTTGGATCGAGAACACCAATGAATATCTGAATGTTTAAGTGTCATCAACCTTTGTGACCACCTCAAACCTTGATCATTCTTCAAGACTGATTGGGGAATATGAGAAATAAACCATCTTTCCAAGAGAGGAGTGCAACATATTAGAACACCTCTTTTCCTCATTGTACGAGTGTGAAAAGAGTGTAAGATATCTCCAAGCAATGTAGGCACTGGATTGCGTGACATGAAGATTTTGACAGCACTCACATCTATGAGTTGGTCAGGATTAGGGAATAAGACCATCTCGTAGATAAGAAGAGCTACAATCTCCTCAAAAGCTTGCAAGTCCAAGGAGTTCCAACAGCTTTGGGCCTTCTCAAACAAGAACTTTTCCAAGAAGCCTTTGACACCACTTCTAGTTTCCCAATGGGTTGTGACATCAGATGAGTGCAAGTGCAGGGCTTGAGCAATATCTTCTGGATTTGGATCTCTTTCCGTACCATTGAAGGGTAGTTGATTGAGAATGGGAATCCTCAAAAGTTTAGAGAATTCTTCCAAAGTGGGCACAAGCTGGTAGTCAAGAAATGTGAAGCAGTGATGCAAAGGGTCAAAGAACTGGAAGAGAATCTTCATCATGTCTTCCTCTGTGTTGGAGGTGACCAAGTTGAGTAGACTACCATGCCTCTTGGTGAATGGAGAGTTCTCAGGAATCCTTGAAGCTATCTCCTTGAGTTGTGGAGGAATTCTTACAAGGTTGACTTGGATAGTTTTCCTACGAAGTGAATCCATAACCTACAAAACAAGAACAAAGATGAATTTCCAAAATCCTTGAAATGGTTAGTGGATGCATATGATGTTCATGATGTCCATGATGTTATGCACATGTATATATATGTACAAGCAAATCAAACAAGTTCCTAGTTTAGGCTTGCATGAGGTTTCATAGGTAAGTACCCTCTTGAAGTTTAGTTGGCTCAACCTGTCCTAGTAAAAGTAACCGGGTTCTAAGGAGCTCAATATCACTGGATTGTTTCCTTGTTCATTGTTTCAATTCAATCCTCTTTACTGGCGACCGAAATATTCCAAGAAACCAACCCTCAATGAGTGTAGTATCGAGTATCTACCAATTTCAGACTGCACCAAAGCCGGTCATCTCACTACATCCTAAAAGGCCAAGTTGGTCAAGTAAAGGTTCTAGAAGTTCGTTAGTGCTTCATGACATCACTCAGTGGCCCCGTATACTCTTTGATTGACTCAAAGGCTACCGGTACCCACAAATATGTCACACTAACATAGCTATTGCTTAGACCGTGTTGGTATACCCCGCACAGTTTCCACAATGTATTGCTATTTACCTATAATGTTTCCCAAATTCGGGTGGAGGATTCAAACCTAAACAATGGAACCAAAATGTAAGGAAAACAATTCAAACAAGGTAAGCAAATAAATGTGATCTAAACCCTAAGGTAACCCCATTTTTATAATTTTCCCCAGCAGAGACGCCAGTTCTGTGATACGGTGGGAGAACTAACTTGAGGTTTTGCGTTTTGTCACAAATGTCGCGGTTAGCAAGAGTCGCCACTGACTTTTCTTTTATCCAAAAGGAAAGGTAAAAAAGCACAGGAAAGACCTTTGAGATGTTTTCTTGAGTTCGGGGGGTAGATTATGAAAAGGGAAGGTGCTAGCACCCTTTTCATCCATGGTTTTCCATGGGCTCTTAGTTACTTGCTTATATCACTTGCTTTGCTTTGTTTGAAATGGTGTTTGGTGTGATTTTGAAAGTATTTTGAAAAAAGAGGCCATTCGTTTAGGAAATCTTTGTAATGATTCTCGTTCGTAAAAACAAATCATCCAGGGGGTGCAAATAATAAGTCAGGGGGGTGTGATTAGCAAAAACAAAAAAAGGCCAGGCGCCAAAAAAGTCCAGAAGCGCTTCATCCCTGTCCTTGGTCATCCCTGCGTGCGCTTCTAGTTTAAACTTGTAACTCTCATATGCTTGCACAAAAATAAAAACTCATAACATGAAACATGTGGCATTTGAGCTCACGATTCTAACCATATAAATTATGTGACCTAACTCTTAAAGATCAGAGAGAATTTTTGAAGCCCTAATTCGTGACTTAACTTTTTCAGAGTTTTCAATCTTCAAATTCTCTCAACACAGTTAATATAAATGAAAAGTATGCATATGTACAACTTTGTCATGATAAGGGCTACATTTTTTCTTCACAAATCGTGGCTTGAAGTTGCCTATTCAGAGAGATAGAGTTTAAGAAATTACCTCCTTCAGCTGGATTTGTGTAGGACAATGTAGGGACTTTAATGGAGGCCTGGTGATTGATTAAGCTTCCTTGAACTTCCTTCAAGCTATTCCAATGCTTATCTTGCTTTGTGGATGGCTAGAAATCTCTGGACAAGTCAAGCTGCAAGCTTCCAAAGTGAAAATGGTGGATGCTGAAACAGGGGCTACAGAACCAGGGTGATGGCTTGGATTGCTTTGGTATGAAGTGTATGAGATGCTTGAACTGATTAAGCACAAAATGCACGAGCCAAATGAGGGTTGGCTGTGATTTTGCAGAAGTTCTGAATTTTGGCAATTTTGTGGAGTTTTTGAGTTTTAGAGAGTTTCAGCTTCAAATCAATCGTGCTATGCCTTGTACCAAGATTGCAAATATGTAGAGAAGGGATACAAAGTCATCCCTTACTAGCTGTGCAAGCTCTAGCACCTTTTGCAAATTTTCTTGCATTTTAAGTAAAGTGAAGTGACCATACTCAAATGCTTGTCCTTGCTCGCTTGTGGCCTGAAATGAACTTGTACCAATTGCTTGAGAGTTGTGTACATTGCTTGCACCAAGGGAACAAGTTCAATGCTCAAGATTGACAAAGTTGCAAAAGCTTCTCTTTATGAAAATGGCAATGTGCACTTTATGCTCAAAATGGAAATATACCTTGTACAATGCTTCAAAAGCAAAGATAAAGCCTTTGTCAACTGAGTTTGCATTTAATTATGGAGTTTAAAGCAAGCTTAGGACCTGTAAATCAAGATACAACCAACATGGATGTGATTTGCAACTTTATGCTATGTGAAAATGGCTTGAACAAAAGTGAGAAAATGCCAACTTCCCTTCTTCGATTCTCCCTACTCAAAAATGATCTTGGAGAGTTCTTTGACATTTTGGAAAGCTTGCAATGTGCACTATAATCCATATTTGAAGATCAATTTGAGATACCTCTTGGAACTAGGTGAAAAATGTCCATGAAGTTGGATCCAAAACCTGCCTAAATTAGGGCAAAATTTCACTAATTTATTTAGTTCATGGACCTATATTCACAAATTCATAACTTGAGATCGAAGAATCTTTTGGGAAAATTTTGTGAGGAAAATTTGTAGATTTCATGGAGGACTACAACTTTCATGTTGGGAACTTTTCTTGAATCAAAATGCATCATGGTGAAAAAATGGTGAAACGTTGGGAAAAAATAAGAAAATTTTTATACTTAGAAAAAATTCTAAGTTATGAAAATTTTCAAATTAAAACCCAAATTTGCAAATTTAGTTTTCTTGGTCAACAAGTTTCACATTTTGACATATCTTGATGAATTATGACCCTTGGTACTTGATTTTTACCAAAAAGTCAAAGTTTAACTTTTCAGTGTACAATTGACTTTTGATCAGTTGACTACAAAATTCATCTGTCAATCCAATGAACTTGAGATCTTTTGAACCATGTAATTAGGTCAAGATGACGCCATTGAACCCTTGAAATCATGTTTGAACTCAATTGGTCATTGGCTAGGTTAAAAATCAGAAATTGCCCTTTCTCAATCAAAACCCTAATTTTGACCATTTTGCCCTTTTGATGATTTGATCAAATTTCTTGAGGAGTTGTGATCCAAACTTGATCAAATGGTACATATGAGTCTAAAATGTTGATGTGGATAAAAAATTATGAAGTTTTACTGTAAATTGGCCATGGTTGACTTTTTCCCCAATACAACTGATTTTTAGGTCAACTGTCCAATTGACTGATCAAAAATGTGGTTCAAGGCTTGAAACTTAACATGAGCAATCTTAGGGGTCCAAAATGATGTATGAAAGTCACATGAAGCATTGGTGATCCAAAAATCCTTGTGCAAACTCAAACCCTAATTTTGGGTTATCAATGTAAGGTGAGGTATCTTGAGCTGACCAAACCCTAATCTTGTCTTGAGTCCAAGAAGTCTTGTGAGAAAAGTCTTGATAAATGAGAGGGAAAATTTTGGGGTACAACAGCTGCCCCTGTTCAATCTTCTTGAACCTGAAGAGTTTGATTGGCGAGCTTTGTCGTTCGTGACTCGAAGGTAAAAGATGATTGGACATTAGAGTGCCCATAAATTTGCACTAGACAAAGTGTAGTTGAGGTAATGGGATTAAAGATGCCATTTGTAGAGGTGATAGGATCTTGTTGGAGATTGGCTTGTAGATTCCATCCAAGAATGTTTATTGAATTGTAACTTGTAAGTCAAAAGAATGAGCATCAGAAAGGTGTCTGTATCTGGAACGCATCTGAACTGTATCTGGAGACTGAATTTGTATGAGCAATAAAATAGCGTCCGTGTCTGGAGCGTATCTGTACTGTGTCTGTACTTGAATCTAAATGAGTAACAGAATGACTTTCGTGTCTGGAGTGTATCTGTACTGTATCTAGAAGTTGAATATGAATAAGTGACAGAATGGCAACCGTGTCTAGAGCGTATCTGGACTAGAATCTGAATGAGAAACATAATGGCTACCGTGTCTGGAGCGTATCTGAACTTGAATCTGAATGAGTAACAGAATGGCATCCTTGCCTGGAGCGTATCTGAACTTGAATCTGAATAAGTGACAGAATGACTTCTGTGTCTGGAGTGTATCTTGATATTGGGGTCTGAATGAGTAACATAATGACTTCCGTGTCTGGAGTGTATCTGTACTGTATCTAGAATTTGAAATCTGAATAAGAGATAGAATGGCATTCGTGTCTGGAGCGTATCTGGACTGTATCTGAACTAGAATCTAAATAAGTAACAGAATGGCATTCGTGTCTGGAGCGTATCTGAACTGTATCTAGAATCTTTGAACATTGTTAATGGTAGCTGTTAATCTTATCCTGAAAAGGGTAAAATGTTAGCTGAAGCACAAAGTTATGATGTATGAAATGTATGATGCAATATATGTGTTTTATCAATATGGATGTAATGTATGCGTATGTAAGCTGATTTGCTGTATTGCTGAGGAAAATAAATCCTTGATTGCTGAGGATATGTGGATTCTTCATGTCTTGAAGTTGGCTGAAATTCCGTTGGGAGAGTAATGCCATGTACTTCTTGAGGAATCTGCTTGGGGAAACCAGAGAACTTTGATGACTTCTGCTGGGAATTAAGAATGGGAATCTTCATTCTATTGGGGAGCAATGACAACTCTGTGGGGGAAAGCTTATTTCTGTTTGGAAAAATTTCAGGAGTTTGGGTTGTTTGCCAATCTACTGGGGAATTATCCTAGGTTGAGGCAAAACAGAAGTTAACTGTTATCTGGTTGCTTTTCAGACTTCAAGACAACTTGCTGGGGAATTTGAAGAAACTGGATGGTTTCCACCGTGGGTTAATAGTTTGAAGTTTTGGCTCCGCTGGGGATCTTGATGACGCACTATAGGGATTGCTCATGGAATGGCCTGAAGACGTTTTCCTAGTCTTTCAACCTGTCAGTAATCGTTCTTTTCCATTTCGTTTATTTGTAAACAGTAATTATGTTCAAATGCATATGTTCTTTAAGGAATCATTGGACGTTTTTTGCAATTAAAACACAAGTGTAAAAAAGAAAAGGACAAATAGTTTTTTGTACTTTAAAGAGATATCTTTGTATTTACTTTGAATAAGTATTTTATACAAAAGAGACAGACATCCTAGTAAGAGGACGGTGTCATAAGAAAAATTTATACAAAGAAAGACAACTATGTGTAAAAACTCCCATGGGGTTCCCATTCTATTATAGCCTTCGTATCTCCGAATGTCTTGTCCATTTGTTGCTTTGTCCGAAGATGATTGGATTGATCAGAAGCTCCGAGTTTGTCCGTAAAGAGATTATCCTTAAAGTGATCCGACGAGACATAGTTATTAGCTTTAATTTCCTAATTTTGCCTGAACCGCCATTTCGGGTTTCGATCCACCGGGAAACCCTTTTTTTCCCAAGTCGCCCTTTCGGGTTTTCAACTTGCCGGGTGTACATATTTTTTTAATTTTATCCCTAACTTTTGCCCGAACCTTTTGGTTCGCCGGGATGCCCTTGTTTTGCCTAGGTGTGTCAACCTAGCGGGTCTTTTATGCGTAGTATCTTTTGACTATGTCTGCGTTCGCAGGGTGTGGCAGGTCGTCACCGTCCATGGTGGTTAAGATCATTGCCCCACCAGAAAATATGTTCTTGATTACAAATGGTCCTTCATAGGTAGGAGTCCATTTGCCCCTGAGATCACTTTGTGGCAAGATGATACGCTTGATCACTAGATCTCCAACTTGATATACCTGGCGTCTGACTTTCTTGTTGAAAGCTCTGATCATCCGTTTTTAATACATCTGACCATGGAAAACAACATTAAGCCTCTTTTCATCAATTAAGTTCAACTGATCAAGTCGGGTCTGGATCCAATAATCCTCACTCAAACCTGCATCCTTCATGATTCTTAAAGAGGGGATCTGAACCTCAATAGGTAAAACAACCTCCATGCCGTTAACCAAAGAATAAGGTGTTGCCCCAGTTGATGTGCGAGCCATAGTACGGTACCCGTGGAGAGCAAACGATAGCATCTCATGCCAGTCCTTGTAGGTGACTGTCATTTTCTATATGATCTTTTTAATGTTTTTATTAGCAGCTTCGACTGCACCATTCATCTTTGGCCGATAGTGGGATGAATTGTGATGTTGAATTTTGAACTGCTCGCACAGGGCGGTGATCATAGTATTGTTAAGGTTTGTACCGTTATCTGTGATGATCCTTTCTGGGATACCATACCGGCAAATGAGATTCTGCTTGATGAAGCGAGCAACAACATTCTTAGTAACGGATACAAAGGAAGCTGCTTCGACCCACTTTGTGAAATAATCAATGGCCACTAGAGTGAAGCGGTGTCCATTGGAGGCTGTAGGCTTGATCTCCCCAATCATATCGATTCCCCACATAGCGAAGGGCCAAGGAGCTGTTAAGACATTTAGAGGAACCGGGGGAACGTGTACCTTGTCTGCATAGATTTGACATTTATGACAGGTCCGAGAGTGTTGATAGCAGTCTGCTTCTATGGTAGACCAATAATAGCCCGCCCGTAGAATTTTCTTCGCCATCATATGCCCACTAGAGTGAGTGCCAAAGGTACCTTTATGCAGTTCAGCCATGATCTTTTCAGCTTCAACCTTATCCATACAACGGAGCAGAATAGAATCATGATTGCGTTTGTACAGGATGCCATTACTTAGGAAGAACTTAGCAGAGAACCTCCTTAGGAACTTTTTCTCATTGATTGAAGCTCCTTCTGGATATTCTTGAGCCTCGAGATACCTTTTGACTTCATGAAACCAAGGCTGGTCCACTACTTCTTCAGTATTAATCTCGTGACAGTGTGCTGGTTCGTCCATTCATTCAATGGTGATCTGGGGAGCTTCGTTATCCAAATTAAGTTTAAACATAAATGACATTGTAGCTAGAGCATCTGCTAGCTGATTTTCTTCTCGCGGGAAGTGCTCGAAGGTAATCTGCTTAAAATGTGGTAACAATGTCAAAACATGTTCTTTGTAAGGGATAAGGTTTGGGTGCTTAGTGTCCCACTCTCCTTTGATCTGACTGATGACCAAAGCTGAATCCCCAAACACAACTAAAGATTTGATTCCCAAGTCTATGGCAGCCTTGAGACCAAAGATGCATGCTTCGTACAGTTGAAGCAAAGTCTGGCTGTAAAAGGAGTATGGAATCATTCCGGAGATATGAGCACAACGCCGATACTGTTACCAAGTGCATTGGATGCCCCATCAAAGTACAGGGTCCATCGGGATCCTTGTTTAGGTCCGTCATATGGTCTGATTCCTTCACAGTTGTCTACTGTCAGGATGTCTTCGTCAGGGAATTCAAACTTCATGGATTGATAATCTTCTACAACTTGATGAGCAAGATGATCAGCTAGCACACTTCCCTTTATAGCTTTTTGGGTAGTGTACTGTATGTCATATTCTGTCTGGATCATCTGCCATCTAGCTATCCTCCCAGACAGAGCAGGCTTCTCAAAGATTTACTTTATCAGATCCATCTTAGATATCAGCAAAGTGGTATGAGTCAACATATACTGTCTTAGCCGGCGAGCAGCCCATACCAGAGCGCAACAAGTTTTCTCGAGCAGTGAATATCTGGTTTCACAGTCGGTAAACTTTTTGCTCAGGTAATAAATAGCGTGCTCTTTTCGGCCAGACTCGTCATGCTGCCCCAATACGCACCCCATTGAGTTCTCTAAAACAGTCAGATACATGATTAGTGGTCTTCCCTCGACTGGTGGCATCAAGACAAGAGGCTCTTGTAAATACTCTTTGATTTTGTCGAAAGCAATCTGACAGTCATCATTCCATCTAACTACCTGATCTTTCTTCAACAGCTTGAGGATTGGCTCACAAGTAGGTGTTAGGTGAGAAATGAATCTGGCAATGTAGTTTAGGTGTCCCAAGAATCCTCTGACTTCCTTCTCAGTGCGAGGAGCAGGCATTTCTTGTATGGCTTTGACTTTGGCAGGATCAACCTCGATGCCTTTGTTGTTGACAATGAAACCTAAGACTTTACCGGACCGGACTCCGAATGTGCACTTGTTTGGGTTCAACCTTAATTTGTACTCCTTCAATCTGACAAACAGCTTTTGCAAGTGATCAAGGTGTTTGTGATCGGTGGATCTGGAACTGACTGTTTAACGCTGGTTCGCGAAATGTCGCGGAAGCAAGAATCGCCACCGTCTTTTATTTTCTCCAAATGGAAAGGACAAAAGCACAGAAAAATTCCTTATAGAGATCGCTCTCAGTTCGGGAGGTAGATTATAGAAAGGGAAGGTGTTAGCACCCTTTCTATCCATGGTTATCCATGGGCTCTTAGATACTTGCTCATTGTGTTTTCAAAATTGGTTTGTTTACTTTTCAATTGTGGGTTTTAAAAAGTTTCTATGAAAATTCCAGTTCGACTCTTGTATCGGTCCTCAAGAGTGTTTGAAAAATTTGCTTTCGAAAGCTTTTTGAAAAGGTGTCGGTGTGAAAAGTATTTTTTGAATTTGTTTTGAAATTAGAGCAAGTATCTAGAGTCGTCTACCTACCCTAAGGAATTCGTATGTGTAAATGTCCTTTAAAGTAGTGCCATCCCACCATTGAGAGGTAGGTAGCACCACCATTGGAGGTGTTCGGGTCAATTCGAGGTTCGGGACGTGGTGATCACCAGAGCAATAGGAAGATACCTTAGAAGCTACCCTCATGCCAGGTTCCCGGATCATGAGGACTTACTAAGACATCCTCTACTCGACGATCACCTTTCGAAAGGCAAGGCAACAGTGAGGCGTACCCTAGGGGTGGTGTGTGATTTGTGTGTCATTTTCAAATATTTTGTCTTGTCATGTCATGGGTGATCTACGCTTTTGTTTTTATTTTGACATTCATTCTTGCATGCAATTATTAACAGTTAAAAAGTTGCGAGAAATATAAAGTTCCTAAACTATTACAAAGGCGCGGGTCCACATCGCCAAAATTTAATCCAGGACCCGATTTGACATAAAATAAAGATGCGAGAAATATAAATTTACACGGCTTTGGGAGAATTACATTAATATTATAAGAAATAAAATAAAATGCGCGAATTGAATTAAAATTGAAAGCGAGGGCGTTGGACCCTTTTTTAATTAAATTAAATTATTATGAACAAATTAATTAAAATAAAATAGAAATTATTTTTGAGGGTTTTTTGTATTTATGGATTTTTAATAAGAGAATTAAATGAAATTGAGAAATTAACCCTAATTCTACAAATTTTAAGTTTATTGAAAAATGTCAAAATTAAGTTTAAGAATAAAACTAATTAATTAATAATTTTTATTTACAAAAATATTAAAATAAAATATACTTTATTTTTTTTTATGACTTTCTGATTTTTATTATTTTTATGTTTTATGAAAATAAATTAATTTAAGGAATTTAAAAAAGAAATAATTGAAACAAATAAAATAAGAAAGAAAAATAAAAGAGCAAACCATGGGGGGTTCTTTCCCCAAATTGGAGGTCAAATTGTAGCAATCCTGGCCCAATTGATTTCTGGCCTGGTTGACTTTCATGCTAGCGTGTGGTTTCGTTGACTGATGCCTATGCTACCCTTCAAATCTGGACCTTTGGATGGGGATCATGGGGCGCGTGGCACGTTTGGATCATTGGGTGTAGGATGAACCTCAGGAGGCAAGCTGCATAGGAACGTGGTTAGAAGAAAAATATGGAATAAGAAAGGGGGACCTGGGATTCGAACCCAGGTCCCAGAGATTACCAATGCCAAGCCTGACCAGTGGAGCTGTGAACGCGCTTTGTACATAGAATAGAACACAAATACCATAAAGCAAAATAAGAGTTACTGGATAATTTTAGCGCAAAACTCAAATGAGCCAACCATGCCTTGCCACCTAGTCTTCTTCTTCCTCGTTTGCATTTTACCTGAAACATAAAAGGAATTAGCGGGGGTTTTAAACCCCCCCAAAATATGCCCTTTTCAAGAATAGCGATTAGGCCATCTTGCTTCATAAATTGGGCGCGACTGTTGCATTCGATTCGTCCAAGTGTCCTGAATTTAACCATGGTACTGAGAAGTCTTAATTTTACAGTATATGAAAATACCCAATTCGAAGCTTGAGGAACCCTAGCATGTTTCAATGGTGAAATCGCGTACGATGCTTAAAAACTCAATTAAAACATGTGGTTAGCTTTAGAATCAATCAATTCGTATGAATCCACAAAAAAATGCAATGGGAATGCTTGAAAATTGAAACACGAATATGAATAAAATGTGAAAAATCTCGAGTTCTGTATACCAATTCTGGGTGTTAGGGATAATGATTTTGATTCAGATACGTTCCTTGAAGCCTCAGGAACACAATGGAATGATTATTTGGCCTTGAATCGCACTGGAATATAGTTTTCAGTTTTGGAATTTCTTGACAAAAACTCAAACTTTGCTCTTGTTTTCTGGCGCAGCTCAAAGGTGTCTTGGACTAGGGTTTGCATGAGTATAAGTATGTGAACGATTAGGGTTGAAAATTGGATCCAAAAAACCTTTGCATTGATGGAATGGATATTTGATTTTCATGCATATATTTTTCAATCTTTTTCATGCATATTTGATTCCAATCATGGCAAATCACATTGATTCTTTCTATATCTGATCATGCACGAATCTTGAGTGTATTTCATGCATAAAAAGATTTAAAAAAACTTCCTTTGGTATTTTTCACATATTTTAATTAATTAAATGAATTATTAGCAATTAAAAATTCAAATAAATAAATAAAAATGATGAATAACTTCCCTTTGGGCCAAATGGTCGTGCACATGCTTTGGATGATGGATTTTGGAAGAAAATGTGGCCCATTAGCAATTTTAAGGCATTTGAAGCAAAGTTGACTTTTTAAAATATCCAAAAATTTCCCAACTTCCACAAGGCATATCTTGCTCAATGTTTAAGCTTTGATCATGTTCTTGGACATTTTGGAAAGGTCTTGAAGTCCTCTAACCAATGTCTTTGGTCCCATGTCATTTTGATTTACCAATCTCAAGTTATGGCCTTTGACTTAAAGTCCCTTTTTGTTGACTTTTGAAAATGACCTATAATGTTGAAATTGATAACTTTTTGTGAGGGAATTTATTGGACTTGAAGTATGAAGAGGAGTTGTAGGAAATGTCTTTCTCTTAAAAATGAGCTTTGGATGGAATTTTTCTGATAAACCATGTGGAAGTTATGCCCTGGTCAAGTTACAGTTGACTTTTTCAACTGTCCAAATATGGAAACTTTTGCATCTTGAGACTTTTTGAGCCAAACTTTGAGAATCATGATCAAGCATTGATCAAATGATGTTTGTGGCTTCAAAATGAGATGTTTGACCAAAAATTTGAACTTTTGACTGTCAAATGACCATTTTGCCCCTACAGTTGACTGTAGTGCAATTAGGGTTTTTGACTATGCAATTTTGTGCTGTAAGTCTTGAAACTTGACATGAGGATACTTGACAATGTTTATAAGCATGTGGGACTTGTTTAGACCCTTGGAAACTTCATTTTCTTTGTCAGAACCAAAACCCTAGTTTTTGACTGTTAGGAGGCCCTTGAACTGTGCAACCCTTGGGGAGATTTTGAAGCTTTGACTTGGCAAATTTTGAAGAACATGGGAGGGAAAATTTTGGGGTACAACAGTTGCCCCTGTTCAATCTTCTTAGACCTGAGGATGCAGATTGGCTGACGTGCCTTTCGTAATCCGAAGGTGGAAGATGATTGAACACTAGAGTGCCCAGAAATTTGCGCTCACATAGTAGCAGTGTGATGATGGGAATGGGCTTATAAATGCCATTTGGAGATTTATGGATAGGATGATGGGCTTATAGATGCCATGCTAAGAGGTGATGGATAGGTGGATGGGCTTATAGATGCCATTTGGATGTTGATCGCGTAAGAGATTCCTTAGCGAGAACTTGCGTACCTGCAAAAGAAAAATGGTTACCTGACCCGTTACAGGAGCTGGTCTTTAGATTCTTTGTGTAGATGTGTCCTGACTGGTTACAGGAACTGGATCTGGATCTTCAAAAGGTGATGAATGAACCAGGGATGGTTACTACCTCAACAGGAACGCTGAGAGAACCTGGGGACGATTACTACCTCAACAGGAACGCTGATAGAATCTGGGGCGACTTCAACCTCAACAGTAACGCTGAGAGAATCTTGGGCGACTTCTACCTCAACAGTAACGCTGAGAGAATCTTGAGCGACTTCTACCTCAACAGTAACGCTGAGAGAATCTTGGGCGACTTCTACCTCAACAGTAACGCTGAGAGAATCTTGAGCGACTTCTACCTCAACAGTAATGCTGAGAGAATCTTGGGTGACTTCTACCTCAACAGTAACGCTGAGAGAATCTGGGGATGATTACTACCTCAACAGTAACGCTGAGAGAATCTTGGATATCTTCTACTGAGTCTTTATCAGGAAAATCTGTTAGGGGTCGATTTAGCTGGACTAGAGAAGGCCTTTGACTGGATAAGAAACAGAAAAATCTTAGGGTCGATTTAACTGAACCGGTCTAGGTCTTGAAATCTTCAACTGGATAAGAAACAGAGAGATCTTAGGGTCGATCTGACTGAACCAGAGAAGGCCTTGGACTGGATAAGAAACAGAAAAATCTTAGGGTCGATTTAACTGAACCGGTCTAGGTCTTGAAATCTTCAACTGGATAAGAAACAGGGAGATCTTAGGGTCGATCTGACTGAACCAGAGAAGGCCTTTGACTGGATAAGAAACAGAGAAGTCTTAGGGTCGACTTAACTGAACCGTCAAGGTCTTGAAATGTCTTCAACTGGATAAGAAACAGGGAGATCTTAGGGTCGATCTGACTGAACCAGAGAAGGCCTTTGACTGGATAAGAAACAGAGAAGTCTTAGGGTCGACTTAACTGAACCGGTCTAGGTCTTGAAATCTTCAACTGGATAAGAAACAGGGAGATCTTAGGGTCGATCTGACTGAACCAGAGAAGTCCTTTGACTGGATAAGAAACAGAGAAGTCTTAGGGTCGACTTAACTGAACCGTCAAGGTCTTGAAATGTAGCTGAGAACTTAACTGGATCTTTCCTGAAAGGTAAAGGTCAGTCATATGAAATGCATGATATGGATCAAGCAATGATGTTCTCAACATAAATGAGATTTGTAAGATATGATGCGTATATGTATGTTATGTTTATGAATGTATGTTTTCGTCTTAGGAAGATAAATCCTTGACGGGTGCCGGGAAGTCACTCCTGGGCTGATGTTGAAGAATAGATCTTTTGCTTGTGCTGGGGATGATAGTTGCAAGAATACCGGTAGGAGAAGATGACTCCGTTGGGGAATAAACTTGGCGAATGGATTACTCTGCGGGGAGAAAAGTACTCTAACGATCTTGCTGGGAAACCATACTCTGTGGGGAGAGAGGTATTTTGCTGAACTGTTGATGGTAACTTCGCTGGGGATACCATTAATATGTTGGAAGTGTTGATGAGCTTCGCTGGGGATAAGAGAGACTTCGCCGAGGACGATCTTTCCGCGGCTTTTGGCTGAGGATAACCCAGTTATATCCTGGTAGGAAATAACTCTTGAATAAAGCCGGGGAGACGTGTTCGTGCTCTGCGAGGATAAGCTTCCAGAATCTACTGGGGATAAGCTTACTGCTTGGGGAGATGGATTCCAATTTTCCTGGATTGGACTCTCCTGGGGAAGTATTGAACTGTAATTTTGGTAAGTTGAAAGAGGGAACCTATGTAGGGTTGCCTGATGATGAGCTCGTGTAAAACCGCATCTTGGAGAGAAGGACACCTGTGTAGGGTTACTTTGAGGTTGGGCTCGTGTGGAGCTGCATTTGGAGTTTTGAGAAGGAAACCTGTGTAGGGTTACTTTGAGGTTGGGCTCGTGTGGAGCTGCATTTGGAGTTTTGAGAAGGAAACCTGTGTAGGGTTTACTGATGACGAGTCCGTGTAAAACTACGTCTGGAAAGAGATAACCTGTGTAGGGTTACTTCGGGATAAGTTCGTGTAAAACTTCTTGATGAACCGGGGTAAGGTTACTGCAGGATAAGTTCGTGTAAAACTTCTTGATGAACAGGGGTAAGGTTATCTTTATGGTAAGTCTGTGTAAGACTTCTGGAGGAACCGGGGTAAGGTTACTGCAGGATAAGTTCGTGTAAAACTTCTTGATGAACCGGGGTAAGGTTATCTTTGTGGTAAGTCCGTGTAAGGCTTCTGGAGGAACCGGGGTAAGGTTACTTGAGATAAGTCCGTGTAAGACTTCTGGAGGAACCGGGGTAAGGTTACTTGAGATAAGTCCGTGTAAGACTTCGTCTGAAAATTGAGAAGGAACCGGTGTAGGGTTACCTGATGATGATCAAGTGGATGATTGTCCTGTTTGGTTTCGGATGTTAACCCACGATCTGGAATTTGTAAAGGTAGATGGTAATCATCTTGGTACTTTGGTTAACAGAGCAACTGGATTGCCTGGATGACTCATTATTGCCCCTGTTTCTGAGGTGAGGGAAAAGATACCTTGTGGAGGTAGTTGACAAATCTTCTGGTAGACAGGTGATTTAGATGCCGGGACATAGTCGTACGCTTAAGTCCCTAAATTTTGCCTGGACCGCCCTTTCGGGTTTTCAGTCCACCGGGATACCCATTTTTGCCCAAGCCGCCTTTTCAGGTTTTCGACTTGCCGGGTGTACAGATTTTTTCATTTCATCCCTTATTTTTGCCCGAACCCTTTTGGTTCGCCGGGAAGCCCTTATTTTTGCCTAGGTGTGTCAACCTAGCGGGTCTTTGATCTTGCGTAGTATTTTTTCCGACTATGTCCACGCTCTTAGAATGCAGGGAGGTGCCCCTGTCAGTAGTATTGCGTTGCCGTACCACTAGAAGATGTCTGATCAGGCAAGATTCGTTGTCGGAATGCCCCAGGTGATCCAGATGGAGATTTTCCCCCAAGCTGGTTGGCCTTTTGAGAGATTCTTCGAATCTTGACTTAACAGCCCCAGATGATGGACAATGATCAGGCCTGCCTCTTGGTTGGGAGTGCTTTTGTTCATAAGATATTCTTCGTGCGAATTTATTTGTTGTTCAAACAAATAGTCATATGTGCAAGCAATGTTATTTCAAAAATGCAAAGCTTATGTCTGTCTTGAAGATTTTGAAAATGCATTTTTCATAAAAAACAAGTGAATTTTGTAAATTGTGATGTCAACTCGTTATTTTACCACAAGCCTTAAGGAGTCAGGATACCTTTGTACAGTATGCTTTCGAGTTACCCGTGCTTCAGCTAGGACTTTTGAGGGTTATAACGTGGCCTGGTTCACAGTTTAAGAAACAAAGGATAAAGGCTCAAATTTTATTTGTACCCACCCGCTCTTCGTGATGTTCTCCAAACCTAAGCTCAGTTGATCGTTCATTAGACCTTGATTGAATCTTTGTCCTGACGTTCCAATGATGGTTCGGATATTGATGATTTATTCTGAATAGGCAGTCATTCCTTTTTGTTATTGTTGAGGGTTTATATGACCTCTTTCTTTTTGATTTTGTTATCCCGAAATTTTGCCTGAACTGTTTCTTTTGTGATTACAGTCAGCGGGATGCCCCAGTTTTTTGTAAGTCTCCTTCGTAGGTTTTGACTTATTGGGTTTTTATTTTTGAGATATAATGACTGCCTGTCTTTATGATTATTCGGAACCATCACTGTCTTTTGTTTATTTTGTAAGGACCGCTTTGGTGCGATTTGTTATGCACTTGAGTCAACTGAGAGAACTACCCTGCCCCAGGTTATGATTAAGGGTTTCAATTTTCGAAAAGAAAAAACTCCTACTTCTTTGGCTCAAAGGGGTTGACGAGGGATTATCTTCCTTATAACTCCAGTGTTTAGGATTTGAAACAATGCCTGTACCTCATCAGCGGGGTCTGTTCAAAAGCATACTGTAGATTATGGTATCGTTTTCGTCATCCTCCCTCAAGAGGCTTAGCATTATTAACCAAGAGTTGATCATCACAAAAATATGAAAACAGTTTTAAGTATGGTAAACATAATTAATTCAAGGCAGACATGTGTAATGCATTCATGAAATAAAAGAGTTTAACATGACAATTGTTTATTTGAACAAGAAAAGAAAAATACAACTTGAATTCAAATGAACAAAAATCTCTCAATCCTAGCCATGTTTTGGCAAGGGAGCAGTGGTCACATTGGGAGTCTCAGCAGGCTCGAATTCAATCTCCTTAGCATCGATCATATTCTGGATCTTATATTTCAGCGTCCAACAATCCTCAGTGTCGTGCCCCGGGCTATTAGAATGATAACCACACCTCGCCTCCGGGTTGTAGTTTGGAGAGGAGGTCTTGGGATTTGCAGGAGGGTTGATCACCGCAATCAGATTCATTTTCAACATGTGCTGCAATGCTTGTGACCACGACATGTTGATGTTGGTGAATTATCTTTTAGGCTCGTCCGGCCTTCGCTGATTTCCCTTTTGTGGTTGTCAGCGTGGTGCAGAACCAGAGATCATGACTGCCCCTGCCTGTTGGTCACGATGACTCTTTTGACCGTATGCAGCATTAGACTCTTTCCTGCCCGTGTAAGGCTTTTTGTGAGTATCAGAAGGTGTGGCCTCTTGAATTTTCCCACTCTTGATACCGACTTCAATTCTTTCCCCAGTCAGAATGAGGTCGGTAAATCCTGCAGATGATTACCAATGAGATGATTGAAGAACGGCCCGGACAGGGTCCCCAAGAACATATCAACGAGTTCCCGGTCAGTTAATGGAGGCTGCACCCTTCCAGCCAGGTCCCTCCACTTCTGTGCGTACTCTTTAAAACCTTCACTTGACCCTAGCGACATACCCTGGAGTTGGGTACGTGTAGGAGCAAGGTCGGCATTATATTGATACTGCTTGTAAAAAGCAGTAGCCAACTCCTCCCAGTTACGAATTTTGGTCCCATCCAGCTGATAGAACCATTCGAGGTGAGTCCCTGAAAGACTCTCCTGGAAGAAGTGGATCCACAAGTTCTTGTCCATAGTGTATGGTTGAATCTTCCGCACGTAAGATCTGAGATGCAGCCTGGGACAGGATGCCCCATCATACTTAGCAAAAAAAGGAACCTTGAATTTGTGTGGGATCACCACACCAGAAGATAGACCCAGATCTCTGAAATCCAACCCCGGCACTTGTTGAATTTCCATGGCATTCAAACGATCCTCTAGTTGTTTGTACCGGTCGTCAGCTGAAGGGTACTGCTCATCATTGAACTCCGTCTCGTTGTCGGAGACCACTGGACTAGGCACCTCTCTCTCATGGGGACTACCTTTCCCCACAGATGGAGTTGTCCTTTCAGCTTCATCCTGCAGTGTGTTCCCAGATCTGCGTCTAGGGCTGAACAAAACAGTCCTCTTCTTCTTCTTCTTCTGAATCAGAGTCTTCAATTCCTTTTGACCCTGAGCTAGGCTCACAATCAACTCCTGGAACTGGGCATTCTGGGCCTGGAGAGCCTTAATGGATTGCTCAGTAGACGATTCAGGATTCATGACGATCGGCTGAAATAAACAGCGAAGAAGGTAAGCGACCTGCAATAAGTGTACCTGTAATGCAATGATATGTATGATATGCATGCAATGTTTTCAAGGACCTCGCAGGGTAAACAAGAAAATTGTTAGCATTTGAATTTGTAGCTTGATTGAAGGAACTGCATGTTGCTGAGAATCCTTCTTCAAGGGTCAAGGCTCACCATATCCAGTGGGTCATAGCCCCTGACTTTAGTAATCATGTCTAGTTTTGGTTTCCAAACAACCTTGGTTAGGGGAACCTTCTTCAAGAGTCAAGGCTCACCATATCTAGTGGGTCATAGCCCCTGACAACTCTGTCTAGAGGAAAATAAATCCTCTTTGCCCCTTGCTGGGATAGTTGATTCACCATGACCTGCATCACAAGCCCTTGAGATCCTTGAAATGGGTTAGGATGTATGCAATGGTATGATGTTATGGTATGCATGGGGTAATGTGAGTAGCCCTGTCATGAGTCCCTATTAAGGACTATAAACAAAACCTGCAAGAACTCAGTACACTCTGTTATGAGTCCTAATTAAGGACCATAAACAAAATCTGCAAGAAACTTAGTAAACCCTGTTATGAGTCCCAATTAAGGACTATAAACAAAACATGCGAGTAGTTCATGCGTCAGATAACAAGCATGCAAGTAGTCAAGTACGAAGGCACACAAGTCACACAAGAGAAACCCTTAGGGTTTAGGCCAGCATGGGGTCTGGGTATTACCCTCTTGAAGTTGGTGGGCTCAACCTGTCCTATTAGAAGTAATCGGGTTCTAAGGGTCCCAATATCACTGGATTTCTTTCATTGTTCATCGTTTCGATTTAGCCACTGAACTGGCGACCGAAATATTCTAGGAAAGCAACCCTCAATTGAGTGTAGTATCGAGTATCAACCAACCTCGGACTGCACCAAAGTCAGTTATCTCACTACCCTAAAGAGGCCAAGATAGTTCAATTAAGGTTCCTAAGGTCTGTTGATGCTTCACGACACCACGCGGAGGCCCCGTACTCTCCTTGACTGAACTCAAGGGTTACCGGTACACACCAAAGTGCCACATCAACGTAGTAGACTGTTTCAACCATGTCGGTATACCCCGCACAGTTCCCTCACAGCCTTGTTGCTACTTTCTAAGAAGGTATCCCCCAGATCCGGGTTAGGATCTATAGAACTCCCAAGACAGTCCCACAATTTAAAGCAATCAAATCAATACAATTGAAAACACAGTTATGAACTAACCCTAAGGTACACCTCACTTTAAGTTTAAGTCCCGAGTCGCCAGTTCTGTGATCGGTGGATCTGGAACTGACTGTTTAACGCTGGTTCGCGAAATGTCGCGGAAGCAAGAGTCGCCACCGTCTTTTATTTTCTCCAAATGGAAAGGACAAAAGCACAGAAAAATTCCTTATAGAGATCGCTCTCGGTTCGGGAGGTAGATTATAGAAAGGGAAGGTGTTAGCACCCTTTCTATCCATGGTTATCCATGGGCTCTTATATACTTGCTCATTGTGTTTTCAAAATTGGTTTGTTTGCTTTTCAATTGTGGGTTTTAAAAAGTTTCTTTGAAAATTCCAGTTCGACTCTTGTATCGGTCCTCAAGAGTGTTTGAAAAATTTGCTTTCGAAAGCTTTTTGAAAAGGTGTCGGTGTGAAAAGTATTTTTTGAATTTGTTTTGAAATTAGAGCAAGTATCTAGAGTTGTCTACCTACCCTAAGGAATTCGCCTGTGTAAATGTCCTTTAAAGTAGTGCCATCCCACCATTGAGAGGTAGGTAGCACCACCATTGGAGGTGTTCGGGTCAATTCGAGGTTCGGGACGTGGTGATCACCAGAGCAATAGGAAGATACCTTAGAAGCTACCCTCATGCCAGGTTCCCGGATCATGAGGACTTACTAAGACATCCTCTACTCGACGATCACCTTTCGAAAGGCAAGGCAACAGTGAGGCGTACCCTAGGGGTGGTGTGTGATTTGTGTGTCATTTTCAAATATTTTGTCTTGTCATGTCATGGGTGATCTACACTTTTGTTTTTATTTTGACATTCATTCTTGCATGCAATTATTAACAGTTAAAAAGTTGCGAGAAATATAAAGTTCCTAAACTATTACAAAGGCGCGGGTCCACATCGCCAAAATTTAATCCAGGACCCGATTTGACATAAAATAAAGATGCGAGAAATATAAATTTACACGGCTTTGGGAGAATTACATTAATATTATAAGAAATAAAATAAAATGCGCGAATTGAATTAAAATTGAAAGCGAGGGCGTTGGACCCTTTTTTAATTAAATTAAATTATTATGAACAAATTAATTAAAATAAAATAGAAATTATTTTTGAGGGTTTTTTGTATTTATGGATTTTTAATAAGAGAATTAAATGAAATTGAGAAATTAACCCTAATTCTACAAATTTTAAGTTTATTGAAAAATGTCAAAATTAAGTTTAAGAATAAAACTAATTAATTAATAATTTTTATTTACAAAAATATTAAAATAAAATATACTTTATTTTTTTTTATGACTTTCTGATTTTTATTATTTTTATGTTTTATGAAAATAAATTAATTTAAGGAATTTAAAAAAGAAATAATTGAAATAAATAAAATAAGAAAGAAAAATAAAAGAGCAAACCATGGGGGGTTCTGTCCCCAAATTGGAGGTCAAATTGTAGCAATCCTGGCCCAATTGATTTCTGGCCTGGTTGACTTTCATGCTAGCGTGTGGTTTCGTTGACTGATGCCTATGCTACCCTTCAAATCTGGACCTTTGGATGGGGATCATGGGGCGCGTGGCACGTTTGGATCATTGGGCGTAGGATGAACCTCAGGAGGCAAGCTGCATAGGAACGTGGTTAGAAGAAAAATATGGAATAAGAAAGGGGGACCTGGGATTCGAACCCAGGTCCCAGAGATTACCAATGCCAAGCCTGACCAGTGGAGCTGTGAACGCGCTTTGTACATAAAATAGAACACAAATACCATAAAGCAAAATAAGAGTTAATGGATAATTTTAGCGCGAAATTCAAATGAGCCAACCATGCCTTGCCACCTAGTCTTCTTCTTCCTCGTTTGCATTTTACCTGAAACATAAAAGGAATTAGCGGGGGTTTTAAACCCCCCCAAAATATGCCCTTTTCAAGAATAGCGATTAGGCCATCTTGCTTCATAAATTGGGCGCGACTGTTGCATTCGATTCGTCCAAGTGTCCTGAATTTAACCATGGTACTGAGAAGTCTTAATTTTACAGTATATGAAAATACCCAATTCGAAGCTTGAGGAACCCTAGCATGTTTCAATGGTGAAATCGCGTACGATGCTTAAAAACTCAATTAAAACATGTGGTTAGCTTTAGAATTAATCAATTAGTATGAATCCACAAAAAAAATGCAATGGGAATGCTTGAAAATTGAAACACGAATATGAATAAAATGTGAAAAATCTCGAGTTCTGTATACCAATTTTGGGCGTTAGGGATAATGATTTTGATTCAGATACGTTCCTTGAAACCTCAGGAACACAATGGAATGATTATTTGGCCTTGAATCGCACTGGAATGTAGTTTTCAGTTTTGGAATTTCTTGACAAAAACTCAAACTTTGCTCTTGTTTTCTGGCGCAGCTCAAAGGTGTCTTGGACTAGGGTTTGCATGAGTATAAGTATGTGAACGATTAGGGTTGAAAATTGGATCCAAAAAACCTTTGCATTGATGGAATGGATATTTGATTTTCATGCATATATTTTTCAATCTTTTTCATGCATATTTGATTCCAATCATGGCAAATCACATTGATTCTTTCTATATCTGATCATGCACGAATCTTGAGTGTATTTCATGCATAAAAAGATTTAAAAAAACTTCCTTTGGTATTTTTCACATATTTTAATTAATTAAATGAATTATTAGCAATTAAAAATTCAAATAAATAAATAAAAATGATGAATAACTTCCCTTTGGGCCAAATGGTCGTGCACATGCTTTGGATGATGGATTTTGGAAGAAAATGTGGCCCATTAGCAATTTTAAGGCATTTGAAGCAAAGTTGACTTTTTAAAATATCCAAAAATTTCCCAACTTCCACAAGGCATATCTTGCTCAATGTTTAAGCTTTGATCATGTTCTTGGACATTTTGGAAAGGTCTTGAAGTCCTCTAACCAATTTCTTTGGTCCCATGTCATTTTGATTTATCAATCTCAAGTTATGGCCTTTGACTTAAAGTCCCTTTTTGTTGACTTTTGAAAATGACCTATAATGTTGAAATTGATAACTTTTTGTGAGGGAATTTCTTGGACTTGAAGTATGAAGAGGAGTTGTAGGAAATGTCTTTCTCTTCAAAATGAGCTTTGGATGGAATTTTTATGATAAACCATGTGGAAGTTATGCCCTAGTCAAGTTACAGTTGACTTTTTCAACTGTCCAAATATGGAAACTTTTGCATCTTGAGACTTTTTGAGCCAAAATTTGAGAATCATGATCAAGAATTGATCAAATGATGTTTGTGGCTTCAAAATGAGATGTTTGACCAAAAATTTGAACTTTTGACTGTCAAATGACCATTTTGCCCCTACAGTTGACTGTAGTGCAATTAGGGTTTTTGACTGTGCAATTTTGTGCTGTAAGTCTTGAAACTTGACATGAGGATACTTGACAATGTTTATAAGAATGTGGGACTTGTTTAGACCCTTGTAAACTTCATTTTCTTTGTCAGAACCAAAACCCTAGTTTTTGACTGTTAGGAGGCCCTTGAACTGTGCAATCCTTGGGGAGATTTTGAAGCTTTGACTTGGCAAATTTTGAAGAACATGGGAGGGCAAATTTTGGGGTACAACAGTGTTCTTCTTCAGTTTGTGATCGGGCTATCATGTCATCTACGTAGACCTCTATCTCATGATGTATCATATCATGAAACAAAGCTACCATGGCGCGTTGATAGGTTGCCCCGACATTCTTCAGTCCGAATGGCATCACTTTGTAGCAGAATGTACCCCACTGTGTGACAAATGTAATTTTCTCCATGTCCTCAGGTGCCATTTTGATCTGGTTATAGCCTGAGAATCTGTCCATGAAAGAAAATACTTTGTATTGAGCTGTATTGTTAACCAGGATGTCGATGTGCGGAAGTGGAAAATTATCTTTAGGGTTGGCCCTGTTTAAATCTCTATAGTCCACGCACATTCTCACTTTGCCGTCCTTTTTAGGCACGGGAACAATGTTAGCAACCCATTGTGGATAGGAAGTAATAGCCAGAAATCCAGCATTGAACTATTTCATAACTTCTGCTTTGATCTTCTCTGACATGTCAGGTCTCATGCGGCGGACTTTTTGTTTCACTAGTGGACAGTCTTCTCTTGTGGGTAGACGGTGTACCACAATGTCTGTATCGAGTCCCGGCATGTCTTCGTATGACCAGGCAAAGATCTCAACGTAATCATGCAACAACAGAATTAGGCGCTCCTTGACACTCTGCTCTAGATTGGCACCCACTCTGATTTCCTTTTTATCATCCTCGGTGCCCAAGTTGATTGTATCCAACAGCTCCTCATGAGGCCGAATAGATTTTTCCTCTTGTTGTAGTAGTCTAGCCAATTCCCCTGGAACCTCACAATCTTCCTCACCTTCGTATTCGGCTTGGTAGATCAGATCTTCAGAGTCACTGAAGGCTATAGCAGTATCGTTACCCATGGGATCCGGAATGGAAGGGTACCTGCATTTGTGAGTGTGGGTGTGTGTAAGGGTATAACCATCTTAAAATAATAAAATGTAAAAGAAAGACAATGAGCACAAAAGGTTTATATATGAAAAAGCGTCCATGATTCATTGAATGTCATATGAAAATGAAATAAAAACCCTTACAAATGGACCGTTGTGCCTCGGGTAAGACACAAGTTTGAAAATGTACGAATTGTTTGTGAATTATTACAAGTCCAACAGAAATGTAAAAGATAAATTACTGAGATATGAAAGTTATTGGGATGAAGTCTTTGGTTTCCCAGTTGCGAAGTCCTCCGCTGACAGTAGGAAATATCCAATCTTCCAAGCTGCCATCTTCTTCACCGTCTTCCACTGCGTTGACCCCTCAGTTACTAATCTTCACAGGTGGCCCTCCAGCACGGGCGTGGCGCACAGCCTTCTGAGCAGTTGAAGTAAACCCCAAGCCAAACTTGTCTGATTTGTACGAGATGTCTGGAAGCTGCCCCCAGATGGTGCATCCCCCCTCTTCCACTACTGCCTTTGCATCCTTTAGAGATGACATCCGAAGTGGAGGTCTTATGATCATAGGAATTGAGGATACCGCCTTGGTTACCGCCACTTCCTGAGAGACTTCTTCAAAATGTTGGAAAGGGGTTTCAATGAACTCGCCATCTAACTCTACATATCGGAAATAATTCAGATGACTAATCATGTATTCCTCTTCCCCGTGGACAATTATGATCTTCCCTTGGACGGGGTACTTCAACATCTGATGCAAAGTGGAGGTGAGAGCACCGGCATTGTGGATCCAAGGCCATCCTAACAGACAAGAGTAAGAGGGACAAATGTCCATCACATAGAAGGTTTAATTAAAGGTCAGAGTTCCCACTTTTATCGGGATGTCCACATCCCCATGGACCATGCTTTTAGAGCCGTCAAATGCTCTCACAACTATGTTGCTGGGTTTTAATGTAAGCCCCTCACAATCCAATCTATCAAGGGCTTTCTTTGGTAAAACGTTCAGAGATGATCCCGTGTCCACCAAGACATGGGCTAGGGTTGTTTCTCTACACTCCACTGAGACATGTAGTGCGTCGTTGTGTTTTCTCCCTTTGGATGTCAAGTCAGCATCAGAGAAACCCAGACCATTATCAACTGTCAAACTGGCCACACAGTCTTAGAACTGGTCATCAGACGTTTCTTGCGGCACATGAGTTGTCTTTAGAAATTTTACCAGAGCTTTAGCATGTTCCTCGGAGCACAGCAGCAATGCTAACATAGAGATCTTGGAAGGGGTCTGCCCCAATTGTTCAACCACATCATAATCAATCTTCTTTATTATCCTCAAGATTTCTTCCATTTCTTTCTTGGATGTTTCAGGGATAGATTGAGCCTTCGTCCGGACAGGCTCTTCTTGAACGTTTTTTCCTTTATTCTCAGCAGTGGAAGTAGGGATAGGAATTGTATTGTCTTCGTTGGTAGGTATGCTTGCAGGTACAATCACTGGTGCAGATGTAATCTTCGGAACGGCCACGGGTCCAAAGACTGCCTTTGGAGGGGAAATCTCTGGAAAGAAGATCCTCACTACGGGTAATCTTGCTTGTTCCAGCAATGTTACTGATGTCGGAATCATCCTCTTCGGATCTTTCTTCTTCGGCAGTCAGTTCATCCTGTTTAATACCATGCTAGTAGATTTCTCCACCATAATTCCATGGTACTGTTTTATCTGGCTGGTACGGGACCGACCCGGACATTGTAATATTAAGTGGAGTAGTCACTGGAGCAGATGTAATCCTAACGGGTCTTTTAGGGACCCTGGAAGGATTGGCGTAGATGGTTATTATAGAAACTTCTTTAACTGGAACGGGTGAAACATGAGCTTTCTCAAACAAAATTTCTTGGTTATCAATCAATTATTGGATACCTTTTTTCAATAGAGGGCAATCAAATGATGAGGATAGGCAAATATGGCAGTCTTTGTCATAACCTGGGAATATACCAGCTTTCAACAAATTCAACTTGATGGTCGGGAGAGGAGTCAACAGTTCATCCACAGTGGCAACAAATAAATCTTCCTCAACAACATTAGCATTGTGACCATGCATAGGCATCGGAGCGAAAATAACATTCGGTTTCTCAGGCGCTTCAAACTCAAATTCCTTCGCGTCTATCAGGTCTTGAATTTTGTTCTTCAGAGACCAACAATTGTTGGTGTCGTTCCCTAGACTTTCAGAGTGGTATGCGCATCTGGCTTTCAGATGGTAGTGAGGAGACACAATGTTGGGATTTTTAGGGGCCTCTTTTAAAATTTCCAGATTCAACTTCAGAAGATGTGGTAGGACCTAGGCTGGAGTCATGTTGATCTTGGTGAATTGCCAAACTGGCCTTTCCACCCTTTGCTGGTTATTTCTTGGCTGGACTGATGCAGGCTTCGGAATCATAACGGCCCCCACTGTTGGTCGGTGCTCAGTTCTTCCTTGATTTCTGTGTGAGTAGACAGCACACACCTCCTTCTTTCCACTGAAGGGCTTTTTTATAGCTGCAAACGCATACGTGTCTTTCTGAATTTTCCCACTTCTTATACCGGCTTCCACCCTCTCGCTAGTTAAAATCAATTCAGTAAACCCTGCAGAGAAGCTTCCAATCAGATGATTAAATAAAGTTCCTGATAGAGTTCCTAGGAACATGTCCACTAGCTCCTTTTCAGATAAAGGAGGTTGCACCCTTCCGGCTAGATCCCTCCACTTTTGGGCGTAGTCTTTGAAGCCTTCATTTGATACCATAGCCATACTCTGGAGTTGAGTACGGGTTGGTGCCAAATCAGCGTTGTACTAATACTATTTATAAAAAGCTGCTGCCAGGTCTTCCCAATTATGGACATCGGCCCTTTCCAACTGGTAGAACCAATCAAGCTGCATTCCTGATAATCTGTCCTGAAAAAAGTGGACCCACAAGTCTTTGTCCGCAGAATGCGGATGAATCTTCCTGACATACGACCAAAGGTGCATTTTGGGACAAGACACCCCATCATACTTGGAAAATAATGGCACTTTAAACTTCAGCGGGATTACTATTCCTGACATCAACCTTAATTCCTTGAAATCTAGCCCCGGTACTCTCTATATCTCCATAGCAGTTAGACGCTCTTCCAGATGTTTGTATTTGTCATCAGCCGAAGGGTACTATTGTTCAGAGTAGTCCTCTTCTTCCTCTTCTTCCTCAAAATCTGATGGTACTGCCGTTTCTTTTCCTTTTCTTTCCCCTTCGTCAGAGGTTGTTGGAAATTCTGAGGTCCTTCTGGCTTGTCCCTGAAACCTTCTGCCCATGATAACCACACCAGCTGGCTTCTTCTTCTTTTTCTCTTTCTCTTTCTCTAGCAGAGTCTTTAGCTCCTCCTTCCCCTTGGATAAGGTCAAGAGTAACTGTTGAAATTGTGTATTTTGAGCTTGCAGGTCTTTAACCGTTTGTTCGGGATCCATTTTGCTGAAATAAACAGCAGAGGGATGAGGAAACTTGTTGCAAAGACCTGTTTATGCTCATGATGAATGATATGTATTCATGCAATGTTTTCAAGGATTTAAAAATTCAAATTTGTGTTAAACAAAAAGGAACACACGTTATATTAATAAAAAAGAATTTGAGTACATCAATGCCCCTAGGGAAAAATAATACAAAATTCTAAGATAAAAAGACGTTGCGCATCCTCTTTGGTGCAATGTAGGTGTTGAGAGTCTGCTCTTCATGAAGTAACCGAGTGAGTTTCAAAACCTTCTTCTCGCTTGCATAGAATTGGGCTTCGAAAGTATCGCGTTCTCCTTTGAGCTGTATCCAACCCCTTTGTAGATCTTCGAGTGATGTAGGCATGTCAGGATGTAGGATGGTGTATGGAACCTCTCCTTCCTTAACAGGCTTTATAATCACTGGGAGAATGGAGGGGTAAGGCATCATAAGACTTTGGGCTTGGGTTCGTACGCACTTGTGGTAAGGCTCAAGAGGGATGGAATTCTTGTGTCCCAAGGTCTTACTATCTACCTTGTTTGGCATCCTCTAAGCTCGGATGAATCTTTGGCGAAGTCCTTGATTGTCGTTGTGGAAGTCGAAAACCAAGCCTTGAATCAGCATATCATATGGGCCATCCCTTCGGGCATAACCAAACTGTCTTAGAGCCAAGCACGGGTTGTAGGTGATGCCTCCCCTAATGCCAAGTAGAGGGACATTAGGGAATTCCCCACAACGATCGACAATGATAACATTCTTTTTGGATCGAGAACACCAATGAATCGCCACTGAAGGTTTTGCGCTTTGTCGCAAATTTCGCAGTTAGCAAGAGTAGCCACTGAATTTTATTTTAATTAAAAGGAAAGGTAAAAAAGCACAGGAAAGACCTTTGATATGTTTTCTTGAGTTCAGGGGGTAGATTATGAAAAGGGAAGGTGCTAGCACCCTTTTCATCCATGGTTTTCCATGGGCTCTTAGTTACTTGCTTAGATCACTTGCTTTGCTTTGTTTGAAATGGTGTTTGGTGTGGTTTTGAAAGTATTTTGAAAAAAGAGGCCATTCGTTTAGGCAATATTTGTAATGATTCTCGTTCCTAAGAATGTATACAAAGATGTTTGTCTTTTGAAAAATGTTTCAATGTTTTGTAAGTTGTTTGGAAATGTGTGTGTGTGTTTTTGAAAATAGCAAGTATTGTTTGAAAAGGAGCAAGTAACTTAGAAGCTATCTACCTACTTAAATGTCTTTCTTGTGCATTTCTATTCCTTTGACATTGTTGATTTACCATTGATTTGGTAAACAACCCTATCTTTGGATGTAAACGGGACGGGCGTGGGTCATCGTATGACCATGATAGCAATGTTGCCAAGTATCTTAGCTTTTTTGAGGGATCAAGATCATTTTGTTTAGGCAACCTTTGAATAGCGTCATCGAGGGACTATGATCTTATACTTGTTTTTTTTTGCCAAGATACTTTGCATGCGTGACATGGCCATTTTATTTTAGGCAACCAAGTGGGAGAAACCCTAAGGGTGTTTGTGTGTAAAGTGTGTCATTTTCATGCTTTTCTCTTGCATTTAGGGTTTTCTATTTTGCTTTGTTTTTGTTCTTATCATGCAAAACCCTAATTTACTAAACATGGTATATGAAAGCAATAAATTGCGTAAAATAAACTAAGCTATTACAACAATTATTATGGGAGGGGGGATACAAGTTTTGAATGGGGATTTTGCACAAATATAAACCTAAATATATTATTACAACCAAATCGAATATTGCACGAATTAAATAAATATACAAATATTTAAAATGCAATGCAATGTGTGTATGTTAAAAAAAATGTTTTTGTGTTTGTTTTTTGTATGAGAAAATAATTTAATTTAAACCCTAAAAAATAAGGAAAAAATAATATTATTTTTGGAGGGGTGAAACCCTAATTTTTTTAATTAAAAGAAAATAATGTTTCCTATTATTATTTTGCACATTTTTTGTATAAGAAAATAAATAATATTATATGTAAATATTAAAAATTAAATGTGTATAAAAATAAGTATTTATGAGTATAAATGGTATAATAAAAATATTAAGTATTTTTAAATATATTTACAAATTATTTAAGAAAACAAAATCAATTTATCAAAATAAACTAATTTTTATGTAAAAAAAATAATAAAAAAATAAAATAAAATTGCAAAAAATAAAGAAATTATTTTTAGGATTTTTATTAATCAGAAAAAAAATAAATGAAAGCAATAAATATGAAAATATGAAAAAAATATGAAAAATAAAACAAATCAGCCAGGGGGGTGCAAATAATAAGTCAGGGGGGTGTGATTAGCAAAAACAAAAAAAGGCCAGGCGCCAAAAAAGCCCAGAAGCGCTTCATCCCTGTCCTTGGTCATCACTGCGTGCGCTTCTAGTTCAAATCCTTAACTCTCATATGCTTGCACAAAAACAAAAACTCATAACATGAAACATGTGGCATTTGAGCTCACGATTCTAACCATATAAATTATGTGACCTAACTCTTAAAGATCAGAGAGAATTTTTGAAGCCCTAATTCGTGACCTAACTTTTTCAGAGTTTTCAATCTTCAAATTCTCTCAACACAGTTAATATAAATGAAAAGTATGCATATGTACAACTTTGTCATGATAAGGGCTACATTTTTTCTTCACAAATCGTGGCTTGAAGTTGCCTATTCAGAGAGATAGAGTTTAAGAAATTACCTCCTTCAGCTGGATTTGTGTAGGAAAATGTAGGGACTTTAATGGAGGTCTGGTGATTGATTAAGCTTCCTTGAACTTCCTTCAAGCTATTCCAATGCTTATCTTGCTTTGTGGATGGCTAGAAATCTCTGGACAAGTCAAGCTGCAAGCTTCCAAAGTGAAAATGGTGGATGCTGAAACAGGGGCTACAGAACCAGTGTGATGGCTTGGATTGCTTTGGTATGAAGTGTATGAGATGCTTGAAGTGATTAAGCACAAAACGCACGAGCCAAATGAGGGTTGGCTGTGATTTTGCAGAAGTTCTGAATTTTGGCAGTTTTGTGGAGTTTTTTAGTTTTAGAGAGTTTCAGTTTCAAATCAATCGTGCTATGCCTTGTACCAAGATTGCAAATATTTAGAGAAGGGATACAAAGTCAGCCCTTACTAGCTGTGCAAGCTCTAGCACCTTTTGCAACTTTTCTTGCATTTTAAGTAAAGTGAAGTGACCATACTCAAATGCTTGTCCTTGCTCGCTTGTGGCCTGAAATGAACTTGTACCAATTGCTTGAGAGTTGTGTACATTTCTTGCACTAATGGAACAGGTTTGATGATCAAGATTGACAAAGTTGCAAAAGCTTCTCTTTATGAATACGACAATGTGCACTTTATGCTCAAAATGGAAATATACCTTGTACAATGCTTCAAAAGCAAAGATAAAGCCTTTGTCAACTGAGTTTGCATTTAGTTATGGAGTGTAAAGCAAGCTTAGGACCTGTAAAGCAGGATACAACCAACATGGATGTGATTTGCAACTTGATGCTATGTGAAAATGGCTTGAACAAAAGTGAGAAAATGCCAACTTCCCTTCTTCGATTCTCCCTACTCAAAAATGATCTTGGAGAGTTCTTGGACATTTTGGAGAGCTTACAATGTTCTCTATAATCCATCTTTGAAATTCAATTTGAGATACCTCTTGGAACTAGGTGAAAAATGTCCATGAAGTTGGGTCCAAAACCTGCCTAAATTAGGGCAAAATTTCACTAAGTTATTTAGTTCATGGACCTATATTCACAAATTCATAACTTGAGATCTAAGCATCTTTTGGGAAAACTTCGTGAAGAAAAGTTGTAGATTTCATGGAGGACTACAACTTTCATGTTGGGAACTTTTCTTGAATCAAAATGCATCATGGTGAAAAAATGGTGAAAAGTTGGGAAAAAATAAGAAAATTTTTATACTTAGAAAAAATTCTAAGTTATGAAAATTTTCAAATTAAAACCCTAATTTGTAAATTTAGTTTTTTTGGTCAAAAAGTTTCACATTTTGACATATCTTGATGAATTATGACCCTTGGTACTTGATTTTGACCAAAAAGTCAAAGTTTAACTTTTCAGTGTATAGTTGACTTTTGATCAGTTGACTGCAAAATTCATCTGTCAATCCAATGAACTTGAGATCTTTTGAACCATGTAATTAGGTCAAGATGATTCCATTGAACCCTTGAAATCATGTATGAAATCAATTGGTCATTGGCTAGGTTAAAAATCAGAAATTTCCCTTTCTCAGTCAAAACCTTAATTTTGACCATTTTGCCCTTTTGATGATTTGATCAAATTTCTTGAGGAGTTGTGATCCAAACTTGATCAAATGGTACATATGAGTCTAAAATGTTGATGTGGATAAAAAATTATGAAGTTTGACTGTAAATTGGCCATGGTTGACTTTTTCCCCAATACAACTGATTTTTAGGTCAACTGTCCAATTGACTGATCAAAAATGTGGTTAAAGGCTTGAAACTTAACATGAGCAATATTAGGGGTCCAAAATGATGTATGAAAGTCACACGAAGCATTGGTGATCCAAAAATCCTTGTGCAAACTCAAACCCTAATTTTGGGTTATCAGTGCAAGGTGAGGTATCTTGAGCTGACCAAACCCTAATCTTGTCTTGAGTCCAAGAAGTCTTGTGAGAAAAGTCTTGATAAATGAGAGGGAAAATTTTGGGGTACAACAGCTGCCACTGTTCAATCTTCTTGAACATGAAGAGTTAGATTGGCGAGCTTTGTCGTTCGTGACTCGAAGGTAAGATATGATTGGACACTAGAGTGCCCATAAATTTGCACTCGAAAAAGTGTAGTTGAGGGAATGGGCTTAAATATGCCATTTGGAGAGGTGATAGGATCTTGTTGGAGATGGGCTTGTAGATAACATCCAAGAATGTTTGTTGAATTGTAAGTTGTAAGTCAAAAGAATGAGTATCAAAAAGGTGTCCGTATCTGGAACGCATCTGAACTGTATTTGGAGACTGAATTTGTATGAGCAATAGAATAGAGTCCGTGTCTGGAGCGTATCTATACTGTGTCTGTACTTGAATCTGAATGAGTAACAGAATGACTTTCGTGTCTGGAGTGTATCTGTACTGTATCTAGAAGTTGAATCTGAATAAGTGACAGAATGGAAACCGTGTCTGGAGCGTATCTGGACTAGAATCCGAATGAGAAACAGAATGGCTATCGTGTTTGGAGCGTATCTGAACTTGAATCTGAATGAGTGACAGAATGGCATCCTTGCCTAGAGCGTATCTGAACTTGAATCTGAATAAGTGACAGAATGACTACCGTGTCTGGAGTGTATCTGGACTGTATCTTGAAATTGGGGTCTGAATGAGTAACAGAATGACTTTCGTGTCTGGAGTGTATCTGTACTATATCTAGAATTTGAAATTTGAATGAGCGACAGAATGGCATCTGTGTCTGGAGCGTATCTGGACTATATCTGAACTAGAATCTGAATAAGTAACAGAATGGCTTCCGTGTCTGGAGCGTATCTGAACTGTATCTAGAATCTTTGAACATTGTTAATGGTAGCTGTTAATCTTATCCTGAAAAGGGTAAAATGTTAGCTGAAGCACAAAGTTATGATGTATGAAATTTATGATGCAATATATGTGTTTTATCAATATAGATGTAATGTATGCGCATGTAAGCTGATTTGTTGTATTGCTGAGGAAAATAAATCCTTGATTGCTGAGGATATGTGGATTCTTCATGTCTTGAAGTTGGCTGAAATTTCGTTGGGAGAGTAATGCAATGTACTTCTTGAGGAATCTGCTTGGGGAAACCAGAGAACTTTGATGACTTCTGTTGGGAATTAATAATGGGAATCTTCATTCTATTGGGGAGCAATGACAACTCTGTGGGGGAAAGCTTGTTCCTATTTGGAAAAAGATCAGGAGTTTGGGTTGTCTGCCACTCTACTGGGGAATTATCCTAGGTTGAGGTGAAACATAAGTTAACTGTTATCTGGTTTCTATTCAGACTTCAAGACAACTTGCTGGGGAATTTGAAGAAACTGGATGGTTTCCACCGTGGGTTAATAGTTTGAAGTTTTGGCTCCGCTGGGGATCTTGATGACGTACTGTAGGGATTTCACATGGAATGGCCTGAAGACGTTTTCCTAGTCTTTCAACCTGTCAGTAATCGTTCTTTTCCATTTCGTTTATTTGTAAACAGTAATTATGTTCAAATGCATATGTTCATTAATGAATCATTGGACGTTTTTTGCAAATAAAACGCAAGTGTAAAAAAGAAAAGGACAAATAGTTTTTTGTACTTTAAAGAGATTTATTTGTATTTACTTTGAATAAGTATTTTATACAAAATAGACAGACATCCTAGTAAGAGGACGGTGTCATAAGAAAAATTTATACAAAGAAAGACAGCTATGTGTAAAAAATCCCATGGGGTTCCCATTCTTCTATAACCTTCGTATCTCCGAATGTCTTGTCCATTTGTTGCTTCGCTCGAAGATGATTGGATTGATCAGAAGCTCCGAGTTTTTCCGTGAAGAGATTGTCCTTAAAGTGATCCGACGAGACATATTTATACGCTTTAATTCCCTAATTTTGCCTGAACCGCCATTTCGGGTTTTCGATCCACCGGGAAACCCTTTTTTTGCCCAAGTCGCCCTTTCGGGTTTTCAACTTGCCGGCTGTACATATTTTTTTAATTTTATCCCTAACTTTTGCCCGAACCTTTTGGTTCGTCGGGATGCCCTTGTTTTGCCTAGGTGTGTCAACCTAGCGGGTCTCTTATGCGTAGTATCTTTTGACTATGTCTGCGTTCGCAGGGTGTGGCAGGTCGTCACGATACATGGTGGTTAAGATCATTGCCCCACTAGAGAATATGTTCTTGATTATAAATGGTCCTTCATAGGTAGGAGTCCATTTTCCCCTGAGATCACTTTGTGGCAAGATGATGCGCTTGATCACTAGATCTCCAACTTGATATACCTGGCGTCTGAATTTCTTGTTGAAAGCTTTGATCATCCGTTTTTGATACATCTGACCATGGAAAATAGCAGTAAGCCTCTTTTCATCAATTAAGTTCAACTGATCAAGTCGGGTCTGGATCTAATCATCCTCACTCAAACTTGCATCCTTCATGATTCTTAAAGAGGGGATCTGAACCTCAATAGGTAAAATAGCCTCCATGCCGTAAACCAAAGAATAAGGTGTTGCCCCAGTTGATGTGCGAGCCGTAGTATGGTATTCGTGGAGAGCAAACGATAGCATCTCATGCCAGTCCTTGTAGGTGACTGTCATTTTCTGTATGATCTTTTTAATGTTTTTATTAGTAGCTTCGACTGCACCATTCATCTTTGGCCGATAGGGGGATGAATTGTGATGTTGAATTTTGAACTGCTCGCACAGGGCGGTGATCATAGTATTGTTAAGGTTTGTACGGTTATCAGTGATGATCCTTTCTGGGATACCATACCGGCAAATGAGATTCTGCTTGATGAAGCGGGAAACAACATTCTTAGTAACAGATGCGAAGGAAGCTCCTTCGACCCACTTTGTGAAATAATCAATGGCCACTAGAATGAAGCAGTGTCCATTGGAGGCTGTAGGCTTGATCTCCCCAATCATATCGATTCCCCACATAGCGAAGGGCCAAGGAGCTGTTAATACATCTAGAGGAACCGGGGGCACGTGTACCTTGTCTGCATAGATTTGACATTTATGACAGGTCCGGGAGTGTTGATAGCAGTCTGCTTCCATGGTAGACCAATAATAGCCCGCCCGTAGAATTTTCTTCACCATCGTATGCCCACTAGAGTGAGTGCCAAAGGTACCTTCATGCAGTTCATCCATGATCTTTTCAGCCATGCCTTATCCATACAACGGAGCAGAATAGAATCATGATTGCGTTTGTACAGGATGCCATTACTTAGGAAGAACTTAGCGGAGAACCTCCTTAGGAACTTTTTGTCATTGATTGAAGCTCCTTCTGGATATTCTTGAGCCTTGAGATACCTTTTGACTTCGTGAAACCAAGGCTGGTCCACTACTTCTTCAGTATTAATCTCGTGACAGTGTGTTGGTTCGTCCATTCGTTCAATGGTGATCTGGGGAGCTTCATTATCCCAATTAAGTTTAAACATAGATGACATTCTAGCTAGAGCATCTGCTAGCTGATTTTCTTCTCGCGGGAAGTGCTCGAAGGTAATCTGCTCAAAATGTGGTAACAATGTCAAGACATGTTCTTTGTAAGGAATAAGGTTTGGGTGCTTAGTGTCCCACTCTCCTTTGATCTGATTGATGACCAAAGCTGAATCCTCAAACACAACTAAAGATTTGATTCCCAAGTCTATGGCAGCCTTGAGACCAAAATGCATGCTTCGTACTCTGCCATGTTGTTCGTACAGTTGAAGCAAAGTCTGGCCGTAAAAGGAGTATGGCATCCTTTCGGAGATGTTAGCACAACGCTGATACCGTTACCAAGTGCATTGGATGCCCCATCAAAGTAAAGGGTCCATCGGGATCCTTGTTCAGGTCCGTCATATGGTCTGATTCCTTCACAGTTGTCTACTGTCATGATTTCTTCGTCAGGGAATTCAAACTTCATGGATTGATAATCTTCTACAGCTTGATGAGCAAGATGATCAGCTAGCACACTGCCCTTTATAGCTTTTTGGGTAGTGTACTGTATGTCATATTCTGTCAGGATCATCTGCCATCTAGCTATCCTCCCAGACAGAGCAGGCTTCTCAAAGATGTACTTTATCAGATCCATCTTAGATATCAGCAAAGTGGTATGAGTCAACATATACTGTCTTAGTCGGCGAGTAGCCCATACTAGAGCGCAACAAGTTTTCTCGAGCAGTGAATATCTGGTTTCACAGTCGGTAAACTTTTTGCTCAGTAATAAATAGCGTGCTCTTTTCGGACAGACTCGTCATGCTTCCCCAATACGCACCCCCATTGAGTTCTCTAAAACGGTCAGATACATGATTAGTGGTCTTCCCTCGACTGGTGGCATCAAGACAGGAGGCTCTTGTAAATACTCTTTGATTTTGTCGAAAGCAATCTGACAGTCATCATTCCATCTAACTACCTGATCTTTCTTCAACAGCTTGAAGATTGGCTCACAAGTAGGTGTTAGGTGAGAAATGAATCTGGCGATGTAGTTTAGGCGTCCCAAGAATCCTCTGACTTCCTTCTCAGTGCGAGGAGCATGCATTTCTTGTATGGCTTTGACTTTGGCAGGATCAACCTCGATGCCTTTGTTGCCGACAATAAAACCTAAGAGTTTACCGGACCGGACTCCGAATGTGCACTTGTTTGGGTTCAACCTTAATTTATACTCCTTCAATCTGACAAACAACTTTTGCAAGTGATCAAGGTGTTCTTATTCAGTTTGTGATCGGGCTATCATGTCATCTACGTAGACCTCTATCTCATGATGTATCATATCATGAAACAAAGCTACCATGGCGCGTTGATAGGTTTCCCCGACATTCTTCAGTCTGAATGGCATCACTTTGTAGCAGAACATACCCTACTGTGTGACAAATGTAGTTTTCTCCATGTCCTCAGGTGCCATTTTGATCTGGTTATAGCCTGAGAATCTGTCCATGAAAGAAAATACTTTGTGTTGAGCTGTACTGTCAACCAGGATGTCGATGTGTGGAAGTGGAAAATCATCTTTAGGGTTGGCCCTGTTTAAATCTCTATAGTCCATGCACATTCTCACTTTTCCGTCCTTTTTAGGCACGGGAACAATGTTAGCAACCCATTGTGGATAGGAAGTAACAGCCAGAAATGCAGCATTGAACTGTTTCATAACTTCTGCTTTGATCTTCTCTGACATGTCAGGTCTCATGCGGCGGAATTTTTGTTTCACTGGTGGACAATCTTCTCTTGTGGGTAGACGGTGTACCACAATGTCTGTATCGAGTCCCAGCATGTCTTCGTATGACCAGGCAAAGATCTCAACGTAATCATGCAATAACTGAATTAGGCGCTCCTTAACACTCTGCTCTAGATTGGCACCCACTCTGATTTCCTTTTTATCATCCTCGGTGCCCAAGTTGATTGTATCCAACAGCTCCTCATGAGGCCGAATAGCTCTTTCCTCTTGTTGTAGTAGTCTGGCCAATTCCCTTGGCACCTCACAATCTTCCTCACCTTCGTATTCAGCTTGGTAGATCAGATCTTCAGAGTCACTGAAGGTTATAGCAGTATCATTACCCATGGGATCCGGAATGGAAGGGTACTTGCATTTGTGAGTGTGGGTGTGTGTAAGGGTATAGCCATCTTAAAACAATAAAATGTAAAAGAAAGATAATGAGCACAAAAGGTTTATATATGAAAAAGCGTCCATGATTCATTGAATGTCATATGAAGATGAAATAAAAACCCTTACAAATGGACCGTTGTGCCTCGGGTAAGACACAAGTTTGAAAATGTACGAATTGTTTGTGAATTATTACAAGTCCAACAGAAATGTAAAAGATAAATTACTGAGATATGAAAGTTATTGGGATGAAGTCTTTGGCTTCCCAGTTGCGAAGTCCTCTGCTGACAATAGGAAATAGCTAATCTTCCAAGCTGCCGTCTTCTTCACCGTCTTCCACTGCGTTGACCCCTCGGTTACTAATCTTCACAGGTGACCCTCCAGCACGGGCGCGGCGCACAACCTTCTGAGCAATTGAAGTAAACCCCAAGCCAAACTTGTCTGATTTGTACGGGATGTCTGGAAGCTTCCCCCAGATGGTGCATCCCCCCTCTTCCACTACTGCCTTTGCATCCTTTAGAGATGACATCCGAAGTGGAGGTCTTGTGATCATATGAATTGAGGATACTGCCTTGGTTACCGCCACTTCCTGAGAGAATTCTTCAAAATGTTGGAAAGGGATTTCAATGAACTCGCCATCTAACTCTACATATCAGAAAGAATTCAGATTACTAATCATGTATTCCTCTTCCCCGTGGACAGTTATGATCTTCCCTTGGACGGGGTACTTCAGCATCTGATGCAAAGTGGAGGTGACAGCACCGACATTATGGATCCAAGGCCGTCCTAACAGACAAGAGTAGGAGGGACGGATGTCCATCACATAGAAGGTTGAATTGAAGGTCCGAGTTCCCACTTTTATCGGGATGTCCACCTCCCCATGGAACATCCTTTTAGAGCCGTCAAATGCTCTCACAACTATGTTGCTGGGTTTTAATGTCAGCCCGTCACAATCCAATCTATCAAGGGCTTTCTTTGGTAAAACGTTCAGAGATGATCCCGTGTCCACCAAGACACGGGCTAGGGTTGTTTCTCTACACTCCACTGAGACATGTAGGGCTTCGTTGTGTTTTCTCCCTTTGGATGTCAAGTCAGCATCAGAGAAACCCAGGCCATTATCAGCTGTCAAACTGGCCACACAGTCTTGGAACTGGTCATCAGACGTTTCTTGCGGCACATGAGCTGTCTTTAGAAATTTTACCAGAGCTTTAGCATGTGCCTCGGAGCACAGCATCAATGCTAACATAAAGATCTTGGAAGGGGTCTGCCCCAATTGTTCAACCACATCATAATCACTCTTCTTTATTATCCTCAAGATTTCTTCCATTTCTTTCTTGGATGTTTCAGGGATAGATTGAGCCTTCGTCCGGACAGGCTCTTCTTGAACGTTTTTTCCTTTATTCTCAGCAGTGGAGTAGGGATAGGAATTGTATTGTCTTTGTTGGTAGGTACGCTTGCAGGTACAATCACTGGTACATATGTAATCTTCGGAACGGCCACAGGTCCAAAGACTGCCTTTGGAGGGGCAATCTCTGGAGAGAAGATCCTACCACTACGGGTAATCTTGCTTGTTCCTGCAATGTTACTGATGTCGGAATCATCCTCTTCGGAGCTTTCTTCTTCGGCAGTCAGTTCATCCTGTTAAATACCATGGTAATAGATTTCTCCACCATAATTCCATGGTACTGTTTTATCTGACTGGTACAGGACCGGCCCGAGCATTGTAATCTTAAGTGGAGTAGTCACTGGAGCAGATGTAATCCTAACGAGTCTTTTAGGGACCCTGGAAGGATTGGCGTAGATGGTTATTATAGAAACTTCTTTAAGTGGAACGGGTGAAACAGGAGCTTTCTCAAACAAAGTTTCTTGGTTATCAATCAGTTGTTGGATACCTTTTTTCAACAAAGGGCAGTCAAATGATGAGGATAGGAAAATATGGAAGTCTTTCTCACAACCTGAGAATATACCAGCTTTCAACAAATTCAACTTGATGGTCGGGAGAGGAGTCAACAGTTCATCCACAGTGGCAACAAATAAATCTTCCTCAATAGCATTGGCATTGTGACCATGCCTAGGCATCAGAGCAGAAATAACATTTGGTTTCTCAGGCGCTTCAAACTCAAATTCCTTCGCGTCTATCAGGTCTTGAATTTTGTTCTTCAGAGACCAATAGTTGTTGGTGTCGTGCCCTAGACTTTCAGAGTGGTATGCGCATCTGGCATTCGGATGGTAGTGAGGAGACGCAGTATTGGGATTTTTTGGGGCCTCTTTTAAAATTTCCAGATTCAACTTCAGAAGATGTGGTAGGACCTGGGCTGGAGTCATGTTGATCTTGGTGAATTGCTGAACTGGCCTTTCCACCCTTTGCTGGTTATTTCTTGGCTGGTCTGATGCAGGCTTCAGAATCATAACGGCCCCCACTGTTGGTCGGCGCTCAGTTCTTCCTTGATTTCTGTGTGAGTAGACAGTAGACACCTCCTTCTTTCCGCTGAAGGGCTTTTTTACAGCTGCAGACGCAGACGCGTCTTTCTGAATTTTCCCACTTCTTATACCAGCTTCCACCCCCTCGCCAGTTAAAATCAATTCGGTAAACCCTACAGAGGAGCTTCCAATAAGATGATTAAAGAAAGGGCCTGATAGAGTTCCTAGGATCATGTCCACTAGATCCCTTTCAGATAAAGGAGGTTGCACCCTTCCGGCTAGATCCCTCCACTTTTGGGCGTAGTCTTTAAAGCCTTCATTTGATACCATAGCCATACTCTGGAGTTGAGTACGGGTTGGTGCCAAATCAGCGTTGTATTGATACTGTTTATAAAAAGCTGCTGCTAGGTCTTCCCAATTATGGACATCAGCCCTTTCCAACTGGTAGAACTAATCAAGCTGCGTTCCTGATAAACTGTCCTGAAAAAAGTGGACCCACAAGTCTTTGTCCGCAGAATGCGGCTGAATCTGTGACACCTCAATTTGTGTTTGGATGAAATTTTGAAACTCTGATTTTATTATTAATTACGAGGGGTAGAATTAGAGTGTTACATTAGTGGTATCAGAGCAGGTCGGTCTGTCCGGCCAAGTTGTTGAGTTTGTTGTCGTCTATCAATCAATTATTGTTATTTGTTGATTCTAATCCTTGTTTTATTTTGAGCAGAAGTTGTTATGGCTGGAAGGAACACTGGTAGGAATGATGAGGCTCTTGCTGCTGATATGCAGGAAATGGCTCAGGCTTTCCAAAACCCGCCGAATGCTGACGAGAACGCTGGGTTTCGTAGTTTGGAAACCTTCCAAAGAGAGAATACTCCTACTTTCCAAGGAAAGTATGATCCCGAAGGTGCTTTGGCGTGGCTGATGGAGATTGAAAGAATCTTCTGTGTGATGGATTGCACTCATGTGCAAAGGATCCGTTATGGTACTCATAAACTAAGTGCTGAAGCGGATGACTGGTGGGTTGAAACCCGCCAGAGGCTTGAGGTTGCTGGTGAGGAAGTGACATGGGAAGTTTTCTGAAGGGAATTCATGAGGAAGTATTACCCGGAAGATGTTTGGGGAAAGAAGGAGATATAGTTCCTTGAATTAAAGAAAGAAAGCATGTCTATCACTGATTATGCTGCAAGGTTCACTATGTTGGCCAAGTTCTATCCGTATTATGATGGGCCGAATGACGAGTTCTCTAAATGCATCAAGTTTGAAAATGGTTTGCGCCCTGAGATTAAGAAAGCTGTTGGTTATCAAAAAATTCGCGTCTTTTCGGATTTAATTGATAGTTGTAGAATCTTTGAGGAGGACAGTAATGCTCATTATAAGATTATGTCTGATAAGAGAAACAAAGGTCAGCAATGCCGTAGAAAACCGTATGATGCTCCAGCTGGTAAAGGAAAACAAAAATCGTTTCTTAGGAGAAGAACTAGTGGGGGAGATGCTCCTGCTAGTATTGTTTGTTACAAGTGTGGGAAACCTGGCCACAAAAGTAATGTTTGTCGAAGTGATGTTAGAGCTAAGGAGAATGAAGTGAGATGTTTCCGATGTGGAGAAGTGGGCCATATGACTCGCGATTGTAGACATAAGGATGTTGTCTGTTTTAATTATGGAGAGGGAGGTCACATTAGTGCTCAATGTAAGAAGCCTAAGAGGACTCAAGGAGCAGGAAAGGTGTTTGCTTTGTCGGGTGCTCTGACGGCAAACGAGGATGGTCTTGTTCGATGTACTAGTTTCATTAATAGATTTCCTCTTATTACTATTATTGATACTGGTGCTACTCACTGTTTTATTGCAGTTGATTGTATAAAGAGATTGGGTCTCACTTTGTCGTCTCTGGATAGAGATATGGTGGTAGAAGTTCCGGCTAAGGGAACAGTTACTACTTCTTTTGTGTGTGCAAGTTGCCCTTTATCAATCTTTGATAGAGACTTTGTGGTGGATCTTGTTTGTTTAGCGCTTGTCGGGTTGGACGTGGTTTTAGGTATGGACTGGTTAAAAGCTAATTATGTCCATATCAGTTGCTATGATAACACTGTGAGGTTTTCTTCCTTAGTAGAAGAAGAACAATCTATGTTAGTGTCGACGAAGCAGTTGAATGAGTTCATGAAGGATGAGGCATTGGTTTTTTTGTTGATGGCGACTCTTTCTGTGGAGAGTTAAGCTGTGATAGAAAACTTTCTGATGGTGTGCGATTTTCCCGAAGTATTCCCTGATGAGATTCCTAGTGCACCTCCAGAAAGAGAAGTTGAATTTTCTGTGGATCTTGTCCCTAGTACCAGACCTATCTCTATGGCACCATACAGGATGTCCGCATCTGAGTTAGCAGAATTGAAGAGCCAATTAGAAGATTTTCTCGAGAAGAAGTTTGTTAGACCTAGTGTGTCACCGTGGGGAGCTCCTGTGTTATCGGTGAAGAAGAAATACGGTAGCATGAGACTTTGTATTGATTATCATCATTTGAATAAAGTGACTATCAAGAATAGGTATCCACTTCCTAGAATTGATGATTTGATGGACCGATTGGTTGGCGCTCGCATGTTTAGTAAGATTGATTTGAGATCGGGTTACCATCAAATAAGGGTGAAAGAAGAAGATGTTCAGAAAACTGCTTTCAGGATGTGGTATGGACATTACGAATATTCGATGATGCCTTTCGGTGTCACTAATGCACCGGGAGTATTCATGGAGTACATGAATCTTATATTCCATCCTTACTTGGATCGTTTCATGGTTGTTTTCATTGATGATATTCTGGTTTATTCTAAATCAGAAGAAGAGCACGCAGAACATTTGCGCATCGTGTTGGAAGTTATGAAAGAGAAGAAGCTTTATACTAAGTTGTCAAAGTGCGAGTTCTGGTTAAGTGAAGTGAGCTTTTTGGGGCATGTCATTTCTGGTGATGGCATTGCAGTTGATCCTTATAAATTTGATGTTGTGTTGAGATGGGAAACTCCTAAGTCTGTTACTGATATTAGAAGTTTCTTAGGATTGGATGGTTACTATACAAGGTTCATTGAAGGTTTTCTAAGTTGGCGCTTCCTTTGACAAAGTTGACTTGTAAAGGAGCTGCGTTTGTGTGGGATGTCAAGTGTGAAGAAAGTTTTGCGGAAGTGAAGAAAAGGTTAACAACGGCTCCGATCTTGATTCTACCTAATCCTGAAGAACCGTTTGTTGTTTATTGTGATGCTTCTAAGATGGGTTTAGGTGGTGTAGTTATGTAAAATGGAAAAGTGGTTGCTTATGCTTCTAGGCAATTGAAGATTCATGAGAAGAATTATCCTACGCATGATATAGAGCTTGTAGCGGTTGTTTTTGTGCTTAAGATTTGGAGGCATTATCTTTATGGTTCTAGATTTGAAGTATTTAGTGACCATAAAGTTTAAAGTACTTGTTCGATCAGAAAGAGCTTAATATGAGACAAAGACGGTGGCTTGAATTGTTGAAAGATTATGATTTTGGATTGAATTACCATCCTGGTAAAGCTAATGTGGTGGCCGATGCTTTAAGTCGAAAGACTTTGCATATGTCACTTTTGATGGTGAAAGAGTTGGAATTGATTGAGCAATTTAGAGATATGAGTCTTGTAGTAGAAGTGACGCCGAAGAGTGTTATCTTGGGAATGTTAAAGATCAATAATGATTTCCTTGATATTGTTAGAGAAGCTCATAAGCTTGATGTGAAACTTGTTGATTTGTTGGTTGGTATTGGACAAACTGAAAATGAAGATTTCAAGTTGGATGCTCAGGGTGTATTGAGGTTCCGGGATAGGATTTGTATTCTCGATGATGTGGATTTGAAGAGAATGATCTTGGAAGAAAGTCATAGAAGCAATTTGAGTATTCATCCTGGAGCGACCAAAATGTATCAAGATTTAAAGAAACTATTTTGGTGGTCGGGCATGAAGAGAGAGGTGGCTCAGTTTGTTTATGATTGTTTCACTTGTCAGAAGTCTAAAGTGGAGCATCAAAAACCTGCAGGGTTGATGCAACCGTTAGAGATTCCAGAATGGAAATGGGATAGCATCTCTATGGACTTCGTAACGGGGTTACCGAATACATCAAGAGGACACGATGCGATTTGGGTGATTATTGATAGGCTTACGATGTCGACTCACTTTATTCCTATTAACATCACTTATCCTGTATCGAAGTTGGCGGAAATTTATACGCATGTGATTGTGAGATTACATGGTATTCCTTTGTGTATTGTTTCAGATAGAGATCCGAGGTCTACTTCTGAATTTTGGAAGAGCTTGCAAGAGGCTTTGGGTTCAAAGTTGAGGTTGAGTTCGACTTATCATCCTCAAACCGATGGTCAGACGGAAAGGACGATTCAATCGTTAGAAGACTTGTTACGAGCTTGTATTCTTGAACATGGTGGTTCATGGGATACATACCTTCCTTTGATTGAGTTTACTTATAACAATAGTTTTCATGCTAGTATTGGAATGGCACCGTTCGAGGCTTTGTATGGTCGGAGGTGCAGAACTCCTTTGTGTTGGCATGAGTCGGGTGAAAGTGTGGTGCTTGGACCAAAATTGGTTAGAGAGACTACTGAGACGGTGAAGATGATTAGAGAAAAGATGAGAATTTCTCAAAGTCGACAAAAGCGTTATCATGATAAAAGGAGAAAAGACTTGGAATTTTAAGATGGTGATCATGTATTTTTGCGAGTTACTCCTACAACCGGCGTTGGTCGAGCATTGAAGTCAAAGAAGCTAACTCCTCACTTTATTGGTCCTTACCAAATTACTAGTAAAGTGGGAAAGTGGCTTATAGAGTGGCGTTACCGCCAAATATTTTAAACTTGCATGATGTGTTCCATGTGTCGCAACTTCGGAAGTATGTTCCGGATCCTTCACATGTGATTGAGATGGATGATATCCAAGTGCGAGACAATCTTACGGTGGAGACGATGCCGTTAAGGATCGAAGATCGTGAGATAAAGTCTCTTCGTGGCAAAGAGATCTCCTTGGTTAAAGTTGTTTGGATAGGAGCAGCTGGTGAAAGTGCGACGTGGGAGTTAGAAAGCAAGATGCGGGATTCCTATCCTGAGCTTTTCGAGTCAAGTAATTTCGAGGACGAAACTTTTTTTAAGTGGGGGAGAGTTACACTCCGTTTTATTTAATATTATATTATATTAATATTTTTGAGTTACCAGTTGACGTTTATTTTGCGACGAGAATATTTAAATTAACCGGTATATCTGTTAATATGTTCGGCAACGTTTTATTCAGACCGATAATTATTTTATTCGGTCCGATATTTATTTTGAGGGACCAATAATTATTTTATTCGGTCCGGTATTTATTTTGAGGGACCGGTAATTATTTTGTCCGGTCTGGTTTTTATTCCATTCGGTTCGGTAAAATGTTATTCGGACCGATATTTAATCATTTGGAGTTATTTTAATAATTTGGGTTAATAATATTATTTAGTGTTATTGATAGCAAGACAAGCTGGGGGTGCATTTGCAAATTAGATGGAATTGGGTGTACACCATATGATCTTAGTAATAGAAACAAACCAAACCCACCATTTCCTTGTTTTGTGTCATAACACTAAAATACACTTAGAGGCATAGAGAGAGCTAGAGGTCTTGGAGAAGAGAAGAAGAACACAAAACTTGGGTTTTGGGTTGGTTGAAACATCAAGAATCATTTCAAACATCTAAGGTAAGGGGTTTGATTTTTCAATGCTTATAGTTAGGGTTTGATTTGGTATATTTTGATTTGGGATAAAATTGATGTTAAGGTTCTTGAGATTTGTTGAGATAAATTAGGAGAGTTAATTTAAGTGTTAGTGTTGTGGGATTATTGTTATGTTAATAGAAATTAAATTAGAAAATTAATTTATATTAATTAAATTATGTTTAGAGAAACTAAGTATTAGTAGTATAGAAGACTAAAAGAAATAGCAGTAAGTATAGTTAGTTTTCAAACTAAAAGAAGTAGCAGTATGCAAATGGAATTGAAGTTTAGAAACTAAGTAAAGTAGCAGTATGTTTAGAAATTGAGATAGTAGTATGTTATTTGAATTAAGAAAAACTAAATGTGCAATATAGAAGTTTAGAAACTAAAATAAAACTAGCTTAATATTACGTTTCTTAAAATAAAACTAACAGTATAGAATTGGAAGTTAAGTTTAGAAAAATAAAATTATGCAATATGGCAGTATACTTATGAAAATAAAACTAACAGTATAGAATTGGAAGTTAAGTTTAGAAAAATAAAATTATGCAATATGGCAGTATACTTATGAAATGAAGTTTTGAAACTAAAACAAAAACTAGCAGTATAGTTTAGAACAAACAAAAACTAGCAGTATAGTTTAGAAAATTAATTAATTTATGTTTTGTTTTTCTTTTCTTGATTTAATATATTAAATATTTATATTAATTAAATACAAATATGACATAAGGTAGCCGATTTAATTTGGAACCCGATTATGTTCCGATTTCCCGATTTCAGTAATTTCGGCGACGGAGCAAGTTGCTCCGAATTTAACGAAAATTGACGTGCTAGCTAATTTTGACTTGTAGAACGTCGTGGTGAGGTTAGTTTTTCGAGATTATGAATTTTTAACGGAGCGACCCGAAATAAGTCAATTTACGGTTAAGTTGAATCGGGTTGCGTTTTAGTCGGTTTAAGTCGCGTATGGACAATCCGATTGCGACGTTAATGATTATAATTGATGCTGATTATTGTGAATGACTTTTGCAATGATTATTGATGTTTGACTATTTTTCCGTATTTGAAATTTAGTGAATTACTTGATAATGATGTGGTGTGATTAAATATGATGTTTGCGACAGTTTATTTATAATGAATACTTGATGATATGCGATGCAATGATATGTTTATCTTGATGTGGATGAATATGGCGACGTGGGTTTTATACCAATTTTGATGTGCGGTGATGATGTTTTGTTGTGTCGTGTTTGTGATGTCGTGTTGTCGAGTCACATACATTACATTGGCGACGAGGGCTTTTATGCCAAGTGACGAGGGCTTTTATACCAAAGCGACGATGGGCTTTAATGCCAAATGTCCCTAATTATGGACAAAGTGACGGGTACCACATGCATAACATAGTCGTGTCTTATGGAGTCGGTTACGTTTATTTTTGAGTCTTTTGGCGTTGAGTTTTATTTGATGGATTATAATGAGTTGCGATGTTATATGATACCTTGTTTTATGATGATTTTTGTGTTGAACATAAAGTGGTTATGATGTGATAATTTCATGAAAATTATGCGATGGATATAACATGACGGTAAAGCGACGATATTAGTTTATGGCAATGGAGTTTATGTCTTGTTTTGACATGATTATGGTGATTATGTGATGATATTAAAGTGTTGACCTTATACACTAAATGATGATTTTAAAGTATGTGAGATTTGATATGTGCTGACATACTCTTATTAATCCTATATCATTTATGATTCCAAAACTATTTAATTTTATCATGCCTTTAATTATATGTTTTGGAGTATCTCACCCTTTACTTGTTTCGCCGTTGCCTTTATATTGGTAACGCGCAGGTGATCCGCGAGGATGATGAGGATTAGCTCGAGTCTCTTTATTTTGAGTCGCTCTGCTCTGATAGTAGTAACACTCAGGATTTGGGTGACGTTATTATTTTGATAGGATAGTTTATGTATACTATCTTATGACCTTATGTATTGATGATAACATGATGATACGTACATTTTGTGAACACATCCGTTGTACTGTGATTAGTCATATGTTTATATGATGATTTATGTTATGAATCGGTATATCCGACTATTGATTTTGTGATGTGCATTATAATGCAAAGTGATGAAAAACACGAATATGTGATACCTCATTTTATGTTTGGATGAAATTTTGAAACTCTGATTTTATTATTAATTACGAGGGGTAGAATTGGGGTGTTACACATCACATTCATAACATTGCATAAATAGATACCATTACAAGTTTATCATCTTCTCCGCTGTTTATTTCAGAAAAAATATCTTCTGAACAAAGCATCAAAGATCTTCAGGCACAAAATGCTCAATTTCAACAGATGTTCATAACTCTGGCAAAAGGGCAGGAGGATCTGAAGGCCCTCATCCTGAAAGAGAAAAAGAAGAAGAAGAAGTCCGCCGGTATCCTTAATATGGGCAGAAGATTTGGGGGGCCGCTAAAGCAACCAGTTGACCTGACCTCCTCGTCCAAAGAAGGGGAGAATCAAGAGAGAGGAGCAAGGGAGGAGAATCCTAGTCCTGAGGTTTCTGACAATGATACAGACTACAATAATGAGCAATATCCTCCCACTGGGGATAGGTACAAGCAGTTAGAGGATCGGCTGAGCGCCATGGAAGTCCAGAGAATACCTGGGTTAGACTTCAAAGAACTGGGATTGGTGTCGGGAGTGGTCATCTCGCAGAAATTTAAGGCTCCAATTTTTGCAAAGTATGATGGGATGTCTTGTCCCAAGCTTCATATCCATTCCTATGTGAGGAAGATTCAGCCTCACACTGCTGATAGGAACTTGTGGGTTCACTTCTTTCAAGACAGTATGTCAGGGACTCAGCTCGAGTGGTTCTACCAATTGGAGGGAACCAATGTCCGAAACTGGGAGGATTTGGCTGCTGCTTTTTATAAGCAGTATCAATACAATGCCGACCTGGCCCTTACTCGTACTCAACTCCAGAGTATGTGCATGGGTGCAGGTGAAGGATTTAAGGACTATGCGCAGAAGTGGAGAGATTTGGCTGGGAGAGTCCAACCCCCTTTGGCTGATAGGGAGTTGGTCGACATGTTTCTTAGGATGCTGTCCAGTCCATTCTTCAACCATTTGATCGGTAGTTCATCAACTGGTTTTACTGAGCTAATATTAACTGGAGAGAGGGTAGAAGCTTGGATCTGGAGCGATAAAATACAGAGAGATGCCTCCTCGAGTTCAGTAAAGAAGCCCTTCACTGGTAAGAAGGAAGCCAGTGCTATCTATAGCCCAAGAGGTCAGAGCAGAGCTGAACACCGTCTGATGGTAAGTGCTGTAATGATACCTAGGTCTACGGCTACTCCACAATGCAACAATCAACAAAGGGTAGAAAAACCACAAAGGCAGTTTACCCGGATTAACATGACATTGACAGAGGTTCTACCCCGTCTGTTGAGATCCAACTTGGCAAATTTGAAAAAGGCTCCCAAGAATCATAATACCTCCTCTCCTCGGTACAATCCAAATGTTCGGTGTGCCTACCATTCTGAGGGTCCTGGTCACGATACAAATGACCTATTGGGCTTTAAGAAATAAAGTACAAGATCTGATTGAAGCCAAGGAGATTGAGTTCGATGCCCTGGAGAAAACCAATATCATAACTGCTCCCATGTCTAAGCACAACCGTGGAGTTAATGTCGTTGATACCGATCTATTTGTGACCTCAGTTGATTAAGTTTCTACTCCTCTTATGACTGTTAAGAAGAATTTGTTGCTGGCTGGTTTATTTTCGGGTTGTGGTGAAGGTTTCCACATGTGTTCATCTCTGCCTTCTAGTTTCTATTTGCTGAAGACAGGTGTCCAGCGCCTGATAGACAACATAGAAATTTTGTTCGAGAAAACGTTGATTCCAGCTATTCTGTTTGAAGACATTGCTATTATAACCATTTCCTTCGATCCTTCCAAGGGCTCCTCGAGAAGACCTGTTAGGATTACACCCGCTCCGAGAGTTGCTCCGTTAATAATCACCTTTCCTGGTCCTGTCCCGTACGCCTTGGACAAAGTTGTCCCTTGGCATTATGGTGATGATGTTTACTATCATAGCGTTAAACAAGACCTGAAGAATGAAGAGGATGATCTCGATGTCAGTAACATTGTCGGGACCAGTAAGATTACCAAAAGTGGAAGGATTTTCTCTCCCGAGATTTCCCTGAATACTATCAATAAGCCTGTTGTTATTTCATCTTCTGTTCCTGCTAGTACTTCAGTTACTATTCCTGTTCTTACTCCAGTTGTTACCCCTACTGATGAGTCATCTGAGACTCGAGGCAAAGAAGCTGTAGGTGAGCCTGCCTGGACGGGGGCGTCTAGAAAACTTGTCGCGGAATCCTCTAAGCAAGAGATAGAGGAAATCTTAAAAATAATCAAAAAGAGCGACTACAATGTGGTCGAGCAGTTGGGGCAGACCCCCTCGAAGATATCGATGTTGTATTTGATGTTATGTTCTGAGGCCCATGCAAAGGCCCTCATTGCATTCCTCAAGATCATGCACGTGCCGCAAGAAACCTCAGCCGATTAATTCAAAGACTGTGTGGCCAGCCTGACTGCCGACAATGGGCTGGGTTTTTCAGATGCTGACTTAACTCCGAAAGGGAGAAAACATAATGATGCTCTGCATGTCTCGATCGAATGTAGGGGAACTACTATGGCTCATGTGCTGGTGGATACTGGGTCTTCACTGAATGTGCTTCCTAATAAGGCTCTTGATCGGTTGGATTGTGAAGGCTTGACCCTAAAGCCCAGTAACATTGTGGTAAAGGATTTTGACGGGTCGAAGAGAATGGTGCATGGGGAGGTGGACATCCATGTCAAGGTAGGCTCTCAGACTTTTAAGTCCACCTTCTATGTGATGGACATCAGGCCATTGTACTCTTGTTTGTTGGGTCGTCCTTGGATCCATGAAGCTGGGGCTGTTACTTCTACAATACACCAAATGTTGAAGTATCTGGTGAAGGGGAAGATAGTTACTGTGCATGGAGAAAAGGAGTATATGGTGAGCCACCTGAATTTCTTCAGGTACATGGAGATGGATGGGGAATTCATAGAGACCCCTTGTTAAAACTTTGAAGAAGTTCCCCAGATTTTGGCGTCTACTGAGACCACTACCAGCACCAAACCTCCTCTGAGGATGGCTTCTCTCAATGACGCCAGAGCAGTGGTTGAAGAAGGTGGGTGTAGCAATTGGGGACAACTCCCTGATTTTACTCACAAAACTGATAAGTTTGGTTTGGGCTTTACTTCAGGGGCTCAGAGGGTTGTTCGGCACGCTCGAGTTGGAGGACCTCCCCTATGCATCAATAATCGAGGGGTCAATGCTATTGAAGACAATAAGGAAGACTTTGATATTGACAATTGGATTTACCCGACTACCAACGGTGGACCGAGTAATTGGACAGCCAGAGATTTTATACCAGTTTCTTTTACTCCGTAGTAATTGTCTTACTTGTTTTCTGAGTTTGTAATGAACAATTTAAACTCTATGGCCTTGTGTCTTACCCGAGGCACAATGATTTTATCTGTGAGGTGGGGCAGCATGGCGAGTCTGGTCGAAAAGAGCATGCAATATACTACCTTAGCAAAAAGTTTACCGACTGTGAGACAAGATACTCATTTCTCGAGAAAACTTGCTACGCTTTGGTATGGGCTACTCGCCGACTGAGACAATATATGTTGACCCACACTACTCTGTTGATATCTAAGATGGATCTAATCAAATACATCTTCGAGAAGCCCGCACTCTCCGGAAGAATAGCGAGATGGCAGATGATCTTAACCGAATATGATATACAATATACAACCTATAAAGCAATCAAGGGGATTGTATTAGCTGATCATTTGGCTTATCGGGCCGTGGATGACTACCAGTCCATTAATTTTGAGTTCCCGGACGAGAACATTATGCTGGTAACTGACTACGAAAAACCTGGACCAGATGAAGGACTTGAAGAAGGATCCTAATGGACTATGGTCTTTGATAGAGCTTCGAACGCACTTGGTAATGGCATCGACGCTGTAATCATATCCCCTGAAGGTTGTCATACTCCTTTCACTGCCTGATTATGTTTCAACTGCACTAACAATATGGCGGAGTATGAAGCCTGCATCATGGGTCTCAAAGCCGCTATTGACCTCAAGATCAAGTTCTTAAATGTCTTCGGGGATTCATCCTTGGTGATAAGTCAGATCAACGGTGAATGGGATACGAAGCATCTGAATCTCATCCCATACAAACAGCACGTACTAACATTGCTCCCATAATTTGAGGAGGTAACCTTTGAATATTTCCCACGAGAGGAGAATCAGTTAGCAGACGCGCTAGCTACCATGTCTTCTATGTTCAAAGTTAGGTGGAACAATGAAGCTCCCCGAATCACCATTGAAAGGTTGGATGAACAAGCGCACTGCTGTGAGATTGATACTGAAGAGGTGGCAGACAAATCCTGGTTTCATGAAGTAAAGAAGTATCTTGAGGCTCAAGAGTATCTCGAAGGGGCATCTGTCAATGATAAGAAGTTTTTGAGAAGGTTCGTTGCGAAATTCTTTCTCAGTAATGGAATCCTCTACAAGCGCAACCATGACTCTACCTTACTATGGTGTGTAGACAAGAGCGAAGCAGAGAGAATCATGACAGATCTATATGAAGGTACCTTCGGAACCCATTCCAGTGGACATACTGTTGTACCCCTAAATTTTCCCTCTCATTTTATCAAGATTTTCCTCACAAGACTTCTTAGACTCAAGACCAATTTAGGGTTTGCTCAGCTCAAGACATCTCCTTGCACTGATAACCTGAAATTAGGGTTTGATTTTGCATAAGGATTTTTGGACCACCAATGCTTCATGTGACTTTCATACACCATCTTGGACCCCTAAGATTGCTCATGTTAAGTTTCAAGCCTTGAATCACATTTTTGCTCAGTCAATTGGACAATTGACCTAAAAATCAGCTGTATTGGGGAAAAAGTCAACCATGGCCAATTTACAGTCAAACTTAATATTTTTTATCCAAAACAACATTTTAGACTCATATGTACCATTTGATCAAGTTTGGATCACAACTCTTCAAGAAATTTGATCAAATCATCAAAAGGGAACAATGGTCAAAATTAGGGTTTTGACTGAGAAAGGGCAATTTCTGATTTTTAACCTAGCCAATGACCAATTGGTTTCAAGCATGATTTCAAGGACTCAATGGAATCATCTTGACCTAATCACATGGTTCAAAAGATCTCAAGTTCATAGGATTGACAGATGAATTTTCCAGTCAACTGATCAAAAATCAACTGTATACTGAAAAGTCAAACTTTGACTTTTTGGTCAAAATCAAGTGCCAGGGGTCATAATTCATCAAGATATGTCAAGATATGAAACTTTTTCACCAATAAAACCAATTTTGCAAATTAGGGTTTAAATTTGAAAAATTTTCATAACTTAGAATTTTTCTAAGCATGGAAAATTTCCTATTTTTTCCCAACTTTTTCACCATGATGCAATAGGATTAAAAGAAAACTACAAACATGAAAGTTTTAGTCCTCCATGAAATCTACAACTTTGATTCATAAAGTTTTCCCAAAAGATGATTGGATCTAAAGTTATGAATTTGTGAATAGGGGTCCATGAACTAAAAGACTTAGTGAAAATTTGCCCTAATTTAGGCAAGATTTTAACCCAACTTAATGGACATTTTTCACCTAGTTCCAAGAGGTATCTCAAAATGAATTTCAAATATGGATTGTAGAGCATGTTGCAAGCTTTCCAAAATGTCCAAGAACTCTCCAAGATAATTTGTGGTTATGGAGAATCGAAGAAGAGAAAATGGCATTTTATCACTTTTGTTCAAGCCATTTCCACAATGCACTAAGTTGCAAATCTGATCAAGCATGCTTGTACCTTGAATTACAGGTCCTAAACCCCTTCTACACTCCATAATTAAATGCTAACTCATTGGATAATGGTTTTGTTTTGGCTTTTGAAGCATTGTACAAGGAATAAATCCATAAATGGCATAAAGGGCACAATGCCATTTTGATAAAGCAAGCTTTTCCAACTTTATCAGCCTTGAGCCTTGGACTTGTTCCTTGAGTACATGCATGTTCCATAGATCACAAGCAAAGTATACCAACCCTTGCAGCTCACAAGATAGCTAAGTACAAGCCTGTTAGCATGGTCACTTCAACCTTTCTTCAAAAATAAGAAAAGTGGCCAAAAGGTAGAGAACTTGTACATCTGATAAAGGGTGGACTTGGCATCATTCTAAACAACTTCACAAAACTTATCTCAAGATAGAACAATAATGCTAAGCATCTGAAACACCCTGAAACTCAAAAACACAAATTTCTGCCCAAACAGGGCAGCTTCTGCAAAATCCTTGCCAACTTCATTTTGGCTCGTGCGTTTTGCCTTTCAACCTTTGAAACACTTCATTCACATAATATCAAAACTATCCAAGCCCTTGTCCTGTTGCTGTAACCCCTGTTTCAGATATCACCATTTTCAAACTTGGAAGTTGCAGATTGACTTGTGCAAGAAGTTCTTGCCATCCACAAAGCCCCATAAGCATTGGAATGGCTTGAGGGAACTTCAAGGAAGCTCACACGATCCTCAGGCCTCACTCAAAGTTCCCACATTGCCATATCCAAATCCAGCTGAAGGAGGTATTTTTCAAATCTCTATCTCTTTATTTAAGCATCCTCAAGCCACGAGTTGTGAAGCAAAAATGTAGTCTCTAGCATGGTGAAGCTGTACATATGCATAGTTGTCATTTATTTTAACTGAGCTAAGAGAATTTGAATGTTGAACATGCTGAAAAAATTTGGTCAGAGATTAGGGCTACTGAAATTCTCCCTGATCTTTGAGAGTTAGATTATGAATTTTATATCATTGGAATCGTGAGATTCCAAGCTACATTTTTTATGTTGCAAGTTTTTGTTTTTGTGCAAGCTTCTGAGAGTTGCAGGTTGAACTGCAAACACGCGCGCAAAGGGAACGAAGGACAGGGACGATGGCTGTCCTGGGCCTGGCGCGCCTTGGGCTTCTGTTTTTACTTCCCATACACCCCTGACTACTATTTGCACCCCCTTTGCATATTTTTTTATATTTTGCATATTTTCTCATATTTTTTAATGTTTATTGACTTTAATATTTTTTTCTGAACATTAAAAAATCACAAAAATATTTTCTTAATTTTTTGCAATTTATTTTTTATTTTTTTCCCACATATAAAAATAGTTTTATACAAATAAATAGAACTTTATTTTCTTAAACAATTGTAAATACATTTAAAAATACCATACATTTTTATTTTTATCATTTATACACATAAAATATTATTTTCATACATATTTTAATTTTTAATATTTGTTAATAATATTATTTATTATTTCTTGTACAAAAAATGGACAAAATAAAATAAATATAGAACATATATTTTCTTTTGATCAAAATTAGGGTTTCCCCTTTCAAAAATAATAATATTATTTTTCTTATTTTTAGGACTTAAATAATCTTATTTTCTCATACATAAAACAATTACAAAACATTTTGCATAAATACATTTTATTTGCATATTTAAATAATTGTGTATTTATTTATTTATTGTACAATAATTCAATTGGGTTGTAATAGTATTTTAGGGTTTTATTTTGTGCAAATATCCCCATTCAAAAACTTGTATCCCCCCTCCCATAATAATTGTTGTAATAGTTTAGTTTACTTTTACGCAATTTATTGCTTTCATATACCATGATAGTAAATTAGGGTTTTGCATGATAAGACCAAAATCAAACAAATAGAAAAGACCTAATCCAAGACAATCAAAAGCATGTAAAATGACACACATTTCACACAAGCACCCTTAGAGTTTCACCCACTTGGTTGCCTAAACAAATGGCCATGGTATGCATGCGAAGTATCTTGGCAAAGCAAAACAAACAAATAAGATCATAGTCCCTCGATGACGCTATCAAAAGGTTGCCTAAACAAATGATCTTGGTCCCCCAAACAAGCTAAGATACTTGGCAACATTGCTATCATGGTCATACGATGACCCACGCCCGTCCCGTTTAACATCCAAAGATAGGGTTGTTTACCAAAGCAATGGTGTGATATGGTGGGAGAGAACTGACTGTTTTTGGAATGCTGGTTTGTGTTTTGCGTTTGTTTTTGCAAAATCTCGCGGTAAGCAAGAGTCGCCACTGACTTTTATTTTATCCAACAAGGAAAGGAAAAAAGCACAGAAAAATTCCTTTTTTCGAGATATTTCTCGGGTTCGGGGGGTAGATTATAGAAAGGGAAGGTGTTAGAACCCTTTCTATCTGTAGTTATCCACGGGCTCTTAGGTACTTGCTCATATTGTTTTCAAAATTGCTTTTCTTTGTGCTTGTGGGTTTGAAAAAGTTTTTGTTTTGAAACTTCGTTTGAAAAGTGTAAGTGTGAAAAGTTTTTGTTTTTTGAAAGAGTAAGTACTTAAGAACTATCTACCTACTCGAAAAAGGAATCGTTCTATGCTAATGTCCTTTAGACAATGCTATCCCACTATGAATGAGTAGTTAGCACCGTCATTGGAGTTTAAGGGTCAATTCGAATAAGGGACATGCGGTCACTAACGCAATGTTAGAACGCCTTAGCGGTAACCCTAATGCCTTAGATCATTTTATCCGAGGCAACCGTTTTGAGGCAACTATGATCTTTGGACAGGAGGGCGACCTCTAAAGTGACCTATACTCAATGATCGCGTATGAAGGCAACCAAGTGGGGTGTACCCTAAGAGTGCGCATGTGCGAGTATGTTGCTTTCAGTTAATTTTGTCTTTGTACATGTCAATGGTTATCTATGTTGATTTTAAGTTAAACATTTGATCTTGTCATTCATTCCCTATTATCAAACATCTAACAGTTTATAAGTTGCAGAAATTAAATTGCGGAAATTAAACTAGCTATTACAAGGCGTCGGGTATTTACATCGCCAAAAGCAACCCTTGAAATTAAAATGCGGAAAATAAATAAAGCGATAAAGATAGTCCTAATTATCTATTACATCCCGGAAACAGATACAATATTGAAATAAAATGGATCGCGTGCGAGAATTTAAATCGGGCGTAAGTTCTAGGGTTTTGACCCTGTTATTCAAGAAAAGATTTTTTTGTTATTTTTGAATTTATGGAAGAAATAAAATTAGGTTAATTATTAAATTAATAAATAAATTAATTAATAAAAATTATTTTTGGGTTTTTGGTATTTAAGGAAATAAAAATAAATTTGATCAATGTTAATGAAACCTAATTGTCTAAGTTAATTTTAATTATTTCAAAATATATTAAGAGTTATTCCTAATTAAAACTAAATTAATTAAATTAATATTATTAATAGCTGAAATTTAATTTTAATAAAGAAAATATTTTTGATTTTTTTTTAAATTTTATGAAGAAAAAGATTTAATGGTTAGTTAATATAAAAATAATAACAATAAATAATTAAAAGAAATAAATAATAAAAGAAAAGAGAAAGGGTTAGGAGGTTTGGGCCTGTTTTTGGGGGTTTACTCAGCAATTTCTAGGGCCCAATTTCGTTGGCCTGGCTTGACTTTTCCTGATTCCATACGCGCCCATTGACTCAATCCCATGGTGGACATTCAACCTGAATCACCAGATCTGGCCTTGGGCCATCTGGTGCTTTGATATTTGAGGACATACGATAGGCTTCAAGCATTGGTTTGTACTGGATAACCTATAGAAAAATAACAACAATGCATATGGGGGACCTGGGATTCGAACCCAGGTCCTGTTGGATTTTGAACACACGCCTTTGCCACTCAACCATTGTGCTTTAGTTGTCAATATACTAGATAATAATAATAATATGGGAAATCACATAATATGCCAAAATAAAAAAATAAAAACGCGCGAAGTTTGAACCGTCCAACCAGGGGGAGACACGTCTTCATCTTCTTCCTTCAACCATATACATTTACCTGCGGATTTATATCCGCAGCTAAATTTGTATGTCCATCCTAAAATAAGTTCTATGCCATGAAAATCAAATCCAAGACTATGGTTATGCTCGTCTATCTCCCCTGGTTACGTCCATGTCCATCAATGGCACTAATTTTGCCTGTAAAAGAAATGCCCAAAAACAAACTACAAAACCCTAGGTTCGGTTATAGGGTTACAGTCTATATAAATGCAATCAAACAATGCCAAAAGTTCAGGAATTTCATAAGCATAAAAAATATATCCATGGTTTGTCAAAATGATGCGAAAATAGAGAGTTGCGATTTGGAATACAGGGCCATGAAATGTGAGGCTTACAGTGCGTTTAGAGGGTGTGAGAGCTTGCTTTTGATTGCAGGAGGTTCAGTGATTTTCCAGCAAGCGATTGGTATTGAGTTTTGCTCTTGAGTTTGCCTCTAAGTGTGATTTTGGTTTCACACTTTTTCCACCTTTTTTCAAGTTTGGTTCTTGATGTTCTTGCAGCCTCTAGGTCTCAAATTTGTATGCCTTGGATTGTATATGTATGCTGCAATGTATTAGGTCAACAAATTGGTCTGGAATCTTTCCACATCAATGCCTTGAGATTGGATTTGATCCACCATTGATAACTTGCCTAGTTTGCCAAAAATCCAATCTTTTTGCACATGGAATGCTTGATACGAGTTTGATCATGATATTGATGATGATTAGGTCCTGAAAATAGAAAAAGATCTTATGTAATCAAGTTTTGGGATTTTATTTGATTTAAATTGATTTAAAATGAAATAATTCAATAAAAAATCAAATAAAATAGAAAAATTGATAAATGGACACAAGGCTGAAGCTAGGACATGTGTGTAATGTTGAAAGTCCAAATCAAGTGGAAAAGAATGGGCCCCTCTGACAAAATTTGAAGTTTTGGGGATAGTTGACTTTTGGCAATTTTGCAAAAATGCCCAACTTCAACAATGCATAAATTCTTCAATTTTGAACTTTTGGAAGTGTTCTATGACTTTTTAGAAAGATTGAGATGTCCTCTAACCAACCCTTTTGGTCTCATCTCATTTTGATATTCCATTATAACGTAATAAGCTTTGGCAAAAAGGTGTTTTTGTTGACTTTCAAAAATGACCTATAATGTCCAAATTTATAACTTCTTGTGAGTGCATTTTCTGATCTTGGGGTATGAAGATGGATTTTAGGAAATTGCATCCTCTTAAAAATGAGCTTTGTATGGGTCATTTATCATAAAGTATGAGAAAGTTATGCTTGGTCGAACTTGAGTTGACTTTTCCTATAAAACCCTAATTTAGCAACTTTTGAGTCTTGATGAATTTTGAGCAACCCTTGATGAATCATGATCAACCCTTTATCAAATGATGAAATATACTTAAAAATGAGAATGTTGACAAAAAATCTTGAGGTTTGACTGTATTTGGGTCATAGTTGACTTTTGCCCTAGCACGGTCGATTTTTTTTTACCTTTTGAGCAATTGACTGAGCAAACTTTCTCTGCAAGGCTTGAAATTTAGCATGGATGATCTTGATAGAATATTAGGACATTAGGGAGAATTTGAGGTTATTTGGATGCAAGGACCTTGAGGAAACACAAAACCCTAATTTGAGGTTGACTGCCTTAGGAGATAGCTTGACTGTCCAACTCTTGAGCAATCTTGAGCCACTTGGAGATTTTTCTTGCAATGTTTTGAGAAATATGAGAGGGAAAATTTTGGGGTACAACAGCTTCCCCTGTTAAATCTTCTTAAACCTGAGGATGTAGATTGGCTTTCGTGCCTTTCGTGATCCGAAGGTGGAAGTTGATTGAACACTAGAGTGCCCAGAAATTTGCACTCGCATGAAGTGGTATCAGCCTTGTGATATCGGGAATGGGCTTACAGATTCCATTTGGAGACTGTTGATAGGAGGTTTGAACTTCGACTGGAATAGGAATCAGGGAGATCTTAGCGTCGACCTAACTGAACCAGAGAAGGTCTTGGATTAACTTTGACTGGATAAGAATCAGAAAAATCTTAGGGTCGATTTAACTGAACCAGACGAAAGTCTTGGAATATCTTCAACTGGAATACGAGTCAGGGAGATCTTAGGGTCGATTTGACTGAACCAGAGAAGGTCTTGGATTAACTTTGACTGGATAAGAATCAGAAAAATCTTAGGGTCGATTTAACTGAACCAGACGAAAGTCTTGGAATATCTTTAACTGGAATACGAATCAAGGAGATCTTAGGGTCGATCTGACTGAACCAGAGAAGGTCTTGGATTAACTTTGTCTGGATAAGAATCAGAAAAATCTTAGGTTCGATTTAACTGAACCAGACGAAAGTCTTGGAATATCTTCAACTGGAATACGAATCAGGGAGATCTTATCATCGATCAGACTGAACCAGAGAAGGTCTTGGATTAAATTTGACTGGATAAGAATCAGAAAAATCTTAGGGTCGATTTAACTGAACCAGACGAAAGTCTTGGAATATCTTCAACTGGAATACGAATCAGGGAGATCTTATCGTCAATCTGACTGAACCAGAGAAGGTCTTGGATTAACTTTGACTGGATAAGAATCAGAAAAATCTTAGGATCGATTTAACTGAACCAGATAAAAGTCTTCCATAGTTGTAGTTTCTTTTTTGAGGGAACTACCAGGTCATATGAGTAGTCAACGGTGTTTACTGATTCGTCTTTTCCTGAAATGGTAAAGAGTCTGTCATGATGTATGAAATGCATGATATATATCAAGCAATGATGCTCTCAACATAAATGAGATTGTATGGTATGATGCGTATATGCATGTATCATGATGTATGGAAATGTGATGTTTTAGCTGGGGAAAATAAATCTCGGATAGCTGCTGAAGAATAGAGTTGGATTCTTCGTTTCTGCTAGGGATGGCGAACAAAGAGAATAAACCTGCAGGAGAGGATGACTCCATTGGGGAATAAACTGATGAGGAGATTACTCTGTGGGGAAGAGATGTTCTGCGGAGGATTCCACTGATAAATTCCGTCGGGATGAATTATCGTTGTTGGTGATATCAAATCTGTTGGGGGATTGAATTCCTGTTTGTGAAAGGAAAGAACTCCGCTGGGGATGATCTTTGGTTGCGACTTCTCTAGGAATAACCTTTTAGACTCTTATGGGGATAATCCTTTGAGTTCTGCTGGGAATGATCCTTTGAACTCGGCTGGGGATATTTATTTTTGTACTCCGCTGGGGATAAACTTCCAGAGCCTACTGGGGATGATGCTTCAACTCCGTTGGGGAAGCTTTTTCAGACTGCGCTGGGCAAATTTTAACTCCATTGGGGGTATCTTGTATTCTTCTGGGGAACATTCTTATACTTCTCTAGGGAATATTAAGACTTCCAGGGATATCGAGCCTTTTTAGTGCTGATGGTAGATAAACTCTGCTTGAGGAGAATATTACCGATACATTCACAGTTGCAAGTCTCCACTGGGGAGAGCTATCATTACTGTCTTACTCTGCGGGGAGTGAAGATACCTTGGTCATATTCTTCAGCTGAATTTACTTTGTACCTGGTGGACAGAGCAACCATACAGCTTGGACAATTCTCATTTGCCCCTGTTTCTGATATTACCAGTAATCGTCTTTTGTTTCGCATGTAAATATTCATGAGCAGCAATTAATGTCAAGTGCAAATATCAAAAAATGAACATTGGACGTTCTTTGCAAATCAAAACAGATAAAGAAAAAAACAGTTTGAAATTTCTTTGAAAATGAATTGTATTGATTTTGAAGTTTGGCCTGTAAATAGGCATTTTTTGTACAAGAGGCTGGCGTCCTAGTAAGAGAACGCCGCCGAGCAGATAGAATTTACACAAATTGTGAAAAACAAAACAACTATGTGAACAATCCCGCTGGGTTCCGACTCTGCTATTTCCTTTATGTCCTCGAGCATCTCATCACTTTGCTACTTGGTTGAAGGTAGATCAGATTGATTAGTGTCGTCCGAGCTTGACAGTCGATACCGAAGTCTGGATGCAAGATGATCCAATGAGACATAGTGTTACACTTTGATCCCTAATTTTTGCCTTGACCTCCCTTTCGGGTTTTCAGTCCACCGGGATACCCTTTTTTGCCCAAGCCGCCTTTTCAGGTTTTCGACTTGCCGGGTGTACAGATTTTTTCATTTTCATCCCTTATTTTTGCCCGAACCCTTTTGGTTCGCCGGGAAGCCCTTATTTTTTCCTAGGCCAGTCGACCTAGCGGATCTTTGATTATGCGTAGTATCTTTTCACTATGTCTGCATTGAAGGGGTGAGGAAGGTCGTCACCATCCATGGTGGTTAGAATCATAGCTCCTCCTGAGAAAATGTTCTTAACCACAAATGGCCCTTCGTAAGTAGGGGACCATTTTCCCCTGGGATCACCTTGAGGTAAGATAATGCGCTTGATTACCAGATCCCCAACTTGATACTCTTGTCGTCTGACTTTCTTATTAAATGCCTTGATCATTCGCTTTTGATACGTTTGACCATGACAAATAGTGGTAAGTCTCTTTTCGTCGATTAAGTTCAGTTGATCAAGCCGGATCTGAATCCATTCATCTTCACTCAAACCTGCATCCTTCATAATCCTAAGAGATGGTATCTGAACTTCGATGGGCAAGACAACCTCCATACCATATACCAAGGAATAAGGTGTTGCCCCTGTTGATGTTTGCGCTGAGGTACGGTACCCATGAAGAGAAAATGGTAACATCTCGTGCCAGTCTTTGTATGTTACTGTCATCTTCTGTACAATCTTCTTAATGTTCTTATTAGTCGCTTCAACATCCCCATTCATCTTCGGTCGATAGGGAGAAGAGTTGTGATGCTGTATCTTGAACTGCTTGCAGAGCTCAGTGATCATCTTATTGTTAAGATTGGTACCATTGTCTGTAATGATCCTCTCTGGTACACCATATCGACAGATCAGATTGTGCCGAATGAACCGTGCCACGACGTTCTTGGTTACAGTAGCAAAGGAAGCTGCTTCAACCCATTTCGTAAAGTAATCGATTGCTACCAGGATGAAATGATGTCCATTGGATGCCGTAGGCCTAATCTCGCCGATCATATCAATGCCCCACATTGCAAAAGGCCAAGGTGCCGTCAAGACGTTTAGAGGAACTGGAGGTATGTGCACCTTATCAGCATAGACTTGGCACTTATGACATGTCTGAGAATGCTGATAACATTCGGCTTCCATCATGGACCAATAATATCCTGCCCGAAGGATTTTCTTTGCCATGGTGTGTCCACTGGAATGAGTTCCGAAAGTACCTTCATGTAACTCTGTCATGACCTTTTCTTCTTCATTCTTGTCCACACAACGCAGTAAGGTCGAATCATGGTTACGCTTGTAAAGAATGTCATTGCTGATGAAGAACTTTTCCGCGAACCTCCTCAGAAACTTCTTGTCGTTAACAGATGCACCCTCGGGGTACTCCTGAGATTCAAGATACCTTTTCACCTCATGAAACCAAGGATTTTTTGTTACATCTTCAGTCTCAATGTCACAGCAATGTGCCGGTTCGTCCAGTCTTTCAATGATAATCTGGGGAGCTTCGTTGTCTCAATTGACCTTGAACATAGAAGACATCGTAGCCAGCGCGTCCGCCAACTGATTCTCCTCTCTAGGGAAGTGTTCAAAGGTTATCTCCTCAAAGTGGGGAAGCAATGTCAACACATACTCCTTGTAAGGAATAAGATTTGGGTGTTTCGTATCCCACTCTCCTTTGATCTGACTGATCACGAGAGTGGAATCCTCGAAAAAACTCAAGAACTTAATCCTTAGGTCAATTGCTGCTCGAAGACCCATAATGCACGCCTCATACTCCGCCATGTTGTTGGTGCAGTTGAAACATAGTCGGGCGGTGAACAGAGTATGAGAGCCTTTAGGAGATATTATCACGGCGCCAATGCCATTGCCTAAAGCGTTTGAAGCTCCATCAAAGTACATAGACCATCGGGATCCTTTCTCAGGTCCTTCATCCGGTCCAGGTGTCTCACAATCGGTTACCAACATGATATTCTCGTCCGGGAATTCAAAGTTGATAGACTGGTAATCATCCACTGCCTGATGTGCCAAATGGTCTGCCAACACACTTCCCTTAATTTCCTTTTGGGTCGTATATTGGATGTCATACTCAGTCAATATCATCTGCCATCTTGCTATTCTTCCGGACAAGGCGGGCTTTTCGAAGATATACTTGATTGGATCCATCTTTGATATCAATAGAGTAGTGTGAGTCAACATATACTGTCTCAGCCGGCGAGCAGCCCATGCCAAAGCGTATCAAGTTTTCTCGAGCAATGAGTATCGGGTCTCATAGTCGGTAAACTTTTTGCTAAGGTAATAAATAGCATGCTCTTTTCGGCCAGACTCGTCATGCTGACCCAGCACACACCCCATTGAGTTGTCGAGTACTGTCAATTATAAGATCAAAGGTCTCCCCTCAACTGGTGGCATCAGAATAGGTGGCTCTTGGAGATACTCTTTGATTTTTTTGAAAGCGGCCTGGCATTCATCGTTCTTATGTACTACTTGATCTTTCTTCAGTAGCTTGAAGATTGGCTCACAAGTAGCAGTTAGGTGCGAGATGAATCGGGAAATGTAGTTCAGACGTCCCAGAAAACCTCTGACTTCTTTCTCTGTTCGGGGAGCTGGCATTTCCTGTATGGCTTTCACCTTTGCAAGGTCCACTTGAATACCTTTATCGCTTACGACAAAACCCAGCAGCTTATCAGATCTCACCCCGAAGGTGCACTTGTTCGGGTTTAACCTCAGCTTGTATAACTTCAACCTGTCAAATAACTTTTGGAGATGGTCAAGGTGTTCTTCCTCAATTTGAGATCTTGCAATCATGTCATCGACGTATACCTCAATCTCATGATGGATCATGTCATGAAACAAAGCAACCATGGCACGCTGATACGTTTCCCCAGCATTCTTTAATCCAAAGGGCATGACCTTGTAGCAAAAAGTACCCCACTGAGTAACAAAGGTCGTCTTCTCCATGTCTTCGGGAGCCATTTTAATCTGATTATAACCGGAGAAACCATCCATAAAGGAGAATACCTTGTGCTGAGCGGTGTTGTCAACCAGAACGTCGATATGAGGTAGAGGGAAGTCATCCTTGGGGCTTGCTCTGTTCAGATCCATATAGTCAACACACATTCGAACCTTACCATCCTTCTTCGGCACAGGAACCACATTGGCCACCCACTGTGGGTAAGAAGTAACTGCTAGGAAACCAGCGTCAAACTGTTTCATCACTTCAGCCTTGATTTTCTCAGACATTTCTGGGTGCATTCGGCGGACCTTCTGTTTCACTGGAGGACAGTCTTCTTTGGTAGGCAATCGGTGAACCACAATATCGGTATCCAACCCAGGCATATCTTCGTAAGACCAGGCAAATATCTCAAAGTAGTCACGTATCATCTGAATCAACCGTTGTTTCACACTAGCTTCCAGATTTTCCCCGATCTTGACCTCTTTCTTGTCTACCTTTGTACCCAGATTCACTGTTTCCACTGGCTCTTCATGTGGCTGTATAGCCCTCTCTTCTTGGAGTAGCAGTCTTGCAAGTTCACCAGGCACTTCGCAATCATCTTCACCTTCGTATTCGGCTAAGTTGATCGGATTCTCGAAGTCATAACCGACAGTACCAGAGTCGTTACCAGTAGGATCCAGAGTGGACGTAGACCTGTATATGTGAGTGTGTGTAAAATAGTTGTTTTTGCAATATATAATAAAAGAAAAACAAGGAGCGCAAGATTTGAAATGCAAGAAAATGTCCAATGCTTTTATTAATGATATATGAAAATGACACACATAAAGCCCTCACAAATGAAGCCACGGTGCCCCGGGTAAGACACCGGGTCGTAGAGTTTAAAACATTGTCTGTTACAAATTCAAAACAAAAAGTTTCATTACTGGGTAACAAAAGAAATAGGGATGAAGTCCTTTGCTATCCAGTTGCTTGGTCCACTGTCAGTCGTAGGATAGATCCAATTGTCGAATTCAGACTCTTCAACATCGTCTTCAATGGCATTCACTCCTGAATTGTTGATGAACAAGGGAGGTCTTCCGATCCGCACATTCCGAACAACCTTTTGAGCTTCTACAGTGAAACCCAAACCAAACTTGTTAGTCTTCTGTGCAAAATCAGGGAGTCGTCCCCAATTTGCACACCCACCTTTCTCGACAACAGCCCGAGCATCCTTAAAGGAAGCCATCTTCATAGGAGAATCTTTAACAACAGTCTCAGTTGACGCCAGCGTCTGGGGAACCTCTTCAAAATGCTGAAATGGGGTCTCAATGAACTCCCCATCCATCTCTACATATCGGAAAGAGTTGAGGTGGCTCACCATGTACTCCTCTTCTCCTTGCACTGTCACAATCTTCCCTTTGACCGGGTATTTCAGTTTCTGGTGGAGCGTAGATGTCACTGCCCCAGCTTTGTGGATCCATGGACGACCCAACAAACAAGAATAAGATGGCCGAATGTCCATCACATAGAATGTAGAGGCAAAAACCTGAGAACCAACCTTAATCGGGATATCAACTTCTCCATGCACCATTCTCTTAGACCCATCAAAGGCCCTAACAACAATGTTGCTTGGTTTCAGCTCCAACCCTTCACAGTCCAACCGGTCTAGAGCTTTCTTAGGCAAAACGTTCAACGAGGACCCAGTATCAACCAATACATGAGCAAGAGTGGTGCCCCTGCATTCAATGGAGACATGCAGGGCATCGTTGTGATTCTTCCCTTTAGCAGTCAAGTCGGCGTCAAAGAAACCCAACCTATTATCAGCAGTCAGACTGACCACACAATCTTTAAACTGATCAGTTGATGTCTCTTGTGGTACGTGTGCAGTCTTCAGGAATGCAATCAGAGCCTTGGCATGGGCCTCTGAGAATAGCAACAGTGACAGCATAGAGATTTTGGATGGGGTTTGCCCCAGCTGCTCGACTACATTGTAGTCGCTCTTTTTGATGATTTTCAGAATCTCTTCCATCTCTTGTCTAGAAGCTTCAACAGTAATCGTCTTCGGTGCCTCCGTCTGGGCAGGCTCACTGGTGATCCCCTTGCCCCGAGTGTCAGATGACTCGGCGACATGGGTAGGAATAGGAACTTGAATAGGAATAGTAGCAGGTACACTGGCAGGTGTAATAACAATAGGTTTTCGGGCAGTCGGTGGAGAGATATCAGGTGAGAAAAGTCTTCCGCTGCGGGTGACTTTAGCAGGTCCAACAATATTGCTGACGTCAGTATCAGCATCCAAATCTTGTTTAACTCCATGAAAATAAACATCAGCCCCGTAGTGCCAAGGGACAACTTTATCAGAGGTGTAAGGGATAGGCCCAGAAACAGTGATGATCAATGGTGCGATTCTTGGAACAGATGTAATTCTAACAGGCTTCCTCGAGGGAGCCTTGGAAGAATTGTCGAAAATGGTGATAATGGCAACTTCTTCAGTAGGGACTAAAGGAACAACAGTCTTCTCAAACAGAATTTCTTTACTATCCATCAGGCGTTGGACACCTGATATCAAAAGATGGCAACCGGTTGGTAGGCCAGAACACATACGGCAACCTTCGTCACATCCCAGAAATAAACCGGCTAGCAAAAGGTTCTCCTTCACAGTCATTAAAGGAGTAACAATGTCGTTCACAGAAACCACAAACTAGTCTTCATCTATAGCATTCACTCCATGCTTGGGCATAGGAGCAGTCATAACATTAGGTCTTTCGGGCGCCTCGAACTCAATATCCTTAGCATCAATTAAGTCCTGTATTTTGTTCTTCAAAGCCCAACAATCATCTGTATTATGTCCCGGGCTATCAGAGTGAAAAGCACAGCGGGCATTAGGGTTATACTTAGGTGATGCAATGTTGGGATTCTGCGGAGCCTCCCTTGGAGTTACTAGATTGGTCTTTAATAACTGCGGCAGAATCTGAGACAAAGTCATGTTGAGATGGGTGAATTGCCTTCGAGGTCTCTCGGCCTTTTGTTGATTGTTGCACTGAGTAGCACCAGCAGGTCTTGAAATAACAACCGCATTAACTGAAGGAAAATTGCGATAAAAAACGCAACGGAATATAAAATTTTCCTTAGCGATCCTTACGAATGAGCATGGTCAGTGATAGAAATATTTACCTCTTGTGGAAATTCAGAACTTTGATGTTGTGATCATGAGCGTTGATGAAGAACAACGCCTCTACTCAGTCCACACGAACAGATCGCTTCCGGTCACAGTGCTAGCTGATCACGAACGGAAACCTTAAGTGAGAGAGAGTCAAAAACGAAAATGCATCAAGTGAAATTGCTTCATCACAAGGGATCTATTTATAGAATCACTCGTGTGGGCTACAAGCTAAAAGCCCAATTAAGGCTATAAGCTAAAAGCCTAATTAAGCTTATGGACATCATACCTTATGATGTACCATATATCACTTATCCACGTGGTACCTTACCACTTTCCGTATTACACTTAAGTTCACCGTACCTTACGGTGTTCCTTATTTATTCTATCTCTCATCAACCTGTCCTTATGTGTGTGACCCTGTAGGTTTTCGCGACATTGGCAATTATATTAAATCACACATTTAATATAATAAACAGTGAGCGGTATCTAGCAACACATCACTGTTACCCAAGTCACGAAAATGTCATGTGATCTGACCAAACCTTTTCCGTGATAATATTTGTGTTGTACAATTACCCTTTTTCCCTCATGTCTATATTGAACACAAGGCATACACTGTGTCACCCTTGTCCAGTTCAATATTGGGCCCTTAGACATTTATCCTGTTATGCAGGATGAGAAAATTCCATCTAGGTCACTCATGTCCCTTAGCATGCTTTGTGAAGTACCCATCAACCATCTTTATAGTCATCCAGTTACGGATGACGTTTGATCAGCAATAAAGTACTTGACTCTACATCTAGGGTCCATAGTGGTTTCAGGTCGAAGGGTGGTATACACCATTATCATCATGAGAATAACTTATGACACTTTACATAACATTCTATGTAGTATTCTCATAACGGGTCAATCCAGTATAAATATTACTCCTAATATTCATACCTATGTCAAGACTTGATAACTCCTTATCTATGATCCATGAGATGTGATCATCAATCTATCTTCATAATAATCTTAATGCTTTAATGTTATCCCACTTCACATTAAAGCTTGACTACGGATACTTTAAGAATAGTTTCTTATGTTTAATGGGATCTCATGATTAAGTCACACTTAACATTTCATTAAACCAATAAACCATTCTAGGGACTTTATTATTTTGGAAAGCAAACATAATAAAGAAATGCCTTTTATTATTAATAAATAATTCGATACAAGTACCAAAAGTATTGGCCTCTAGGGCTTACACCAACAATCTACCACTAGCACTAGAGCCAATCAGGCATACCCCTAATACCCATAGATCTAGTATGTCCATCATGCTTCAGCTGCGCAAGAGGCTTTGTTAATGGGTCAGCAACATTGTCAAGTGTAGGTACTCTGCATATTTTCACATCTCCCCGATCGATTATCTCTCGAATGAGATGATAAAGCCTAAGTATGTGTTTGGATCGTTGGTGAGATCTAGGCTCCTTAGCTTGTGCGATAGCACCATTGTTATCACAATAGAGATCAATGGGATCCACAATGCTATGGACTATGCCAAGTTCACTAATGAACTTCTTGATCCAAACAGCTCCCTTTGCTGCAGTTGAGGCAGCAATATACTCAGCCTCGGTTGTAGAATCAGCAACTGTATCTTACTTTGAACTTTTCCAGCTCACAGCGCCACCATTTAAACAAACACATAACCAGATTGCGATCTAAAGTCATCCTTATCTGTCTGGAAGCTAGCATCAGTGTATCCAATTACAGCAAGCTCTTCCTGACCTCCATATATCAAGAATGAATCCTTAGTCCTTCTCAAGTACTTAAGGATATTCTTGACAGCTACCCAATGAGCATCGCCGGGATTAGACTGGTACCTACTCGTTGCACTTAAAGAATACGAGACATCTGGTCGAGTACATAGCATGGCATACATGATAGATCCTATTGCAGATGCATATGGAATCTTATCCATGCGATCCCTTTCTTCCTTACTTGAAGGGGATTGTGTTTTTGACAGACACATGCCATGTTGCATAGGTATGAATCCTTTCTTAGAATCATGCATATTAAAGCGTCTCAACACTTTTTCTATGTATGTACTCTGACTTAGGCCAAGAAGTTTTTGTGACCTATCTCTATAGATCCTGATTCCTAATATATAGGCTGCTTCACCTAGGTCCTTCATTGAAAAGCATTTCCCTAACCAAGTCTTCACTTGTTGCAAGGTAGGGACATCGTTTCCAATGAGTAATATGTCATCTACATATAACACCAGGAATACGATCATGCTCCCACTAACCTTCTTGTAGACACAAGGCTCATCTTCATTCTTGATGAATCCATATTGTTTTACTGTTTCATCAAAACGAAGATTCCAGCTTCAGGAAGCTTGCTTCAATCCATAAATTGATCGCTGTAACTTACATATCTTTTGGGGTTCCTCTGGTATGTCAAATCCTTCAGGTTGTGTCATGTACACATCCTCAAGAAGATTCCCATTAAGGAAAGCAGTTTTGACATCCATCTGCCATATTTCATAATCATGATATACAGCGATAGCAAGTAAAATCCGAACAGATTTAAGCATTGCAACTGGTGAAAAGGTTTCATCATAGTCAACCCCATGAATTTGTTTATATGCTTTTGCAACCAGTCTTGCCTTATAGGTATGTACCTTACCATCCATGTCAGTCTTCTTTTTGAAGACCCACTTGCATCCTATAGGGTTAACTCCTATAGGAGGCTCTACCAAGGTCCAAACATGGTTTGTGTACATGGAATCCATTTCAGATTTCATGGCTTCTAGCCACTTCTCGGACTCAGGACCAGTTATGGCCTCTTGGTAGGTCACAGGCTCATCTTGATCCATGAGTAATACATCACCCTGATCACTTATGAGATATCCATATCTCTCAGGTTGTTGACGTATCCTGCTTGACCTACACTGGTCTTGTTCTACTTGAGCAGGTTGCTCTTCCACAACTACTTGTGTTTCCTGCTCTAATTCCTCCATAGGTGTATCAATGCTTTGTGGTTCTTGAATTTCTTCAAGCTCTATTTTCCTCCCACTGATTCTTTTGGAAATAAAATCCTTTTCCAGAAAAACTCCAGTTCGAGCGACAAACACTTTGCCCTCAGAAGGATTGTAGAAGTAATACCCTCTTGTTTCTTTAGGATACCCAACAAATAAGCATTTGTCAGATTTGGGCTCAAGCTTAGTTGAAATTTGTCGTTTCACATAAACTTCGCAACCCCAAATCTTCATGTAAGACATATGTGGTTTCTTACCACTCCATATCTCATATGGTGTCTTCTCAACCTTTTTGGATGGAACTCGGTTAAGTGTGTAAGCTGCAGTCAATAGTGCATGTCCCCAAAAGGAGTTTGGAAGATCGGCGTGACTCATCATGGATCGGACCATGTCTAACAAGGTCCGATTTCTTCTCTCAGATACACCATTCCATTGTGGTGTTCCGGGAGGAGTAAGTTGGGATAAAATCCCACATTCCTTTAGATGGTCATCAAACTCTAGGCTTAAATATTCACCGCCTCGATCTGATCGAAGAACTTTAATATTCTTACCTAGTTGGTTTTGTACTTCATTCTTGAATTCCTTGAATTTTTCAAAGGTTTCAGATTTGTGTTTCATTAAATACACATAACCATATCTACTGAAATCATCAGTAAATGTGATGAAGTATTGAAAACCTCCTCTGGCTGGTATGTTTAGTGGTCCACATACATCAGTATGTATGAGGGCCAAAAGATCATTAGCCCTTTCACCTTTTCCTGTGAATGGGGACTTTGTCATCTTTCCAATTAAACAAGATCTGCATGTATCATATGATTCATAATCAAAAGAGTCCAAGAGTCCATCTTTATGGAGTTTGGAAATGCGTTTCTCATTTATGTGGCCTAAGCGACAGTGCCAAAGGTAACTTGGATTTAACTCATTAGGTTTAATCCATTTAGTATTAATGTTATAAATTGGCATTTCAAGATCAAGGACATATAGCCCATTGTTCATTTGTGCAGAAGCATAGAATATATCATTCAAATAAATAGAGCAACAATTGTTCTTTATTATAAATGAAAAACCAAACTTGTCCAAACAAGAAACGGAAATAATATTCCTACTAATTGCAGGTACATAATAACAGTTCTCTAACTGAATTATTAAACCACTAGGTAAAGTCAAAACATAAGTTCCTACGGCTAAAGCAGCAACCTTTTCTCCATTTCCAACTCGTAGGTCAACTTCACCTTTTGCCAAATCTCTACTCCTTTTTAGCCCCTGCACATTAGTACAAATGTGAGAACCGCATCCAGTATCTAATACCCATGATGCAGAAGTAGATAAATTAATTTCAATAACAAAAATACCTGAATTTGAAGTCCCTACTCCATTGTTCTTATCTTCCAGGTACTTTGGGTAGTTTCTCTTCCAATGTCCGGTCTTACCGCAATGGAAGCAAATGCCCTCATTTGCTATGCCTCCACTAGGCTTCAAAGCAGGAACAATAGGTTTAGGCTTGGCAACTTCCTTGCCTTTCCCTTTACCAACCTGCTTGGTAGGCCTCTTGTTCAGCTTCTTTCCATTACTAACCATCAGAATGGACTTCCCTTTTGTCTTCATATTCTGCTCAGTAGTTTTCAACATGCTTAGCAATTCTGGAAGACTCTTATCCATGTCATTCATGTTGAAATTCATGACAAACTGATTAAAGCTATCTGGCAACGATTGCAAGATAAAATCAGTTGCAAGTTCCTTTCCAAGCGGAAACCCTAACCTTTCAAGGTTCTCCACATATCCAATCATTTTGAGTACATGGGGACCTACAGGGTTTCCCTCAGATAACTTGCTGTTAAAAAGGGCCTTTGAAACCTGAAACCTCTCATTTCTTGCCTGCTCTTGATAGAGCATTTTCAGATGTCCGATCATATCGAACGCTGACATGTTCTCGTGTTGCTTTTGCAACTCCGAGTTCATAGTAGCTAGCATGAGACAAGCGGCTTCGTTAGCATCATCAAGATGCTTCTTATAAGCATCTCTTTCTGCCTTAGGTGTCGAACTAGGCGGTTCCTGTTCAGGAACAGGTGTCTCCAAGACATACAGCTTCTTATCGTGCTTGAGGACAATCCTCAGATTTCGGTGCCAATCCAGGAAATTTGTCCCAGACAATTTTTCCTTATCTAGGATTGATCGCAAAATATGGTTGTTTGTGGTCATGGTAATCTACAAAAAAAAATGAAAATATAAGTATCATTAAAACAACATATTTAATTAGGCCTTTAATCAAATATGCTCCCACTATTTTACTCAAACCAAATGACCCTCATCATTTGATTCGGAAAATCCCGTTGGAAGACTTTCTAGTGGGTCGAGATCCACATTTCACTTCGTTCTAAGTCAGCGTTAGGCTGATTACACAAAACTATGTTATTTAGGTAGGAACTCCTTCCAATTTTATCTCATACAACTCTCGAATATTTTCAGTTGGGTGAATAACTCCTTATTCTAATTCATCATATGAATCATTCCCAACTCTTGCTTCTAAACATGTATAATCTTATTATAATGTGTTTAGTTAAGTTTGACCCATTGTTTTAGCAGTTGGATATTACAATTATCCCATCGCACCTTACTAATATAGAACATGCACCTCGCGTAGGCGAAACCTACATTATTCGATACTAGTCTTGATGAGTGCTAAAACTTGGAAAGCATGAACTTAATATTTAACTTGAGGGATTATGTTATTAGTTTGATCTCACCGGCTTAACATGCAATTCGTCTCTCTCATGCATCAACATACAAACACATGCATCAATATACATAAAAGGATACAGTTATGGCCCCTAGCGCAATTGTTCTCCCAAGCCAATGAGAGAACCTAAGCTAACCTAATAACGATCTAAACTTCTCCAAGCAAGATCTCCAAGGTTATCCTCCTTTGATATTGTATTCTTCTCTTTCTTCATAACATTACATTACATAAAAGAAACTCGTTTTACATACGAGGGAGTGAGATGAGAAAAGAAGTTACATCAAGAATTTTAGAGAGAGACACGACACGCAGGCCGTATTTTACAATCCCAAAACAAAATAAAGGAAAAAACTAAGGCCATAACTGATCACCACAAGACAATAATAATAAACACACTTTTATTATTAGTTTAAATTTTGTTAATTAAAAAAGGCAAATTAAATTTCGACGATTGATCACACTACGCAGAGTTAGCCGGGGGTTCCGCTGCCCGGTCAAGGGGGCAGAGCCCCTTTGCGGGGTTGTTAGGGGCAGCGCCCCGACGCAAAATTTTAATGAACAATTCATTTGAAATCGGCGTCATTTTCGCACAACTCTTGTGCATTCACAACCCTAATCGCATAACTCTGCAACAACAAACCTTGTGCCGTCATGAACCCTAATGCAACAGTTTCATGCTGTCAAACACATCTCGATTGATAATTCAGTATGATTAATCACATGCCATTGCTTCACCATACTAATGTCTGATTCTGAAGCATATGAACAGTGATCGGTCAAAGGAATAACAATCATCAAGTGTTTGAATGAACGAAACAGAAACATTATATCACATATACCATCGTTGCATCAGATTTACTTATATCATATATAAAAGTGATCGATCTTATTTGTGTAACCTATGGACGATCGATGTATCGCTGCTTCACCATACTAATGTCGGATTCCGAAGCATAGTCAACATCAATCATCCAAATCGTACACAACAGATGCCAAATTTAATTAATCGTTTATTATTCAATTCATTCTGGTTTTAATCAAATCAAAACAGAAAATATAGAACATAAACAACTATCAGATCCATGGTTTCGTAAGTGGCTCTGATACCACTGAAGGAAAATTGCGATCAAAAACGTAGTGGAATATAAAATTTTCCTTAGCGATCCTTACGAATGAGCATGGTCAGTGATAGAAATATTTACCTCTTGTGGAAATTCAGAACTTTGATGTTGTGATCACGAGCGTTGATGAAGAACAACGCCTCTACTCAGTCCACACGAACAGATCGCTTCCGGTCACAGTGCTAGCTGATCACGAACGAAAACCTTAAGTGAGAGAGAGAGTCAAAAACGAAAATGCATCAAGTGAAATTGCTTCATCACAAGGGATCTATTTATAGAATCACTCGTGTGGGCTACAAGCTAAAAGCCCAATTAAGGCTATAAGCTAAAAGCCCAATTAAGCTTATGGACATCATACCTTATGATGTACCATATATCACTTATCCACATGGTACCTTACCACTTTCCGTATTACACTTAAGTGCACCGTACCTTACGGTGTTCCTTATTTATTCTATCTCTCATCAACCTGTCCTTATGTGTGTGACCCTGTAGGTTTTCACGACGTTGGCAATTATATTAAATCACACATTTAATATAATAAACAGTGAGCGGTATCTAGCAACACATCACTGTTACCCAAGTTACGAAAATGTCATGTGATCTGACCAAACCTTTTCCGTGATAATATTTGTGTTGTACAATTACCCTTTTGCCCTCATGTCTATATTGAACACAAGGAATACACTGTGTCACCCTTGTCCAGTTCAATATTGGGCCCTTAGACATTTATCCTGTTATGCAGGATGAGCAAATTCCATCTAGGTCACTCATGTCCCTTAGCATGCTTTGTGAAGTACCCATCAACCATCTTTATAGTCATCCAGTTACGGATGACGTTTGATCAGCAATAAAGTACTTGACTCTACATCTAGGGTCCATAGTGGTTTCAGGTCAAAGGGTGGTATACACCATTATCATCATGAGAATAACTTATGACACTTTGCATAACATTCTATGTAGTATTCTCATAACGGGTCAATCCAGTATAAATATTACTCCTAATATTCATACCTATGTCAAGACTTGATAACTCCTTATCTATGATCCATGAGATGTGATCATCAATCTATCTTCATAATAATCTTAATGCTTTAATGTTATCCCACTTCACATTAAAGCTTGACTACGGATACTTTAAGAATAGTTTCTTATGTTTAATGGGATCTCATGATTAAGTCACACTTAACATTTCATTAAACCAATAAACCATTCTAGGGACTTTATTATTTTGGAAAGCAAACATAATAAAGAAATGCCTTTTATTATTAATAAATAATTCGATACAAGTACCAAAAGTATTGGTCTCTAGGGCTTACACCAACATTAACAGCTTGGCGACGTTCAGGTTTATTCTGGCTTTTCGAACTGTAGACAGCACTAGACTCTTTCTTAAAAGGCTTTTTATCGGTGCTTGATGAAGCACCCTTTTGTATCTTACCATCCTTAATACCAGCCTCAATCCTTTCACCGGACATGATTAGCTCTCTAAACCCAGACGAAGAGCTTCCAATCTGATGGTTGAAAAATGGACCAGACAGGGTCCCCAGAAACATATCCACAAGCTCCCGATCAGCCAAGGGTGGTTGTACTCTTCCGGCGAGGTCCCTCCACTTCTGAGCATAATCTTTGAAACCTTCTCCCGTTCCCATTGACATACCCTGGAGTTAGGTACGCGTGGGAGCAAGGTCGGAATTGTATTGGTACTGCCTGTAGAAAGCAGTAGCCAAATCTTCCCAACTGCGGATACTGGCTCCGTCCAACTGGTAGAACCATTCAAGATAAGTCCCTGAGAGACTGTCTTGAAAGAAGTGGATCCATAGGTTTTTATTAGCGGTGTACGGTTGAATCTTCCTTACATATGACCGGAGGTGCAGCTTCGGACAAGAAACTCCGTCATACTTAGAAAAGGCTGGTGCCTTGAACTTGTGGGGAATCACCACCCCAGATGATAGACCCAGATCACCAAAGTCCAGACCAGGCACTTTCTGTTCCTCCATCGCACTCAACCGATCTTCTAGTTGTTTGTATCTATCCTCGGCCGGAGGATACTGGTCTTCGTCGAAGTCCGTCTCATTGTCTGAGACCACAGGGCTAGGAGCCCTCCTTTCTTCCTGACTATCTTTCCCTCCAGATGAGGTGGTCAAATCGACTTCATCCCATAGCCTGTTTCCAAACCAGTGACCTATGTTAAACAAGATTGTCCTCTTCTTCTTCTTCTTCTTCTCTTTCAGAATCAGGGTCTTCAGATCTTGCTGACCCTTAGCTAGATTCATGAACAGCTCTTGGAATTGGGCATTCTGGGCCTGTAGGTCCTTGATTGCTTGCTCAGTTGATGGTTCGGAAGACATGATGCTGAAATAAACAGCGAAAAAGATAAGAGACCTGTAAGGGTACCTGTTATGAAGTGCATGGGATGAAATGCGTATGATATGATTTCAAAGACATCGAGAGATTCAAATTCGTAAACAAGAAATGAAACACACTTTTATTAGATAAACTTGAAATTCAAATTGTTCAACAGATGTCCTTAAGGCGTTACAAGAAAGGAAATACTGAAAAGTAAATAAAAACTAGAAAGGAAATAATCAAAGGACAATCAGTGCTCCCATGGTCGCTTCTTGTCGGTGCGGACGTGGTCATTGAGGATCCGCTCAGTCTCCGGCTTCCTAGTCAACTTCTGAATCTTCTGCTCTTGCTCGTGATACTTTTCTCGGTAAGTATCCCGTTCTTCTCTTAGCTGCATCCAGGGCGTCTTCAGTGCCCCAACATCAGTGGGCATGTAAGGATGGAGGATGGTAGGAAGAACCCCCTCTTCATTAGCAACTTCAACAATGATAGGCAAGACGACTTCATACGACATTCCCAGCTTTTGGGCACGGATACGAACCCATCTGAGATATGGCTCCATCGGAAGTGAAGTCTTTGGGCCCAGATCGTGGGGATCAGATCTGTGAACTCTATCCCGAGCCCTTATGAATCTGCGGCGTTGCTCGTCACTATCCCCTTGAAAATCAAAGATGATACTAGGCATCAGCAATTCATGAGGACCTCCCCTCTTAGCACGCCCAAACTGACGTAAGGCCAAGCACGGATTATAAGTGATCCCTCCATTGGTTCCTATCAGTGGAACATTGGGGTACTCCCCACAACGATCAATAATAGCCACCTCGTCCATACCCTTGATAGTCCAGATGATGTCATTATGAGAGAGAGACATAACCCTATAGGCCCAGCCCATGCCTTCTTTGTTCTTCAAAACTGACTTGGGAAGGTGAGAAATAAACCACCTTGCCAACAATGGAGCACAGCACATCAAAGTTCCCCGCTTCCGAGCAGTACGGGCATAAAGCTGATGAAGAATTTCACCCAAGAGAGTGGGTACAGGGTTACCAGAGATGAAGATTTTTACCGCATTCACATCAACAAAGGAGTCGGAGTTAGGAAACAGTACCAACTAAGAACTTAGTCAGAAAGCCCTTTGCTCCACTACGAGTTTCCCAATTAGCCATTACCTCATCCTTTGTCATATGAAGGGCCGAAGCAATCTCTTATGGCCTAAGGATCTTCTCCCAACCCGTGAACAGGGTCTGCTCCAGGATAGGGATACCAAGCAGATCAAAGAACTCTTTTAAGGTGGGAACCAACTGGTAGTCCTGAAAAGTAAAGCAATGGTATAGTGGATCATAGAATTGGACCAAGACACTCATCATTTTCTCGTCCAATTTGGAAGTCACCAAGCCCGAGAGGTGACCATGTCTCCTGATAAAGGAGGTAGTATCTGACATCTTTGCAACCAACTCCTTGAGTTGAGTGAGAACTTGGACAAAGTTGATCCGGATGGTGTTCTTACGCATGGGTATCATGACCTACAAAACATAACAAAGATGAATCCCTCCTATCTTTGAAATAGGTTAGTCCAATGCAAGATGCATGCAATGTTATGATGTCATGATAGAAAGCACATCACAAGTATCCACAAACAGCAAACATGGTAAAGGCACACAAGTAACACAGAGAGCCCTTAGATTTCAGGCTGGCAAGGAGCTTAGGTACTACCCTCTTTCAGTTCAGTTGGTTCAAACCTGTCCTAAAAATAGTAACCTGGTTCTAGAGGATCTCAATATCACAGACTACCCTCGATCGGTCATAATTCCAGTTTAGCAACCTTTTCTTGTGGCCGGAATCATCGCGAGAGTTTAGTCTCAATGAGTGTAGCATACTGCTACTGTTCTATGGCCAAGTTGGTCAATTTAAAGGTTCTAAGGTCGGTTGGTGCTTAATGACCCCTTAGAAGACCCATATTCTCCTCGTTCCAACACAAGGGATATCGGTACAAACTAAAGTGCCACACCAATGTAGCTACTGCTTCAACCGTATCGGTCTACGCCGTACCGTTCCCTCACAGTTTATTGCTACTTACCTAAAGGGTATCCCCAGATCCGGGTTAGGATCTATAGTAACTCTGATTCAAGCCCACAGATATAAAGCATACAAAGCAAACAATTGAAAACACAATGATCTAATCCTAAGGTACACCCCACTTATAAGATGTGTCCCCAGTAGAGTCTCCAGTTCTGTGATACGGTGGGAGAGAACTGACTGTTTTTGGAATGTTGGTTTGCGTTTTGCGTTTGTTTTGGCAAAATGTCGCGGTAAGCAAGAGTTGCCACCGACTTTTATTTTATCCAACAAGGAAAGGAAAAAAGCACAGAAAAACTCCTTTTTTCGAGATATTTCTCTGGTTCGGGGGGTAGATTATAGAAAGGGAAGGTGTTAGCACCCTTTCTATCCGTGGTTATCCACGGGCTCTTAGGTAGTTGCTCATATTGTTTTCAAAATTGCTTTTCTTTGTGCTTGTAGGTTTGAAAAAGTTTTTGTTTTGAAACTTCGTTTGAAAAGTGTAAGTGTGAAAAGTTTTTGTTTTTTGAAAGAGTAAGTACTTAAGAACCATCTACCTACTCGAAAAAGGAATCGTTCTATGCTAATGTCCTTTAGACAATGTTATCCCACTATGAATGAGTAGGTAGCACCGTCGTTGGAGTTTAAGGGTCAATTCGAATAAGGGACATGCGGTCACTAAAGCAGCGTTAGGACGCCTTAGCGGTAACCCTAATACCTTAGATCATTTTATCCGAGACAACCGTTTCGAGGCAACTATGATCTTTGACAGGAGGGCGACCTCTAAAGTGACCTATACTCAATGATCGCGTATGAAGGCAACCAAGTGGGGTGTACCCTAAGAGTGCGCATGTGCGAGTATGTTGCTTTCAGTTAATTTTGTCTTTGTACATGTCAATGGTTATCTATGTTGATTTTAAGTTAAACATTTGATCTTGTCATTCATTCCCTATTATCAAACATCTAACAGTTTATAAGTTGCAGAAATTAAATTGCGGAAATTAAACTAGCTATTACAAGGCGTCGGGTATTTACATCGCCAAAAGCAACCCTTGAAATTAAAATGCGGAAAATAAATAAAGCGATAAAGATAGTCCTAATTATCTATTACATCCCGGAAACAGATACAATATTGAAATAAAATGGATCGCGTGCGAGAATTTAAATCGGGCGTAAGTTCTAGGGTTTTGACCCTGTTATTCAAGAAAAGATTTTTTTGTTATTTTTGAATTTATGGAAGAAATTAAATTAGGTTAATTATTAAATTAATAAATTAATTAATTAATACAAATTCTTTTTGGGTTTTTGGTATTTAAGGAAATAAAAATAAATTTGATCAATGTTAATAAAACCTAATTGTCTAAGTTTATTTTAATTATTGCAAAATATATTAAGAGTTATTCCTAATTAAAACTAAATTAATTAAATTAATATTATTAACAAAGATAAAATGCTGAAATTTAATTTTAATAAAGAAAATATTTTTTTTTTAATTTTATGAAGAAAAAGATTTAATGGTTAGTTAATATAAAAATAATAACAATAAATAATTAAAAGAAATAAATAATAAAAGAAAAGAGAACGGGTTAGGAGGTTTGGGCCTGTTTTTGGGGGTTTACTCAGCAATTTCCAGGGCCTAATTTCGTTGGCCTGGCTTGACTTTTCCTAATTCCCTATGCGCCTATTGACTCAATCCCATGGTGGACATTCAACCTGAATCACCAGATCTGGCCTTGGGCCATCTGGTGCTTTGATATTTGAGGATATACGATAGGCTTCAAGCATTGGTTTGTACTGGATAACCTATAGAAAAATAATAACAATGAATATGGGGGACCTGGGATTCGAACCCAGGTCTTGTTGGATTTTGAACACACGCCTTTGCCATTCAACCATTGTGCTTTAGTTGTCAATATACTGGATAATAATAATAATATGGGAAATCACATAATATGCCAGAATAAAAAAATAAAAACGCGCGAAGTTTGAACCGTCCAACCAGGGGGAGACACGTCTTCGTCTTCTTCCTTCAACCTTGTACATTTACTTGCGGATTTATATCCGCAGCTAAATTCGTATGGCCACCCTAAAATTAGTTCTAGGCCATGAAAATCAAATCCAAGACTATGGTTATGCTCGTCTATCTCCCCTGGTTACGTCCATGTCCATCAATGGCACTAATTTTTCCTGTAAAAGAAATGCCCAAAAACAAACTACAAAACCCTAGGTTCGGTTATAGGGTTACAGTCTATATAAATGCAATCAAACAATGCCAAAAGTTCAGGAATTTCATAAGCATCACAAATATATCCATGGTTTGTCAAAATGATGCGAAAATAGAGAGTTGCGATTTGGAATACAGGGCCATGAAACGTGAGGCTTACAGTGCGTTTGACAAGGTGTGAGAGCTTGCTTTTGATTGCAGGAGGTTCAGTGATTGTCCAGCAAGCGATTGGTATTGAGTTTTGCTCCTGAATTTGCCTCTAATTGTGATTTTGGTTTCACACTTTTTCCACCTTTTTTCAAGTTTGGTTCTTGATGTTCTTGCAGCCTCTAGGTCTCAAATCCGTATGCCTTGGATTGTATATGTATGCTGCAATGTATTAGGTCAACAAATTGGTCTTGAATCTTTCCACATCAATGCCTTGAGATTGGATTTGATCCACCATTGATAACTTGCCTAATTTGCCAAAAATCCAATATTTTTGCACATGGAATGCTTGATACGAGTTTGATCATAATATTGATGATGATTAGGTCCTGAAAATAGAAAAAGATCTCATGTAATCAAGTTTTGGGATTTTATTTGATTTAAATTGATTTAAAATGAAATAATTCAATAAAAAATCAAATAAAATATAAAAATTGATAAATGGACACAAGGCTGAAGCTAGGACACGTGTTTAATGTGGAAAGTCCAAATCAAGTGGAAAAGAATGGGCCCCTCTGACAAAATTTGAAGTTTTGGGGATAGTTGACTTTTGGAAATTTTGTAAAAATGCACAACTTCAACAATGCATAACTTATTCAACTTTGAACTTTGTGAAGTGTTCTTTGACTTTTTAGAAAGCTTGAGATGTCCTCTAACCAACCCTTTTGATCTCATGTCATTATGATATTCCATTCTCAAGTTATAAGCTTTGGAAAAAAAATATGTTTTTGTTGACTTTCAAAAATGACCTATAATGTCCACATTTATAACTTCTTGTGAGTGCATTTTCTGATCTTGGGGTATGAAGATTGATTGTAGGAAATTGCATCATATTAAAAATTAGCTTTGGATGGGTCATTTCTCATAAAGTATGAGAAAGTTATGCTTGGTCAAAGTTGAGTTGACTTTTCCTGCAAAACCCTAATTTAACAACTTTTGAGTCTTGATGAATTTTGAGCAAACCTTGATGAACCATGATCAACCCTTGATTAAATGATGAAATATCCTTAAAAATGAGAATTTTGACAAATAATCTTGAGGTTTGACTGTATTTGGGTCACAGTTGACTTTTGCCCTAGCACAGTCGATTTTTGGACCTTTTGAGCAATTGACTGAGCAAACTTTCTCTGCAAGGCTTGAAATTTGACATGGAGGATCTTGAGAGCATATTAGGACATTAGGGAGCATTTTAGGTCATTTGGATGAAAGGACCTTGAGGCAACACAAACCCTAATTTGAGGTTGACTGCCTTAGGAGATAGCTTGACTGTCTAACTCTTGAGCAATCTTGAGCCACTTGGAGATTTTTCTTGCAATGTTTTGAGAAATATGAGAGGGCAAATTTTGGGGTACAACAAATGGTAAATCAACAATTTTGAAGGAATAAAAATACATAGGAAATACATTTGAGTATGGTAGAATGTTCCTAGTTACTTGCTCTCTTCAAAACAAATCCTTGTTATTTTCAAAAACAAACACACACATATTTCAAAACATTTCCAAACAACTTTCAAAACATTGAAACATTTTTCAAAAGACAAACATCTTTGTATACATTCTTATGAACGAGAATCATTACAAAGATTGCCTAAACGAAAGGCCTCTTTTCAAAATACTTTCAAAATCACACCAAACACAAAGCACCATTTCAAACAATTGCAAAAGCAAAAGCAAGTGATATAAGTAAGTAACTAAGAGCCCATGGAAAACCATGGATGAAAAGGGTGCTAGCACCTTCCCTTTTCATAATCTACCCCCCTAACTCAAGAAAACATCCCAAAGGTCTTTCCTATTCTTTTTTACCCTTCCTTTTGGATAAAATAAAAGTCGGTGGCGATTCTTGCTAAACCGAAACATTTGCGATGAAACGCAAAACCTCAAGTCAATTCTCCCACCGTATCACAGAACTGGCGACTCTGCTGGGGAAATTATTATAAAAGTGGGGTTACCTTAGGGTTTAGATCACCTTTATTTTGCTTAAATTTGTGTGACTTGTTTGCTTTACACTTTGGTTCTATTTTTTGGGTTTGAATCCTCTACCCGGATTTGGGAAACATTCATAGGTAAATAGCAATACATTGTAGAAACTGTGTGAGGTATACCGACACGGTCTAAGCAATAACTATGTTAGTGTGACATATTTGTGGGTACCGGTAGCCTTTGAGTCAATCAAAGAGAATACGGGGCCGCTGAGTGATGTCATAAAGCACTAACGAACTTCTAGAACCTTTACTTGACCAACTTGGCCTTTTTAGGATGTAGTGACATGACCGGCTTTGGTGCAGTCCGAAGTTGGTAGATACTCGATATTACACTCATTGAGGGTTGGTTCCTTGGAATATTTCGGTCGCCAGTAAAGAGGCTGAATTGAAACAATGAACAAGGAAACAATCCAGTGATATTGAGCTCCTTAGAACCCAATTACTATTTTTAGGACAGGTTGAGCCAACTAAACTTCAAGAGGGTACTTACCTATGAAACCCCATGCAAGCCTAAACTAGGAACTTGTGTGATTTGTTTGTACATATATACTTGTGCATAACATCATGGACATCATGAGCATCATATGAATCCACTAACCATTTCAAGGATTTTGGAAAGTCATCTTTGTTCCTATTTTATAGGTTATGGATTCACTTCGCATGAAAACCATCCAAGTCAACCTTGTAAGAATTCCTCCGCAACTCAAGGAGCTAGCTTCAAGCATTCCTGAGAACTCTCCATTCACCGAGAGGCATGGTCGTCTTCTCAAATTAGTCACTTCCAACATAGAGGAAGACATGATGAAAGTTCTTTTCCAGTTCTTTGATCCTTTGCATCACTGCTTCACATTTCCTGACTACCAGCTTGTGCCCACTTTGGAGGAATTTTCTCAACTCTTGAGGATTCCTATTCTCAATCAACTGCCTTTCAACGGTAGAAAAGAGATCCAAAGCCATAAGAGATTGCTTAAGCCCTGCACTTGCACTCATCTGATGTCACAACCCATTGGGAAACTAGAATTGGTGTCAAAGGCTTCTTGGAAAAGTTCTTGTTTGAGAAGGCCCAAAGCTGCTGGAACTCCTTGGACTTACAAGATTTTGAGGAGATTGTAGCTCTTCTCATCTATGGGATGGTCTTGTTCCCTAATCCTGATCAACTCTTAGATGTGAGTGATGTCAAAATCTTCATGTCACGCAATCCGGTGCCTACATTGCTTGGAGATATCTTGCACTCTTTTCACACTCGTACAATGAGGAAAAGAGGTGTTCTCATGTGTTGCACTCCTCTACTGGCAAGATGGTTTATTTCTCATCTTCCCCAATCAGTCTTGAAGAATGAGCAAGGTTTGAGGTGGTCACAACGATTGATGACACTTACACATTCAGATATTCATTGGTGTTCTCGATCCAAGGAGAATGTTATCATTGTCGACCATTGTGGGGGAATTCCCTAATGTCCCTCTACTTGGCATTAGGGGAGGCATCACCTACAACCCCTGCTTGGCTCTGAGACAGTTTGGTTATGCCCGAAGGGATGGCCCACATGATATGTTGATTCAAGGTTTGGTTTTTGACTTCGATAACAACAATCAAGGACTTCGTTAAAGGTTCATCCGAGCTTGGAGGATGCCAAACAAGGTAGACAGTAAGACTCTGGGACACAAGAATTCCATCCCCCTTGAGCCTTACCTCAAGTGGGTACGAACCCGCGCCCAAAGTCTTATGATGCCCTACCCCTCCATTCTCCCAGTGATTATAAAGCTTGTTAAGGAAGGGGAGGTTCCATACACCCTCCTACATCCTGACATGCCAACATCACTCGAAGATCTACAAAGGAGTTGGATACAGCTCAAGGGAGAACGCGATACTTTTGAAGCCCAATTCTACGCAAGCGAGAAGAAGGTTTTGGAACTTACTCGGTTACTTCACGAAGAGAAGACTCTCAACACCTACATTGCACCAAAGAGGATGCGCAACGTCTTTTTATCTTAGAATTTTGTACTATTTTGCCCTAGGGGCATTGATGTAAACAAATTCTATTTTATTAATATAACGTTTGTTCCTTTTTGTTTGACACAAATTTGAATTTTCTAAATCCTTGAAAGCATTACATGAATACATATCATTCATCATATGCATAAACAGGTCTTTGCAAGAAGTTTCCTCATCCCTCTGCTGTTTATTTCAGCAAAATGGATCTTGAACAAACGATTAAAGACTTGCAAGCTCAGAATTCACAATTTCAACAGCTACTCTTGACCTTGGCCAAGGGGCAGGAGGAGCTCAAGACTCTGCTAGAGAAGGAAAAAGAGAAAAAGAAGAAGAAGCGAGCCGATGTAGTTATCATGGGCAGAAGGTTCCAAGTTCAAGCCAGACGGACTTTAGAATTTCCATCAACCTCTGAGGAATGAGAGAGAAAAGGTAAAGAGACTGCAGTGCCTTCAGATTCTGAAGCTGAAGAAGAGGAAGAAGAGGACTACTCCGAACAACAATACCCTCCGGCCGATGACAAATACAAAAACCTGGAAGAGCGTCTAGCTGCTATGGAAGTACAGAGAGTACCGGGGCTGGACTTTGAGGAATTAGGACTGGTGTTTGGAATAGTAATCCCTCCTAAGTTTAAAGTACCTTTGTTTTCTAAGTATGACGAGGTGTCTTGTCCCAAGATGCACCTCCGCTCATATGTCAGGAAAATTCAGCCACATTCTGCTGACAAAGATTTGTGGGTCCACTTTTTCCAAGACAGTCTATCAGGAACACAACTTGATTGGTTCTACCAGTTGGAGAGGTATGATGTGCAACTGGGAAGCGAAAGACTTTGTTCCGATTACTTTCATACTGCAGTAATTTATCTTTTCCATTTCTATTGGATCTGTAATAATTCACAAACAATTCGTACTTTTTCAACCTTGTGCCTTACCCGAGGCACATAGGTCCATTTGTAAGGGTTCTTATTTCATTTTCATATGTCATTTTAATGAATCATGGATGCTTTTTCATATATAAACCTTTTGTGCTCATTGTCTTTCTTTTACATTTTGTTGTTTTAAGATGGCTATGCCCTTATACACACCCACACTCACAAATGCAGGTACCCTTCCACTCCGGAACCCATGGGTAACGATACTGCTATAGCCTTCAGTGACTCTGAAGATCTGATCTACCAAGCCGAATACGAAGGTGAGGAAGATTGTGAGGTGCCAGGGGAATTGGCCAGATTACTGCAACAAGAAGAGAGAGCTATTCTGCCTCATGAGGAGTTGTTAGACACAATCAACTTGGGTACTGAGGAAGACAAAAAGGAAATCAGAGTGGGTGCCAATCTAGAGCCGAGTGTCAAGGAACGCCTAATTCAGCTGTTGCATGAATATGTTGAGATCTTTGCCTGGTCATACGAAGACATGCCAGGACTTGATACAGACATTGTGGTACACCATCTACCTACAAGAGAAGATTGTCCACCCGTTAAACAAAAAGTCCGCCGCATGAGACCTGACATGTCAGAGAAGATCAAAGTCGAAGTTATGAAACAGTTCAATGCTAGATTTCTTGCTGTTACTTCCTATCCATAATGGGTTGCTAACATTGTGCCCGTGCCCAAAAAGGACGGCAAAGTCAGAATGTGCATGGATTACAGAGACTTAAACAGGGCCAGCCCTAAAGATGATTTTCCACTTCCACACATCGACATCCTGGTTGACAACACAACTTAGCACAAAGTATTTTCTTTCATGGACGAATTCTCAGGCTATAACCAGATCAAAATTGCACCTGAGGACATGGAGAAAACTAATTTTGTTACACAGTGGGGTATGTTCTGCTACAAAGTGATTCCGTTCGGACTGAAGAACGCCAGGGCAACCTATCAACGCGCCATGGTAGCTTTGTTTCATGATATGATACATCATGAGATAGAGGTCTACGTAGATGACATGATAGCCCGATCACAAACTGAAGAAGAACACCTTGATCACTTGCAAAAGCTGTTTGTCAGGTTGAAAGAGTACAAGCTAAGGTTGAACCCTAACAAGTGCATATTCGGAGTCTGATCCGGTAAACTCTTGGGTTTCATTGTCAGCAACAAAGGCATCAAGGTTGATCCTGCCAAAGTCAAAGCTATACAAGAAATGCTCGCTCCTCGCACTGAGAAGGAGGTCAGAGGTTTCTTGGGATGCCTAAACTACATTGCTAGGTTCATCTCTCACCTAACATCTACTTGTGAACCGATCTTCAAGTTGTTAAAGAAAGATCGGGTAGTTAGGTGGAATGATGACTGTCAAATTTCTTTCGATAAAATCAAGGAGTATTTACAAGAGCCTCCTGTCTTGATGCCTCCAGTCGAAGGAAGACCGCTAATCATGTATCTGTCCGTCCTAGAGAATTCAATGGGGTGCGTATTAGGGAAGCATGACGAGTCTAGACGAAAAGAGCATGCCATTTATTACCTTAGCAAAAAGTTTACTGACTGTGAAACCAGATATTCACTGCTCGAGAAAACTTGTTGCGCTTTGGTATGGGCTGCTCGCCGGCTAAGGCAGTATATGTTGACTCATACCACTTTGCTGATATCTAAGATGGATCCGATAAAATACATCTTCGAGAAGCCTGCTTTGTCTGGAAGGATAGCTAGATGGCAGATGATCCTAACCGAGTATGACATACAGTACACGACCCAAAAAGCTATAAAGGGCAGTGTGCTAGCTGATCATCTGGCTCATCAAGCTGTAGAAGATTATCAATCCATGAAGTTCGACGTCCCTGACGAAGACATCATGACATTGGATAACATTGAAGATTTCAGACCATATGACAAACTTGAACAAGGATCCCGATGGACCCTGTACTTTGATGGGGCCTCCAATGCGCTTGGTAACGGTATCAGTGCTATGCTTATATCTCCAGAAGGATGCCATACTCCTTTCACCGCCAGACTTTGCTTCAACTGTACAAACAACATGGCATAATATGAAGCATGCATCTTTGGACTCAAGGCTGCCATAGACGTGGGAATCAAATATTTGATTGTGTTTGGGGACTCAGCTTTGGTCATCAGTCAGATCAAAGGAGAGTGGGATACTAAGCATCCAAACCTCATCCCTTACAAAGAACATGTCTTGACATTGCTACAACATTTCAAGCAAATTACCTTCGAGCACTTCCCGCGAGAAGAAAGTCAGCTAGCAGATGCTCTAGCTACAATGTCATCCATGTTTAAACTTAATTGGGATAATGAGGCTCCCCAGATCACCATTGAACGAATGGACGAACCTGTACACTATCACGAGATTAATACCGAAGAAGTAGTGGACCAGCCTTGGTTTCATGAAGTCAAAAGGCATCTCGAGGCTCATGAATACCCTGAAGGAGATACAGTCAATGACAAAAAGTTCTTAAGGAGATTCTCAGCTAAGTTCTTCATAAGTAATGGCATCCTGTACCAACACAATCATGATTCTATTCTGCTCCGTTGTGTGGACAAGCTTTAAGCTGAAAGGATTATGGCTGAATTGCATGAAGGTACCTTTGGCACTCACTCTTGCGGGCATACGATGGCTAAGAAGATTCTAAGGGCAGGCTATTACTGGTCTACCATGGAAGATGACTACTATCAACACTCCCGGACTTGTCATAAATGTCAAATCTACGCAGACAAGGTACACGTGTCCCCGGTTCCTCTAAATGTCTTAACAGCTCCTTGGCCCTTCGCTATGTGGGGAATCGACATGATTGGAGAGATCAAGCCTATAGCCTCTAATAGACACCGCTTTAATCTAGTGGACATTGATTATTTCATAAAGTGGGTCGAAGCAGCTTCGTTCGCATTCGTAACTAAGAATGTTATTGCCCGCTTCATCAAACAGAATCTTAGTTGCCGGTACGGTATCCCCGAAAGGATCATTACTGACAACAGTACAAACCTTAACAATACTATGATCACCGCCTTGTGCGAGCAGTTCCAGATTCAACACCATAATTCATCTCCCTATCGGCCAAAGATGAATGGTGCAGTTGAAGCTGCGAACAAAAAAATCAAAAAGATCATACAAAAAATCACAGTCACCTACAAGGACTGGCATGAGATTCTACCATTTGCTCTCCACGGGTACCGTACCACGACTCGCACATCAACTGGGGAAACTCCCTATTCTTTGGTTTATGGCATGGAAGTTATTTTACCTATTGAGGTTCAAATCCCCTCTTTGAGAATCATGAAGGATGCAGGTCTGAGTGAAGACGATTAGATCCAAACCCGACTTGATCAGTTAAACTTAATTGACGAAAAGAGACTTACTGCTGTTTGCCATGGTCAGACGTATCAAAAGCGAATGATCAAGGCTTTCAACAAGAAAGTCAGACGCCAGGTATATCAAGTTGGAGATCTAGTGATCAAGCGCATCATCTTGCCACAAAGTGATCCCAGGGGCAAATGGACTCCTACCTACGAAGGACCATTTGTGATCAAGAATATCTTTTCTGGTGGGGCAATGATCTTAACCACCATGGACGGTGATGACCTGCCGCACCCTGCGAACACAGACATAGTCAAAAGATACTACGCATAAAAGACCCGCTAGGTTGATGCACCTAGGCAAAACAAGGGCATCCCGGTGAATTGAAAACCCGAAAGGGCGGTTCAGGCAAAAATTAGGGATAAATGAAAAAAAAATTGTACACCCGACAAGTTGAAAACCCGAAAGGGTGACTTTGACAAAAAAGGGTTTCCCGGTGAATCGAAAACCCGAAAGGGCGGTTCAGGAAAAAGTTAGGGAATTAAAGTGTATGACTATATCTCGTCGGATCACTTTAAGGACAATCTCTTCATTGACAAACCTGAAGCTTCTGATCAATCCAATCATCTTCGGACGAAGCAGCAAATGGACCAGATATTCAGAGTTACGAAGGCTATAGCAGAATGGGAACCCCATGGAATTTTCACACATAGCTATCTTTCTTTGTATAAATTTTTCTCATATTTTATGACACCATACTCTTACTAGGATGCCTGTCTCCTTTGTACAAAACACTTATTCAAAGTTAATACAAAGATACCTCTTCAAAGTACATAAAACTATTTGTCCTTTTTCTTTTTACACTTGTGTTTTATTTGCAAAAACGTTCAATGATTCATTAATGAACATATGCATTTGAACATAATTACTGTTTACAAATAAACAAAGTGGAAAAGAACAATTACTGACGGATTGAAAGGATAGGAAAACGCCTTTAGGCTATTCCATGGGCAATCCCTACAGTACATCATCTTAATCCCCATCAGAGTTAAAACTTCAAACTCCCAGATCCCCAGCGGAGCCAAAATTTCCAACTATCAACCCCCAGCGGAAACCATTCAGTTTTCTCCAAATTCCCCAGCAAGTTGTCTTGAAATCTGAGAATCAACCAGATAACAATTAACTTTTTTCTCTCCCCAACCTAGGATAACTCCCCAGTAGAGTGGCAGATAATCCAAAATCCTGGACCTACTCCACAGTAGTAAGCCTTCTTCCCCAGAGTTTTTATTGCTCTCCGATGAAGTCGCCAGAATGAAGATTCTCATTCTTAATTCCTCGCAGAAGTCATCAGAGTTTTCTCTATTTCCCAGCAGAACAAGGATTCCCACTGTGTAATCCCCGATAGAAGTCATCGAAATTCTCTGGATTCCCCAAGCGGATTACTCAAGCAGCATATGGCATTGCTCGCAGCAGATTTTTGTCAATACTTCAACTTCAAGACATGAAGGATCCCTATATCCCCAGGAAAGTCATCAAGGATTCTTAATCCCTAACAGTCGCCAAGGATTTCTCATCCTCAGCAATCAAAGATTTTGAATCTCCGGCAGCAGTCAAGGATTTATTTTCCTCAGCAAAACAGCAAATCAGCTTACATGCGCATACATTACATTCATAATCATAAACATTGATAAAGCACATATATTGCATCATGCATTTCATGCAACATAACTTTGTGTTTAAGCTAACATTTTACCCTTTTCAGGATAAGATTAACAACTATCTTTAACAAACGTTCAAAAGATTTCAGATACAGCACATATACGCTCCAGACAAGGATGCCATTTTGATACTCATTCAGATTTCAACTTCAGATACAGTACGGATACACTCCAAACACGGAAGTCATTCTGTTACTCATTTAGACACCAACTTCGAGAAACAGTATGGATACACTCCAAACACGGAAGTCATTCTGTTACTCATTCAGACACCAACTTCGAGACACAGTTCAGATACACTCCAAACACTGATGCTATTCTGGTGCTCATTCAGACATCCACTTCAGATACAATCCAGATACGCTCCAGACACAGTTGTCATTCTGTCCCTTATTCTAATTTTCCCCAGCTCAGAGACGTTCCAGACACGGATGCTATTTTGTTGCTCATTCAGATTCAGTCTCCAGATACAGTTCAGATACATTCCAGATACGGACACCATTCTGATACTCATTCTTTTGACCTATAACTTACAGTTCAACAAATATTCTTGGATGGAATCTAAAAGCCTATCTCCAACAAGATTCTATAACCTCTCTAAATGGCATATGTAAGCCCATTTCCTCAACTACTTCATCAAGTGCAAATTTATGGGCACTCTAGTGTCCAATCATCTTTTACCTTCGAGTCACGAACGACAAAACTTGCCAATCTAACTCTTCAGGTTCAAGAAGATTGAACAGGGTTAGCTGTTGTACGCCAAAAGTTTCCCTCTCATTTTATCAAGATTTTCCTCACAAGACTTCTTAGACTCAAGACCAATTTAGGGTTTGCTCAGCTCAAGACATCTCCTTGCATTGATAACCTGAAATTAGGGTTTGAGTTTGCACAAGTATTTTTGGACCACCAATGCTTCATGTGACTTTCATACACCATCTTGGACCCCTAAGATTTCTCATGTTAAGTTTCAAGCCTTGAATCACATTTTTGCTCAGTCAATTGGACAGTTGACCTAAAAATCACCTGTATTGGGGAAAAAGTCAACCATGGCCAATTTACAGTCAAACTTCATAATTTTTTATCCACAACAACATTTTAGACTCATATGTACCATTTGATCAAGTTTGGATCACAACTCCTCAAGAAATTTGATCAAATCATCAAAAGGGCAAAATGGTCAAAATTAGGGTTTTGACTGAGAAAGGGCAATTTCTGATTTTTAACCTAGCCAATGACCAATTGGGTTCAAGCATGATTTCAAGTACCAAATGTAATCATCTTGACCTAATCACATGGTTCAAAAGATCTCAAGTTCATAGGATTGACATATGAATTTTCCAGTCAACTGATCAAAAATCAACTGTACACTGAAAAGTCAAACTTTGACTTTTTGGTCAAAATCAAGTGTCAAGGGTCATAATTTATCAAGATATGTCAAGATATGAAACTTGTTGGTCAATAAAACCAATTTTCAAATTAGGGTTTAAATTTGAAATTTTTTTATAACTTAGAATTTTTCTAAGTATGGAAAATTTCCTATTTTTCCCCAACTTTTCACAACTTTTTCACCATGATGTAATAGGATTCAAAGAAAACTTCCAACATGAAAGTTGTAGTCCTCCATGAAATCTACAAATTTTATTCACAAAGTTTTCCAAAAATATGCTTTGATCTCAAGTTATGAATTTGTGAATAGGGGTCCATGAACTAAAAGACTTAGTGAAAATTTGCCCTAATTTAGGCAGGATTTTGACCCAACTTCATGGACATTTTTCACCTAGTTCCAAGAGGTATCTAAAAATTAATTTCAAAGATGGATTGTAGAGAATGTTGAAAGCTTTCCAAAATGTCGAAGAACTCTCCAAGATCATTTATGGTTAGGGAGAATCGAAGAAGAGAAAATGACATTTTATCACTTTGTTCAAGCCATTTCCACAATGCACCAAGTTGCAAATCTGATCAAGCATGTTTGTACCTTGCATTAAAGGTCATAAACCCCTTCTACACTCCATAATTAAATGCTAACTCAGTGGATAATGGCTTTGTTTTGGCTTTTGAAGCATTGTACAAGGAATAAATCCATAAATGGCATAAAGGGCACAATGCCATTTTGATAAAGCAAGCTTTTCCAACTTTATCAGCCTTGAGCCTTGGACTTGTTCCTTGAGTACATGCATTTTCCATAGATCACAAGAAAAGTATATCAACCCTTGCAGCTCACAAGATAGCTAAGTACATGCCTGTTAGCATGGTCACTTCAACCTTTCTTCAAAAATAAGAAAAGTGGCCAAAAGGTAGAGAACTTGTACATCTGATAAAGGGTGGACTTGGCATCATTCTAAACAACTTCACAAAACTTATCTCAAGCTAGAACACGAATGCTAAGCATCTGAAACACCCTGAAACTCAAAAACACAAATTTCTGCCCAAATAGGGCAGCTTCTGCAAAATCCTTGCCAACTTCATTTTGGCTCATGCGTTTTGCCTTTCAACCTTTGAAACACTTCATTCACATAATATAAAAACTATCCAAGCCCTTGTCTTGTTGCTGTAACCCATGTTTCAGATATCACCATTTTCAAACTTGGAAGTTGCAGATTGACTTATGCAAGAAGTTCTGGCCATCCACAAAGCCCCATAAGCATTGAAATATCTTGAGGGAACTTCAAGGAATCTCACACGATCCTCGGGCCTCACTCAAAGTTCCCACATTGCCATATCCAAATCCATCTAAAGGAGGTATTTTTCAAATCTCTATCTCTTTATTTAAGCATCCTCAAGCCACGAGTTGTGAAGCAAAAATGTAGTCTCTAGCATGGTGAAGTTGTACATATGCATAGTTGTCATTTATTTTAACTGAGCTAAGAGAATTTGAATGTTGAACATGCTGAAAAAATTAGGTCAGAGATTAGGGCTACTGAAATTCTCCCTGATCTTTGAGAGTTAGATTATAAATTTTATATCATTGGAATCGTGAGATTCCAAGCTACATTTTTTATGTTGCAAGTTTTTGTTTTTGTGCAAGCTTTTGAGAGTTGCGGGTTGAACTGCAAACACGCGCGCAAAGTGAACGAAGGACTGGGACGATGGTTGTCTTGGGCCTGGCGCGCCTTGGGCTTCTGTTTTTACTTCCCATACCCCCTTGTCTACTGTTTGCACCCCCTTTGCATAATTTTTTATATTTTGCATATTTTCTCATATTTTTTTATGTTTATTGACTTTAATATTTTTTTCTGAATATTAAAAAATCACAAAAATATTTTCTTAATTTTTTGCAATTTTATTTTATTATTTTTTCCCACATATAAAAATAGTTTTATACAAATAAATAGAACTTTATTTTCTTAAACAATTGTAAATACATTTAAAAATACCATACATTTTTATTTTTATTATTTATACACATAAAATATTATTTTCATACATATTTTAATTTTTAATATTTGTTAATAATATTATTTGCTATTTCTTGTACAAAAAATGGACAAAATAAAATAAATATAGAACATATATTTTCTTTTGATCAAAATTAGGGTTTCCCCTTTCAAAAATAATAATATTATTTTTCTTATTTTTAGGACTTAAATAATCTTATTTTCTCATACATAAAACAATTACAAAACATTTTGGATAAATACATTTTATTTGCATATTTAAATAATTGTGTATTTATTTATTTATTGTACAATAATTCAATTGGGTTGTAATAGTATTTTAGGGTTTTATTTTGTGCAAATATCCCTATTCAAAAACTTGTATCCCCCCTCCCATAATAATTGTTGTAATAGTTTAGTTTACTTTTACGCAATTTATTGTTTTCATATACCATGATAGTAAATTAGGGTTTTGCATGATAAGACCAAAATCAAACAAATAGAAAAGACCTAATCCAAGACAATCAAAAGCATGTAAAATGACACACATTGCACACAAGCACCCTTAGGGTTTCACCCACTTGGTTGCCTAAACAAATGGCCATGGTATGCATGCGAAGTATCTTGGCAAAGCAAAACAAACAAATAAGATCATAGTCCCTCGATGACGCTATCAAAAGGTTGCCTAAAAAAATGATCTTGGTCCCCCAAACAAGCTAAGATACTTAGCAACATTGCTATCATGGTCATACGATGACCCACGCCTGTCCCGTTTAACATCCAAAGATATGGTTGTTTACCAAAGCAATGGTAAATCAACAATGTCAAAGGAATAAAAATACATAGGAAGGACATTTGAGTAGGGTAGATAGTTCCTAGTTACTTGCTCTCTTCAAAACAAGTCCTTGCTATTTTCAAAAACAAACACACACATATTTCAAAACATTTCCAAACAACTTTCAAAACATTGAAACATTTTTCAAAAGACAAACATCTTTGTATACATTCTTACGAACGAGAATCATTACAAAGATTACCTAAACGAAAGGCCTCTTTTCAAAATACTTTCAAAATCACACCAAACACAAAGCACCATTTCAAACAATTGCAAAAGCAAAGCAAATGATCTAAGCAAGTAACTAAGAGCCCATGGAAAACCATGGATAAAAAGGGTGCTAGCACCTTCCCTTTTCATAATCTACCCCCCGAACTCAAGAAAACATCTCAAAGGTCTTTCCTGTGCTTTTTTACCTTTCCTTTTGGATAAAATAAAAGTCGATGGTGACTCTTGCTAAACTGAAACATTTGCGATGAAACGCAAAACCTCAAGTCAGTTATCCCACCGTATCATACATACCATGGCTAAGAAGATCCTACGGGAAGGATACTATTGGTCCACTATGGAAGTAGATTGTTATCAGCACTCCTGAACTTGTCATAAGTGCAAAATTTATGCTGATAAGGTGCATGTGCCTCCGGTTCCTTTGAATGTCTTGACAGCTCCGTGACCCTTTGCAATGTAGGGCATTAATATGATAAGAGAAATCAGGCCTACCGCTTCCAATGGGCATCACTTCATCCTAGTGGCCATCGATTACTTCATGAAATGGGTTGAGGCGGCCTCCTTTGCTACTGTTACCAAAAATGTTGTGGCGCAATTTATCAAGCATAACATGATCTGTCGGTACGGTGTTCCCGAGAGAATTATCACAAACAATGGTATGAATCTCAATAACACGATGATCACCAAACTCTGTAAGAAATTCAAGATACAACGTCATAACTCTTCTCTCTACCAGCCGAAGATGAATGGCACTGTTGAAGCGGCTAAAAAGGACATCAAAAATATCATACATAAGATGACGGTGACATACAAAGACTGGCATGAGATGTTACCATTCGCTCTTCTTGGGTACCGTACCTCGGCACGGACGTCGACAGGGGAAACACCCTACTCTCTGGTATATGACATGGAGGCAGTCCTACCCATTAAGGTCCAGATTCCTTATCTAAGGATTATGAAGGACACGGGTTTAAACGAAGACGAGTGGATCCAGACTCGACTTGATCAACTAAATCTGATCGACGAGAAGAGAGTTACTGCTGTCTGTCATAGTCAAATGTATCAAAAACGGATGATCAAGGCTTTCAACAAAAAAGTCAGACGTCAAGAATATCAAGTCGGGGATCTAGTGATCAAACGCATCATACTGCCGCAAGGTGATCCCAGGGGCAAGTGGACTCCGGCCTACGAAGGGCCATTTGTGATTAAAAACATTTTCTTGGGTGGATCTATGATTCTAACCACCATGGACGGTGATGACCTTCCTCACCTTGTCAATACGGATATAGTGAAAAGATACTACGCATGATAAAAGACCCGCTAGGTTAATTGGCCTAGGAAAAAATAAGGGCTTCCCTACGAACCAAGAGGGTTCGGGCAAAAATAAGGGAGGAAAATGAAAAATATCTGTACACCTGGCAAGTTGAAAACCTGAAAAGGCGGCTTGGGTAAAAAAGGGTATCCCGGTGGACTGAAAACCCGAAAGGATGGTCCAGGAAAAAGTTAGGGATGTAAAGCGTATCACTATGTCCCATTGGGTCACCTTGCGATCAGACCTTAGTATCAACTGTCAAGCTCGAACGACACCAATCGATCTAGTCAGCTTTGGACAAGCAGCAAAGTGATGAGACGCTCGAAGACATAACAACAATAGTAGAATTGGAACCCAATGGGATTGTTGTACATAGTTGTTTTCTTTTTACACAATATTGTATAACTTCTATTCTTACGGCGGTGTTCTATTACTAGAGAGTCATCCTCCTTATACAAAAACACCTATTATAGGCCAACTTCAAAAATTTATACAAATCATTTTTACAAAAAAATATATATGAGTTTTTGTCCTTTTCTGTTTTGTTTTGCAAAAACGTCCAATGATTTATTCTTGACATATGCATTGAATGTGGTTACTGCTCATAAATATTTACATAAGAAACGGAAAGACAATTGCTCGTAACTTAAGAAACATGGGCAAAAACCAAAAAAGTCAAAACCCAACAGTTACTCTGTCCAGCCAATACTGGGGCAGAGACAGCCTTGAAACATAATCATCAGCGGATACGACCTTGTAGCATTTATATCCCCCATAGAGTAAAGGTAATCAAAGCATTAATGTCAGTTCTCTCAAAACGGGAAGTAATCTCCCTAGCCAGGGTCATCCAGAAACTTGACATCTATATCCCCCGGCCGAATTTCATAATCGCGAGCGGATCATCATATATTATTATCTCCCCAAGCAGAGTTTGTTTCTCTAGATATAGAAGCTCAATCCCCAACATAGCTTAACAGAGTCATTCCATCGCAGAGTTATTCTCATACAGAGTCTCTCCCTGGTAGAATATTCACAAACAATGAGGAGTAAACCTCTAGCACAGTCATTTCCGTTCTCCATCCCCAACGGAAGTAGAAGAACCACAGTTCTCTACAACAGTCAGGAATGCTGTATTCTCCAGCAGCAGTCAGGGATTTATTTTCCCATACTCGGATATGTCACAAATAACATCTCATGCTCATACATCATGACACGCGCATACATATCACGTACAGTATAATCTCATTTATTTTGAGAATATCATCTCACAACGCATTTCATGCATCGCATATGATTAACCCTGTTACCTTTTCAGGAAAGACAATTATCACCAACAATTCCAGCAGTTATACATGTCATATCTGCAGACAACTAATGAAAAAAATCAGTTCCCGAAACTAAATGGGTCAACTAATCTACATGATCAAGCGAAGTAACCCTACGACCCAGGTTCCTTCTCATAGCCCAACTATCCAGGCTTTCATTTCGAAGCAACCCTATGACACAGGTTCCTTCCCAGAGCCCTACTATCCATGCTTTCATTTTGAAGAAACCCTATAACCCAGGTTCCTTCCCATAAGCCCTACTATCCAGGCTTTCAAGAAAAGTAACCCTACGACCCAGGTTCCTTGTCATAGCCCTACTATCCAGACTTTCATTTCGAAGTAACCCTACGACCCAGGTTCCTTCTCATAGCCCTACTATCCAGGCTTTCATTTCGAAGTAACTCTAGGACCCAGGTTCCTTCTCATAGCCCTACTATCCAAGATTTCATTTCGAAGTAACCCTACGACTCAGGTTCCTTCCCATAAGCCCTACTATCCAGGCTTTCATTTCGAAGTATCCCTACGACCCAAGTTCCTTCTCATAGCCCTACTATCCAGGATTTCATTTCGAAGTAACCATATGACCCAGGTTCTTTCCCATAAGCCCTACTATCCAAGCTTTCATTTCGAAGTAACCCTACGACCCAGGTTCCTTCTCATAAGCCCTACTATCCAGGCTTTCATTTCGAAGTAACCCTACGACCCAGGTTCCTTCCCATAAGTCCTACTATCCAGACTTTCATTTCGAAGTAACCCTACGACCCAGGTTCCTTCTCATAGCCCTACTATCCAGGCTTTCATTTCGAAGTAACCGTATGACCCAGGTTCCTTCCCATAAGCCCTATTATCCAGGCTTTCATTTCGAAGTAATCCTACGACCCAGGTTCCTTCTCATAGCCCTACTATCCAGGCTTTTATTTCGAAGTAACCCTACGACCCAGGTTCCTTCTCATAAACCTACTATCCAGGTTCCTTCTCCCTCATCTCCAGACAACAGTTTATAACACTGTAAGGCTCGGACCCGACCAGATACGGTCGATTTCATATTTCCCCAGTAAGCCGATGTACAACCTGGACCCTAAGCAGATATGCATTCTACTTTCACCTCCTCAATCAAGAGTTAATTCCCCAGCAGAGTAATGGACAACCGAAGCTCCTAAACTCTACTTCCCAAGACATAAATCAAAATTCCCCGGCGAAGTCCTCCTCACTTGCAGGTACAGGAAGTCTCGCCAAGGAATATCTTATGCAACCAATCTTTTTTGGATGGCATCTGCAAGCCCATTCCCGATATCACCAATCAGTATTACTTCATGCGAGTGCAAATTTTTGGGCACTCTAGTGTTCAATCATCTTCCACCTTCAGATCACGAAAGGCAGACCGATCAATCTACATCCTCAGGCTTAAGAAGATTGAACAGGGGCAGCTGTTGTACCCCAAAATTTTCCCTCTCATTTCTCAAAGGATCATCCTGGACTCTCAGTTTTGCTTCTATCAAGTTTCAAGTCTTGAATTACAACTTTTCAAGAAAATCATCCACAAGTGAAAAATGGTCAAAAGCACACTGAAAAGTCAAACTTTGACTTTTCGTTCAAAAAAATCAATTTTCAACAATTATATTTCATCAAGACATGAAATTGGTTCATCAAAAAATCAGAAGTCAAAAATAACTTTGAAAAAATCAAATTTCTAAACATTTAGGAAATTTTCTAAGTGTTAAGAGAATATGATACTTCAGAACTTCTGAGCCAGCCTCCACGCAAGTCCAGTCAGAAGTTGCAAACATGGTTCAGGACATAGTTCTTCAATCAGAACATGACTCTTCAGCATATGCTTCGATCAGAGCATCACCCTTCGAGTTTCATTCTGGTCTTCTTCGATCAGAACATCACAAAACCCCAAAACCTTGTTTGAATAGCCTGCTGCACTGCTATAGCACAGTCCTGCAACCAGCTGCCACAACACTCCAAATTGTTGTTGATCTAGTCCACGCCTGTATTTTTCTCAAACCCTATATTTGCACCAAATTAGCATACAAAAACTGTGATTAAAAAGCAATGGAATAGTATACCAAAAGGGTTTAAATCCCATTTTTCCCTCAAAACCACAACAAACCCATCTATAAATATTTTGCTCCATCACACGTTCAAGGGGTTGGCTTGGGAGAGAGAGAATTTGTCAAAAGAGAAAAAAGAAAACTGTGAAACCTTCGCCAAAAATCCAGAATTCCCAAACAGAAAACCAAACCTTTATTCTTCCCTTTGAATAAAAGAACTTGGCATTTTCTCTTCCGTTGCTCTTGCTGACTCCAGAACATCTGAAGGCATCAGTTCAAGTTCCAAACACACGCTTCAGATTCAAGGTAAGTCTTTCTGACTTTGCATCTTTTCATTCAGAATATCATTAATATGTAAATATCAAAATATTAATGTTGTCCATATCATTGCATAAGTAGAAAAACTATGGATCAGAACCTCTTGATTAGGGCTAGGCTCATATTTAGGATTATAGCTTCTATAAACTGTTGCACTTTTATCCTTCTGATTTACTGTTTGTTAAGAACTGAATAAATTGCTGATATGTTGATCAATATGAGGAAAGAGTTAAAATGTGGCACAGAACTTCTGATTTTCACTCACGGTTTTATCATAACATAGAACTTCTGAGCTCTCCTTACTGTTTAAACACACTGAACTTCTGATGTTTTCACTCACGGTTTTAGCACAACACAGAACTTCTGAGTTCTCCTTACTGTTTAAACACACTGAACTTCTGAACTTCTTATTTTCACTCGCTGATAACACACACTGAACTTCTGATGTTCACTCACTGTCTTAGCATAATATAGAACTTTTGAGTTCTCCTTACTATTTTAACACACCAGAACTTTTGACTTTTGGCTCACTGTTTGAATACCACCTAGAACCTCTACTTCCTTTCCCTCTAACGTCTCTTGCAGGACCTTAGAGTGTACTAATCCAGAACTTCTGATTCTCACTGACATTTCTTTTTGAGTCACAACACGCCTGGCATCAGAACTTCTGATCCCCTTTGCTTTGCTTTCAGCGGCATACTAACCCTATCTTATTTATTTTCCTTTTTATCATTTTCAATATTAATACTCTTTTTATCAATATAAAAAAGGACATACAAATATTTTCTGTTTACTAACTAATTCATTTCTTTTTTTTTTCTTAATTCATTAAGACAAAAAAAAACATTTTCTAAAAAAGGTCCTTTTTCTTTCTTGCATTATACATTTCAATATGGTTGTAATAGTTAAATAAGATTTAAATTCTTACAACCCCCCATTTGTAAATATGTACCCCACCATCCCCAAAATATTGTAATAGCGTAGGACTTTTATTTTTCCTCAATTTACCGCTTTTCAAATATAAATGCTAGTAATTAGGGTGTGTATGACATGATATGAAATCAACGAATAGATAACCCTAATCAAGACTAAAATGCATGCAATCAAACACACTTGCACACTAACACCCTTAGGGTAATCTCACTTTGTTGCCTATCGGAAAAATAGTCATGTCCCTCAAATGTAGGCGTTTTAGCAAAAGACCCTCGATAAAAGATCATAGTCCCTCGATGACCCTCGATGTTGCCTTCGGTAAACGATCCAGTCCCTAAATGACATTGCTAAAACGTCCATGGGTTGCCTTCTATGGCTATATAAACATCCTGCACCCGTCCCTTCACATCCAACGATGGGGCTTCTTACCAAATCAATGGCAAGATAGAAACATCTAAAGGAGGAGGAAAAGAACACTTAATACCTTTTGAGTAGCTAGATTCGCTCCTAGTTGCTCGCTTGCTCACAATCGAACATTTTACACCAACACTTTCACATTAAAACCTTTTTTTCAAAAGACAAAAGCTTTTTGTATACGTTCTTATAGAGACGAGAAATATTACAAAAACATCTTTTCAATAACACTTTCAAAAAACACATTCCACAAACACCTCTTTGAACTATTTTCGAAACAACACTTTGTACGCGTTCTTGTAGAAACGAGAACCATTACAAAGACATTTTCAAAATACTTTCAAACCCACAACACAAAGCATATTTTCAAACAAAGCAAGTGATCTAGCAAGTAACTAAGAGCCCATGGAAAACCATGGATGAAAAGGGTGTTAATACCTTCCCTTTTTATAATCTACCCCCCGAACTTAAGAAAACATCTCTAAAGGTCTTTCCTGTTCTTTTCAGCCTTTCCTTATTGGATAAAAGAAAAGTCGGTGGCGACTCTTGCTAACCGCAACATTTGCGATCAAACGCAAACAACCAAGTCAATTCTCCCACCGTATCATAATATGTAATTATGTATAAATAGAGTTGTTGATTCAAATCCATCGAATAAGCATCTCCCATCATAATTTACAATCCTCATGTATGCTACATTATAAATGTATGCTAATTGCTACATTATAAAATGAGTAGATTTGCTACTTTTTAAAATAAGTAGATTCACAAATTAGATGGTAATATGGTTAGGGGTGGAAAACGGGTATGCCCACCCCGTTTAGGCATGCCCTGCAAAAGCCCGTAAAAAAACAGGGTTGGGCGGGGCGAGCATAGTTGAGGACGAGGGCCTAAAACCTAGGCCCGTCCCGCAAAAAAGTGAGTGCGGGACGGGGAAAGCCCGTGGACACTGCACTTTTTAGGCCTAAAAATGAAAAATTTTATGCTAATAATCATTCCCGCAAAAGCCCACGAAGAAAATGGGGCGAGGCGGTCACATTAGAGGGTGAGGGACTAAATTCTTGGCCCACCCCGTACTAAAATGCGGGTAAAACGGGCATGCCCAATGGACCGGGCCCATTTTTCCACCCCTAAATATGGTATGAGTAAGGCAGGGGTTATGAGCAGTGAGAATATTTGACGTTGAAGGTTAGTCTTGTAAAGTTGAATTAGACCCGACTTAGTTTTTAAGATTTTAAGATAGAATACAAAATGTTACTTACTTTAGTTATTGAAGGCTCAACTTCTTTCTTTTATAAAAAACCACTTCATTAAACGAAAGAAGAAGAGGTTACATCATGAGAGGGAAAACATCCCAACCAAGTTTTTGAACCAAGAACTAGATCAATCCCAATTGAAGAATGGGCCTCAAATTCAAGGGTCTATTTAAATGAATAACAATAACATCAGAAAAACTAGAAGCCAATAATTGACAATCCTTTATCAGGGGGTCAATTGTTGCCTTATTCCTACAACCGGTAAAACAGTCCACAATAACTAAAGCTTAAGAGGAAACAATAAGTTGCATGAGATAAAGCTCCTTCGCCACCTGGAGTCCCCATCTGAGCGCAAGATCCTCCGCAACCTCTGGAGTAGTAGCATGCTCCATCCTTCTTGTTGCAATCAGGATCAATTCCTTCTGGTTATTCTTTATCACACAACCAAGAATTGTCTTACCACTAGCAAAACAACATGCATCTACAAATAAAGAAGAGAATTCTTGGGACCTTCGAACACCTTCCACCATGTATGGTCGTTTGGCTCCACCTTTCTTGCCCAAACAAGCATAATTGTAATCTGCAATTGTATCCACCACCTCACTCGAAACTTTCCTCGGGTCCACCTCCACCTTCTCAAAAACCTTCTTACTCCTCGCACTCCAATTTTTTTCCAGAGCGAAACACACACCAACTGAGACAAGTACATGTCTTTGGTTTTCAAGCAATAGTTCAACCAACATCTCAACTCCAAATCCTCTAACACTCTCATTCCATTCGGAATTCCAAACCACACTCTTTTGGCACAGGGACACTGCAAGAACAGATGAGAAGAAGCTTCTACAACAGAATCACACATAGGGCACATGGTCTCAATGCAACAACATTTTTTCAGCAAATTAATCTTCGTGGGAAGAATACCATTACACAACCTCCAAATGAAGTTCTTGACTCTCCATAATTGGAACTTTCCACAACAGCTTCTAAAACACATTGAATCTGTCAGACGAGGATCCTACATTCTCCACTTCCTTTGAGATTTTGATGAGATGGTATGCTGACTTGATTGAATAACCGCCATCTAATTCCTTATACCAAATAAGCTCATGTTTTGGACACCTCAGAGATAGCGGAATACTCAGAATATTTCTAGCATCAACCTGGGAAAAATATTTCCTGACAAGAACAAAATTCCACCTACATAAATCACTGTCAATAAGAAGATCCACTGTGGCATTGCAATCCACCCCTGGAACGCTACCCAGAACTTTAAAACTTGGTGATTTAGGAATCCATTTGTCACCTTTAATCTAGATACTCCTTCCATCACCAACTCTCCATCTAGAGCCTCTCATCACCATCTCCCTAGCTCTCAAAACACTCCTCCGGGCGAAACTAGGGGCAAAACCCACACTGGCATTTTGGATGGAGCAATTTGGAAAATATTTACTCTTCCACACTTTCCCCAATAGAGATCCCTCATCCTTCTACAAACTCCAGAAATTCTTACCAAGCAGACTAAGGTTAAAATCTGATATGCCACGAAAACCCATTGCCTCCAGCCTTTTTGCTTTAAACATTTTTTCCCATTTGAGCCAATGAACTTTCCTATCACCTTCCTTAGCCCCCCACCAAAACCTCGCCAACATTTCTCAATATCATCACAAATGCCCATGGGAGATCTATAACAGGACATAATATAATTGAGTATAGCTTGACTGATAGCTTTGATAAGAGTCTTTTTCCCCGCCCGCGAAAGAAATCCATCTTTCCAACCCTTCACCTTTTTCCAGATTTGCTCCACCACAAGTGAGAAAACTTCCTTCTTTGATCTACCCAAGACTACCGGGATACCAAGATATCTCGAATGAGAAACCATCGTCTTTACACGCATCCTATTATGGATCAAAGTTTTGACATCTTCACGCACATTTCGAATGAAGGAAGCTTATGACTTATCGTGGTTTACTGACTGGCCTGAGGCTTTCTGGTAGGTTGAAAAAATGTCCAAGATGTTATCCGCTTCCATAATATTAGCCCTTGTGAAGAGGATACTGTTATCAACAAAGAACAAATGGGAGATATTAGGAGCACCCCTCGCGATTTGAATGCCATGGATTTGTTTTCCCAAAATCTCTTTTTATTAACCCAGACAGAACATCAGCATATAACACAAATAAATAAGGGGACAATAGGTCTCCTTGACGGATGCCCCTCTCGGGATAGAAGACTTTGCTAGGTTGACTGTTGTACCCCAAAACTTTCCCTCTCATTTATCAAGATTTATCTCAAAAGATCTCTTTGACTCAAGACTGGATTAGGGTTTGACCAGCTAAAGACATCTCATCATGACCTGATGACCCAAAATTAGGGTTTGGGTTTTCATAAGGATTTTTGGACTATCGATGTTTCATATGGCTTTCAAGTATCATTATGGACCCCTAAGATTACTCATGTCAAGTTTCAAGCCTTGAGTCACATTTTTGATCAGTCAATTGGACAGTTGACCTAAAAATCAGTTGTATTAGGGAAAAGTCAACCATGGCCAATTTACAGTCAAAATTCATAATTTTTGATCCACATCAACATTTTGGACTCATATGTATCATTTGATCAATTTTGGACCATAATTCCTCAAGAAATTTGATCAAATCATCAAAAGGGCAAAATGGTCAAAATTAAGGTTATTTCTGATTTTTGACCTAGCAAATTACCAATTGGTTTGAAGCATGATTTCAAGGGTTCAATTGTGTCATCTTGACCTAATGACGTGGTTCAAAACATTGCAATTTCATTGGATTGACAGATGAAATTTGTAGTCAACTGATCAAAAGTCAATTGTATACTGAAAAGTCAAACTTTGACTTTTTGGTCAAAATCAAGTGCCAAGGATCACAATTCATCAAAACATGTCAAAATGTGAAACTTGTTCATCAAGAAATCAAAGATTGAAGATTTTTGTTTTGAAATTTGAAATTTTCTTAACTTAGAAATTTTTCTAAGTATAGAAAATTTCTTATTTTTTTCTCAACTTTAAGCCAAATTTCCACCATGATACAAGATGATTCAAAGAAAGTTCCCAACATGAAATTTGTAGATCTCCATGAAATCTACAACTTTTCTTCACACATTTTCTCCTAAAGATGCTTGGATCTCAAGATATAATTTTGTGAATACATGCTCATGAACTAAAATAGCTTAGTGAAATTTTGCCCTAATTTAGGCAGGTTTTTGACCTAATTTCATGGCAACTTTTCACCTAGTTCCAAGAAGAATCTTGAAAAGCATTTCAAATATGAGTTATAGATCACATTGCAAGATTTCCAAAATGTCAAAGAACTCCTTGAGATCATTCTTGAGTAAGAAGAATCGAAGAGATGAAGTTGGCAATTTCTCACTTTGTTTTCAAGCCATTTCATGATGAACCAAAATTCAAATCCAAACCAAGGCTGCATAATCCTTGCTCTACAGGCCTCAAACTCATTTGTCACTCCACCATTAATGAATTGCACAAGGTTTCATGCCCTAAAGCCAAGCATTCGATGCTTTGTAATGAACATTTCCATTTTTGGCACAAAGGTGCCATTTCCATTTTGATAAAGCATAACTTTTGCAATTTTTCACTCCTTGAGCCTTGCATTTGTTTTTCTGCACACACAAGTCCTATAAACCAAAAGCAAAGTGTCTAGGACTTGTACCAACTCAAACCATACCTGTACAAGCATGTGGAGAGTTGTCTCCTCACTTTTCTTAAAAGGCAAGCAATAGAGCAAAAAGCCTATAACTCAGAAATCTGTTGAGGAATTGATTTGAAACCTTCTCTATACTTATACACAAACACATTACAACCTAACACACGATTTCTCAAGTACAGAAACTCTCCCAAACTCTCTATCACCAAAAACATGCCATAACTTGCAATCTTGCATCAAGCATAGAAATCCAAAAATCCCCTTGTGAGTTTCAAGTTCTAATCACCTAAACACTTAACCTACATCATATCTAAGTGTTCCAGACCATCATCCCTGCACTGCAACTCCTCCTTCTCCATCTGCCATTTTTGCATTTCAAGCTTGCAGGTTGACTTGGATAGAGAGATTCAGGCACTTTCAAAGCAAGGTAAGGATTGGAACACACTCAGGGAGGTTCAGGAAAGCTAAAGGAACCTTCAGGCCTTCATAAAACTCACTCAAACTCCATTCATGATCTCAGCTCAAAGAGGTAAGAACTCTAAATTCTATCTCTTCATACAGGCATCCTTAGGTCTCGATTTGTGAAAGTAAAATGTAGATATTATTGTGCTAAAGCTAACCATGTGCATAGATTTCATTTATATTCATTGTGTGTAGAGAATTTTAGATTTCAAATTTCTGTAAAAATTAGGTTTGAAATTAGGTCCAATTAAATTAGTTTTGATATTTGATTGTTAGCTTACATGAGTTACATGGTTGAAATAGTGGGAAAGAGTACTACCATTTTCATGTTTGAATTTTCCATTTTCATGGAGAAATGAGAAAGATACAGAGGTTCAGGCTAGCTTGAGGAAGAAGATGGTACAGGGCAAGAGGGCGTTTTGTGTTATCTATTTTTAGTTTCATATGAACTAACAGATGTACAGCCACCCCAGTGGCAAGGCAGCACGCTGAAAATGCATAGGCCATGGGTTCGAACCTTGGCGCTACCTTTTACATTTTTCATATTTTTCAGCTTCATTTTTGTCATTTTTGCAACATGGGCTCAACAACTGGGCTTCTTATTTTTTTTCTAACACACTATCTCCTGATTACTCAGGACACCCCTGGCCCAACCATTTTATTATTTATTTTTATTTACATTTTCATTTTATTAAATATATTTTCTTTAACATAAAAAATATAAAACATGACAAATATTGCATTTTGTTTATTTTATTTTATTTTCACATAAAAAATATTTTTATTAAATTATATACTAACTATTTTTCTTAAATAAACTTGTAAAATAAAATAGACTTAGATATATTTTTATTCCTTTTTCTTCATACTTGTAAATATTTATTTTGACATATAAAAAGACTTAAAGAACTTTATTTTCTTTTAGCAAACTAGAATTAGGGTTAACCAATTTATAAAAATAATTTCTCCTTTTCTTAAATTATTAGGTTTAGTTCAAAAACTCTTTTTCATATAAAAAACAAAACAAAAATCTTTTTCTTGCATATACATACCATTGCATATTTAATTTATATTGTATAATATTTATTCAAATATTCGTACAAATTCGATTTGGTTGTAATAGATTAAATTAGGTTTACATTATTGCAAATCCCCATTCATAATTTGTATACCCCCTCCCATAAAATATTGTAATAGCGTAGTAATCTTTAAATTACGCAATTTACCGCTTTCATATAACATGCTAGTAATTAGGGTTTGAATGGCAAGATAAAAAACAATCAAATAGAAAACCCTAATCCAAGACAAAATCAAGCATGAAAATAACACACTCGCACACAAGCACCCTTAGGGTTACCCCACTTGGTTGCCTTATACAAAAATGGCCATATTATGCATGTGAAGTATCTTAGCAAAACAAACAAGTATAAGATCATAGCCCCTCGATGACGCTATTCGAAGTTGCCTTACAAAATGATCTTGGTCCCTCAAAAATGCTAAGATACTTTGCAACATTGCTAATCATGGTTATACGATGACCCGCGCCCGTCCCGTTTACATCCAAAGATAGGGTTTCTTACCAAATTAATGATAAGACAACAATATCAAAGGAAAAGAAAATGAACAAGAAAGACATTGGAGTAGGTAGATTACTTCTAGTTACTTTCTCCATTTCAAAACAACTATCCTTGCTATTTTCAAAAAAAAAAAGCACGCATTTCAAAACATCTTACAAACATTGAAAACATTTTCAAAAAGACAAACATCTTTGTATACATTCTTACGAACAAGAATCATTACAAAGATTGCCTAAACAATGGCCTCTTTTACAAAATACTTTCAAAACCACACAAAGCACAATTTCAAAACAAAAGCAAGTGATCTAGCAAGTAACTAAGAGCCCATGGAAAACCATGGATGAAAAGGGTGTTAACACCTTCCCTTTTCATAATCTACCCCCCGAACTCAAGAAACAATCTCAAAGGTCTTTCCTGTGCTTTTTCACCTTTCCTTTTGGATAAAAGAAAAGTCGGTGGCAACTCTTTCTAACCGCAACATTTGCGATAAAACGCAAAACCCTCAAGTCAGTTCTCCCACCGTATCCCATTGACCGTTAACCAAGACTTGGAAGGAGACAGAAGAAATACAATGCTTGATAAAAGACACCATCTTTCTAGGGAATCCCATTGCTTCTAAAACACCAACCACAAAATCCCATTCAATTCTGTCATAGGCTTTGGACATATCGAACTTCACCGCCATAACTCCGTTCTTGCCTTTAGTCTTCTTCTTCATCCAATGGAAGCATTCCATTGCCACAAGAGCATTGTCTGTTATAAGCCTTCCTTTCACAAATGCGCTCTGCTCAACATCAATAATACTGGGCAGGAAATTCTTCAATCTGTTAGCAATGCACTTCGACACAAGCTTCATCACAACGTTGAACAGACTGATAGGTCTAAAATCCTTAAGGGACGTTGGATTTTTGCACTATGGAATTAAGACAATAAATGTGTTGTTCATATCAACCGATACCCTTCCACCGTTCAACACACCCAAAATAACTCTAGACACCTCAGTACCCACGATATGCCAGTATTTCTGGAAAAATAAACCTAGTAAACCATCGGGACCTGGGGATTTAAGAGGGTGCATATGAAAAAGCGTCTCTTCAACATCAGAAATCGTGAAAACCTCATTACACCTGTTGTACCCAAAATTTCCCCTCCCATATTTCTCAACACTTTTCAAGTGAGATCCTCAAATTGCTCAAGGAAGTCCAAGGGTTGACTAGACAAACTCTCTCCTAAGGCAGTCTACCTCAAATTAGGGTTTCAGTTTTCATCAAGTTACTTGAGTCAAAAGTATTCCAAATGCTCACTATATTCCTAATATGTTCTCAAGATCATCCATGTCAAGTTTCAAGCCTTGCAGAGGAAGTTTGCTCAGTCAATTGCTCAAAGGCCTTTAAGTCGACTATGCTAGGGCAAAAGTCAATTGTGGCCCACATACAGTCAAACTCCAAGATTTTTGGTCAACATCCTCATTTTGAAGTATTATTCATCATTTGATCAAGGGTTGATCATGATTCCTCAAGGATTGCTCACGATTCATCAAAACCCAAAAGTTGCTAAATTAGGGTTTTACAGGAAAAGTCAACTCAACTTTGACCAAGCATAACTTTCTCATACTTTATCAAGAATGACCCATCCAAAGCTCATTTTTAAGAGGATGCAATTCCCTACAATCCATCTTCATCTCCCAAGTTCAAAATATGCACTCACAAGAAGATATAAATTTGGACATTATAGGTCATTTTGAAAAGTCAACAAAAACACCATTTTTTTCCAAAGCTTCATACAAGAACATGGAAGACTCAATTGAGATGAGACCAAAAGGGTTGCTTAGAGGACATATTAATCTTTCTAAAAAGTCCAAGAACACATCTCTAGGGTCAAAATTTCCAAAAGTCAAAAGTGGCCAAATTGCAATTTTTGTCAAATGGGTCCAACTTGTTGTGCTTGTATTGAGTTTGTAACATGGTCCACGACCCATGATCCTTCCCACTTATCTTTATTTTATTTTTGTCATTTATTTTGATTTTTATTTCAATTAAATCAAATTAAATCAAAATAAAATCATGAAAATATCAAAACTAATCAAAGCTTGAGATTTTGTGCATGTTTAGGTCTCTTATACAACTGGGAAGAGAATCAAATTGTGCAAGGCTTGTTTGGACACAAAAAGATTGAATTTTTCTTGTTTTGGAAAGATTTGATGCAAGGGTGAATCAATGATCAAATCTTCATAATTGCAAGGATTTGATGCAAACTTGTAACCCTAATGCACTCTATGATCTATATTGAATAAATCCAAAGCAAAAGGACAAGGAATGGAGGCGTGAGAAGCTTAAAGAAAACTTGAAAAAACTCAACAAAAGTGGTGAATCAAATTCCAATTTCCAGGCTTCTTCAAGCCATTCCAAGCATACCATTCGCTTGTTGGGCACCTAAGGACTCTATCCCAATCATTATCAAGCATTTTCATGCCCAAATACGCACTGTAAGTATCCCACGAACTCCATGTTTTCTTGAAATCGAATCTCATCAATCTGGAATTGTTAGCATGATTTGTTTATATATTCTGCATCCTTGAAACATTTGCAAGCTAATGGTACCATTCAATTGCATTTTTATTAAATGTAAAGCAAGATTCCATAGTTAGGTTTCTTGGCTCATTTTTTGGGTTTTTCATTGCAGGAACAATTGGCCATGGAAATTGGTACTATGATGCTCGTGAGGTTGCCATGAGTTGATTGGTACCACTGTTCGGCATTTATCATGCTTGCATAGAGTTTTGGAGGTTCACAGGGTTGTACCTGTGCCCAGAAAACCGTAGATAAAAGTCCTGGACTTTTGCCAACGGAGGGAGGAAGAAGAAGGGTGGCGTGGCACCCCCTGACTGACCCATTTGAAAATTCGTGCATTTTGATATATTAATTTGCTTTTTATAATATAATATTTGTTTGTTATTCCATATGCAAATGAACGCACTAGCTCAATTGGTCAATGGGTGAAGGAAATTTCCAAAGGGCCTGGGTTCGATTCCCAGGTCGCCATATTTGCCAATATTATTTTCTTTTACATCATCAGGTACACGCGCATGTATTGGGTCCACCATAGGCCATCATCCTTCAACCACCAGATTTCCAGAATGCCAGATCTAACGCCCATCCTTTGGAGGTCCATGATGCACCCTAGTCAAGCCATTGCACGGGATCTGAAAGGCAACGTGGGCTAAGGATTATTGGGCCTAAAAGTCAGATTCAAACCCCCCCTGTTTGCTACTAACATCAGGTCCATTTCTTTATTTTTCTTTTCTATTTCTTTATTTAATTTATTTTGATTAATTATTTTCTAACATAAAATTAATACTTTTTTACAAAAAAACTCATAAAATAAATTTTCAACAATTTAGATTTAGGTTTTATTTTTGTCAAATTTTATTTAATAATTAGTTTAATTTAATTTTAGGGTAATTTTAACCCTTTTGTAAATAATTTAAAATAAATTAGAAATTAGGGTTTTGTTTGATTTAATTTCTATTTTCTTTTCTTAAAATAACAAAAAATGCAAAAATAGGTCAAATTAATTATTTTTTTAATTTAAATTGATTAGTAACTAGGTTTGTATTTATTTAATTAAAACCTTATTTTTCTCAAAATAATCAAAACAACAAAAAAATGATTTTTCTTTCAATTAGGTTTAGACAGGGTCAAAACCCTAATTTTTCTCGTTCTCGTTTCATCGCGCGCATTTATTATTTTACAATATGAATGTAATTGCTCATGGTATGTAATAGTTTAATTAGGATCTTTCTTTTATTTATCGTTTTACGGGTTTTTGGCTATGTAATTAATTCCCCTCCCCGAAGCCTTGTAATAGCGTAGTTTTATTTCTTGCATTTTAATTTTCGCAAATATTAACTGTTAGATGTATGATAATAGGATTGCATGACAAGACTGTATGTTAACTTTAAAATGATTAGCAAACCCTAAATGTGCAAAGATAATAAATTGAAATCAAATCACTCGCACATGCGCACTCCTAGGGTATACTCTCACTTCGGTTGCCTTCGGTAAATGATCATTAAGTATAGGATATTTTAGTGGTTGCCCTCTTGTCTAAACAAAGATCAAATGTCCCATTCGGAAATGTTGCCTCGGAAATGTTGCCTCGGAAAGGTTTCCTCGAAAATGTTGCCTCGAATACGATCTTAAGACATTAGGGTTATTACTAATACGTCCTAACATTGCTTTAGTGATTGTACGTCCCTTTCGAGTTGACCCTTACAACTCCAACGACGGTTCTACCTACTCACTAATAGTGGGATAGCGCTGTCTAAAGGAAACAAGAACATAAACATTCTTTTTTCGAGTAGGTAGATGCTAGTAGGTACTTGCTCAAAATCAAACTTTTCCACACTTACACTCTTTTCAAACAAAGTTTTCAAAAACACTTCGTAACACTCTTGAGGACTGATACAAGGGTTAAAACGAAGTAAGACAAAAACTTTTCGAAACACACAAACACGGAAGCAATTTTAAAATAATGAGCAAGTACCTAAGAGACCGTAGAAAACTACGGATAGAAAGGGTGCTAATACCTTCCCTTTCTATAATCTACTCCTCGTACTCAAAATCTCGAAAAAAGGAATTTTTATGTGCTTTTTTTCCTTTCCAGTTGGATAAAATAAAAGTCAGTGGCGACTCTTGCTTACCGCGACATTTTACGAATACAAAACGCAAAATGTAAACCAGCATTTTCCTAAAACAGTCGGTTCTGCCACCGTATCACAGAACTGGCGACTCTGCTGGGGAAAAATAATAAGTGGGGTATACCTTAGGATTAGTTCATCATGACTTGCTTCTCTTGTTTGATTTGGTTGCTTTACTTTTGAGGGTTTTGTATTGGGAGTTATTATAGATCCTAACTCGGATCTGGGGGACACCTTTTAGGTAAGTAGCAATAAACTGTGAGGGAACTGTACGACGTAGATCGATACGGTTGAAGCAGTAGCTATGTTGATGTGGCACATTGGTTGGTACCGGTATCCCTTGTGGAGAAACGAGGAGAATACGGGGCTGCTATATGTGTCGTTAAGCATCAACTGACCTTAGAACCTATAATTGACCAACTTGGCCATTAGGAAGTAGTGAGATAGCCGGCCTCAGTATAAAGCTGAGAACTGGTTGATACTAGATGCTACACTCATTGAGACCATACTCTCGAGATAGTTCCGGCCACAAGAAAAGATTGCGTGAGCTAAAACCATGATCGATGGAGGATGGTCAGTGATATTGAGAACCTCTAGAACCCGGTTACTATTATTAGGACAGGTTGAAACCGACTGAACTTCAAGAGGGTAATACCTAGACCCCATGCAAGCCTGAAACTTAAGGGCTCTTGTGTGACTTGTTTGCCTTTACCATGTCTGTTATCTGCTATACCTGTTGTGTTTTTTATCATGACATCATGCATCATAACATAGCATGCATACTTCATTATACTAACCATTTCAAAGACCAAGGGGATTTATCTTTGTTCTATTTTGCAGATTATGGCTTCCATGCGCAGAAACACCATCCGAGTTAACTTTGTGCAAATACTTGCTCAACTCAAAGAATTAGCCTCAAAAGTTTCTGATACTTCTTCATTCATTAGGAGACACGGTCAGCTTCTTAGCTTGGTTACCTCAAAGTTTGATGAGTAGATGATGAGTGTGCTTTTCCAGTTCTTTGACCCGGTGCATCATTGCTTCACTTTCCCGGATTATCAGCTAGTTCCCACTATGGAAGTGTTTTCTCACTTATTGGGCATATCCATCCTTGAGCAGATGCCCTTCACAGGTTTGGAAGAGACTCCTAGACCAGAGGACATTGCTTCAGCTCTACATTTGAAACGGGTTGATGTAGTATCCAACTGGGAAACATGAAGCGGGGTTGAAGGTTTCTTAGCCAAGTTTCTGATGGATCAAGCTCAACTGTTTTGGGATAATCTGGACTTTCAGGCTTTCGAAGACATCTTGGCTCTCCTTATCTACGGTTTGGTTCTTTTCCCGAATCCAGATTCCTTCATAAATGTGAATGCGGTTAAGATCTTCCTGTCTCGCAATCCTGTACCTACTCTATTGGGTGATATCTTGCATGCCCTCTACACTCGTACTGTGTGTAGAAGAGGGACCCTCATGTGTTGCATACCTTTGCTGGCGAGGTGGTTTATTTTGCACCTCCCCAAGTCCGTGTTGAAGAATGAGGAAGGTTTAGGATGGTCTTACAGGATAATGTCTCTTGCCCATACAGACATTCTTTGGAGTTCCAAGGCTATGGAAAGCACTGCTGTCATTGATCGTTGTGGGGGATACCCTAATGTCACGTTGCTTGGAATCAGAGGGGGTATAACCTACAACCCATGCCTAGCTTTACGACAGTTTGGTCGCGCTCAGAGAGACGGTCCTCATGAGCTACTTCTTACAGATATTGCCTTTGATTACAAGGAGGACGTTGACGAGCATCGCCGAAGGTTTATACGAGCTTGGGGCATGGTGAACAGGTCTAACCCTCAAGAGCTAGGACCAAGGACTTCTCTCCCTATGCAGCCTTATCTCCAGTGGGTCCGAGCTCATACTCAGAAGCTTGGGATTCCTTATGAAGCTGTGTTACCAGTGATTGTGGAGCCTACCAATGAAGATGGCGTTCCTTATACAGTCCTTTATCCCTACATGCCCACTGATCTTGGGGCATTGAAGAGATCTTGGATTCAACTGAAAGAAGAGAGGGATACCTACCGAGAGAAGTACCATGAGAAAGAAAGGAAGATCTTGAAGCTCACCAGGAAACTCGAGAATGAAAGAACGATCAATGACTACGTCAGCACCAAGGGGAAGCGTCCATGGGATTTCCGATTTTGCTTTCTTTAGTTTAGATTTTTTTTCCATTTATTTCTTTTGTAACGCCTCAAAGGCATTGTTAAACATTTTTACAAGTTTAATCTAATAAAGTTTTTTTATTTTTGTTTTACAAATTTAAATCTCCCAAAGTCTTTGAAATCATTACATACGCATCCCATTATCATGCATATCATTACAGGTACCATTACAGGTTTCTCATCTTCTTCGCTGTTTATTTCAGCAATTATGTCTTCTGATCAAGCTATCAAAGATCTTCAGGCGCAAAATTCCCAATTCCAAGAGATGTTCTTAAGCTTGGCTAAAGGGCGAGAGGATTTGAAAGCTCTCATCCTGAAAGAGAAAGAGAAAGAGAAGGAGAAAAATAAGAAGAAGAAGAAGGTTGTTCTTTTGAGTATGGGTAAAAGGTTTAGGGATAGGCTGAAACAACAAGTTGATCTGTCTCTTTCATCCAAAGGAGAGGAGGACCAAGAAGGAGAAAAGGGCCCCAGTCCTGCAGTTTCTGATAATGATACAGATTATGATGAAGAATAGTATCCTCCTGCTGAGGATAGGTACAAACAACTTGAAGACCGGCTGAGTGATATGGAATGTCAGAAGATCCCTGGTTTAGATTTTGAAGAACTGGGACTGGCATCTGGGGTGGTGATCCCCCACAAGTTTAAAGCTCCGGTTTTTGCTAAGTACGATGGAGTATCCTGTCCAAAACTCCATCTCCGCTCGTATGTCCAAAAAATCCAACCTTACACTACTGATAGGAATTTGTGGGTACATTTATTTCAAGATAGTCTGTCAGGGACTCAGCTTGAATGGTTTTATCAATTGGAAGGAGCTAACATCCGAAACTGGGAGGACCTTGTCGCTGCTTTTTACAAGCAGTATCAGTATAACGCCGACCTTGCTCCCACTCGTACTCATCTTTAGGGTATGTCTATGGGTGCAAGTGAAGGTTTTAAGGACTACGCTCAGAAATGGAGAGACTTAGCTGGAAGAGTCCAATCCCCTTTGTCACAGGGAGTTGGTTGACATGTTTCTAGGGACGTTGTCTGGTCCATTTTTCAATCATCTGATCGGCAGTTCGTCATCTGGGTTTACTAAATTGATTTTGACTGGGGAGAGAGTAGAAGCTGGTATTCGAAGTGGTAAGATACAGAAAGGTACTTCATCAAGTGCAGACAAGAAGCCTTTCACCAGTAAGAAAGAAGCTAGTGCAGTCTACGGCTCGAGGAGCCAAAGCAGACCTAAACGCTGTCAAGCAGTAAATGCGATAGTAATATCAAGACACATTGTTTCCCCACAATGCAACAGTCAGCAAAGAATGGAGAGACCGTAGAGACAGTACACTCGGCTTAATATGATATTGTCTCAAATTCTACCATAATTTTTGAAGACCAACCTGGTAACTCTGAGGGAAGCCCCAAAGAATCCAAGCACCACATCTCTGCTATATAACCCGAACGTCCGTTGCTCCTATCACTCTGATAGCCCAGGTCATGATACAAAAAATTGTTAGGCCTTAAAGAATAAGGTGCCAGATTTGATTGAAGCCAAAGAGATTGAATTTGACGCTCCGGAGAAACCCAATGTCATAACTGCACCCATGCCCAAGCATGACTCGAGAGTGAATGCAATTGAGGATGATGAAGAAGAGTCAGATATCGACACCTGGATCTACCCAACTACCAACGATGGATTGAACAACTGGATGGCGAAGGACTTCGTGCTCGTTTCTTTTATTACACAGTAATAGACTTTTGTTTTGAGATTTGTAACAGACAATTTAAAACTTTATGGCCCGGTGCCTTTCCCGAGGCACTTTGGTTTTGTTTGTGAGGGCTTATTATTTGTCATTTTCATATATCATCAATAAAGCATTGGGTGTTTTCTTGCATTACAAATTTTGTGCTCCTTGTTTTTCCTTTCTATATCGTACTTTATCAAAACAGCTATTGTCTTACACACACTCACATATCATAATGCAGATCCACATCCACTCTGGATCCCGTTGATAATGACTCTGCTATTGCCAGTTATGACTTTGAAAATCCGATCAACCAAGCCGAGGACGAAGGTGATGATGATTGTGAAGTGCCTGGGGAACTTGCTAGACTGTTACTATAGGAAGAGAGGGCCATACAGCCTCATGAAGAGCTAGTGGAATCAGTGAATTTGGGTACAGATGAAGACAAGAAAGAGGTCAAGATAGGTGCAAATCTGGAACCTAGTGTCAAGCGGCGGTTGATACAGATGCTACGCGACTATGTTGAGATCTTCGCTTGGTCTTATGAAGATATGCCTGGTTTAGACACTGATATTATGGTACCCCTCCTACCAATTAAAGAAGATTGTCCTCCGGTAAAGCAGAAGGTTTGCCATATGCGTCCTGAGATGTCTGAGAAAATCAAAGTCGAGGTCTTGAAACAGTTTGACGCCGGATTTCTAGTTGTTACTTCTTACCCACAGTGGGTTGCCAACATGGTTTCAGTGCCTAAGAAAGATGGTAAGGTACAGATGTGTGTGGACTATAGAGATCTGAACATGGCAAGCCCCAAAGACGATTTCCCACTTCCTCACATCGATGTTCTGGTCGACAACACCGTGCAGCATAAGATCTTCTCCTTTATGGTTGGTTTTTCTGGTTACAATCAGATTAAGATGGCTCCCGAGGACATGGAGAAGACAACTTTCGTTACACAGTGGGGCACCTTCTGTTACAAGGTAATGCCTTTCGGGTTGAAGAATGTTGGGGGAACTTATCAGCGCGCCATGGTCACTTTGTTCCACGACATGATTCACCACGAGATTGAGGTGTATGTTGATGACATGATCTCAAGGTCCCAGACTGAGGAAGAACTCCTCAACCATCTTCAGAAACTATTCGACAGGTTGAAAGTGTACAAGCTGAGGTTAAACCCGAACAAGTGCACCTTCGGGGTAAGGTCCGGTAAGCTGCTGGGTTTCGTCGTTAGTGATAAAGGTATTCAAGTGGATCCTGCAAAGGTGAAGGCTATACAAGAGATGTCGGCTCCCCGAACAAAAAAGGAAGTCAGAGGCTTTTTGGGACGTCTGAACTACATCGCCTGATTCATTTCACATCTGACTGCTACTTGTGAGCCAATCTTCAAGCTGCTGAAGAAAGATCAAGTGGTAAAATGGAATGATGAATGTCATACCGCTTTCGAAAGGATTAAGGAATACCTCTAGGAGCCATCTATCCTGATGCCTCCAGTTGAAGGAAGACCTTTGATCTTGTACTTGACAGTGCTGGATAATTCAATGGGGTGCGTGCTGGGGCAGAATGACGAGTCTGGCCAAAAAGAGCACGCTATTTACTACCTTAGCAAAAAGTTTACCGATTGCGAGACCCGATACTCGTTGCTCGAGAAAACATGCTGCGCTTTGGCATGGGCTGCTCACCGGCTGAGACAGTATATGCTGACTCACACTACCCTATTAATATCAAAGATGGATCCAATCAGGTATATCTTCGAAAAGCCTGCTTTATCCGAAAGAATAGCAAGATGGCAGATGATCTTAACTGAGTAAGGCATCCAATACATAACCTAGAAGGCAATTAAGGGGAGTGTGTTGGCAGATCATCTGGCGCATCAGGCCGTGGATGATTACCGATCCATGAATTTCGAGTTCTCGGATGAGAACATCATGTTGGTGACCTACTGTGAAGAACCTGGACTGGATGAATGACCTGAGGAAGGATCCTGTTGGTCTATGTATTTTGACGGAGCCTCAAACACGTTGGGTAATGGCATTGGCGCTGTGATCATATCTCCAGAGGGCTGTCATACTCTATTCACCGCCCGACTATGTTTTAACTGCACCAACAATATGGCGGAGTATGAAGCATGCATCCTGGGTCTTTGAGCTGCTATCAACCTGAGGATTAAATTCTTGAGTGTATTTAGAGATTCTGCTCTAGTGATCAGTCAGATCAAAGGTGAGTGGGATACGAAGCACCCAAATCTTATTCCTTACAAAGAGTATGTACTGACGTTGCTCCCACACTTTGAGGAGATAACCTTTGAACACTTTCCAAGAGAGGAGAATCAGTTAGAGGACACGCTAGCTACCATGTCTTCTATGTTCAAAGTCAGGTGGGACAATGAAGCTCCCCAGATTACCATCGAGAGGTTGGACGAACCCGCACATTGCTGTGACATTAAGACTGAAGAGGTAGCAGATAAACCCTGGTTCCACGAGGTAAAGAGGTATCTTGAGACTCAAGAATACCCCGAGGGTGCATCTGTTAATGATAAGAAGTTCTTGAGAAGGTTCTCTGCGAAGTTCTTCATCAGTAATGGTGTCCTCTATAAGCGTAACCTTGATTCGACCTTACTGCGATGTATGGACAAAAGTGAGGCAGAAAGGATCATGGCGGAGTTACATGAAGGTACCTTTGGAACTCATTCTAGTGGACATACCATGGCAAAGAAAATCCTACGGGCAGGATATTATTGGTCTACTATGGAAGTCGATTGTTATCAGCATTCTCGGACCTGTCATAAGTGCCAAGTCTATGCTGATAAGGTGCATGTACCTCCAGTTCCTCTGAATGTTTTGACAGCTCCTTGGCCTTTTGCAATGTGGGGCATCGATATGATTGGTGAGATCAGACCTAATGCATCCAACGGACATCGTTTCATTTTGGTAGCAATTGATTATTTTACGAAGTGGGTTGAGGCGGCTTCCTTCGCTACAGTAACCAAGAACATCGTGGCGCGGTTTATCCGACATAATCTGATATGTCGATATGGTGTACCGGAGAGGATCATTACGGACAATGGTACAAATCTCAACAGCACAATGATCACCGAGCTCTACAAACAGTTTAAGATACAGCATCACAACTCTTCTCCCTACCGGTCGAAGATGAATGGGGTTGTTGAAGCAGCTAATAAGAACATCAAGAAGATTGTGCAGAAGATGACGGTGACCTACAAAGACTGGCATGAGATGTTACCATTCGCTCTTCATGGGTACTGTAACTCAGCGTGGACGTCAACAGGGGAAACACCCTACTCTTTGGTGTATGGGATGGAGGCAGTCTTACCCATTGAAGTCCAAATACCCTCTCTTCGGATTATGAAGGATGCAGGTTTGAGCAAAGACGATTGGATCCAGACCCGCTTGATCAGCTGAATCTAATCGACAAAAAGAGACTTACTGCTATTTGTCATGGTCAGACGTATCAAAAGTGAATGATCAAGGCATTTAACAAGAAAGTCAGACGACAAGAGTATCAAGTCGGGGATCTTGTGATCAAACGCATCATATTACCGCAAGGTGATCACAGGGGCAAATGGACCCCTACGTACGAAGGGCCATTTGTGGTTAAGAACATTTTCTCAGGAGGACCTGTGATTCTAACCACCATGGATGGTGACGACCTTCCTCACCCCGTCAATGCAGACATAGTGAAAAAATACTACGTATGATCAAAGACCCGCTAGGTCGACTGGCCTAGGAAAAAATAAGGGCTTCTCGACAAACAAAAAGGGTTCAGGAAAAAGTAAGGGATAAAAATGAAAAAACTGTACACCCGGCAAGTCGAAAACCTGAAAAGGCGGCTTGGGTAAAAAAGGGTATCCCGGTGGACTAAAAACCCGAAAGGGCGGTCCAGGAAAAAATTAGGGATTAAAGCGTAACACTATGTCTCATTGGATCATCTTGCAACCAGACTTCAGTATCGACTATCAAGCTCGGACGGCGCCAACCAATATGATCTACCTTCAACCAAGTAGCAAAGTGATGAGACGCTCGAAGATATAAAGGCAATAGCAGAGTTGGAACCCAGTGGGATTATTCACATAGCTGTTTTCTTTGTTTTTCACAAATTGTATAAATTTTATCATTCGGCGGCGTTCTCTTACTAGGACGTCAGCCTCTTGTACAAAACACTTGTTACAGCTAACTTCAAAAATCAATACAATTCATTTTACAATAAATTTCAAATTTGTTTTTCTTTTCCTGTTTTATTTTGCAAGAACGTCCAATGATTCATTTTTGATATATGCATTTGAAAATAATTGTTGCTCATAAATATTTACATGCAAAACAAAATACAATTGCTCGTAATTCCAGGAACAGGGGCAAACAAGAAATGTCCAAACCTTACAGTTGCTCTACCCACCAGGTACAGGGACAAAACCAACCTGAGAATATGACTAAAAATGCATACACTCCCCGCAGAGTAGGAAATGTCTGAAGAAAGTGGTGACAATTCTCCCCAAGCAGAGCTTATCTATCACCAACAATGGAAGACTATTCCCAATGGAGTTTATTTCTTCCACAAGCAGAGACTCAATCCCCAACAAGGTTCATTATCGCCAGCAACGGTAATTCATCCCCAACCGAGGTTATTTCTCCAAATCAGCAGATCTTCTGACAGAGTATCTTTTCCCCACAGAGTTATTCTCCATCTGAGTTATTCTCCCTCCAATTTATTCTCAAATCATCTTCAGTTGTCATCCCCAGTAAGAACGAAGAACTCAACTCTTTATATTCTCCAACAGCAGTCTGAGATTTATTTTCCCCAGCTAAAGAACATCACAAAAACATTACATATCCATACATCATGGCATATGCATATGCATCATATAACACAATCTCATTTATTTTGAGAACATCATTATTCGATACATGTCATGCATCATGACATTACATACGACTAACTCTTTACCTTTCAGGGAAATATGCAATCAAAATTCTCACAAGTTTTCTCTGGTTCAGTCAAACTGATGCTAAGATTTCTATTCAAGCTATAAAGCCCAGATCCGACCAGATAATATCTTGATTTCTCCATCATACTGTGAAGCCCGGAGAGCGACCGGATAACAGTACCAAAATACCACAAAGCCTGGAATCGACCAGATAATAGTTTATCTTAAATTTAAGCTATGAGGCCCGAATTCGACCGGATAATAGTTTAATCCCCACCAAGTTATTGTGAAGCCCAGAGAACGACCAAATAGCAATGCAAGTTACTATGAAGCCTGGATTACGACCAGATAGCAGTACAAAGACACCATGAAGCCTGGAATCGACCAGATAGTGGTATATCATAAACACAAGCGGTGAAGCCAGGAGATCGACCAGAAAACAGCTTAACACGGTATTGTAAAGCCTGAAAATCGACCAGATAGTAGTACAGGACACCATGAAGCCTGGATTCTACCAGATAATGGTATAAGATATCGTGAAGCCTGGATTACGACCAGATAGCGGTAAAAGACACTAAAGCCTGGGACTACGACCAGATAACAGTGATGAGCACTGCGAAGCTTGGATTTCGACCAAATAGCAGTCTACCCGGCCAATTACTAAGAAGCCCGAAATCGACCGGATATTAGTAGGCCTAAAAATCAAATGGAGGCCCGAATGCGATTGGATAACCACTTAATTTCTTCTGAAGCCTGGAACACGACCAGATAAGAAGTAAGAAGTTGCGAAGCCTGGATTATGACCAGATAGCGGTAAAGGACTGAAACCTAGAATCGACCAGATAACAGTATGGGATACTGCAAAGCTCGGAATTCGATCGAATAGTAGTTTACCTGGCCAATTACTAAGAAGCCCGGAATAGACCGGATATTAGTGTGCCCTAAATTCAAGTTGAAGCCCGGATGCGACCGGATAACAACTTAATTCCTTCTGAAGCCTGGAGTACGACCAAATAAGAATTGAGAAATTGCGAAGTCTGGAAAACAACCGGATAGCAAGTTTAATCTCATCTCCCCGTTAAGTCACTGTAAAGCCTAGAGCACGGCCAGATAGCAGTCGATCTTATCACTATGAAGCCTGGATCACGACCAGATAGTAGTTCATTTTCACCTCTTCGACCAAGTGACGATTCCCCAGTAGAATAACGGATGACCAAAGCTCCTAAAATTTAACTTTTACCAATACAGAGACTAGCATTCCCTAGCGTAGTCCTCCTAATAACAGGTATATAAGCTCTCGCAAAGGAATCTCTTATACGATCGACACTCCTTTATATGGCATCTTTAAGCCCATCCTCTGTCACCAATCTCCAAATGGCATCTGTAAGCCCATTCCCGACATCACAAGACAAGCACCACTTCATACAAGTGCAAATTTTTGGGCACTCTCGTGTTCAATCATCTTCCACCTTTGAATCACGAAAGGCAAGCAAGCCAATCTACATCCTCAGGTTTAAGAAGATTGAACAGGGGAAGCTGTTGTACCCCAAAATTTTCCCTCCCATATTTCTCAACACTTTTCAAGTGAGATCCTCAAATTGCTCAAGGAAGTCCAAGGATTGACCAGACAAACTCTCTCCTAAGGCAGTCTACCTCAAATTAGGATTTTAGTTTGCATCAAGGTACTTGATTCCAAAGGATCCCAAATGCTCACTATTGTCCTAATATGTTCTCAAGATCATCCATGTCAAGTTTCAAGCTTTGCAGAGGAAGTTTGCTCAATCAATTGCTCAAAGGCCTGAAAGTCGACTGTGCTAGGGCAAAAGTCAATTGTCGCCCACATACAGTCAAACTCCAAGATTTTTGGTCAGCATCCTCATTATGAAGTATTATTCATCATTTTATCAAGGTTTGATCATGATTCCTCAAGGATTGCTCACAATTCATCAAAACCCCAAAGTTGCTAAATTAGGGTTTTGTAGGAAAAGTTAACTCAACTTTGACCAAGCATAACTGTCTCATACTTTATCAAGAATGACCCATCCAAAGCTCATTTTGAATAGGATGCAATTCCCTACAATCCATCTTCATCTCCCAAGTTCAAAATATGCACTCACAAGAAGATATAAATATGGACATTATAGGTCATTTTGAAAAGTCAACAAAAACACCTTTTTTGCCAAAGCATCATACAAGAACATGGAAGACTCAATTGAGATGAGACCAAAATGGTTGCTTAGAGTACATCTTAAGATTTCTAAAAAGTCCAAGAACACATCTCTAGGGTCAAAATTGAAGAAGTTATGCATTGGCAAAGTTGACCTTTTTTGCAAAATTGCCAAAAGTCAAAAGTGGCCAAATTGCAATTTTTGTCAAATGGGCCCAACTTGTTGTGCTTGTATTGAGTTTGTAACATGGTCCACGACCCATGATCCTTCCCACTTGTATTTATTTTATTTTTGTCATTTATTTTGATTTTTATTTCAATTAAATCAAATCAAATTAAAATAAAATCGTGAAAATATCAAAACTAATCAAAGCTTGAGATTTTGTGCATGTTTAGGTCTCTTATACAGCTGGGAAGAGAATCAAATCGTGTAAGGCTTGTTTGGACAGAAAAAGATTAAATTTTTCTTGTTTTGGAAAGATTTGATGCAAGGGTGAATCAATGATCAAATCTTCATAATTGCAAGGATTTGATGCAAACTTGTAACCGTAATGCACTCTATGATATATATTGAATAAATCCAAAGCAAAAGGACAAGGATTGGAGGCGTGAGAAGCTAAAAGAAAACTTGAAAAAACTCAACAAAAGTGGTGAATCAAATTCCAATTTCCAGGCTTCTTCAAGCCATTCCAAGCATACCATTCGCTTGCTGGGCATCTAAGGACTCTATCCCAATCATTATCAAGCCTTTTCGTGCCTAAATATGCACTGTAAGTATCCCACGAACTCCATGTTTTCTTGAAATCGAATCTCATCAATCTGGTATTGTTAGCATGATTTGTTTATATATTATGCATCCTCGAAACATTTGCAAGCTAATGGTACCATTCAATTGCATTTTTATTAACTGTAGAGCAAGATGTCATAGTTAGGGTTCTTGGCTCATTTTTGGGGTTTTTCATTGCAAGAACAATTGGCCATATAAATAGGTACTATAATGCTCGTGAGGTTGCCACGAGTTGATTGGTACCATTGTTGGGCATTTATCATGCTTGCATAGAGTTTTGGAGGTTCACAGGGTTGTACCTACACCCAGAAAACCGTAGGTAAAAGTCCTGGACTTTTGCCAATGGAGGGAGGAAGAAGAAGGGTGGTGTGGCACCCCTGACTGGCCCATTTGAAAATTCGCGCGTTTTGATATATTAATTTGCTTTTTCTAATATAATATTTGTTTGTTATTCCATATGCAAATGAACGCGCTAGTTCAGTTGGTCAGTGGGTGAAGGAAATTGCCAAAGGGCCTGGGTTCGATTCCCAGGTCCCCATATTTGCCAATGCTATTTTCTTTTACATCATCAGGTACACGCGCATGTATTGGGTCCATCGTAGGCCATCATCCTTCAACCACCAGATCTCCAGAATGCCAGATCTAACGCCCATCCTTTGGAGGTCCATGATGCACCCTAGTCAAGCCATTGCACAAGATCTGAAAGTCAACGTGGGCTAAGGATTATTGGGCCAAAAAGTCAGATTCAAACCCCCCATGTTTGCTACTAACATTAGGCCCATTTCTTTATTTTTCTTTTCTATTTCTTTATTTAATTTATTTTGATTAATTATTCTAACATAAAATTAATTCTTTTTTACAAAAAAACTCAAAAAATCAATTTTCAACAATTTAGATTTAGGTTTTATTTTTGTCAAATTTAATTTAATAATTAGTTTAATTTAATTTTAGGGTAATTTTAACCCTTTTGTAAATAATTTAAAATAAATTAGAAATTATGGTTTTGTTTGATTTTATTTCTATTTTCTTTTCTTAAAATAACAAAAAATGCAAAAATAGGTCAAATTAATTATTATTTTTTAATTTAAATTGATTAGTAACTAGGTTTGTATTTATTTAATTAAAACCTTATTTTTCTTCAAATAATCAAAACAACAAAAAAATGATTTTTCTTTCAATTAGGTTTAGACGGGGTCAAAACCCTAATTTTTTCTCGTTCTCGTTTCATCGCGCGCATTTATTATTTTACAATATGAATGTAACTGCTCATGTATGTAATAGTTTAATTAGGATCTTTCTTTTATTTATCGTTTTATGGGTTTTTCGCTATGTAATTAATTCCCCTCCCCGAAGCCTTGTAATAGCGTAGTTTTATTTCTCGCATTTTAATTTTCGCAAATATTAGCTGTTAGATGTATGATAATAGGATTGCATGACAAGACTGTATGTTAACTTTAAAATGGTTAGCAAACCCTAAATGTGCAAAGATAATAACTTGAAATCAAATCACTCGCACGTGCGCACTCCTAGGGTATACTCTCACTTCGGTTGCCTTCGGTAAATGATCATTAAGTATAGGATATTTTAGTGGTCGCCCTCTTGTCTAAACAAAGATCAAATGTCCCGTTCGGAAATGTTGCCTCGGAAATGTTTCCTCGGAAAGGTTGCCTCAAAAATGTTGCCTCGAATACGATCTTAAGACATTAGGGTTATTACTAAGACGTCCTAACATTGCTTTAGTGATTGTACGTCCCTTTTGAACTGACCCTTACAACTCCAACGGCGGTGCTACCTACTCACTAATAGTGGGATAGCGCTGTCTAAAGGAAACAAGAACAGAAACATTCTTTTTTCGAGTAGGTAGATGCTAGTAGGTACTTACTCAAAATCAAACTTTTCCACACTTACACTCTTTTCAAACAAAGTTTTCAAAAACACTTTGTAACACTCTTGAGGACTAATACAAGGGTTAAAACGAAGTAAGACACAAAAAAATTCGAAACACACAAACACGAAAGCAATTTTAAAATGATGAGCAAGTACCTAAGAGCTCGTAGAAAACTACGGATAGAAAGGGTGCTAATACCTTACCTTTCTATAATCTACCCCTCGTACTCAAAATCTTGAAAAAAGGAATTTTTCTGTGCTTTTTTTCCTTTCCAGTTGGATAAAATAAAAGTCGGTGGCGACTCTTGCTTACCGCGACATTTTGCAAATACAAAACGCAAAACGCAAACCAGTATTTTCCTAAAACAGACGGTTCTGCCACCGTATCACAACACCTATCAACATTTTCCCCACTAAGCTTATTTTTTACAACTTCACAGGTTTTATGAATGTCCTCCGGAGTAGAAGAAGCAATTAAACCACTGAAATAATCCACAAGAATCTTCTCATAGTTACCTCTCCCTTTCCACCATCTACCATTATCATCTTTCAGCTTCACAATTGCATTGGTCTTCCTTCTCTAATATGCTTTTCCATGGAAAACAAATTGTGTTACGGTCCTCATCTTGAAGTCGTACAACCCTACTCCTTTGCCTCCACATTATTTCCTCAGTCCTCATCAGATTGTTCCTCTGATTTTCCAGAGCTTTGTAATTCCTGATACTCTCTTCACTGGATCCCATTCCTCCCTATTTTTTAACTTCTCTTTGATCTGAATCATCTCCTTTCTAATAGCCCCACATCTAAACTCCTTAAAGCTCTCCCTAATATCCGCCACTGATTTGATTTTGTTGTAACCACTCAAGTTGTTCAAACTCCATCTTTGTTGGATCAGTCTTTCACACCTCTCCTCTTTAGACCAGGCCTCTTCAAATCTGAATATCTGTTTCCTCCTCTCATTATCTTCTAAATTTCCACTCTCCAGCATTAATCTAACCGCAACATGGTCAGACCCAAACCTGGATAAATGTGTGACTTTGACTGGCTGGAAATGGGAGCATCATTAGAAAACACTCTGTTAAGCTTACACTAGATGTTATGGTTTCTACACACACCATTAGTCCACATGAAAGGATAACCTTCAAAACCCATATCCTGCAAACAACACTCTGCAACAGCTTGCCTCCCCTAATTGTATTGACCAAAAAACCTATCAGCGTCCCCTTTCTTCTCTTGATATGAGAAAATATCATTAAAATCCCCCAAGCAGAACCATTTATCTCCATTTTCTCTCTTAATACTTTGAATCAATCGTCAGGTTCTTTTCTTATTTATCTCCTCAGGAAAATCGTACATCCCTGTAAGATGCCAAAGACTCTCCTCTTCATCATCTGGGATAGAAGAATCAATATGGTTAATTTGAGAAGGAGTTGACATAAACTTGAATTTTATCCCTCCACATCAAAGCAATACCTACAGCTCTTTCCCTACCTTCCCCTCTGCAACTCACCATAAAGCAATTAAAGAAACCACATTTATGTTTAATGGCACTAACCTCTTAATCTTTCATACGAGTTTCCATAAGAAATATTAGAGAGGGATTTTCAACACGTATAAGCATTTGCAAGGCTCGAACTGCCAGGGATTCCCTAAACCCTGGTAGTTCCAACGGATGGTTTTCACTGGTGAAGATGGTGTTGGTCATCCAATACCACCTCTGGTAATACATGCTCTTGTCTTCCTCCAGTCCTTTTCTGATTGCGCTTCTTTTCTTCCCTTCCACAGTCCTCTACCTCTCCATCAACAATTATCACATCTATAAGTTGTCTTTTAGAGTGAGTCTCTCCATTTTTCTTAATTGCTAGACTCCCTTTCCTTTGTATCCCATTCTTTCTAGTCCACTTCCTCTTCTAAACCACACTTGTCCCCATTGAAAACTTCCCCGCTTGTTTATCTGCTAATATCACTACAGCACCCAATGATTCCGCAACTGTTTCGATATCCTCGTTAGCCCCACTTTGAATCTGGCCATCCTTGGAATTATCACCTCCTTTCTCCTCTATTTGCTTCGATTGTTGAACTTCTGGTTCTTTAGCTTTCTCCCTGTCTTTTGCTTCGCACCTGCTTTTCCCTAAAGACACATTGAAGAATTTTTTGCTGCACGTACCAGAACTCGACTCCTTCTTACTCTGTTCTTCCATTACTTTGGGTAATGGTGAAGCTCGTAGCCACTGCCCATATGAGAGTTCCTACTCTTCTATCTGTTGAAGGCTCAACTTCACAATGTTATGTTTAATGATAAATCAAAAATAAAATTGTTCAAAGTAGCTCAAAATACAGTATAAAGTATAAACATTTTAACGACGACATGTGGTGAAAAGAAGAGGTATATACTTTATTCTTTTCCTTATACAATTCTCCCAATTTTAATTACAAACTAAAACTTTTTATATTAGAGCATTTAGTATAGTGGTATGATTCTCAGAATGTTCCCTTTTAAAAGTTAGTAGTTTGGCTTTCAATATTTTAGTTAAATATTACTCCGTCTTGATTTATAAGAAAAAAACAATTTTCACGCACATTAAGAATTATAGTTAACTGCATTTAATTTTTTGATTTCATATAAAAGAGATATTATAATTACTAATATATATTTAATTAAATTGTTATCTACTAACACCAGGCCGACCCAATCAAACTGAAAACCCATTCTAATTTAAAAAATAGGTCTAAATTTAAAGAAAAATTATAATAATACAAAAAGACACATAAAAATATAATTATACATTAGTAAAAAAAAATTTAATTATAATTATTTTGACTTTGATTAATATCATTTTTTTAATGTATTAGATTTTTATCATAAATTTCTTTTAATTTATTGGAATTTTTATAACATTTTTTTTACGTTTATTAATATTAATGTAAAAGAAATTTTATATTTTAGGAATTTGGGGCCTCTAAAATTTGGGACCCTATGTTGCAGAGTTTGCTGCCCCTGCATAGGATCGGGCATGACTAATACTATTAAATAATTAATACAGAGATAATTTTGGATTAAAAGCATTAAATGCACTTAGATTTGTTGACTTTTGTTTATATTTAAGACAACAAAATTTAGAAGACTTTTGCTTTTGAATAAGGTTGAAGGAAAGTAAGCTCTTTGTTTTTTATTTATATTGAAAATCTAGAAACTGGCAAGATTTACTTGTTTGGTTAGTTAAATATGCATAAGCATCTGTTTTATGCCTCGAGATGAATGTTGTGATATATGAATAATGTCTTAGTAGCCAGACTCATATCCTAATATGTATAATTCTCAAATAGTTTCTGATCTTACTGGTTGATCAGAACCTGAATGTGGGCCTTGATAATGACATCTGCTTGACTGAAAATATGAGGAGAGGAGGGGGTGTACCTGCAAGGCACTCTGACGATCAAGTAAGAATAAATGCAAAGAGATACAAGAAAGATATTAGGGTTTTAGTATAAATATTGGATATCTGGAACTCACGAGTGTGAGGGTTTATATAATGCCTCTGGCGCGTAGTCATTGGTCCTTATTTTTAGACCTAGATATGCGGGTCCACAAAAATAAGTAACTGTCAGGACTTGGTCAAAACGGGCAATCGTGCCCGTAACTAGTCGTTGCATCGAGCAAGGATGAGATGACAAACATAACTGTTTATGAGCGTTTCCTGGGCGTCTGCTCTTCGTGTGTCGAGCTGACTAGGAGGTAGCTTCTCGCACGGGAAGGTGTGCGTTTCAAGCATTGTCGGTCGTGCCGTTCGAGGGCGTTGTCGACTAGAGATGTTGGGCAAGCGTTATTGGGTTGTGCCAAAGGTGGAAGCAGATTGAGCCAATTCTAGTCATTGGGCCAGTCCAGAACAGGAGCCCTCCAAGTCGTTGCTTTTGGTAAGAGGAGTAATGACTTAAGGCGTGCCCGAAAGAGGGGGGCGTTTCATGGGAGGTTATGCGCGAGGAGTTTGAGCGATGCTTGACGAGCCTGTTTTGTGAGGAGAGAAACAATTGATTGGATCAGTAGAGATAGCGTGTTGCGCTTGCATCGAGCCACGTGCTGTCATAAAGGTGTAATGATGACAACCCTTAGGTTCCCCTAGGCGCATGTCCGCTCACGCGCTAGCAAAGTCTGTCTATAAAAGGCGGGGAGGGAGCTTCAATTGTACTTTTTGCTTGCTCTCTTTCTGCTCGTTACTGCTCAATTCAACCCGACACAGTTGTTCGAATTTCTGATTTGTTCCGTCGTCCGCCGCTGATAACTATCAATAATCTGGTAAGTTTCTCGATTTTTCCTTGTTTCAATGGAGTTTGCCTCCATTATAGGATATATTTTCTACTTCTTTTCTTAGAAATGCACGTGGCTAAGGGTTTAGAGTAGCTTAGTGTGAGAATACCTAGCTGAGTGTTGGCTTTAGATGGTGGTTTATTCGCCTGAGGACGATGGCTCCTCCGTGAGCTTGTTAGAGATGTTTTGGATATAGGGTTGGTGACGGTGGTTCGTGATGAACCTTTCGGTGGCATTGGGGCCATTTCTGGGCTTCTGCTATGATTTTTCTGCGTTTTTGTTGTGTCCACAGGCGAGGTCAAAAACCATTTGTCTGGGGAGGAACTTTCCCCGCGGGAGCTAGGGTTTAACCTCGCGGTCAGGTGTCTAATGTCCCAGAGGGGAGTGCCCTCGTTTTGCTTTCTATTGTTTTGAGTGAGGGCTCTGGTCGGGGACACGGTCCTCGTTCCTTTGCGCTCTTTCACTTGACTAGCGGTGGAATAGTGGATTTGATTTCGATGTCAAATTCACTTTTGTCCTTTGTTTTTGAGGTATAATGGACAGTAGTACAAATGATGAGTCAATGGGCGCACCCAGTTTCTCGTTGAGCTTATCTGAGTACTCGTCGACAGAGGGGAGTACCTCGGGAATGCCAGATCTAGAACCGGTCGTGCCAGAACTGTGTGAGGCCGAGTAGAATGTGTAACACCCGTTAATTTAATTAATTATTTATTTAAATTAATTACGGATTAATGGTTGAAAATGTTGTTGAAATTGTTTAAGTTGCGAAATGTCGAGAAATGTTGATTTAAGTTGCTAAGTTGTTATTTGATTGATATTTAATTGATTGGTTGATTAATATTCACAATAATGTTAATATGGATATTAGAATAATATAAGGTTTATTAGTTGAGCTCATTATTTGGTTGTATGGAGTAATAAGTGGGGTGTGAAAGTGAGGCCCAATAAGAATATTAATAATTATAAGGTTAAGCTAATCATAAGGAATTAGGTTAATTGAACAAGTCTTGGAGAATTTGGTACGTGAGAAGCTGTAAAGTTACAGAGAAGAGGCAAAGGTTGGAAGCTAGGGCGGGAGACTTTAACCAGTAGAATAGAGCGATCTCCAATATAAGGTAAGGGTGGGGTTCTGACTCTATAAAAGGGTATATGATAAATATTATGCAGGGATTGGTCTGTATAAAATTATCATTGTGGGAATGTTTTTGTATGTGTAATTGTTGTTGTTATGAGTTGGTGTTACCACAATCAGATTTTTTGAGAAATTTGCAGTGAATCAATCGATGAATTTATTGTTGGAAATTATTATATGTTGATATAGTTGCTACGTTGCTGTGTGGTTCTATGTGGTTGGCCTGAAACTGAAAATTATACATTAGTAATCAGTAACAGCCTGGGAGGATGGAAAACATACATGCCGAGGGGCATGACATGGATGCCGACCGACACAATGTTGAAAGGGGGAGCATGCCGATCGGCAGAACAATGGTGCCGAGGGGCACATGTTGTCTCAATTTTATTTTGATTGTTTTGTTTCTTGTTGTTGTAGTGGAGCCTTCATGTATTAGTATTAGTATGAATAAACAGAGACATTTTTGGTAGCAGTATATAGCATAGTTATCAGTAGGATTAATTTGTGGAAATCAATATTTAGAAGAGATAGATTTAATAAGTTGCAGAATTAGATTAATTAATTATAGTAGTGTCCCATTAGATTAATTTAAACTAAGTAGCAGATTTGTTGGTACCTAGCAGAGGTAATTGTTAGATTAACACTTAGTTGGTATCTAGAGTAGCAGTAGCAGCAGAGTTAATAACAATGGTGTTCCAGAAATTAAATTTGCACAAAGATGCTAAGTAGCAGATGATGGTACAATTAATTTAGCAGAGTAGTATATTAATAACAAATGCAATAATTTAGCAGAGAATTACCGGTAGAAGTAATTAATAGAATAAATTGGCAGAAGATCAATGTAGTAACTAATAGTAATTTATTAAGTGGATAACAGGTAGTGTATGTTGGTAACAAGTAGTATTTTTAATAACAGAGAGTAATAGTACTAGTTTGGCAGTGAGATATTAGTAACAGGTAGTACCTATACTAGCAGTAATTGTATAGACTTAATAAGAGTAGTTCATAGTAGAAAATGTTGGTAATTTAGCTAAAGATTAATTAACCGGAAATAGTCGAATTGTTCGAACAAATTCGCGGAGCGTTTGTAGTATATTTTGGTTGATGCGATGTATTGTATACTTTGCTGAAAAATATGAATTGCAAGTGGTATTGAATTATTAGGCTTATGGCCAGTGTTGTTTTCTTGTTGATGTTGTTGTCAAATTACTATTGTTGATATGATATTGTTGTTGTGACATACTAAGTTGTAGGCTTATGCCAACGTTGTGTTAATTGTTGTTGAAATATCAAGTTGTAGGCCTATGGCCAAAGTTGAATTATGTTGAGTTGATGTTGAATTGTTGATTGATGTGGTAGGCTTATGGCCAATGTTGATTTATGTTGAGTTGTTGTGTTGTTGTGATTGCCGCTGTGAATTCTTGTTGATAATGCGAAGTTGCAAGGAATTTTAAATGACGATGAATTACCTCTATTTACTGGTAATAATGATGATATAGGCTTATGCCTTGCGATGAATGATGATTGTTGTGAGTATGTGATATTGCATTCATTGAGTCATATACATTTGCATACTCTGTGATGGCCTGAATTGACAAACTATAAAGAAGGCTTATGCCTTGTTGATGCCTCTATTAATTGGCAAATTATTAAGTTGGGAGTTCTGCTTCGTTTTTAAGTTGGGAGTTCTGCTCCGTTTTTAAGTTGGGAGTTCTGCTTCATTGGTACCACATGCATGTGCATTGTATGAGTCGCATTTCATGTTGCATAATTGAGTTGTTGTAATGATGAAATGTTGTTATTTTGTGTTGATGTTTTGTGTTGATTTTTTGTTGTAATAGTTGTTGTGTATAAGTTGTGAAGTGGTGATTTTATATGATCTGATCAAATATATTGTTTATCATACGCTCAATTATATAGTTCGATATCTCACCCCTTCTGTTTGAATGTTGCCCTCTGTTGGTAACGTCCAGGTAATCAAGAAGAATAGTTGTTACCTTCGTTAGTTTGAGTCGGTGTTGTCGCTCTGATACGTAGCACTCGGGGGGATGAACGCTTGATGTTTAGTTGTTGATATTTATTTCAGTTGTTGAATTTTTAAGTTGATTACATGAAATAATTATTGTCTTGAAGTTGTTTTAGTTGAATAAAAGTTGTTAAGTGAATTGAAGTTGAGTATGTATATTCCGTTGCTTATCAATAAAAAGTTATTTGATTTTAAAGAATAAATCAGGTTGTTATCGGTTCATCGGAATTAAGTGTTATGTATCTGTTTTGTATGTGATTAAATGAAGTGATGATTTCAAGTTGAAAATGTAGCATCCCGTTTATGTTGAACTCTGATTTTATTATTATCCACCAGGTAGAATTGGGGTGTTACAGAATGCGCCCGCGGTTCCACCAGATCCTTTAGCTTGGGTAGCGTCGGGGCCCTTGGAACATGCCTCCTGTTTTTGCGATCATCCGGATGAGGTGTTCACCTCGGTGGCTCCGAGGATGGAGTTGGAGGGCGCGGAGAAGGGGTGGTCAATATATATATCCCCGGGAAGAACCACCAGATATGTTCGAAGTTTGAAGCGAATCATATTCACATGTATGAAATTTCCTTTCGAGAGATGGGTTTTCGACTTCCTTTTACTGATCTCCAAGTGTCCATTTTTAGGCACCTCCGCCTTGCTGCATCCCAGCTACATCCCAATTCGATTTCCTTCTCGCGGGCTTTCGAGATTGTGTGTGACCATTTGCATATAGGGGCCATCGTTCCTTTATTCTTCTACTGCTTCCACCTCCAACGAGGCACCTTTGGTTCCCAGTTCTGATGGGTTTCCCTCAAACAGTAGAACAAGAAGTTGTTCAAAGCCTACCTCGAGTCGGTTCGAGATTTTAAGGGGAGGTATATGCTGGTCCAACCTATGTCGGAGAAGGCGTTGCTGAATGTTTTTAGGAGTGTCCCACTGCTCGACGAGACCAGGGGACCTGTGCTGAATGAGGAAGGGAACCCGATGGTGAAACTGGTGCCAAAGTTTCGCTTTCATTGGTCGAGGAAACATTATGATAATGGGACCGACCATTATATCTGGAAGAAGGACAAACTGGGTGTCGAGGACCAGGCTAGCCATGGCCGTCTCTCGCCCTTTGTTGCGAGGATCCCCTCAGTCCAGTGTATGGGCAAATGGGGAAGGCCGTTAACTGATGAGGACATAAATTTGATTTTCGAACCTGGTCTAATAAATTTTGAGGAGCTCTTCGATAGCGAGGATCTTGTGGCGTATTTGGGTAGTTTGCTCTTTATTTTGACCTGATTTGTATCTGAGATTTTTTGTTTGCTGACCCACAAATTTTCTTTGTGCGGGAAGAATGAATGCTGCTCAGGAGCGCATGGCCCGATCGTTACTGTTGTACCCCAAAATTTTCCCTCCCATTTCCTCAATATTTTCTCATCACAAGACCCTTGGAGCTCAAGATCAAGTTAGGGTTTGCTCTGCTCAAGACCCCTCCTTGCACTGTTGACCCAAATTAGGGTTTGAGTTTGCACAAATATGTTTTGACCTAAAAGGCTCAAAGTGACTTTCATGTTGGACTCACAAGTTTATCCATACCAAGTTTCAAATTCCAATCTTTGCCCAGTCAATTGGACAGTTGACCTAGAAATCAGCTGTATTGGGGAAAAAGTCAACTGTAGTCAATTGACAGTCAAACTTCATGATTTTTGGCCCACGTCAACATTATGAACTCATATGGACCATTTGATCAAGTTTGGATCACAAATCCACAAGAAATTTGATCAGATCACCAAAAGGGCAAAATGGTCATTTTTAGGGTTTTGACTGCACAAAGGCAATTTTTGACTGTTTGACATAGCCAATGGCAAACCAAGCTCACATATGGACTCAATGACTCAATGGCATTATCTTGACATGTTCAACAAGTTCAAAAGATCCCAAATGCACAAGATTGACAGATGAATTTTCCAGTTAACTGATCAAGATTTGACTGTATACTGAAAAGTCAAACTTTGACTTTTTGGTCAAAATCAAGTGTCAAGATTCATTTTTCATCAAAACATGTCAAATTATGAAACTTGTTCATCAAGAAATCAAGAATTACAAATTAGGGTTTAAAATGAAGAAATTTTATAACTTAGAAATTTTCTAAGTTATGAAATTTCCTAATTTTTTCCTAAATTTGCCCCATTTTTTCATCAAGATACATTTGGATTCAAACAAAACTCAAAACATGAAAGTTATATTCCATTGCAAAATCTACAACTTTGATTCACAAAGTTTCCTCAAAAGAAGCTTGTAGCTCAAGTTATGATTTTTGGAACAAGGATGCAAAACATTCTTAACTTAGAAATTTTTTGACCTATTTTAGGCAGGATTTTTGCCCAACTTCATGGCCACTTTTCACATGCTTCCACTTGGAATTTCAACTTGCATTACAAAGATGGATTGTAGTACACATTCCAAGCTTTCCAAATTGTCCAAAAACTTCTCAAACACCCTTGTGGTTAGGGAGAATCGAATTTGTCAATATAGGCAAAAGTCACTTTGATCCATGGCCAAATGCATGTTCATAACTTGGGCATTTTTGAAATCAGCATGTGCAAGCTAGATTACAGGCCTCTAATCTCATTTACACTCAATAATTGAATGCCAATCCATTGTGTTCTAGCATTATTTTGTGCATTTGGTCATTACATGAAGAATTAAGCCATAATTAGAAAAAGCATTTTATCTATTCTTGTAAAGTTACACTTTATGTCAAGTTTACAATTCAAGAGGTACAAAGCAAATCTCTGAGGCACAAAGGTATGGACATATCCCACTGATCAAGAGCAAACTTTGCAGCATATTTGAGGGGCCTAGAGGAGCCTGTAACAGAACTTGGCATTTTTGACTTAAGAAAGAAGAAAACTTGCATAACTAAACACAACTCACATTCCTGTCAAGACAAGCCTAAGCAAACTTTCTCCACACTTTCCATACTCCCTAACCAACCTAAAACACGACCAAAGAACCTTTGATCCCTCCTCATACAGAAAATCACCATTTTGCTGCACAAAACAGGGCATTCTGCATTTTGACTTGGCCAGCTCATTTCCATTTTTCATCCAAACCACTTCATACACACTCCCTATCATCCATTGGAGCTATTCCAAGCATTGAACTGGAACTGTAACAGCCATAACCAAGTTTGCCATTTTCACTTTTCTCTCTTGCAGGTTGACTTCTGTAGCTTGATACAACAAGATTCAAAGCACACCAAGCATTGGAGAAGAATCCCTGGACCTCAAGCAAGCTGTACAAGTCCTCACATTGCATTGAAAGTGCCTCCATTGTTGTACACGTTTCAAGCTGAACAGGTAAGTTCTTGAACTTCTATCTCTCTATCCAAGCACATTTAGGCTTAGGTTTGTGAAGAAGTTATGTTCTATTCATGGCCCTGAAGCTACCTGTATCCTCACTTTTCATTTATATTGTGTGTGTTAAGAGAATTTGGAACCTGAACATTAGGAAAAAGTTAGGTCAGGAATTGGGGGAGAAGAAATTCTCTCTCATTTCTGAGAGTTAGATCAAGTTCTTGGTATGTATGGATTCGTGACATGATGCTTGACATTTTTTGTGTTATAAGTTTGTGCTAAAAATCAAAGAATCAGGATGTTTGAATCAAGCAAGGAAACACGCGTTTTTTGAAACAGAAGTGGCTGGAGGTTGAAGAAGCCTCTTTGGGTTGGGCCTGTGTTGTTCTTTCTATTTGCACCACCTTTTCACACATACACCCCCTTGGCCCATTGTGTTTATTTTTATCATTTTTTGACTTTTTCTTTTTGTTTCTGACTTCTTATTTTTTGTTAAAATATAGAAAAACATTAAAAATATTTTTCACCTTCTTTTTGTATTTTTTAAGGCATTTATTTGTTTTATTTAATTTGTACATATAAATAAACATATATACTTTTATGTAAAATACAAAAAAATAATACAAATACATTTTATTTTCTGATTTTATTTTATCTTATCTTTTGAAAACATTTTTTAAAAAATATACTTTTTTTTTGTAAATAATAAATATTTTATTTCTGTATATATTTAATATATTTAGTAAATAATATAAATACTTATATATTTATTAGAATATTTAGGATAAAAATACAAAAATAATACATTTTTATTTTTATTAATATTTAACCTCAAAGATACTTTTTTTTACAATATACTTCCTTTTATTTATTTTTTGTACATAATTAATAAATATTGTATATAATAAATAATTAATACTATTTATTTGCAAAATTAGGGTTTTTGCCCTAAACATGAAAATATCCAAGATTAACTTTTTTTTCTTTCTATTTTTATTTCACTTGTAAATAAATCACATACACTTACACAAAAACATTTACACATACACATTGCTTTATTCTTATACATTGATATATTTTTTATTTGCGATTGATTCGATTTGGTTGTAAATATTGGATACTACTCTCCTATTAAAGTCTCATCCCCATTTGAACCACCAGATATGTTCGAAGTTTGAAGCGAATCATATTCCCATGTATGAAATTTCCTTTCGAGAGATGGGTTTCCAACTTTCTTTTACTGATCTCCAAGTGTCCATTTTTAGGCACCTCCGCCTTGCTCCGTCCCAACTACATCCCAATTTGATTTCCTTCTCGCGGGCTTTCGAGATTGTGTGTGACCATTTGCATATAGGGGCCATCGTTCCTTTATTCTTCTATTGCTTCCACCTCCAATGAGGCACCTTTGGTTCCCAGTTCTGATGGGTTTCCCTCAAACAGTAGAACAAGAAGCTGTTCAAAGCCTACCTCGAGTCGGTTCGAGATTTTAAGGGGAGTGTGATACGGTGGGAGAACTGACTTGGGATTTGCGTTTGTGTTCGCAAATGTTTCGGTTTAGCAAGAGTCGCCACCGACTTTTTATTTTATCCTAATGAAAGGTCAAAAAGCACAGGAAAGACCTTTGAGATGTTTTCGTGGGTTCGGGGGGTAAATTATGAAAAGGGAAGGTGCTAGCACCCTTTTCATCCATGGTTATCCATGGGCTCTTAGTTACTTGTTTTAGATCACTTGCCTTTGCTTTTCAATTGCTTGAAATGGTGTTTTGGGTGTGTGGTTTTGAAAATGTTTTGAAAAAGATGCCTTGTCTAGGCAACCTTTGTAATGATTCTTTGTTTGAATATATACAAAGGAGTGCGTCTTTTTGAAAAGATAATTCAATGTTTTGAAAGTTGTTTTGGAATTGTGTTGTGGAGTGTGTTTTGAAAAATGGCAAGGATGTTTTGCAAGATTTTTGATCAAGTAACTAAGAGTTGTCTACCCTATTTTACTCAAAGATCTTTCTTATGTTTTTAACCTTTTTAACAGTGTTGTTTCACCACTGTGTTTGATGAACAACCTTGTGTTAGGATGTTAAGCGGGACAGGCACGGGTCATCGTATACAATCATTGAAGGCAACTTGTGAGACGCTCTAGCAATTTTGTAAGGGACGAGATCGTTTTATCAAAGGCAACATTGAGGGTCATCGAGGGACTACGATCTTTGTTTATCGAAGGGACATTTGCTAGAGTGTCTCATACTCGAGGGACATGATTGCATTTTCTGAGGCAACAAGCGAGATTACCCTAAGGGTGCATGTGTGAATAGTGTGTTTGATTTGCATGCATTTTGTCTTGATTAGGGGTTTCCTACTTGTTGGTTTTATCTTTCCATACACACCTATTTACTAGCATTTGTATAAAGCAATAAAAATGTAGCAAATAAATATCCTACACTATTACAACCATATTGAAGTGCAGAAGAATATAAAGGAAAAAATAAGATAAAAAGAAGAAAAAATGAGCTCCTTCGATTTGGGCAGGAGCAGCCTTCGATTTTCATTTCTAGGCTTCCTTCGATTGGGAGTTCGCACCAGTGAGGTCATGGCCTTCGATTGGGCTTTGGCACCAGTCAGGTCATGTACTTCGATTGGAGGCTGGCACCAGCATGGGAGTGCCTTTCGTCTGAGCCTAGACTTAGTGCAAGTGTGCCTCTGGTTGGGCCTTTCTGCCTTGTTGTCTTCTTCGATTGGGCCAGTGAAATCAGTGTGAGCGTGTCTCTGGCTGGGCCTGGAAGTCAGTGTGGAAACCAAAGGCTTCGTTTCATACTCCTGTCTCCTGTTTCTTTCGTTTGAACTTTTTGAACAGCAACATGGCATAAGGCCATGCTAGTATTGCCTTACAATCAATTAATACTTAATGCATATTTAAGTAAACAAGCAGCAAAACGAAAGGGGTTAGCTCTGAAAACATATTAAGTAGATGGAAACGAAAAGAACCAAAGTGTTATGTACATGTTTTGAAATGAAATGGAAGATTATTCACATACTATGCCATGAAACGAAAGGTTCAAGGGTAAGAGTGACTTGCCTTGCTTCAGGCCTTGAATGGATGTGGGATTCGAACTTGAACTGCTACCTGGACGTTTCTGGAATTCGAAGAGTAGTCACAGGGGGTTTGCTTTTGCTTCGAAGAGTTGTCACAGAAGGTTGTCTTTGAGTTTGAACAAACTTCTATGTGTGGGGTGTTCTTCAGAATCGAAAGAGGTGAGTGTTTGGGATTCTGGGTTTTAATTTCTCAAGTGTTGATGAACTTGAGAGTTTTGTTGTGTTTGAGAAAATTTGGGGGATTCGTTCCTCTGGTCCAAAGATCCTCCCCTAGCTTTGTAAACATTCCTCTATTTATAGAGAAAGAATGGACATGTTGTCCAAAGCCAGCCCTGCAAATAAATGATAAAATAATGTAACATGAAAGTACATGTGGGGGGCCTCTTGGCAGTTGGGGTGCAGAAGATGTGACTTATGCTTCTGACGTTGCTTGTGCTCAGACCAAAATCAGGTTGAAAGCTGATTTTGTGACTAAAGTACTCCCTATGAAAGGAAAGAGCATGTAGCCTTTAACCAATAATAGTAGTATCTAAAAGAGAAAGTTTAAAACCCTTGTATAAGCTTCTGACTATGTAAAGATTTGGACGCAACATAGCCTGGAAAACGAGATTTGGTCTTGAGTCAAATGCAAGAATGAGATCGAAGTGCACTTGTTCGAAGGAAGCCTTTGCCTCAATCGAAACTTGTGGTCGAAACAAGCTTACTCGAAGGAAGCTAATACCCTGTCGAAGCTTGGATCGAAACAAACATATTTCCCAATCGAAAGACTGTGTTCGAAGGAAGCAATGTTTCCTAATCGAAGCATGTGGATCGAAACAAACATAAAGGGAGTCATTGCCTTTTAGCGTGAGGGAAGTTCCTGGCTTCTGAATTGAAGGGCGCTTTTTCAAGGGAAGCAAGAACTTAGTCACATCTTGTATGAAGACACTTCTTGGATCAAACGAAACTTGTATGAAGCAAAGTATGCAAGTGGATTCGAAGAAGGTTTCAAATCCAAACGAAGGATGTACCCAAGTTGCATTCGAAGGAGGTTTCTAATCCAAACAAAGTACATACCCAAGTTGCATTCGAAGGAGGTTTCCAATCCAAACAAAGTACGTACCCAAGTTGCATTCGAAGGAGGTTTCTAATCCAAACGAAGGATGTACCCAAGTTGCATTCGAAGGAGGCCAAGAGTCAGTCGAAGGGTGCTAAATAGAAGGAGACATGTTTTCCTCCAAATTTGTTAAAATGTTACTTTTATCTGTTTTCTCCATTTTTGACAGTTTCCTTTTAATTTTGGTACTGGAAAATTCCAATGCACTTGTGCCAGCTTGAACCTTGAGAATCCTTGTGAGAAAGGACTTGAAGAATGAGAGGGAAAATTTTGGGGTACAACAGCTGCCCCTGTTCAATCTTCTTGAACCTGAAGAGTTAGATTGGCGGATCCGCCATTCGTGACTTTGAAGGTGGAAGATGATTGAACACTAGAGTGCCCCGAAAATTTGCACTCGAAGATGTGTTAGTTGATTATGTGGGGAATGGGCTTAAAGATGCCATTTGGAGAGGTAATGGATAGTTGTGGAGATGGGCTTAAAGATGCCATCCAGAGGTGAATGCTAGACTGTATCTATAAGCTGGAACTGGATGATTGCCAGCATGGCATCCGTGTCTGGAGCGCCTCTGAACTGTATTGGAAAGTTGGGTTGTTTGAGCTGGTCGAGTAGATAGTTGTCCTGTCTGGTTTCAGGTATTAATCTCTGACCTGAGAAAGAAAGATAGTTTTCCTGGCTTGTTACAGGTATTAATCTACAATCAGTCATCCACAGATAGTTATCCTGGCTTACTACAGGTATTAATCCAGAACTTGAAAAGGTTGGCCGATGAGATAGTTGTCCTGTCTAGTTTCAGGTATTAATCTCTGCCCTGAGAAAGAAAGATAGTTTACTGGCTTGTTACAGGTGTTAATCTTCAATCTCTTCATGTAGATAATTTTCCTGGCTTGTTACAGGTATTAATCTACAATCAGTTGTCCACAAATAGTTTTCCTGGCTTGCTACAGGTATTAATCCGAAACTTGAAAAGGTTAGTCGATGAGATAGTTGTCCTGTCTGGTTTCAGGTATTAATCTCTGACCTGAGAAAGAAAGATAGTTTCCTGGCTTGTTACGGGTGTTAATCTTCAATCTCTTCATGTAGATAGTTTTCCTGGCTTGTTACAGGTATTAATCTACAATCAGTCGTCCACAGATAGTTTTCCTGGCTTGCTACAAGTATTAATCCGGAACTTGAAAACGTTGGCCGATGAGATAGTTGTCCTGTCTGGTTTCAGGTATTAATCTCTGACCTGAGAAAGAAAGATAGTTTCCTGGCTTGTTACAGGTGTTAATCTCCAATCTCTTCATGTAGATAGTTTTCCTGGCTTGTTACAGGTATTAATCTACAATCAGTCGTCCACATATAGTTTTCCTGGCTTGCTACAGGTATTAATCCGAAACTTGAAAAGGTTGGCCGATGAGATAGTTGTCCTGTCTGGTTTCAGGTGTTAATCTCTGACCTGAGAAAGAAAGATAGTTTCCTGGCTTGTTACAGGTGTTAATCTTCAATCTCTTCATGTAGATAATTTTACTGGCTTGTTACAGGTATTAATCTACAATCAGTCATCCACAAATAGTTTTCCTGGCTTGCTACAGGTATTAATCCGGAACTTGAAAAGGTTGGCCGATGAGATAGTTGTCCTGTCTGGTTTCAGGTATTAATCTCTGACTTGAGAAAGAAAGATAGTTTCCTGGCTTGTTACAGGTGTTAATCTTCAATCTCTTCATGTAGATAGTTTTCCTGGCTTGTTACAGGTATTAATCTACAATCAGTCGTCCACAGATAGTTTTCCTGGCTTGCTACAGGTATTAATCCGGAACTTGAAAAGGTTGGCCGATGAGATAGTTGTCCTGTCTGGTTTCAGGTATTAATCTTTGACCTGAGAAAGAAAGATAGTTTCCTGGCTTGTTACAGGTGTTAATCTTCAATCTCTTCATGTAGATAGTTTTCCTGGCTTGTTACAGGTATTAATATACAATCAGTCGTCCACAGATAGTTTTCCTGGTTTGCTACAGGTATTAATCCGGAACTTGAAAAGGTTGGCCGATGAGATAGTTGTCCTGTCTGGTTTCAGGTATTAATCTCTGACCTGAGAAAGAAAGATAGTTTCCTGGCTTGTTACAGGTGTTAAACTTCAATCTCTTCATGTAGATAGTTTTCCTGGCTTGTTACAGGTATTAATCTACAATCAGTCGTCCACATATAGTTTTCCTGGCTTGCTACAGGTATTAATCCGGAACTTGAAAAGGTTGGCCGATGAGATAGTTGTCCTGTCTGGTTTCAGGTATTAGTCTTTGACCTGAGAAAGAAAGATAGTTTCCTGGATTGTTACAGGTGTTAATCTTCAATCTCTTCATATAGATAGTTTTCCTGGCTTGTTACAGGTATTAATCTACAATCAGTCGTCCACAGATAGTTTTCCTGGCTTGCTACAGGTACTAATCCGGAACTTGAAAAGGTTGGCCAATGAGATAGTTGTCCTGTCTGGTTTCAGGTATTAATCTCTGACCTGAGAAAGAAAGATAGTTTCCTGGCTTGTTACAGGTGTTAATCTTCAATCTCTTCATGTAGATAGTTTTCCTGGCTTGTTACATGTATTAATCTACAATCAGTCGTCCACAGATAGTTTTCATGGCTTGCTACAGGTATTAATCCGGAACTTGAAAAGGTTGATGGTAGCCATCTGTTGATTGACCTTTTCCTGAAAAGGTAAAACGTTAGCTGTATGCAATGTCATGATGTATCAAATGCATAATGTCATGATGTTCTCAAAAGTAAATGAGATTGTGTTGTATGCACTTATCATGTATGTAAATAGGATGTATGAAATGTGAAATGTTAATGAATGTATTTTTGTCTTGGAAAATAAATCATTGACAAAAGCTGGGGAGTCATTAAATCCTGGACTGCTGTTGAAGAGAATGTGTGTCTTCAAACTTTGCTTAGAATATTTCCAATGGATTTCTGTTTTGTTGTTTGAGGAGAACTCCGCTGGGGGAAGTTGAAAACTCTGTGGGGAGTATGTTTATTTCTGCTTGGGAAAATAGTTTAGGAGTCTTAGTTGTCTGTTGCTCTACTGGGGAGTCGAAGTTGAACTGATATCTGGTCGGGTCCAGGTTTCGCAGTAACTTGCTGGGGATTGTAGAGTAGTCTACTGGGGAAGAGTAGTTGTGGTCCTTTGATTTGTAGTAGTCGGAGAGGCAAACTCAAGCTGGGGAATCCTGGTGTTGTTGGGGAAATAAACCCTATCGTCAGTCCGCTAGAGAGGTGACATCTTTGTTGGGGGAAGTCCTCGAGGATTCTTGAGGTTGATTCAGCTGGAGAAAGGGGGTCAGAGATTATACTCTTGCTGGGGAATCATCCTATGAGAAGGACTTTGGGGATACTTGTCATTGCCCCTAGTAGCGAATGTTTTTGGTATTGCCAAAAAGTTTGATTGTACGCAACCCTTTGTTGGGATTGACGCTCAATGTCCCAAGTGACGGAGATGGAGACCTGCCCCTGGTTACTCTGCACTTCTTTGAGAGATTTCCTGGAATCTTGACTGGACTGCCCCAGGTGTGCTAGATAGTGACATGTCATTCCCCCTTGTTGATAGGAGATTTGTCAATGGAAGTGTCATCCTTTTTGAAGTGATTTTGTTCACTGAGAGGGCTTTCGTTCATCGGATACTCGTTGTGTGAATTTCTCCGCTGTCAAATAAATAGCCAAATGCAAACAGTGATATTCAAATAATGCAAAGTTTATGCTTGTCTCGATGTTTTGAAAAATGCGTTTTTTAGCAGAAAACTTTTTATAAGACAAATTCAACACAAGATTTAGGGCAAAGCCTTACAGGAGTCAGGATACCTTTTGTAACAGTATGCTTTTGAACTAACCCATGCTTCAATTAGGAATTTTGAAGGGTTGTAATGTGGCTTGGTTCACGTTTTAAGAAACAAAGGATAAAGGCTCAAATGTATTTGTACCCACCCGTTCTTCGTGATGTTCTTCAATCCTAAACTCAGTTAATTGTGCGTTTGAACTCTAAATGAGTCTGAAACGACGTTTTTGGTGATGGTTCACACAAGTTGAATTTTGGAAGGCAGTCATCATTTTTTTTTGCAACATTTTTCATGTTGTCGAGGATTTGTAATGACCTCGTTCTTTTGATTTATTATCCCTAATTTTTGTCTGATTGTTCTTGTTTTCGAGATTACAGTCAGCGGGATGCCCCAAATTTCTTAAGCCTCGTTTGTAGGTTTTGGCTTAGTGGGCTTTTCTCTCTCTCTCTCTCTCTCTCTCTCTCTTTTTTTTAAAGACAATGACTGCCTATGAGATAAAGAACCATCACTGTCTTTTGGTTCCAAAGGAATGTTTTTGATGTCATTCGTTGTATTACGAACTGAGAGTTTGTGACTTTAATGCGCATCCTTTTTTGAATTAACTGAGAGACTACCCTGCCCCAGGTTTAAATCAAAGGTTTAAATTTGTTTAAAACAGAAAACTCCTACTTCTTTGGCTCGAAAGGGTTGACTAGAGATTATCTTCCTTATAACTCCAGTGTTTAGGATTTGAAAGAAACGCCTGTACATCGTCAGCAAGGTCTGTTCAAAATCATACTGTATAGGATTATGGCATCGTTTCGTCATCCTCCCTCTAAAGGCTTGTAACTTTTAGCAAGAGTTGAATGACATAAAGAAGGTAAAAAGCATAGTTTAAATGTAATGAAAATGAAAGGATGAATTCAAGACAAACATATGCAATGCATTAATGAAACAGAGTTTGACATTAATAGATAATTGTTTAGGTATTGGCTTGCATTTTTGGTAAAACCCAAGTGTATGTGTGAATGTCATGACTGATGTCATAACATTCTAGTTTAGTTTGTACTGATTCATTAGGTACCTTTGCAGAAAAATATTGTCATTCAGGTACTGATGTTTATAAGTGTGTATCTGAGCATTTTGCAAAATGATCACATTTTCCTAAATCAGTAGACAGGTTTTTTCAGATGTCATAACAGATGTTAAGACATCCTGTTCTGAACTAACAGGTATGCAGGTTGGTTAATTCTGAGTTTTTTCAGGAAAATAACTCAGTCTTTCCATAACAGAATCCTGCGTTTTCTTTGGGTTAACCTAGCTCAACCCTAACCTGGTTAATAAAGTCTTGTGACCTAGTCTTAAGGTCAAACGGAATTAACCCTAGGTTTTTGTGGAAACCCTAACTGAAGTTGCAGCTGCTATATATTCAACAGAGCTGCTGTTTTGCAAGGAATCCCTTTTTGGTCAGAAGATCATTTGTAAACTGTATAGGTTTAATTATTGTACTTCAAGCAATTATCATTGTGATAAGTGACTTGGAATAGGTTTTTAATTGTAAGGGTTGTGTAGCACTCAAAGCTTTGAAGCAAGAGTGTTTGAATGTTTCTTGACTAAAGCTGTGAAGCAGAGTCAAGTTAGTTGTGTGTATCACTCAAAGCTGTGAAGCAAGAGTGGTTGTGTTGCTTGATTAAAAAGCTGTGAAGCTTAATCAAGTGTATGTTTTTTGAAGAGTGTCTTCATCAATTCATTAGTCAAATTGTTTTATGTATCACTGCTGTGATTGAGGGGGAGTGAGTAGGAACTCAGGTTTAAGTTGTACTAAGATTGAAATTGCATTGGGTAGGTCTTAAGTGAAGGAGATAAACTGGTTGGTTTATTCCTGAATTAACATCTCTTATAGTGGATTTCCTCCCTGGCTTGGTAGCCCCCAGAGTAGGTGTTGTTGCACACTGAACTGGGTAAACAATTGATTGTGTTCTTTATTGTTTTTGTATTTACTGTCATATAGTAAGTCAGATACGGTGTCATAACATTGAACGTGACATTGAGTATCTGCAGCCAGAATTTCAATTGGCATCAGAGCAGGCACCCTGCCTGTATTACTGGGTGAGATATAGGGATATCACTTTCTGGCACTATGGACAAAGAAGGAGTTTTTGGAAATAGACCACCCATTCTGGATGGAACTAATTATGACTACTGGAAACCTCGTATGATTGCCTTCTTAAAATCTCTGGACAAAAAGGCTTGGAGAGCTGCCGACAAAGGATGGATCCATCCCACCATAACTGAGAAAGATGGGACAATCAGTCTGAAGCCTGAGGAAGATTGGAGTAAAGAAGAAGATGAGTTAGCCCTGGGAAATTCCAAAGCTTTAAATGCCTTGTTCAATGGAATTGATAGAAACATTTTCAGACTAGTACATCAATATGAACTGGCCAAGGAAGTTTGGGACACTCTCAAAACTACTCATGAGGGCACTTCCAAAGTAAAAATGTCAAGGCTTCAGATGTTGACTACCAAGTTTGAGAATCTAAAAATGATGGAAGATGAAACCATTCATGAGTTTCACATGAACATCTTGGAGATTGCCAACACCTCAGGAGCACTGGGAGAAAAGATGTCAGAAGAAAAACTGGTGAGGAAGATTCTCAGATCCTTGCCTAAAAGATTTGCAATGAAGGTAACTGCCATAGAGGAAGCCCAGGACATCAGCAAGTTGAAAGTGGATGAACTTATTGGGTCTCTTCAGACTTTTGAGATGGGGATCACTGATAATGGTGACAAGAAGAACAAGAGCATAACACTTGTGTCCAACACTGATGTTGAAGAAAATATTTCAGAAGCTATAGCCATGCTTGGAAGACAGTTCAACAAACTCATCAAAAGAATAGATCCAAAGTCAAGGTCTAATGTTCATAACATTCCCTCTGACATTGACAGTTCCAGCAGAAGACCAAGGTCAGAAGAGAAGGGAAATCAAGGCATAGGAATTCAATGCCATGGTTGTGAAGGATATGGGCATATTCGAGCTGAATGTCCTACCTTTCTTAAGAAACAAAAGAAAGGAATGACTGTTACTTGGTCTGACTGTGATTCAGAAAGTAATTCTGAAGAAGAATCTGCCAAACTAGTTACTGCTTTAACTGGTGTTTGTACCTCTGAAAGTGACATCAGTGATGAAGAGGTGACTTTTGAAGAACTGGCTGATACTTACAAGAAATTGTGTATCAGAAGTACTGAAGTCTGTGTGCAGAATGAGAAACAATCAAAACTCATCATAAAGCTGGAGGCTGAAAAAAGGGCAAACCTTGAAACTATAAGTCATCTAGAAGGAGAAGTTCAATTGCTGAACTCACAACTGAATCAAATGACCAAATATGTCAAGATGCTGACAAATGGAACAGACAAATTGGAAGAGATCCTTCAGGTTGGAAAAAATGTGGGAAATAAATCTGGACTAGGATTTATGGAAGCAAAGAAATCTGGTACTGATAAGCAAATGTCAAAACAGATGTCTCAACACAACTCTCAACATCAGGAACAGAGACATATGAAGAAAAGGTATCAAAGATGGAGATGTCATCATTGTGGGAGATATGGCCACATAAAGCCCTTCTGCTTCAGATTGCATGGATACCCTAATCAGAACTCAGGTGTCAAACCTAAGTCTAAAAAGGTACCACATGCTCCTAAATGGAAGAAAAAGGCTACTGCCCTGATAGCCCACACTTCCCTGAGGGTCTCTGCAAAGGAAGACTGGTACTTTGACAGTGGATGTTCCAGACACATGACTGGAATCAAGAACCTCCTCAATAATGTTAAGCCTCACACCACCAGTTTTGTGACCTTTGGAGATGGTGCTAAAGGGGAAATCAAAGGAGTTGGTGATTTGGACTGCCCTGGAGTTCCAAGTCTGAATGAAGTACTGCTGGTAAAAGGGCTGACTGCTAATCTCATTAGTATCAGTCAATTGTGTGATCTAGGATTCAAGGTCAATTTCTCAAAATCTGAATGTCTTGTAATCAATGACAAACAAGAGATAGTAATGAAAGGAGTCAGATCCAAAGACAACTGTTACTTGTGGGAGCCTGAGAACACTAATTTCTCATCTGTGTGTTCCATTGCAAAAGAAGAAAAAGAGGTGAAACTGTGGCACCAAAAACTTGGCCATCTTCATCTAAGAGGTATGAAGAGGATTATCTCCTTGGAGGCAGTCATAGGGATTCCAAGACTGCAAATTGATGAATAAAGAGTTTGTGGTGAATGTCAGGTTGGTAAGCAGACTAGGATGTCACATCCAAAGTCAAGACATCTGACCACCTCTAAGGTTCTAGAACTTCTTCATATGGATCTGATGGGACCAATGCAAGTAGAGAGTCTTGGTGGAAAAAGATATGCCTATGTGGTTGTGGATGATTTTTCCAGATTCACCTGGATTAATTTCATTAGGGAAAAATCTGATGTATTTGAAGTTTTTAAAGAATTGTGCAAAAGAATTCAAAGAGAAAAGGAAGGGTGTATTGTCAGAATCAGAAGTGATCATGGCAAGGAATTTGAAAACAGCAAGTTTGATGATTTCTGTTCTTCAGAAGGAATTAGTCATGAGTTTTCTTCTCCTATAACACCTCAGCAAAATGGAGTTGTGGAAAGAAAAAACAGGACCATACAGGAATCTGCCAGAGCAATGTTACATGCCAAAAGACTTCCTATGTATTTTTGGGCTGAAGCTATGAATACAGCCTGCTATGTTCATAACAGGGTCACCTTGAGAAAGGGAACCTCATCCACCATATATGAACTCTGGAAAGGAAGAAAACCAACTGTGAAGTACTTCCATGTGTTTGGCAGCAAATGCTATATTCTGGCTGATCGTGAACAAAGAAGAAAACTGGACCCTAAAAGTGATGAAGGCATATTTCTAGGATACTCCTCAAACAGCAGAGCTTATAGAGTATTCAATTCCAGAACCAAAGCCATGATGGAATCAATAAATGTTATAATTGATGATTATCATGAAGAAATAGATGTTCCTTGTACTGTTGAGACATTCTTTGAGACCTCAACCCAACAGAATGATCTACCCAACTCCACCACAACAGAATCTGAATCAAAGGAAGCTAGCAAGATCCCTTCCATCAGAATTCAGAAGAATCATCCAAAAGAACTCATCATAGGAGATCCCAACAGTGGAGTCATTACAAGATCTAGAGAAATCATCTCAAACTCTTGTTTTGTGTCCAAAATGGAACCAAGAAATGTCAAGGAAGCTTTAACTGATGAATACTGGATTGATGCAATGCAAGATGAACTGAACCAATTCAAGCAACATGAAGTTTGGGAACTGGTTCCTAGACCTGAAGGAACTAACATCATTGGGACAAAATGGATTTTCAAGAACAAGTCAGATGCTGAAGGAGTTGTCACCAGAAATAAGGCAAGACTTGTTGCTCAAGGATACACCCAGGTTGAAAGGGTTGATTTTGATGAAACCTTTGCACCTGTAGCCAGGCTGGAATCAATCAGACTCCTATTGTCAATTGCTTGTCTTCTGAAGTTCAAGTTATTTCAGATGGATGTGAAAAGTGCCTTTCTAAATGGGTACTTAAATGAGGAAGCTTATGTGGAACAACCTAAAGGCTTTGTGGATCCAACCCACCCTGATCATGTCTACAAATTGAGAAAAGCTCTATATGGCCTGAAACAAGCTCCTAGAGCATGGTATGACAGGTTAACAAAGTTTCTCTCAGACAAAGGCTACAGAAAAGGAGGCTTGGACAAAACTCTCTTTGTCAAAACTGAAGGAGGGAAGTTGATGGTTGCCCAAATATATGTTGATGACATAGTGTTTGGAGGAATGTCAGAACATATGGTTAAACACTTTGCTGACCAGATGCAGGCTGAATTCGAAATGAGTCTCATGGGAGAACTAACTTATTTTCTTGGACTGCAAGTCTCACAGATGGAGGACTCAATCTTCTTATCTCAAAGCAAGTATGCTAAGAACATTGTAAAGAAGTTTGGTATGGAGAATGCAAGTCACAAAAGGACTCCTGCTCCTACTCATCTAAAGCTTTCCAAAGATTCAAGTGGGGTTAAGGTGGATCAAAGTCTGTACAGAAGCATGATAGGAAGCTTGTTGTACTTAACTTCCAGCAGACCTGATATTGCCTTTGCAGTTGGAGTTTGTGCAAGATACCAAGCTGATCCCAAAGTCAGTCATATCAACCAAGTGAAGAGAATTTTGAAGTATGTGAGTGGAACTTACAACTATGGGTTGATGTATTCTCATGGCTGTGAACCAGCTCTGACTGGCTACTGTGATGCTGATTGGGCTGGTAGTGCTGATGATAGAAAAAGCACCTCTGGAGGATGTTTCTTCTTGGGAAATAATCTGGTTTCCTGGTTCAGCAAGAAACAGAACTGTGTGTCTCTCTCTACTGCTGAAGCTGAATACATTGCAGCTGGTAGTAGCTGCTCTCAAATGATCTGGATGAAACAGATGCTCACTGAGTATAATGTCACACAAGATGTTATGACATTGTACTGTGACAATCTGAGTACAATCAACATTTCCAAGAATCCCATTCAGCATAGTAGGACCAAACATATTGACATACGACATCACTTTATCAGAGACCTTGTAGAAGAGAAGACAATTAAATTAGAACATGTTGCCACTGAGCTACAGCTGGCTGACATTTTTACCAAGGCTCTGGATGCAAATCAATTTGAAAACTTGAGGGGTAAGTTGGGTATTTGCCAACCTGAGGAATTGTAGCAATTAATTTTGCTTAAAACAAGGATTAAAGGAGTTATGCTTGTTCTGATTGGGTTAAAATTATATTTTCCCATTTCCTTCAATTCTTTTAAGAAGTTGAATAGACACTCCTTTTCTTCCTTCCCCTCTCGTCTACTCATCAAAACCCAGTCTCTCAATCAGAATTTTCTCTTCAGTTGCTGTTGGTCCTCTAAGACTGTTAAAATGTCTCAAACACCATCATCATCCAATACGACTATTTCAACCTCTTCCTCTGATCAAGATTCTAGGACAATCTCTTCCTTTCTGGACTCTGAAGTCCTGGAGATCTCTTCTCGTAGAAAAGTGGGAACTAACCCCACCAAGGTCAAAGAGTTGAGAACAAGACATGCAGGAAAGTCCCAAGCTTCTGCCTCTGGTAATCCATCTCATCCTTCTTCTTCAGTTCCCCCTGAAATTGCAAATAGGGAAGGGTCAGCCTATGTTAATCAAGCAATAGCAAAAATTGTTTCAAGAATTCTGAACGAGAACCACTCAGTTCCTGGCATTTCTGTTCCTTTGAATCAAGAAAGTTCAAATGCTGAAACAAATCCAGATGTCTCTAAGGATGTTGAGACATCAGACAAAGAGAAGAATGCTGACATTGCTCACAAGAAAAGGAAGAAGCCCGAATCCTCTGAGTCTGATGACAGTGCTTAAAGGTTGGTTGCTGTTTGGTGGTGTTGCTGGTTGGTGCTGATATCTGGTGGAGTTTGGAAGTGTGTTCAGTTTTTTTTCTTCTGCTGCTGCTCTTATTATTTTTTTGGATAACTGTATAATCTTTATGAACATGTATCTTTGGCTCATTTGTGGCTAAAGAGGGGGAGAATATTTTGGTACTTACTTAATTAGTACTTGCTCAATTAGACATTCTATTTTTCTGCAGTCATTTCTTTCTGCTGCTATCTATCTCTGATTGCTTAGGGTCTTTAGCCAAAAATCTGCCAAAGGGGGAGTTTATAGTTGTTTAGGTATTGGCTTGCATTTTTGGTAAAACCCAAGTGTATGTGTGAATGTCATGACTGATGTCATAACATTCTAGTTTAGTTTGTACTGATTCATTAGGTACCTTTGCAGAAAAATATTGTCATTCAGGTATTGATGTTTATAAGTGTGTATCTGAGCATTTTGCAAAATGATCACATTTTCCTAAATTAGTAGACAGGTTTTTTCAGATGTCATAACAGATGTTAAGACATCCTGTTCTGAACTAACAGGTATGCAGGTTGGTTAATTCTGAGTTTTTTCAGGAAAATAACTCAGTCTTTCCAGAACAGAATCCTGCGTTTTCTTTGGGTTAACCTAGCTCAACCCTAACCTGGTTAATAAAGTCCCGTGACCTAGTCTTAAGGTCAAACGGAATTAACCCTAGGTTTTTGTGGAAACCCTAACTGAAGTTGCAGCTGCTATATATTCAACAGAGCTGCTGTTTTGCAAGGAATCCCTTTTTGGTCAGAAGATCATTTGTAAACTGTATAGGTTTAATTATTGTACTTCAAGCAATTATCATTGTGATAAGTGACTTGGAATAGGTTTTTAATTGTAAGGGTTGTGTAGCACTCAAAGCTTTGAAGCAAGAGTGTTTGAATGTTTCTTGACTAAAGCTGTGAAGCAGAGTCAAGTTAGTTGTGTGTATCACTCAAAGCTGTGAAGCAAGAGTGGTTGTGTTGCTTGATTAAAAAGCTGTGAAGCTTAATCAAGTGTTTGTTTTTTGAAGAGTGTCTTCATCAATTCATTAGTCAAATTGTTTTATGTATCACTGCTGTGATTGAGGGGGAGTGAGCAGGAACTCAGGTTTAAGTTGTACTTAGATTGAAATTGCATTGGGTAGGTCTTAAGTGAAGGAGATAAACTGGTTGGTTTATTCCTGAATTAACATCTCTTATAGTGGATTTCCTCCCTGACTTGGTAGCCCCCAGAGTAGGTGTTGTTGCACACTGAACTGGGTAAACAATTGACTGTGTTCTTTATTGTTTTTGTATTTACTATCATATAGTAAGTCAGATACGGTGTCATAACATTGAACGTGACATTGAGTATCTGCAGCCAGAATTTCAGTTTGGATAACAAAGAGATTACAACTTGAAAATTCGAATGAACAAAAGCTTCTAATGATTCGTCATAGGAGCAGTGATTATGTTTGGAGTCTCCGGAGGGTCAAACTCGATCTCCTTGGAATCAATCATGTCTTGGACCTTGTTCTTCAGAGCCCAACAGTTGTTTGTGTCATGTCCTGGACTGTCAAAGTGGTATGCACACCTTTCATTGGGATGATAGGTAGGATCGAAAGTATTTGGGTTCCGGAGAGGTGCCTTTAATGTAATCAGCTCTGCCTTCAACATGCGTTGTAGCGCTTGAGTCAGTGACATGTTGATCTTAGTGAAATGTCTTTTAGGCGCGACCTCCTTACGCTGATTCCCCTGTTGTTGTTGGGCTCGTGACACGGAAGCAAATTGGAAAGGTGCACTCTCGGCTTCTTGTCTTAAGGGAGGATGAATGATGATTTGATCCTCAACTCTAGGTTTTTGCCCCATTTGGTTACATCCGTCTTGATGAAGCTTGTTGATGAGGACTCTCAGCTCTTCTTGTCCTTGAGCCAAGTTTTGGATGAGAGCCATTTGGCCTACCAGTTGTCCCATCATCTGGACTTTCATTACGGCCAACTCGGTTTGTAGCCGCTCCAACTGGTCATTTTTGTTGCCCTCAGGATTCCCCATGATCATGCTCCTAGTGAGGAGAGCTTTCACTTCTTCTTTCCCCTTGGATAAGTTCAAGAACATTTCTCGGAGTTGAGCATTTTGAGCTTGGATGTCCTTGATAGTCTGCTCTAGAGCCATCTCTACTGAAATAAACAGTAGGAGAATAAGGAAACCTGAAAAGGAAGACCTGTTATGATGCAATGCATGATATGTGAATGCATGTTTTCAAGAATCTCGTGGGGTAAACACAAGAAAAATGTTAGAGGTTGAACTTTGATCAACATCTTTGATTGGAGAACTTTGTATCGATGGATGTCTTTCCACGAGAATCAAGCTCATCATGTTGAGTGGGTCATAGCCCCCGATTCAAGTTGTTGAACTTGATCTTTGATGGCATTTGTTTAGAGGAAAATGAAACCTCTTACCCTTTGGTAGACGTCTGGTTCAACGTGACCCTGCATCAAAAGACCCTCAAGATCCTTGAAATGATTATGGTAAAGAATGCTATGGTATGATGTCATAATGTTATTTACATGTATGCGAAAGTAAGCAAGTGTATATACAGGTAATCATATTCACACAAAGCAGATAAGTCCTTAGGTTTAGGCTTGCATGGGGTTTGTAGGTAAGTACCCTCTTGAAGTTAGTTGGCTCAAACCTGTCCTAAAATAGAAACCGGGTTCTAAGGAGCTCAATATCACTGGATTATTTTCTGTGTTCATTGTTTTGGTTTAGCCACTTAACTGGCGACCAAAATATTCCAAAAAAAACAATCCTCAATGAGTGTAGTGTCGAGTATCTACCAACTTCGGACTGCACCAAAGTCGGTCATCTCACTACCCCTAAAAAGGCCAAGATGGTCAAGTAAGGTTCTAGTTCATTAGTGCTTAGTGACATCACTCAGCGGCCCCGTATTCTCTTTGATTGACTCAAAGGCTACCGGTACTCACAAATATGTCGCACTAATATAGTTATTGCTTCAACCGTGTCGGTATACCCCGCACAGTTTCCACAATGTATTGCTATTTACCTATAAAGGTGCCCCCAAATCTGGGTGTAGGATTTAAAACAAACCCAAACAAGGAACCCAAAAAGTAAAGCAATCAAAGCAATCAAAGTAAGCATGTATAGGTGATCTAAAACCCTAAGGTAACCCCACTTCAGTAATTCATCCCCAGCAGAGTCGCCAGTTCTGTGATACGGTGGGAGAACTGACTTGGGATTTGCGTTTGTGTTCGCAAATGTTTCGGTTTAGCAAGAGTCGCCACCGACTTTTTATTTTATCCTAAGGAAAGGTCAAAAAGCACAGGAAAGACCTTTGAGATGTTTTCGTGGGTTCGGGGGGTAAATTATGAAAAGGGAAGGTGCTAGCACCCTTTTCATCCATGGTTATCCATGGGCTCTTAGTTACTTGTTTTAGATCACTTGCCTTTGCTTTTCAATTGCTTGAAATGGTGTTTTGTGTGTGTGGTTTTGAAAATGTTTTGAAAAAGATGCCTTGTCTAGGAAACCTTTGTAATGATTCTTTCTTTGAATATATACAAAGGTGTGCGTCTTTTTGAAAAGATAATTCAATGTTTTGAAAGTTGTTTTGAAATTGTGTTGTGGAGTGTGTTTTGAAAAATGGCAAGGATGTTTTGCAAGATTTTTGATCAAGTAACTAAGAGTTGTCTACCCTATTTTACTCAAAGATCTTTCTTATGTTTTTAACCTTTTTAACAGTGTTGTTTCACCATTGTGTTTGATGAACAACCTTGTGTTAGGATGTTAAGCGGGACAGGCACGAGTCATCTTATACAATCATTGAAGGTAACTTGTGAGACACTCTAGCAATTTTGTAAGGGACGAGATCGTTTTATAGAAGGCAACATCGAGGGTCATCGAGGGACTACGATCTTTGTTTATCGAAGGGACATTTTCTATAGTGTCTCATACTCGAGGGACATGATTGCATTTTCCGAGGCAACAAGCGAGATTACCCTAAGGGTGCATGTGTGAATAGTGTGTTTGATTTGCATGCATTTTGTCTTGATTAGGGGTTTCCTACTTGTTGGTTTTATCTTTCCATACACACCTATTTACTAGCATTTGTATAAAGCAATAAAAATGTAGCAAATAAATATCCTACACTATTACAACCATATTGAAGTGCAGAAGAATATAAAGGAAAAAATAAGATAAAAAGAAGAAAAAATGAGCTCCTTCGATTTGGGCAGGAGCAGCCTTCGATTTTCATTTCTAGGCTTCCTTCGATTGGGAGTTCGCACCAGTGAGGTCATGGCCTTCGATTGGGCTTTGGCACCAGTCAGGTCATGTACTTCGATTGGAGGCTGACACCAGCATGGGAGTGCCTTTCGTCTGATCCTAGACTTAGTGCAAGTGTGCCTCTGGCTGGGCCTTTCTGCCTTGTTGTTTTCTTCAATTGGGCCAGTGAAATCAGTGTGAGCGTGTCTCTGGCTGGGCCTGGAAGTCAGTGTGGAAACCAAAGGCTTCGTTTCATACTCCTGTCTCCTGTTTCTTTCGTTTGAACTTTTTGAACAGCAACATGGCATAAGGCCATGCTAGTATTGCCTTACAATCAGTTAATACTTAATGCATATTTAAGTAAACAAGTAGCAAAACGAAAAGGGTTAGCTCTGAAAACATATTAAGTAGATGGAAACGAAAAGAACCAAAGTGTTATGTACATGTGTGATCGGTGGGAATGAGAACTGACTGTTTTGGAATGCTGGTTTACGTTTGCGTTTGTTTTCGCAAAATGTCGCGGTAAGCAAGAGTCGCCACCATCTTTTATTTTATCCAACAAGGAAAGGACAAAAGCACAGAAAAATTCCTTTCCGAGATGTTTCTCGGGTTCGGGAGGTGGATTATAGAAAGGGAAGGTGTTAGCACCCTTTCTATCCGTGGTTATCCACGGGCTCTTAGGTACTTTCTCACTATGTTTTCAAAAGTTTGCTTTTCTTTGTGATTGTGGGTTTGAAAAGAGTTTTCGTTCGAAAGAAGTGTAAGTGCGAAAAGTTTTTGTTTTTGTTTTTGTTTTCAAAAGAGCAAGTACTTAAGAACATCTACCTACTCAAAAAGGAATTAAACTGTGCAAATATCCTTTAGACAGTGCTATCCCACTATTGAGGAGTAGGTAGCACTGTCGTTGGAGTTTTTCGGGTAAATTCGATTTTAGGGATGTGTGGTCACTAAAGCAACGTTAGGACGCCTTAGCGGTAACCCTAATGTCTTAGATCATTTTAACGAGGCAACCGTTTCGAGGCAACTTATGATCTTGGGACAAAAGGACGACCTCTAAAACATCCTATACTTAATGACCACGTTCGAGGCAACCAAGTGAGGCGTACCCTAGGAGTGACATGTGCAAGTGTGTCAATTTTCAGTTATGTTATCTTTACATGTCATGGTGAGCTACTGTTGATTTTAGGTTAAGATAGATCTTGTCATGCATAGCCTATTATTCATACATCTAACAGTTAATGGTTGCAGAAAATAAATTGCGGAAAATAAAGCTAAGCTATTATAAGGCGTCAGATATTTACATCGCCAAAGACAAACCCATAAAATTAAATGCGAAAAATAAATAAAAACGGTAAATAAAGTCCTAAGTTAAAACTATTACATCCTCGGAGCAATTACATAAATATAGATAAAAAAATAATACGCGCGAGAAAAGTTAAATCAAATTGTCCTTTAGGGTGTTGACCCTTTTTATTTAAAGAAAGCATATTTTTGGTCTTTTTTGAATTAAGAATCAAGTCTAAATTAATAATCGAATTAAAGAAAATATTTTTTGGGTTTTTATTTTAATTAAAGAAATAAAATTAGAATGGCAAAAACATTAAAAAAACCTAATTCTAAGTCAATTTTAATTTATTGTAAAAATGTTAAGATTAAACCTAATTAAAAAAACTAAATTAATTAGTTAATAGTTTATTTACAAAAATAAAATAGTGAAGTTAATAAGTATTATTTTTTGTTATCTGTGATTTTTTTATGAAAAATTGAGGGTTGATTAATTAACAATAAAAATAATGAAAACAAATTAAATAAAGAAAGAAAATAGAAAAGAAGTAAACCAAGGGGGGGGGGGGGGGGGGGGGGGGTTGGACCCCAAATCAGGAGGTTTGGTCAGCATTTTCTTGGCCCAAACATATTCCAGCCTGCTTTGACTTTTCAGATTGCATGTGCGTTGGATGACCGGGGTTCATGGTGAACCTCATCCTGGACCACTGGATCGGGATCTGGAACCACCTGGCACGTTGAGATCTGAGGACGTATGGTAGTCCCTGCCTGAAGCGTTGCATGTGAATACCTGAAGGAAAAACACAACAAAGTTTTGGTGGACCTGGGATTCGAATCCAGGTCCCAAGGGGTCTTGCACTAACGTGTTCACCAACCAGCCAGTTTGTTCAATTTGTCATTGGAATAAGAAATAAATAATATATGGGAAAACTAATGAATATGCTGGAAAATAAGAAAAAACGCGCTAATCTTCAAACAGGCCAATCACGTTATGACACCTCTTCATCTTCTTCACAAAACCTGGTTCGATTACCTGCAGATTTTGTTCCACAGGAAGATTCGTAGCATCTCTCAAAAATTCCCCCTAGGCCATATAAACGCAGGCTAAGAGTACCACTGTACTCGTCTCACTCCCCTGAACTCATCCATGGCCATTGTTGGCCTTGATTTTGCCTGCAATTAAAACGCCTAAAAAAACATATGCAAGAAACCTAGGTTCTGGGTAGGGGGTTAGAGGCCACAAAAATCAAATCAAATAATGCAGAATCAATGTAAATTACATGGTGAGTATGAATGTGCAAACCATTTGGCAAAAAGATGCAAGGAAAGTGTTTTACGATTTCATGTGCAGAGGCAATCTCAAGAACACTTGCAGCGTGTTATGGACAAAGGATTTGCTTGGTTTTGATCCCTACAGCTTCACAGGATATCAGGCAAGGGTGCTACGTTTTTCTTTTGGTCTGAATTGGCCTCCAAGGTTGTTTTTGATCTCACCCTTTTCAAGTTTTTCACCAAATTGGTATGGCCGTTTCTGCAAGGTTTTATGCGTTTTTTAGTGTGTGCAGAGTTTTTTATCTGCTCTTCACCTGTGTGCAGCAGGGTTTCGTGTCCTTTTGTTTATGAGCAGCTGTTTTATATAGGCAAGGAAATTAGGTCAACAAATGTGTATCAAATCTTGGTCCATTATGATGAAGAGATTTGATTTGATTTCTTCATAAAGACTTGCTATATTTGATTCAATCAGGTGCCAGTCTGTTTTCAGGCGTTACTGCCAGCCTGTTATGAGCTGTTTGAGCCTCCAATATGATGGAAATTAAAAGCTGACTTACCCCTTCGAATTTGCTCTCTTCGATTGCTTCAAAGTCCTCATTCGAACTACTCCAGTCACAACCCCTTCGATTGAGACTCCCGCTGCTTCGATTGCATATTTGCAAGGGACACATGCCATTGTGAACATTGGGTATTCTGGACAGGTTAGGATATGTGTTATTGCTTAGTCATGCCAGCCTACTTCCTTCCTTCGAATCTGCCTTCTTTTCCAGCTTCAAAGTCCAATTCGAATCTGTTTAGAACATTCCCTATTAGACAACTTCGACCAGCCCTTGGCCTTATGATGAGTCTGAATTCTGATTCGAAGTGTCCAGAACTTCCTTCATCAGAGTATCTTAGATCAAGAGAAACTCTGCACTGAAATTCCATTCGAAGGTCATTTCGTTATGATGTTCTGATTGAGGTACAGTATGAGGTTCCAGTCGAAGGACCCTCTGAAGTACTAGTCGAAGCATTGTGAAATTGACTTGGTCGAAGGAGGTCCAGCGCTCAATCAAAGACTTGCACACCAAGGCTTGATCGAAGGAGGTCCAGCGCTCAATCAAAGTGTTTGTCCTTAATTCCAGTCGAAGTGTTGCACACCAAAGCTTGATCGAAGGGTTCCAAACACCTAATCGAAGCTTACTAATCAAATCCTGATCGAAGAGTGCCAAATGCCCAATCGAAGACTGGTGAACCAAAACCTGATCGAAGCGTGCCAAATGCCCAATCGAAGACTGGTGAACCAAACCTGATCGAAAGGTTCCAAACGCCTAATCGAAGCCTTTTCCCAGATGCCAATCGAAAGACACTTCAAAAAACTTTATTTTTGTTAGGTAAGTGTTTGTGACTAACTATGTAAGGGAAGACCTTTGGAAACATGAGAGGGCAAATTTTGGGGTACAACAGTTGCCCCTGTTCAATTTTCTTAAACCTGAGGATGTAGATTGGCTTGCGTGCCTTTCGTAATCCGAAGGTGGAAGATGATTGAACACTAGAGTGCCCAGAAATTTGCACTTGCATGGTGTAGAATCAACATTGTGATGGTCGGGAATGGGCTTACAGATGCCATTTGGAGATTGTTGGTAGGAGGATGGGCTTATAGATGCCATCTGCAGGAGTGTCGATCGCATAAGAGATTCCTTAGCGAGAACTTGCATACCTGAGAAATAAAGATGGTCTTCCTGGCTTGTTACAGGTGTTGATCTTCAATCTCTTTGTGTAGATAGTTTTCCTGGCTTGTTACAGGTATCAGTCGTCCACAGGTAGTTTTCCTGGCTTGCTACAGGTATTCAATTGGGACTTGAAAAGGTTGGTCGAGGAGATAGCTGTCCTGGCTGGTTTCAGGTATTAATCTCTGACCTGAGAAAGAAAGATGGTCTTCCTGGCTTGTTACAGGTATTAATCTTCAATCTCTTCATGTAGATAACTTTCCTGGCTTGTTACAGGTATTAATCTACAATCAGTCGTCCACAAATATTTTTCCTGGCTCGTTTCAGGTATTAATCCGGAACTTGAAAAAGGTTGATGGTAGCCTCTTCTGACGGGGTGTCTCCTTTGACGAGTTGTCTCTATTGACAGGTTGTCTCTTTTGACGGGTTTGGCCACAGAAAAATCTTTAGGAGTCGACTTAACTGATTTTGTCTCCATTGACATGTTTCGCCTCAGAAAAATCTTTAGGAATCGATTTAACTGACTATGTCTCCATTGACATTCTTCGCCTCAGAAAAATCTTTAGGAATCGATTTAACTGACTTTGTCTCCATTGACTGAATTGGCCTCAGAAAAATCTTTAGGAATCGATTTAACTGGTTTTGTCTCCATTGACTGAATTGGCCTCAGAAAAATCTTTAGGAATCAATTTAACTGGTTTTGTCTCCATTGACTGAATTGGCCTCAGAAAAATCTTTAGGAATCGATTTAACTGGTTTTGTCTCCATTGACTGAATTGGCCTCAGAAAAATCTTTAGGAATCGATTTAACTGATTTTGTCTCCATTGACTAGCTTTGCTTCGGAAAAATCTTTAGGAATCGATTTAACTGATTTTGTCTCCATTGACTGGCTCCGCCTCAGAAAAATCTTTAGGAATCGATTTAACTGATTTTGTCTCCATTGACTGGCTTTGCCTCAGAAAAATCTCTAGGAATCGATTTAACTGACTTTGTCTCCATTGACATGCTTTGCTTCAGAAAAATCTTTAGAAATCGATTTAACTGGTTTTGTCTCCATTGACTGGCTTTATCTCAGAAAAATCTTTAGGAATCGATTTAACTGATTTTGTCTCCATTGACATGCTTTGCTTCAGAAAAATATTTAGGAATCAATTTAACTGGTTTTGTCTCCATTGACTGGCTTTATCTCAGAAAAATCTTTAGGAATCGATTTAACTGATTTTGTCTCCATTGACATACTTGGGAATTCAACTGCATCTTTCCTGAAAGGTAAAGGTCAGTCATATGCAATGCATGATATGGATCAAGCAATGATGTTCTCAACATAAATGAGATTGTATGGTATGATGCGTTTATGCATGTATCATGATGTATGGAAATGTAATGTTTTAGCTGGGGAAAATAAATCCCAAACGGCTGCTGGAGAGTAAAGTTGAGTTCTTCGTTTCCGCTGGGGATGATGAACGAAGATGATTGTGAGAATAAACTTGTAGGAGAAGAGAACTCCGTCGGGGAATAAGCTGATGAAGAGATTACTCTGCGGGGAATTACTCTGTGGGGAATTACTCTGTGGGGAAGAGATGTTCCGTTGATGATTTTAACGATAACTCCGCTGGGGATTCCATTGATAAGCTCTGTTGGGGATTTTGATGATGAACTCCGCTGGGGATAGATTACCGTTGCTGGTGATATTGAATCTGTTGAGGATAGAAGTCCTGCTTGGGGAAAGAAAGAACTTCGCTGGGGATGATCTTTCAGTTGCAACTTGCTGAGGATAACCCAGTTAGACTTTTGTGAGGATAACCTTCTGAATTTGGCTGGGGGGATTTATTTTGTACTTCGCAGGGGATAAGCTTCCAGAATCTATTGGGAAGATGATTCAACTCCATTGGGGAAACTTTTTTAGACTGCGCTGGGGAAACGGCTCCACTAGGGGTATCTTGTATTCCGCCGGGGAACATTCTTATATTCTGTTGGGGATATTAAGACTGCCGGGGATACTCTTATGCTTGCTGGGGAATATCCTTATACTCCGCTGGGGAATATTAAGACCTTCTGGGGATACCCAATCTTTTTAAGGCTAATGATAGACCAACTCTGCTTGGGGGAGAGTATTGCTGATTCATTCATAGTTGCAAGTCTCAGTTGAGAGAGCTATCATTACTATCTTACTCTGCAGGGAGTGAAAGTATCTTGGTCACATTCTTCAGCTGAACTTACCTTGGTACCTTGGTAGACAGAGCAACTAGACCACTCAGACAATTCTTATTGCCCCTACTTCTGATATCACCCGTAATTAGTCCTTTGTTTCGCATGTAAATATTTATGAGCAGCAATTAATGTCAAATGCATATATAAAAAATGACATTGGACGTTCTTTGCAAAACAAAACAGATAAAGGAAAAACAGTTTTGAAATTTGTCTGAAAATGAATTTGTATAGATTTTGAAGTTTGCCTGTAAATAGGCGCTTTTGTACAAGAGGCTAACGTCCTAGTAGGAGGACGCCACCGAACAAATAGGATTTCTACAATTTGTAAAAAGAAAACAAAACAACTATGTGAATAATCCCACTGGGTTCCAACTCTGTTATCGCCTTTATATCCTCAAGCATCTCATCACTTTGCTGCTTAATTGGAGATGAATATGATTGATCGGTGCCGTCTGAGCCTGATAGTTGATACCGAAGTCTGGATGCAGGGTGATCCAATGAGACATAGTGTTACGCTTATCCCTAACTTTTTCCTGGACCGCCCTTTCGGGTTTTCAGTCCACCAGGATACCCCTTTTTGCCCAAGCCGCCTTTTCAGGTTTTCGACTTGCCGGGTGTACAGATTATTTATTTATTTATTTATTTTTATCCCTTATTTTTTCCCGAACCCTTTTGGTTCGCCGGGAAGCCCTTATTTTTTGCTTAGGCCAGTCAACCTAGCGGGTCTTTGATTAGGCGTAGTATCTTTTTACTATGTCTGCATTGACGGGGTGAGGGAGGTCGTCACCATCCATGGTGGTTAGAATCATCGCTCCTCCTGAGAAGATGTTCTTAACCACAAATGGCCCTTCGTAAGTAGGGGTCCATTTGCCCCTGGGATCACCTTGAGATAGAATGATGCGCTTGATTACCAGGTTCCCGACTTGATACTCTTGTCGTCTGACTTTCTTGTTAAATGCCTTGATCATTCGTTTTTGGTACGTTTGACCATGACAAATAGCAGTAAGTCTCTTTTCGTCGATTAGATTCAGTTGATCAAATCGGGTCTGGATCCAGTCGTCTTCGCTCAAGCCTGCATCTTTCATGATCCGAAGAGAGGGTATCTGAACTTCAATGGGCAAGACTGCCTCCATGCCATAAACCAAGGAAAAGGGTATTGCCCCTGTTGACGTCCGTGCTGAGGTACGGTACCCATGAAGAGCAAATGGTAACATCTCGTGTCAGTCTTTGTAGGTCACTGTCATCTTATGCACAATCTTCTTAATGTTCTTATTTGCCGCTTCGACAACCCCATTCATCTTCGGCCGGTAGGGAGAAGAGTTGTGGTGCTGTATTTTGAATTGCTCACAGAGCTCAGTAATCATCTTGTTGTTAAGATTGGTACCATTATCCATAATGATCCTCTCTGGTACGCCGTATCGATAGATCAGGTTGTGCCGAATGAACCGTGCCACGACGTTCTTGGTTACCGTAGCAAAGGAAGCTGCTTCAACCCACTTTGTAAAGTAATCAATCGCTACCAGGATGAAGCGATGCCCGTTGGACGCCGTAGGTCTGATCTCGCCGATCATATCAATGCCCCACATTGCAAAAGGCCAAGGTGCTGTCAAGACATTCAGAGGAACTGGAGGAATGTGCATCTTATCAGCATAGACCTGGCACTTGTGACATGTCCGAGAATGCTGATGACAGTCGGCTTCCATTGTGGACCAATAATATCCTGCCCGAAGGATTTTCTTTGCCATGGTATGTCCACTGGAATGAGTTCCGAAAGTACCTTCATGCAGCTCTGCCATGATCCTTTCTGCTCCAATCTTATCCACACAGCGCAGTAAGGTTGAATCATGGTTACGTTTGTAGAGAATGCCATTGCTGATGAAGAACTTTGCCGCGAACCTTCTCAGAAACTTCTTGTCATTAACAGATGCACCCTCGGGGTATTCTTGAGCTTCAAGGTACCTCTTCACTTCATGATACCAAGGTTTTTCTGTTACCTCTTCGGTCTCAAGATCACAGCAATGTGCATGTTCATCCAATTTCCAAATAATGATCCGGGGGGCCTCGTTGTCCCATTTGACTTTGAACATAGAAGACATCGTAGCTAACGCGTCCGCCAACTGATTCTCCTCTCTTGGGAAGTGTTCAAAGGTTATCTCCTCGAAATGGGGGAGCAACGTCAATACATACTCCTTGTAAGGAATAAGATTTGGGTGTTTCGTATCCCACTCTCCTTTGATCTGACTGATCACGAGAGCGGAATCTCCGAAGACACTCAGAAACTTAATCCTTAGGTCAATTGCAGCTCGAAGACCCAGAATGCATGCTTCATACTCCGCCATATTGTTGGTGCAGTTGAAACATAGTCGGGCGGTAAGTGGAGTATGTGAGCCTTTAGGAGATATGATCATAGTGCCAATGTTGTTGCCCAAAGCGTTCGAAGCTCCATCAAAATGCATAGACCATCAGGATCCTTCCTCAGGTCCTTCATCCGGTCCAGGTATTTCACAATCAGTTATCAACATGATATTCTCGTCCGAGAATTCAAAGTTTATAGACTGGTAATCATCCACTGCCTGATGTGCCAAATGGTCTGCCAATACGCTTCCCTTGATTGCTTTTTGAGTTGTGTACTGGATGTCATACTCAGTCAAGATCATTTTCCATCTTGCTATTCTTCCGGATAAGGCAGGCTTTTCGAAGATATATTTGATTGGACCCATCTTTGAAATCAATAGAGTAGTGTGAGTCAGCATATACTGTCTCAGCCGGCGAGCAGCCCATGCCAAAGCGCAACAATTTTCTCAAGCAGTGAGTATCGGGTCTCACAGTCGGTAAACTTTTTGCTAAGGTAATAAATAGCATGCTCTTTTCGGCCAGACTCGTCATGCTGCCCCAGCACACACCCCATTGAGTTGTCAAGTACTGTTAAGTATAAAATCAGAGGTCTCCCTTCAACTGGTGGCATAAGAATAGGTGGCTCCTGGAGATACTCTTTGATTCTTTCGAAAGCGGCCTGGCATTCATCGTTCCAACGTACCACTTGATCTTTCTTCAGTAGCTTGAAGATTGGCTCACAAGTAGCAGTTAGGTGCGAGATGAATCAGGCAATGTATTCAGACGTCCTAGAAAGCCTCTGACCTCTTTCTCTATCTTGGGGGCTGGCATCTCTTGTATAGCTTTCACCTTGGAAGGGTCTACTTGAATACCTTTGTCGCTCACGACGAAACCGAGCAGTTTGCCGGACCTCACCCCGAAGGTGCACTTGTTCGGGTTCAACCTTAGTTTGTACAACTTCAAACGGTCAAACAGCTTCTGTAGATGGTCAAGGTGTTCCTCCTCAGTTTGGGACCTTGCAATCATATCGTGGACGTATACTTCAATCTCATGATGGATCATGTCATGAAACAAAGCAACCATGGCACGCTGATATGTTGCCCCAACATTTTTCAACCCAAAAGGCATGACCTTGTAACAAAAGGTACCCCATTGAGTAACAAAAGTGGTCTTCTCCATGTCTTCAGGAGCCATCTTGATTTGGTTATAGCCGGAGAAACCGTCCATAAAGGAGAATACCTTGTGCTGAGCAGTATTGTCAACCAGGACGTCGATGTGAGGCAGAGGGAAGTCATCCTTAGGGCATGCCCTGTTCAAATCCCTGTAGTCAACACACATTCTGACCTTATCGTCTTTCTTCGGCACTGGAACCACATTGGCAACCCACTGAGGGTAAGAAGTTACTGCTAGAAAACCGGCGTCAAACTGTTTCATAACCTCAGCCTTGATTTTCTCGGACATCTCTGGGCGCATACGGCGAACCTTCTGTTTTACGGGATGGCAGTCTTCCTTGGTAGGCAGGCGATGAACCACAATGTCGGTATCCAACCCAGGCATATCTTCGTAAGACCAGGCAAAGATTTCCACGTAGTCATGCAGCATCTAAATCAACCGCTGTTTCACACTAAGCTCCAGATTTGCACCGATCTTGACTTCCTTTTTGTCTGTCTCAGTACCCAGATTCACTGTTTCCACTAGCTCTTCATGTGGCTGAATGACCCTCTCTTCCTGGAGTAGCAGTCTTGCAAGTTCACCAGGCACTTCGCAATCATCTTCACCTTCGTCTTCGACTAAGTTGATCGGATTTTCGAAGTCATAACTTGCAGTAGCAGAGTCGTTACCCGTGAGATCCAGAGTGGATTGAGACTGGGTAACAAAAGTAATAGGGATGAAGTCCTTTGCTATCCAGTTGCTTGGTCCACCATTGGTCGTAGGGTAGATCCAGCTGTCGAATTCAGACTCCTCCACGTCATCTTCGATGGCATTTACTCCCGAGTTGCTGATGAACACAAGAGGTCTTCCAATCCTTGCACTACGAACAACCCTTTAAGCTTCTGCAGTGAAACCCAAACCAAACTTGTTAGTATTCTGAGTGAAATCAGGAAGTCGGCCCCATTTTGTACACTCACCCTTCTCAATAACAGCCCGAGCATCCTTTAAAGAAGCCATCTTCATATGAGAATGTTCAACCACATTCTCAACTGATGCCAGTGTCTGAGGAACCTCTTCAAAGTGTTGAAATGGGGTCTCAATGAACTCCCCATCCATTTCTATGTACCGGAACGAGTTGAGGTGGTTGACCAAGTACTCCTCCTCCCCTTGAACTGTCACAATCTTCCCTCTGACCGGGTACTTCAACTTCTAATGGAGTGTTGAGGTCACAGCTCCAGCTTTATGGATCCATGGGCGACCCAGCAAACAAGAATAGGATGGTCGAATGTCCATCATGTAGAATGTAGAATTGAAGACCTGAGAACCAACTTTAATTGGAATATCGACCTCACCATGCACCATCCTTTTAGACCCATCAAATGCCCGGACAACAATGTTACTTGGCTTCAGCTCCAACCCTTTGCAATCCAACCTGTCTAGAGCTTTCTTGGGCAAGACGTTCAATGAGGAACCAGTGTGAACCAACACATGTGCAAGAGTAGTGCCCCTGCATTCAATGGAGACATGCAGGGCATCATTATGGTTCTTCCCTTTAGCAGTCAGATCAGCGTTGGAGAAACCCAAACCATTATCAGCAGTTAAATTGGTCACACAATTGGTAAACTGATCAACTGATGTCTCTTGTGGCACGTGGGCCGTCTTCAGGAAGGTAATCAGAGCCTTGGCATGGGCCTCCGAACACAACAACAGTGATAACATAGAAATCTTGGATGGGGTTTGCCCCAGTTGCTCAACTACATTATAATCACTCTTCTTAATAATCTTCAGAATCTCTTCCATCTTCTGTTTGGAAGCTTCAATAGCGGTTGTCTTTGGCGCCTCCGTCTGGGCAGGCATATCAGTGGTGATCCCTTTGCCCCGAGCGTTAGATTACTCGGCGACAGGGGTAGGACTAAGAACTTGATCAAGAATGGCATTAGGCACACTTGCAGGTGTAATGACAACTGGTCTTCGGGCAGTTGGTGGAGCAATATCGGGTGAGAAAAGTCTACCGCTGCGGGTGACTTTAGCAGGTCTGGTAATGTTGCTGATGCCGGTATCAACATCAAACTCTTGCTTGACTCCAAGAACATAAACTCTGTCCCATAGTGCCAAGGGACAACTTTGTCATAGGTGTATGGAATAGGCCCCGGAACAATGATGATTATGGGTGCAATCTTCTGAACAGGCGTAATTCTGACAGGCTTCCTCGAGGGAGCCTTGGGAGAATTGTTGAAAATGGTAATAATGGAAACTTCTTCAGTAGGGGTGGAAGGAACATCAATCTTCTCAAACAGGATCTCCTTGTTATCCATCAAGTTTTGGATACCTGACTTCAAAGATGGGCAACCAGTAGGTAAAACAGAACACATGTGGCAACCTTCACCACAACCCGGAAATAAACCGGCTAGCAACAGGTTCTTCTTGACAGTCATAAGAGGGGTAACAATATCATCCACGGAAACTACAAACAAGTCTTCCTCTACAGCATTTACTCCATGTTTGGGCATGGGAGCAGTCACAACATTAGGCCTCTCGGGCGCCTCAAACTTAATCTCCTTTGCATCGATTAGGTCCTGAACCTTATTCTTCAAAGCCCAACAATCATCCGTATTATGCCCCGGGCTGTCAGAGTGATAAGCGCAGCAGGCGTTATGATTATACTTTGGTGATTTTGTATTTAAAATCTTCGGAGCCTCTTTTAGAGTCACCAGATTGGCATTCAGCAATTGTGGCAACATCTGAGACAAAGTCATGCTGAGACGAGTGAATTGCCTTCGAGGTCTCTCGCCCCTTTGTTGGTTGTGATGCTGAGGAGCACCAGCAGGTTTTGAAATAACAACCGCGTTGACAGCTTGGCGGTGTTCAGATTTATTCTGTCTTCTTGAACCGTAGACAGCACTGGACTCTTTCTTAAACGGCTTCTTCTCGGTACTCGAGGAGGCACCCTTCTGTATCTTTCCAGCCTTAATACCAGCTTCAATCCTTTAAGCAGTCAAAATAAGATCTGTAAACCCAGCAGAAGAGCTTCCAATCAGATGGTTAAAGAACTAGCCTGACAGGGTTCCCAGAAACATGTCAACAAGCTCACGATCAACCAAAGGTGGTTGCACCCTTCCGGCAAGGTCTCTCCATTTTTGAGCATACTCTTTAAATCCTTCACCCGTCCCTATTGACATACCCTGGAGTTGGGTACGCGTAGGAGCAAGGTCGGAGTTATATTGATACTGCCTATAGAATGCACTAGCCAGATCTTCCCAACTACGGATACTGGCTCCATCCAGCTGATAGAACCACTCAAGCTGAGTCCCTGAGAGACTGTCTTGAAAGAAATGGACCCACAAGTTCTTGTCAGCAGTGTAAGGCTGGATCTTCCTTACATATGACCAGAGGTGCAGCTTTGGACAGGAAGCTCCGTCATACTTGGCAAAGGCAGGTGCCTTGAACTTATGGGGAATCACCATCCCAGATGATAGACCCAGATCTCCGAAGTCCAGACCGGGCACGTTCTGTATCTCCATAGCGCTCAAGCGGTCTTCCAGTTGTTTGTACTTATCCTCAGCAGGAGGATACTGTTCTTCATCATAGTCTGCCTCGTTGTCGGAGACCACAGGGCTAGGAGCCCTCCTTTCTTGTGGACTGTCTTTCCCTCCAAATGAGGTGGTCAGATCAACTTCATTTTGCAGCCTGTTTCCAAACCTGCGTCCAGTGTTGAACATGACGGTCCTCTTTTTCTTCTTCTTCCTCTCTTTCAGAATCAGGGTCTTCAGGTCCTGCTGACCCTTAGCTAGACTCATGACCAACTCTTGAAATTGGGCATTCTGGGCCTGGAGGGCCCTGATAGCTTGCTCGGTTGAAGGTTCAGTAGACATGATGATTAAATAAACAGCGAAGAAGATAAGAGACCTGTACCGGCGGACCTGTTATGCAATGATATGTATGATATATGTATGCAATGTTTTCAAGGATCTCGCGGGGTAAACAAGAATCTGTTAGAATCTGAATCTGGTAGCTTGACTGAAGGAACTTCATGTTGCTGAGAGTCCTTCTTCAAGAGTCAAGCTCACCATATCGAGTGGGTCATAGCCCCTGACTCAAGTCATCATGTTTTGATTTCCAAACGACTTTGGCTAGAGGAAAATAAATCCCCTTTACCCTTTGCTGGACAATTAATTTACCATAACCTGCATCACAAGCCCTTGAGATCCTTGAAATGGTTAAGGAAAATGCTATGGTATGATGTTATGATGTGTATGCTATGCGTTTAAGCAAAAGTGTGAGGTGATGTAAGTAAACCATGCAATAAGTCCAAATTATTGGATAAGGACTGTAAACAAGACCTGCAAGGAAACCATGTTGTCGGATAACAAGAATGTGCAAGTAGTTCAAGTTTGAAGGCACACAAGACACACAAGTAGCCTTAAGTTTAGGCTGGCATGGAGTTTCATAGGTAAGTACCCTCTTGAGTTTAGTTGGCTCAAAACCTGTCCTATAAATAGTAACTGGGTTCTAAGGAGCTCAATATCATTGGATTGTTTTCTATGTTCATCGTTTTGGTTTAGCCACTGAACTAGCGACCAAAATATTCCAAGAAAACAATCCTCAATGAGTGTAGTATCGAGTATCTACCAACTTCGGACTGCACCAAAGTCGGTCATCTCACTACCCCTAAAAGGCCAAGATGGTCAAGTAAGGTTCTAGGTCATTAGTGCTTAGTGACATCACTCAACGGCCCCGTACTCTCCTTGACTTAACTCAAGGGTTACCGATACTCACAAATATGTCACACTAATATAGCTATTACTTCAACCATGTCGGTATACCCCACACAGTTTCCACAATGTATTGCTATCTATGAATGTTTCCCAAATCCGGGTTAGGATTTACAGAACTCCAATACAAGCCTACAAAATCAAAAGCATACAAAGCATTACAATTGAAAACACAAGTGATCTAATCCTAAGGTACACCTCACTTATAAATTCCCCAGCAGAGTTGCCAGTTCTGTGATCAGTGGGAATGAGAACTGACTATTTTGGAATGCTGGTTCGCGTTTGCGTTTGTTTTCGCAAAATGTCGCGGTAAGCAAGAGTCGCCACCATCTTTTATTTTATCCAACAAGGAAAGGACAAAAGCACATAAAAATTCCTTTTCGAGATGTTTCTCGGGTTCGGGAGTTGGATTATAGAAAGGGAAGGTGTTAGCACCCTTTTTATCCGTGGTTATCCACGGGCTCTTAGGTACTTGCTCACTATGTTTTCAAAAGTTTGCTTTTCTTTGTGATTGTGGGTTTGAAAAGAGTTTTCGTTCGAAAGAAGTGTAAGTGCGAAAAGTTTTTGTTTTTGTTTTTGTTTTCAAAAGAGCAAGTACTTAAGAACATCTACCTACTCAAAAAGGAATTAAACTGTGCAAATATGCTTTAGACAGTGCTATCCCACTATTGAGGAGTAGGTAGCACCGTCGTTGGAGTTTTTCGGGTCAATTCGATTTTAGGGATGTATGGTCACTAAAGCAACGTTAGGACGCCTTAGCGGTAACCCTAATGTCTTAGATCATTTTTCCGAGGCAACCGTTTCGAGGCAACTTATGATCTTGGGACAAAAGGATGACCTCTAAAACATCCTATACTTAATGACCATGTTCGAAGCAACCAAGTGAGGCGTACCCTAGGAGTGGCATGTGCAAGTGTGTCAATTTTCAATTATGTTATCTTTACATGTCATGGTGAGCTACTGTTGATTTTACGTTAAGATAGATCTTGTCATGCATAGCCTATTATTCATACATCTAACAGTTAATAGTTGCGGAAAATAAAGCTAAGCTATTACAAGGCGTCAGGTATTTACATCGCCAAAGACAAACCCTTAAAATTAAATGCGAAAAATAAATAAAAACGGTAAATAAAGTCCTAAGTTAAAACTATTACATCCTCGGAGCAATTACACAAATATAGATCAAAAAATAATACGCGCGAGAAAAGTTAAATCAAATTGTCCTTTAGGGTGTTGACCCTTTTTATTTAAAGAAATCATATTTTTGGTCTTTTTTGAATTAAGAATCAAGTCTAAATTAATAATGGAATTAAAGAAAATATTTTTTGGGTTTTTATTTTAATTAAAGAAATAAAATTAGAATGGCAAAAACATTAAAAAAACCTAATTCTAAGTCAATTTTAATTTATTGTAAAAATGTTAAGATTAAACCTAATTAAAAAAACTAAATTAATTGGTTAATAGTTTATTTACAAAAATAAAACAGTGAAGTAAATAAGTATTATTTTTTGTTATCTCTGATTTTTTTATGAAAAATTGAGGGTTGATTAATTAACAATAAAAATAATGAAAACAAATTAAATAAAGAAAGAAAATAGAAAAGAAGTAAACCAAAGGGGGGGGGGGGTTGGACCCCAAATCAGGAGGTTTGGTCAGCATTTTCTTGGCCCAAACATATTCCAGCCTGCTTTGACTTTTCATATTGCATGTGCGCTGGTTGACCGGGGTTCATGGTGAACCTCATCCTGGACCACTGGATCTGGATCTGGAACCACCTGGCACGTTGAGATCTGAGGACGTATGGGAGTCCCTGCCTGAAGCGCTGTATGTGAATACCTGAAGGAAAAACACAACAAAGTTTTGGTGGACCTGGGATTCGAATCCAGGTCCCAAGGAGTCTTGCACTAACGCGTTCACCAACCAGCCAGTTTGTTCAATTTGTCATTGGAATAAGAAATAAATAATATATGGGAAAACTAATGAATATGCTGGAAAATAAGAAAAAACGCGCTAATCTTCAAACAGGCCAATCACGTTATGACACCTCTTCATCTTCTTCACAAAACCTGGTTCGATTACTTGCAGATTTTGTTCCACAGGAAGATTCGTAGCCTCTCTCAAAAATTCTCCCTAGGCCATATAAACGCAGGCTAAGAGTACCACTGTACTCGTATCACTCCCCTGAACTTATCCATGGCCATTGTTGGCCTTGATTTTGCCTGCAATTAAAACGCCTAAAAAAACATATGCAAGAAACCTAGGTTCTGGGTAGGGGTTAGAGGCCACAAAAATCAAATCAAATAATGCAGAATCAATGTAAATTACATGGTGAGTATGAATGTGCAAACCATTTGGCAAAAAGATGCAAGGAAAGTGTTTTATGATTTCATGTGCAGAGGCAATCTCAAGAACACTTACAGCGTGTTATGGACGAAGGAAATGCTTGGTTTTGATCCCTACAGCTTCACAGGGTATCAGGCAAGGGTGCTACGTTTTGCTTTTGGTCTGAATTGGCCTCTGTGATACGGTGGGAGAATTGACTTGAGGTTTTGCGTTTGTTTTCGCAAATGTTTCAGTTGAGCAAGAGTCGCCATCGACTTTTTATTTTATCCTAAGGAAAGGTTAAAAAGCACAGGAAAAACCTTTGAGATGTTTTCTTGGGTTCGGGGAGTAGATTATAGAAAGGGAAGGTATTAGCACCCTTTCTATCCATGGTTATCCATGGGCTCTTAGTTACTTTCTTAGATCACTTGCCTTTGCTTTTCAATTGTTTGAAATGGTGCTTTGTGTGTGTGGTTTTGAAAATGTTTTGAAAAAGATGCCTTGTCTAGGCAACCATTGTAACAATTCTTGTTTGAATGTTTTACATGGGTGTTTGTCTTTTTGAAAAGATGTTTCAATGTTTTTGAAAGTTTGTTTTGAAGTTGTGTTGTGATGTGTGTTTTGAAAAATGGCAAGGATGGTTTTGCAAGTTTGGTCAAGTAACCAAGAGCTATCTACCCTAAATTTCTCAAAGATTTTTCTCATGTTTTAACCCTTTTAACAGTGTTGTTTCACCATTGTATTTGGTGAACAACCTTGTGTTAGGATGTTAACGGGACAGGCGCGGGTCATATTTTAGACCATGAATGCAATAGTGTCAAGTGTCTTTGGCAATTTTCTTGAGGGACTTGATCATTTTGTTTTAGGCAACAAGATAGCGTCATCGAGGGACTATGATCATTTTGTTTGTTTTTGTTTTGTTTTGTTTTGCCAAAGTACTTGACATGCAAACATGGCCCATTTTTGAAGGCAACAAGTGGAGTAACCCTAGGGGTGCAAGTGTGCATTGTGTTGTTTTTCATGCATGTTTATCTTGAATTAGGTCAAGCTATTTGTTGATTGTTTTTGCATACAAACCCTAAGTCTCTAATCATGGCATAATTGAAAGCTTTTAAATGCGAGAATTTAAATGCTAGGCTATTACAACAAGATATAGGGAGGGGGTGCAAGTTTGCATTTGGGGATATTTGACAAGGAAATAAAATCTAAGTTATTACAACCATATCGAATGTATAGGATACAAATATTTAATTATACAATATTTAAATAAAATCCAATAAATAAATAAGAATGTATTATGCACAAAATGATTTTTTATGTATGTAAAAAGGTTTCATGTTTGACGTATAAACAAAATAAAAAAGGTCATTTTTGATTATTTTTATGGTTTAGGGCAAAACCCTAATTTTTTGGATAAATAACATTTTTTTTATTAAGTGTATACAATATATGTTAATTATATACAAAAAAAAATGAAAAGTATATTGTAAAAAGTATTTTTGATGTCAAATGTTAAATAAAAATAAAAATGTATTATTTCTATATTTTTGTCCTAAATATTTAATAAAATATGTATATATATATATATATATATATATATATATATATATATATATATATATATATATATATATATATATATATATATATATATATATATATATATATATATATATATATATATATATATATATATATATATATATATATATATATATATATATATATATATATATATATATATATATATATATATATATATATATATATATATATATATATATATATATATATATATATATATATATATATTAAATATATTAAATATGCTAAGTATATATAAAATAAAATGTTAATTATTTATAAAAAATGTATATTCAAGAAAATGTTTTCAAAATGTAAATAAAAAATAATAACTAAAAAATTTATATTTTTGTATTATTTTTTAGGGTTTTAAATAAAAAGGTTTTTATATTATTTACATATATATGTTTAAAAAGTAAATAAATGCCAAATAAATGCAAAAAAAGTGGAAAAAATATTTTTAATGTTTTTTGTGTTTGGACAAAAAATATCAAGTCAGAATAAAAAATAAAAAGTAAAAAATGATAAATATTTCACACAATGGGCCAGGGGGTGCAAAACTAAGAAAAGGGTGCAAAAAGTGAAACTGACTCAGGCCCATCCCAAGTCAACACCTTCTTCAACCTCCAGCATCTGTTTGAAAAAAACGCACGCCTCCTTGTTCATCATACTAACTTTTGATTCTTTGATCCTTTGACAAATCTTACAACATGAAACTTGTAGAGCTTGAAGCCACGATTTCAACCATATAAAGCATTAAATCTAACTCTAAGAAACCAGGGAGAATTTCTTCACCCCCAATTTCTGACCTAATTTTTATTCAATGTTCATGGTTAAAATTCTCACAGCATACTTAATATAAATGAAAAGTAATCATATGTATGGCTTCAGGGCTATGAGTAGAGCATGTTTCATTCACAAACCTAAGCCTAACTCTTCCTAGATTAAGAGATAGAAGTCCATGGTTTTACCTGTTTCAGCTTGAATCGTGTACAGCAATATGGCCAACTTCAATGGAGTTTGAGCTTCTGTATAGCTTGCCTGAAGTCCAAGGAAGCTTCTCCAACACCTAGCTTGCTTTGAATCACTCTGAATCTTGCTATGGAAGTTCACCTGCAAAACTGAAAAATGAAAATGGCAGATGAGGTTAGGGGTGTTACAGCTGGAGTTTAGGGCTTGGAATAGTTTCAGTGGATGGTATGGAATGTGTTTGGACAAGCTTGAGCAAAAACGCACGAGCAAACTGTGTTGTGCAACTCAATCTGCAGGGATGCCCTGTTTTTTGCAGCAAAATGGTGATTTGGTGAATGAGGAGGTATGAGGGGTGGAAGGGTCGTGCCTTAGGTCAGTTTTGATATGTGGAAGCTGTGTACAAAGTTTGTTTTTGCTTATGCTTGCAGGAAGTGAGAGTTGGTTTAGTTTTGCAAGGTTTCTTCTCCTGTAAGCAAAGAAATGTCAAGTTGTGATATAGGCCTGTACAAGGCTCTCAAGCATGCTGCAGCACTTTCTCTTGATCAGTGGGATTTGTCTACCAAACTTTGCCTCAAAGATCTGGCTTGTACTTCAAAGATCATGTAACTTGACATAAAGTGTTACTTTTCCAAAATGGCAAATTTGCTTTTTCTAATTAAGGATTAGTTTAGCATGTAATGTCCAAATGGATGAAATAATACCTTAATACAATGGTTTGATATTTAATTAAGGTGTGTAAAACTGGTTTTGAGGCCTGCAAGCTAGTATTGTACAAGCTGATTTGAAAATGCAAGTTGTGATGAACATGCCTTGGCCATGAACAAAAGTGAATTTTGCCCAACTTTGTGAATTCGATTCTCTCTAACCACAAGGGTGTTTGAGAAGTTCTTGGACAATTTGGAAAGCTTGGAATGCGTACTACAATCCATCTTTGTAATGCAACTTGAAATTCCAAGTGGAAACATGTGAAAAATGGCCAAGAAGTTGGACAAAAATCCTGCCTAGGATAGGGCAAAATTTCTCTAAGTTAAGAATGTTTTGTACCCTTGTTCCAAAAATCATAACCTGAGCTACAAGCTTCCTTTGAGAAAACTTTGTGAATCAAAGTTGTAGATTTTTAAATGGAATATAACTTTCATGTTTCAAGTTTTGTTTGAATCCATTTGCATCTTGGTGAAAAAATGGGACAAAGTTAGGAAAAAATAAGAAAATTTCATAACTTAGAAAATTTCTAAGTTATGAATTTTTTTCATTTTAAACCCTAATTTGCAATTTTGGGTTTCTTGATGAACAAGTTTCATAATTTGACATGTCTTGATGAAAAATGAATCTTGGCACTTGATTTTGACCAAAAAGTCAAAGTTTGACTTTTCAGTATACAGTCAAATTTTGATCAGTTGACTGAAAAATTCATCTGTCAATCCTATGCATTTGAGATCTTTTGAACTTGTTGAATGGGTCAAGACAATGCCATTGAGTCCTTGAGTCCATATATGAGCTTGGTTTGCCATTGGTTAGGTCAAACAGTCAAAATTGCCTTTGTGAAGTCAAAACCCTAAAAATGACCATTTTGCCCTTTTGGTGATCTGATAAAATTTCTTGTGGAATTGTGATCCAAACCTGACAAAATGGTTCATGTGAGTTCATTATGTTTATGTGGGTCAAAAATCATGAGGTTTGATTGTCAATTGGCCACAGTTGACTTTTTCCCCAATACAGTTGATTTCTAGGTCAACTGTCCAATTGACTGGGCAAAGATTGGAATCAAGGCTTGAAACTTGGTATGGATAAACTTGTAAGTCCAACATGAAGCATGAAAGTCACTTTGGTCCTTTTAGGTAAAAAAATCCTTGTGCAAACTCAAACCCTAATTTGGGTCAACAGTGCAAGGATGGGTCTTGAGCAGAGCAAACCCTAACTTGATCTTGAGCTCCAAGAGTCTTGTGGTGAGAAAATGTTGATGAAATGAGAGGGTAAATTTTGGGGTACAACAGTTGCCCCTGTTCAATCTTCTTGCACCTGAAGAGTTAGATTGGCAAGATTGCCTTTCGCGACTCGAAGGTAAAAGGAGATTGGACACTAGAGTGCCCTTAAATTTGCACTCATCAAAACATGGATGCGAGAATGGGCTTAGAGATGCCATTTGGAGATGGGCTTAAAGATGCCATCTGGAGATGTGGCAGAATCTTTTCGGGGGATGGGCTTAGAGATGCCATCTGGAATGTTTGTTGAATTGTATGTCGTTGATGAATGAGTGAGTATCAGAAAGGTATCCATGTTTGGAATATCTCTGGACCGGGGGTCTGAATAAGCAATAGATTGACATCCGTGTTTGGAGAATCCGTAAACTGTTTTCTTGGAGTTGAATAAGTAATAGATCAGCATCCATGCTGGGAAGCGTCCGTAAACTGTTTTCAAAAGTTGAATCTGAACAAGCGATAGATTAACATCCGTGTTTGGAGAATCCGTAAACTGTTTTCAGAAGTCTTGAAGTTGAATAAGCAATAGATCAGCATCCATGCTGGGAAGCGTCCGTAAACTGTTTTCAAAAGTTGAATCTGAACAAGCGATAGATTAACATCCGTGTTTGGAGAATCCATAAACTATTTTCAGAAGTCTTGAAGTTGAATAAGCAATAGATCAACATCCATGCTGGGAAGCGTCCGTAAACTGTTTTCAAAAGTTGAATCTGAACAAGCGATAGATTAACATCCGTGTTTGGAGAATCCGTAAACTGTTTTCAGAAGTCTTGAAGTTGAATAAGCAATAGATCAACATCCATGCTGGGAAGCATCCGTAAACTGTTTTCAAAAGTTGAATCTGAACAAGCGATAGATTAACATCCGTGTTTGGAGAATCCGTAAACTGTTTTCAGAAGTCTTGAAGTTGAATAAGCAATAGATTAGCATCCATGCTGGGAAGCGTCCGTAAACTGTTTTCAAAAGTTGAATCTGAACAAGCGATAGATTAACATCCGTGTTTGGAGAATCCGTAAACTGTTTTCAGAAGTCTGAATCTGAAGCTTATTAATCTTATCCTGAAAAGGGTAAAATATTAGCTGAAATACAAAGTTATGTTGCATGAAATGTATGATGCAATATATGTTATATCAATGTTTATGATATGAATGTAATGAATGCGCATGTAAGCTGATGAGTTGTCTTGCTGAGGATGAATAAATCCTGGATAGCCGGAGATGATAGAATCTTGACTGTTACCGGGGAAAGTGAATCCTTGACTGCTGCAGGGGATTGCAAGAATCTTTTGATCGTTGAAAATGAAAAGTCCTGGGACCACTGTTGGGGAATCAGGAGCTTGGGTTGTATGCCAATCTACTGGGGATTCCTGTTTTGAGGAGATCTTCACTGGGGAATATCTGAATACTCTGTGAGGTATTGAGAATGAGAGTCTTCAATCTGCTTGGGGGACAAGATCTTTAGTTGTTGAAGGATCTTAGGACCACTGTTGGGGGTTTGAAAAAATCCTTGGTGACTCGTGGGGAATGAGGATTCTGATGATCTCTACTGGGGAGTTCAGAACCTCGTAGACTTATGCTGGAGAAGTAAGACTGAGAATCTTCAATCTGATGGGAAGTATCTCTGTGGGGAGAATGTTCACTAATCCGGTTCCGCTGGGGATTGATAGTTGGAAGCCTTAGCTCCACTGGGGATTAACAGTTTTGGCTCCACTGGGGATTTTGAAACTTGACTTTGAGGGGAATTAGATTCTGGAAGGCTCTCTGGCTGGGGAAATCAACTTTGAGAAAGTTTTTATTCTGCTGAGGATCCTGAAGTTTAACTTTGTTTGGGGAATTTGGAGTTTAATTTCGCTGGGGATTCCTTCTGAAAGGGCATCAAGATATATATATGTACCTTCAACCTATCAGCAATCATCTTTCTTGATTTGTAAGAAAATGATTATGTTCAAATGCATATGCCTATTTAACAAAACATTGGACGTTTCTCAAATAAAACATAAGTGTAAAAAAGCAAAAGGAAGACAAAGCAAATTTCTGTATTTGGAAAAGTGTTTGTATTAACTTTTTATGAGTATCTTTGTACAAAGGAGACAGGCATCCTAGTAAGAGGATGTTGTCGTAAAAAATTGAAAATTTTATACAAAAGAAAGATAGCTATGTGTAACAATTCCATGGGATTCCATTCTGTTATAGCCTTCACAACTCTGAATATCTTGTCCATTCACTGCTTCGTCCGCCGATGATTGGATTGATCAGAAGCTCGGAGCTTGTTGATGAAGAGATTGTCTTTAAAGTGATCTGACGAGACATAGTCATACGCTTTAATTCCCTAACTTTTGCCTGAATCGCCCTTTCGGGTTTTCGATCCACCGGGAAACCCTTTTTTGCCCAAGCCGCCCTTTTGGGTTTTCAACTTGCCGGGTGTACAAATTTTTTTGTTTTATCCCTAATTTTTTCCTGAACTGCCCTTTCAGGTTTTCGGTTCACCGGGATGCCCATTTTTGCCCAAGTCGCCCTTTTGGGTTTTCGACTTGTCGGGTCGTTTTATGCGTAGTATCTTTTGACTATGTCTGCATTCGCAGGGTGTGGCAAATCGTCACCGTCCATGGTGGTCAGAATCATTGCACCACCAGAAAATATGCTTTTGATCACAAATGGTCCTTCGTAAGTAGGAGTCCATTTGCCCCTGGGATCACTTTGCGGCAAGATAATCCGCTTGATTACAAGATCTCCGACTTGGTATACTTGACGTCTGACTTTCTTGTTGAAGGCCTTGATCATCCGTTTCTGGTACGTCTGACCATGACAAACAGCTGTGAGTCGCTTCTCGTCGATCAAATTGAGTTGATCAAGTCGGGTCTGAATCCAATCGTCTTCATTCAAACCAGCGTCCTTCATAATCCTTAAAGAAGGAATCTGAACTTCCATGGGTAGGACAACTTCCATGCCATATACCAAAGAAAATGGGGTTGCCCCTGTTGAAGTACGTGCCGTGGTACGATATCCATGCAGAGCAAACGGTAACATCTCATGCCAGTCCTTGTAAGTGACTGTCATTTTCTGAATGATCTTCTTGATATTTTTGTTCGCAGCTTCAACAACACCGTTCATCTTCGGCCGATAGGGAGATGAATTATGATGATAAATATTGAACTGTTCGCATAGAGCAGTGATCATAGTATTGTTCATATTAGTACCGTTGTCTGTAATGATCCTGTCGGGGACACCGTACCGGCATATGAGATTCTACTTGATGAAGCGGGCGACCACATTCTTTGTAACAGAGGCGAAGGAAGCTGCTTCAACCCACTTGATAAAATAGTCAATAGCGACCAAGATGAAACGATGTCCATTGGACGCTGTGGGCTTGATCTCTCCAATCATGTCAATGCCCCACATTGCGAACGGACAAGGAGCTGTCAGAACATTGAGAGGAACAGGAGGAATATGAATCTTGTCGGCATAGACTTGACATTTGTGGCAAGTACGGGAACGTTGGTGGCAATCAGCTTCCATGGTAGACCAGTAATAGCCTGCCCTTAGAATCTTCTTAGCCATCATATGTCCGCTCAAATGGGTGCCAAACGTGCCGATGTGTATCTCAGTCATGATTAACTCTACTTCAGCTCTGTCCACACAATGAAGTAAAACACAATCATGGCTGCGTTTATAGAGGATGTCATTGCTTAGGAAGAACTTGGCCGCAAATCTCCTTAAGAACTTTTTGTCGTTCACGGAAGCTCCTTCAGGATACTCTATAGTCTGGAGATACCTTTTGATTTCATGGAACCAGGGTTGTTCCACTACTTCTTCGGTATTAATGTCATGACAATGTGTAGGTTCGTCCATTCACTCGATGGTGATTTGGGGAGCCTCATTATCCCAGTTAAGTTTAAACATGGAAGACATTGTAGCCAGAGCATCTGCTAGCTGATTTTCTTCTCGCGGGAAATGCTCGAAAGTAATCTGCTCGAAATGAGGCAGCAATGTCAGGACATGTTCTTTGTATGGGATAAGATTAGGATGTTTGGTGTCCCATTCTCCTTTTACTTGACTGATAACCAAAGCCGAGTCTCCAAATACGACCAAAGATTTGATCCCCAGGTCTATAGCAGCCTTGAGACCAAAGATGCAAGCTTCATATTCGGCCATGTTGTTGGTACAGCTGAAACAAAGTCGGGCCGTGAAAGGTGTATGGCAACCTTTTGGGGAAATAAGTATCGCACCGATACCATTCCCAAGTGCATTGGAGGCACCATCAAAGTACAGGGTCCATCGGGATCCATTTTCAGGTCCGTCATACGGTCCATTACCTTCTATGTTGTCCAATGTCATGATGTCCTCGTCCGGGAAGTCGAATCTCATGGATTGATAATCTTTGATAGCTTGATGAGCTAGATGGTCAGCTAGTATACTCCCTTTTATAGCTTTTTGGGTGGTATACTGGATGTCATACTCAGGCAGGATCATTTGCCATCTAGCGATTCTTCCAGATAAAGCAGGCTTCTCGAAGATATACTTGATCGGGTCCATTTTGGAGATCAGCAAAGTGGTATGAGTCAACATATACTGCCTTAGCCGGCGAGCAGCCCATACCAAAGCGCAGTAAGTTTTCTCGAGCAGTGAGTAGCGAGTCTCACAGTCGGTAAACTTTTTGCTAAGGTAATAAATGGCATGCTCTTTTCGACCAGACTCGTCATGTTTGCCCAGTACACACCCCATTGAGTTGTCCAAAACAGTCAGATACATGATTAATGGCCTTCCTTCGATGGGTGGCATAAGAGTAGGAGGTTCCAATAAGTACTCCTTGATCTTATCAAAAGCAGTTTGACAATCATCGTTCCATTCGACTACCTGATCTTTCTTTAATAGTTTGAAAATGGGCTCACAGGTCGACGTCAGGTGAGAGATGAACCTGGCGATATAGTTCAAGCGCCCCAAGAATCCTCTAACCTCCTTTTCAGTACGGGGGGCAGGCATTTCTTGTGTAGCCCTTACTTTTGCTGGATCAACCTCAATGCCCTTGTTACTGACAATAAATTCCAGAAGTTTACCAGACCTAACTCCAAAAGTGCATTTACTTGGATTCAGCCTGAGTTTGTATTCCTTCAACCTGGCAAACAACTTTTGCAAATGTTCAAGGTGTTCTTCTTCCGTTTGTGATCGAGCTATCATGTCGTCTACGTAAACTTCGATCTCATGATGTACCATATCATGAAACAAAGCTACCATGGCGCGTTGATAAGTTGCCCCTGCGTTCTTCAGTCCGAACGGAATCACCTTGTAGCAAAAGGTACCCCATTGTGTAACAAAGGTTGTTTTCTCCATGTCCTCGGGGGCCATTTTAATCTGGTTGTAGCCCGAGAATCCATCCATGAAAGAAAATACTTTGTGCTGAGCCGTGTTGTCAATCAAAATGTCGATATGTGGTAGCGGAAAATCATCTTTAGGGCTGGCCCTGTTCAAATCCCGGTAGTCCACACACATTCTGACCTTGCCGTCTTTTTTGGGAATAGGCACAATGTTAGAAACCCATTGTGGATAGGATGTAACAGCCAGAAAGCCAGCGTTGAATTGCTTCATTACCTCAGCTTTAATCTTCTCAAACATGTAGGGCCTCATTCGACGGACTTTTTGCTTGATCGATGGACATTCTTCTCTTGTAGGGAGACGGTGAACCACGATATCGGTGTCTAACCATGGCATGTCTTTATAAGACCAGGCAAAGATTTCAACGTATTCATTCAACAGCTGTATTAAGAGTTTCTTGACACTAGGTTCTAGATTGGCACCCACTTGTACTTCTTTCTTGTCTTCCTCTGTTCCTAAGTTGACGGTTTCCAACAACTCTTCATGAGGTAAGATGGCCCTCTCTTCTTGTTGTAGAAGTCTGGCTAGCTCTCCCGGTACTTCACAATCTTCGTCGTCTTCGTACTCAGCCTGATTGACCAAATCTTCAGAGTTATTGAAGGATACAACAGAATAGTCACCCATGGAATCCGGAGTGGATGGGTACCTGCATTTGTGAGCGTGGGTGTGCGTAAGGGATAGCCATACTTAAACAAACAAAAATGCAAAAGGAAAGAAAATGAACACAACAGTTTATAAATGAAAAATGTCCAATGATTCATTAAACATGGCATATGATTATGAAGAGAATAAAAAAACCCTTACAAATGGACCTACATGCCCCGGGCAAGGCATGAGGTGAAAAAGTAGTGTGCAGATTGTTTTAGTAATTATTACAGACCAACAGGAAATGTTCGAAAGATAAATTACTGATTAATGAAAGTAATGGGGATGAAGTCTTTCGCATCCCAGTTGTGCAGTCCCCCTTCAATGGTTGGGAAGATCCAACCTTCAATGTTACCCTCTTCGTCTTCGTCTTCTAAAGCATTGATTCAATAAGGAGAAATCTTGATGGGTGTCTTTTCAATTTTGGAGCGACACATAGCTTTTTTCCCCGCAGCGGTAAATCCCAACCCAAACTTGTCTGTCTTTCCCTCCTTCATTGCAGCCTTTGCGTCTTTCAGAGATGCCATCCTGGCCACCTGCTTAGGTACCTCAGCTACTTCCTTTGCTGCCACAACCTCGGGAGAAACTTCCTCGAAGTGTTGAAAGGGTGTTTCGATGAATTCGCCGTCCACTTCCACATACCGAAAGGAGTTCAGATGACTGATCATGTACTCCTCCTCACCGTGTACATTTATGATTTTTCCCTTAACAGGGTATTTCAACATCTGATGTAGAGAAGAAGTGACTGACCAAGCATTATGTATCCACGGCTGTTGTACCCCAAAATTTGCCCTCCCATTTCATCACTATTTTCTCACCACAAGACCCTTGGAGCTCAAAATCAAGTTAGGGTTTTGCTCTGCTCAAGACTTCTCCTTGCACTGTTGACCCAAATTAGGGTTTGAGTTTGCACAAAGATGTTTGACCTAAAATGCCCAAAGTGACTTTCATGCTTCATGTTGGACTCACAAGTTTATCCATACCCAGTTTCAAGCCTTGATTCCAATCTTTGCCCAGTCAATTGGACAGTTGACCTAGAAATCAACTATATTGGGGAAAAAGTCAACTGTGGTCAATTGACAGTCAAACCTCATCAACATTATGAACTCATATGAACCATTTGATCAAGTTTGGATCACAAATCCACAAGAAATTTGATCAGATCACCAAAAGGGCAAAATGGTCATTTTTAGGGTTTCGACTGCACAAAGGCAATTTTTGACTGTTTGACCTAGCTAATGGCAAACCAAGCTCACATATGGACTCAAGGACTCAATGGCATTATCTTGACATGTTCAACAAATTCAAAAGATCCCAAATGCACAAGATTGACAGATGAATTTTCCAGTCAACTGAGCCAAATTTGACTGTATACTGAAAAGTCAAACTTTGACTTTTTGGTCAAAATCAAGTGTCAAGATTCATTTTTCATCAAAACATGTCAAATTATGAAACTTGTTCATCAAGAAATCAAAAATCACAAATTAGGGTTTGAAATGAAGAATTTTCATAACTTAGAATTTTTCTAAGTTATGAAAATCCCTAATTTTTTCCTAACTTTGTCCCACCTTCTCATCAAGATGCACATGGATTCAAGCCAAACTAAAAACATGAAAGTTGTAGTCTATTGAAAAATCTACAACTTTGATTCACAAAGTTTCTTCAAAAGAAGCTTGTAGCTTAAGTTATGATTTTTGGAACAAGGGTGCAAAACATTCTTAACTTAGAAAAATTTTGACCTATTTTAGGCAGGATTTTTGCCTAACTTCATGGCCACTTTTCACATGCTTCCACTTGGAATTTCAACTTGAAATACAAAGATGGATTGTAGTACACATTCCAAGCTTTCCAAAATGTCCAAGAACTTCTCAAACACCCTTGTGGTTAGGGAGAATCGAATTTGTCAATATGGGCAAAAGTCACTTTGATTCATGGCCAAAGGCATGTTCATAACTTGTGCATTTTCAAACCCAGCATGTGCAAGCTACATTACAGGCCTCTAATCTCATTTAAACTCAAAAATTAAATGTCAATCCATTGTGCCAAGATGTTATTCTATGCATTTGGTCATTACATGATGAATTAAGCCATAATTAGAAAAAGTGGTTTATCTATTCTTGTAAAGCATTACTTTATGTCAAACACAAATCCAAGAAGTACAAGGCCATATCTTTGGACACAAGATTCATGGACATATCACACTGATCAAGAGGGATTGAGGCAGCATGTTTAGGGGGCCTGCACAACCCTAGAAACCAACTTGCCAATTTTTGCTTAAGATAGAAGAAACTTGCATTTTGAACATCATCTCTCATTGCTACAACAACAAGCCTAAGCAAACATTGTGAACACATTCCATACTCCTCAAGTAACCTAAAACACGACCAAGCCATCCTCAAGACTCCCTCATTCATCAAAACACAGTTTTGTGGCAAAACAGGGTATCTTCTGCATATTGACTTCCACAGTTCATTTCCCTCGTGCGTTTTCATCCAAACCACCTCAAACACATTCAATAACATCCATACAAGCTATCCCCAACCTTAGATACAGACTGTAACAACCATAGCATAGTTTGCCATTTTCATTTTTCTCTCTTGCAGGTTGACTTCCATGGAGTGATTCAGCAAGATTCAAAGCACACCAAGCATTGGAGAAGCATCCCTGAACTTCAAGCAAGCTGTACAAGTCCTCACATTGCCTTGAAAGTGCCTCCATTGTCATACACGTATCAAGCTGAAATAGGTAAAACTTTGAACTTCTATCTCTCAATCTAGGAAGAGTTAGCCTTAGGTTTATGAATGAAAAATGCTCTACTCATGGCCCTGAAACTACACATATAATTACTTTGCATTTATGTTGTGTGTACTGAGAGAATTTGGAACCTGAACATTAGAAAAAACTTAGGTCAGGAATTAGGGATGAAGAAATTCTCTTTCATTTCTTAGAGTTAAGTCAAGTTCTTTATATGTCTGGATTCGTCTCTTGATGCTCTACATTTTTGGTGTTATGAGTTTTGCTTGAAAGTCCAAGAATCAGGATGTTTGAATCAGTATGAGAAACGCGCGTTTTTTGACAAACTGGCTGGAGGTTGAAGAAGATAGACTTGGGCTGGGCCTGAGTTTTGTTTTCCTTTTTGCACCACTTTTCCACACTTGCACCCCCTTGGCCCATTGTGTTTATTTTTATCATTTTTTGACTTTTTCTTTTTGTTTCCGACTTCTTATTTTGTGTTAAGATATAAAAAACATTAAAAAATATTTTTCACCTTCTTTTTGTATTTTTTAGGTATTTATTTGTTTCATTTAGTTCTATATGTAAATAAATATGCATAATATTTTTGTTTAAAATAACTAAAAATAATACAAATACATTTATTTTCTGATTTCATTTTATTTTATCTTTTGAAAACATTTTATAAAAAATATCTTTTTTTTTGTAAATAATAAATATTTTTATTTTTGTACATATTTAATATATTTAATAAATAATATAAATACTTATATGTTTATTAGAATATTTAGGGAAAAAACATAAAAATAATACATTTTATTTTTATTAATATTTAACCTCAAAAATACCTTTTTTACAATATACTTTCCTTTTATTTATTTTTTTGTACATAATTGATAAACATTGTATATATTAAATAATTAATACATTTTATTTAGCAAATTAGGGTTTTGCCCTAAAACCATAAAAATACCTAAAAATTATCCTTTTTATTTTTGTTTATTTGTCACATGAAAGACCCTTTTTTACATACATATAAAAATCATTTTTGCATCTTGCATATTTATTGCATTTTTATTTAATTATTGTACAATTAAATTAATTTGTATATTCAATTTGGATGTAATAGTTTAGATTTAATTTTTCTTGCTAAATATCCCCCATTTGAACATTTGTACCCCCCATCCCATAATTGTGTTGTAATAATTTAGGACCTTTAAATTTCGCACTTTAAAGCTTTCTAATTATACCATGATAGACTTAGGGTTTTTTATGCAAAAAATCAACCAAAAATAGTTTGACCTAATTCAAGATAAACAAGCATGAGAATGGACAACACCAATCACACTTGCACCCCTTAGGGTTACTCCACTTGTTGCCTTCAATAATGGGCCATATTGCATGTTGAGTGTTCTTGGCAAAACGAAACAATATCAAATGATCATAGTCCCTCGATGACGCTTTCGAAAGTTGCCTAAAAATGATCAAGTCCCTTAAAGGAAAATTTCCCCAAAGACACTTGGCACCATTGCAATCATGGTCTAAACGATGACCCAGGCTCGTCCCGTTCACATCCTAACACAAGATTGTCCATCAAATACAATGGTGGAACAAAATTGTTAAAAGGGTTAAAACATAGCAAAGATCTTTGAGTAAATTTAGGAGTAGACAACTCTTGGTTACTTGCCAACTTGCAAAACAAAAACACTTGCCTATTTTTCAAAACCACACATCACAATACACTTTCAAAAATAACTTTCAAAAACATTGAAAACTTTTCAAAAGACATACACCTTTGTATACATCCAAACATGGGTCATTACAAAGGTTGCCACCACATTGGCCTCTTTTCAAACATTTTCAAACCCACACACAAAGCACCATTTCAAACAATTGAAAGCACCATTTCAAACAATTGAAAATCAAGGCAAGTTGATCTAAGCAAGTAACTAAGAGCCCATGGATAACCATGGATAGAAAGGGTGCTAATACCTTCCCTTTATATAATCTACTCCCCGAACCCAAGAAAACATCTCAAAGGTTTTTGCTGTGCTTTTTAACCTTTCCTTAGGAGAAAATAAAAAGTCGGTGGCGACTCTTGCTCAACCGAAACATTTGCGAACACAAACGCAAAACCTCAAGTCAGTTCTCCCACCGTATCACAGAACTGGAGACTCTGCTGGGGAACTTTTTAAAGTGGAGTAACCTTAGGGCTTAGATCACCCTCTTGCATGACTAGTTGTTTGCTTTGATTGCTTTATATCTTGGTTCTCTTGTTTTGGGCTTGAAATCCTACACCCGGATTTGGGGAAACATTCATAGATAGCAATAAGTTGTGGAAACTGTGCGGGGTATACCGACACGGTCGAAGCAATAGCTATATTAGTGCGACATATTTATGAGTACCGGTAACCCTTGAGTTCAATCAAGGAGAGTACGGGGCCGCTGAGTGATGTCACTAAGCACTAATGACCTAGAACCTTACTTGACCATCTTGGCCTTTCATTAGGGGTAGTGAGATGACCGGCTTTGGTGCAGTCCGAAGTTGGTAGATACTCGATACTACACTCATTGAGGGTTGTTTTCTTGGAATATTTTGGTCGCTAGTTAAGTGGCTAAACCAAAACAATGAACATGGAAAACAATCCAGTGATATTGAGCTCCTTAGAACCCGGTTACTATTTATAGGACAGGTTTTTAAGCCAACTACACTCAAGAGGGTACTTACCTATGAAATCCCATGCAAGCATGAAACTAGGGTTTGGTGTGAATTGCTTGTACGTATGTTTGTGCATACATCATAAACATCATAAAGCATCATACGCATACACTAACCATTTCAAGGGTTTGGATCTTCATCTTTGTTCTTGTTTTGTAGGTCATGGAAATTCTTCGCAGGAAAACTATCCAAGTCAACCTTGTGAGAATCCCTCCTCAACTCAAAGAGCTCACATCCAGAATTCCGGAAAGCTCTCCTTTCAGTGAAAGATATGGTAGACTGCTCAGCCTAGTTAACACCAGCTTTGAAGAGGACATGATGAAGGTGTTGTTCCAGTTCTTTGACCCCCTTCACCACTGTTTCACTTTCCCTGACTACCAGTTGGTGCCCACTTTGGAGGAATTTTCTCAACTCTTGAGAATTCCTATTCTTAATCAACTACCCTACAATGGTACGGAAAAAGAACCAAAGCCTGAAGATGTTGCTCAAGCACTACACTTGCAACCATCTGACATCAAGGGGCATTGGGAAACTAGAAGCGGTGTCAAAGGCTTCTTGGCAAAATTCTTGTTTGAGAAAGCACAAGAGTGTTGGAATTCATTGGATCTACAAGCCTTTGAAGAAATTGTAGAACTCCTCATTTATGGGTTGGTCCTGTTCTCAAACCCTGACCAGCTTATAGATGTCAACGCCGTCAAGATCTTCTTATCCAAAAATCCAATACCAACATTGCTTGGGGACATTCTTCACTCATTTTACACACGAACAATGAGAAAGAGGGGTGTTCTCATGTGCTGTACTCCTCTCCTTGCAAGGTGGTTTATTTCACACCTTCCACAATCTGTCTTGAAGAATGACCAAGGTTTAAGGTGGTTACAATGATTGATGACCCTCACTCACTCTGATGTAAATTGGTGTTCTCGGTCCAAAGAAAATGTCATCATCGTCGATCGTTATGGAGAGTTCCCTAATGTTCCATTACTTGGCATTAGGGGAGGCATTACTTACAACCCTTGTCTAGCTTTGAGACAATTTGGATATGCATGGAGGGATGGCCCTCACGACATGTTGATTCCTGACATAGTTTTTGACTTCGACAACGATGCGCAAGGACTTCGCCAAAGCTTCATCCGAGCTTGGAGGATGCCTAACAAGGTAGACAGCAAGACACTGGGGCACAAAAACTCCATCCCTCTTGAGCCTTATCTCAAGTGGGTACGAGCCTGAGCCCAGAGTCTATTGATGCCTTACCCTCATGTTCTCCCTGTGATTAAAGAGCCCGTTAAGGAAGGAGAGGTTCCCTACACCATCCTATATCCTGACATGCCTACATCGTGGGAGGAGATGCAGAAGAGTTGGATCCAACTCAAGGAGGAACGGAACACTTTTGAAGCCAGCTTCTACGCCAGTGAGAAGAAGGTTTTGGAACTTACCCGCCGACTCCATGAGCAAGAGACCCTCAACACCTACATCGCACCAAAGAGGATGCGCAACGTCTTTTTACCTTGAGAAGTTTTTTGTAATATTTGGCCCATGGGGCATTTATGTACTAACAAATTTCTTCTTATTAATATGACGTGCGTTCTTTTTGTTTGCAACAATTTTGAATTTTCTAAATCCTTGAATGCATTGCATAAATAAGCATATCATGCATCATATACATAACAGGTACCCTTTTTCTACAGGTTGCTTAATCTTCTTCGCTGTTTATAACAGCACTCAATCATCATGTCTTTCGAGCCTACTACCGAACAAGCTATCAAGGCCCTCCAGGCCCAGAACGCCCAGTTTCAAGAGCTGGTCATGTGCTTAGCCCAAGGTCAACAAGAGTTGAAGACTTTGCTCTTGAAGAAGAAGAAGAAGAAGAGAATCGGGGTGGCTACCCTAGGAAGAAGGTTTGAGGGTGAAGCCAGAAGAGTTCTTGAATTTCCTCCTACTTCTGAAGAGGGAACCAGTAAAGGCAAAGGGGCTGCGGTACCTTCTGAATCCAAAGTTGAAGAGGAAGAGGCTAAAGAAGACGAAGACTACTCTGAGCAACAATACCCACCCGCCGACGACAAGTACAAGGGCTTGGAAGACAGGTTGGCAGCTATGGAGCTGCAGAGAGTTCCCGGCTTAGATTTTGAAGATTTGGGATTAGTTGCTGGAATCGTAATCCCCCCGAAGTTTAAAGTGCCAATTTTTGTAAGGTATGACATGCTAACCTGCCCGAAGATGCATCTCAGATCATATGTAAGGAAGATCCAACCTTACACTGCAGACAAGAACCTTTGGATCCATTTCTTTCAGGATAGCCTTTCAGGGGCTCAACTCGAATGGTTCTATCAGCTGGATGGAGCCAGTATTCGAAACTGGGAGGACTTGGCTACCGCATTTTATAAGCAATATCAGTACAATTCTGGCCTCGCTCCCACGCGTACCCAACTCCAGGGTATGTCACTGGGGACAGGCGAAGGATTCAAGGAGTATGCGCAAAAGTGGAGAGACCTGGCTGGCAGGGTGCAGCCACCGCTAACTGACTGTGAGCTTATCGACATGTTCTTAGGGACCCTGTCTGGTCCATTCTTCAACCATCTGATTGGTAATTCTTCTGCTGGGTTTACAGACCTCATTCTGACTGGTGAGAGAATAGAAGCTGGTATCAAGTCGAGGAAGATACAGAAAGGTGCCTCCGCAAGTACTGAAAAGAAGCCCTTCAAGAAGGAAGCCAGTGCTGTTTATGGTCCCAGAAGACAAATTAAACCGGAACGCCGCCAAGCTGTCAATGCGGTGGTAATTTCAAAGCCTGCTGCTGCTCCTCAGCAATACAACCAACCAAGGGGTGAGAGACCCAAAAGGCAGTACACTTGGCTCAGCATGACCCTGTCTCAGATCCTTCCGCAACTACTGTCAACCAATCTGGTAACTGTCAAGGAAGCTCCGAAGGTAGTGAACACAACTTCTCCAAAGTACAACCCCAACGCCCGTTGCGCTTATCACTCTAATAGCCCGGGGCATACTACGGATGATTGATGGGATCTGAGGAATAAGGTTCATGACCTTATTGATGCTAAAGAAATACAGTTTGAGGCGCGCGAAAGACCCAATGTTGTGACCGCTCCCATGCCTCAGCATGGAGTGAATGTTGTGGAAGAAGACCCGTATGTAGCCTCTGTGGATGAGATTGTTACTCCGCTGTTGACTGTCAAAAGGAACCTGTTGCTAGCCGGTTTATTTCCGGGATGTGGTAAAGATTGCCTTTTATGTGCTATTTCACCTTTTGGTTTTCCATTACTGAAATCAGGTATCCAAAGCCTGATGGATAGCAAAGAAATCTTGTTCGAGAAGATTGCCGTTCCTGCTACCCCTACTGAAGAAGTTTCTATTGTCACTATTTTCAACAAACCTCCCAAGGCTCCTTCAAAGGAGCCTGTCAAAATCATGTCTACTCAGAAGATTGCTCCTATCGTCATCACTGTTCCGGGGCCCCTCCCCTATACATCTGACAAAGCTGTCCCATGGCACTATGGGGCAGATGTTTATGTTCTTGGAGTAAAACAAGAGTTCAATACAAGTACCGGCGTCAGTAACATCACCGGGCCTGCCAAAATTACTCGCAGTGGTAGGCTGTTCTCACCGGATATTGCGCCACCAGTTATTCAGAAACCTCTTGTCATTACACCTGCAAGTGTGCCGGCTTCCCTTCCTAATCAAGTTCCTGTTTCTACCCCTGCTGCCGAGTCGTCTGACGCTCGGGGCAAAGGGATTGCTACTGATATGCCTGCCCGGACGGAGGCACCAAAGACAACCAATGTTGAAGCTTCCCAACAAGAGATGGAAGAGATTCTCAAAATTATCAAGAAAAGTGATTTCAATGTAGTTGAGCAGTTGGGGCACACCCCATCAAAGATTTATATGCTATCACTATTGTTGTGTTCAGAGGCCCATGCCAAGGCCCTAATCTCCTTCCTGAAAACGGCCCATGTGCCACAAGAAACGTCTGCTGATCAATTTACCGATTGTGTGGATAACTTGACTGCTGATAATGGGTTGGGCTTCTCTGACGCCGATCTGACTGCCAAAGGAAAGAACCATAACGACGCCCTGCATGTCTCTATTGAATGCAGGGGCACTACCCTTGCCCATGTGTTGGTAGACACCGGTTCTTCATTGAATGTATTACCCAAGAAGGCCCTAGACAGGTTGGATTGTGAGGGTTTGGAGCTCAAGCCTAGTAACATTTGAAATTCTGGCTGCAGATACTCAATGTCACGTTCAATGTTATGACACTGTATCTGACTTACTATATGATAGTAAATACAAAAGCAATAAAGAACACAGTCAATTGTTTACCCAGTTCAGTGTGCAATAACACCTACTCTGGGGGCTACCAAGCCAGGGAGGAAATCCACTATAAGAGATGTTAATTCAGGAATAAACCAACCAGTTTATCTCCTTCACTTAAGACCTACCCAATGCAATTCCAATCTAAGTACAACTTAAACCTGAGTTCCTACTCACTCCCCCTCAATCACAGCAGTGATACATAAAACAATTTGAATTAAGAGTTGATGAAGACACTCTTCAAAAACAGACACTTGATTAAGCTTCACAGCTTTTTAATCAAGCAACACAATCACTCTTGCTTCACAGCTTTGAGTGATCCACACAACTAACTTGACTCTGCTTCACAGCTTTAGTCAAGGAACATTCAAACACTCTTGCTTCAAAGCTTTGAGTGCTACACAGCCCTTACAATTTGAAACCTATTCCAAGTCACTTATCACAATGATAATTGCTTGGAGTACAATAATCAAATCTATACAGATTACAAATGATCTTCTGATCAATAAAAAGGGATGCCTTGAAAGACAGCAGCTCTGTTGAATATATAGCAGCTGCAACTTCAGTTAAGGTTTCCACAAAAACCTAGGGTTAATTCCGTTTGACCTAAAGACCAGGTCACAGGACTTTATTAACCAGGTTAGGGTTGAGCTAGGTTACCCCTCAGAAAACGCAGGATTCTGTTCAGGAAAGACTGAGTTATTTTCCTGAAAAAACTCAGACTTATCCAACCTGCAAACCTGTTAGTTCAGAACAGGATGTCATAACATCTGTTATGACATCTGAGAAAACCTGTCTACTGATTTAGCAAAATGTGATCATTTTGCAAAATGCTCAGATACACACTTATAAACATCAGTACTTGAATTACAATATTTTTCTGCAAAGGTACCTAATGAGTCAGTACAAACTAAACTAGAATGTTATGACATCAGTCATGACATTCACACATACACTTGGGTTTTACCAAAAATGCAAGCCAATACCTAAACAACTACAAACTCCCCCTTTGGCAGATTTTTGGCTAAAGACCCTAAGCAATCAGAGATAGATAGCAGCAGAAATAAATGACTGCAGAAAAATAGAATGTCTAATTGAGTAAGAACATATTAAGTACCAAAATATTCTCCCCCTCTTTAGCCACAAATGGGCCAAAGATACATGTTCATAATGATTATACAGTTATCCAAAAACAATTAATAAGAGCAGCAGCAGAAAAAAAGAACTGAACACACTTCCAAACTCCACTAGATATCAGCACTGACCAGCAACACCACCAAACAGCAACCAACCTTCAAGCACTGTCATCAGATCCAGAGGATTCAGGCTTCTTTCTTTTCTTGTGAGCAATGTCAGCATTCTTCTCTTTGTTTGATGTCTCAACATTCTTAGAGACATCTGGATTTGTTTCAGCATTTGAACTTTCTTGGTTCAGAGGAACAGAAATGCCAGGAACTGAGTGGTTCTCGTTCAGAATTCTTGAAACAATTTTTGCTATTGCTTGATTAACATAGGCTGTCCCTTCCCTATTTGCAATTTCAGGGGGAACTGAAGAGGAAGGATGAGATGGATTACCAGAGCTAGAAGCTTGGGGCTTTCCTGCATGTCTTGTTCTCAACTCTTTGACCTTGGTGGGGTTAGTTCCCACTTTTCTACGAGAAGAGATCTCCAGAACTTCAGAGTCCAGACAAGAAGAGATTGTCCTAGAATCTTGATCAGAGGAAGAGGTTGAAATAGTCGTATTGGATGATGATGGTGTTTGAGACATTTTGACAGTCCTAGAGGACCAACAGCAACTGAGGAGAAAATTCTGATTGAGAGACTGGGTTTTGATGAGGAGACGAGAGGGGAAGGAAGCAAGGGAGTGTCTATTCAACTTCTTAAAAGAATTGTAGGAAATGAGAAAATACAATTTTAAACCAATCAGAACAGGCATAACTCCTTTGATCCTTGTTTTAAGCAAAATTAATTGCTACAATTCCTCATGTTGGCAAATACCCAACTTACCCCTTAAGTTTTCAAATTGATTTGCATCCAGAGCCTTGGTAAAAATGTCAGCCAGCTGTAGCTCAGTGGCAACATGTTCCAATTTGATTGTCTTCTCTTCTACAAGGTCTCTGATAAAGTGATGTCGTATGTCAATATGTTTGGTCCTGCTATGCTGAATGGGATTCTTGGATATTTTGATTGTACTCAGATTGTCACAGTACAATGTCATAACATCTTGTGTGACATTATACTCGGTGAGCATCTGTTTCATCCATATCATTTGAGAGCAGCTACTACCAGCTGCAATGTATTCAGCTTCAGCAGTGGAAAGAGACACACAATTCTGTTTCTTGCTGAACCAGGAAACCAGATTACTTCCCAAGAAGAAACATCCTCCAGAGGTGCTTTTTCTATCATCAGCACTACCAGCCCAATCAGCATCACAGTAGCCAGTCAGAGCTGGTTCACAGCCATGAGTATACATCAATCCATAGTTGTAAGTACCGCTTACATACTTCAAAATTCTCTTCACTTGATTGATATGACTGACTTTGGGATCAGCTTGGTATCTTGCACAAACTCCAACTGCAAAGGCAATATCAGGTCTGCTGGCAGTTAAGTACAGCAAGCTTCCTATCATGCTTCTGTACAGACTTTGATCCACCTTAACCCCACTTGAATCTTTGGAAAGCTTTAGATGAGTAGGAGCAGGGGTCCTTTTGTGACTTGCATTCTCCATACCAAACTTCTTTACAATGTTCTTAGCATACTTGCTTTGAGATAAGAAGATTGAGTCCTCCATCTGTGAGACTTGTAGTCCAAGAAAATAAGTTAGTTCTCCCATGAGACTCATCTCAAATTCAGCCTGCATTTGGTCAGCAAAGTGTTTAACCATATGTTCTGACATTCCTCCAAACACTATGTCATCAACATATATTTGGGCAACCATCAACTTTCCTCCTTCAGTTTTGACAAAGAGAGTTTTGTCCAAGCCTCCTTTTCTGTAGCCTTTGTCTGAGAGAAACTTTGTTAACCTGTCATACCATGCTCTAGGAGCTTGTTTCAGGCCATATAGGGCTTTTCTCAATTTGTAGACATGATCAGGGTGGGTTGGATCCACAAAGCCTTTAGGTTGTTCCACATAAGCTTCCTCATTCAAGTACCCATTTAGAAAGGCACTTTTCACATCCATCTGAAATAACTTGAACTTCAGAAGACAAGCAATTGACAACAAGAGTCTGATTGATTCCAGCCTGGCTACAGGTGCAAAGGTTTCATCAAAATCAACCCCTTCAACCTGGGTGTATCCTTGAGCAACAAGTCTTGCCTTATTTCTGGTGACAATTCCTTCAGCATCTGACTTGTTCTTGAATATCCATTTTGTCCCAATGATGTTAGTTCCTTCAGGTCTAGGAACCAGTTCCCAAACTTCATGTTGCTTGAACTGGTTCAGTTCATCTTGCATTGCACCAATCCAATATTCATCAGTTAAGGCTTCCTTGACATTTCTTGGTTCCATTTTGGACACAAAACAAGAGTTTGAGATGATTTCTCTAGATCTTGTGATGACTCCACTATTGGGATCTCCTATGATGAGCTCTTTTGGATGATCCTTCTGAATTCTGATGGAAGGGATCTTGCTAGTTTCCTTTGATTCAGATTCTGTTGTGGTGGAGTTGGGTAGGTCATTCTGTTGGGTTGAAGTCTCAAAGAATGTCTCAACAGTACAAGGAACATCTATTTCTTCATGATAGTCATCAATTATAACATTTATTGATTCCATCATGGTTTTGGTTCTGGAGTTGAATACTCTATAAGCTCTGCTATTTGAGGAGTATCCTAGAAATATGCCTTCATCACTTTTAGGATCCAGTTTTCTTCTTTGTTCACGATCAGCCAGAATATAGCATTTGCTGCCAAACACATGAAAGTACTTCACAGTTGGTTTTCTTCCTTTCCAGAGTTCATATATGGTGGATGAGGTTCCCTTCCTCAAGGTGACCCTGTTATGAACATAGCAGGCTGTATTCATAGCTTCAGCCCAAAAGTACATAGGAAGTCTTTTGGCATGTAACATTGCTCTGGCAGATTCCTGTATGGTCCTGTTTTTTCTTTCCACAACTCCATTTTGTTGAGGTGTTATAGGAGAAGAAAACTCATGACTAATTCCTTCTGAAGAGCAGAAATCACCAAACTTGCTGTTTTCAAATTCCTTGCCATGATCACTTCTGATTCTGACAATACATCCTTCCTTCTCTCTTTGAATTCTTTTGCACAATTCTTTAAAAACTTCAAATACATCTGATTTTTCCCTAATGAAATTAATCCAGGTGAATCTGGAAAAATCATCCACAACCACATAGGCATATCTTTTACCACCAAGACTCTCTACTTGCATTGGTCCCATCAGATCCATATGGAGGAGTTCTAAAACCTTAGAGGTGGTCAGATATCTTGACTTTGGATGTGACATCCTAGTCTGCTTACCAACCTAACATTCACCATAAAATCTTCCTTCATCAATTTGCAGTCTTGGAATTCCTCTGACTGCCTCCAAGGAGATGATCCTCTTCATACCCCTTAGATGAAGATGGCCAAGTTTTTGGTGCCACAGTTTCACCTCTTTTTCTTCTCTTGCAATGGAACACACAGATGAGAAATTAGTGTTCTCAGGCTCCCACAAGTAACAGTTGTCTTTGGATCTGACTCCTTTCATTATTATCTCTTGTTTGTCATTGATTACAAGGCATTCAGATTTTGAGAAATTGACCTTGAATCCTAGATCACACAATTGACTGATACTAATGAGATTAGCGGTCAGCCCTTTCACCAGCAGTACTTCATTCAGACTTGGAACTCCAGGGTAGTCCAAATCACCAACTCCTTTGATTTCACCTTTAGCCCCATCTCCAAAGGTCACAAAACTGGTAGTGTGAGGCTTAACATTATTGAGGAGGTTCTTGATTCCAGTCATGTGTCTGGAACATCCACTGTCAAAGTACCAATCTTCCTTTGCAGAGACCCTCAGGGAAGTGTGAGCTATCAGTGCAGTAGCCTTTTTCTTCCATTTAGGAGCATGTGGTACCTTTTTAGACTTAGGTTTGACACCTGAGTTCTGATTAGGATATCCATGTAGTCTGAAGCAGAAGGGCTTTATGTGGCCATATCTCCCACAATGATGACATTTCCATCTTTGGTACATTTTCTTCATATGTCTCTGTTCCTGATGTTGAGAGTTGTGTTGAGACATCTGTTTTGACATTTGCTTACCAGTACCAGATTTCTTTGCTTCCATAAATCCTAATCCAGATTTATTTCCCACATTTTGTCCAACCTGAAGGATCTCTTCCAATTTGTCTGTTCCATTGGTCAACATCTTGACAGATTTGGTCATTTGATTCAGTTGTGAGTTCAGCAATTAAACTTCTCCTTCTAGATGACTTATAGTTTCAAGATTTGCCCTTTTTTCAGCCTCCAGCTTTATGATGAGTTTTGATTGTTTCTCATTTTGCACACAGACTTCAGTACTTCTGATACACAATTTCTTGTAAGTATCAGCCAGTTCTTTAAAAGTCACTTCTTCATCACTGATGTCACTTTCAGAGGCACACACACCAGTTAAAGCAGTAACTCGTTTGGCAGATTCTTCTTCAGAATTACTTTCTGAATCACAGTCAGACCAAGTAACTGTCATTCCTTTTTGTTTCTTAAGAAAGGTAGGACATTCAGCTCGAATATGCCCATATCCTTCACAACCATGGCATTGAATTCCTCTGCCTTGAATTCCCTTCTCTTATGACCTTGGTCTTCTGCTGGAACTGTCAATGTCAGAGGGAATGTTATGAACATTAGACCTTGACTTTGGATCTATTCTTTTGATGAGTTTGTTGAACTGTCTTCCAAGCATGGCTACAGCTTCTGAAATGTTTTCTTCAACATCAGTGTTGGACATAAGTGCTATGCTCTTGTTCTTCTTGACACCATTATCAGTGATTCCCATCTCAAAAGTCTGAAGAGACCCAATAAGTTCATCCACTTTCAGCTTGCTAATGTCCTGGGCTTCCTCTATGGAAGTTACCTTCATTGCAAATCTTTTAGGCAAGGATCTGAGAATCTTCCTCACCAGTTTTTCTTCTGACATCTTTTCTCCCAGTGCTCCTGAGGTGTTGGCAATCTCCAAGATGTTCATGTGAAACTCATGAATGGTTTCATCTTCCATCATTTTTAGATTCTCAAATTTGGTAGTCAACATCTGAAGCCTTGACATTTTTACTTTGGAAGTGCCCTCATGAGTAATTTTGAGAGTGTCCCAAACTTCCTTGGCCAGTTCATATTGATGTACTAATCTAAAAATGTTTCTATCAATTCCATTGAACAAGGCATTTAAAGCTTTGGAATTTCCCAGGGCTAACTCATCTTCTTCTTTACTCCAATCTTCCTCAGGCTTCAGACTGATTGTCCCATCTTTCTCAGTTATGGTGGGATGAATCCGTCCTTTGTCAGCAGCTCTCCAAGCCTTTTTGTCCAGAGATTTTAGGAAGGCAATCATACGAGGTTTCCAGTAGTCATAATTAGTTCCATCCAGAATGGGTGGTCTATTTCCAAAAACTCCTTCTTTGTCCATAGTGCCAGAAAGTGATATCCCTAGATCTCACCCAGTAATACAGGCAGGGTGCCTGCTCTGATGCCAATTGAAATTCTGGCTGCATATACTCAATGTCACGTTCAATGTTATGACACCGTATCTGACTTACTATATGACAGTAAATACAAAAGCAATAAAGAACACAGTCAATTGTTTACCCAGTTCAGTGTGCAACAACACCTACTCTGGGGGCTACCAAGCCAGGGAGGAAATCCACTATAAGAGATGTTAATTCAGGAATAAACCAACCAGTTTATCTCCTTCACTTAAGACCTACCCAATGCAATTCCAATCTAAGTACAACTTAAACCTGAGTTCCTACTCACTCCCCCTCAATCACAACAATGATACATAAAACAATTTGACTTAAGAGTTGATGAAGACACTCTTCAAAAACAGATACTTGATTAAGCTTCACAGCTTTTTAATCAAGCAACACAATCACTCTTGCTTCACAGCTTTGAGTGATCCACACAACTAACTTGACTCTGCTTCACAAGTTTAGTCAAGGAACATTCAAACACTCTTGCTTCAAAGCTTTGAGTGCTACACAGCCCTTACAATTTGAAACCTATTCCAAGTCACTTATCACAATGATAATTGCTTGGAGTACAATAATCAAATCTATATAGATTACAAATGATCTTCTGATCAATAAAAAGGGATGCCTTGAAAGACAGCAGCTCTGTTGAATATATAGCAGCTGCAACTTCAGTTAGGGTTTCCACAAAAACCTAGGGTTAATTCCGTTTGACCTAAAGACCAGGTCACTGGACTTTATTAACCAGGTTAGGGTTGAGCTAGGTTACCCCTCAGAAAACGCAGGATTCTGTTCAGGAAAGACTGAGTTATTTTCCTGAAAAAACTCAGACTTATCCAACCTGCAAACCTGTTAGTTCAGAACAGGATGTCATAACATCTGTTATGACATCTGAGAAAACCTGTCTACTGATTTAGCAAAATGTGATCATTTTGCAAAATGCTCAGATACACACTTATAAACATCAGTACTTGAATTACAATATTTTTCTGCAAAGGTACCTAATGAGTCAGTACAAACTAAACTAGAATGTTATGACATCAGTCATGACATTCACACATACACTTGGGTTTTACCAAAAATGCAAGCCAATACCTAAACAACTACAACATTGTTGTCCGAGCCTTTGACGGTTCGAAGAGGATGGTACATGGTGAAGTTGACATCCCAATCAGGGTTAGTTCTCAGGTGTTTGATTCTACTTTCTATGTGATGGACATTCGTCCATCCTATTCTTGTTTGCTGGGTCGTCCATGGATCCACAAGGCTGGAGCTGTGACCTCCATACTACATCAGAAGCTTAAATACCCGGTCAAAGGGAAGATTGTTACAGTGCAGGGGGAGGAAGAATATATGGTCAGCCACCTCAACTCGTTCCGGTACATAGAAATGGATGGGGAATTCATTGAGACTCCATTCCAACACTTTGAAGAGGTTCCTCAGACACTGGCATCGGCTGAAACTGTAATTAAAGACCCTCCTTTGAAGATGGCTTCCTTGAAGGATGCCCGGGCTGTGATTGAGAGGGGTGAGTGCGCAAACTGGGGCCGACTTCCTGATTTCATTCCGAAGATCGACAAGTTTGGTTTGGGCTTCACTGCAGAAGCTCAGAGGGCTGTTCGTAAGGCAAGAATTGGAAGACCTCCTGTGTTCATCACCAACCCGGCAGTGAATGCTATTGAAGACGACGTGGAGGAATCTGAATTCGACAGCTGGATCTACCCAACAACCGACAGTGGGCCAAGCAACTGGACTGCCAAAGATTTCACACCTATTACTTTTGTCACTCAGTAATGAACTCTTTTGTTTTGAATTTGTAACAAACAATATGTTGAAACTTTTTATGGCTCGGTGTCCTACCCGGGGCACCGTGGCTCCATTTGTGAGGGCTTTTATATGTCATTTTCATATATCATCAATAAAAACATTGGACGTTTGTTGCATTTCAAAATATTATGCTCCTTTTCTTTCTTTATCATATATTGCAAAACAACTATATTTACACACACTCACCTATACAGGTTCCAATCCACTCTGGATCTCACAGGTAACGACTCTGCTACCGCCAGTTATGACTTTGAAAATCCGATCAACTTAACCAAAGACGAAGGTGAAGATGATTGCGAAGTGCCTGGTGAGCTTGCAAGACTGCTACTCCAGGAAGAGAGGGCCATTCAGCCACATGAAGAGCCAGTGGAAACGGTAAATCTGGGTACTGAGACAGACAGAAAGGATGTCAAGATTGGTGCCAATCTAGAGCTCAGTGTGAAACAACGGTTGATTCAGATGCTGCATGACTATGTGGAAATCTTTGCTTGGTCTTACGAAGACATGCCTGGTTTGGATACCGACATTGTGGTTCATCACCTGCCTACCAAGGAAGACTGCCCTACGGTTAAACAGAAGGTCCGCCGTATGCGTCCAGAAATGTCCGAGAAAATCAAAGCTGAGGTTATGAAACAATTTGATGCCGAGTTTCTAGTAGTTACTTCTTACCCTCAGTGGATTGCCAACGTAGTTCCAGTGCCGAAGAAAGATGGTAAGGTCCGAATGTGTGTTGATTACAGGGATTTGAACAGGGCAAGCCCCAAGGATGATTTCCCTCTGCCTCATATCGACGTTCTAGTTGACAACACTGCTCAGCATAAAGTATTCTCCTTCATGGACGGCTTCTCCGGTTATAATCAGATCAAGATGGCTCCTGAAGACATGGAGAAGACCACTTTTGTCACTCAGTGGGGCACCTTTTGCTACAAGGTCATGCCTTTTGGGTTGAAAAATGCTGGGGCAACCTACCAACGTGCCATGGTTGCGTTGTTTCATGACATGATCCATCATGAGATAGAAGTATATGTCGACGATATGATTGCAAGGTCCCAAACTGAGGAGGAACACCTTGACCATCTACGGAAGCTGTTTGACCATCTGAAGTTGTACAAGCTGAGGTTGAACCCAAACAAGTGCACCTTTGGGGTGAGATCTGGAAAACTGCTAGGCTTCATCGTAAGAGACAAAGGTATTCAAGTGGACCCTGCCAAAGTGAAAGCCATACAAGAGATGCCAGCTCCCAGGACAGAGAAGGAAGTTAGAGGCTTTCTAGGACGGTTGAATTACATTGCCCGATTCATCTCACATCTAACTGCTACCTGTGAACCAATCTTCAAGCTGCTGAAGAAGGATCAAGTAGTACGTTGGAACGATGAATGTCAGGCTGCTTTCGAAAAGAGTAAAGAGTATCTCCAAGAACCACCCATTCTTATGCTGCCGGTTGAAGGGAGACCTCTAATCTTATACTTGATCGTACTTGACAACTCAATGGGGTGTGTGCTGGGGCAGCATGACGAGTCTGGCCAAAAAGAGCACGCTATTTATTACCTTAGTAAAAAGTTTACCGACTGTGAGACTCGATACTCACTGCTCGAGAAAACTTGCTGCGCTTTGGTATGGGCTGCTCGCCGGCTGAGACAGTATATGTTGACTCACACTACTCTGTTGATTTCAAAAATGGATCCAATCAAGTACATCTTCGAAAAGCCTGCCTTATCCGGGAGAATAGCAAGATTGCAAATGATCTTGACGGAATATGACATCCAGTACACGACTCAAAAAGCAATCAAGGGAAGTGTATTGGCAGACCATTTGGCACATTAGGCAGTGGACGATTACCAGTCGATGAACTTTGAATTTCCAGACGAGGATATCATGGTAGTGACTGATTGTGAGGTACCTGGACCAGATGAAGGACCTGAGGAAGGATCCCGATGGTCTATGCACTTTGACGGAGCCTCGAACGCTTTGGGTAATAGTATCGGCGCTGTGATCATATCCACTAAAGGCACTCATACTCCACTCACCGCCCGGCTATGTTTCAACTGCACCAACAACATGGCAGAATATGAGGCATGTATCATGGGTCTTCAAGCTGCAATTGACTTAAGGATCAAGTTTCTGAGTGTCTTCAGAGATTCCGCTCTCGTGATCAATCAGATCAAAGGAGAGTGGGATACAAAACACCCAAATCTTATTCCTTACAAGGAGTATGTACTAACATTGCTTCCTCACTTCGAGGAGATAACTTTTGAACACTTCCCAAGAGAGGAGAATCAGTTAGCGGACGCGTTGGCTACAATGTCTTCTATGTTCAAATTCAAATGGGATAACGAGGCTCCCCGAATCATTATCTGGAAGTTGGATGAACCTGCATATTGCTGTGATCTTGAGGCTGAAGAGGTAACTGAAAAACCTTGGTACCATGAGGTCAAGAGGTACCTTGAAGTTCATGAGTACCCCGAAGGCGCATCGGTTAATGACAAGAAGTTCCTGAGAAGGTTTGCGGCAAAGTTCTTCCTCAGCAATGGCATTCTCTACAAGCGAAACCATGATTCAACCTTGCTGCGTTGTGTGGATAAGACTGAAGCAAAAAGGATCATGGCAGAGCTACATGAAGGTACTTTCGGAACACATTCCAGTGGACATACTATGGCAAAGAAAATCCTTCGGGCAAGATATTTTTGGTCCACAATGGAAGCCGACTGTTATCAGCATTCTCGAACTTGTCATAAATGCCAGATCTATGCTGATAAGGTGCACGTTCCTCCAGTACCTCTGAATGTCTTGACAGCACCTTGGCCTTTTGCAATGTGGGGCATTGATATGATCGGCGAGATCATACCTACGGCATCCAACGGACATCGCTTCATCCTGGTAGCGATTGATTACTTCATGAAGTGGGTCGAGGCAGCTTCCTACGCTATGGTAACCAAGAACGTCGTGGCACGGTTCATTCGGCATAACTTGATCTGTCGATGCGGTGTACCTGAGAGGATCATTACGGATAATGGTACCAATCTTAACAACAAGATAATCACTGAGCTCTGCGAGCAATTTAAGATACAACACCATAACTCTTCTCCCTACCGGCCGAAGATGAATGGGGCTGTAGAAGCAGCGAATAAGAACATCAAGAAGATTGTGCAGAAGATGACAGTGACCTACAAAGATTGGCACGAAATGTTACAGTTTCCTCTTCATGGGTACCGTACCTCAGCACGGACGTCAACGGGGGCAACTCCCTTTTCCTTGGTCTATGGCATGGAGGCAGTCTTGCCTATTGAAGTCCAGATACCCTCTCTCCGGATAATGAAGGATGCAGGCTTGAGCGAAGATGACTGGATCCAGACTCGGCTTGATCAATTAAACCTGATTGATGAAAAGAGACTCACTGCTATTTGTCATGGTCAGACGTACCAAAAACGGATGATCAGGGCATTTAACAAGAAGGTCAGAGGACAAGAGTATCAAGTCGGAGACCTGGTAATCAAGCGCATCATTCTTCCTCAAAGTGATCCCAGGGGCAAATGGACCCCTACGTACGAAGGGCCATTTGTGGTTAAACATATCTTCTCAGGAGGAGCTATGATTCTAACCACCATGGATGGTGACGACCTTCCTCACCCTGCCAATGCAGACATAGTAAAAAGATACTACGCATGAACTAAAGACCCGCTAGGTTGACACACCTAGGCAAAAATAAGGGCTTCCCAGTGAACCAAAAGGGTTCGGGCAAAAATAAGGGACAAAATGAAAAAAATATGTACACCCGGCAAGTCGAAAACCTGAAAAGGCGGCTTGGGCAAAAATGGGTATCCCGGTGGACTAAAAACCCGAGAGGGCAGTCCAGGAAAAATTTAGGGATAAAGCGTAATACTATGTCTCATTGGATCACCTCGCATCCAGAATTCGGCATCAACTATCAGGCTCAGACAGGCATCGATCATTCAACTTCATCTTCAACTAAACAGCAAAGTGATGAGACGATTGAAGACATAAAGGCGATAGCAGAGTTGGAACCCAGTGGGATTTATTTTTCACATAGCTGTTTTGTTTCCTTTCACAAAATTGTATAAACTCTATTTTGTTCGGCGGCGTTCTCTTACTAAGACGTCAGCCTCTTGTACAAAAACGCCTATTTACAGGCAAATTTCAAAATCAATACAAGTTCCATTTTTCAGACAAATTGTCAATTGTTTTTCCCTTTTCTGTTTTGTCTTGCGAAGAACGTCCAATGTTCATTGTTGATATATGCATTTGACATTAATTGTTAACTCATAAATACTTGCATGCAAAACAAAGGATTAATTGCAGGTGACATCAGAAACAGGGGCAATTTAGAATTGTCTAAGCGAGCTAGTTGCTCTGTCCACCAAGGTACCAAAGTAGGTTTGGCTGAAGAACGTAATCAAGTTACCTCAACTCCCCACAGAGTAAGACCAGATTCAGCAATACTCTCCTCAAATAGAGTTGGTTTCCCATCAGCCCTGAAAAGGCACAATATTCCCCTAGCAAGTCAGCGATGCTCTCCCCAAGTAGAGTTAGTCTACTGTCAGCCTTAAGGAAGTTGGGTATCCCTGAAAAATCTCAACATTCCCCAGCAGAGTATAGACATTCCTCAGCAAGCATCCCCGGCAGTCTTAATATAAGATTGTTCCCCGGCGGAATACAAGACACCCCAGTGGAGCCATTTCCCTAGTACAGTTCAAGAGTTTTCCAGAAGGGTCGAATCAATCTCCCCAGTAGATTCTGGAAGCTTATCACCTGCAGAGTACGAACGCATCTCCCGGTTTCATTCAAAGGTTATTTCCCCACTAGGGTATAACTGGGTTATCCTCAGCTAATCACCACGGAAAGGTCGTCCTCGGCAAAGTTCTTCCTATTCCCAACGGAGTTCATCGAATTCCCCCAACATAACTTATCAGCGGAATCCCCAGCGGAGTTTATCAGCGGAATCCCCAGCGGAGCTCTCATCAAAACCTGAGCGAAATATCTCTTCCCACAGAGTAATTCCCCGCAGAGTAATCTCTCCAACAAGTTTATTCCCCAACGAAGTCATCTTCTCCAACCGGTTTATTCTTGCAATCATCATCCCCAGTGGAAACAAAGAACTCTACTCTTCAACATCAGCCCAGGATTCGACAAAGTTCCCGGCACTCGTCAAGGATTTATTTTCCTAGACGAAAATACATTCATAGAAATCTCACATTTCATACATCCTTCTTACATACATGATAAAGTGCATACAACACTATCTCATTTTGAGCATCATGACATCATGCATTTCATACATCATGACATTGCATACAACTGATGTTTTTCCTTTTCAGGAAAAGGTCAATCCAAAGATGATTATTATCAACTATCGCAATTCCAGATTCGATTCCTGTATCTAGCCAGAGCATATCTGCAAGAAGAGTTTGAAGATCAACCCCTGTAACAGGCCAGGAAATTATCTTTCATTCTCAGGTCAGAGGTTTACACCTGTATCCAGCCAGGAAAGCTATCTCTACCAACCTTTTGCAATTTCCAGATCCGATTCCTGTATCCAGCCAGGGCACATCTGTAGACGACCAATTCCAGATTCGATTCCTGTATCTAGCCAGGGCATATTTGTGAGTATTTGATTGTGGATTTGACACCTGTATCTAGCCAGGGCATATATGCATAAACAGTTTAGAGATTCGATACCTGTATCCAGCTAGGGCACGTCTGTAAACAACCTTTTGAAGTTCCAGATTCGATTCCTGTATCTAGCCAGGGCACATCTGTGAGCAACTAATTATGGATTCGACTCCTGTATCTAGCCAGGGCATGTCTACATGAAGAGTTTGAAGATCAACACCTGTAACAAGCCAGGAAACATCTTCCTTTCTCAAAGTACGCAAGTTCTCGCTAAGGAATCTCTTACGCGATCAACACTTCCAAATGGCATCTATAAGCCCATCCTATTATCCATCATCTCTCCAAATGGCATCTATAAGCCCATTCCCGGCATCACATTGCTGATATTCCAGTATGCGAGTGCAAATTTCAGGGCACTCTAGTGTCCAATCTCCTTTTACCCTCGAGTCGCGAAAGGCAAACTTGCCAATCTAACTCTTCAGGTCTAAGAAGATTGAACAGGGGCAACTGCTGTACCCCAAAATTTGCCCTCCCATTTCATCACTATTTTCTCACCACAAGACCCTTGGAGCTCAAAATCAAGTTAGGGTTTTGCTCTGCTCAAGACTTCTTCTTGCACTGTTGACCCAAATTAGGGTTTGAGTTTGCACAAAGATGTTTTGACCTAAAATGCCCAAAGTGACTTTCATGCTTCATGTTGGACTCACAAGTTTATCCATACCAAGTTTCAAGCCTTGATTCCATTCTTTGCCCAGTCAATTGGACAGTTGACCTAGAAATCAACTATATTTGGGAAAAAGTCAACTGTGGTCAATTGAAAGTCAAACCTCATGAAATTTGACCCTCATCAACATTATGAACTCATATGAACCATTTGATCAAGTTTGGATCACAAATCCACAAGAAATTTGATCAGATCACCAAAAGGGCAAAATGGTCATTTTTAGGGTTTTGACTGCACAAAGGAAATTTTTGACTGTTTGACCTAGCTAATGGAAAACCAAGCTCACATATGGACTCAAGGACTCAATGGCATTGTCTTGACATGTTCAACAAATTCAAAAGATCCCAAATGCACAAGATTGACAGATGAATTTTCCAGTCAACTGTGCCAAATTTGTCTGTATACTGAAAAGTCAAACTTTGACTTTTTGGTCAAAATCAAGTGTCAAGATTCATTTTTAATCAAAACATGTCAAATTATGAAACTTGTTTATCAAGAAATCAAAAATCACAAATTAGGGTTTGAAATGAAGAATTTTCATAACTTAGAATTTTTCTAAGTTATGAAAATCCCTAATTTTTTCCTAACTTTGTCCCACTTTCTCATCAAGATGCAAATGGATTCAAGCCAAACTCAAAACATGAAAGTTGTAGTATATTGCAAAATCTACAACTTTGATTCACAAAGTTTCCTCAAAAGAAGCTTGTAGCTCAAGTTATGATTTTTGGAACAAGGGTGCAAAACATTCTTAACTTAGAAAATTTTTGACCTATTTTAGGCAGGATTTTTGCCTAACTTCATGGCCACTTTTCACATGCTTCCACTTGGAATTTCAACTTGCATTACAAAGATGGATTGTATTACACATTCCAAGCTTTCCAAAATGTCAAAGAACTTCTCAAACACCCTTGTGGTTAGGGAGAATCGAATTTGTCAATATGGGCAAAAGTCACTTTGATTCATGGCCAAAGGCATGTTCATAACTTGTGCATTTTCAAACTCAGCATGTGAAAGCTACATTACAGGCCTCTAATCTCATTTACACTCAAAAATTAAATTCCAATCCATTGTGCCAAGATGTTATTCTATGCATTTGGTCATTACATGAAGAATTAAGCCATAATTAGAAAAAGTGGTTTATCTATTCTTGTAAAGCATTACTTTATGTCAAACACAAATCCAAGAAGTACAAGGCCATATCTTTGGACACAAGATTCATGGAAATATCACACTGATCAAGAGGGATTGAGTCAGCATGTTTAGGGGGCCTGCACAACCCTAGAAACCAACTTGCCAATTTTTGCTTAAGATAGAAGAAACTTGCATTTTGAACATCATCTCTCATTGCTGCAACAACAAGCCTAAGCAAACATTGTGAACACATTCCATACTCCTCAAGTAACCTAAAACACGACCAAGCCATCCTCAAGACTCCCTCATTCATCAAAACACAGTTTTGTGGCAAAACAGGGTATCTTCTGCATATTGACTTCCACAGTTCATTTCCCTCGTGCGTTTTCATCCAAACCACCTCAAACACATTCAATAACATCCATACAAGCTATCCCCAACCTTAGATACAGACTGTAACAGCCATAGCATAGTTTTCCATTTTCATTTTTCTCTCTTGCAGGTTGACTTCCATGGAGTGATTCAGCAAGATTCAAAGCACACCAAGCATTGGAGAAGCATCCCTGAACTTCAAGCAAGCTGTACAAGTCCTCACATTGCCTTGAAAGTGCCTCCATTGTCATACACGTATCAAGCTGAAACAGGTAAAACTTTGAACTTCTATCTCTCAATCTAGGAAGAGTTAGCCTTAGGTTTATGAATGAAAAATGCTCTACTCATGGCCCTGAAACTACACATATAATTACTTTGCATTTATGTTGTGTGTACTGAGAGAATTTGGAACTTGAACATTAGAAAAAACTTAGGTCAGAAATTAGGGATGAAGAAATTCTCTTTCATTTGTTAGAGTTAAGTCAAGTTCTTTATATGTCTGGATTCGTCTCTTGATGCTCTACATTTTTGGTGTTATGAGTTTTGCTTGAAAGTCCAAGAATCAGGATGTTTGAATCAATATGAGAAACACGCGTTTTTTGACAAACTGGCTGGAGGTTGAAGAAGATAGACTTGGGTTGGGCCTGAGTTTTGTTTTCCTTTTTGCACCACTTTTCCACACTTGCACCCCCTTGGCCCATTGTGTTTATTTTTATCATTTTTTGACTTTTTCTTTTTGTTTCTGACTTCTTATTTTGTGTTAAGATATAAAAAACATTAAAAAATATTTTTCACCTTCTTTTTGTATTTTTTAGGTATTTATTTGTTTCATTTAGTTCTATATGTAAATAAATATGCATAATATTTTTGTTTAAAATAACTAAAAATAATACAAATACATTTATTTTATGATTTCATTTTATTTTATCTTTTGAAAACATTTTATAAAAAATATACTTTTTTTTTGTAAATAATAAATATTTTTATTTTTGTACATATTTAATATATTTAATAAATAATATAAATACTTATATGTTTATTAGAATATTTAGGGAAAAAACATAAAAATAATACATTTTATTTTTATTAATATTTAACCTCAAAAATACCTTTTTTACAATATACTTTCCTTTTATTTATTTTTTTGTACATAATTGATAAACATTGTATATATTAAATAATTAATACATTTTATTTAGCAAATTAGGGTTTTGCCCTAAAACCATAAAAATACCTAAAAATTATCCTTTTTATTTTTGTTTATTTGTCACATGAAAGACCCTTTTTTACATACATATAAAAATCATTTTTGCATCTTGCATATTTATTGCATTTTTATTTAATTATTGTACAATTAAATTAATTTGTATATTCAATTTGGATGTAATAGTTTAGATTTAATTTTTCTTGCTAAATATCCCCCATTTGAACATTTGTACCCCCCATCCCATAATTGTGTTGTAATAATTTAGGACCTTTAAATTTCGCACTTTAAAGCTTTCTAATTATACCATGATAGACTTAGGGTTTTGTATGCAAAAAATCAACCAAAAATAGTTTGACCTAATTCAAGATAAACAAGCATGAGAATGGACAACACCAATCACACTTGCACCCCTTAGGGTTACTCCACTTGTTGCCTTCAATAATGGGCCATATTGCATGTTGAGTGTTCTTGGCAAAACAAAACAATATCAAATGATCATAGTCCCTCGATGACGCTTTCGAAAGTTGCCTAAAAATGATCAAGTCCCTTAAAGGAAAATTTGCCAAAAGACACTTGGCACCATTGCAATCATGGTCTAAACGATGACCCGCGCTCGTCCCGTTCACATCCTAACACAAGATTGTCCATCAAATACAATGGTGGAACAAAATTGTTAAAAGGGTTAAAACATAGCAAAGATCTTTGAGTAAATTTAGGAGTAGACAACTCTTGGTTACTTGCCAACTTGCAAAACAAAAACACTTGCCTATTTTTCAAAACCACACATCACAATACACATTCAAAAATAACTTTCAAAAACATTGAAAACTTTTCAAAAGATATACACCTTTGTATACATCCAAACATGGGTCATTACAAAGGTTGCCACCACATTGGCCTCTTTTTAAACATTTTCAAACCCACACACAAAGCACCATTTCAAACAATTGAAAATCAAGGCAAGTTGATCTAAGCAAGTAACTAAGAGCCCATGGATAACCATGGATAGAAATGGTGCTAATACCTTCCATTTCTATAATCTACTCCCCGAACCCAAAAAAACATCTCAAAGGTTTTTGCTGTGCTTTTTAACCTTTCCTTAGGATAAAATAAAAAGTCGGTGGCGACTCTTGCTCAACCGAAACATTTGCGAACACAAACGCAAAACCTCAAGTCAGTTCTCCCACTGTATCACAACGGACTTCCTAGCAAGCAAGAGTATGATGGGCGAATGTCCATCACATAGAAGGTTGAGTGGAACACTTCAGTGCCTACCTTGATGGGAATGTCGACCTCCCCATGCACCATTCTTTTAAACCCGTCGAAGGCCCTTACAATGATATTACTTGGTTTCAGCTCTAAGCCTTCACAATCCAATCGGTCTAGAGCCTTCTTAGGTAGAGCATTCAGAGAAGAACCAGTGTCGACCAAGACATGGGCGAGAGTGGTTCCTCGGCATTCAACTGACACATGCAGTGCGTCATTGTGCTTTCTTCCTTTCGGAGTCAGGTCAGCATCAGAGAAGCCCAAGCCGTTGTCAGCGGTAATGCTGGCTACACAATATTGGAATTGATCGGCTGAGGTTTCTTGGGGCACATGGGCTGTCTTCAAAAACCTTATCAAGGCTTTGGCATGAGCCTCCGAACAAAGCAGTAAAGCTAACATGGAGATCTTCGAGGGGGTTTGCCCCAGTTATTCTACAACGTCATAATCACTCTTCTTTATTATCTTCAGAATCTCCTCCATTTCTTTCTTAGAGGTTTTGGGGATGACCAATGGTTGAGCCCTCGTCCTGACGAGCTCTTCTTGGATCCCTTTCCCCTTATCAGCAGAAGTAGGAGGGACAACCACAAGAGTAACGACTTCTTCAATCAACGGAGTTCTTGCAGATAGTTTTATCGGTGCATGAGTAACCTTGGCAGCAGCTGAGGGTCCAAAGATTGCCTTTGGAAGGGCAATCTCTGGAGAGAAAATTCTCCCACTTCGGGTAATCTTGCTCGTACCGGAAATGTTTCCAATGTCGGCAGTTTCTTCGTCAGAGCTCACTTCAGTTATCTCAATTTGTTTAACACCGTGGTAGTAGATTTCTCCACCATAATCCACGGTATCGATTTGTCAGATTTGTTAGGGACGGGCCCAGGCATGGTTATTTTCAGAGGTGCAATCTTCGAAGCTGATGTAATCTTAACAGGCCTTTTGGGGACCTTGGAAGGATTGGCGGAAATGGTTATTATTGAAACTTCATTGATAGGAGTTGGAGTAACAGGAATCTTTTCGAAAAGAATTTGTTGGTTGTCCATTAGGCGTTGGATGCCTATTTTCAGCAGTGGACAGTCGATCGGTAGGGAGGAACAAAGGTAGTAGTCTTCTTTACAACCTGGGAAGATCCCAGCCTTTAGCAAATTCAGCTTGATTGTCAGTGGTGGAGTTACCAGATCATCAACAGCAGAAACATACAGATCTTCTTCAACAGCATGTACATTGCGACCTGTTGGTGTAAGCCCTAGAGGCCAATAATTTTGGTACTTGTATCGAATTATTTATTAATAATAAAAGGCATTTCTTTATTATGTTTGCTTTCCAAAATAATAAAGTCCCTAGAATGGTTTATTTGTTTAATGAAATGTTAAGTGTGACTTAATCATGAGATCCCATTAAACATAAGACACTATTCTTAAAGTATCTGTAGTCAAGCTTTAATGTGAAGTGGGATAACATTAAAGCATTAAGATTATTATGAAGATAGATTGATGATCACATCTCATGGATCATAGATAAGGAGTTATCAAGTCTTGACATAGGTATGAATATTAGGAGTAATATTTATACTGGATTGACCCGCTATGAGAATACTACATAGAATGTTATGCAAAGTGTCATAAGTTATTCTCATGATGATAATGGTGTATACCACCCTTCGACCTGAAACCACTATGGACCCTAGATGTAGAGTCAAGTACTTTATTGCTGATCAAACGTCATCCGTAACTGGATGACTATAAAGACGGTTGATGGGTACTTCACAAAGCATGCTAAGGGACATGAGTGACCTAGATGGAATTTTCTCATCCTGCATAACAAGATAAATGTCTAAGGGCCCAATATTGAACTGGACAAGGGTGACACAGTGTATACCTTGTGTTCAATATAAACATGAGGGCAAAAGGGTAATTGTGCAACACAAATATTATCACGGAAAAGGTTTGGTCAGATCACATGACATTTTCGTGACTTGGGTAACAGTGATGTGTTGCTAGATACCGCTCACTGTTTATTATATTAAATGTGTGATTTAATATAATTGCCAACGTTGCGAAAACCTACAGGGTCACACACATAAGGACATGTTGATGAGAGATAGAATAAATAAGGAACACCGTAAGGTACGGTGCACTTAAGTGTAATACGGAAAGTGGTAAGGTACCACGTGGATAAGTGATATATGGTACATCATAAGGTATGATGTCCATAAGCTTAATTGGGCTTTTAGCTTATAGCCTTAATTGGGCTTTTAGTTTGTAGCCCACACGAGTGATTCTATAAATAGATCCCTTGTGATGAAGCAATTTCACTTGATGCAATTTCGTTTTTGATTCTCTCTCTCACTCATAAGGTTTCCGTTCGTGATCAGCTAGCACTGTGACCGGAAACGATCTGTTCGTGTGGACTGAGTAGAGGCGTTGTTCTTCATCAACGCTCGTGATCACAACATCAAAGCTCTGAATCGCCACAAGAGGTAAATATTTCTATCACTGACCATGCTCATTCGTAAGGATTGCTAAAGGAAAATTTTAAATTCCGCTGCGCTTTTGATCGCAATTTTCCTACAGGACCATGCTTTGGCATTGGAGCAGATATTACATTTGGTTTCTCGGGGGCGTCGAACTCAACCTCCTTTGCGTCTATCAAATCTTGAATTTTATTCTTAAGCTCCCAGCAATCGTTGGTGTCATGCCCGGCGTTGTCAGAATGATAGGCAAATTTAGCATTGGGATGATAGTGTGGGGAAGTGGTATTCACATTTTTTGGCGCCTCCCTAATATTGGTGAGATTCAGCTTCAACAGATGGGGAAGAACTTGTGCGGGCGTCATGTTGATGCGGGTGTACTGCCGTTGTGGCCGTTCTCCCCATTGCTGTTTAGGTCTGGGCTGATTGTTACGAGGCTGGTCATTTGATGAATTTTGAATCATCACGGCCCCTACAGTCAGTCGACGTTCAATTCTCCCCAATCCTTTCTGAGAGTACACAACAGTTGCTTCCTTCTTGGCCGGGAATGGTTTTTTAATAGTTGTGGAGGCAGAGGCATCCCTTTGAATCTTCCCACTCTTAATACCAGCTTCCACTCGTTCGCCAGTCAGAATCAATTCAGTAAACCCTGCGGAAGAGCTCCCAATCAAATGGTTGAATAAAGGGCCAGATAGGGTCCCCAAGAACATATCAACTAGTTCCCTAATCTGAAAGAGGTGGCTGCACTCTTCCGGCCAAGTCACGCCATTTCTGGGCGTATTCTTTGAATCCCTCATTTGAGGCCATTCCCATACTTTGTAGCTGAGTACGGGTTGGCGCCAAGTCGGCGTTGTATTGATACTGGCGATAAAAGGCAGCTGCCAAGTCTTCCCAGTTATGCACTTCTGACCTCTCAAGCTGGTAAAACCAATCTAGCTGAGTACCGGACAAGCTGTCCTGGAAGAAGTGTACCCAGAGATTTCTATCGGATGTATGAGGTTGAATTCTTCTGACATATGACCTCAGGTGCATCTTCGGGCAAGACAGACCATCGTATTTTGCAAAAATTGGCACCTTAAACTTTAGAGGGATCACAATCCCAGCAATCAATCCCAATTCTTCAAAATATAACCCAGGAACCCTTTGCAGCTCCATAGCTGCCAGTCTATCCTCCAGGTTTTTGTATTTGTCGTCCGCTGGCGGGTATTGCTGCTCTGAATAATCTTCATCTTCCTCAACCTCTTCCTCTTCAGCCTCGGACTCAGAAGGTAATGCAGCCCCTTTTCCTTTACCGGTCCCCTCATCAGATGTGGAGGGGAATTCAAGAACTCTCCTAGCTTAATTCTCAAATCTTCTTCCCAGTGTAGCTACCCCAACTATTTTCTTTTTCTTTTTTCCTTTTTCTTGCTCTTTATTCCCTAATAGTGATTTAAGATCCTCCTAACCCTTTGCTAAGGTCATGAGAAGCTGTTGAAACTGCGAGTTTTGTGCCTGCAGATCTTTGACCGTCTGCTCAATATCCATCTTACTGAAATAAACAGCAGAAAGATAAGGAAACCTGGTGTGAAGACCTGTTTATGCATATGATGAATGATATGTTTATTCATGCAATGCATTCAAGGATTTAGAAATTCAAAATTGTTGCATACAAAAAGAACACACGTCATATTAATAAGAAGAAATTTTGTCAGTACATAAATGCCCCATGGGCCAAATATTACAAAAACTTCTTAAGGTAAAAAGACATTGCGCATCCTCTTTGGTGAGATGTAGGTGTTGAGGGTCTCTTCCTCGTGAAGTCGGCGGGTAAGCTCCAAAACCTTCTTCTCACTGGCGTAGAAGCTGGCTTCAAAAGTATCCCTTTCTTCCTTGAGTTGGATCCAACTCGTCTGCATTTCCTCCCATGATGTTGGCATGTCAGGATGTAGGATGGTGTATAGAACCTCTCCTTCCTTAACAGGCTCTTTAATCAAAGGGAGAATGTGAGGGTAAGGCATCATAATACTCTAGGCGCGGGCTCGTACCCACTTGAGGTAAGGCTCAAGAGGTATGGAGTTCTTGTGCCCCAGTGTCTTACTATCTACCTTGTTAGGCATCCTCCAAGCTCTGATGAATCTTTGGCGAAGTCCTTGCGCATCGTTGTCGAAGTCAAAAATTAGGTCAGGAATTAGCATGTCATGAGGGCCATCCCTCCGAGCATATCCAAATTGTCTTAAATCCAGACAAGGGTTGTAGGTAATGCCTCCCCTAATGCCAAGTAATGGAACATTAGGGAACTCACCACAACGATCAATGATGATGACATTTTCTCTGGACTGAGAACACCAATGTACATCAGAATGTGTGAGGGTCATCAATCGTTGTAACCACCTTAAGCCTTGTTCATTCTTCAAAACAGATTGTGGAAGGTAAGAAATAAACCACCTTGCAAGGAGAGGAGTACATCACATGAGAACACCTCTCTTCCTCGTTGTTCGTGTGTAAAATGAGTGGAGGATGTCCCCAAGCAATGTAGGTATGGGATTTCTGGATATGAAGATCTTGACAACATTCACATCTATAAGTTGGTCAAGATTTGGGAACAAGACCAACCCATAAATAAGGAGTGCCACAATCTCTTCAAAGGCTTGCAGATCCAGGGAATTCCAACACTCTTGTGCCTTCTCAAACAAGAATTTTGCCAAGAATCCTTTGACGCCACTTCTAGTTTCCCAATGCCCCTTGATGTCAGATGATTGCAAGTGTAGTGCTTGAGCAACATCTTCAGGCTTTGGTTCTTTTTCCGTACTGTTGAAAGGTAGTTGATTAATAATAGGAATTCTCAGGAGTTGAGAAAATTCCTCCAAAGTAGGCACCAATTGGTAGTCGGGGAATGTGAAACAGTGGTGAAGGGGGTCAAAGAACTGGAACAACACTTTCACCATGTCTTCTTCAATGTTGGTGTTGACTAGGCTGAGCAGTCTACCATGTCTTTCACTGAAGAGAGAACTTTCTGGAATTCTGGATGTAAGCTCCTTGAGTTGAGGAGGGATTCTCACAAGGTTGACTTGGATAGTTTTCCTGCGAAGAATTTCCATGACCTACAAAAACAAGAACAAAGATGAAGATCCAAACCCTTGAAATGGTTAGTGGATGCATATGATGCTTTATGATGTTCATGATGTATGCACAAACATATGTACAAGCAAATCACACAAAACCCTAGTTTCAGGCTTGCATGGGGTTTCATAGGTAAGTACCCTCTTGAGTGTAGTTGGCTTAAAAACCTGTCCTATAAATAGTAACCGGGTTCTAAGGAGCTCAATATCATTGGATTATTTTGTGTTCATTGTTTTGGTTTAGCCACTTAACTAGCGACCAAAATATTCCAAGAAAACAACCCTCAATGAGTGTAGTATCGAGTATCTACCAACTTCGGACTGCACCAAAGCCGGTCATCTCACTACCCCTAATAAAAGGCCAAGATGGTCAAGTAAGGTTCTAGGTCATTAGTGCTTAGTGACATCACTCAGCGGACCCGTACTCTCCTTGATTGAACTCAAGGGTTACCGGTACTCACAAATATGTCGCACTAATATAGCTATTGCTTCAACCGTGTCGGTATACCCCACATAATTTCCACAACGTATTGCTATCTATGAATGTTTCCCAAATCCGGGTGTAGGATTTCAAGCCCAAACAAGAGAACCACAATGTAAAGCAATCAAAGTAAACAATTAGTCATGCAAAAGGGTGATCTAAGCCCTAAGGTTACTCCACTTTTAGACACTTCCCCAGCAGAGTCGCCAGTTCTGTGATACGGTGGGAGAACTGACTTGAGGTTTTGCGTTTGTTTTCGCAAATGTTTCGGTTGAGCAAGAGTCGCCACCGACTTTTTATTTTATCCTAAGGAAAGGTTAAAAAGCACAGGAAAAACCTTTGAGATGTTTTCTTGGGTTCGGGGAGTAGATTATAGAAAGGGAAGGTATTAGCACCCTTTCTATCCATGGTTATCCATGGGCTCTTAGTTACTTGCTTAGATCACTTGCCTTTGCTTTTCAATTGTTTGAAATGGTGCTTTGTGTGTGTGGTTTTGAAAATGTTTTGAAAAAGATGCCTTGTCTAGGCAACCATTGTAACAATTCTTGTTTGAATGTTTTACATGGGTGTTTGTCTTTTTGAAAAGATGTTTCAATATTTTTGAAAGTTTGTTTTGAAGTTGTGTTGTGATGTGTGTTTTGAAAAATGGCAAGGATGGTTTTGCAAGTTTGGTCAAGTAACCAAGAGCTATCTACCCTAAATTTCTCAAAGATTTTTCTCATGTTTTAACCCTTTTAACAGTGTTGTTTCACCATTGTATTTGGTGAACAACCTTGTGTTAGGATGTTAACGGGACAAGCACGGGTCATATTTTAGACCATGAATGCAATAGTGTCAAGTGTCTTTGGCAATTTTCTTGAGGGACTTGATCATTTTGTTTTAGGCAACAAGATAGCGTCATCGAGGGACTATGATCATTTTGTTTTTTTTGTTTTGTTTTGTTTTGCCAAAGTACTTGACATGCAAACATGGCCCATTTTTGAAGGCAACAAGTGGAGTAACCCTAGGGGTGCAAGTGTGCATTGTGTTGTTTTTCATGCATGTTTATCTTGAATTAGGTCAAGCTATTTGTTGATTTTTTTTGCATACAAACCCTAAGTCTCTAATCATGGCATAATTGAAAGCTTTTAAATGCGAGAATTTAAATGCTAGGCTATTACAACAAGATATAGGGAGGGGGGTGCAAGTTTGCATTTGGGAATATTTGACAAGGAAATAAAATCTAAGTTATTACAACCATATCGAATGTATAGGATACAAATATTTAATTATACAATATTTAAATAAAATACAATAAATAAATAAGAATGTATTATGCACAAAATCATTTTTTATGTATGTAAAAAGGTTTCATGTTTGACGTATAAACAAAATAAAAAAGGTCATTTTTTATTATTTTTATGGTTTAGGGCAAAACCCTAATTTTTTGGATAAATAGCATTTTTTTTATTAAGTGTATACAATATATGTTAATTATATACAAAAAAAAATGAAAAGTATATTGTAAAAAGTATTTTTGATGTCAAATGTTAAATAAAATAAAAATGTATTATTTCTATATTTTTGTCCTAAATATTTAATAATAATAATATATATATATATATATATATATATATATATATATATATATATATATATATATATATATATATATATATATATATATATATATATATATATATATATATATATATATATATATATATATATATATATATATATATATATATATATATATATATATATATATATATATATATATATATAATATATATATATATATATATATATATATATATATATATATATATATATATATATATATATATATATATATATATATATATATATATATATATATATATATATATATATATATATATATATATATATATATATATATATATATATATATATATATATATATATATATATATATATATATATATATATATATATATATATATATATATATATATATATATATATATATATATATATATATATATATATATATATATATATATATATATATATATATATATATATATATATATATATATATATATATATATATATATATATATATTAAATATATTAAATATGCTAAGTATATATAAAATAAAATGTTAATTATTTACAAAAAATGTATATTCAAGAAAATGTTTCAAAATGTAAATAAAAATTAATAACTAAAAAATATATATTTTTGTATTATTTTTTAGGGTTTTAAATAAAAAGGTTTTTATATTATTTACATATATATGTTTAAAAAGTAAATAAATGCCAAATAAATGCAAAAAAAGTGGAAAAAAATATTTTTAATGTTTTTTGTGTTTGGACAAAAAATATCAAGTCAGAATAAAAAATAAAAAGTCAAAAATGATAAATATTTTACACAATGGGCCAGGGGGGTGCAAAACTAAGAAAAGGGTGCAAAAAGTGAAACTGACTCAGGCCCAGCCCAAGTCAACACCTTCTTCAACCTCCAGCATCTGTTTGAAAAAAACGCGTGCCTCCTTGTTCATCATACTAACTTCTGATTCTTTGATCCTTTGACAAATCTTACAACATGAAACTTGTAGAGCTTGAAGCCACGATTTCAACCATATAAAGCATTAAATCTAACTCTAAGAAACCAGGGAGAATTTCTTCACCCCCAATTTCTGACCTAATTTTTCTTCAATGTTCATGGTTAAAATTCTCACAGCATACTTAATATAAATGAAAAGTAATCATATGTATGGCTTCAGGGCTATGAGTAGAGCATGTTTCATTCACAAACCTAAGCCTAACTCTTCCTATATTAAGAGATAGAAGTCCATGGTTTTACCTATTTCAGCTTGAATCGTGTACAGCAATATGGCCAACTTCAATGGAGTTTGAGCTTCTGTATAGCTTGCCTGAAGTCCAAGGAAGCTTCTCCAACACCTAGCTTGCTTTGAATCACTCTGAATCTTGCTATGGAAGTTCACCTGCAAAACTGAAAAATGAAAATGGCAGATGAGGTTAGGGGTGTTACAGCTGGAGTTTAGGGCTTGGAATAGTTTCAGTGGATGGTATGGAATGTGTTTGGACAAGCTTGAGCAAAAACGCACGAGCAAACTGAGTTGTGCAACTCAATCTGCAGGGATGCCCTGTTTTTTGCAGCAAAATGGTGATTTGGTGAATGAGGAGGTATGAGGGGTGGAAGGATCGTGTCTTAGGCCAGTTTTGATGTGTGGAAGCTGTGTACAAAGTTTGTTTTTGCTTATGCTTGCAGGAAGTGAGAGTTGGTTTAGTTTTGCAAGGTTTCTTCTCCTGTAAGCAAAGAAATGTCAAGTTGTGATATAGGCCTGTACAAGGCTCTCAAGCATGCTGCAACACTTTCTCTTGATCAGTGGGATTTGTCTACCAAACTTTGCCTCAAAGATCTGGCTTGTACTTCAAAGATCATGTAACTTGACATAAAGTGTTACTTTTCCAAAATGGCAAATTTGCTTTTTCTAATTAAGGATTAGTTTAGCATGTAATGTCCAAATAGATGAAATAATACCTTAATACAATGGTTTGGCATTTAATTAAGGTGTGTAAAACTGGTTTTGAGGCCTGCAAGCTAGTATTGTACAAGCTGATTTGAAAATGCAAGTTGTGATGAACATGCCTTGGCCATGAACAAAAGTGAATTTTGCCCAACTTTGTGAATTCGATTCTCTCTAACCACAAGGGTGTTTGAGAAGTTCTTGGACAATTTGGAAAGCTTGTAATGTGTACTACAATCCATCTTTGTAATGCAACTTGAAATTCCAAGTGGAAACATGTGAAAAATGGCCAAGAAGTTGGACAAAAATCCTGGCTAGGATAGGGCAAAATTTCTCTAAGTTAAGAATGTTTTGTACCCTTGTTCCAAAAATCATAACCTGAGCTACAAGCTTCCTTTGAGAAAACTTTGTGAATCAAAGTTGTAGATTTTGCAATGGACTATAACTTTCATGTTTCAAGTTTTGTTTGAATCCATTTGCATCTTGGTGAAAAAATGGGACAAAGTTAGGAAAAAATAAGAAAATTTCATAACTTTGAAAATTTCTAAGTTATGAAATTTTTTCATTTTAAACCCTAATTTGCAATTTTGGGTTTCTTGATGAACAAGTTTCATAATTTGACATGTCTTGATGAAAAATGAATCTTGGCACTTGATTTTGACCAAAAAGTCAAAGTTTGACTTTTCAGTATACAGTCAAATTTTGATCAGTTGACTGAAAAATTCATCTGTCAATCCTATGCATTTGAGATCTTTTGAACTTGTTGAATGGGTCAAGACAATTCCATTGAGTCCTTGAGTCCATATATGAGCTTGGTTTGCCATTGGTTAGGTCAAACAGTCAAAAATTGCCTTTGTGAAGTCAAAACCCTAAAAATGACCATTTTGCCCTTTTGGTGATCTGATCAAATTTCTTGTGGAATTGTGATCCAAATCTGACCAAATGGTTCATGTGAGTTCATTATGTTTATGTGGGTCAAAAATCATGAGGTTTGACTGTCAATTGGCCACAGTTGACTTTTTCCCCAATACAGTTGATTTCTAGGTCAACTGTCCAATTGACTGGGCAAAGATTGGAATCAAGGCTTGAAACTTGGTATGGATAAACTTGTAAGTCCAACATGAAGCATTAAAGTCACTTTGGGCCTTTTAGGTCAAAACATCCTTGTGCAAACTCAAACCCTAATTTGGGTCAACAGTGCAAGGAGGGGTCTTGAGCAGAGCAAACCCTAACTTGATCTTGAGCTCCAAGAGTCTTGTGGTGAGAAAATGTTGATGAAATGAGAGGGAAAATTTTGGGGTACAACAGCCTCCAAGGTTGTTTTTGATCTCATCATTTTCAAGTTTTTCACCAAATTGGTATGGCCGTTTCTGCAAGGTTTTATGCGTTTTTTAGTGTGTGCAGAGTTTTTTTTATCTGCTCTTCACCTGTGTGCAGCAGGGTTTCGTGTACTTTTGTTTATGAGCAGCAGGTTTATATAGGAAAGGAAATTAGGTCAACAAATGTGTATCAAATCTTGGTCCATTATGATGAAGAGATTTGATTTGATTTCTTCATAAAGACTTGCTATATTTGATTCAATCAAGTGCCAGTCTGTTTTCAGGCGTTACTGCCAGCCTGTTATGAGCTGTTTGAGCCTCCAATATGATGGAAATCAAAAGCTGACTTGCCCCTTCGAATTTTCTCTCTTTGATTGCTTCAAAGTCCTCATTCGAACTACTCCAGTCACAGCCCCTTCGATTGAGACTCTCCCTGCTTCGATTGCATATTTGCAAGGGACACATGCCATTGTGAACTTTGGGTATTCTGGACAGGTTAGGATATGTGTTATTGCTTAGTCATGCCAGCCTACTTCCTTCCTTCGAATCTGCCTTCTTTGCCAGCTTCAAAGTCCAATTCTAATCTGTTTAGGACATTCCCTATTAGATAACTTCGACCAGCCCTTGGCCTTATGATGAGTCTGAATTCTGATTCGAAGTGTCCAGAACTTCCTTCATCAGAGTATCTTAGATCAAGAGAAACTCTGCACTTAAATTCCATTCGAAGGTCATTTCGTTCTGATGTTCTGATTGAGGTACAGTATGAGGTTCCAATCGAAGGACCCTCTGAAGTACTAGTCGAAGCATTGTGAAATTGACTTGGTCGAAGGAGGTCCAGCGCTCAATCGAAGACTTGCACACCAAGGCTTGATCGAAGGAGGTCCAGCGCTCAATCGAAGTGTTTGTCCTTAATGCTAGTCGAAGTGTTGCACACCAAAGCTTGATCGAAGGGTTCCAAACACCTAATCGAAGCTTACTAGTCAAAGCCTGATCGAAGAGTGCCAAATGCCCAATCGAAGACTGGTGAAACAAAACCTGATCGAAGCGTGCCAAATGCCCAATCGAAGACTGGTGAACCAAACCTGATCGAAAGGTTCCAAACGCCTAATCGAAGCCTTTTCCCAGATGCCAATCGAAAGACACTTCAAAAAACTTTATTTTTGTTAGGCAAGTGTTTGTGACTAACTATGTAAGGGAAGACCTTTGGACACATGAGAGGGCAAATTTTGGGGTACAACAACATGTTTTGAAATGAAAGGGAAGATTATTCACATACTATGCCATGAAACGAAAGGTTCAAGGGTAAGAGTGACTTACCTTGCTTCAGGCCTTGAATGAATGTGGGATTCGAACTTGAACTGCTACCTGGATGTTTCTGGAATTCGAAGAGTAGTCACAGGGGGTTTGCTTTTGGTTCGAAGAGTTGTCACAGAAGGTTGTATTTGAGTTTGAACAAACTTCTATGTGTGGGGTGTTCTTCAGAATCGAAAGAGGTGAGTGTTTGGGATTCTGGGTTTTGATTTCTCAAGTGTTGATGAACTTGAGAGTTTTGTTGTGTTTGAGAAAATTTGGGGGATTTGTTCCTCTGGTCCAAAGATCCTCCCCTAGATTTGTAAACATTCCTCTATTTATATAGAAAGAATGGACATGTTGTCCAAAGCCATCCCTGCAAATAAATGATAAAATAATGTAACGTGAAAGTACATGTGGGGGGCCTCTTGGCAGTTGGGGTGCAGAAGATGTGACTTATGCTTCTGACGTTGCTTGTGCTCAGACCAAAATCAGGTTGAAAGCTGTTTTTGTGACTAAAGTACTCTCTATGAAAGGAAAGAGCATGTAGCCTTTAACCAATAATAGTAGTATCTAAAAGACAAAGTTTAAAACCCTTGTACAAGCTTCTGACAATGTACAGATTTGGACGCAACATAGCCTGGAAAACGAGATTTGGTCTTGAGTCAAATGCAAGAATGAGATCGAAGCGCACTTGTTCGAAGGAAGCCTTTGCCTCAGTCGAAGCTTGTGGTCGAAACAAGCTTACTCGAAGGAAGCTAATACCCTGTCGAAGCTTGGATCGAAACAAACATATTGCCCAATCGAAAGATTGTGTTCGAAGGAAGCAATGTTTCCTAATTGAAGCATGTGGATCAAAACAAACATAAAGGGAGTAATTGCCTTTTAGCGTGAGGGAAGTTCCTGGCTTCTGAATTGAAGGGTGCTTTTTCAAGGGAAGCAAGAACTTAGTCACATCTTGTATGAAGATACTTCTTGGATCAAACGAAAATTGTATGAAGCAAAGTATGCAAGAGGTCCTTGGTGCAAGTGGATTCGAAGAAGGTTTCAAATCCAAACGAAGGATGTACCCAAGTTGCATTCGAAGGAGGTTTCTAATCCAAACAAAGTACGTACCTAAGTTGCATTCGAAGGAGGTTTCCAATCCAAACAAAGTACGTACCCAAGTTGCATTCAAAGGAGGTTTCCAATCCAAACGAAGGATGTACCTAAGTTGCATTCGAAGGAGGCCAAGAGTCAGTCGAAGGGTGCTAAATCGAAGGAGACATGTTTTCCTCCAAATTTGTCAAAATGTTACTTTTATCTGTTTTCTCCATTTTTGACAGTTTCCTTTTAATTTTGGTACTGGAAAATTCCAATGCACTTGTGCCAGCTTGAACCTTGAGAATCCTTGTGAGAAAGGCCTTGAAGAATGAGAGGGAAAATTTTGGGGTACAACAAGGAGGTATATGCTGGTCCAACCTATGTCGAAGAAGGCGTTGTTGAATGTTTTTAGGAGTGTCCCACTGGTCGACGAGGCCAGGGGACCTATGCTGAATGAGGAAGGGAACCCGGTGGTGAAACTGGTGCCAAAGTTTCGCTTTCATTGGTCGAGGAAACATTATGATAATGGGACCGACCATTATATCTGGAAGAAGGACAAACTAGGTGTCGAGGACCAGGCTAGCCATGACCGCCTCTTGCCCTTTGTTGCGAGGATCCCCTCAGTCCAGTGTATGAGCAAATGGGGAAGGCCGTTAACTGATGAGGACATAAATTTGATTTTCGAACCTGGTCTAATAAATTTTGAGGATCTCTTCGATAGCGAGGATCTTGTGGCGTATTTGGGTAGTTTGCTCTTTATTTTGACCTGATTTGTGTCTGAGGTTTTTTGTTTGCTGACCCACAAATTTTCTTTGTGCGGGAAGAATGAATGTTGCTCAGGAGCGCATGGCTCGATCGTTACATTATAAGGCGAGGAACGGGAAGAAATATATTAAGGGTTCTCAAGTTGACGTGAGGACGGCTCCCTAATCTGGCTCTGGAACATCGTCGACCAGCCAGGATGTTAGCCATCTCTCTCCTTAGCAAGTGTCTTCGAGTTTCAATAGGTCGCGTACATAGGGTACCGACGATTTGACTCGTGAATAGGACAATGGGAAGTTTGAGTTTCCTCCTTGCTTTCATGATAAGGCTTTCTTCGGAGGTTCTGCCCCGCAACTTCATCGGGCTGAGTCTCTTATGCTCGAAGAGATGGATCGCCCGAGCAAGAGGACAATGTTAGTTGGGGAAGCCGACGCTGTCATGAGGGTACTGGGAATGATTGTGGCATATACCGAGGAAGGAAAATCTCTAGAGGTCAAGCTGAAAAAGTCTCAGGCTGAGGTAACGATTCTCAAGGAGAAGCTTGCCACTGCGGACGTTACGAACAAGGCGTCGGCAGAGAAAGTGGCCAAGCTGACCGAGGAGCGCAAGACACTTGTGCAGGAGAAGAAGTCACTCGAGGAGATGGTTACACCCTTGAGGGATGAGGTAACTCCTGGTGAGGACGAGCCGAAGGAGGCTAGGAGTTTGAAAACTTAGGCAAAGTTGGTTGCTCGCCTTCAGCTGGCCATCGAAGATGGTGCAGTCAATGCTAAAGGGTCTTTTAAAATTGTCATGGAGCAGCTCTGAGTATTGAACTCTGGCGTGTGTTGCACCCCAAAATTTATCCTCTTGATTTTCATTTTTATGGCTTATGTTTCATCATACATACTCATGCATTTTTGAGATGGGATCAAGGTATCTTTGGCTCTCATAGTTTTCTTCAAGTTGTGGAAAATGGTTGTATTGTTAATCAATGCCAAGGAAGTTCTTATATCCTCTCTCTTGTGACCATATAAGCTACATGGTTGTGAGTTTAGGCGTTCATCATTCTCCTATGCCTGTCATCTTCACTTCTTGGATTTCTCTGCAAAGGCACGAATTCAGAGGTATGGATTCCTTGATGATTCTTGAATATATTCTAGCATGCTTATTAGTTGGATTAAAGTCTTGGACAAGATCACCACTTGGTTCATTATATGATTAGAGTTTCTCATCTCTGGTGTGTAATTCGGTGTGTAGCTCTGTTGATATTTATCAACGAAATTTTGGTTGGGATTTTCATGTCAAATTTTATTCTCTACTAGTTCTTCAAAGGCAAGATATTGTTCTTAAGCTCAGTGATTAAAGAGGGTTTTTATGTGGATTTTTGTTCGAAGGGATTTTATCTGATTTCTAAGATCAAGAAATAATTGGTTATTTGTTGATTTGATTTGTTGAGTTCAAGATGCGAAGATGTGATACAAATTCAAGTGAAGATCTTTGGGCTTTTAGAGTACGCCATTTTCTTGGGCTTATAATTAAAAGTTGTCTTTTGGTAAAGAAACTTTTAAGGAGGTTAATTTTCAAAAGAGTTTATTGGAGGGAATTGGTTGCTTTGTTTTCTTACTTAGAATATTTTGCATTTTTCAAGATGAAAAGTGAGAAAGGATTTGGCGGTCATTGTATCTTAAATTCAAAATCATATGGACTTTACAAAAAAAGTACATATTTCTCAAATATCACAAGAATTCAAGTGTCCTATTTCCTAATTTCAAGAGTATATCAATTCTACACAAGTTCTTTGCAAGGTTTCAATCTTCATTCAAATTCTTTATTCCTCATTCAACAATTTCTCAAAATGTTCTTATTATTACAAAGTTTACAAGTTTGATTACAACAAGTACAAGCTTGAATGCATGTGGTCCCAAGTCTTATAATTTCTAAGCCCTAAGAGTTTTACAAGACAAATCAATAAGAGTTTCTAATTTGTCCTATGAGATTTTGTGGCAAGACTTCTTCTTCTTCAATTTTCACCATTGCTCTTCAAGCTTATCCACGGTCTCCTCTTATAAATTATCTTGCTGTTTTCCAAACCATCACATAAAACAAAGAAAAGAGGAATGGTTAGCAAATCATCAATATTTGAGTAAAAATTCCAACCAGAGCAAAGAGATTTCAAGCAAGTTTCTCAAAACTTCATCATTATGGTTCATGCTAGGAATCAGTTTATTTAGGGAATTTTATCATGTGCTAAAAGCCTCATATATTGATTTCACATAGCAAATCAGAATTCAAAGTTCAATCATAGGCCTTATCTCCTATTGCAAATCATCAAAAGAATTTTGGTTCACAATAGAGGTATAAATTGTAAACTCAACAAAGGCCAAAAGCATCACAAGTCCAACATACAACTAAACAAATAAGTCAAAAGTGCGACAATCCAGCCCAGACAAATCATCACAGTCTAACAAAATTAGAATTCACTCATGTTTGCAGAAACAACCAAAGCCTCATATAAGATCAGATTTAATCATAGGCCTAATTCTCCTACTGTAAACCTCAAACGAAAAATACTAAAACAAGTTTTGGTTCACAGTAGAGTTCAATAAAGAATGGAAACTGTGACATTCCAAAATCAGCAGCCAGTCCAAAATGTGAAAAAATAACCAAGCAAGGTTCATAACAGAAAATCAGGAAAATTCGCAAATCAACAGGGTGCTGCTAAAAATCTCATCATTAGGGATTTATTGAGGGAAAAAGTTTGTGCATAAACAAATTCAATCATGAATTCAAGCTCAAATGCAAGCCTCGTAGACATTTTGTTTCAAACAAAATCAGGAAGTATAATATCAACCATGCGCCTAGTTCTTTACTACAAATCAAAAAATCAAGTTTGGTTCATAGTAAAGACAAAAAGAGGAAATTTACTGCACATATAAAACTCAGAAAAACATCACAGTTTGCAGTAAAAACAAATGGTACAAATTTCATTTCACACCTCAAGCAAGTTCACGTTACATAAATCGCAAGGTCTAGCTCAACGACACAACAAAAAAACTAGTCCATCAAAATCCTACTAACAATCAGTCTTGTTGCCTTATTTAGAAGGAGGAAAATAAAAATAATGGAAAAGGAAACTTATCCTGGATTTGTATAGCCAGAAGATAAAAACAGAAAATAGAACTCAATTTTGAAACCGACTGCTAGTTCACAAAACCGCATCCAACAAAATAACAGAAATTCCAGCTCATCAAAATTGCATAACTAACTTCATTTAGAATGAATCCTGGCCATCCAAGGTTCTAACCGATTTTTAGATCTAACAGCTTAGATGCATTCTTTTCCTAACAATCTAACAAAATATAAAAACAAAAAACTTACCTTGATTTAGGGATTCTTTACAATTCATAGAAGAATAAATGAAAATATTTGAAACTCTCTTTCATCTTCTCTCTGCACTCTTCACAATCACAGAAGAATCACCAGAAAAGTATCAAAACATCTCTTTGTTTCCTTTTAGTTTTTATCCATTATCATCATTATAACAACAAATGGTGCTTCATCATCTTCAATCATTCTCTGCACAGAGAGTAATTACATCATCAATCATCACCGTATCGCCTTCAATAGTCATCGTCTACATTCATCGAGGTATCACAGCAACAAGTTTCATCATTGTCATCCATGATTTTTCTTCAATCTATCAATTCTACACTTCAATCTTCATTATCAATACGTGAACTTCGCCACGACTTCGAGACACGATCTACGTCAACAAAACGCAAATCAACAATAACACGAAATCAAAAACAAGAAAAGAAGAATTGAAAATGAATCGTGTACAAACCTGTTTCTCTGGAATTCTCTTCGATCTTGCCATCTTTGAAGATACACTGTAAAATTTTCCGATAGGCAAGTACGATTCTCTCTTTCTTCTAGTAATTGTTGTCTCTTCTGGTTGGATTTGCGAAATTTGAAATGACTTGAGATGGAGAGTGAAGAAGTGAAATTCGAAACCAAGGTTGGTGGCGGAATTTGACGAACAGAGTGAGACAGAGTCTTTGTCATCGTCGAAGAAGGTCGAAGCAAAGGTGATGGTGATGACTCATATCAGTGGCGTTTCATCTGAGATGGGGGTTAATCGAGGCGGCGGAGTCCCGTCGGAGATTTAAAGGAAAAACTGGCCGCGTCTCGAAGTCGCTGTTTAAAGTCCTGTAGTAGGCACCTCTTTCTGTATGCTATTTGTGGGTGTTTAAAATCCTACCTTTGAAGTATGTATTCTGCACGTGTGTTTAAATTTGTGCCTGCATACATTACAGATGATGAGTACTCAAAAGGAGGCAAGCAGGAAGGGTCTGTAATCGACCCCCGCACATTCTAGTCTGTGTCATCCTTAGTTCACATTATACGTCGATGCTTCAGAGTCAAGCAAATGTTGTGTATCAATCAAAATGTACACGCATAAAATAAAACCATGTTTCATGTGAAGACAATCATCATTGTCAATCAAGTAATATGTTCTATGTAGAATCTCGACAGTAGATTCCCCTAGTTAATCTCGGTAGATGATTTTCTAGAAGACTTTGACAGAATGTAGTTCACAACAGAATCTCGACAGTAGATTCCCCTGATTAATCTCGGCAGATGATTTTCCATAAGACCCCGGCAGAAGGTAGTTCACAACAAAATCTTGGCAATAGATTCCTCTGGTTGATCTCGACAGTTGATTATCCATAAGACCTTGGTAGAAGGTAGTTCACAACAGAATCTCAGCAGTAGATTCTCCTGGTTGATCTTGGCAGTTGATTATTCAGAAGACCTTGGCAGAACGTAGTTCTTAATCGAATCTCGGCGGTAGATTCTCCTGGTTAATCTCGGTAGTTGATTATCTAGAAGACTTTGGCATAAGGTAGTTCTCAACAAAATCTTGGAAGTAGATTCTCCTAGTTAATCTCGGAAGATGATTTTTTAGAAGACCTCAGCAGAAGGTAGTTCACAATAGAATTTCGGCAGTAGACTCCCCTGGTTAATCTCGACAAAAGGTAGTTCTCAACATAACCTCAGCAGTAGATTCCATGGAAATCTCGACAGTATATTTCATGTTAGGAGCCTCACATCAAGCAGGACGTGCACATAACCATATCAAATTATCAAGGTCATTCATAACATTTTGTGTATCTAACATATGGAAACACCAAAGAGCTTTTGATAAAACATCAAAGTTTATTTTTGTTGTGAAAAACGTCAAAAGAGGTTCACGCCTACGCCTGCGCCTATGATACAAATATCAAAATCCTGCCGATACATATCAACATAAAGACACCATGACAACACAATATACGATGTTGGGTAATTAATGACACTATTCACCATGTTGTATCCAAATTCAAATCGACTTGGAGATACAACAATTAGCAACTGTGATACGGTGGGAGAGAACTGACTGTTTTTGATATGCTGGTTCGCGTTTTGCGTTTATTTTTGCAAAATGTTGCGGTAAGCAAGAGTCGCCACCGTCTTTTATTTTATCCAACAAGGAAAGGAAAAAAAGCACAGAAAAATTCCTTTTTCGAGATGTTTCTCGGGTCCGGGGGGTAGATTATAGAAAGGGAAGGTGTTAGCACCCTTTCTATCTGTGGTTATCCACGAGCTCTTAGGTACTTGCTCAAAGTGTTTTTAAAATTTGCTTTTCTTTGTGTTTGTGGGTTTGAAAGAAGTTTTTTGTTTGAAAGGTGTAAGTGCGAAAAGTTTTTGTTTTATTTTGAAAGAGCAAGTACTTAAAAACCATCTACCTACTCGAAAAAGGAATCAATCTATACTAATGTCCTTTAGACAATGCTATCCCACTATTGATGAGTAGGTTGTATCGTCGTTGGAGTTTTAAGGGTCAATTCAATTAAGGGACGTGCGGTCACTAAAGCAATGTTAGGACGCCTTAGCGGTAACCCTAATGTCTTAGATCATTTTTCCGAGGCAACCGTTTCGAGGCAACTATGATCTTTGGACAAGAGGGAGATCTCTAAAACTTCATATACTCAATGATCGCGTTCGAAGGCAACCAAGTGAGGTGTACCCTAAGAGTGCGCATGTGCGAGTGTGTTGTTTCGGTTAATTTTATCTTTGTACATGTTAGTGGTTATCTATGTTGATTTTAGGTTTAAACATTTGATCTTGTCATGCATTCCCTATTATCAAACATCTAACAGTTTATAAGTTGCGGAAATTAAATTGCGGAATTTAAACTATCTATTACAAGGCGTCGGTCGGGTATTTACATCGCCAAAAGCAACCCTTGAAATTAAAATGCGGAAAATAAATAAAGCGGTAAAAATATTTAAAGTCCTATTAAACTATTACATTCCAGGAAACAGATACAATATTGAATAAATATGGATCGCGTGCGAGAAATTAAATCGGGCGCAAGTTTAGGGTTTTGACCCCTTTTGAAAGAAAATAATTTTTTTGGTTATTTTGAATTTATGGAAGAAATTAAATTAGGTTAAGCATTAAATTAATAAATTAATTAATTAAAAATAATATTTTTGGATTTTTGATATTTAAAGAAATAAAAATAAATTGATCAAAGTTAATAAAACCTAATTGTCTAAATTAATTTTAATTATTGCAAAATATATTAAAAGTTAATCCTAATTAAAACTAAATTAATTCAATTAATATTTATTAACAAAAATAAAATGCTGGAATTTAATTTTAATAAATAAAAATATATTTTTTGGTTTTTAATTTATGACAGAAAAAATGTGATTGGTTAGTTAGTAATAAAATAATAAAACAAAACAATTTAAAAAAAAGAATGAGATAGAAAAACTCAGGGGGGGGGGGGGGGGGGGGGTTCAGGCCCAATTTGGAGGTGAGAATGGCAATTCAAAGGCCCAACAAGCGCTGGCCTTGGCTGACTTTTCTGCATTCCATGTGGGACGTTTGACCAGGCAGTAGGGTGGACATCACATTTGGACCACCAGATCTGGCCTGGGGCCATCTGGCAAGCCATTGAGTGAGGGAGTATGATGTGCTGCACGTTTGAGTAGTACCTGATTACATGATAAAATAGAAGAAAATGCAAAGCGCTGGAGGCAGGGATCGAACCCCTTACCTCCAGCCAACAATGCCTTGAGAACGCTCCCCTTGACCACTGGACCATTATGCTTCATTTGTCAATAGATTAATCAAAAATAATAATATGGAAAAACAAACAAAATGCCAGAAAATATAAAAAAAAACACGCGCCAAGTTTGAACCAGCCAATAGGAGGGGGGAACGTATTCATCTTCTTCGTTCAACCCTGGATATTTACCTGCAGATTTATATCTGCAGATTTATATTTGCAGCTAAATTCGTATGTCCATCCTAAAATTAGTTCTAGGCCATGAAAACACAATCTAAGACCATGGTCATGTTCGTCTTCCTCCACTGATCATGCCTATGTCTATCAATGGCATCAATTTTGCCTGTAAATAAAATTCCCAAAAAACAAGCTACAAAACCCTAGGTTCGGTTACAGGGCTACAACTCATATAAATGCAATCAAATAATGCAGAAAGCTTGTAAATTGAACGAGCATCATGAATATACCAAAGACTTGTCAAAAAATGCAAGAATATGGAGTTGCGATTTCAAATGAAAATCAGTTTTTTAAGAGAATTACAGCGCTCTAGGGCGTGTATGGAGATTGATTCTGGGTTGGTTCTGCTTCAAGGATGGTCCAGCAATTGATTCACGTTGAGTTTTGCCCCTGAATTTGTCTCTATGCACGATTTCAGTTTCACACTTTTTGGTCAATTTTCAAGTTTTGTTCTTGAGGTTCTTGCAGTCTCTAGCCCTTTAATTTGTGTCCTTTGCATTGTATATGTATGCTGCAATGTATTAGGTCAACTTTTGGGTCTTGAATCTTTGCACATTGATGTCTTGAGATTTGATTTGGTTCACCATTGATAACCTTCCAATTTTGTCCAAAATCCAATCTTTTTTCAAATGGAATGTATGATACGAACTTGATTCACTTGATGATGATGATTAGGTCCTGAAATAGTCAATGTTTGGGTTTTATTTGATTTAAATTGATTTAAAATGAAATAATTCATTAAAAAATCAAATTAAATAATAAAATTTACAAATGGTCACAAGGCTGAAGCTAGAACACATGCGTAGTGTGACAAAATCAAATCAAGTGGAAAGGAATGGGCCCATTTGACAAAATTTGAAGTTTTTGGGATAGTTGACTTTTGGCAATTTTGCAAAAATTCCCAACTTCAACAATGCATAACTTCTTCAATTTTGAACTTTTGGAAGTGTTATTTGACTTTTTAGAAAGATTGAGATTTCCTCTAACCAACCCTTTTGGTCTCATCTCATTTTGATATTCCATGCTCAAGTTATAAGCTTTGGAAAAAAAGGTGTTTTTGTTGACTTTCAAAAATGACCTATAATGTCCAAATTTGTAACTTCTTGTGAGTGCATTTCTTGATCTTGGGATATGAATATAGATTGTAGGAAATTGCATCCTATTAAAAATGAGCTTTTGATGGGTCATTTCTCATAAAGAATGAGAAAGTTATGCTTGGTCAAAGTTGAGTTGACTTTTCCTACAAAACCCTAATTTAGCAACTTTTGAGTCTTGATGAATTTTGAGCAATCCTTGATGAATCATGATCAACCCTTGATCAAATGATGAAATATCCTTCAAAATGAGAATGTTGACAAAAATTTTGAAGTTTGACTATTTGTAGGTCACAGTTGACTTTTGCTCTAGCACAGTCGATTTTTGGATCCTTTGAGCAATTGACTGAGCAAACTTCCTATGCAGGCATTGAAATTTGACCTGGATGAACTTAAGAACATATTAGGACATTTGGAAGAACTTGAGGTCATTTAGATGCAAGGATCTTGATGCAACATAAAACCCTAATTTGGAATTGACTGCCTTAGGAGATGACTTGACTGTCCAACTCTTGAGCAATCTTGAGCCACTTGGAGATTATTCTTGCAATGTCTTGGGAAATATGAGAGGGCAAATTTTGGGTTACAACAGCTGCCCCTGTTCAATTTTCTTAAACCTGAGGATATAGATTGGCTTTCGGGCCTTTCGTGATCCGAAGGTGGAAGATGATTGAACACTAAAGTGCCCAGAAATTTGCACTCGCATGACGTGGTATCAACCTGGTGATGTCGGGAATGGGCTTACATATGCCATTTGGAGACTGTTGATAGGTGGTCCGGACTTCGACTAGAATATGAATCAGGGAGATCTTATCGTCGATCTGACTGAACCAGAGAAGGTCTTGGATTAACTTCGGCTGGATAAGAATCAGAAAAATCTTCGAATCGATTTAACTGGACCAGACAAAAGTCTTGGAATAACTTCAACTGGAATACGAATCAGGGAGATCTTCGCAGCGATCTGACTAAACCAGAGGAGGTCTTGGATTAACTTTGACTGGATCGGCATCAGAAAAATATTCGAATTGATTTAACTGGACCAGACAAAAGTCTTGGAATAACTTCAACTGAAATACGAATCAGGGAGATCTTCACATCTATCTGACTGAACTAGAGGAGGTCTTGGATTAACTTTGACTGGATCGGCATCAGAAAAATATTCGAATCGATTTAACTGGACCAGACAAAAGTCTTGGAATAACTTCAACTGAAATACGAATCAGGGAGATCTTCACAGCGATCTGACTGAACCAGAGGAGGTCTTGGATTAACTTTGACTGGGTTGGCATCAGAAAAATCTTCGAATCGATTTAACTGGACCAGACGAAAGTCTTGGAATAACTTCAACTGGAATACGAATCAGGGAGATCTTCGCAGCGATCTGATTGACCAGAGGAGGTCTTGGATTAACTTTGACTGGATCGTCATCAGAAAAATCTTCGAATCGATTTAATTAGACCAGACGAAAGTCTTGGAATAACTTCAACTGGAATCCGAATCAGGGAGATCTTCGCAGCGATCTGACTGAACCAGAGGAGGTCTTGGATTAACTTTGACTGGATCGGCATCAGAAAAATCTTCGAATCGATTTAACTAGACCAGACGAAAGTCTTGGAATAACTTCAACTGGAATACGAATCAGGGAGATCTTTGCAGCAATCTGACTGAACTAGAGGAGGTCTTGGATTAACTTTGATTGGATCGGCATCAGAAAAATCTTCGAATCGATTTAACTGGACCAGACGAAATTCTTGGAATAACTTCAACTGGAATACGAATCAGGGAGATCTTCGCAGCGATCTGACTGAACCAGAGGAGGTCTTGGATTAACTTTGACTGGATCAGCATCAGAAAAATCTTCGAATCGATTTAACTGGACCAGAAAAAAGTCTTGGAATAACTTCAACTGGAATAAGAATCAGGGAGATCTTCGCAGCAATCTGACTGAACCAGAGGAGGTCTTGGATTAACTTTGACTGGATCGACATCAGAAAAATCTTCGAATCGATTTAACTGGACCAGACGAAAGTCTTGGAATAACTTCAACTGAAATACGAATCAGGGAGATCTTCGCAGCGATCTGACTGAACCAGAGGAGGTCTTGGATTAACTTTGACTGGATCGGCATAAGAAAAATCTTCGAATCGATTTAACTAAACCAGAAGAAAGTCTTGGAATAACTTCAACTAGAATACGAATCAGGGAGATCTTCGCAGTGATCTGACTGAACCAGAGGAGGTCTTGGATTAACTTTGACTGGATCGGCATCAGAAAAATCTTCAAATCGATTTAACTGGACCAGACAAAAGTCTTGGAATAACTTCGACTGGAATACGAATCAGGGAGATCTTCGCAGCGATCTGACTGAACCAGTGAAGGTCTTTTGATATAGCTGAGAACTTAATTGCATCTTTCCTGAAAGGTAAAGGTCAGTTATATGCAATGCATGATATGGATCAAGCAATGATGTTCTCAAAATAAATGAGATTGCATTATATGATGTGTATATGCATGTATCATGATGTATGGAAATGTAATGTTTTAGCTGGGAAAATAAATCCCGGATAGCTGCTGGAGAATAGAGCTGGATTCTTCGTTTCCACTGGGGATGGTGAACGAAGGTGATTGTGAGAATAGACCTGCAGGAGAAGATAACTATGTTGGGGAATATACTGTTGAGGAGATTTCTTTGTGGGGAAGAGATGCTCTGCTGAGGATTCCACTGATAAATTCCATCGGGATGAATTATCGTTGCTGGTGATATTGAATCCTATTGGGGATTGAATTCCTGTTTGTGAAAGGAAAGAACTCCGTTGGGGATGATCTTTCAGTTGCGACTTGCTGGGGATAACCCTGTTAGGCTTTTGAGGGGATAATCCTTTGAATTTGGCTGTGGAGATTTATTTTATACTCCGCTGGGGATAAACTTCCAGAGTCTACTAGGGATGATGCTTCAACTCCGCTGGGGAAGCTTTTTTCAGACTGTGCTGGGAAAATTTTAACTCCATTGGGGATATCTTGTATTCTGCCGGGGAACATTCTCATACTCCGTTGGGGAATATTAAGAATGCCGGGGAGATTAAGCCTCTTCAGTGTTGATGGTAGATAAACTCTGCTTGGGGAGAGCATTGTTGATTCGTTCATAGTTGCAAGTCTCAGCTGGGGGAGAGTTACCATTACTGTCTTACTCTATGGGGAGTGAAAGTATCTTAGCCATATTCTTCAGCTGAATCTACCTTTGTACCTGGTGGACAAAGCAACTATACAGTTCGGAAAATTCTTATTTCCCCTGTTTCTGATATTACCAGTAATCATGTTTTGTTTCGCATGTAAATATTTATGAGCAACAATTAATGTCAAATGCATATATCAAAAATGAACATTGGACGTTCTTTGCAAAACAAAACAGATAAAGGAAAAACAGTTTGAAATTTCTTTGAAAAATGAATTGTATTGATTTTGAAGTTTGGCCTGTAAATAGGCGTTTTTGTACAAGAGGCTGACGTCCTAGTGAGAGAACGCCGCCGAATAATAGAATTTTCACAATTTGTGACAAGAAAACAAAACAGCTATGTGAATAATCCCACTGGGTTCCAACTCTACTATTGCCCTTATGTCTTCGAGCATCTCATCACTTTGCTACTTGGTTGAAGGTAGATCAGATTGATTAGTGCCGTCTGAGCTTGATAGTCGATACCGAAGTGTGGATGCAAGGTGGTCCAATGAGACATAGTGTTATGCTCTGATCCCTAATTTTTGCCTGGATCGCCCTTTCGGGTTTTCAGTCCATCGGGATACCCTTTTTTGTCCAAGTCGCCTTTTCAGGTTTTCGACTTGCCGGGTGTACAGATTTTTTCATTTTCATCCCTTACTTTTGCCCGAACCCTTTTGGTTCGCCGGGAAGCCCTTATTTTTTCCTAGGCCAGTCAACCTAGCGGGTCTTTGATTATGTGTAGTATCTTTTCACTATGTCTGCATTGACGGGGTGGGGAAGGTCATCACCATCCATGGTGGTTAGAATCATAGCTCCTCCTGAGAAAATGTTCTTAACCACAAATGGCCTTTCGTAAGTAGGAGTCCATTTTCCCCTGGGATCACCATGAGGTAGGATAATGCGTTTTATTACCAGATCCCCAACTTGATACTCTTGTCGTCTGACTTTCTTGTTAAATGCCTTGATCATCCGTTTTTGGTACGTCTGACCATTGACAAATAGCAGTAAGTCTCTTTTCATCGATTAAATTCAGCTGATCAAGTCGGGTCTGAATCCAGTCATCTTCACTCAAACCTGCATCCTTCATGATCCGAAGAGAGGGTATCTGAACTTCAATGGGCAAGACTGCCTCCATGCCATATACCAAGGAATAGGGTGTTGCCCCTGTTGACGTTCGCGCTGAGGTACGGTACCCATGAAGAGCAAATGGTAACATATCGTGCCAGTCTTTGCATGTCACCGTCATCTTCTGCACAATCTTCTTAATGTTCTTATTAGCCGCTTCGACAGCCCCATTCATCTTCGGCCGGTAGGGAGAAGAGTTACGATGTTGTATCTTGAACTGTTTGCAGATTTCAGTGATCATCTTGTTGTTGAGATTGGTACCATTATCCGTAATGATCCTCTCTGGTACACTGTATCGACAGATCAGACTGTGCCGAATGAACCGTGCCACGACGTTCTTGGTTACAGTAGCAAAGGAATATGCTTCAACCCACTTCGTAAAGTAATCAATCGCTACCAGGATGAAACGATGCCCGTTGGGTGCCGTAGGTCTGATCTCGCCGATAGTATCAATGCCCCACATTGCAAAAGGCCAAGGTGCCGTCAAGATGCTCAGAGGAACTGGAGGTATGTGCAGCTTATAAGCATAGACTTGACACTTGTGACATGTCCGAGAATGCTGATAACAGTCGGCTTCCATTGTAGACCAATAATATCCTGCCCGTAGGATCTTCTTTGCCATGGTGTGTTCATTGGAATGAGTTTCGAAAGTACCTTCATGTAAATCTGCCATGATCCTTTCTGCTTCATTCTTATCCACACATCACAATAAGGTTGAATCTTGGTTACGCTTGTAAAGGATGCCATTACTGATGAAGAACTTCGCCGTGAACCTCCTTAGAAACTTCTTATCATTAACAGATGCACCCTCGGGGTACTCCTGAGCCTCAAGATACCTTTTTACTTCATGAAACCAGGGCTTATCTGCTACCTCTTCAGTCTCAATATCACAGCAATGTGCAGGTTCGTGCAGTCTTTCAATGATGATCCGGGGAGCTTCGTTGTCCCAATTGACTTTGAACATAGAAGACATCGTAGCTAGCGCGTCCGCTAACTGATTCTCCTCTCTAGGGAAGTGTTCAAAGGTTATTTCCTCAAAATGTGGAAGCAACGTCAATACATACTCCTTGTAAGGAATAAGATTAGGGTGTTTCGTATCCCACTCGCCTTTGATCTGACTGATCACGAGAGCGGAATCTCCGAAGACACTCAGAAACTTAATCCTTAGGTCAATTGCTGCTCGGAGACCCATGATGCACGCTTCATACTCCGCCATATTGTTGGTGCAGTTGAAACATAGTCAGGCAGTAAACGGAGTATGAGAGCCTTTAGGAGATATGATTATGGCGCCAATGCCATTACCCAAAGCGTTCGAAGCTCCATCAAAGTACATAGACCATCGGGATCCCTCCTCAGGTCCTTCATCCGGTCTAGATGTCTCACAATCAGTCACTAACATGATATTCTCGTCTGGGAATTCAAAGTTCATAGACTGGTAATCATCCACTGCCTGATGTGCCAAATGATCTGCCAACACACTTCCCTTAATTGCCTTTTGGGTCGTGTACTGGATGTCATACTCAGTCAAGATCATCTGCCATCTTGCTATTCTTCCGGATAAAGCAGGCTTCTCGAAGATATACTTGATTGGATCCATCTTTGATATCAACAGAGTAGTGTGAGTCAGCATATACTATCTCAGCCGGCGAGCAGCCCATGCCAAAGTGCAACAAGTTTTCTCGAGCAACGAGTATCGGGTCTCGTAGTCGGTAAACTTTTTTCTAAGGTAATAAATAGCATGATCTTTTCGTCCAGACTCGTCATGTTGACCCGGAACATACCCCATTGAGTTGTCGAGTACTGTCAAGTATAAGATCAGAGGTCTCCCTTCAACTGGAGGCATCAGAAATGGTGGCTCTTGGAGATACTCTTTGATCCTTTCGAAAGCGGCCTGACATTCATCGTTCCAACGTACTACTTGATCTTTCTTCAGTAGTTTGAAGATTGGCTCACAAGTAGCAGTTAGGTGCGAGATGAATCGGGTAATGTAGTTCAGACGTCCCAGAAAGCCTCTGACTTCTTTCTCTGTTCTGGGAGCTAGCATATCCTGTATAGCCTTCACTTTTGCAGGATCCACTTGAATACCCGTGTCACTTACGATGAAACCCAGTAGCTTACTAGATCTCACCCCGAAGGTGCACTTGTTCGGGTTCAACCTCAGCTTGTACAACTTCAACCTGTAAAACAACTTCTGAAGGTGGTCAAGGTGTTCTTCCTCAGTCTGGGACCTTGAAATCATGTCGTCGACGTATACTTCAATCTCATGATGGATCATGTCATGAAACAAAGCAACCATGGCATGCTGATACGTAGCCCCAACATTTTTCAATCCAAAAGGCATGACCTTGTAGCTAAAGGTACCCCATTGAGTAACAAAGGTTGTCTTCTCCATGTCTTCGGGAGCCATTTTAATCTGATTATAACCGGAGAAACCATCCATAAAGGAGAATACCTTGTGCTGAGCGGTGTTGTCAACCAGAACGTAGATATGAGGCAGAGGGAAATCATCCTTGGGGCTCGCCCTGTTCAGATCCCTATATTCAACACACATTCGAACCTTACCATCCTTCTTCGGTACAGGAACCACGTTGGCCACCCACTAAGGGTAAGAAGTGACCGCTAGAAAATCGGCGTCAAACTATTTCATAACTTCAGCCTTGATTTTCTCAGACATCTCTGGGCGCATTCGGCGGACCTTCTGTTTTACTGGAGAACAATCTTCCTTGGTAGGCAGGCGGTGAACCACAATATCAGTATCCAACCCAGGCATATCTTCATAAGACCAGGCAAAGATCTCAACGTAGTCACGCAGCATCTGAACCAACCGTTGCTTCACACTATGCTCTAGATTTGCATCGATCTTAACTTCCTTCTTGTCTGTCTCTGTACCCAGATTCACTGACTCCACTGGCTCTTCAGGTGGCTGAATAGCCCTCTCTTCCTGGAGTAGTAGTCTTGCAAGTTCACCAGGCACTTCGCAATCATCTTCACCTTCGTCTTCGGCTAAGTTGATCGGATTTTCGAAGTCATAACTGACAGTAGCAGAGTCGTTATCAGTGAGATCCAGAGCGGATGTAGACCTGTATATGTGAGTGTGTGTAAAATAGTTGTTTTTCAATATATAATAAAAGAAAAACAAGGAGCGCAAGATTTGAAATGCAAGAAACGTCCAATGCTTTTATTAATGATATATGAAAATGACACACATAAAGCCCTCACAAATGAAGCCACGTTGCCCCGGGTAAGACATCGGGCCGTAGAGTTTAAAACATTGTCTGTTACAAATTCAAAACAAAAAGTTTCATTACTGGGTAACAAAAGAAATAGGGATGAAGTCCTTTGTTGTCCAGTTGCTTGGTCCACCGTTGGTCGTAGGATAGATCTAGTTGTCGAACTCAGACTCCTCCATATCGTCTTCAATGGCATTCACTCCCGAGTTGCTGATGAACACGGGAGGTCTTCCGATCCGTGCATTCCAAACAGCCTTTTGAGCTTCTGCAGTGAAATCCAAACCAAACTTGTTAGTCTTCTGTGTGAAATCAGGGAGTCGGCCCCAATTTGCACACCCACCTTTCTCAACAACAGCCCGGGCATCCTTAAAGGAAGCCATCTTCATAGGAGAATCTTCAACAACAGTCTCAGTTGACGCCAGCGTCTGGGGAACCTCTTCAAAATGCTGAAATGGGGTCTCAATGAACTCCCCATCCATCTCTACATATCGGAAAGAGTTGAGGTGGCTCACCATGTACTCTTCCTCTCCTTGCACTGTCACAATCTTCCCTTTGACCGGGTACTTCAGCTTCTTGTGGAGCGTTGAGGTTACGGCCCCAGCTTTGTGGATCCATGGATGACCCAGCAAACAAGAATAAGATGGCCGAATGTCCATCACATAGAATGTAGAGTTGAAAACCTGAGAACCAACCTTAATCACAATATCAACTTCTCCGTGCACCATCCTCTTAGACCCATCAAAGGCCCTAACAACAATGTTGCTTGGCTTCAGCTCCAACCCTTCACAATCCAACCGGTCTAGAGCTTTCTTAGGCAAAACGTTCAACGAGGAACCAGTATCCACCAATACATGAGCAAGAGTAGTGCCCCTGCATTCAATAGAGACATGCAGGGCATCATTGTGATTCTTCCCCTTAGCAGTCAAGTCGGCGTCCGAGAAACCCAACCCATTATCAGCAGTCAGATTGGCCATGCAATCTTTAAACTGATCAACTGAAGTCTCTTGTGGTACGTGTGCAGTCTTCAGAAATGTAATCAGAGCCTTGGCATGGGCCTCTGAGCATAGCAACAGTGACAACATAGAAATCTTGGATGGGGTTTGCCCCAGCTGTTCAACTACATTGTAGTCACTCTTTTTGATGATTTTCAGAATCTCTTCCATCTCTTGTCTAGAAGCTTCAACAGTAATTGTCTTTGGTGCCTCCGTCTGGGCAGGCTCACTGGTGATCCCTTTACCCCGAGTGTCAGATGACTCGACGACATGGGTAAGAATAGGAACTTGAACAGGAATAGTAGCAGGTACGTTGGCAGGTGTAATAACAACAGGTCTTCGGGTAGTTGGTGGAGAGATATCAGGTGAGAAAAGTCTTCCGTTGCGGGTGACTTTAGCAGGTCCAACAATATTGCTGACGTCAGTATCAACATCCAACTCTTATTTAACTCCATGAAAATAAACATCGGCCCCGTAATGCCAAGGGATAACTTTATCAGAGGTGTAGGGGATAGGCCCAGGAACAGTGATGATCAATGGTGCGATTCTTGGAACAGATGTAATTCTAACAGGCTTTCTCGAGGAAGCCTTGGAAGAATTTTCGAAAATGGTAATGATGGCAACTTCTTCAGTATGAACTAAAGGAACAACAGTCTTCTCAAACAGAATTTCTTTACTATCCATCAGGCCTTGGACACCTGACTTCAAAAGATGGCAACCGGTAGGTAGAACAGAACACATACGGCAACCTTCATCACAGCCCGGAAATAAACCGGCTAGCAAAAGGTTCTCCTTCACAGTTATCAAAGGGGTAACAATGTCGTTCACAGAAACCACAAACGAGTCTTCATCTATAGCATTCACTTTGTTCTTGGGCATATGAGCGGTCACAACATTAGGTCTTTCGGACGCCTCGAACTCAATCTCCTTAGCATCAATTAAGTCTTGTATCTTATTCTTCAAAGACCAACAATCATCTGTATTATGCCCTGGGCTATCAGAGTGAAAAGCACAACGGGCATTAGGGTTGTACTTCGGTGAGGTAGTATTTGGATTCTTCGGGGCTTCCCTTGGAATCACTAGATTGGTCTTTAATAACTGCGGCAGAATCTGAGACAAAGTCATGCTGAGACGGGTGAATTGCCTTCGAGGTCTCTCTTCCTTTTGTTGATTGTTGTGCTGAGGAGTACCAGCAGGTCTTGAAATAACAACCGCATTAACAGTTTGGCGGCGTTTAGGTCTATTCTGGCTTTTCGAACTGTAAACAGCACTAGACTCTTTCTTAAAAGGCTTTTTCTTGGTGCTTGATGAAACACCCTTTTGTATCTTACCAGCCTTAATACCAGCCTCAATCCTCTCACCGGTCATAATTAGCTCTGTAAACCCAGATGAAGAGCTTCCAATCAGATGGTTGAAAAATGGACCAGACAAGGTCCCCAGAAACATATCCATAAGCTCCCGATCAGCCAAGGGTGGTTGCACTCTTCCGGCGAGGTCCCTCCACTTCTGAGCATAATCTTTGAATCCTTCACCCATCCCCATTGACATACCCTGGAGTTGGGTACGCGTGGGAGCAAGGTCGGAGTTGTATTGGTACTTCCTATAGAAAGCAGTGGCCAAATCTTCCCAACTGCGGATATTGGCTCCGTCCAACTGGTAAAACCACTCAAGTTGAGTCCCTGAGAGACTGTCTTGAAAAAAGTTGATCCATAGGTTCTTATCAGCGGTGTACGACTGAATCTTCCTTACATATGACCGGAGGTGCAGCTTCGGACAAGAAACTCCGTCATACTTAGCAAAGGCTGGTGCCTTGAACTTGTAGGGAATTACCACCCAAGATGATAGACCCGGATCACCAAAGTCCAGACCAGGCACTTTCTGCACTTCCATCGCACTCAATCGGTCTTCCAGTTGTTTGTATCTATCCTCAGAAGGAGGATACTGGTCTTCATTGAAGTCCGTCTCGTTGTCTGAGACCACAGGGCTAGGGGCCCTCCTTTCTTCCTGACTATTTTTCCCTCCAAATGAGGTGGTCAAATCAACTTTATCCCGTAGCCTGTTTCCAAACCTGGGATCTGTGTTAAACAGGATTGTCCTCTTCTTCTTCTTCTTCTTCTCTTTCAGAATCAGGGTCTTCAGATCTTGCTGACCCTTAGCTAGATTCATGAACAGCTCTTGGAATTGGGCATTATGGGTCTGTAGGGCCTTGATTGCTTGCTCAGTTGAAGGTTCAGCAGACATGATGAGCGCTGAAATAAACAGCGAAGAAGATAAGAGACCTGTAATGGGTACCTGTTATGAAGTGCATGGGATGAAATGCGTATGACATGATTTCAAAGACAATAGAGAGATTCAAATTCGTAAGAAACGAAACACACTTTTATTAGATAAGCTTTGAAATTCAAATTGTTCAACAAATGCCCTTAAGGCATTACAAGATAGGAAATACTGAAAAGTAAATAAAAACTGGAAAGGAAATAATCAAAGGACAATCAGTGCTCCCATGGTCGCTTCTTGTCGGTACGGACATAGTCATTGAGAATTCGCTCGTTCTCCAGCTGCCTAGTCAACTTATGGATCTTCTTCTCTTGCTCATTAAACTTTTCTCGGTAGGAATCCCGTTCTACTCTCAGTTGCATCCAAGACCTTTTTAGTGCCCCAATGTCAGTGGGCATGTAAGGATGGAGAATGGTCGGAAGAACCCCCTCTTCATTAGCAACTTCAACAATGATAGGCAGGACGGCTTCATACGGCATACCCAGCTTTTGGGCACGGATACGAACCCATCTGAGATATGGCTCCATTGGGAGAGAAGTCTTTGGACCCAGCTCGTGTGGATCAGATCTGTGAACTCTATCCCAAGCCCTTATGAATCTGCGGCGTTGCTCGTCGCTATCCCCTTGAAAATCAAAGATGATACTAGGCATTAGCAGCTCATGAGGTCCTTCTCTTCTGGCACTCCCAAACTGACGTAAGGCCAAGCACGGATTGTAAGAAATTCCTCCATTGGTTCCTATCATGGGAACATTGGGGTACTTCCCACATCGATCAATAATAGCCACCTCGTCCATACCCTTGATAGTCCAGACGATGTCATTATGAGAGAGAGACATAACCCTATAGGCCCAGCCCATGCCTTCTTTGTTCTTCAGCACTGATTTGGGGAGGTGCGAAATAAACCACCTCGCCAATAATGGAGCACAGCACATCAAGGTTCCCCGCTTTCGGGCAGTACGGGCATAAAGCTGATGAAGAATGTCACCCAAGAGAGTGGCTACAGGATTACGAGAGATGAAGATTTTCACTGCATTCACATTAACAAAGGAGTCAGGATTCGGAAACAATACCAAGCCATATATCAGAAGAGCCAGAATATCTTCAAATGCCTTGAAGTCTAGACTATCCCATAAATAGTTAGCCTTACCAACCAAGAACTTAGTCAGGAAGCCCTTTGCTCCACTTCTAGTCTCCCAATTAGCCATTACCTCATCCTTGGTCATATGCAGGGCTGAAGCAATCTCTTTTGGCCTAAGAATCTTCTCCCAACCAGTGAACAGGGTCTGCTCCAGAATAGAGATACCAAGCAGATCAGAGAACTCTTCTAAGGTGGGAACCAACTGATAGTCCTGAAAAGTAAAGCAATGGTACAGTGGACCATAGAATTGGACCAGAACACTCATCATCTGCTCGTCCAATTTGGAAGTGACCAAACTGAGAAGATACCCATGTCTTCTGATGGAGGAGGTAGTACCAGGCATCTTTGCAATCAATTCTTTAAGCAGGGTGGGAACCTGGACAAAGTTGATCCGGATGGTATTCTTACGCATGGGCATCATGACCTACAAATCAGAACAAAGATGAATCCCTCCTGTATTTGAAATAGGTTAGTCCAATGCAAGATGTATGCAATGTTATGATGTCATGATGTCATGATAGAAAGAACATCACACGTATCCACAAATAGCAAACATGGTAAAGGCACACAAGTCACACAGAGAGCCCTTAGATTTCAGGTTGGCAAGGAGCTTAGTTACTACCCTCTTTCAGTTCAGTTGGTTTAAACCTGTTCTAAAAATAGTAACCAGGTTCTAGAGGATCTCAATATTACTGACTACCCTAAATCGGTCATAATTCCAGTTTAACAACCTTTTCTTGCGGCCGGAATCATCGCGAGAGTTTAGTCTCAATGAGTGTAGCATACTGCAACTGTTATATGGCCAAGTTGGTCAATTTAAAGGTTCTAAGGTCAGTTGGTGCTTAATGACCCCTTAGATGACCCATATTCTCCTCGTTCCAACACAAGGGATAATGGTACAATCTAAAGTGCCACACCAATGTAGCTACTGCTTCAACCGTATCGGTCTACGCCGTACAGTTCCCTCACAGTTTATTGCTACTTACATAAAGGGTATCCCTAGATTCGGGTTAGGATCTATAGTAACTCCGATACAAGCCCACAAATATAAAGCATACAAAGCAAACAATTGAAAACACAATGATCTAATCCTAAGGTATACCCCACTTATTAAGGTCCCCAATAGAGTCGCCAGTTCTGTGATACGGTGGGAGAGAACTGACTGTTTTTGATATGCTGGTTCGCATTTTGCGTTTGTTTTCGCAAAATGTCGCGGTAAGCAAGAGTCGCCACCGTCTTTTATTTTATCCAACAAGGAAAGGAAAAAAGCACAGAAAATTCCTTTTTCGAGATGTTTCTCGGGTCCGGGGGGTAGATTATAGAAAGGGAATGTGTTAGCACCCTTTCTATCCGTGGTTATCCACGGGATCTTAGGTACTTGCTCAAAGTGTTTTCAAAATTTGCTTTTCTTTGTGTTTGTGGGTTTGAAAGAAGTTTTTTGTTTGAAAGGTGTAAGTGCGAAAAGTTTTTGTTTTGTTTTGAAAGAGCAAGTACTTAAAAACCATCTACCTACTCGAAAAAGGAATCAATCTGTACTAATGTCCTTTAGACAATGCTATCCCACTATTGATGAGTAGGTAGTATCTTCGTTGGAGTTTTAAGGGTCAATTCGATTAAGGGACGTGCGGTCACTAAAGCAATGTTAGGACGCCTTAGCGGTAACCCTAATGTCTTAGATCATTTTTATGAGGCAACCGTTTTGAGGCAACTATGATCTTTGGACAAGACGGTGATCTCTAAAACTTCCTATACTCCATGACTGCGTTCGAAGGCAACCAAGTGAGTTGTACCCTAAGAGTGCGCATGTGCGAGTGTGTTGTTTCGGTTAATTTTATCTTTGTACATGTTAGTGGTTATCTATGTTGATTTTAGGTTTAAACATTTGATCTTGTCATGCATTCCCTATTATCAAACATCTAACAGTTTATAAGTTGCGGAAATTAAATTGCGGAATTTAAACTATCTATTACAAGGCGTCGGGTATTTACATCGCCAAAAGCAACCCTTGAAATTAAAATGCGGAAAATAAATAAAGCGGTAAAAATATTTAAAGTCCTATTAAACTATTACATTCCAGGAAACAGATACAATATTGAATAAATATGGATCGTGTGCGGGAAATTAAATCGGGCGCAAGTTTAGGGTTTTGACCCCTTTTGAAAGAAAAGATTTTTTTTGGTTATTTTGAATTTATGGAAGAAATTAAATTAGGTTAAGCATTAAATTAAATTAATTAATTAAAAATAATATTTTTGGATTTTTGATATTTAAAGAAATAAAAATAAATTGATCAAAGTTAATAAAACCTAATTGTCTAAATTAATTTTAATTATTGCAAAATATATTAAAAGTTAATCCTAATTAAAACTAAATTAATTCAATTAATATTTATTAACAAAAATAAAATGCTGAAATTTAATTTTAATAAATAAAAATATATTTTTTGGTTTTTAATTTATGACAGAAAAAAATGTGATTGGTTAGTTAGTAATAAAATAATAAAACAAAACAATTAAATTAAAAAAAAATGAGATAGAAAAACTCAGGGGGTGGGGGGGGGGGGGGGGTTCAGGCCCAATTTGGAGGTGAGAATGGCAATTCAAAGGCCCAACAGGCGCTGGCCTTGGCTGACTTTTCTGCATTCCATGTGGCACGTTTGACCAGGCAGTAGGGTGAACATCACATCTGGACCACCAGATCTGGCCTAGGGCCATCTGGCAAGCCATTGAGTGAGGGAGTATGATGTGTTGCACGCTTGATTTATACCTGATTACATGATAAAATAAAAGAAAATGCAAAGCGCTGGAGGCAGGGATCGATCCCCTGACCTCCAGCCAACAATGCCTTGAGAACGCTCCCCTTGACCACTGGACCATTATGCTTCATTTGTCAATAGATTAATCAAAAATAATAATATGGGAAAACAAATAAAATGCCAGAAAATATAAAAAAAACACGCGCCAAGTTTGAACCAGCCAATAGGAGGGGGGCACGTCTTCATCTTCTTCGTTCAACCCTGGATATTTACCTGCGGATTTATATCCGCAGCTAAATCCGTATGTCCATCCTAAAATTAGTTCTAGGCCATGAAAACACAATCTAAGACCATGGTCATGTTCGTATTCCTCCACTGATCATGCCTATGTCCATCAATGTCATCAATTTTCCCTGTAAATAAAATGCCCAAAAAACAAGCTACGAAACCCTAGGTTCGGTTACAGGGCTACAACTCATATAAATGCAATCAAATAATGCAGAAAGCTTGTAAATTGAACGAGCATAATGAATATACCAAAGATTTGTCAAAAAAAATGCAAGAATATGGAGTTGCGATTTCAAATGAAAAGCGATTTTTTGAGAGACTTACAACGCTCTAGGGCGTGTATGGAGATTGATTATGGGTTGCTTCTGCTTCAAGGATGGTCCAGCAATTGATTCACGTTGAGTTTTGCCCCTGAATTTGTCTCTATGCACGATTTCCGTTTCACACTTTTTGGTCAATTTTCAAGTTTTTTTCTTGAGGTTCTTGCAGTCTCTAGCCCTTGAATTTGTGTCCTTTGCATTCTATATGTATGCTGCAATGTATTAGGTCAACTTTTGGGTCTTGAATCTTTACACATTGATGTCTTGAGATTTGATTTGATTCACCATTGATAACCTTCCAATTTTGTCCAAAATCCAATATTTTTGCACATGGAATGTATGATATGAATTTGATTCACTTGATGATGATGATTAGGTCCTGAAATAGCCAAAAATAGATCAAATAGTCAATGTTTGGGTTTTATTTGATTTAAATTGATTTAAAATGAAATAATTCATTAAAAATCAAATTAAATAATAAAATTGACAAATGGTCAAAAGGCTGAAGCTAGGACACGTGTGTAGTGTTACAAGATCAAATCAAGTGGAAAGGAATGGGCCCATTTGACAAATTTTGAAGTTTTGGGGATAGTTGACTTTTGGCAATTTTGCAAAAATGCCCAACTTCAACAATGCACAACTTCTTCAATTTTGAACTTTTGTAAGTGTTCTTAGACTTTTTAGAAAGATTGAAATGTCCTTTAACCAACCCTTTTGGTCTCATCGCATTTTGATATTCCATTCTCAAGTTATAAGCTTTGGAAAAAAAGGTGTTTTTGTTGACTTTCAAAAATGACCTATAATGTCCAAATTTGTAACTTCTTGTGAGTGCATTTATTGATATTGGGTTATGAAGATGGATTGTAGTAAATTGAATCCTCTTCAAAATGAGCTTTGGATGGGTCATTTCTCATAAAGTATGAGAAAGTTATGCTTGGTCAAAGTTGAGTTGACTTTTCCTACAAAACCCTAATTTAGCAACTTTTGAGTCTTGATGAATTTTGAGAAATCCTTGATGAATAATGATCAACCCTTGATAAAATGATGAAATATCCTTCAAAATGATAATGTTGACAAAAAATCTTGAAGTTTGACTATTTGTAGGTCACAGTTGACTTTTGCCCTAGCACAGTCGATTTTTGGATCCTTTGAGCAATTGACTGAGCAAACTTCCTCTGTAGGGCTTGAAATTCGACCTGGATGAACTTGATAACATATTAGGACATTGGGGAGAACTTAAGGTCATTTATATGCAAGGACCTTGATGCAACTTAAAACCCTAATTTGGAATTGACTGCCTTAGGAGATGACTTGATTGTCCAACTCTTGAGCAATCTTGAGCCACTTGGAGATTATTCTTGCAATGTCTTGGAAAATATGAGAGGGCAAATTTTGGGGTACAACAGAAACAAATAACATTGGTAAGTTGGTGACTACGAGAACCCGATGGTTTAAAAAGGAGAATTATCAAAAACATTTGCAAAATACTCGGGGCATACTGTAATACGGTGAGAGAACTGACTTTTGGTTTTGCATTTTATTGCAAATGTTGCAGACAGCAAGAGTCGCCAGCGACATTTCTTTTATCCAATAAGGAAAGGGTGAAAAAAACAGGAAATACCTTTTGAGAATTTTCTGAGTAAGGGGGGTAGGTTATGAAAATGGAAGGTATTACCACCCTTTTCATCTATAGTTATCTACAGGCTCTTAATTGCTAGTTCACTTTTTAAAAATTCTTTGTGTTTGTGTGTTTTGAAAATATTTTTAAAAATATGGAAAACTTTGTAATGATTCATGTATCGTTGTGAATGCATACAAAATGTTTATTTTAAAAATATTTCAGAAAATAAGTGTTTTGTGTGAAAAAATGCTTTTGTTTGTGAGCAAGCGACTACGAGCTATCTACCTACTCATAAGTATTTCACGTCATTTTCCTATTCCTTTAGATAGTGATATCCTACCATTAGTTAGTATGAAGCCCTACCGTTGGATGTTTTGAGGGACAAGCGCGGGTCATCGTATAGTTATAAAGGCAACTCGTAGGGCGCTTTAGCAATTTGTCGTAAGGGACTAAGATCATTTACCGAAGGCAGCATCGAAGGGTCATCGAGGGACTACGGTCTTTTTAATCGAGGGTCTTTTCTAAAGTGTCCCACCTTTGAGGGACATGACTATTTTTTATCTGAAGGCAACAGGTGAGGTTACCCTAGAGGTGCGTGTGTGAAAAGTGATTTATTTTCAGTTAACTTGTCTTGATTAGGGTTATCTAGCGGTTGATTTTAAATCTTTCCATGCATGCTTAATTACTATACAATTATATATACAGATATATATACACATATAGGTGCGGAAAGTAAAAGTGCGGGAAAATAAACTAAGCTATTACAAAATCAACTGTGTGACCTATACATTTGTTTTCTAGAATTTAAATAGCAAAGAGAAAAGAAATTAGAATAAGGTATTTAAAACCTAAAGAAAATTTCTAAGTGTTAGGAAAATATTTTTTGATGTTTTATTATTTGGAAAATAATTAAAGTGATAATAAAATAATTAAAACCTAATTATTTCTACTTTTTTCCTTTTAAAGAAAATTAAGTTAATAATAATAAAAAAACCTAATGTCTAATTATTTTTTAATATAAATTAATTAATAAAAAAAACCTAAGTCTAAATACTTTTAAATAAAAATTAGTTTTTTATTTTTATTTTTTATAGTCTAATTAAAAAGGTAATTAAATTAATTAAGCAAAAGCATAAAATAATAAAAACAAGAAAACTGAAAAGTTAATGGGACTCTCCTCCCTTAATTCAAGTACTACGAATCTGATGGTGGGGTTCTTTTCTCTTGAATGTTCCTTTAAAGAGATATCTGAAGCAAACGTATTTCTATGCCTTAAAATGGCATATAGAGATTTATGCATCAAAGCTTGCATGTGATACTTCAAACTCGTCCTAAATCATATCCTGAATACATTTGAGCTCATCAAACACATTAGTAATGTATGGAATTTAAAATTGAATTCAAAGAAAAAAAACGCAAGCCGGTGGAGTTTGAAGCACGAGTTCTAGGCGGCAAATCTTCTGGTTCTTCTGGATGTGTTCCTGAGGACTTCATGAAGAGGATTAGACACTTCATTTGGCTTGAGAGTGGTTGGATCGTGTGAACAAATTTGCACTTTTCTTGAGAATTTTGAGAGATTTTTTTAAAGTGGTTCTTGAGGCAGCAACTTGTGTCCTTTTCACTTGAGTATTGCATGTATTTATAGAGGAATGGAATGGAACAAGAACAAGACAAGAATTTTGTACCATCATGTCACAATTCATTGCAAAAAAACACACATTGAAATCTTTCCAAAATTGTTAAAAAAAACATTCCAAACTTGAAGATTCTTGTCCCCAACATGTTTTCACAGTTTTGGCATGTTTTTCATGTGTTCTTGGGCCTCCATTTGATTGAAATCAATAGCCCATGCGCCTTGGCCCATTGCTTTTACATTTTATTTGATTTATTTGCATTTAAATGAATAAAAATTCAAATTAAAAAAATAAAAATCATAAAAATATGTGAATGGATATAGAGGTCCTTTAACACATTGGGAACATGTTTGAACATCAAAGGTTAGGCTCACTAGTTCAAAATTTCATGTTTGCTCACTTTGCATTTCATGCATTTTACCAAAATTTCCCAAGTTGCAATGAGCATAACTCTCTCAATTTCCATCTTTTGAAGGTGATCTCGGACTTTTTGGAAATCTAAAGATGTCCTATTCAATTTCTATTTTGATCATTTTTGCATTTGGAGGCTTTATCTTGATGTAAGTTGCCTTGACAAAAAGTCTCTTTTTGTTGACTTTTGAAATGACCTATAATGTATGGGCCCGTATCTCTCAAATGAAGCACTTTTAAACTTGAGCATACAGATACAAAGTTGTAGAGAATTGAATTTCCTTAAAAATGGGCTTTGGTTGGGGAAAGTTGACGAAGCATCTGAAAGTTATATTTGGTCAAAGTTCAATTGACTTCTCCTAAGGAAACCCTAATTTGACAACTTTTGACTTTTGATAATTTGGGGACTTTCCTTGAAGAATCATGATCAACCCTTGACCAAATGATGAATATCACTTCAAAATATTGATGTTGACCAAAAATCTTGAAGTTTGATGCTATGTTGACCATAGTTGACTTTTTACCCAATACAGTTGATTTTCAGTCATCTGAGCCATTGAATGAGAAAACTTGTGATGCAAGACTTGAAACTTGAAATGAACATTGTTGAAGACCTATGGAGAATAATGGAAATTACTTGAGACATTTGCAACCCAAACTTTCTAGAAAAACACAAAACCCTAGTTGTGGACCCATTGCTTAGGAGGAGATTTGACTGGTCAACCCTTGAGTGACCTTGAGCATTTGAGAACCTTACAAGAATGTCTTGAAGAAAATGGGAGGGAAAGTTTTAGGGTATAACACATACACATACGAAATATTTTGGGCATACACAACATACTTGACATGCATACACTATGGGTTCCATATCAATCTGGGACATTATGCATATACATCATACATGGAATTTTTTCCAAACATACTTTGGGCAAAACCAATATCTTGGGGTCCATCATTAGCAAGCTTATCTTTGTGAACTGGATAGTTAAAACTTTAAGAGATACCTTGGTTGAGAACCGACACAACCGGTATCGTTGGTGAAAATTTGGGGTTTATTTCTTTATGATGATAGTCTTGGTTGAGACCGGACACAACGGACATCATTAGTGAATTTGGGGTTTATTTCTTCATGTTGATAGTCTTGGTTAAGGGCTGAGACAACTGACATCATCAGTGAATTTGGGGTTTATTTCATCACGATGATAGTCTTGGTTGAGAGCGGACATAACCAACTTCATCACTGAATTTGGGGTTTTTCTTCATGTTGATAGTCTTGGTTGAGGGCTGGCACAACCGACATCATCAGTGAATTTGGGGTTTATTTCTTCATGATTGATAGTCTTGGTTGAGGACTGACACAACTTACATAATCAGTGAATTTGAGGTTTATTTCTTCATGTTGATAGTCTTGGTTGAGGACTGTGATACGGTGGGAGAACTGACTTGGGTGTTTTGCGTTTTATTATAAATGTTGCGGATAGCAAGAGTCATCACCGACTTTTTTTTATTCAATAAAGGAAAGGGTGAAAAGAACATGAAACACATTTTGAGAATTTTCTTGAGTTCGGGGGGTAGGTTATAAAAAGGGAAGGTGTTAGCACCCTTTTTATCCGTAGTTATTTACGGGCTCTTAATTGCTTGATCACTAAAAAATGTTTTATGTAAGTTTGAAAATATTTTGAAAACGCCTAAGTTTGGCAAACTTTGAAATGATTCTCGTATCGTTGAGAATTCATACAAAGTGTTGGTTTTGAAAAGGAGTGTTTGGAAAGATGTTCGAAAATGCCAATGTAAGGCAATTTTGCAATGATTCTCGTATCGTTGAGAATGTATACAAAATGTTTTTTTTTTAAATTGTTTTGAAAGTGTGAGGTGTAAATGGTTTTGTTTGTGAGCAAGCAATTACGAGCAATCTACCTACTCAAAAAAGTCCTTATTCTTTTCCTCCTCCTTTAGATAATACTACTTTACCATTGTTTGGTAGAGAGCCATATCATTGAATGTGTGGGACAGGCGTGAGTTATCGTATAGTCATAGAAGGCAACTTATAAGATGTTTTAGCAATTGTAGTAAGAGACTAAGATCATTTACCGAAGGCAACATTGAAGGGTCATCGAGGGACTATGATCTTTTAATTGAGGGTCCTTTGCTAAAACATCTCACGTTCGAGGGACATGACTATTTTATCCGAGGCAACAAGTGTGGATTACCCTAGAGGTGTAAGTCTGCAAAATGTGTTTGGTTCAATTATTTTATCTTGAATTAGGTTTGTCTAATGTTTGATTTTAAATCTTACCATACAAACCCTAACTACTAACAATAATAAGGAAAACGGTAAATTGCGGAATTTAAATGTCCTACGCTATTATAACGCTTTGGGAATGAGGAGTACAATTTTGTGAATAGGGAGGAAAGCAATAAAACCCTAGTTACTATTACAAACCATTGAATATGAGTTACAACAATAATTATGGACAAAATGTAGAGATGAAGAAGAAATTGTTTTTGGTAGTTTTTTGATAGAAAACAAAGTTTGTTCATTAACCTAAGAAAGCTAATTAGTTTTAACTAAAAATTTTTTTAACTAATTATTTTAAACAAAACCTAAAAAGAAGACTAAGTTAATTGAAATTAAGGAAAGTTAAAATAAAACCTAAGTCTAATGGTTTTTAATTGTTTAGAAAATAATATGGATGTTAATGTCAATTCCCAACAATGCAAAAATGTCCAATGTACCCTTAATGGCCCAAAATCATAGCAAAAATCTCAAAATCAGGATTTCTAATGCCTAGACTGACACGAGCCATGTCACTGGACACGGGCACCCGTGTCAGAATCTGCCCAATGCTTCCTGCACGTTCTTAGTCCCAGTTGAATAGACACGGGTCGTGTCGTGTGACACGGACACTCGTGTCAGCTTCTGCCTTGCCTTCTTGCCAAGTTTTCAATCCTAGTTAAGTTGACACGGGCTGTGTCGCGTGACACGGGCATCCGTGTTAGCATCTTCCCTGTCCTTTTTGCATATTTTCTCCCTGACACAGCCGTGTTAGGTGACACGACCGCCCGTGTCAGGGCTCCTGAAGCATCTCCTTTAAATTTTGGATATTTGCACTCTTATGCCTCGATTTGTCCTGTTTTATTATTTTGAAAACGAAAACAAATGATGTATGGATAAAGATATCAAAGTTTGAGGAAACTTACCTCTCTTGGAGAAAAGTCTGAAGCCTCTTCTAGTTGTTCCAAGTGCAAGATTATGATTAATTAAGTTCCCTTGGACCTTCTTGAAGCTATGCTAATCCTCACTTTATGCTGAAAGTTGTTGAATCACTCCAACCAAGTCAAATTGCAAGGTACTATTTTTGAGTTTGGAAGATGGTAATAATGATGTTACATAAGTTGCTCTTGTGTTTGAACAGCTTCTATGTGATGTATGTGAAGTATTTGGATGATTTGTTTGGGCAAAACTTGCAAGGTTTGAGAGATTCAAAGATTTTGACTTCAAAGCTCAAAAATGGAGGTTTTGTGGACAATTATGGTTTTTTGAGATTAAAGGGGTTTTGAGGGCTTGTTCATCCTTTTTATCTTGCAATTGATCTCTCTGTTTATAGGCAAGAGGTTTGGCAGGTTAAAGTAATCAAATTTGCAAGATAGCCTCTATGGTTTGGTTGAAAGTGAAAAACTAAGTTGGATGGATTTTCATAGTTTCAATGTTCCAAGTATAAGCATGTTCTGAAGTTGTTGGATACAAAGTGTTTTCTCCATGCTTTTGAGTTTGCTTGTAATCAAATATAACCATTACAAATCTCAATGCATTGACATTTTGCAAAAGCATGCTTTTCAAAAATGAAAGTGTTAACTTTGTGCCATTAATGGAATTATGCTTTGGACAATGCTTAAATCAAATGGACCATAGCTAAAAAATTTGTGTAAACATTAAATTATGGTGAGATATGTAATTTAGAAGGCCTGCAAAGCAATATTATGCAGCATAGCATGCAGATTGGATTATGTGTTCTTCACCAAAAAGACTTGTAATTCAAGAATGGATGCCCAACTTCATGCCTTTTAATCTCCTAGCTCAAGTATGATAAATTCATGCTCTTGGATGTTTTGGAAAGCTTTAAACATTGTCTACAACTTCCATGTTGACCACTTTGGCTAAATCAAATTGGAACTTGATGAAAATTGTCCAAGAAGTTGGGACAAAAATCTGACCAAACCTGTTGAAAATTTCTAAGTGTTTATACAAAAAAAGTCATGACTTCATGAGCCTATATCTTCAAATTTAAGCATTTTTGGACATCAACCCTCTAATACAAAGTTGTATAATTCATCAAGATATACAACTTTCATGTTGAAAGTTTTCTTTGAATCATCTTGCATCTTGGTGAAAAAAATGTCATGAAGTAATAAAATTATCAAGTGTAAAAACACTTAGAAAATTTCTAAGTATTGAAAACTTGACTTTTTGTGGACTTTCTTGATTCTTGATTACCAAGTTTGATATTTTTGAATGTATTGATAAATTTTGATCTTTGGAATGTTAATGTTGACCAAAAAGTCAAAGTTTGACTTTTTATGTATCAGTTGACTTTTCATCAGTTGATAAAAAATTTAACTATCAATCTTTTGATCTTGAGAAATAATTTGAGTTATGAAATTAGGTAAACGTGTTGTGTTCGGCTCCTTGAGATTATGTTTTAAACCATTAGATTATGTATTAGGTCAAAAGTCAATGATCAGTCAACTTCAGTCAAAACCCTAGTTTGTGGTCTCAGTGCTTAGGAGGTGGGCTTGTCTGATCAAACCCTTGAGAAATGTCTTGAGAAAAGAGAGGGAAAATTTTGGGGTACAACAAGGACCGACACAACCGACATCATCAGTGAATTTGGGGTTCATTACTTCAAACCTAGCATATTTCACTTGGATATCGAGTCTTGGTTGAGAACAGACACAACCGACATCATCTGTCCAAGTTCCAAATATCTGGTTTCAAGCTCGTAATATCTATCCCCTAGGTTGCAATAGATAAGCAAATACCCAGGGTTATATTATTCATCCCCTAGGTTGTGATGAATAACGTAAGCCTTCCCCTATTGTCTTTTATCCCCTAGGATGCGATAAAGGCACATGTTCATCCTCGTACTATTGACTCCCTAAGTGGTAGTATAGATGACGAAAACTGCGTAATTTATTGCATCAGTCTCCATGCAGCAATGTGCTATCAAACTTTGTTTTATTCATCCCCTAGGCTGCGATGAATAGACAAAATCTGCATCGATACACTTACTATATTAGTCTCCAAGCATTAGTAGGTCAACTTTTCAAAACTCGTATCATTTACTCCCTAGGTTGTAGTAGATGAGCAAAATCTTCAATATAACTCATTGCGTTAGTCTCGAAGCAGCAATATGTTATTCGTCTCTCTACAATGCAATTCACTGTGTTAGTATCCATGCGGCAATATGTTATCAAGCTCTTTGTTATTCATCCCCTTGGTTGCGATGAATATGCAAAATCTACGTCATTAGCTTACTATGTTAGTCTCAAAGCGTTAGTGAGTCAAATTTCAAACTGATATTGTTTACTCTGTAACTGCGATATAACTTGTTGCATCAGTCTCAATGCAGTAATAAGTTATCAATCTTTCAACTCGTGATATTTACCTCCTGGGTTATAGTAAATACGTAAAATCTACGACGATCTCTTTTTTGGGTATTGGCGAGTCATCTGTGTCGTCATATCTAGATCAATCAAAACTCTCTATTCAAACTCTGGTAGGATGATACATCATCATCTTTGCATATCTACTCTATTCAAACTTTGGTAGGATGATACATCATCTTTGCAAACTCTGAAAAGATGATATCTCATCACCTTTGCCTATTTTTCGTACTTTGGGGAACGATGTACAATGTATCCTGATAAATCTTTTGTCAAACTTTGGGGTCTTCCATTATTTAATAACCCTCTGGTTTGAATATGCGAAACTTGCACATTCTCGCACCCTTCAATCAAAGAGTAATTAAATAGGGGCATCTGTTATATCCCAAATTTGACTGTCCTTTATTTCTACGGTTAAAAATATTTTTAACATTGGTTTTATAATATTCTTTGATTTTTATAAATATTCGCTTCCAAACCTATTTAAAAATATAATAATTTATTTCAGATCATTTGTATTTTTGAATAAACAAATATTTGCTTGTCTTCATGTACTTTCAATTGGTTTTTTATTTTGAATAAGTAATATAGCATATTTGATAAAGAATTAAGCTTGCAAGTATGAGGTCACATATTCAAATCTCTTGTGTTACATTTTTTTCCTATTTTTTGTTATTGATTTTCTTTTCCTTTTTATAGATTAGGCTTTGGATTTTTTGTTCATTTTTGGGTAACTTAATTTCCAAGTTTTTAAACCTAATTTAACTCTATAAATATGACTCTTATCTATCCTAAATTTTCATCAACAATCAACAAATCAACCATTTCTCACAATACACAAATCCACCAGAAATTAACAATTTCACAGTTTCATTTTTACAAGATATTTTTGCAATTTCTTCTCAAAATTTCTACTTGAGTTTTTCTAGGCCGATAATTTCATATGAAGTCTCTCTCTTTATTCTAATTTGTTTCAATTTGTTTCAATCAAATGATGAACTTATGCATATTTCTTTTTTTAATTTACATTTTCACAACTCATAACAAATTCTGGTTAATAGTGTTCTTAGTTTTCTTTTCAATTTATTTTTGATCTAATGGTTCCTCGATGGCCCCTCTTTTTTTCAAAATATTATTTCTTAGCAAAGCTAATGAATTCACCATAAAATCTTTGTAAGACTATCTACAATGACAAAATTATTCAACACCCATTTTTTCCATTTTTTACACTCCACATCATCTTCTCTCTCTTCCATTAATAATTCAACACCCATTCAACTTTTACTCACTACAATAGTTTTGTTTAATAAAATTCAACACCTTACCCCACCACTTTTATTTCATATTTTTATTTTCTTTTTTATGTTTTTGTTTTTTGATTATATATTAATAATAATTATCAATTGAAATTAAATTAAATAATTAAGAGTTAAATAATTTATTTTAATTTATTTTAATTTAAAAACTTATTTTTAATTTTTTCTCTAATTTTATATTAGTAATTACAAAAAACTTAAAATGAAATACAATACACACAACACATAACATACAACACACTTAAAATGAAACACACATAACTTAATTAGTACAATAGACTCAACTCACAAACAATCTATTTAATCACGAAATATTTCAAACTTTACCATATATGTTTGACTAGATCTGCTTGCAATTTGTGATGTACATTTGAATCGCATATCATAGAACTAGCACGCATATGATTTGAAAATGCATGTAGCACCTCAGTCGAGAATGGCTCCGGTGTACCAGACCCACTTGCCTCAGATTGATCATAATCTGTCCAATGTTGAGAATATGTATCTCGTTCATCCTCAATAATCATATTATACAATATGATACATGACCTCATGATGAGAGCCAAATCGGCTATGTCCCACAAACAGGCTGGTTCTTCAATGATTTTAAATCGAGCCTGCAACACCCCAAATGCACGTTTGATGTCCTTCCGACATCCCTCCTGATATTTTGCAAATAACTTATATGGTTCACTTTGAGGAAGTCTAATTGATTTGATAAAAGTCGGTTAAGAAGGGTACATATCGTCAACAAGATAATATGCCATATTATACGGACGTTAATTTACAAAGAAGTTCACTCTTGGAGTTTTTTTGTTCAACATCATCAAACACGGGTGAATGATCTAGAACGTTTATATCGTTCAATATGCGCAGACATCCAAAGAAGGCATACAAAATCCATAGATCATAAGTTGCAACAGCTTCAAGAATAACAATGGTGGTTCCCTTATCTCCCAGAGCAAATTGACCTTCCCATGCTGTAGGACAATTTTTCCATTCCCAGTGCATGCAATCAATACTCCTAATCATCCCCGGGAACCCCCGCATTTCACTAACATGTAGTATTCTTTGCAGGTTATCTTGAGTTAGGGCTCTGAGATACACTGGCTCATACAATTGTATGATTCCTTTATAGAATCTATGCAAGAACTCTAATGTTGTTGTACCTCCTATTTTAATATATTCATCGACCGCATCGACCGCTATACCATATGCTAACATTCGCATGGCCGTGATACATTTTTCTAATGGAGATATACCTTCTTTTTTGGTTGCGTCAACTCTTTGGGTGAAGTATTTGTCACTTCTAGATAGTTCCCTAACAATCCTAAGGAACACATGTTTTTGCATCTGGGATCACCGACAAAACATTGCATCGTCATATGTAGGTTGGTCTGCAAAGTAGTCTTCTATTAGTCTTTGGTTTTCCGCTGCATTATCTCTATTGAGATATTTTCTCTTAACATTAAGTGTATATCCTTCCTCTATTTGGTTTCGTCGCTCCCTGAACCGGTTGACGATATACCTCTCTTCGATTTCAGACTGCCTTTTGTAAGCTTCGATATCAAAGGGAAAATTTGAAGGATCCATTGATGTTTTTTAGTAATATGAGATTTTTGGTATTGGTACATTAATGGAAGAATGAGTCTCCATTTATAAGATTATTAATATCATATTTTTGGTATTGGTACATCAATAATATATAAGAAACTAAGTGATAAAGTAGAAATCAATATCTTGATAATATAGATAATAGTAGACAAGAAACAAAATGACAAAATAAAAATCAATATCTTGATAATATAGATAATAGTATACAAGAAACTAAGTGACAAAATAGAAATTAATGTCTTGATAATATAAATAATACTCCCTTTGGTCCCATTTATAAGAAAAAGTTAACTTTTTAGATACATTAAATAAGTAATGTATTTGGACAATATATTGTCCAAATACATTACTTATTCAATGTATATAAAAAGTTAATTTTTTCTTATAAATGAGACCGGAGGGAGTAGTAGACAAGAAACAAAATGACAAAATAGAAATTAATATCTTCATAATATAGATAATAGTAGACAAGAAATTAAGTGACAAAATAGAAATCAATGTCTTGATAATATAAATAATAGTAGACAAGAAACAAAATGACAAAATAGAAATCAATATCTTGATGACATAGATAATAGTAGACAAGAAACTAAGTGACAAAATAGAAATCAATGTCTTGATAATATAAATAATAGTAGACAAGAAATAAAATGACAAAATAGAAATCAATATCTCGATAATATAGATAATAGTAGACAAGAAACTAAGTGACAAATAATGTCTTGATAATATATATAATAGTAGACAAGAAACTAAGTGACAAACGATGTCTTGATAATATAGATAATAGTAGACAAGAAACTAAGTGACAAACAATGTCTTGATAATATAGATAATAGTAGACAAGAAACAAAATAAAAATATAGAAAACAGTAGATAAGAAACAAAATACAAACAATGACTTGACAATGACTTGATAAAGACTTGATAATATAGAAAATAGTAGATAAGAAACAAAATACAAACAATGACTTAACAACATTTAATTTCCAAACAGATTGCGACCCAACTTTTCCAATAACTCTTTGCTCCGGTCATCAAGATGCTCCTTTGAACTTAGCTTCATAAACATATTCATCTTCTTAGCCTCAATACTTTATTTCAACAATTGGTTAGCTTCCTCTTGCCTCATGGCTATTTTGTCCAATCGTTACAACTCTTTCTTCTTAAACTGTTTGAATTCATTCTACTCTTCATTGACTGATTCCAAGGCTGCGCCATTGCTTTTTTTTACCCCTTTTTTTGCTACATCCCTCCCCATTGGGCGAGCACTAGATTCCATAGAGTTGGAATCACTTGGATCACTCTCATGGGCTCTCTTAGATCCACTACCTACAGATCCACTATTTCCTCCAACCTGACTACCATAACATGGTTGATCACGGAGAGCGAGTCATTCTAACATTAACATGAAATGTCCACTCTTACCACTTGAATATAATTCATGCGCTTTTGCCAATACATCATTCTCTGACCACCCACTTTTTTACATACACTTAGCGTTATCATAAGCGCTTGTCCATTTATTAAGTATTTTGTTCATGTAGTTGTAATAATTTCTACATGCAGCTCCATCACGGGGAGGATCAAATGAGCAATGCTCATTACAATAATAAGCAATTTTACCCCAATATGAATCACTTTTTTGGTTTCTCCCAACAACACTGTCTATTCCATATTTAATCCACCCACTAATTATAACCAAATTTTGATCAGTGGTCAATTTGGGGATTTTCTGACGAACAGGAGTTGAATCCTCTGCATTTGGAGTGGCTCCATGATCACCGCTCATGCCACCAAGATCCGTTTGTTTAGAAAAATCAGGAAATTTATCAAGTCTAACATTAGGAACGTTTCTTTCTTCAAGAAACGCAATCTCACATCTCCTGCCTGAGATCAAGACTCCCCTTTGTTCAAGAGGAGAAAGGACAACAGGCAGATCGACTGCGCTCGATTGCCCTCTCCCAAGCCAAAACAAAAGCGAATGAGCCTCTCCCCTCTGCGAGACCACGACGACCGACGCGGGAGAAACTACCACTCTCCTTCTCCATCTCTCGTCAATAGTGAAGATGACGAGCCCCACGGACCATTATCGAGGGAGATCACCGAAGCTCCACTTCTTACCGGCCTTGAGTAGCCGCCCACTCTAGGGACCTACGACGACACTACATACCCTAACGAGTACATAGGGAACATCAATGCCCTCCTCGACTACAGAGGGGTCAGGGGCGCCATCAAGTGCAGACTCTTCCCAACCACTCTCAGGAAGGGGGCGATGGTGTGGTACAAAAGTCTACCCGACGAATCCATCACCTCATGAAAACAACTCGGGAAGATGTTTTCAAGGCATTTCACTGCCTCCCGTCGACATCCTAAATCAGAAGCTTCGCTCGAGGCAATCATACAGGGAAGAGACAAATCTCTACGAGTGTACATTGAGCGCTTCAACAAAGAAGCGGTCCAGGTCCTGACAATAGACAACATGAAGAAATACTCGCTCGAGCGCAGGCTCCGTCCCCGCAGAGACTTTGCCAAGGTTGTGGGCATAGAAACACCAGCCACACTCGATTCCCTTCTCCTGAAGGCCCAGGCGTACATACAGTACGAGGAGAAGGAGGCAGCCAACAGCGCCCAGGAGTCCAGGCACGGGGAGAGCGCCAGACCCTCAAAGAATAATGAGCCCTCGACATCCCATCGGGGGGAGAAGAAACGGGAGGATAGGTCCCGTGATCCTAAAGACTACAAGGGGCCGGCCGATCGTTTCCACGACTACACCCCTGACAACCTCAAGAGAGCGTATTATTTCCGAATGCGCTAATTCAGAGTTCAAGCAAGTCGGGATGCGCTTTCCCTGACAAACACCATCGAAGCCAGGAACCAACAAGAGCAAGTACTGCAGGTTCTACAAGAGTCACGACCACAACACAGGATTTCATCCATCTCAAGGATGCAATCGAAATATTAATCAGAGACGGGCACCTCAAGCAGTATAAGAAAAAAGAGGCCGCCCGTGACGAAGCGGAGATAAAGAATGTCGAAGAAGGGAAGAAATCCCCCAACCTCGACACCATTTTGGTCGCCTTGAGCATCTCACGGCCGGAAAACTTCTACTTTCCGGACATGGAGGACGCCCCATGTACTTCTCCACCCACAGTCCATGGGAATCCTTCCTCGCAGCCATGGTCCTTTCCGGCAGAGGGTTTAACAGGCATACAGTCAGATAGGTGAAGAGAAGGTTCGACCAACTCATTGAGGCCAATTATGAGATGGACGCCACACTCGAAAAGTTTCTAGGAGGATCTCACCCCCTTGCATTCTACAGGGAAGAGTTACCGGGAGGAGCCCCAAATTTGAGCATCCCACTACTCGTGAGAGCTCAAATGGTTAACTTCGACGTGTGTCGCATTTTGGTCGACCAGGGCAGTTCAGTTGACATTATATACGCCCAACTGTTCAACACTCTGCAGCTGAACGAGAGCCACCTAACCCCCTACGTGGGCTCTGATCTTCAAGGTTTCAACGGGGCCAACACGAAGCCATGGGGGAACATGGAGATGATCGTCACCTTTGGGAGGAGGATAATAACCAGAGCCATCAAGACCCAATTCTTGGTGGTGAATTTCCCATATCAATGCATCTCCGAGAGACCCACTCTCGTCAAGCTCATCATGTTCCCCTCCACCGTTCATCTCAAGATGAAATACTACACAACCGGAGGTTTGGTCGCCATTCTTCACGGGGACATCCAAGCATCCAGGAGATGCTTCAAAGCTTCTATGAAGGGTGTTGTACCCCAAAATTTGCCCTCGCATTTTTCTACAATAAATCTCAGCTTCAGGCATTTCCTGATTTTTCAGATTAGCTCGAGAATCGGACAAACGGACTTTTCTTGTCAGTCAAGCAAAATTAGGGTTTTACTGGTTTTCATGGCTCTAGAACAGTTCAAACAGTTGGCTTGGGGTTTTGGTTGATTCTGGCTCAATTGGGATCAGGCGAATATTCGTTGGCATTTAATCAGGAATTAAGGTTTTATGGGCATATTCTCAGAAAGATTAAAAGTCCACAGCACTTTGCAAGTTATTCCGAAATTTGGGTTGAATTCGCATTTGTTTTGATTTAATCAGTAAAAGAGGCAGTTGGTTTGAATTCACGTTGTTTTGTTTGAGCCAGTCAAAAGAAATACGCAGTTTGGATTTACAGTGCTTGGTAAGAAATCAGTAAGAAAGGATTGCGTCTGACCAGTTATTGCGTTCCACTGTGCGTTGCTTTGGATGATGGAGGCGCCAAGTTCATTTATTTTGATCAACGAAGAATCAATGTTTAGTTGGTTATTTATTATTCTAAGGATTAAATATTTGAAATTTAACTTTCATTTTATTTAATTTAAGGAACTATAAATAACAAGTAAATAATTAAAGAAAAGGAATTGAAAAGAATTAAATGAATCAATAGAATTTTTATTTCATATTTAATATTTGTTACAATTATTATTTGGATACAAGTATTTATTTACGAAGTATTTAAAATAATAATAGTGTACAAAAATTAAATTGAAAATAAAAACTATCCTATTTTTTCTAAAACACTTTCTAAGTCCCTAATTCTTCATTCTTCACTTCGCTCCGGTGCTCCATTATTCATCTGCAAAAGAAAAAGAGAAAAGTCAAAAAGCAGTTAAATTGAAAAGACAGATAAAATTTGCAGTCATCATTAAGGGCCATTGATTGGGATCAGTTAACCCTCTCTGCAAATCACGGGATTTCTCCCGGTTCACAAAGAGGGAAGAATTTTATTCATTTAATCATGAATGCAAAATGACAAAATGCATAAATTCAAAATGTCAAACTGCATAGTTCAAGTTCAACCAAACTGAAAAATCCAAAATGCAACTTTCTGTCAAAATCCAAAAGGGACAAGTTACTGCACAAAGATATCAAAGAAGATAAAGAAGTACAATTTGCTGTCAAAAGTGCCAAAGTCTACTCAAAGCTGTCATGAAAAGGATTTGGCAAAGATATGGAAAGTTCACAAAGTACAAAAGCTGTCAAAGAGAAGATAAAGAATGCAGAAGTAAGAAATTGTTATGCAAGCAAGCTTTCTTTTTTTCATCATTTCCCAAATGCAATAGCCCTTTCAGAGAAAGTACAGAAATAAAACATTTATTAAATATTTAACTGTACTAGAAGAGAGAGAGATAAAGTAAGCAGGGAGCAGGTTTCTTAGGCTGAGAGGCATAGATAGAAAGAGATACAAAAGAGCAAAACACAGTAAGAGGGAGAGGCAGAATTTTCACCAAAGTAAAAGAGAAACCAACACAAAAAGATACAAACTGCTAAGCTTGAAGCCTAACCACAACCTGCATTAGCACAAACAGCATAAACCATAAACACCTCCAGAAAACACCTCCAAAAACTCCCACTGCATAACCTCCAACAATAACCTGCTATCAAGCACCCCAACCTACCTAAAGCAAGCCTGAAATCTTACCTGCATCATTCAAAACATATACAAACACACAACCTGCGTTGGCTAAAGACCTGAAAAAGCTGAGAGCCTTACCATTTTCAAAACCCACCTACTGTCAAAAATAAAAACTTGCATCAGCTTAACCAAAACATATACAAACACATAAACTGAACTACCAAACCTGGCCTAACCATCAAAACCTGGCCTAACCATCAAAACCTGTAAAACCATAAAAAACCTTACCTACTGTCAACACACAAACCTGCAAAGCCATGACTGCCAAGCCTAAACTGATAAAAAACACAAGCTCAAGCTCACCTCAGCAGCATTAACCAGCTATCAATTTCCAAACCCCAACACCTAAACCATTCAATCCAAGCATATACCAATCACAAACTCAGGCCCTCAGAACCCTAAGTCCTTCATTGGGCAATCAATGAATATTCCAACAGGCAAGTTCAAGGCAACAAAGGCAACTAAACCCTAAGCCTCAGAAACCCTTCATCATAGGCAGCAAACATTCAAGGCAAGCATACGGAGTTATCAGGGCAACTGTAAGAGAAGAGGAAAAGCAGTAGGCCACTCAAAGCAAGCCCAAGGCAGCACAAGTCAGAAGAAGAGGAAAAGTAACAGGCAAGCCTCAGTAAACACATCAGTGGCCAACATAAACTATCAAACTCAGGGAAGCATCAAAAGCAACAAGTATACAGTGGCATAGAAGAAGAAGAAAGAGGTGAACATCAAGAAATAGGGATTTTCAGTCAAGTCATCATCAAATCCTAAATGGGCAAAAAGTAAAGATACCATTTAAAGCTCTCATCGCGCAATCCCTTCACCTGGCCTCCGCCTCAACGCCTCCCAGTTCCGGTTCCTCTTTCTCCGTCCCCAAGGGTTAAGGTAGCTTTTCGTTCCTTTTCCTTAATTTCAATAACAAACAATAATAAGCATGTGAAATCAGAGGCGAAATCAGAAGTCAAACTAAGCATGCAAAAGAAAATTTAGTGAAAACCCTAATGCATAAAGAAGGCGAAATCGTTACCCTTTTCCGATTTGATTTGGTCCAACCATGGAGAACGAAGAAACCGGAGGTGGCGCTGGGTGGCTCGGCAATTGGGATGGAAATTGCATTCAGCGGCTAATCGGAGAAGACAAAGTGGAACGACGGCGCTTCTGTTCGCTCAAACCCTAAGCATCCAAAAAACGAAACAATATTCAAGAACCCTAAAACATTGCCATTCTGAAACTTTGGGCCTCGCCCATTCTCATGACCTAAAGCCCAATGAACTGCTTAAACGCACCCCCTCTTTCTAGCGCCACACAGACATTCTGCTTGGGCCAGTGTAAACCTTTAAGGCCCATTCAAACTCCCAAACCCCTTTTTAGAATATAAAACACCTTATTTGCTTTTATTAATATAACTTTCTTTTTAACATAATTATCATTTTAAACACAAATATATTTTTTTCCTCTAACTCAAAATATTTTCTTTCAATTAAAAAGCTCTTGTATAAATACATATACCTATTAATGTATAAGAGATAATTCTTAAAATAATACTAAGACATTAATACATAAAATACCTAAAAATACATTTTTTACATTTTTTAATATACACAATATAATTGAAAACATTTTTATTTTCATTTAATTAAAACATTCTTTTTTGTACATAATAAATAAAAATACTTTTTTTCATATATTTAACTAGAACCGAAAACATTCAATTAAAACATTTTCTTTTGTACATATTAAGAAAATGCAAGATCATTAATTAACTAAATGAACATTTAATTTAAGTCAAAACAAATACCTTAATACATGTTCAATTTCACATCATCGCACCTGTAAATAATTACATACCTACACACGCGTACACTTACACAACACATTTATACTGCCTCTATACACATTTGTTTATCTTATATTTGTATATTCGTCATTTACATTTGATCGCAAATTCGATTTGGTTGTAACTTATTGGATACTATAAGTCTCATCCCCATTTGTGAATATTGTACCCCCACTCCCGGATACTTATTTGTAATAGCGTAGATATTAAATTCCCGCAATTTACCGCTTTCAATTATACCATGGTTAGACCTAGGGTTTGCATGTACATAAAATCAAACGCTAGATAACCTAATACAAGACAAATACATGAAATCAATACACAATCACACTTGCACCCTCTAGGGTAATCCCACATGTTGCCTTCCAAAATGGGCCATGCTTGCACGTCGAGTTTCTTTGGCAAAACAAAATCAAAATGATCAACAGTCCCTCAAAATGTTGCCTAAACGGAATGATCATAGTCCCTTCAAAGCAAATTGCCAAAGACACTTGGCACCATTGCATTCATGGTCCATACGATGACCCGCGCCCGTCCCGAATAAACTTCCTAAACGCAAGATTGTCCACCAATTTCAATGGTGGAACAAAATTGTAAAAAGGGGTTAAAACATAACAAAAAACCTTTGAGTACAATAGGGTAGACAAAACTCTTAGTTACTTGAGATCAACTTGCAAATACACTTGCCTTCTTTTCAAAAACCACCATCCACGACACTTTCAAACAAACTCTCAAAAACATTTGAAACATCTTTTCGAAAAGATACACACTTTTGTAAAACACTCAAACACGAGTCAAATACATTGGTCGCCTAAAACAAGGCATCTTTTCAAAACATTTTCAAAACACACACACACACACCATTTTCAAGCAATCGAAAATCAAGGCAAGTGATCTAAAAAACCAAGTAACTAAGAGCCCATGGATAACCATGGATGAAAAGGGTGCTAATACCTTCCCTTTTCATAATCTACCCCCCGAACCCACGAAATATCTCAAAAGGTTTTTGCTGTGCTTTTTTAACCTTTCCTTTAGGATAAAGTAAAAAGTCGGTGGCGACTCTTTCTCAACCGCACAAGTGCGAATACGAACGCAAAACACTAGTCAGTTCTCCCACCGTATCACAGAACTGGCGACTCTGCTGGGGAATAACTTTAAAAGTGGGGTTACCTTAGGGTTTAGATTACCTTTATTTTCAATTGATTGCTTTGTTTGCTTTTACATTTGTGGGCTTTGTATCGGAGTTTCATAGATCCTAACCCGGATCTGGGGGAAACCTTTTTAGGTAGCATAATCTGCGAGGGACCTGTCCGGGGTATACCGACATGGGTGAAGCAGTGGCTACGTTGGTGTGGCGTCTTGGTCTGTACCGATATCCTTCGTGTTGAAACGGGGAGAATATGGGTCTTCCAAGGAGTCATTAAGCACCAACCGACCTTAGAACCTTAAATTGACCCAACTTGGCCATTAGAACAGTAGCAGTATGCTACGCTCATTGAGGCTAAACTCTCGCGATGGTTCCGGCCGCGAGAAAAGGTTGCGATGCTGGAGTTATGACCGATTGAGGGTAGCCAATGATTTGAGATCCTCTAGAACCCGGTTACTTTTGATAAGACAGGTTTTAACCAACGAACTGAAAGAGGGTAGTACCTGAACCTCATGCAAGCCCAAACCTAAGGACTTGTTTGCTTTGTGTGAATATGTTTGCCTGTATATACACTCACTTGCTTGTGCATACATGTACATAACATCATAACATCATACCATAGCATTTTCAATAACCATTTCAAGGATCTCGAGGGTTCTTTGATGCAGGGTCACGTTGAACCAGACGTCTACCAAGGGGCAAGGGGTTTCTCCTCTAACCAATACAATCAAAGATCAAGTGCAACGACTTGAATCAGTGGCTATGACCCGCTCGACATGGTGAGCTCGATTCTCGTGGAAAGACATCCACAGATACAAAGCTCTCCAATCAAAGTTCAAGAACAACAACTTGAATCAGTGGCTATGACCCACTCGACATGGTAAGCTCGATTCTCATGGAAGGACGTCCACCGGTGCAGAGATCTCCAATCCAAGAGCAAAGTTCAACCTCTAACATTTTCTTGTGTTTACCCCAAGAGATCCTTGAAAGTATGCATCCTCATACCATGCATTGCATTTTGACAGTCTTTCCCTTTTTCAGGTTTCCTTACTCTCCTGTTGTTTATTTCAGCAAGAGATGGCTCTAGAAAGGTCTGTCAAAGACATCCAAGACCATACTGCTCAGCTGCAGGAGATGTTCCTGAACTTGTCTCTGGGGCAAGATGAGATGAAAGCTCTCCTCACCAAGGGCTTGGAGAATTCCAACAATGCCAGGAGTGACCAACTGGCGGAACTGCAGTTTGATCTGACAACCTTGAGGACCCAAGTGATGGGACAGTTGGTGGGCCAGATGGCTCTCATCCAAGACCTATCTCAAAGACAAGAGGAACTCAGAGTTCTTGTCCGCCAACTGCTTCCAAACAACCAACTGGGGCAAGCGTCTGAGGTTGAAGAGCAAGTCACCGCTCAACCTCCATCCACTCAAGAAGACAAAGGGAAAGCTCATTTGCTTGCTTCAGGGTCACAAGCCCATCAACAACCTCGCCAGCGTCAAAGGGGTAATCGGCGTAAGCAAGAAAAGTCGGGAAGACAGTTCACGGAGACTGAAATACCATCATTCTTCATACTGAAGCGCCTATTGGAGGTCAATTTGCTTACCGTAAAGGACCCTCCTCAGAAGCTCAATACCTCCTCTCCTAACTATCATCCCGACGCATTCTGTGTTTACCACTACTACAGCCCGGGACACGACACCAACGACTGTTGGGCCTTGAAGAATAAGATTCAAGATTTGATCGACATTGGAGTGCTGGAATTCATGCCAGACGGCGAGATGAAAATCTTCCGTTAAAGGGTTCTCCGTTTGAAGTGACGAAGCTCAAGCTGAAAGACTTTTGCTTCTTTTTGAATTTTCAAAGTTGTAATTCTTTTTGCTGTCAAACAATTATCTGTTGATGTTAAACTCTGTTTTCAGTAATGCATTGCATATGTTTGTCTTGAATTCATCCATTCGTTTCACTACTCTTATGCTTTTCTTTATGATATTTGACTCTTGATAAAGAGCTATAAGACTTTAGAGGGAGGATGACGAAACAATACCATGATCTTATACAGTATGCTTTTGAACAGACCTTGCTGATGATGTACAGGCATTTCTTTCAATTCCCAAACACTGGAGTTATAAGGAAGTTAATCCCTAGTCAACCCCTTCAAGCCAAAGAAGTAGGAGTTTTCTGTTCTAAACGATCAAAACCTTTGATATAAACCTGGGGCAGGGTAGTATCTCAGTTAATTCAAAAGAAAATGCGCATTGAAGTCGCAAACTCTCGGTTCGTAATACAACGAACGATGTCAAAAAAAGAGGAGAAAGCATTCCTTTGAAATCAAAAGACAAGGGTGGTTCCCTATCACATAGACAGTCAATCTCTCAAAATAGAAAAGCCCGCTGAGCTAAAACCTATAAAGGAGGCTTAAGAAAGTTGGGGTATCCCGCTGACAGTAATCCCGAAAATGGGAACAGTCAGGCAAAAGTTAGGGATAACAAATCAAAATCAAAATAGTGAGGTCATTACAAAATCCCCAACAACATAAAAAATGTTGAAAAAGAAAAAAGGAGATGATGACTGTCTCCCCCAAATTCAACTGGTGAACCATCGCCCAAAAGTCATTCAAAACTCAAAACAGAGTGGGACGCACAATTAACTGAGCTTAGGTTGAAGGACATCACGAAGAGCGGGTGGGTACAAATATACTTTGAGCCTTTATCCTTTGTTTCTTAAACCGTGAACCAGGCCACGTTACAACCCTTCAAAAGTCCTAATTGAAGCATGGGTTAGTTCGAAAGCATACTGTTACAAAAGGTATCCTGACTCCTGTAGGGCTTTACTCTAAATCTTGTGTTGATCTGTCTTGTGAAAAGTTTTCTGCTAAAAACGCATTTTTCAAAACTTCGAGACAAACATAAACTTTGCATTATTTGAATATCACTGTCTGCATTTGGCTTTTTGTTTGACAGCGAAGAAATTCACACAGCGAATGTTCGAAGGAACGAAAACTCTCTCAGTAAGTAAAAATCACTTCAAGAGGATAACACTTCCATCAAATCCCCTTATCAACAAGGGGCATGACATGTCACAATTCAATTAACCTGGGGCAGTCCAGTCAAGGTCCGACAGATCTTTCAAAGTTCAGTTAACCTGGGGAAGTCCAGTCAAGATTTCAAGAAATATCTCAATATGCAGGGTAATCTGATTCAAGACTCCTTCTTCACCACTTGGGGCATTCGAATGCCAAAAGTGTTCAACAAATCAACTATTACATTTCCAGATTCGATTCCTGTATCCAGCCAGGGCATATCTGTTGACCACGTTTCCAGACTCGATTCCTGTATCTAGCCAGGGCACGTCTGAAGAGTTTGAAAATTCGATTCCTGTATCCAGCCAGGGCATGTCTATCAACTGTCACAATTCCGGATTCGACTCCTGTATCCAGCCAGGGCATATCTGTTGACCACATTTCCAGACTCGATTCCTGTATCCAGCCAGGGCACGTCTGAAGAGTTTGAAGATTCGATTCCTGTATCCAGCCAGGGCATATCTATCAACTATCACCTTTCCAGATTCGATTCCTGTATCCAGCCAGGGCATGTCTGAAGAATTCCAGATCAACACCTATAACAACCCAGGAAAACATCTGTGAACGACCGATTGTAGACCAACACCTGTAATAAGCCAGGAAATTATCTACATCACCACTTGGGGCATTCGAATGTCAAAAGTGTTCAAAACCCGATGCAGCTTTACACGAGCTCATCATCAGGAAACCCTACACCGGTTCCTCTTCAAGACTTCTGAAAACAGTTTATGGATTCTTCCCAACAACGGATGTTAATCTATTAACTTGTTCAGATGCAACCTTTGAAAACAGTTTACGGACGCTTCCCAACAACGGATGCGGCTCTATTGCTGATTCAATCTCAAGACTTCTGAAAACAGTTTATGGATTCTTCCCAACAACGGATGTTAATCTATCAACTTGTTCAGATGCAACCTTTGAAATTAGTTTACGGACGCTTCCCAACAACGGATGCGGCTCTATTGCTGATTCAATCTCAAGATTTCTGAAAACAGTTCACGGGTTCTCCAAGTAACGGATGTTAACCTATCGCTTGTTCAGATTCTTCTCAAGCTAACTCCACTCAAAGTCAAGCTTCATTTATCCCCAGCAAAGCTAAAACTTCAAATTATCAATCCCCAGCGGAGCCAGACCATTGAGCCTTCTCCCCACAGAGTTTTGGGAGGACAAATCTTGAGTTCCCCGGTGAAGTCGCCAGAGTTACTTCCCACCAAGCTGAAGATCCTCAATCTTACCTCCCCAGCATGAGTCTACTAGATTGGAACTCCCCAGTAGAGGTCATCAGGAATTCTCTTCCCCAGCAGCAGCCAAGGATTTATTTTCCCCGGCAGCAGTCAAGATGCTTTTATCTTCAGCCATCTTAGATTCATTTATCCTCAGCAAGATAGCTCATCAACTTACATGCGCATTCATCACATTCATTGATGTCGCGTACATTGCATCATGCATCATAACATTGCATACGGCTAACCCTTTACTTTTCAGGTAAGAGAAGTCGACAGACACAGATCATCTCCCGAGATTCATCCAGAAATAGTTCAGATGTGACCCGGACACGGCGACATTCTGATACTTATTCCAGATCCATTCAGACGCATCATCAGGAAACCCTACACCGGTTCCTCTTCAACTTCAAGACTTCTGAAAACAGTTTACAGATTCTTCCCTACAACGGATGTTAATCTACCAACTTGTTCAGACTCTTCTCAACTTCTGAAAACAGTTTACAGATTCTTCCCTACAACGGATGTTAATCTACCAACTTGTTCAGACTCTTCTCAACTTCTGAAAACAGTTTACAGATTCTTCCCTACAACGGATGTTAATCTACCAACTTGTTCAGACTCTTCTCAACTTCTGAAAACAGTTTACGGATTCTTCCCAACAACGGATGTTAATCTACCAACTTGTTCAGACTCTTCACAATTTTTGAAAACAGTTTACGGACGCGTCCCAACAACGGATGCTGCTCTATTGCTTATTCAATCTCAGATAGTTTATAGATTTTCCAGATATGGACGTCAATCTGTTTCCCATTCGGACCCCCAGTTCAGAGATGTTCTGAAACAGGGATGCCTTTCTGATACTTGTCCACTCACCATTGACATACAGTTCAACATTTCCAGATGGCATCTATAAGCCCATCCTCCTACCAGCAGTCGCCAAAATGGCATCTTTAAGCCCATCACCAAATGGCATCTTTAAGCCCATTCACCTCTACCATCATGTCGCCGAGTGCAAATTTTCTGGGCACTTTAGTGTCCAATCTCCTTTTACCTTCAAGTCGCGAAAGGCAAACTTGCCAATCTAACTCTTCAGGTCCAAGAAGATTGAACAGGGGCAACTGTTGTACCCCAAAATTTGCCCTCGCATTTTTCTACAATAAATCTCAGCTTCAGGCATTTCCTGATTTTTCAGATTGGCTCGAGAATCGGACAAACGGACTTTTCTTGTCAGTCAAGCAAAATTAGGGTTTTACTGGTTTTCATGGCTCTAGAACAGTTCAAACAGTTGGCTTAGGGTTTTGGTTGATTCTGGCTCAATTGCGATCAGGAGAATGTTCGTTGGCATTTAATCAGGAATTAAGGTTTTATGGGCATATTCTCAGAAAGATTAAAAGTCCACAGCACTTTGCAAGTTATTCCGAAATTTGGGTTGAATTCGCATTTGTTTTGATTTAATCAGTAAAAGAGGCAGTTGGTTTAAATTCACGTTGTTTTGTTTGAGCCAGTCAAAAGAAATACGCAGTTTGGATTTACAGTGCTTGGTAAGAAATCAGTAAGAAAGGATTGCGTCTGACCAGTTATTGCGTTCCACTGTGCGTTGCTTTGATGATGGAGGCGCCAAGTTCATTTATTTTGATCAACGAAGAATCAATGTTTAGTTGGTTATTTATTATTCTAAGGATTAAATATTTGAAATTTAACTTTCATTTTATTTAATTTAAGGAACTATAAATAACAAGTAAATAATTAAAGAAAAGGAATTGAAAAGAATTAAATGAATCAATAGAATTTTTATTTCATATTTAATATTTGTTACAATTATTATTTGGATACAAGTATTTATTTACGAAGTATTTAAAATAATAATAGTGTACAAAAATTAAATTGAAAATAAAAACTATCCTATTTTTTCTAAAACATTTTCTAAGTCCCTAATTCTTCATTCTTCACTTTGCTCCGGTGCTCCATTATTCATCTGCAAAAGAAAAAGAGAAAAGTCAAAAAGCAGTTAAATTGAAAAGACAGATAAAATTTGCAGTCATCATTAAGGGCCATTGATTGGGATCAGTTAACCCTCTCTGCAAATCACGGGATTTCTCCCGGTTCACAAAGAGGGAAGAATTTTATTCATTTAATCATGAATGCAAAATGACAAAATGCATAAATTCAAAATGTCAAACTGCATAGTTCAAGTTCAACCAAACTGAAAAATCCAAAATGCAACTTTCTGTCAAAATCCAAAAGGGACAAGTTACTGCACAAAGATATCAAAGAAGATAAAGAAGTACAATTTGCTGTCAAAAGTGCCAAAGTCTACTCAAAGCTGTCATGAAAAGGATTTGGCAAAGATATGGAAAGTTCACAAAGTACAAAAGCTGTCAAAGAGAAGATAAAGAATGCAGAAGTAAGAAATTGTTATGCAAGCAAGCTTTCTTTTTTTCATCATTTCCCAAATGCAATAGCCCTTTCAGAGAAAGTACAGAAATAAAACATTTATTAAATATTTAACTGTACTAGAAGAGAGAGAGATAAAGTAAGCAGGGAGCAGGTTTCTTAGGCTGAGAGGCATAGATAGAAAGAGATACAAAAGAGCAAAACACAGTAAGAGGGAGAGGCAGAATTTTCACCAAAGTAAAAGAGAAACCAACACAAAAAGATACAAACTGCTAAGCTTGAAGCCTAACCACAACCTGCATTAGCACAAACAGCATAAACCATAAACACCTCCAGAAAACACCTCCAAAAACTCCCACTGCATAACCTCCAACAATAACCTGCTATCAAGCACCCCAACCTACCTAAAGCAAGCCTGAAATCTTACCTGCATCATTCAAAACATATACAAACACACAACCTGCGTTGGCTAAAGACCTGAAAAAGCTGAGAGCCTTACCATTTTCAAAACCCACCTACTGTCAAAAATAAAAACTTGCATCAGCTTAACCAAAACATATACAAACACATAAACTGAACTACCAAACCTGGCCTAACCATCAAAACCTGGCCTAACCATCAAAACCTGTAAAACCATAAAAAACCTTACCTACTGTCAACACACAAACCTGCAAAGCCATGACTGCCAAGCCTAAACTGATAAAAAACACAAGCTCAAGCTCACCTCAGCAGCATTAACCAGCTATCAATTTCCAAACCCCAACACCTAAACCATTCAATCCAAGCATATACCAATCACAAACTCAGGCCCTCAGAACCCTAAGTCCTTCATTGGGCAAGCAATGAATATTCCAACAGGCAAGTTCAAGGCAACAAAGGCAACTAAACCCTAAGCCTCAGAAACCCTTCATCATAGGCAGCAAACATTCAAGGCAAGCATACGGAGTTATCAGGGCAACTGTAAGAGAAGAGGAAAAGCAGTAGGCCACTCAAAGCAAGCCCAAGGCAGCACAAGTCAGAAGAAGAGGAAAAGTAACAGGCAAGCCTCAGTAAACACATCAGTGGCCAACATAAACTATCAAACTCAGGGAAGCATCAAAAGCAACAAGTATACAGTGGCATAGAAGAAGAAGAAAGAGGTGAACATCAAGAAATAGGGATTTTCAGTCAAGTCATCATCAAATCCTAAATGGGCAAAAAGTAAAGATACCATTTAAAGCTCTCATCGCGCAATCCCTTCACCTGGCCTCCGCCTCAACGCCTCCCAGTTCCGTTCCTCTTTCTCCGTCCCCAAGGGTTAAGGTAGCTTTTCGTTCCTTTTCCTTAATTTCAATAACAAACAATAATAAGCATGTGAAATCAGAGGCGAAATCAGAAGTCAAACTAAGCATGCAAAAGAAAATTTAGTGAAAACCCTAATGCATAAAGAAGGCGAAATCGTTACCCTTTTCCGATTTGATTTGGTCCAACCATGGAGAACGAAGAAACTGGAGGTGGCGCTGGGTGGCTCGGCAATTGGGATGGAAATTGCATTCAGCGGCTAATCGGAGAAGACAAAGTGGAACGACGACGCTTCTGTTCGCTCAAACCCTAAGCATCCAAAAAACGAAACAATATTCAAGAACCCTAAAACATTGCCATTCTGAAACTTTGGGCCTCGCCCATTCTCATGACCTAAAGCCCAATGAACTGCTTAAACGCACCCCCTCTTTCTAGCGCCACACAGACATTCTGCTTGGGCCAGTGTAAACCTTTAAGGCCCATTCAAACTCCCAAACCCCTTTTTAGAATATAAAACACCTTATTTGCTTTTATTAATATAACTTTCTTTTTAACATAATTATCATTTTAAACACAAATATATTTTTTTTTCCTCTAACTCAAAATATTTTCTTTCAATTAAAAAGCTCTTGTATAAATACATATACCTATTAATGTATAAGAGATAATTCTTAAAATAATACTAAGACATTAATACATAAAATACCTAAAAATACATTTTTTACATTTTTTAATATACACAATATAATTGAAAACATTTTTCTTTTCATTTAATTAAAACATTCTTTTTTGTACATAATAAATAAAAATACTTTTTTTCATATATTTAACTAGAACCGAAAACATTCAATTAAAACATTTTCTTTTGTACATATTAAAAAAATGCAAGATCATTAATTAACTAAATGAACATTTAATTTAAGTCAAAACAAATACCTTAATACATGTTCAATTTCACATCATCGCACCTGTAAATAATTACATACCTACACACGTGTACACTTACACAACACATTTATACTGCCTCTATACACATTTGTTTATCTTATATTTGTATATTCGTCATTTACATTTGATCGCAAATTCGATTTGGTTGTAACTTATCGGATACTATAAGTCTCATCCCCATTTGTGAATATTGTACCCCCACTCCCGGATACTTATTTGTAATAGCGTAGATTTTAAATTCCCGCAATTTACCGCTTTCAATTATACCATGGTTAGACCTAGGGTTTGCATGTACATAAAATCAAACGCTAGATAACCTAATACAAGACAAATACATGAAATCAATACACAATCACACTTGCACCCTCTAGGGTAATCCCACATGTTGCCTTCCAAAATGGGCCATGCTTGCACGTCGAGTTTCTTTGGCAAAACAAAATCAAAATGATCAACAGTCCCTCAAAATGTTGCCTAAACGGAATGATCATAGTCCCTTCAAAGCAAATTGCCAAAGACACTTGGCACCATTGCATTCATGGTCCATACGATGACCCGCGCCCGTCCCGAATAAACTTCCTAAACGCAAGATTGTCCACCAATTTCAATGGTGGAACAAAATTGTAAAAAGGGGTTAAAACATAACAAAAAACCTTTGAGTACAATAGGGTAGACAAAACTCTTAGTTACTTGAGATCAACTTGCAAAAACACTTGCCTTCTTTCAAAAACCACCATCCACGACACTTTCAAACAAACTCTCAAAAACATTTGAAACATCTTTTCGAAAAGATACACACTTTTGTAAAACACTCAAACACGAGTCAAATACATTGGTCGCCTAAAACAAGGCATCTTTTCAAAACATTTTCAAAACACACACACACACACACCATTTTCAAGCAATCGAAAATCAAGGCAAGTGATCTAAAAAACCAAGTAACTAAGAGCCCATGGATAACCATGGATGAAAAGGGTGCTAATACCTTCCCTTTTCATAATCTACCCCCCGAACCCACGAAATATCTCAAAAGGTTTTTGCTGTGCTTTTTTAACCTTTCCTTTAGGATAAAGTAAAAAGTCGGTGGCGATTCTTGCTCAACCGCACAAGTGCGAATACGAACGCAAAACACTAGTCAGTTCTCCCACCGTATCACAAAGGGCCTCAGCTCCATCAATGTCCATCCTCGAACAACTGCTCGAGCTACGCTGCCCTCCAGCTCTGAGGAATCTAGCCACTGCCAAGGGTCGACACCATTGACCTCGATAGTCGCTTCTCTATGGAGGATAGGGTCGAGCAAAGGAAGAAGGTGAAGGAGCCTATGGTCGAAGACGAAGGGTCAACCTCCTTTGCTGGTGTTGTACCCCAAAATTTTCCCTCTCATTTCTCAAGGATTCTCTCACAAGATCTTCTATGACGTCAAGTTTACATCACTCATACATCAATTTAGGCTTGGAATTAGCACAAGGGCAAAATGGTCAATTACATATTAGAAAGTCAAACTTTGACTTTTTAGTCAACATTACATTCCAAAGATCAAATTTCATCAAGACATGCAAGAATATCAAGCTTGATCATCAAGAAAGTCAAGAAAGTCAAAAGTCAACTTGAAAAGTCAATATTTCCAAGACTTAGAAATTTTCTAAGTGTTTTTATACATGATAATTTCATCACTTCATGCCATTCTTTCATCATGATGCAAGATGATTCAAAAGAAACTTTCAACATGAAAGTTGTAGATCTCTGTGATATCTACAACATTGCTTTACACAGCTTCTCCTAAATATGATGGGATCTCAAGTTACAAATTCATGAAGTCATGACATTTTCATTTAACACTTAGAGAAATTTTCAACAAATTTTGGTCAGGATTTTACCCCAACTTGGCATTTTTCACATAGTTCCAAGATGATTTTATCAAAATGGCCAACATGAAAGTTATAGAGTATGTTTCAAGCTTTCCAAAACATCCAAGAGCATAAATTTATCATACTTGATCTAGGATATTCAAGGGCTTGAAGTTGGCCATCCATCTTTGAATTGCAAGTCATTCTAAGTGAAGAACACAAACAAAACTCTCATGATTTGTTGCATAATCTTATGTTGCAGGCTTCTTTGCTTGCAAATATCATCATAATTTAATGCTTACACCCACTCTTGAGCTATTACCCAAGTGTTTAAACCATTGTCCAAAAGATCTTTCCATTTATGGCATAAAGGCACCATTGCTATTCTTGAAAAGCAAGCTTTTTGTACAAAGTTTGTCTTGAGCCCATACCTTGATGGTTACTGATTACAGTTCACCATAAATCATGGGAAGTATCCCCTCAATACCAACAACTTTGGTACTTCATCTTGGGACTATGGAGTACTTGACTTAGTTTGATCTTTGTAATCCAACCAAACCATAACATGTTGTCTTATAAACCTAATCAGATCATATGCACAAACCCCTTGCCTATAAATAGAAGAAGAATTTGCAAGAGAAAGAGGTTGGAACAAGTTATAAAAATAGAGAGAAAAGCCAGAAGTCTTGTTGTAAACCAGCCATTAAAAGCCATAACAGTCCACAAAACTTCCACTCTTGAGTTTTAAAGTCCAAACCTTTGAACCTGTCATGCCTTGCAAATTCTGTCCAACCATCTAAACACTCCACATACATCATATAGAAGTTGTTCAAACACAAGAAAAACTTCTGTAACATTACTATCATCACTCCCCGAGCTCAACAACAGCCCATACAACAGCTCAAACTCAAAGCACAAATTTCAGTTTCAAGGTAAGTTTTCTTGACTTTAAACTCTTCATACAAGCATCATTAATGGTTCATTTGTGAAGATAAAATGTAGTAACCATTGTCCTTAAAGCTAAAATTTTGTTTATCTTCCATTCTTTTCATTATGTGTTGAGAACTAACCCATGTATGCAACAAAACAATGTTGAAGTAGAAAAAATGACAGTATGAGTCAACACATAGCCTTGTGAGTCGTTACATACTACTTTACAGGCCCAAAATAGAAGGAAAAACAATGTATGAGTCGACACAAAACACGTATGAGTCGACACATGCAGTGTATGAGTCGACACATACCATTATGTATCAACTCATACTGAGTTTATTTGGCAATATAGGGGCAAGGAAAGTTATGTGTCGATGCATATGAGCTTGTGTCGACACATAATAGTTCAAAATGCATTTTGTTCCTTCTTTTTACACTGTTTTTACGTTTCCTTCATGGTTATTCGATATGGTTGTAATATTTAAGTTCCTACTTCATCCCCATTTGTAAATTGTACCCTCATCCCCTAAATGATGTAATAGCGTAGGACTTTATTTTCCGCAATTTAACGCTTTCAAATACAAATGTTAGTAACTAGGGTGTGTATGGAAAGATAAAATCAACAAGTAGATAGCCCTAATCAAAGATTAAATGCATTAAAATCAAACACACTATTCACACATGCACCCTTAAGGTTAACTCCACTTGTTGCCTAAAAATGTCATGTTATGCATGTGGGGTGTCTTAGCAAAAACAATCGAAATACAAGATCATAGTCCCTCGATGACGCTATCTAAGTTGCCTTACAAATGATCTTAGTCCCTCAAAAAAGAATGCTAAGATACCTTGCAACATTGCTAATCATGGCTATACGATGACCCACGCCCGTCCCGCTTACATCCAAATATAGGGTTGCTTACCAAATCAATGGTAAGACAACAATGTCAAAGGAAAAGAAAATGAACAAGAAAGACATTTGAGTAGGTAGATTGCTCTTAATTACTTGCTCCATTTCAAAACAAACATCCTTTCTATTTTCAAAAATAATCACCTACACTTTCAAAAACACCTTTCAAACTTGAAAACATTTTCAAAAGATCAACACTTTGTATACACTCTTACGAACGAGAATCATTACAAAATTTTCCTAAACGATGGCGCCTTTTCAAAATACTTTCAAAAAACCACACAAAGCACAATTTCAAACAAAATCAAGTGATCTAGCAAGTAACTAAGAGCCAATGGAAAACCATGGATGAAAAGGGTTCTAATACTTTCCCTTTTCATAATCTACCCCCCGAACTCAAGAAACAATCTCAAAGGTCTTTCTTGTGCTTTTTCACCTTTCCTTTCGGATAAAAGAAAAGTCCGTGGCGACTCTTGCTAACCGCAACATTTGCGATCAAACGCAAAACACCCAAGTCAGTTCTCCCACCGTATCACAGAACTGGCGACTCTGCTGGGGAGTTTTAATAAAAGTGGAGTTACCTTAGGGTTAGATTACCTTTACTTGCTTTTATTTGTTTGATTTGTTTGCTTTATATTTAAGGGTTTTCTGCTTGGGTATTGTTAAAAATATTACACCCGGATCTGGGGACACTTATTAGGTAAACATCAAAAGACCGTGGAGTCTATACGGCATATACCGATATGGTTTAAGCGATGGCTGTGTTAGTGTGACATTTTGGTTGGTACCTGTATCCTTCGTGTGGAAACAAAGAGAATACGGGGCCGCCGTGTGGTGTCGTGAAGCACTAACGGACCTTAGAACCTTAGTTGAACAAACTTGGCCATTAGAAAGTAGTGAGATAGCGGGCCTCAGTATAAAGCTGAGGATTAGTTGATACTCGATACTACACTCGTTGAGATCATACTTTCGGGATATTTCGACCGCAAGAAAAGATTGCTTGATCTGAAACAATGCCCGATAGAGGATGATCAGTGATATAAAGAATCCTTAGGACCTGGTTACTTTTCTAAGACAGTTTTGAAACCAACTAAACTTCAAGAGGGTACTTACCTTTAACCTCATGCAAGCCTTTGAACCTAAGGTCTATTGTGTGTTTGGCTTGTGTGTGATTTATTCTGTTTGAACATAACATCATGCATCATAACATCGCATCCATTCTTATTACACTGACCATTTCAAGGACCGAAGGATTTTATCTTTGTTCTATTTTGTAGGTCATGGATTCCGCTCGTAGAAACACTATCTGAATCAGCTTTGTGAGAATACCTCCCCAACTCAAAGAACTAGTATCAAGGGTTCCTGAAACTTATGCGTTCATCAAGAGACATGGTCGACTTCTCAACCTAGTTACTTCAAGCTTTGATGAAAAGATGATGGGTGTACTCTTTCAGTTCTTTGATCCTGAGCACCACTGCTTCACCTTTCCAGACTATCAGTTGGTGGCTACCATGGAAGACTTCTCTCAGTTATTGAGTATATCCATTCTTGACCAGGTGCCTTTCATAGGTTTAGAAGAAATTTCGAAGCCAGAAGTCATTGCCTCAACTTTGCATCTAAAACGAGACGATGTGATATCCAATTGGGAAATGAGAAGCGGAGTCAAGGGCTTTCTAGCCAAGTTCCTAATAGACAGGGCCCAGCTGTTTTGGGATGATTTGGATTTCCAGGCCTTTGAGGAGGTCTTGGCCCTTCTAATATACGGGTTAGTGCTTTTCCCTAATCCAGACTTACTCATAGATGTGAATGCTATCAAGATTTTCCTCTCTCGCAACCCTGTGCCTACCTTTCTCGGAGATATCTTGCACTCTCTCCATACTCGTACCATGAAGAGAAGAGGGGTCCTTATGTGCTGCATGCCATTACTGTCGAGGTGGTTTATTTTTCACCTCCCTAAGTCAGTGATGAAGAATGAAGAAGGTTTGGGTTAGTCGCAAAGGATAATGTCACTTTCTCACGCGGATATTCTATGGTATTCCCGATTTATGGGAGATGTTTCTATTATTGACCATTGCGGGGAGTTCCCTAACGTCCCGCTACTTGGCATTAGGGGAGGCGTAACGTACAGTCCTTGTTTGGCTCTACGACAATTTGGTTATGCTCGAAAGGATGGTCCTCATGAGTTACTTATCCAGGGCATTATATTTAACTATGAGGGGGATGTTCAAGGGTATCGTCAGAGGTTCATATGAGCTTGGGGCATGATAAACAGATATGACGCCAAGACTTTGGGGCCGAAGAATTCCATTCCTATGGAACCTTATCTCCAATGGGTACGAGCTCGCGCTCAGAAACTTATAATGCCTTACATAGCCGTCTTACCAGTGATTGTGGAGCCTGTTACTGAAGGGGATATTCCCTACATTGTTCTTCATCCTGATATGCCCAATGATCTTGAAGAACTACAGAGGTCTTGGATCCAGTTGAAGAAGGAGCGGGATACTTATAGGGACCAGTTCTATGCCCAGGAGAATAAGGTTTTAGAGCTCACAAAGCGGCTTCATGAGGAAAGAAGCCTTATTGTCTATCTCAGCACGAAGAGGAAGCATCCATGGGAAACTTGATTTTTTTAAAATAATTTTTATTGTAACGCCTAAGAGGCAATTGTACCTTGAATTCTACTTATAAAATCTTTGTTTCATTTTGGTTTCCAAAGTTTAAAATTCCCAAAGTCCTTGAAATCATTGCACACGCATCCCATCCATATCATTGCATAAACAAGTACCATTACAGGTTTCTCATCATCGTCATTGTTTATTTCAGCAAGATGTCTTCTGAACAAAGCATCAAAGATCTTCAGGCACAAAATGCCCAATTTCAACATATGTTCATAAGTCTGGAGAAAGGGCAGGAGGACCTGAAGGCCCTCATCTTGAAAGAGAAAAAGAAAAAGAAGAATAAGTCTACTGGTATTCTTAATATGGGTAGAAGATTTGGGGGGGCGCTGAAATAACCAGTCGATCTGACCTCCTCATCCAAAGAAGGGGAAAACCACGAAAGAGAAGCAAGGGAGGAGAATCCTAGTCCTGAGGTTTTTGAAAATGATACATACTACAATGATGAGTAATATCCTCCCATTGAGGATACATACAAGCAATTAGAGGATCGACTGAGTGCCATGAAAGTCCAGAGAATACCTGGTTTGGACTTCGAAGAACTGGGATTGGTGTCGGGAGTGGTCATCCCCCAGAAATTTAAGGATCCAATTTTCATAAAGTATGATGGGGTGTCTTGCCCAAAGCTTCATCTCCGTTCCTATGTAAGGAAGATCCAGCCCCACACTGCTGATAGAAACTTGTGGGTTCACTTCTTTCAAGACAGCCAGTCAGGGACTCAGGTTGAATGTTTCTACCAATTGGAGGGAACCAATGTCCAAAACTTGGAGGATCTAGCTACTTCCTTTTATCACCAGTATCAATACAACGCCGACTTGGCGCTAACGAGGGTTCAATTGCAAGATATGGCTATGGGAAGGAGTGAAGGATTTAAGGAATATGCGCAAAGGTGGAGAGACCTTTGTAGTAGGGTCCAACCTCCCTTGACTGATAAGGAATACATCGACATGTTCATGGGCACCTTATCAGGTCCTTTCTTTAATCGGTTGGTAGGTTGCTCTTCTTCTGGTTTCACCCAACTAATCCTAACTGATGAAAGAATTGAGAGTGGCATCAAAAGTGGGAAGATCTCTGTAGCATCTACCTCCACTCCCAATCCTATCAAAAAACCTTTTGCTACGAAGAAAGAAATTAATGTTGTGTATGGGGCAAGGGCCCATATCAAGAAGAATGATCGTCCGCCTGTCAATGCTGTCTGAATCTCCAATCCAACTCCTACTCCAAGACCATCTGCAAATCATCAACGTTTTGAAACTCTAAGAAGACAGTTTAAAGGTTAGGCATGTCACTATCTCAAGCCCTTCAACATTTGCTCAAGGCTAATTTAGTTACATTGTGCGATCCTCCCACCAACCCTGACACCTCGTCACCAAAATACAATCCAAACAATAAATATGCTTACCATTCAAACAGCCCTGGGCACGAGACTGACCAGTGTTGGGCCTTGAAGAACAAAATCCAGGATTTAATTGATAACAAAACTATTGAATTTGATCCTCCTCCAATTCTGAATGTAATTACCGCTCCAATGCCGAAGCATGACAAAGGTGTTAATGTCGTCGAAGATACAATTTTTGTTACCTCTGTTAAAGATTTGACTACTCCGCTGAATATAATCAAGAAAAATCTGTTGAAAGTTAGGATCTTCCCTGACTGTGAAAAAGATTGTGTGTGTTGTACAAGACGACTCGATGAATATGAAGGGCTGAAGAAAGGCATACAACGCCTGATGGATAGCCACAAAATTCTGTTTGAAAAGACTCCATTTACCAAGAGTTTGATTAACAAATGTGAAGACCTCTCCATTATTACCATCTCAAACAAACCTACTAGGATCACCTCCAAAGGTCCTATTAGGATTTCAAATGAACCCACTGTTGCTCCCTTAATCATTACCAATCCTGGACCGATTCCTTACTTTTCATACAAAGCGGTACCATGGAATTACGGTGCTGAGTTGTTCTATCATGGGATTAAACAAGATGGCTGGATCAAAGAAGAAAAAGATGACGATGTAGGCAACATAGTTGGCTCAAGCAAAGTAACTAGAACTGGGAGAATATTCTCACCCAATATCTCACCTCCAGTAGTTAGAAAGATGCCCATTCACATTATTGCTGCCAAGCTAGGTACCGATGCAAGAGAAAAAGAGAGGGTTGTTGAGCCTGTTATGATTGAGGTACCTTCCAAAGATGTAGCAGATGAAGAACCCCCCGCCCGTGAAATGGACGAAATTTTGAAGATCATCAAAAGAAGCGGCTTCAAAATTGTAGAACAGTTGGGGCAAACCCCCTCTAAGATTTCAATGTTGTCATTGTTGCTTTGCTATGACGCCCATGCTTGGACATTAATTAAGTTCCTGAAAAAAAAAGCTCATGTCCCCCATGAGACAGCAATAGACCAATTTGAGAATTGCGTGGCTAGCCTGACAGCTGATAATGGCTTAGGGTTTTCAGATGTTGACTTAACACCTCTCGGGAAGAATCACAATAAAGCTTTACATGTTTCTATCGAGTGCAAAGGGACTACCTTAGCACATGTGTTAGTCAACAATGGTTCTTCTCTGAATGTATTACCCAAGGGGGCGTTAGATCGTCTTGACTGTGAATATTTAATCTTGAAGCCAAGTGATATCATCATAAGGGCGTTTGACGGATCAAAGAGGACTATTCATGGGGAAGTAGATCTTCCAGTCAAAGTGGGCTCCCAAATCTTCAACTCCACCTTCTATATTATGGATATTCTCCCTGCCTATTCTTGTCTATTAGGCCACCCGTGGATTTATAAAGTTGGGGCAGTAACCTCAACCCTCCATCAGAAACTCAAATATCCAGTCAAGGGAAGAATAGTCACCGTCTGTGGGGAAGAAGAGTTTATGGTGAGCCACCTTAACTCTTTCAAGTATGTAGAGATGGACGGAGAATTCATTTAAACCTCGTGTCAAGCCTTTGAGGTTGTACCACCGATGATTGCTTCTACTAAATGTTCTTCTGATGAGTCCAAAGTTGTTAAGGCCACACCAAATATGGTTTCAGTCAAGGATGCCCGCACAGAAATTGAAGAAGGAAACTGTGATACTTGGGGGCAACTCCTCGATATCCCTTTTAAAATGGACAATTTTGGGTTGGGCTTTACTGGAAAAACTCATAAGGAAATGAGGCGTGCTCGTGCTGGAAATCCACCTCTCTACATTGGAAGCCATGGAGTCAACACCGTGGATGATTTTGAAGAAGAGACAACATTTGAAGAGTGGGTGTATCCAACTATTACGGAGCTGAAGAATTGGCATACAAAGGACTTTGTGCCCATCTCCTTCATTGAGGAGTAATCTACTTGTTATTTCTTTTCTTTCAATTCAAGAACATGTTGTCTATAATATTCAAACAATGACTTTTCAGCCATTTGCCTGGCCCGAGGAACTTTGGTCCATTTGTCAAGGGTTTTATTTATGTTCATCTAATCATATGATTATTCAGTACATTGGACTCTTTTGCATTCAAATATTCGTGTTCATTGTCTTTCTTTTCTTACAAATACATTTTTCAAAAAAATAGCCATGTATCTTACATGCACACACACACACTCTTGCAGGTCCACATCCACTATGGATCCTATTGCCATTGACTCTACTATTACCGACTATGACTTTGAATGTCCTATCAACCAAGCCGAAGACGAAAGCCATAAAGATTGTGACATACCAGGAGAACTAGCCAGACTTCTATTACAAGAGGAAAAAGTTATTCAACCGCACGAAGAGTTAGTTGAAGTTATCAACCTGGGTACTGAGTCAGATAAGAAGGAAATCAAGATCGGCGCTAACTTGGAAAGAAATGTCAAGAGCAGGTTGGTTCAAATGTTTCATGTTTATGTGGAAGTTTTTTCTTGGTCTTATGAAGATATTCTTGGGTTGAATACCGACATCGTAGTTCATCGTCTGCCGACAAAAGAAGACTGTCCGCCTGTCAAGCAAAAGGTTCGCCACATGAGGCCTGATATGTCTGAAAAGATCAAAGCTGAAGTGATGAAACAATTTGATGCAGGGTTCCTAGTTGTGACATCCTATCCTCAATGGGTTGCCAATGGGTTGCCAATGTGGTGCCAGTGCCAAAGAAAGACGGGAAAGTTTTCATGTGCATAGACTATAGGGATCTGAATAGGGCAAACCCAAAGGATGGTTTCTCTCTACCACACATTGACGTCTTAGTTGATAATACCGCTCAGCATAAAGTCTTCTCATTCATGGATGGCTTCTCAGGCTACAATCAAATAAGGATGGCTCCCGAAGATATGGAAAATACTACTTTCGTTACGCAATGTGGCACCTTCTGCTACAAGGTCATGTCGTTCAGATTAAAGAATGCAGGGGCAACATATCAAAGGGCTATGGTAGCTTTATTTAATGACATGATTAATCATGATATAGAGGTATATGTAGATGATATGATTGCCAGATTACAAACCAAAGAAGAACATCTCGATCACCTGCATAAGTTATTTGAGAGGCTGAAAAAGTACAAGCTGAGGTTAAACCCTAATAAGTGCACGCTTGGAGTACGATCTGGAAAGCTTCTAGGTTTCGTCGTCAGCAATAAAGGCATTGAAGTTGATCCTGCCAAGATAAAGGCAATCCAAGAAATGCCAGTCCCTCATTTTGAAAAAGAAGTCAGAGGATTCTTGGGTCGTCTCAATTACATTGCCCGTTTCATATCTCACTTAACTACTACTTGTGAGTCACTCTTCAAACTCTTGAAGAAAGATCAGGTAGTCAGATGGAACAATGATTGCCAGATTGCCTTTGACACAATCAAAGAATACCTACAAGAACCTCCTATTCTCATGCCTCCAGTTGAAGGAAGACCCTTGGTCATGTACTTGACTGTACTAGAGAACTCTATGGGGTGTGTGTTGGGCCAACATGACGAGTCTGGCCAAAAAGAGCATGCTATTTATTACCTGAGCAAAAAATTTACCGATTGTGAAACCATATATTCAATGCTCGAGAAAACTTGCTGCGCTCCGGCATGGGCTGCTCAGCGGCTAAGACAGTATATGTTGACTCATACCACTTTGTTGATTTCTAAAATGGACCCAATCAAGTACATCTTTGAGAAACCTGCCCTTTCCGGACGGATAGCCAGATGGCAAATGATCTTGACTGAGTACGACATTCAATACACGACTCAAAAAGCCATCAAAGGAAGCGTACTAGCAGATCATTTGGCCCATCAAGCCGTGGATGATTATCAATCAATGAACTTCGAATTCCCTGATGAGAACATCATGCTGGTAACCGACTGTGCGAAACTTGGACCGTATGATGGACCTGAACAAGGATCCCGATGGACCATGGTATTCGATGGGGCTTCCAACACCTTCGGTAACGTAATTGGTGCTGTGATCATCTCTCCTGAAGGTTTCTGTGATACGGTGGGAGAGAACTGACTGTTTTTGGAATGCTGGTTTGTGTTTTGCGTTTGTTTTTGCAAAATGTCGCGGTAAGCAAGAGTCGCCACCGTCTTTTATTTTATCCAACAAGGAAAGGAAAAAAGCACAGAAAAATTCCTTTTTTGAGATGTCTCTCGGATCCGGGGGGTAGATTATAGAAAGGGAAGGTGTTAGCACCCTTTCTATTCGTGGTTATCCACGGGCTCTTAGGTACTTGCTCAAAGTGTTTTCAAAAATTGCTTTTCTTTGTGTTTGTGGGTTTGAAGAAGTTTTTTCTGTTTGAAAGGTGTAAGTGCGAAAAGTTTTGTTTTGTTTTGAAAAGGGCAAGTACTTAAGAACCATCTACCTACTCGAAAAAGGAATCAATTTGTGTTAATGTCCTTTAGACAATGATATCCCACTATTGATGAGTAGGTAGCATCGTCGTTGGAGTTTTAAGGGTCAATTCGATTAAGGGACGTGTGGTCACTAAAGCAATGTTAGGACGCCTTAGCGGTAACCCTAGTGTCTTAGATCATTTTTCTGAGGCAACCGTTTCGAGGAAACTATGATCTTGGACAAGAGGGCGACCTCTAAAACTTCCTATACTCAATGACCACGTTCAAAGGCAACCAAGTGAGGTGTACCCTAAGAGTGAACATGTGCGAGTGTGTCATTTTCAGTTAATTTATCTTTGTACATGTCAATGGTTATCTATGTTGATTTTAGGTTTAACATTAGATCTTGTCATGCATTCCCTATTGTGATACGGTGGGAGAACTGACTTGAGATTTTGCGTTTGTGTTCGCACTTGTTCGGTTTAGCAAGAGTCGCCACCGACTTTTTATTTTATCCTAAGGAAAGGTCAAAAAGCACAGGAAAGACCTTTGAGATGTTTTCTTGGGTTTGGGGGGTAGATTATGAAAAGGGAAGGTGCTAGCACCCTTTTCATCCATGGTTATCCATGGGCTCTTAGTTACTTGTTTTAGATCACTTGCCTTTGCTTTTCAATTATTTGAAATGGTGCTTTGTATGTGTGGTTTTGAAAATGTTTTGAAAAAGATGCCTTGTCTAGGCAACCTTTGTAATGATTTTTGTTTGAATATATACAAAGGTGTGTGTCTTTTTGAAAAGATATTTCAAATTTTTGAAAGTTGTTTTTGAAGTTGTGTTGTGAGGTGTGTTTGATGAATGGCAAGGATGTTTTGCAAGATTTTTGATCAAGTAACTAAGAGTTGTCTACCCTATTTTACTCAAAGATCTTTCTTATGTTTTTAACCCTTTTTAATAGTGTTGTTTCACCATTGTGTTTGATGAACAACCTTGTGTTAGGATGTTAAACGGGACAGGCGCGGGTCATCGTGTACAATCATTGAAAGCAACTTGTGAGACGCTCTAGCAATTTTGTAAGGTACGAGATCGTTTTATCGGAGGCAACATCGAGGGTCATCGAGGGACTACGATCTTTGTTTATCGAAGGGGCGTTTGCTAGAGTGTCTCATACTCTAGGGACATGATTGCATTTTTCGAGGCAACAGGCGAGGTTACCCTAGAGGCGCAAGTGTGAATTGTGTATTGATTTTCATGCATTTATCTTGTATTAGGTCATCTAGCGATTGATTTTGAGTCTTCGCATACAAACCCTAATTACTATACAGTATATTGAAAGCGATAAATTGCGGGAATTTAAAGTCTAAAATATTACAAAACAGTATCCGGGGATGGGGGTACAAATATTTACAAATGGGGATGAGTCTCATCAGAATAATAATGTCCAAGTATTATGTTACAACCAAATCGAATCGACGCAATTCAAATATTAACAAACTGTAACAAAATAAAGAGAATCAAAAGTATTATGTGATGCATGTATTTATTTACAAATGATCAAATAAAATTTAATCTAATAAAGACTTAAGTATTTATTATTATTGCATTTTTTATGAATTATGTAAATAAAGAGTTTTAAAGAAAAGAAAAATTATTTAAGTTAAAGTTTTATTATTTATGTATTTTTCAAAGAAAACTTTTATAAAAACTCTATTACTATTGTATGACAAATTAATTAGTAATTAAAATTATGTTAAGACAAATTAAAGTAATTACTATCAAAATAAAAAGATCAAAAGAAAAGTAATAGTTTATTTTTAAAAAAAGAAGAGATGAAGGTGATGGGCCTAGGAGTAGTATTTGTCCCAAGTAAAAAAACAAAAATTAGATTGAAGGGGGGGGGGGGTGCAAGCGCTAGTAGAAGTATTGGGCTTAGGCAATTGGGGCGCACATACCCAGAATGAAGTGTTGAACAAATTTGTTAGGGTTCTGTTTAGTGTACTCAGAATTTAGGGTTTGCAACTTTCGTATACAGCGGCGCCTCCTCTCATCTTCTTCGTTCTCTTCTTCTCTCTCAGGCGATGAACTTCTGATACTCTCTATGCACTAGCCACCGGAGCGTTGCCTCCCATCTCTCTCGTCTTCACGGTGGTCCAGAATCTTAAACGAACGGTACGAATTGCTTCAACTTGCGTTTTAAGGGTTTTTTACAGTTTTAACGTTTGATTCTTTCATGTTTTATTGTTTGCATGTTTTGATTTTTTGATGTTTTGTGTGTGAGATATAGCGAAAGTTTGAGAGAAAGGGACTATACCTTTGGCGTTTTTATGGGTTGAAAACGAAAGGAGAGAGATGTGATGAGACGGAGGCACTCCTTGGAGGCTTAGGGCGGAGGGAAGATGAAGATGACAGCTTTTCTAGTATCTATGTATCTTTTGACTTCTTTTTGAATCGTTTGATGATGAAACTGCTCTGAGAACTGTTTGTTGTTTGGACTTTTATTGATGTTTGATGATGATTTTGTTCTGAAAACCCTCTTGCTTCTGAATCTCTTCCCATTTCTGGTTTTGATATGGATATCGATGACGATGATATTCTGAGATTTGCTTGTTGTTGATTTGGTTGTTTTGAGGACTATGCTTCTTCCTCTTCCTCTCTCTTTTTACTGATGTTAATGATGATCACCACTGAAACTTCTTTGTTATTGATGGCTGGATGATTTGTTGGTTTAATGTTAACTTGTAGACTGTTTGTGTGATTTGCAGTTTTTGAGTTTTTATGAGCTTGGTTTGCAGTTGGTTTTGTAGACTTGTAATGTTGATTTGCAAATTTTGGGCTTGCTTGTGTTTAGGCAAGTTTTGCAGTTTGGATATGTTTACAGGTTCTTGTCATTTGGCCTGTGAGCAGGTTTTTTGCATTTGTAAGGCAGGCTGATGAGTTTTTGGGGAAGGCAGGCTTGCTATTGAGTTTTGGAAGGCAGGCTTGCAGGCTTGTGAGTTTGGCCTTGCTGAGCTTGAGATGCAGGTTTGGTTTTGTTGGTGAACCAGTTTGTGGTTTTTGGTTTTTAACTTGCAATTTTGGAGGTTATGCAGGGTGTTGTTTAAACAAGTTTGTAACTTTGTGTTTCTGAAACAGGCTCGCTCTTTTTTTTTTGGAAACAGACTTGCTGTTTTATATCTTATGTCTTTCTTTTCTCACTTGAAAAACCTGCCTTTTGCCAAAAACTGCCAAACTCTCCCTGAGGTTCTCTCTTTTCTCTCTCTCCATAAGCATTTTTAATTGCTTATTATATTTTTATTCTGAAAAATTGGGCTGTCTAGAAATGATGAAAGCATCTTTGACAAGTTTTGACTTGTCAAGTGAACTATCTCCTGTTGTCTTGCTTTTTGTCTGTTGTATTGTTGTTTTCATGCTGCATTACCATTTTTATCCAATCTGTCTTGTAACTTGGTTTTGGGAAATTTTGTACTGTAGCTAAATATGGGACTTTGCTTGCTGCTGTGTTATTCATTTTCTTGACTTACCTTGGCAGTTTTGGCACCTGTTTGTCTCTTTGAATTTGTGACTTAGTTTGCAGTATAGTTTGCTTGGTTAATGCAGCTTGGAACTTTGTTTGCAGTTCAGTTTGCTTGGTTAATGCAGCTTGGAACTTTTTGTATTTGAACCATGTTTTTGCATCTAGTTTGACATGCTTGCATTTATATTTTATTTTTCTCTCTGTGAACCGAGAAGAGCAATCTTCTTTGTGATTTGCAGAGAGAAAAATAAAGCGTGACGAAAATAGGCAATCTGATTCTAGACGGCCAATTTTAATGATGATTTTTTTTCTTCTTTTCATTTGAAAATTCTTGTGCTGATTTTCTTTTCTTTCTTCTCTTTTCAGGTGGATGCATCTTGGACAATAGCAGAAGTGTTGTACCCCAAAATTTTCCCTCCCATATTCCTCAAGATTTGTCAAGAATGATCTTCAAAATTGCTCAAGGTTGCTCAAGGGTTGTACAGTCAAATCACCTCCTAAGACAGCTGAAATTAGGGTTTTGGTTCTTTCAAGGAATTTGGGGTTTTCAATGGTTCAACCAAGTCTCATAGGCCTATACACATTCTCAAGCACCTACATGCCAAGTTGCAAGACTCACAGTGCCAATTTGTACAGTCAAAAGCTCCATTTGATCTACAGTCAACTGCAAGGGCAAAATGGTCATTTTGCAGTCAAAAGTCATAATTTTGGGTCAAAATCTCATTTTGAGTTCACAATCATTATTTGATCAAGTCTTAATCATGATTCCACAAGAATAGCTCAAAAATCATCAAGATGCAAAAGTTACTATTTTTGGACAGCAGAAAAGTCAATTGTATCTTGACCAGGGCATAACTTTTTCATGGTTTGTCAGAAAAATTCCATCCAAAGCTCATTTTTAGGAGGATGCAATTTCCTACAATCCATCTTCACACTCCAAGTTCAAGAAATGCTCTCACAAAAAGTTACCAATTTTTACATTATAGATCAATTTCAAAAGTCAACAAATGTCCACTTTGGGTCAAAGGCCATAACTTGAGATTGGTAAATCCAAATGACATGGTACCAAAGGAATTGGTTAGAGGACTTAAAGAGCTTTCCAAAGTGTCCCAGAACATGGTCATATGATCAAAATTGAGCAAGTTGTGCATTGGAGAAGTTGGGAAATTTTCATGAATTTGCAAAAGTCAACTTTGCTCAAAACACTTTATTTTTGCTAATGGGCCTCAAATCTCTTCTTGAAACTTCACTCCTGACCTATGCACGACCCACCAAGCTAAATGGGATTTATTTTATTATTTTTATTGATTAATTGGATTTTTAATTAATATTAATTCATTTAATTAATTTAAATCATAAGAAAATATAAGATTTGATTTTTAAATCTTTTTGTGAAGCAAATATGACCTAAACATGCTGGCAAATTCGTGCACAAGTCAAAGATACAAAAAAAAAATCCAATTTTGGCAACTTTGTTCAATCATGAAGAATCAAAAATATTTGATTTTCAATCAAAGATTTAAACATCAATGCACATGGATTGGATCCAATTTTTTGACATAATTTGTTTCCCTTATATGCAAGCAAGCAAACCGTACCCTAATGGACGTTTTGAAAGCTGCAGAAACGACCCTGTCCAATTCAAGAAATTCCAAGAAAATTAAAAACCTGTCCTTGCATTCTAGGTCGATTCAAGGGTTTTTGTTCATTCAAATACATTGCAGGAAGTCCCAGGAGTGTTTTGCAATCAAACTCAGGCACTAAAGCTCAAAGAATCGTCATATACAGTCCCACGGTTTGCCCATATATTTCATAATTGTATATCCTAATTCATGCGCATTTAACATGTTTTTGTGGTTGTTTTGCATTCCTAGGAACCATACAAAGCTAATGGCATGATTGAATTGAACTGTAATGCCTTGAATCGAAAGATACCATGATCAAATTTCTAGGGTTCTTGAGCTTTAAATTAGGGCTTTCTGAACCAGGAAAAATTGGGACTAGTGAGATACATGACTGAAATCGTTAGACCCAGACGAACATAACCCACCCCTCGCGAAATATTTATGATCACTGTGGTTCTAATCGCTATTTTTTGTGTAGATAGATAGTGGGGGTTAAAAACCCCCGCTATTTGATATTATTTATGCAGGGCAAACGAAGAAGATGATGAAGTGTTGGCATCTGATTGGTTAATTTGAAAAAGCGCGCGTTTGTTTTTATTTTACAGCATATTGAGTTGTTTGCATATATAATAATTGCCTATTATCCAAATAATAAAAAGGTGCAGGTGGTTGAGTGGTGAGCGTGTTGGCCTGTGAGCGCTGGGACCTGGGTTCGAATCCCAGGTCCCCCCAAAACATTTATTCCTTTTTTCTTTGTATGTTCCCATGCAGGTTTCAAAAGATGGTCCACTATGTACCTCAAACCTCAACACGCCAGGTGTCTCCAAGCCTGGATCCAGTGGTCAAAATTGAAGGACTATCGTACTCCCTGGTCAGTGCATGCGTAGCAAACTCAGAAAGTCAAAAAGGCTAATGCATAGTGGGCCTTCAGAATTGCCAAAGACACCTCCTCTTGGGCCAACACCCCCCTGGGTTTATTTCTTTTTTCTTCTTTTATATTTTTGTCTTTATTATTAATTATTATTATTATTACTTAATTAACCAAATTAATTTTTTTCATAATAAATTCAGAAAACATAAAAAATATAATATTTTTATTTGTTAAATTTAATTAGTTATTTTGTAAATAAATACTAACATGATTAATTTAGTTTTTTAATTAGGTTAATTTTAATATTTTCATAATAAATAAAATTAATATAGAATTAGGGTTTTTGATAATTTTTAATCATTTTTTATTTATTTATTTCCTTAAAACATTAAAAAACCAAAAATATTTCTTTTTCTTAATTAATTAGTCTAGGTTTAATTTAATTTAATTCATAAATAATCAAAACTTCATTCTTTCTCAAAAAAGGGTCAAAACCCTGAAAACTCTCCGATTCAATTTTTCCCTCGCGCGTATTATTTTTTATTCATCTTTTTGATCCATATAATTGTATTTGCTCCGAGGATGTAATAGCTTTAATTAGGACCTTTTTATCGCTTTTATTTAATTTTCCACAATTTACCTTTTCAAGGGTTTGTTTTTTGGCGATGTAAATACCCGACACCTTGTAATAGTTTAGTTTTATTTTCCGCAACTATTAATTGCTAGATGTATGCTAACTAGGCTATGCATGTCAAGATTTCTCTTAAAATAAAATCAATCGTAGCTCACCATAACATGTACAAAGATAACATAACTGAAATCTGACACACTCGCACATGCCACTCTTAGGGTACGTCTCACTTGGTTGCCTCGACGTGGTCATTGAGTATAGGGTGTTTTAGAGGTCGCCCTCCTGTCTAAAGATCAAAGTTGCCTCGAAACGGTTGCCTCGGATAAAACGATCTAAGACATTAGGGTTACCGCTAAGGCGTCCTACCGTTGCTTTAGTGACCAGATATGTCCCTTTAATCGAATTGACCCGAAAACTCCAACGACGGTGCTACCTACTTCTCAATAGTGGGATAGTACTGTCTAAAGGACATTTACACAGCTTAATTTCTTTTGAGTAGGTAGAGGTTCTCAGGTACTTGCTCTTTCAAAACAAAATACTTTTTTGCACTTACACTTTTCAAACAAAAGTTTTCAACAAACACTTCATACACTCTTGAGGACAGATACAAGAGTTAAATCGAAGTTTTCAAACAAAACTCTTTTCAAAACCCACAAACACAAGAAAAGCAAAAAAAAAAAACTTTTGAAAACATAGTGAGCAAGTACCTAAGAGCCCGTGGATAACCACTGATAGAAAGGGTGCTAACACCTTCCCTTTCTATAATCTACCTCCCGAACCCGAGAAACATCTCGAAAAGGAATTTTGCTGTGCTTTTGTCCTTTCCTTGGTGGAGAAAATAAAAGACGGTGGCGACTCTTGCTTACCGCGACATTTCGCGAACCAGCATTAAAAACAGTCAGTTCTATTTCCACCGATCACAAGAAGCAATAGAAGCCAGAGTTTTTTAGGAGATTAGGCTTATGTTTATTATTTTTCATCTATTGTAAACAAATATTATTGTAAATACTGTAAGTTGTAAATTTACAATATTTCGATAAACTTTGTAACAATATTTAAAAATAAAAAAAAAAGTCTTTATCAAAATATCTTCCAATCTTTTCTTGCATTGTTTATTTAATTATTTAAGACTCTTAAATCAAAATAATTGGAACGGTATCCCAATAATTTTAATTCAGATAAAATAAATAATCAACAAACTTTTGCAGTCTCGTAACCTTGCATTACTCACAATACGCATGGTATTCCAATTAACACATGCATTGTACAGTTAAACAAACAAAGCATTCCAATAATTGATAAACCTTTCACTCCACTTAATCAAGCAACAAAGCATTCCAATAAATGATAAACCTTTTACTCTAAATAATCAAGCAGCTGCCTTAATGTTCCAAACAAAAGTCTCAGCCCTTATCCCAGATAATTGGGTTTTGAGAAACAACCAGTAATCTTGAACAAGTGTGAAAATAATGTAACAGTTAACTGAATTTCCGAGGATTCAGTTCCTTATGAGAAATGTGAGCGAAAACCCTAATTCTGGATTGACTGATAAAGAAAAGTCTGTTTGATCGATTCTTGAGCCAATCTCAAAAATCAGAGAAAACCCCGGGGTTGTGACTTCTTGTGAAAAAGGGAGGGCAAACTTTGGGGTATAACACCTATTATCAAACATCTAACAGTTTATAAGTTGCGGAAATTAAATTGCGGAAATTAAAACTAACTATTACAAGGCGTCGGGTATTTACATCGCCAAAAACAACCCTTGAAATTAAAATGTGGAAAATAAATAAAGCGATAAAATATTTAAAGTCCTATTAAACTATTATATTCCGAGAAACAGATACAATATTGAAACAAAATAGATCGCGTGCGAGAAAATTAAATCGGGCGCATTCTAGGGTTTTGACCCTTTAATTATTAAAGAAAAGATTTTTTTATTGGTTATTTTGAATTTATGGAAGAAATTAAATTAAGTTAATTACTAAACTAATAAACAAATTAATTAATTAATAAAAATGATATTTTTGGATTTTTGATATTTAAAGAAATAAAAATAATTTGATCAAAATAAAAAAACCTAATTGTCTAAGTTAATTTTAATTATTGCAAAAGATATTAAAGTTATTTCCTAATTAAACTAAATTAATTAAATTAATTTATTTAACAAAAATAAAATACTAGAAATTAATTTTAATAATGAAAATGTTTTTGGTTTTTAATTTTATTAAGAAAAAAGTTTAATTGGTTAGTTAAATAATAAAAATAATTAATCAAACAAATAAATAAATAAAATAAAAGAAAGAAATAGAAATACTCAAGGGGGTTTTGGGTCCAAATTGGAGGTTTGTTCAACAACTCAGAGGCCCAATTTCATTGGCCTTGGCTGACTTTCTGGAATCCAGTGTGGCACTTTGACTAGGGAGTATGGTAGGCATCCCATCTGGGCCATCAAATTTGGCTTGGGGGCCATCTGTCCACTGATTGCATGAGGGAGCATGGTAGGCTACGCACTTGATATTGCATGGAATCACTTGGCTGAAAAATACAACAAATAATATGGGGACCTGGGATTCGAACCCAGGTCATGCAGGCCATTGCATACACGCCTTTGTCACTGAACCAATGTGCGTTAGTTGTATACATACTGGACAATAATAATAATATATGAAAATGCGTAATATTCCAGAAAATATAAAACAAAGCGCGTGAATTATGAATGGTCCATTGGGGGAGGGCCATGTTTTCATCTTCTTCGTTGGACCCTAGATATTTACCTGCGGATTTATATCCGCAGCTAAATCCGTATGCCCATTCTAAAATTAGTCTAGGCCATGGAAACTCAATCCAATACCATGGTTAAACTCGTTTAGGCCTCCTGAACACGTCTATGTCCATCAATAGGGCTGATTTTGCCTTAAAATAAAATACCCAAAAACACAAACCAAGAAGCCTAGATTCAGATAGGGGGTTACAGGCTATATAAATGCAATCAAATAATGTAGAAAGCTTGCAAATTGAACAAGGATCATGAATATGTCAACGATTTGTCAAAAAAATACAAGAACATGAGGATACGATTTCGAATACATGGCAGTTTTTTGAGGGACTTACAGTGCGATTGAGAGGGTATAAGAGCGTGTTTTTGATTGCTTCTGACTCAGTGACTGCCCATCAATGGATTAGTGTTGAGCTTTGGTGTTGAAACTGCCTCTATGCACGATTTCAGTTTCAAGCTTTTTGCCAATTTTTTCAAGTTTGCTTTTGGTGTTCTTGCAGCCTCTAACCTCTAAAACTCGTGCCTTTGTATTGTATATGTAATAAGGAGTGCATTAGGTCAACAATTTTGGACTGAATCCTTGTGCATTATGGCTTGGAGATTTGATTTGATCCTCCAATGAAAACCTTCCAATTTTGCCAAAAATCCATCTTTTTGTTCATGATATGGTGAGATACGAATTTGATGTTGATCATGATGTTAATTAAGACCTATAACAACCAAAAAGATCCTAAGTAATCAATATTTGCATTTTATTTGATTTAAATTGATTTAAAATGAATTAATTCAATAAAAATCAAATAACATATAAAAATTAATAAATGGGCACAAGGATGAAGCTAGGACACGTATGTAGTATGACAAGATCAAATCAAGTGGAAAAGAATGGGTCCATTTGGCAAAATTTGAAGTTTTGGGGATAGTTGACTTTTGGCAATTTTGCAAAAATGCCCAACTTCAACAATGCATAACTTCTTCAATTTTGAACTTTTGGAAGTGTTATTGGACTTTTTAGAAAGCTTGAGATGTCCTCTAACCAACCCTTTTGGTCTCATATCATTTTTACATTCCATGCTCAAGTTATAAGCTTTGGTAAAAAAAAGGTGTTTTTGTTGACTTTCAAAAATGACCTATAATATCCAAATTTGTAACTTTTGTGAGTGCATTTTCTGATCTTGGGGTATGAATATGGATTGTAGGAAATTTAATCCTCTTAAAAATGAGCTTTGTATGGGTCATTTCTCATAAAGTATGAGAAAGTTATGCTTGGTCAAAGTTGAGTTGACTTTTCCTACAAAACCCTAATTTAGCAACTTTTGAGTCTTGATGAATTTTGAGCAATCCTTGATGAATCATGATCAAACCTTGATCAAATGATGAAATATCCTTCAAAATGAGAATGTTGACAAAAGATATTGAAGTTTGACTGTATACAGGTCACAGTTGGCTTTTGCCCTAACACAGTCGATTTTTGGACCTCTTGAGCAATTGACTGACCAAACTTCCTCTGCAAGGCTTGAATTTTGACATGGATGAACTTGAGAATATATTAGGACATTGGGGAGCACTTGAGGTCATTTGGATGCAAGGACCTTGATGCAACACAAAACCCTAATTTGAGGTTGACTGCCTTAGGAGATAGCTTGATTGTCCAACTCTTGAGCAATCTTGAGCCACTTGGGGATTTTTCTTGCCATGTTTTGAGAAATATGAGAGGGAAAATTTTGGGGTACAACCGTTTCCACACTCCTTTCACTGCCAGACTATGATTCAATTTCACAAACAATATGGCTGAGTATGAAGCATGCATCTTAGGTTTGAAAGCTACAATTTACTTAAGGATCAAGCATTTGGGTGTGTTTGGAGATTCCGCCTTGGTGATCAGCAAAGTAAAAGGAGATTGGGACACTAAACACCCTAATCTTATCCCTTACAAGGAACATGTGCTATCCCTAATTCCTTACTTCGAAGAGATCACATTTGAGCACTTCCCTAGGGAAGAAAACCAGTGACGCTTTGGCAATCATGTCTTCAATGTTCAAAGTCAGATGGGACAATAAATCCCTTATGATAACAATTGAAAGATTCGATGAACCTGCACATTGCTACGAGCTTGACACTGATGCAGAAAATCCATGGTACCATGAGGTGATGAGATACCTTGAAGCACAAGAGTATCCAGAGGGGGAATCTATCAGTGACAGAAAGTTCTTGCAAAGATTTGCAGCCAAATTCTTCCTAAGTAACGGGATATTGTACAAACGTAACCATGATTAGACTCTACTCCGATGTGTGGAGAAGAAGGAGGCAGAGGAAATTATGGAAGACATGAACGATGGTCTCTTCGGTACTCACTCAAGTGGGCATACGATGGCTAAGAAAATCTTGAGAGCAGGTTACTATTGGTCAACGATGGAGACTGATTTCCATTAACATTCAAGGACTTGTCACAAATGCCAAATCTACGTTGATAAGGTCCGTGTGCCTCCTATCCCTCTGAATGTCATGACCGCTCTGTGGCCATTTGCAATGTGGGGCATTGACATGATTGGAGAGATCAAGCCCACAACTTCCAATGGACATCGCTTCATTCTTGTTGCTATCGACTATTTTATCAAATGGGTTGAAGCCGCCTCGTTTGCCTCAGTCACCAAGAATGTGGTAGCCAGATTCATCAGACACAACCTCATCTGTCGTTATGGTATCCTCGAAAGGATCATCACCGACAATGTGACTAACCTCAATAATGCTATGATTACTGAGCTTTGCACTCAACTTAAGATCAAGCATCACAATTCTTTTCCATATAGACCAAAAATGAATGGCGTAGTCGAAGAGGCCAACAAAAATATCAAGAAGATTGTGCAGAAGATGGTAGTAACCTATAAGGATTGGCATGAGATGTTGTCGTTTGCTCTACATGGCTACCGTACTTCATCTAGAACCTCAACTGGGGCAACTCCTTTTTCCTTAGTTTATGGCATGGAAGCTGTTTTTCCAGTAGAAGTTTAGATCCCCTCGCTAAGGATTATGAATGAGGCAGGCCTAGGCGAAGACGAGTGGATTCAAATGAGATTGGATCAGCTGAACTTGATTGACGAAAAATAATTAGCTACTATTTTCCATGGTCATATGTATCAAAAACAGATGATCAAGACTTTCAACAAAAAGGTCAAGCCTCGAGTATATCAAGTTGGTGACTTGGTGATAAAGCGCATCATTTTACCACAAGGCGACCCCAGAGGCAAATGGACTCCCACCTATGAAGGACCATTTTTTGTCAAAAGAGTTTTCTCTGGCGGTACCATGATGTTGACTACCATGGATGATGAAGATTTCCCACATCCTATAAACGCGGACATAGTTAAAAACTACTACGCATAAGAGACCCGTTTGGTTGACACACCTAAGCAAAATAAGGGCATCCCGGCAAGCCAAAAGGTTTGGGCAAAAATTAGGGATATATGGAAAAGATTGTACACCCGACAAGTTGAAAACCCGAAAGGGCGACTTGGGGAAAAAAGGGTATCCTGGTGGGCTGAAAATCCGAAAGGGCGGTCCAGGCAAAAGTTAAGGATTAAAAGCGTGTGACTATGTCCCATGGAATCAACACGGTCAATTATATCACCAAGTTCCAAGTTCAAACGGTCCAAGATCAATCCAATCAACTTCTATTAATGGCAAGGGACATTCAAATACATTGGGGCAATAGTAGAGTTGGAAGGCAATGAGATCATTTCACATGGCTATTTGTTTTCATTCTAAATTTTCGTTTTCCTTTCGACGATTTCCTCTTACTAGGATCTCCGTCTCTCTGTACAAAAACGCCTATTCATGGGCAAAATATCAATAAAAATATACTTTGAAGTGCAAAATTTATGTCTTTGTTTTGAATGCAAATTTGTCCAATGACTAAAATTGAATGAACATATGCATATGAATATAATTAAAACTGTTTGGCACATGTGTCCTGCTAAGCAACAACAAACATCTCTTTAATGTATATGAAATATCCCCACAGAATTATCATTATCGTTATCTCCCCAAGGACGGCTACAATAAACCTTTCCCCAACGGAGTTGCCCACAAAGTCTCTTTGCATAGGATAATCCCCGACCAGAGTCTTGGCCGCTTTCTCTCCAGCTAAGTTAATTTTACAAATTGAAACCCCGTAGGGTCTCTTCCTAAAGGAAAGTCACCTCCTCAACAAGGTTTATTATCCCCAACAGGTTTTGTTTCCCCAACAATAATCGAGGAACCACAAAACTCCCCAGCCGAGTTCAAATTTCCTTAACATACAATAATCAAGACACCGCGAAGTTCCCTAGCTGAGCCTATCTTCCCAGGCCAAGGCTATTATCCCCAAGCAGATTTTATCCCCAGTTGAGTGTATCCTCCCCAGGTTGAGTCTGTCCTACCCGATTGAGTCTACACTCTCCAGTTTGAATTATCTTTCAGATTATTGCAAATTATAGGGCCACAACCCCTGATCCCCAGTAAAGCCGTCAGCAAAGCCTTTACTATTTCCAAAAAAAAAATACTATGAAGCCTGGATCCGACCAGATATTAGCATAATTTTCAATTTATTACTAAAGCCTGGACCCGACCAGATAATAATTTGACTTCTTTAAGTTGCTGAAACCTGGACCCAACCAGATAGTAGCCTAACTCTTCAAAGATATAGAAGAACCTGAACTTAATCCAAATAAGGTTTAACTTCTTTTCCCCAGTAGAGTTTGCCTCTGCTTCAACAAATTACTGTGAAACCTGGATCCGACCAGATAACAGTTCTCAACATCATCTTTTCAAGCAAGTTGTTGTAAAGCCTGGATCTGACTAGATAACAATTAAATCCCCAAACAGTTTATTGTGAAGCCTGGACCCGACCAAATAGCAATTGATCTCATCAACCTCAGAAATCTGCAAAGCCTGGACCCGACCAGATAACAGTTTTTCAAACAGTTTATTATGAAGCCTAGAGCCCGACCAGATAACAATTAACTGTAATCCCCAGAGATGCACTATAAAGCCTGGACCCGACCAGATAATAGCACATATTTCCAAAAAACCATGAAACCTGGACCCGACCAGATAGTAGTTACCACTTCAAGTTACTGCGAAGCCTGGATCCGACCAGATAACAATTAACCTCTGTATCCCCGACAAGTTGTTGTGAAGCCTGGATCCGACCGGATAACTATTAAATTTCAAGAAATTTTCTGCAAAGCCTGGAATCTGACCAGATAACAGTTAATTCGTCTCATCCCCCAGTAAGTTACAGTGAAGCCTGGAACCGACCAGATAGTAGTTGACTACTTCATCCTCAGCAAATTGTAAAGCCTGGATCCGACCACATAACTATTCAATTTCAAGAAATTTTCTACAAAGCCTGGAACCCGACCAGATAACAGTTAATTTGTCTCATCCTCAGCAAGTTGTGAAGCCTGGATCTGACCAGATAACAACTGATGTTCAAGAGATATTCCCCAGCAGAAGCATACTTTCAACGAAGTTTGAAGATATGTATATTCTTCATCCCCAATGGCAATCAGGGATTCAACCTCCTAGAATTTCCATAGCAACAGTCAGGGATTTATTTTCCCGGACAGAAACATACATCTCACATTCATACATCATAACATGTACATACCCTATGCATTTAGCATAATACCACATCTGGTGAACATCATGCATGCTTCTGCATTTTACTAACTCTTTTTCTCACAGGTAAAACATCAAGTTTTAGTATAAATCAACAAGAGATTTGTGTTGATATTTCCTCTAATGTTTATCAACTTTCCTCCAAATGGCATCTATAAGCCCATTCACCATCCATCTTCGAGTGCAAATTTCTGGGCACTCTAGTGTTCAATCATCTCTCACCTTCAAGTCACGAATGGCAGACTCACCAATCTAACTCTTCAAGTTTAATAAGATTGAATAGGGGCAGCTGTAGTACCCTAAAATTTGCCCTCTCATTTCTCAAGGATTCTCTCACAAGATCTTCTATGACGTCAAGTTTACAACACTCATACATCAATTTAGGCTTGGAATTAACACAAGGTAAAAATGGTCAATTACATATTATAAAGTCAAACTTTGAATTTTTGGTCAACATTACATTCTAAACATCAAATTTCATCAAGACAAGCAACAATATCAAGCTTGATCATCAAGAAAGTCAAAAGTTAACTTGAAAAGTCAAGATTTCCGAGACTTAGAAATTTTCTAAGTGTTTTTATACATGATAATTTCATCACTTCATGCCATTATTTCATCATGATGCAAGATGATTCAAAAGAAACTTTCAACATGAAAGTTATAGATCTCCATGATATCTACAACATTGCTTTACACAGCTTCTCCTAAATATGATGGGATCTCAAGTTACAAATTCATGAAGTCAAGACATTTTCATTTAACACTTAGAGAAATTTTCAATAGATTTTGGTCAGGATTTTACCCCAACTTGTTGGCATTTTTTCACCTAGTTCTAAGATGATTTTGTCAAAATGGCCAACATGAAAGTTATAGAGGATGTTTCAAGCTTTCTAAAACATCCAAGAGCATAAATTATCATACCTGAGCTAGGAAATTCAAGGGCTTGAAGTTGGCCATCCATCTTTGAATTGCAAGTCATTCTAAGTGAAGAACACATAACAAAACTCTCATGATTTGCTGCATAATCTTATGTTGCAGGCCTCTTTGCTTGCAAATCTCATCATAATTTAATGCTTACACCCACTCTTGAGCTATTACCCAAGTGTTTAAACCATTGTCCAAAAGATCTTTCCATTTATGGCATAAAGGCACCATTGCTATTCTTGAAAAGCAAGCTTTTTGTACAAAGTTTGTCTTGAGCCCATTCCTTTGTTGGTTGCTGATTATACTTCACCATAAATCATGGGAAGTAGCCCTTCAATACCAATAACTTTGGTACTTCATCTTGGGACTATGGAGTACTTGACTTAGTTTGATCTTTGTAATCCAACCAAACCATAACATGCTGTCTTATAAACCTAATCAGATTATATGCACAAACCCATTGCCTCTAAATAGAAGAAGCATTTGAAAGAGAAAGAGGCTGTAACAAGTTAGAAAAATAGAGAGAAAAGCCAGAAGTCTTGTTGTAAACCAGATATAAAAAGCCATAACAGTCCATAAAACTTCCACTCTTGAGTTATAAAGTCCAAACCTTTGAACCTCTCATGCCTTGCAAATTCTGTCCAACCATCTAAACACTCCACATACATCATATAGAAGTTGTTCAAACATAAGAAAAACTTATGTAACATCACTATCATCACTTCCCAAGCTCAACAACAGCCCATACAATAACTCAAACTCAAAGCACAAATTTCAATTTCAAGGTAAGTTTTCTTGACTTTGAACTCTTCATACAAGCATCATTAATGGTTCATTTGTGAAGATAAAATGTAGTAACCATTGTCCTTAAAGCTAACCTTTTGTTTATCTTCCATTCTTTTCATTATATGTTGAGAACTAACCCATGTATGCAGCAAAACAATGTTGAAGTAGAAAAAATGACAGTATGAGTCAACACATAGCCTTATGAGTTTATACATACTGCTTTACAGGCCCAAAACAGAAGGAAAAACAATGTATGAGTCGACACATGCAGTGTATGAGTCGACACATACCATTATGTATCGACTCATACTGAGTTGATTTGAAAATACAGGGGCAAGGAAAGTTATGTGTTGATGCATATGAGCTTGTGTCAACACATAATAGTTCAAAATGCATTTTTCCTTCTTTTTACACTGTTTTTACGTTTCCTTCATGGTTATTCGATATGGTTGTAATATTTAAGTTCCTACTTCATCCCCATTTGTAAATTTTACCCTCATCCCCTAAATGATGTAATAGCGTAGGACTTTATTGTCCGCAATTTAACGCTTTCAAATACAAATGTCAGTAACTAGGATGTGTATGGAAAGATAAAATCAACAAGTAGATAACCCTAATCAAAGATTAAATGCATGCAAATCAAACACACTATTCACACATGCACCCTTAAGGTTAACTCCACTTGTTGCCTAAAAAATGGTCATGTTATGCATGTGGGGTGTCTTAGCAAAAACAATCGAAATATAAGATCATAGTCCCTCGATGACGATATCTAAGTTGCCTTACAAATGATCTTAGTCCCTCAAAAAAGAATGCTAAGATACCTTGCAACATTGCTAATCATGGCTATACGATGATCCACGCCCGTCCCGCTTACATCCAAAGATAGGGTTGCTTACCAAATCAATGGTAAGACAACAATGTCAAAGGAAAATAAAATGAACAAGAAAGACATTTGAGTAGGTAGATTGCTCTTAATTACTTGCTCCATTTCAAAACAAACATCCTTGCTATTTTCAAAAATAATCACCTATACTTTCAAAAACACCTTTCAAACTTGAAAACATTTTCAAAAGATCAACACTTTGTATACATTCTTACGAACGAGAATCATTACAAAGTTTGCCTAAATGATGGTGCCTTTTCAAAATACTTTCAAAAAACCACACAAAGCACAATTTCAAACAAAAGAAAGTGATCTAGCAAGTAACTAAGAGCCCATGGAAAACCATGGATGAAAAGGTTGCTAATACCTTCCTTTTTCATAATCTACCCCCCGAACTCAAGAAACAATCTCAGAGGTCTTTCCTGTGCTTTTTCACCTTTCCTTTCGGATAAAAGAAAAGTCGGTGGCAACTCTTGCTAACCGCAACATTTGCGATCAAACGCAAAACACCCAAGTCAGTTCTCCCACCGTATCACAGCTGGCCATAACAAGCTCTCAAGTCACGCACGGCCTATCCCGGACAGTGACTTCGAGCTGGTTCCCCTCGGAGAAGACCCCACCAGGGGAGTAAAGATCGGGGCGGACCTCCCCGACTTGGCTAAAAGGCAACTCAAAGCTTGCCTACAGGAGAATGCTGATCTCTTTTCTTTGAGTGCGGCCAAGATTCCCGATTTAGACCCTGAGGTCGCATGGCATCACCTGACCATTGATCCCACCATTAAGGCGATCGTGCAACACAGAAGAAAGCAGCCGACCGAGAAGTCACACGCTGCTAAATTAGCTGTAAAAGACCTCCTAGAGGCACATTTTATTTTTGAAGCCCAGTACACAACCTGACTCTCCAATGTAGTCCTCGTTAAAAAATCTAATGGAAAATTGAGAATGTGTATTGACTATACTGATCTCAACCGGGCTTGCCCGAAAGATGTTTATCCCCTCCCCAACATTGACAAAATGGTCGAAAATCCGTCCGGTTTCAAACTATTATCTTTCATGGATGCATACTCTGGTTACAACCAGATTCCCATGGCGAAAACGGACAAAAAATATATCGCCTTCATTACCGAGTCGGGCAATTATTACTACAACGTAATGCCCTTCAACCTGAAGAACGCGGGCGCTACCTACCAGCGCATAATGAACAAAGCCTTTGCAACGAAATAGGCGACATTCTTGAAGTATATATGGACAAAATGAGAGTCAAGTCCACCAAAGAGCTCAACCATGCCGCCCATTTGAAAAAGGTGTTCGAGCAAGCCCGAAAGTGCCGGATGCGATTCAATCCGAAAAAATGCACCTTTGGCGTACAGGAAGGAAAGTTCCTTGGGTTTTATCTGACATAACGAGGCATCAAGGTGAACCCCGACAGATGTCGGGCCTTCTCCGAGTTTCCGACGCCCACCTCGAAGAAATCCATCCAGATCTTAAACGGCATGCTCACTTCTCTTTCCTGATTCGTGGTAAAATCCGCCCAACACGCGCTCCCCTTGTTCAAACTCCTGCGTAAGGAAGCCGCTTTCGAGTGGACGCCCGAATGCGAGCAAGCCCTCACCCACTTGAAAAGAGCGCTCTCAGAGCCGCCCGTCTTATCCCGGCCTGGGAAAGAAGAAGACCTCTAAATTTATCTAGTTGTCGCCTCTGAGGCAATAAGCGCGACACTAATAAGGGAAACCCCAGAGGGACAAAGGACAATTTACTTCACGAGCAAAGCCCTGCAAGGCCCAGAAGCAAGGTATCATAAAATCGAGAAAGTAGTCCTGGACTTCGTTAACATCGTGAGGAGGTTAAGACACTACTTCCTGGCCTATACCATAACGGTCCGGACGGATCAGCCAATAAAACAGCTGCTCGAAAGACCAGACATGGCCGGAAGAATGCTGAAATGGTCTCTAGAACTCTCTGAATTCGATATCCAATACGAAAGCAGGAAATCCCTTAAGGCTCAATCCTTGGCCGACTTCGTAGCAGAAATGACCTCATCCGGGGATCCGGAAGGCTCGCACCACTAGACGATCTTCGTCGATGGTGCCTCCAGTACGACCGGGAGCGGCGCATGCATCATATTAGAGAACGAGGAAGGGACCCTGGTCGATGTTTCCCTTGCCCTGTCTTTCTCGACCTCTAATAATCAAGCTGAATACGAGGAAATCCTCACAGGATTACGGCTAGCCGAAGATCTGGGAGCCGAGGAAGTAAAAATCTTCACCGATTCTCAACTGGTCGCCTCGTAAGTCCGAGGAGAATATCAGGTCAAAAACAACCAAATCGCCGAATATTGGGCCATGGTCCACGAGGCGAAGAAGACATGCAGGTCTGTGGACGTTCAACATGTTCCTCGTGAGCACAACGCCCGCGCAGACATTTTATCCAAACTGGCGTGCACAAAGAAGAAGGGGGGAAATAAATATGTAATACAAGAGGTACTCCCTCGACCGAGCACCCAGACACCATCTTCCACCCTAGGAATATTCTCCACCGGGGACAACGATTGCTGGATGACCCCTGTACACGATTACCTCACTAAAGGCAAACTCCCTGACGACCCAAAAGAGTCGATCGTCGTCAGACGAAGGGCCTGATCATACGCATTGATCGAGGGCAAACTCTATAGAAGAGGATTTTCCGTACCACTCCTCAAGTGTGTCGACCGAAGCGCATCGGAACACATACTACACGAAATCCACAAGGGTATCGATAGTCAGCATATGGGCGGAAGATCCCTCACGAGGAAAGCCTTGCGGGCAGGATACTACTGGCCCACCGTGCAACACGATGCAAGTGAACATGTGAAGAAATGCGATAAATGCCAAAGACACAGGGACATGAATTTAGCTCCTCCTAGCGAGATCAAATCCCTCTCATCTCCCTGGCCCTTTGCCTGGTGAGGACTAGACCTCCTCGGCCCATTCGTGGTCGGAACCAATCAGAACAAATATCTGATTGTAGCGGTCGACTAATTCACTAAGTGGATAGAGGCCGAAGCCCTTTCCAAAATCACTGCCCAGAAAGTCCTTCGCTTCTACAAGAGAATTATTCTGGATCATTTCGGAGTCTCACAAGCGATAGTCACCGACAATGGGATCCAGTTCATGGATCATACCTTCCACGAATTTGTCACAAATCTTGGTAGGACCCAACATTTCGCATCTGTCAAGCACCCCCAGACCAACGGCCAGGCCGAGGCTTCCAACAAGGTGATACTCAGAGGCCTCAAGCGAAGGTTGAACGAAACCAAGAAGCGATAGGTCGAGGAGCTGCACAGCATGCTCTGGGCATATCAAACGACCACCCACTCATCTACCGGGGAATCTCCATTTTGGCTAGCATACGGGACATAGGCCGTTATCCCCGTGGAGATCGAGGAACCTTCCAGACGAACTGAGGCACCTCTCAACAAGGAGATGAACGACGTCGCCCTCAGAGAAGAGCTCGACCTAGTGGAAGAAATCAGAACGAGAGAGGCCCCGCTCAAACAAAAAATATCCATGTGCTACGATGCCAGGGTGATACGTCGAGAGCTCGAAGTCGGCAACCTTGTCCTGAAGAGAAATCACAAAGAATCTCGCGAAGGAAAGCTCGTGGCAAACTGGGAAGGTCCTTATGGCGTCTACGCCAAAACAGGAACCATAGCGTATTACCTAGAAATTTTACAAGGGGAACAACTCGTTCGATCATGGAACGCTGAAAAGCTAAAACAATACTACAATTGAAAACACTAAGCTGTCGGCAGGTTCGATCGACAAGACAGACCCCCCTGAACCCGACCACGTGTGCGCGCCTAGGCACAAGCGTAGCACCCAAAAGTATTTAGAACAGGCGAGGTTCCGCTCTGTTGAAGAGCGTACCCTCAGCTCGACGTGGATAACTCGATCGAGCTCCACAGTCTTTGTGCCACGACGGTAGAACGTCCGACTCGCGATGGGAAGTTCATGCCGCCGAACCCGGGTCCCTAAAAAATGAGACCTGGATTCCGGCCCTCACCCGGTATTCGCCCTAGTAGTTTGATCGGTTTCCCTACACCGACGAACATACAAAAACGAGCACATCCCCGATATAAACTCTACAAAATATAAAAGTCTTAATCGGGCTAACTTGTTAACAATCATGCAAATAACACATTAAATATTCAAAGCAAAATGACCAATGGCCGGAAAATAAATAAAGCGACCACTTTGGGCCGAAATTGTGCGAATATTACACAAACGGGCAATAGCCCGAGAAATAACAAATATTACAAATAACGGCACAAAGTCTGAAACAAATGGACGGTCACCTCTCCGCTTCTCCTTCGATGATAGGCGATAGTCGGGCAGGATCCCCAGTCGGTTGGTCGATGACATCCCTCAAGTAGTCAGGAACCAGAATTTGTCTGTCAGCCACATAGTAGTTGACCACCATGCCTGAAGTGTTAAGTTCAACGCTGGGATTCAACACACATATCTGATTCACTGCATTGTCGAAGCTCCCCTCGGAAGCAGCCTGAGCATCGTCCACTACAAGCTGAAAACAGGCTACTAGCTCGACCCGAGTCTTCAGATCCTTGGTGTCCTATGGCTCATCCTCAGCGGGCGCTAGCTTGGCAGTCAAGGTCGTCAGATTCCCTTCAAGACTCTCGCTCTTGAGCATGAAAGCGCTGGGCTCCTCGACCAACTTCCCTGACTCTGCCTCGACCGACTTTATGGATTTGTCTTTATCGACCAAGGCCTTCTCGGTCATTGCCAACTTGGCTCAGAGGTTCTTGATTTCCATCTTCTGGGATAAAATCCCCTCGGTATATGCCACGACCATCTCCAATATCCTCATCAAGCCACCCGCATCTTGAGCCAGCGTCGCCCTCTTTTCCGGATGACTCGTCCCCTTGAGAAAGAGAGATTCGGCCCTGGGAATATGAAGTGTCGCACTCTCGAAAAAGGACCTCTCCAGCCAGCAGGGAGGCAGATCATAAGCCCCTTTTCCCGTCTCCCCAATAAGGTCAACGCTCCCCTCAGGTCGAGGCCTCTTCGCCTTCGAGGAAACAACAGACGGAGATAAAGCAGTTGTGGACGGGGTTGAGGACGACCCACCCGATCCAGGAGCAGGAGCTGGCTCTGCGCCAGTCTGAGCATCCTTCTTGGACTTTCTCGCCCGAGCGGCGAGTGTCTTGGCCAGACGTTCTTGAGCAGGATTCATATTTTCTGCAAAACAAAGAAGAAACAAGAGTCAGTAAAATGACGGGTCAAACAAACGACGATCACATACTGGAAAAATAAAATCTATACCCATATATCTAACGGGATCCTCGCTCCCAAGGAGATTCCAGATGTTTATGAGACCCAACTCAAACACAGGCTCCCCGTTTCTGTCCAACACTGGCCTACCCCCTCGACCGACTCGCTGGATCGGAGAGATTCGAGCAAAAAACAAGGTCAAAGTAGCGAAGCTCGACAATCCTCACCCCAAGCTCCCCCTCTCTCCAGAAATAAGAGCCTAAATCCTTCTCGAAATTTCTGCTAGTCCATTGGAACGGGAACTTGGCAACCAGCGCCGCGGTAGGCTCCCCCAGCTTGTTAATTTGAGGAGTCCCGTCCTCGTTGAGAGACGGTGACTCCTAAAAACTTTCAACAGCGCCTTCGTCGACGTGGGCTGCACCAATATGTACTTGTCTTTGAAATGGCGCACAGACTCCAAGTAGGCCTTGAACAACTTCCCGTTGCCTTGTTTAAGGGAGACCCATCCCCACCACCCGTCAGTCTGGCTCCTCTGAATATGAAAGCAGTAGAAAAACAACAGGATCATGGCCCCGATCTTCAGATAGTCGCACACTATCTGGAATTCCCACACAAATGCATTCTCGTTCTGGTGCAACTGAGAGGGGCCACATGCAGATGCCGAAAAACGGCCACTTCAAAATCAGAAAAAGGAAGACGAAGAACCATCTCCTGGAAAACTATGTCGTACATAGGAATCCGCCTTCTGTCGTATCTTGAACAAATCCTGTTGTATTTCCCAGGGATATACAAAGACCACTCCTCCCGGGCTCCCTCCTCATGTACGTAAACATCGGTGAAAACGTCTTCCCCGTGCTCGTAAAAGTATGGCTGCCACTCCCAAGGGTCCTTGGCTACCCAATCTCGAGGATCCTCGTCATCTCGAGGAGGAAATAGGCCGTCCCGTGCCAAAGAGGTCTCCCCTACGTCGGGCTCCCTCATTTGTTGATCCACCAGGTTTTACTACTCCTCAGGGATTTCTAATATGCTCGACGAGCTGCCACTCGTCTCGCTCGAAGAGCTCCTGGAAGATTCTGTGGATTCGCTCAAAATAATAACATGCGCGTCATCAGCCATAACACCTGAAAAGCAGAGGAAATGGGTGAGCTCGACATCAATTCCAAATTCACCCATCCACCTCTAAACATGTGAAAGGGCGTTGGGAGACGAGGATCCTATCCCTGACCAGAACCCTCACTGAGGCACGCTGCCGGGCAAAAAATGCAGGAAAAGTCCAGAACTCCACTAATGTACTCTAACGGGCACATGTTGCAGAAAATACTCAAACCCTAAGAGAATCACCTGTAGCACGCCGCCAGAGCTCCACGGCGGCTCCAGCAGTTATGCACCGCAAGAACGACGTCTGCCACCTAGGGTCTTTAACGATCTCCTCCCTAACGGAACCCTAAATCCTAACCGCATGAATATCTAAGAAGTAAAAAACGAAACGCTAAAACATGCAACAATGAAGAAACATGAACTTATCGAGAGAAGAAGAAAAGACGAAGTTGGATGACCGCAGACGAAGAAACTGAGCAAATGTTGGTGGTCGACCGTCGAGCTAATACGAGCAGTTGAAAGAGAAAGCGAAAAATATTAATAGCCCTGTTCCTTTCGTATTTATAGCTGAAACAGTCCGCGCGTACGAAACACGCGCCTTGGGAACCCTAGGGTCGTCATCATGACACCCTAGGCCATCATTTACACTGCTCGACCGACACATTTCCTAAAACACGCTACCTCTCCAAATTCAACGGCCCCGACGGAAAATGTTTCGCCTCCCCGACAAAGAAGTACAACGGGCAAACGCCTATTTCCCCGTCCTCAGAGAAGACATCAAAGTCTTCGCTCCTGTGCCCAGAAGTAACGACTTGGGGGGCTACTATTCTGGACTGGCCCGACAGCTTAATTGGACCAAGTCTAAGAAATCTCATGAGTGCCAACCGCTGGGCGTTGCCCAGGCTGCTCGCACGTGTCGGGCAATGTCTCCTCTCTTGCCCTTCTGGCCCAACACCAACCCAAGATGCCCTTCAAGCATCTCCTTAGCCTGCCCGACACCAACGTCGTGCGGGCCTCCAGGAACCGACCAGGGTGATGCCCGTAACCAGCCCTCCCCTAGGACCAACGGCTAGTTACATGCACATCTGCCCGGTTTGACCAAGTCCTGGCAGTTACCTGATTTTCTGGACCCACATATCTATGCGGGAAATCAGGAACCAATGGCCACGCGCCAGGGGCATTATATAAACCCTCACACATGTGAGGGCCAGGTATCACATATTCACTACTCACTACTTGATATTTTGCTAGTACCTCCTTGCTCCCACTCTTATTTGATCGTTGGAGTACCTTGCAGGTACAACCCCATCTCTCCTCTGCGCGACTGAAGATCATCCTCCGGCCACTCTCCAGGTTCTGATCAACCGCAAGATCAGGAACATTTTCATTTCCCATTGGAGTAGAAGAATAATAAGGTGGTGCTTGAGATGAATATGACATCATAGATCCATAATATGGACGATAGTTTGGATTAGATGACGATATTATGAAATTTGGTATATTTTGGGGACCTTGTTGATTGGAAGATTGATTTTGAATATATAGTTGGGATTTGGGTAGTTGAAAGGGTAATTAGTAGAATTTTGGATGTTAAGAGGATTATTGTTGGAATTTATTTCACTAAAAAATTGTTTAGAGGTACAAATAATAATTTATTGGAGGCTAAATAGAAAAATTAGAGAGAAAAAATAGATTTTTTTCTCTGTCCAAATCAAATGAACCAAGACTCTATTTATAGACAAAAAAATGATGAATTTTGGTGAAAATAAAAATAAATAAAAATTGATTTTCTATAAAATAATTGACTCTAAATAATTTAAGTGAGATAAAAATATAAACAATCACAACAACCAATTATATTTTGTAAAATATTATAAGTGACCCCCACTCATTTCTCATTTAACATGTTGAATGTTTTAAACACAAATTAATTTATATCACATTCAACCCCTTATTTAACAATTCATTATTGCAATTCAACTATCGAAAAATTTATTCAATACCCAATAGTCTTACAGACAATTTATATTGTTTTTATTTATTTTATTAAAAAAAATTATGCGTGTCATATTTGGATTGGTTGGATTCATTGGGTTGAAAAGTCAAGAAAGAAAAAATTAAATTGCCAAAATGTGGAGGCATCAGGCGGCGGTTCCCTTGCTTCAGGTAAGTGTTCACAATTTCTTATTTTGATTGGTAGTAATAAATAGGGTTTTATCGGATATGAGATATTGGGCCCAACTTCTATCTGTTTGCTTGCTGTTAATGATACACCCAATTACTAAAAGTAACACCTTTATTTCCAACACTAACCAACAATTCAAACACTTTTTATTAACATAATGAAATTCAAGAATATTTTCGAAAAAGAATTAAAGAGAATTATTATCGAAATTAACTGCGAACTACGAATTAAGACTCTAATTTATTTTAAGAGGATATATAAGGATACGAATAAAATCGTGACGAGTTCCCCTAATAAAAATTAAAATTTTATTTCTCAAAGATCTAATTTTAAGATTTAAAAGTGAAAAATGTAGAGCGTGACTTTTTTTTCTTCTTCTTTATTAAAATTTCAGAATTTAAATAAATAATTAAGAAATAAAGAAAAAAAAATTAAATATGATTTTACATGTCTAACAAGACAAAAATTAACGTTTTTCTAAACTAACGTCATAGACTATTTCATATAATAAAATAGTTTTTAAAAGATTATTTTATAATGTTTTTTTGATTAAAGAATTAAAATGAAACATTAAATTAAAAAAATCAAATGATATATTAATAAAAAAAAACTAATTTTCATTATTTTTTCAAATCTTAAATAAATTAAATAGTTTAACATATAAATTTTACATCGACATTAAATAAAAACTTTTCCCTTTTCTTTTCTATATATTAACCCTTATTCAAACAAAGAAAACTAAGTTTAGTTTGTAACAATTTTTCTTTTTTAAAAAGCAACTACTCCGTTGAGACTTGAGTGTAAAAAACGGTTCACTTTCCGGTTATGGCTCCACGGTCATTCGCTTTCCCCGTCTCTTATCATCACCGATACTTGCATATCACAACTTTCAATCTCATCACCAGGTGGTTATTCTTCTTCTCCGCTTCTTCAATATTCAAATTGCACTGTTTTACCCCTCTCTGTTCATTCCAGTTCACTCTTTTATGCCTAAACTAAACCACCATTTTCATCTCAACATGCAATTCTACATTGAAATTTTGCACGCAGTTGAAAACCCATTTGATCTTGTAACATGTTTTTATAATTTTATTTTGGCTTTTATGGAATATATGTCTTTACCGTGAATACCCGTTAACTGTTTGTTGAAATGTTTCTCCCACCTATTTATTATAGACTTGTAATTATACTACTTAGGGTGTATTTTGTGGTTACTTATAGTGCACTGTAAGTTCACTTTCTAAATTTGAGACATGAAAAGGAGTTATCTCATAAAACAATTGGGGAACTAAATGAATGTTACATTATAGAATGTTGAAAGTCATGCTTTGGATAGTAATATGATATGAATAGTGTTTATAAGTGGTCAGCATCTTTGACCTTAGCTTTGTAAAGTTGAATTAGAGTAGTCAATAGCCTCCAAAAGCGGAGAAGAGCCTTAGCGGCGCAGAACACTATAGCAACCACTATAGGGTAAATAGTGGGTAGTGGGGGCGGAGCGGTTCCCGGCCCAGAGCGGTTTATGTCCCGCTATTCTTTTCCCCTCTGAAAAACCAAAGTTACCCCTAAATTTTGAAAATTTTTAAGGGTAATTTTGGGGTTTTCAATCAAATTTGAGTTGTCATTCAACCTTAACCTTCCTTCATTGACGTTTTTGCACTTCAACCGTTCCAAAGAAAAATTAAAAGTTCCTCCTTCACCTCTCTCTGCACTCCGTTCTTCCCTCGGCACTTCATATCTTTGTAATTATTATTCATGTAATTTATCCAGTTATCTCATTTTTGGGGTCGGGCCCGCTATCCGAGATTGACTGCACTAGAATTAAGGCCATCTTATTTCATACGATTTTAAGATAGAATAGAAAGAAATCTAAGTGCAGCATCTTCCTCAGCATTATTGGGCTTACTTTGTTTTATCAAAAAGTGTTGATATCATTCTGATTTGAATGTTCTTTTGCTTCATTTATGATCAGATTACATAATCAGATCCTATCGGATATGTACATTAGGACAAAATATTGGCATCAACTTGTTTAGTGATGACATGTGGTGAAAAGAATAGGTATGTACTTCAAATTTCCCCCCTGAAACAATTGTGCCAACTAAGTTATTTACAATCTAAAACTTTTCATATCAGGGCATTTGGTCTAGTGGTATGATTCTCGCTTTGGGTGCGAGAGGTCCCGAGTTCGATTCTCGGAATGCCCCTTTTAAAGTTTAGTAGTTTAGCTTTTCAATGTTTAAGGTCATTGTTTTTTATTTATTATTGAAAATCTGAAAGCTGGCAAGATTGACTTATTTGGTTATTTGAATCAAATACTAATAAGCATCAGTTTTTATATTTTTAATTTTTTAAGATCCGGAAGCTGTTAAGTTTGACTTATGTAGATACTGCTGTACTAGCAGTTAAATAACAACTAACATCAGTAAGATGCATGTGAAGAATCCCTTGTTGAGATAAATGCTGGAATACATAGACAATTTCAACAGTAAACAAGAAATAGATCTCACCTAACCTTACTTACTCAAAAATGGGTATTTGGTCTAGTGGTATGATTCTTGCTTAGGCTGCGATTGGTTCCGAGTTCAATTATTGGAATGCCCCTGTTTTTAAAACAGAGTTAGGTTATAAGATCTTGAAATAATACAAATATATAGTTATATATTGATAAAAATTGATTGAATGAATCAATTTAATCAAAACCACACATATTTTTTGTGTTCTAAATTGTGAATTGCGGGTTCAAACCCGTACTCCAACATATCTAATATCTTAGTAATATTTTACCATGTGACTTGCACATCCTTTTCTTTTCTCTCAATAAAGCAATTCAAACTTATTCTCATACTATTTTATTCTTTTGACGGAATACGTTTAGTCTCACGTGTCCAAACTGAATCACAACAAACACCCAAAATATCAATCTTAAAATCATATGTAATTATGTTTAAACACAATTGTTGATTCAAATCCATAGACCAAGCATCTCCCATCATAATTTACAATCCTCATATATGCTACATTATATTATAAAATGAGTAGATTCACACGTTAGATGGTATTATGGTAATATGGTATGAGTAGGGCAGGGTTAGCTTATTTCTTAAGGTTTTAAGATAGAATAGAAAGCAATCTAATTGCAGCATCAATCTCAGCATTTTCGGGGTTGAATCTAAGTGCAGCATCAATCTCAGCATTTTCAGGGTTGCATTGTTTTATCAAAAAGTATTGATAGCATTCTGATTTTAATGTTCTTTTGCTTCAGTCATGATCAGATTACATAATCAGATCCTATTGGATATGGATATTAGGACAAAATGTTGGCATCAACTTGTTTAGTGATGACATGTGGTGAGAAGAAGAGGTATATACTTTATTCTTTTCCTTATACAATTGTCCCAACTAACTTACTTACAAACTAAAAATTTTCAAATCAGGTCATTTGGTCTAGTTGTATGATTTTCGGAATGCCCCTTTTAAAAGTTGGTTGTTTAGCTTTCAATATTTTAGTTAAATACAAATAAGCTCTTTGTTTTTTTTTTAAAAATTATTATTGAAAATCTGGAAACTGGCAAGATTTACTTGTTTGGTTAGTTAAATATCCATAAGCATTTGTTTTATGCCTTGAGATGAATACTGTGATATATGAATAATGTCTTAATAGCCAGACTCATGTCCTAAAATGTAAAACTCTCCCTTGGCAATGACAATTGAAAAATAGTTTCGTTTATAATCATGTGAAAAAGTTGGGTTGCTGTATGAGGTGAAGTGTTTGGTAGTAAAAAACCAACCCAAATAGGATTAAAGTCCATGAGGATGCTGCACTGGATGAGTGCAAATACTCGACGTGAAAGGATCCCTAACAAAAAAGAGGGAGTGATAGGAATAGAAAATAGGAAATAGGAGTGGCGAATCAAGAAAACAAAATCCTCCGTTGAAGAAGGACCACCAGACATGAATCTAACAAGTGGAGAGAAAAGTAAAGGAATTTCTTGCATGTTGGCTATATTTCTATCAATAAAACCTCCGGCCAAAAGTACTGTTGTCGGTCACACAACGACGACAGATAGGGTCTCCACATTAACCTACCTACAGAGGAGGGCCAACATATGACACTACAGTAATTCCAAAATGTTAGATGGTTTGTCCTCCCAAGTGTGGGACCCAGGTGGTGAAATTGGGCTGCAGAATTGTGCCCAACACTTCAATTTTAATGCCAATTCCATTAAAGTTGCTTTGTATTTCTTTTAATTTTTTTCTCTAGGAATCACCTTGAGGACAAGGTGATAGTTTAGGGGGGAGTATTATTAGACTTTTAGAATTACTAAGAATCAAAATAGAATGTGGCTGTTCTATTTTATCAAGTATCAGTTACAGCCATAGGAGCAGTTACAAAGTCTAAGGGCAGCCACTAGTATTATTAGAGTACAATTATTTATATTATTATTAGGAGCAGTTACAAACTTAGGCTATACAAGAAGGGATCAGAACCATGAATAGTGTATTGGTGTTGGCTGAAACACATATTGGTCATAGAAAACTATTGTGAGTCGTTGTTTATAAAACTTTATCTTGAAAGATAAATCCTAAGTTAAAACCTTAATGGTAAATAAGTAAGTAGACTCTCTGTGATACCTTTGTTGGTAAATCAAATTATCCTCTGCAATAGACTAATATATCAAGTTATCTGAGATTCAATTAAGGAGATGATCCCTTATATCAGATGTTTTTCTATACACAGATCCTCCCAACTAAATGATTATAAGAATCAATTATCTACCATTAATGTCATACCATGGTGGTTGGTAAAACATGTTAACTTTAGAGATCAGCAGCTTCACCTAGTGGTCTCACTATCATGAGAAGACACAGGACCGGATTGTTTCTAGTTTGAGATGTTGAAGAACAACTGACAATTGTGTATTCAAATCAGTAGACTTGGCCATTCATAAACAAAATCTTCTAATATTAGGGCATTTGGTCTAGTGGTATGATTCTTGCTTTGGGTGCGAGAGGTCCCGAGCATAGTGTTACAAATAAGCTTAGTGTTGCAGTCCTGGGCATGCAACAATGTTAAATATCTCGAGGGAGAGTTTTACCGCCTATTATGTCCTCCTCGGCTCGAGGGTTAGTCTATGCAGTTGCGTGCAGAGGATATCCAGTTTATACCAAAAAAATAAGCATGAGTTTTTTTTAGTTTTTTATATACTGGTGTAGTACTAGTAATCAAATAACAATTAACATAGAGACTGCATGTGAATGCCTTGTTGCTATAAACTGAAAAGCATTTTGGTCATAGAAGACTGTTGTGAGTCATAGTTTATCAAACTTTATCATTAAAAATAAATCCAAAATTAAAACCTGAAACATCATAAATATCATATCACTACAAAAAAAAAGTCAATTGTGTGACTTGGTTTGTTACAGTTCAATAAAAACTGTCTCCACTTTATATCTATGACAGTTTATGCATCCCCAGCTCCTTTGTGCAACCGTCGTGGCTAAAGATCTCTTTGGTACTTTTTTTGCATAAACCAAAGTATACTTGCGCTTAACTACATAATTAAGATCATTTAAGTTGACTTTTTCTAGAATTTTTTCTAAACACACTTGTTAAGAATCTAATCCCGGACCAAATAGTTTAAGGATTCTAGTTTTAGTACTTGTGCCACACCATGTTGGCGACTCTTTTTGATACCTTGAAAAATATGTTAGCTGTAGGTGGATTGGTAGCTTCCTCACGTGGTCTCATTATCATGAGTAGACACAGAACCTGTTTCTAGTTAGCAGCTGGTTGCTGTTCGCATCATTGAATGTGGTATGCATACACACACAGTTTCATGATTAAATAACGCAGGTCTCACTTAGGCTTCAAAATGGGCATTTGGTCTAGTGGTATGATTCTCGCTTAGGGTGCGAGAGGTCCCGAGTTCAATTCTCGGAATGCCCCTTTTTTTGTAGAATTATTTCATAATAGGTTGTTGTTATATTCTTAACATGATTTCATTGGGCAGAAGGTAAATTGGTGGAGTTTTTATATGAGAAAGTTCAGTTGGACAATAAACTCTAACTTCTGCATAATGTACTAATTTTTGCTTCTTTCTAGTTTTTCTAGCATTGTTTGCAATGATCAACTGGATTTTAAATTCAATTCTTTCTTTGATGACACCCAACCTATTGGATAGTCCCATCACCTAACTTTATTGCCCAAGAACAAGATTCTTGGAGAATGTCTCCTTCATAAATGTTTTCTTGCTGCCTTGACAAGATCTTATTCGTAGAACTTCAACTTTATCACTTCTATTTGATCCCTTATTTATGATCCAGTGGCGGGTCATAGAATACCTCTTAATGACTGCGACCTACCGTCTCATTCTTTATGTGGCCTCCCATGCGTTATTTTTGAGGAAATTCAACCACATGGAACTGTTGAGGATTGATGTTGTAGTCACTTGGCTACTAAGCCACGACATTAAGACCAACTATGCTAATGGGGTAATTCAACATATGTTGGATTGCCGAAGAAGTGGTAACTCGAGGTTACCATTTGGGGATTTGATCACAAAGATTTTGATTCAATCTGGAATCAGTCTAGAGGGGGGAGAGTCTGATCCTATCTACTCAATGATTGGGAAGAGTACTCTAAAGCAGATGAAGATCAGAGATAACAATGGTGTCTTAGAGAAAAGCACCCTTGCTAAGCATGTACAATAGGCTCTCCATCAACTAGGGCCAATGAACTTGGAAGAGTTTGATTTTGAGTTACCTCAGACTTCTCCAACAGAAGCTTTGCTCAACATCATCCTTGCAAACACTCAAGACAATAATAAGATGATGCTTTGAGATAAGACCAGAACAGTTCATCACATGTTTGCCCAAGTAGCCTTCCTTGCTAATCATTTGGCTAAGCACCTGAGTACTAGTTCTTCTTGGACTGTTTAACGATGATGATGATGGCAATAACCAATAGTTATCTTCTTATGTTTTTGCTTGTTTTATCTCTTTTTAAAAAGATAAGACACCACCACTAATAGTCGATATGGTGGTAAAACGGGTCCTGTCTGTCGGGCTTGCCCGTTTTACGCGAGCCGGACTTAGGTTTTAGGGCCGCATCCCGTACTATGTCTGGTTTTTTTTTGTGGGCGCATACATTGACGGAGCGAACATGAATTTTTTGTATTCTTAGGGTGCAGTGCTTGTCGAGCCTACCCTATCACACATTTTTTCACGGGACGGATAAAGGTTTAGGCTTGTACCATCTACTATGCCCACCCACTCCACTCCATTTCTTTGTAGGCTTTTGCGGAGCGAACCTAAATAGGGCGAACATACCCATTTGCTACCTCTAATGGTCACCAACCACTATTATGATAACCACCAACCACCTCTGACCATCACTCAAAATTCATTATTCTGGCCACCACCAACCACAAACTTGTAACGACCACCACTCAGAACTACTTCCGACCACCACCTTTGATCACTCCGATCACCACTTGATCCACCTATGATCTCTAATATGATCATCACCATTCACCAACCACCACTCTAGTCACCATCAACCAACACTATGACCCCCACCTACAGCAACTTTGACCACTGTAATTAGCATTCTATCCAGTGATTTTGTTGTTTATAAATTTCATAATCCAAAACTGAACTTAATTTTTATTTTAAAAATTTTTTAACTTAATTTTATTTTTCAAAGTTATAAAAGATTGACTTGTAATTTACGTTTCAAAACTATATAAATAAAAACTAATATTACTTTTGACATTAAAAATAAAAATATAACGATTATGTAAAAAAAATTTACACCGTCAATGTGTATCAATTAAATTCAATTTTCAAATCGTAAACAAATAAAATAGTTTAACGTAAAAACATTGACATGTAAGTTTTACTTTTGAAATTAAATAAAAACTTTGCATATTTTATCTAATATAAACTTGTTGAGAAAAGTCGGATATTTGAATCTAACTTAGTTAATATTTGTGAACTAATATGATGATATTAGTTACTAATCTAGTTATAATATCAAACTAAGTGAAAATAAAAAAAGAAAGTAGAATGATATCACTTATGTCTTTCAAAGTAAATTGATGTGTATTTACGTGAATAAAAAAGGGATGTATTTATACTACTAAAAATACTACTACTACTACACTAAGGTAATAATTGATATTACTATTTTATCTTTGACAAGTTATACATCTCCAATAATTTGGCATTACTATTTTAAGTTTAACAGTTAGATAGATATTTCTAAATAATAATAATAATAATATATTTTTCAATTATTATAACACTTCCCCTTTGAAATATCTATTACGGTGCTCCATCTAACTCTTGTCGAGGAGAATTTCATGGGAACAAAGTTGCTTCGTTAAAAACCTTATTAGGAAAATCTATTGGGATAAAAACCTTAATGAGGGCAAAAGAATACAACATTATAAACTCCCTCAACATAACACATTTAGTTCTTCTTTAAAGATCTTGAATGTGACGCATATCAATATTTTGTACATGCTTCTTGAAAACTGATGTAGAAAATTCCTTTGTGAAGAGACCAGCCACATTATCACTGGAACAAATATATTGAATATCAACCTCTTTATTTCTTTCGATTTCTTGTGTGAATAAGAAGAATTTTGGAAGGATATGTTTGGTTCTACCACTTTTTATGTAACATTCTTTCATCTAGGTAACACATGCAACATTGTCTTCATACAAAATTATTGAATTATTATCAATTGGTAAACCATTCGATCCTTGGATATGTCGAGTTATCGATCATAATCATCTACACTCTTTGCTTGTTTCATGAAGGATAATTACTTCAGCATGATTTGAAGAAGTTGCTACAAGTGTTTGCTTTTACGATGTCTATGATATTGCAGTATTACCATATGTAAATATATATCCAGTTTGTGATTTAGCATTATGTGGATCTGACAAATATCATGCATTTGCATATCCAAGCAAAACTGTTTTATATTATTAGAATAATACAAACCAAGATCAGATGTACCTCAGAGATATCAAAATATATGCTTTATTTCTTTACAGTGTTTTTTTGTATGACATTAACTGAATCGTGCTAGTAAATTCACTGCAAAAGCTATTTCAGGTCTTGTATAGTTAACAAGGTACATGATGCCCCAATGGCACCGAGGTATGGTACTTCAGAGCTAAGATCTTCTTCATTACCCTCCTTAGGTCTAAATGAATCACTATCAATATTAAGGGTTCTACCCATCATTGAAGTACCCAAATGATTTGTTTTGTCCATGTTAAACCTTTTCAATACCCTTTTTGTATAATTTGATTGATGTACCAATATACCATTTTTAGTATATTCAATTTGTAAACCAAGACAAAACATGTTTTTTCTCAAATCTTTGATTTCAAATTCTTTCTTTAAGTAATCTCTTGTTTCCTTAATTTCTTTATTAGTTCCAATAATATTTAAATCATCAACATAGAGAGCAATTATTACAAAATCAAATATAATTTTTTTTAATAAAAACACCAGGGTAAATAGGATTATTCTCATAGCATTCTTTAAGTAAATATTCACTTAATCTGTTGAGAATTTGTATATAATCAATTAGTATTGATTAGTAATCAATTAGTCATAAGTGTATATTATAATATTACCTATTGTTTATATATCTTTTACATATAAATATACATCAAATGTGATCATATTCGACACACAAAAATACAATTACAACATGGTATCTAGAGTTGGTTGACCTATTGTCTTCCACAAATTATTTTTTTTCTTCCGTTTTTCGACGAACTTTTTTTGGCCATCCATGGCAATGTTCCGACCGCCACCGCTCACGAAGACTTTTCAGCGAGATAATCACACCTCCGGACTCGTCTCCCTCTGATTGATCGAGATCCAAAAAAACTACCGCCTTTTGCTGCCTAACGCGCCCTCTGACCTCTCGCGCATGGATCTCACGCGCCTCCGTTCCAGCAGCGCATGGTAGCACGCCTCACCACGTATTCCTTCGCTGTTCACTCCGACGACACCGCCTTCCCGAGCTCTTCCCAGATATGCTCTCGTTTTTCCACTCCAAGTCATCAAAAATCATGCGAGATACCGACTCAGACACGTTCATTAAGGTTCCATTTATCCCATGCAAAAAATTAACCGGAACAACCAACTACAGTATATGGGATGGTGCTGTCAAAATGTGGTTTCACAATCAAGGTTATGAGGATCACTTGACTACAAAATCTGATAGAATTCCCACCACCAAACACGATAAGTGGAAACAAACTAACGTTTTTTTATGCACTGTGTTATGGTTTTCCATATCTACGAATCTCCAAGCACATTACCAAGCCTTTACCAATTGCTATGAAGTTTTGGAAAAAGCCAAGGAATTCTTCTCTAATGATGTCCATAATATTTATAGTGTCATCACCAAACTCAACTCTTTGAAATTGGAGAATATGAATATGCAAGCCTATCTGAGTAAGCTTGACGCGTTAAAGGAAAATTATACAATCCTAATGCCTTTTACAAAAGATGCAACGACATATGATGAACAACAAAGTAAGTATTTCATGATCGTGGCACTTGCCGGACTACCATCCGAACTTGATTCCGTTAGAAACCAAATTTTATCAGGATCCAATGTTCCTGACTATGAAGAAGTCATTGAACAACTTTCACGCTTGGATACCCCTCATGCTTTTGGACCAATTTCTACCCCATCTCCCACTGCATCATCTGATCTCACTTTCCACTATCATGGTCGTAGTGGGCAAACTAGAGGACAGGGTGGACATTGTCATGGTATTCGTTGTAACTATTGCAATTGTTACAGTCATACTAAAGTTGATTGTCATACTAAGGTAAGTAACAAACAACATCAACCACGGGTCGATGTTGTTGCTCAACCAGATATCTCTAAAGACATCACTATTTTTGTTGTTGATTACAATGATTTCCTTTAATTTAAAGCAGCCCAACAACCATCATCATCTGCCGATGTTGCTCAGTCGGGTAATATTATAGATTTTGTCTCTACATCTTCTCTTGGCCCTTGGTTCGTTGACTCTAGTGCCTATGATCATATGAATGGTAATAAATCTCTTTTATCTCACTTTTCTTATTCTGATTCTTTTCCTTATGTCATTGTGGCAGATGGTTCTAAAATCAAAGTTCATGGTCTTAGTCAGAAACATCCATTTCCAAACTTTTCTCTAGAGCCCCTCCTTTACATTCCTAGTTGTCCTTTTAATCTAATATCTACTAACAAGCTTATTTGTACTCTTGATTGTTCTGTTCTCTTTAATGATAACTTTGTTTATGTTCAAGATCGACGTACAGGACGGACGGTTGGAGGAGGGGGTAAATCTGGAGGATTATATCATCTATCTCAACTGGTAGTATGTGCTTCTACTGCTTCTCAAGACCTCACACATCAACGTTTGAGTCATCCTAGTCTTAATAAAAGGCATTTTAGTTTCCAGTTTTTCTAAGCTTTCATCTTTTGAGTGCTAGTCCTTTCAATTAGGAAAACAAACTCGTAGTACTTACTCTCAACGAGTAAATAAAAGTGTTGAATCACCTTTTGCTTTAGTTTATTATGATATTTGGGGTTCGTGTGAATTCTACCTTAGGATATTACTATTTTAACTTCTATCGATGATTTTTCACGATGTACTTGATTATTTTTTATGAAAAATTGTTCATATGTTTTCCTTATATTCCAAGAGTTTTATGCTGAAATTAAAAAACCAGTTTAACACTTCCATTAAAATTTTACACACTGATAATGCTCTTGAATATATGTCATCCTAGTTTCAATCTTTTTTAACATCACATGGAATTATTCAGCAATCATCATGTGCTCATACACAACAACAGAATGGTGTTGCTGAACTGAAGATTCCTCATTTAGTTGAAACCACACAAACTCTTTCACTTCACCACAATGTACCTTCTCGTTTTTGGGGTGATGATCTCCTCACAGCTTGTCACCTTATCAACTGAATTCCTTAATCGGTCCTTCAAGATCATATTCCATACTCTCTATCTTGAATCCAGAACATGACCTCTACCCCATTATGCTCTGTGTCTTCGGTTGCACATACTTTGTTCATGATCCTAGTCCAGGTAAAAACAAACTCTCTGCCAAATCTCTAAAATGTATTTTTAGGCTACTCACGTACACAAAAAGGATATCGTTGTTTTTGTCCTCAACTCCAACGATACATTATTTCCTCTGATGTTACATTCTTTGAAGGTTCCCCTTTTTCCCATGCCTCTGTCACCCGATGATACTTGTAACTTAGATGCTCAAGATGTCCCTTCTAATATCCCCACACCCATTAAACCCCCATTTCAGGTCTACCAACGACGAACATCCCGTCCATCAGAAGTTAGAGATGATATGAATCCACCAACACCACCTCCTGCTCCAAATGTCTTTCCAGCTATGTCACCTGAACTTGACCTTCCAATAACATTACAAAAAGGTATTTAATCTCATACTTCAAATCCTAAAAATGCATGTGTTTTAAATTATGACTGTCTTTTTACTTCCTAGGTTTCTTTTGTGTCTGCATTGGATTTTGTGTCTATTCCTAAGTCTACAAGTGAAACTATGTCTGATCCCAATTGGCATAAGATGATGATGGAAGAAATGGCTGCATTACATTCAAATAAAACTTGGGACATTGTTGCTTTACCTTCAGACAAAACCACAATGGGATGTCAATGGGTTTATACGGTGAAAGTTGGACTGGATGGTCAGATTGATCATTTCAAAGCTTGTTTCATAGCCAATGGTTACACACAAATATTTGGCCTCGATTATAGTGACACTTTTTCTCAATTGGCCAAGATTAGTTTAGTCAGTATCTTCCTTGCAATGGCTGCAATCAATCATTGGTCATTGCATTAGTTGGATATTAAAAATGCCTTTTTAGACAGAGAATTGGAGGAGGAAGTGTATCTAGACCAACCTCCAGGTTTTACAATTCTCGGAAACTCAAGACTTGTTTGTTGGCTTTGTCATACCCCAAAATTTCCCACCCTATTTCTAACAGTCAAATGATTTTCAAAAATAGTTTTTTATAAATTTCTTTGGTTTATTAACACTAATATTTTGGGACTAATAAATATTTTCAATTTATTTTGCTTATTTAAAAATGTATAATAGTTTTTACTTTAAATTATTTGTATTTCTTAAATAGCAAATATTTCCCCACCCTTCATATGCTTTCAAGTGCCTTTTTATTTCGAATAAATGAGACAACACAATTAGTAAGGAGATAAGGCTTGCAAGCATAAGGTCACAAGTTCGCGTCTTACTTGTTCTATTTTTTAAACATTTTTCATTTCATTTGTTACTAACTTTATTCCCATTTTCAAAATCATAAAATTCTATTTTTTATTATTTATTTTTAATTTTCGCTTTTCTATTTTAGGTATATTTTAATAATTATATTTGTTAAATTATAATTCGATTGTGTCGAAACAGTGTGTGTGTCGAAGGGAGGTTGCCCAGTTGAAGAGCTTGTGGATCGAAGCAAGCTACACACATATTTGATTTGTTTTAAGATTTAGATAAATTTGATTTATATCTGAAATAGATAGATTTGATTTAGTACCAAAATAGGTATTTTGGGCTTTTATAGTTTTGGGCTTTGACTTAGGGAACAAGCTAACCTAAATCTATAAATAGAGGGAGTAACCCCTAATTTTGTAATTAAGTCAATTCATTGTAATCATAGAATTTCCACAGTTTGTGGGTAGAGAGAAAGTCTGCAGAAAAAAAATTATCTTCTTTCTTTTCTTTTCTCATAATTCATTATCACTGTATGGTGATATCAATCTTGTTCATCAAGATTGGTAGAAATTCATCATAGATATTTGGTGGATTTCCAACATTTGGTATCAAGAGCTCGGTTAATCGATTCAATGGAAGTATCGATCAAGAACGATTGAGGAAGAAGAAGAATTCACGATGGCGAGTTATGGGAATGCAAATTATCCAGCAACTCTACCAATTCTGAAAGTAGACAACTATGAGAATTGGTGCAAACAGATGAAAGTTTTATTCAGGTGGCAAGGTCTTTGGGATCTTGTAAAGGATGGATTGGAAGTGCTTGGAGAAAATGCTTCAGAAGAAGAAAAGAAGAAACACACAAAATATGAGAAGCTAAGTTATAAATCACTCTTTATAATTCATCAATGTCCGAGTCTAGAAAATTTTGAAAAAGTGAGTGATTTAGAATCTGCAAAAGAAGCTCCGGAGGTTCTTGAGAAGTCTTTTGGTGGTGCAGAAAAGGTGAAAGAAGTGAGGTTACAAACTCACAAGAGAACGTATGAATTACTTCAGATGGAAGATAGTGAGAGCATATCTGATTTCTTCACTAGGGTTACAAAACTAGTGAATCAAATCAAGGTATATGGAGAAACATTAACAACAAGAGCTATTGTTTTGAATATCTTGAGATCTTTGGCTCCTAAGTTTGACCACGTGGTGGTGGCTATAGAAGAGGGGAAAGACTTGTCGAAATTGACAAAGGAAGAGCTTCAAGGGACACTTGAATCTCATGAACAAAGAATGACTGAAAGAGCTGCAGGAAAGTCGAAGAGTGATGTGGCTTTGCAGGAACATTCAGCAAAAGAAACCAAAGGCAGAGGAAAGTGGTCCAACAGAGGTAGAGGCGGCTACAATAAATCGACTGGTAGAGGAAACCAGAACGAAGGAAACATGTCAAATCAGAGAAGACCATACCAAGGAAACCAAAGAGGTGGTGTTGCAAATAGAGGAAGAGGTGGTGGTTGAAAACCTGACCAGAGTCACATTCAATGTTACAATTGTCAGAAGTATGGTCACTATTCGAGTGATTTTCCAGAAAAGCGAAAGAATCAAGAAAGTGATGCAAAGTTTACAAAACATGAAGAAGAAGAGATGACGCTGATGGTCACAACAAGAGATGAAGATAGATTCAAGGATCAGTGGTACTTGGATTCAGGATGCTCATCACATATGTCTGGAAAAAAAGACTGATTTGTCAACATAAAGCCCTCAATGAAAAATATGGTAAAATTCGCAAATGACAATACCCTAGCAGCTGAAGGTATTGGTGATGTTATGATTATGATGAAAGATGGCAAGAGGTAAGTAAATTCCAATGTGTTTTACAAACCAGGCATGAAGAGAAATTTGCTCAGTATAGGGCAGTTGGTCGAAAAGAATTATAAAGTGTCGATTGAAGATAAGATGATGAGAGTCATCGACGCAAATGGAAGATTAATCTTGAAGGCTCCTATGTCTCAGAATAGAACCTTCAAGATCGAACTAAATGTGATGAAGCACAAGTTCCTTTCGACTGCAGCTAGTAGAGATGAATGGATATAGCATTATCGACTAGGCCATCTAAACTTCAGAGACATCAGATATTTGAAGAGAAGAAATATGGTTTCAGGATTTCCAGAAATCGACATTCCAAACGAGGTATGTGAGGAATGTGTGTAGGCGAAGTAGCACAAGAATAACTTCAGCAAGGATGCAAGAAGCAGGTCGAAGGTTATTCTTGAAGTCATATACTCTGATGTATGTGGACCAATCCAGGTGGATTTGATTTGAGGTAACAAATACTTTGTTACATTCATAGATGATTTCAGTCGAAAGCTGTGAACTTACCTGATCAAGAAGAAAAGTGAAGTGATCGAGGTATTTTCCAAGTTTAAGTCTATGGTCGAAAGACAAAGTGGTTGAAAACTCAAAGTTTTGAGAACTGATGGTGGTGTAGAGTATGTGTCAAAAGACTTCAACATGTTATGTGAAAAGGAATGGATTGTGCAAGAGGTGGTGCCACCCTATACTCCACAGCATAATGGAATTGCAGAAAGGAAGAACTAAACCATCATGAATATGGTGAGAAGTATGTTGAAAGGCAAGAATTTACCTAAAGAGTTTTGGGGTGAAGCTGTGTCGACTGCAACATACATTTTGAACAAATGTCCTACGAAGAAGCTAAAAGGAATTACTCTAGAAGAATGTTGGTCTGGTGTGAAGCCTAGCTTGAGTCATCTGAAGGTATTTGGATCTATTGCACATAGACACGTGCCAGATCAGTTGAGAAGAAGACTTGATGACAAGTCGAGTCAAATGATTCTAGTTGGATATCATTCGACAGAAGGTTACAAGTTGTTCGACCCAGTGAACAAGAAGATTGTGATCAACAGGGACGCGATCATAAATGAGCTTAAAGAATGGGACTGGACTGAAATTGTCAAGAAAGATTCAGTGGGAATCCTACTTGAAGAACCAGAAACTCAAGTCAAAAGAGAAGTTCGACAAGAGGAACCAGCAGTTATAGATCAACCAAGTACAAGCTGACCTCAAAGAACAAGATGCATGCCTGCAAGATTGCATGATTATGTGATTACATAAGATGGTGTGATAGATAATAAAGGTGAGTTGGTACATTATGCTTTCTATGCAGGTGTTGAACCTGTCAATGTAGCTAAAGCATTGAAGGATTCAAAGTGGGTGAAAGCAAGAACGAAGAAGTGAAGTCTATCGAAGACAACAACACTTCGTCACTTGTCGAATTGCCTCAAGGTAAGAAGGCAATTGATGTCAAGTGGGTATACAAAGTGAAAATGAATTCCAAAGGGGAAGCAACTCGACACAAAGCAAGGATTGTGGCGAAAGGATTTCTACAGAAAGAAGGAATAAACTTCGACGAAGTATTTACACCTGTTGCTAGGATCGAAACAATCAGGTTGGTTGTTGGTCTAGCAGAAATAAACAGATGGCACATATGTCAGATGGACGTGAAGTGTGCATTCCTGAATGGACCCTTAAAAGAAGAAGTTTATGTTAAACAACCAGTTGGGTTTATGAAACACGACGAAGAGAGAAAGGTGTGCAGGCTGCCTAAAGCCCTGTATGGATTGAAACAAGCTCCAAGAGCTTGGAATAAGAAAATTGATAGTTTTCTAAGGGAGAAGGAATTTGTGAAGTGCACAACTGAACATGGAGTATATGTAAGAAGAAGCAATAGTGAATTGCTTATACTATGTCTCTATGTCGATGATTTATTGATAACAAGTAGCTGCAAAAGTGAGATCGAAGACGTCAAAGGTGATCTCAGCAAGGAATTTGAAATGTCTGATATGGGTGAGATTTCATATTTCCTTGGCATCAAATTCTACAAGAGAAATAGAGGTTTGATGATGCATCCAAGAAGATATGCAGGAGAAATTCTCAAGAGATTTGAGATGGAAGAATGCAACTCAACTTCGACACCTACAGAACCAAGACTGCAACTGTCGAAAGATGCAGATGAAGATGATGTCGACCCAACCCAATACAGAAGACTTATAGGGTCATTGAGATACCTTTTTCATACAAGGCCTGACTTAGCATATAATGTAGGTATGGTGTAATATGGTGGGAGAATTGACTTAGGTGTTTTGCGTTTTATCGCAATTGTTGCGGGTAGCAAGAGTCGCCACTTACTTTTATTTTATCCAATAAAGGAAAGGGTGAAAAGAATAGGAAATACCTTTTGAGAATTTTTCTTGAGTTAGGGGGGTAGGTTATGAAAAGGGAAGGTGTTAGCACCCTTTTCATCCATAGATATCTACGGGCTCTTAGTTTCTAGCTCACTTTGAAATGCTTTGTTTGAAATGTGTTTGTGATAATTTTTGAAAGTATTTTTGAAAAGTGCCTTCGTTTAGGCGAACTTTGTAATGATTCTTGTCTCTATAATAATGCATACAAAGTGTTGACTTTTGAAAATATTTCATTTGAAAGTGTTGGTGTGTTTTAAAAGATATTTTGAAAATGGTTGTGAGCAAGCAACTACGAACGTTCAACCTACTCAAAAGGTCTTTGTTCATTTCCTCCTCCTTTAGATATTGCTATGTTACCATTGATTGATAAGAAGCCCTATCATTGGATGTTAAGAGACAGGCGCGGGTCGTCGTATAGTCATAGAAAGCCACATTGTAGGATACCTTAGCAATTTTTTTGTAAGGGTCTAAGATCATTTATAAAGGCCACATTTGAAGGGTCATCAAGAGACTATGATCTTGTTTTCGATTGTTTTTTGCTAAAGTATCCCACGTTTGCGTAACATGGCTATTTTTATCTTAGGCAACAAGTGAGGTTAGCTCTAGAGGTGCAAGTGTGCAAATGTTTTGATTTCATGAATTTGTATTGAATTAGGGTTATCTATTGTTTGATTTTAAGTCTTGCCATACAAACCCTAATTACTAGTAATAATGTGGAAAACGATAAATTGCAGAAATTAAATGTCCTACGCTATTACAATACTTGAGGGGATGAGGGATACAAATTTACAAATGGGGATGATAAGTAAAATAAACCCTAACTATTACAAGGCTTTGACAATTACATTATAATGTACAAAATAATAAAATGTGCAAAGAAATATAGAGAAAGGAAATTGGAAAGGAAATTGTTTTTGTTTGAATTTTGATGGAAAAAGTTTTATAACTAATTTTAAAGGAAAATTAATTTGATTGAAGAAAAACCTAGGTCTAAGTTAAATTAATTGTTTAGGAAAATGTTCTTTATATTTTGTTTAAAAAGAGTTTTATAGGGTAAGATCATCTCCTAGCAATGCAATATGTCCAATGGATCCTTAATTGTTCAAAATCACAACAAGATCTCAAAAATCAAGAATTCTAATGCCTGGGCTGACACGGTCCATGTCGTGTGACACGGGCACCCGTGTCAGAATCTTCCTTTTGCTCCTGCATGTTTTCAAGTTCCAGGTGAATTGACACGGGCCGTGTCGTGTGACACAGGCACCCGTGTCAGAATCTGCCTTTTTCTCCTGCACATTTTCAAGTTCCAGGTGAATTGACACGGGCCGTGTCGTGTTCTGTCTTGCCCTATTGATCATCTTCCTCCCTGACAAGGCCCGTGTCAGGTGAAACGGCCACCCATGTCCTGAATCATTTTTTGCAATTTTGTATACTTGCGCTTTCTCACCTTGATTTGTCCTGTTTTATTCTTTTGAAAACGAAAGCAAAATGATGTATGAACAAGGATATCATAGTTTTAGAAAACTTACCTCTTGAAATGAAAACTCAAAATGTGTATGGATGTTTCCAAGTGAAATGTGATGATTGATTGAACTTCCTTAGACCTCCCTGAAGTTGTTCCAATCCTTACTTTGTGCTGAAAGTGTTTGAATCTCTCCAACCGAGTCAACTTGCAAGATAATGTTTTTGAGTTTGGAAGGTGGTGATAATGATGTTTCAAAAGTTGTTCAAGTGTTTGGACCACTTCTATAAGATATATGTGAAGTATTTGGATGGTTTGATTGATAAAACTTACAAGTTTTGAGGGATTTGAAGATTTTGGTTTCAAAGCTCAAAGATGGAGGTTTTTGTGAACAATTTTGGTTTTTTTTAGTACAAGGGGTTTGGAGTGCTTGTTCCTTCTCTCCTCTTTTTTTCCTCCTCTTCCCTTTTCTCTGAAAACACTTCCTCTATTTATAAGGAAGAGGCTGAGGGCAAGGCTGATCATGTTGTCAAGTTAAAAAATTCTGGTTTGGTTGATATGAAACAACCAAGTTTGATAAATTTCCATAGTTTCAATGCTTCAAGTACAAGCATGTTCTGAAGTTATTGGATGCAGAGGGTTTTCTCTATGCTTTTGAGCTTGCTTGTGATCAGATATAACCATTACAAAGCTCAATGCATTGACATTTTGCAAAAGCATGCTTTTTGTAAATGGCAAAGGTGCCTTTATGCCATAAATGGCAAAATGGATTGGATAATGCCTTAACCACTTCGATCATAGCTCAAAAGTTTGTGTAAAAAATTAATTATGGTGATATTTTCAAGTTAGAAGTCCTGAAAAACAAGATTATGCAGCATATCATGTAGAATGGATTATGTGTCCTTCACCAAAATGACTTGTAATTCAAGAATGGATGCCCAACTTCACGCCTTTGAATCTCCTAGCCCAAGTATGATAAATTCATGCTCTTAGATGTTTTGGAAAGCTTGAAACATTTTCTACCACTTTCATGTCATGACTTCATGAGCTTGTATATTCCAATCTAAGAATTTTTTGGACATCAAACCTCTAATACAAAGTTGTAGAATTCATCAAGATCTATAACTTTCATGTTGAAAGTTTTCTTTGAATCATCTTGCATCTTGGTGAAAAATTATCATGAAGTAATGAAATTATCAAGGTTAAAGACACTTAGAAATTTTCTAAGTATTGAAAATCTTGACATTTGGTTGACTTTCTTGATTCTTTGAATATCCTGATGAGTTTTGATTTTTGAAATTCAATGTTGGCCAAAAAGTCAAAGTTTGACTTTTCGTGTATTAGTTGACTTTTCATCAGTCGATCAAAGATTCAACTATCAATCTTTTGATATTAAGAAATGATTAGAGTCATGAAATTATGTCAACATGTTTTATTTGAGTCTTTGAAATCATGTTTCAAACCAACAAGTCAGGTATTAGCTCAAAAGTCAAAAATCATCCATTCTAGTCAAAAACCCTAATTTTGACCATTTTGCCCTTTTGATGATTTGCACACTTTTCTTGAGGAATTGTGATCCGAACTTGATCAATTAATGAATATGACTTCAAATTGTTGATATTGGTCAAAAATCTTGAAGTTTGACTGTAAGTTGACCACATTTGACTTTTTACCCAATATAGCTGATTTTGGGTCATCTGATCAATTGACTGAGCAACTTTGGGATGCGAGACTTGAAACTTGATATAAGCATTCTTGAAGGTCCCTAATGATCCATGAAATCCAATTGAAGCATTATAAGTCCAATTGTCCTTGTGAAAACCCAAACCCTAATTTGAGACATTAGTGTTGAGGAGATAGCTTGACGTAGCCAATACTTATGCAAACTTGAGCTATTTGAAGATCTTGTGAGAAATGTCTTGAGAAAAGAGAGGGAAAATTTTGGGGTACAACAGTTTCCCCTGTTCAATCTTCTTAAACCTGAAGAGTTAGATTGGTGTGTCCGCCATTCATGACATGAAGGTGGAAGATGATTGAACACTAGAGTGCCCAGAAATTTGCATTTGTCGATGCGTTAGTTGATTGTGCCGGAAATGGCCTTAAAGATTCCATTTGGAGAAGTGATAAAGAATTTATCAGAGATGGTCTTATAGATGCCATCCAAATATGATGAAGAGTTGTTGGAGAGAGGCTTATAGATGCCATCCAGAGTGACCAGAAGAAGTCTTTCGTCTGTCTATCTTTAATTGGAAGAAATAAATCTAAACAGAAGAGGTCTTCGTCTGCCTGTCTTTAACTGGAAGAAATAAACCTAAGCAGAAGAGGTCGTTGTCTGCTTGTATTTAAATGAAGAAATAAATCTAACCAGAAGAGGTCGTTATCTGCCTGTCTTTAACTGGAAGAAATAAATCTAAACAGAAGAGGTCTTCGTCTTCCTGTCTTTAACTGGAAGAAATAAATCTAACCAGAAGAGGTCTTTGTATGCCTGTCTTTAACTGGAAGAAATAAATCTAACCAGAAGAGGTCACCGTTTTCATGTCTTTAACTGGAAGAAATAAATCTAAACAAAAGAGGTCTTCATCTGCCTGTCTTTAACTGGAAGAAATAAATCTAAATAAAAGAGGTATTCGTCTGCCCGTCTTTAACTGGAATAAATAAATCTAACTAGAAGAGGTCTTTGTTTTCCTGTCTTTAATATGGAAGAAATAAATCTAACCATAAGAGGTCTTTTTTTGCTTGTCTTTAATCTGGAAGAAATAAATCTAACTAGAAGAGGTTTTCGTTTGCCTGTCTTTAATCTGGAAGAAACAAATCTAACCAGAAGAGGTCTTTGTTTGCCTGTCTTTAATCTAGAAGAAATAAATCTAACCATAAGAGGTCTTCATTTGCCTATCTTTAATCTGGAAGAAATAAATCTAACCAGAAGAGGTCTTTGTTCGGTTGATTGATTTTTCCTGAAAGGAAGAGGGTTGATTGCATGCAGATGTATGCATGGTGTAATGATGCTCTCAAAATAAATGAGATTATGCTGTATGCATTTGTCATGTATGTTCTATGATGTATGAATGTTATTTAAATGTATCTTTGTTTAGGAAAATAAATCCTTGACAAATGCTAGGGAGTGTTGGGAAGAAAAATCCCGAATTACCGCTGGAGATGAAGAGTATGTGTATATTCGACTTTGTTTAGAGTGTTCTGCTGGGGATTCCTGTCAAATTGTTTTTGAGGAAATTCTGCGGGGAATGTCGATTTCTGCTTGAGGGATAGAGTTCAAGAACCTTGGTTGTCCATTACTCTACTGGGGAATTATAACTTGACTGGGGAGAGTAAAAGTTAACTGGTATCTGGTTGAATTCTAGGCTTTGTAGCAACTTTTTGGGGAAGGATGAAGTTAATTGTTATCTGGTCGGATTCCAGGCTTCGCAGCAACTTACTGAGGAGAATGAAGTTAACTATTATCTGGTCGGATTCCAGGCTTCGTAGTAACTTACTGGGGATAGTAACGACTCCACTGGGGGGCAAAAGGGTTTTGTCCGTTGATTTGTAATAGTATGAGAAAAGACTCGTGTTGGGGAATCTATAGTTTGTTGGGGGAAATAAACCCTATTGAGGAGAATATTTTGAAGATCTTATTGGGGAGAACTCCACAAGGTTTCTTTTTTTTCTTCAGTTAAGACCAACTCAGCTGGGGAGAAGGTTTTCAGGAGATTATACTTTGTGGAGATAATCTTATTGAAGTAACTTTATGGGGACATCCCATACATTTGTTAATAGTTAACCATGTTCATATGCATATGTTCATTAAATTTTAAACATTAGACATTTTTGCACTCAAAACAGAAAAGACAAAAAGGTTGCACTTCAAAGTATATATTTGTATTGATGTTTTACCTATAAACATGCATTTTTGTACAAGGAGACAGAAATCCTAGTAAGAGGAAATCATCGAAAGAGTGAAATAAATATAAAGTGAAAACAAAATAATAGCCATGTGGAAGTAATCTCATTGGGTTCCAACTCCGCCATTGCCCATATGTCTTCGAACATCATCCCTTGCCGTTGAAAAAGGTTGATTGAATTGATCTTATACAACTGAACTTGGACCTTGGTAATAAAGCCAACTATAGTGATTTCACGGGACATAGTCATACGCTTTGATACTTAACTTTTGCATGGACCGCTCTTTCGATTTTTCAGCCCACTAGGATACCCTTTTTTTCCCAAGCTGCCCTTTCGAGTTTTCGACTTTCCAGGTGTACAATATTTTATATATATCCCTAACTTTTTCCCGAATCTTTTTGATTCAGCGGGATGCCCTTATTTTTCATAGGCATGTCAACTTAGCGGGTCATTTTTATGTGTAGTATTTTTTAACTATGTCCGCATTTACCAGATGCGGAAAATCTTCACCGTTCATAGTAGTTAGCATCATGGCACCGCCAGAGAATACTTTCTTAAAAACAAATGGCCCTTCGTAAGTGGGAATCCATTTGCCCCTGGGATCTCCTTGAGGAAGAATGACGCGCTTTATTACCAAATCGCCAGCCTAATACACTCGTGGTTTGATCTCCTTGTTGAAAACCTTGATCATGCGCTTTTGATACATTTGACCATGATAAATAGAAACCAGTCTCTTCTCGTCAATTAAGTTCAACTAATCCAACCTAGTCTGAATCCATTCATCTTCGCCTAAGTCTGCTTCTTTCATAATCCTTAAGGAAGGAATCTGAGCTTCCACATGTAGGACAACTTCCATGCCATAGACTAAAGAGAAAGGAGTTTCTCCAGTTGGTGTTCAAGCCAAAGTACGGTAACCATGAAGAGCAAACGGTAACATCTCGTGCTAGTCTTTATAGATGACTACCGTATTTTACACAATCTTCTGTATGTTTTTATTGGCAACTTCCATTGCGCCATTCATCTTAGGTCTGTATGGAGAAGAGTTGTGATGCTTGATTTTGAACTGCGTACAAAGTTCAGTAATCATAGGATTGTTGAGATTGGTTCCGTTATCAGTGATGATCCTTTCAGGGTTGCCGTATCGGCAGATGAGGTTATGCTTGATAAACCGGGCTATAATATTCTTAGTGACTGAGGCAAATGAAGCAGCTTCGACCCATTTGGTGAAGTAGTCGATGGCAACAAGGATGGAACGATGTCCATTAGAGGAAATGGGCTTGATCTCCCCAATCACGTCAATGCCCCACATTGCAAATGGCCACAGAGCAGTCATAACATTCAAAGGAATTGGAGGTACATGAACCTTGTCGGCATAGATTTGACACTTATGGCAAGTCCTCAACTGATGGTGACAATCAGTTTCCATAGTCAACCAATAGTAACCAGCTCTCAATTCTTGGCCATTGTGTTCCCGCTAGAATGAGTTCCAAAGACACCATCATGCATGTCTTCCATGATTTTCTCTGCCTCCTTCTTGTCCATACAATGAAGCAGAGTAGAATCATGGTTGCGCTTGTACAGGATCCCATTGCTTAGGAAGAATTTGGATGAGAACCTTTGTAGGAATTTCTTGTCGTTGATTAAGGCTCCCTCAAGATACTCTTGTGCTTCGAGGTACCTCCTTACTTCATGATACAAAAGCCTTCTCCTCATTAGTGTCAATATCATAACGATGCTCAGGTGTTAGCTGGGAATTTAGATTTACAAGTTTTGAATAATTGACATTATGATCAAAGTAAGAGTCGTTCGAGAGAAAGTGTGAGAAGGCTTTTATGGAGTCTTCGATTGATGAAGAGCTAGTAAAGAGTTTTACTATGTTGAACCGTTATCGAAGGTTTCGTTTTCGAACTATTGAAATATAAGTTATTCGAAGCATTACGAGGAATGACATTTCAACCGTCATGTTGTTTGAATTGGCGCTTCGAAAAGAAGAAGATTTTGAATTCAAAAGCTTTGATCTTATCCAAAGAAACACGTGGAAGTCTAATAGTTCGTGAGACATGCAATCTTCAAACGTGGCATGATTTCATGGAAGGACCATTAGGGTCGAATCAGTATAATTAGAAGTCTTAGATGTCTGAAAAAATAGGTGTTCGAATTGTATAGAAAATCATATTATACTCAAAGTACCGGAGCGAGAGAAAAGAGTTTGTTGATAATGTTTGTGTAAGAACACCATCAGTTTATTTAGAATTAATTTCTTAGTACAAAGTTGTTGTACCCCAAAATTTTCCCTCTCATTTTACTCAAGACATGTCCATTGAGATCCCCAACTTTCCCTAGGATGACTAAGAATTGACCAGACAAATTCTCCTCATAAGGCAATAAACCTCTAACTAGGGTTTCAGTTTTCGTCAAGATGTGTGAGCTCCAAGGGTCTCAAATGTTTTCCATGGCCCTAATATGTCCTCAAGATTATCCATGCCAAATTTCATGCCCTACACAACAAGTTTGCTCAGTCAACTGCTTAAATGCTTGAAAATCAACCGTACTAGGTCAAAAGTCAACTGTGGCCTATATACAGTCAAACTTCAAGATTTTTTTGTTAATATCAACATTTTGAAGTGATATACATCATTTGATCAAGGGTTGATCATGATTCCTCAAGAAATGCTCCTAACTCATCAAAAGTCAAAAATGGCAAATTAGGGTTTCTATAGGAAAAGTCAACCAAACTTTGACCAGGCATAAATTTCTCATACTTTATCATAAATTTTTCCACCAAAGCTCATTTTGAATAGAATCCAATTCCCTACAACTTCTCTTCAGTCCTCAAGATCAAGAAATGCCCCAGTTAAATAATATAAGCTCAAACATTATAGGTCCTTTAAAAAAGTCAACAAAAATACCTTTTGGGTCAAAGCTCCTTACATGAACATGGAAGATCCAATTGAAATTAAACCAAAAGTGTTGTTTAGAGGACATCCTAAGCTCTATAAAAAGTCCAAGAATACCCTCTTAGGGTTAAAAACGAGAGAGATATGCATTGCTAAAGTTGACCAATTTTTGGAAAAGTGCATGAAGCCAATATTGACCAAACTTGAAAATTTTCCAAATGGATCCATCTTTTCATGTTTGAAACTTATTCCTAGCATGGTCCACGACCTCTAGGAATACCTATGCATTATTATATTATTTATGCTATTTATTTTAATATTTTATTCATTAAAATGCAAAATTAAATAAATAAATAATAGAAATAATGTAGGATTTGATTTGGAATCTTTTTCTCATCAAATAATGGACAAAATGTGCTGGCATATCAAGGACATCTCGTGGAGAAAGGAGAAGATTGGATTTGTTCCAAAAAAGCAAAAAAATCACATGATTAAAAGAAGATATTTTCTCATGAAAGTTTGGATTTTTCTTCCACTTTTGTTGACCCAGTATGATGTACTACATATACACAATCATTCAGAAGCACACACATACACGCAACCAGAGCCTTTACACTAGGGTTTCAAATATAAAAAATTCTCCATAAACTTGCATCCTTGTATTCACATTTGCAGCCAGCTTCAAAGCATTCTAACCATTCCTTGGTGTTTCTGAGGTAAGTTAGGTAAGTATGGATCATCATCCATAGCCCTAACACGCTGAAACTCATTGTACATAACTCATATTTTTCATAATTTTTCTGTCTATCATATTTTAAATTATAGCATGTTTAAATTTGTTCTAACCCCATTAACATGATCACATGATGATAAGGAACAGATCTGGGCAATTGTTGATGAGCTTTGATGGCTAAATAACCATCTACCATGGCTAGGGCATAATGAACTGTAAGCTTCGTATCTCCCTGTACAAGGACTTTCAGACCAAACCAACCCCATATTTGGATTCTTGGGAAAATTTCAAGGGGAGTAGGGTCCTTTTTGCTGGTTTGGATGTTTTTCTGGTCGGAGAAGACGACCGGAGTGCAGCTCCAGCGTTGTTGACCTCTCTGACCCAGACTAAGACCCTGCGTGGCAATATGACCTAATTTGATTGGTCCACTGGAATTGCTGATGTGCGTTTTTTGACGACTGGGATTTGATTATTGTTTTATATATAATATTGTTAAGTCATTATAATTATGAATGAATTGGCAGCGCAGGTGGTAAAGGCATAGGGTGTGTGAGAGGAAGGATCTGGGTTCGACCCCATAATCCTATATTTTGTAATTGCAAGCTTCTCAAGTCATATTTAAATCATGTGTTTTGATGAAGACAACATGGACATCAAGTTTCAAAGGATGTGCAAAAAGCTTATCAACATCAAATAAAAAGTCTTGAAGATTATTGAAGATTATTGAAGAATTATTGAAGAAATCATCAAATGTAAAAATGGTATAAATAATTCTTTAAATCTTGAATTTAGATGTTCACAATATGCATTCATCAACATATACATATTCCATAACTTTAACATCAAGAAAAACTTTGTTTGAAATATCTTTCAAAATGTATTTTTGAAAATAAACCTTTAGGAACCGGTTCCTCCCTAACAGGGAACCGGGTTCCAGCTTTTCTCAAAAAACATGTCCCTGGTTTTTGTACCAGGAACCGGGTTGTACCAATAGGGGAACCGGTTCCTGCGTGAAAAATTTGAATTCCAACTTATAACGTTCACTAAGAACCGGGTTCTGTCAGTGTCGGAACCGGTTCCTAGCGAACCAATGTAGCTTTTACTTTGTTTTTTGAACATTTTTCAAGTGGTATCTTTTCATGAATGCATTGCATCTTTTCATATGAATTGGCATGAATGAAGAGGTTCTTACAACTTTATAAAATGCAAATTTTTCAGATTTTAAAAACAAGAACACGATAACATTTTCATATATGTTCAATGTTCAATACTTCAATTTTCAAATTAACAAATATACTTCTTCATTAAAAATTTTCTCATTTAATCACATTTGAATTTAAACTTTCATGTGTTCATAATTTTGTGAAACTTGCCATATACTCTTTCATTATCATTTCAAGTTTCATACATACATTGTGAACATTTATATACATTGTTGAGAATTGTTTTTATCTTGAAGAAGAAGATCAATTGAAGATTGATTAAGCTCTCCATATACTTCAAACTAAATCATTGTTTACTTAAAGATTTTCCCTTACTATCCAGGATTGTTGGAAGTAAGTGTTGTGATTTGAAGAGGATTGTTCTTCATTCACATTAGTGTTTGTTTGATCTTAAAGGTGTTAAGAACCTTTGATCACCCTATAGGTTAGATAGTAAGCATAGGGTGTACAATCATTCTAACTATAGTGAAATCTCTTTCGTGTTGGAAAGGGGACTGGAGTACTCTCGGATTGTGAGGGGAACCAGGATATATCACCGTGTTCTTTACTTTTCCGCATTTATCGCTTTCATCACCATAATCGAGAAAAGATAAAGATATAATCAAAACCTTCAAATACTTAACCAAAAATTACTACCAAGCATTCTCATAAAACCGAATAAATTTTATAAGACCTAATTCACCCCCCTCTTAGGCACTCTGAGACTTACAATTGGCATCAGAGCAAGTTATAGGTAACTTGTTCCTAAAGATCCAGAATGGCTTCCGCAAATCATCAACCAGTCTTCAGAGATGGTGGTAGTAACAACAAGCCTCCTCTATTCTGTGGTGAATATTTTGACTTCTGGAAAATACACATGAAGGCGCATTTAGAAGCACAAGGAGAGGAAGTATGGGATGCTGTTGAAAATGGTCCATTTATCCCAATATCAGTAATCAATGGCATTGGTTCTGTAAAACTCAAAACTGCATGGGACGACAATGATAAAAAGAAAGTTCTCTATGACAAAAAGGCAATAAACCTTCTTCAAGGTGCACTCAGTATGGACGAATTTTTCCGTGTCTCGAACTGCAAGACAGCAAAAGAAATATGGGATACCCTGGTTCAAACTCATGAAGGAACGGCTGAAGTAAAAAGATCAAGGCTAAATACCTTGAGTCAAGAATATGAACTATTTTGAATGCAGCCCAGAGAATCCATTCTTGACTTACAAAAGAGATTTGTGCATTTGACAAATCACTTAAATGCTCTTGGTAAAACTTTGACAAATGATGAACTCAACTTGAAAATCCTTAGATCATTGACTAGGGAATGACAACCAAAGGTAACGGCAATCTCGGAAAAGAAGAGTCTCTCTGCAATGACTTCCGCTACATTATTTGGAAAACTTCAAGAATATGAAACGGAACTCGGTAGACTTGAAAAACATGAAAATTTAGAGAAGAAATCCAAAGGCATTGCCTTGAAAGTTGATTCAAAGGAAAGTCAAGATAAAGATGCATCGGAGGAAGATGAAAACTTCTTGCTTCTTGTAAAAAGGTTAGGAAAATATTTTGGTCATAAAAATAATCTTCATAATGCTAACTTTGTCAAGAGGAAGAAATTTTATAATCATAAAGATAAAGAAGCCTCCACATCAACACAAGATGTCACATGTTATGAATGTGGAAATCAAGGTCACATAAAGCCGGATTGTCCAAAACTCTCCAAGAAAATTGGATTCAAAGGCAAAAAGGAGTTCAAGAACAAAAAGGCTTATGTTGCATGGGAATATAATGAGATAAGTTCTTCATCCGATTCGGAAAGCGAGGAATGTGCAAATCTAGCATTAATGGCTTCACATCACTCCGACAATGAAGAAGAGGTTAGTAATGAATTTAATCTTTTTGATGATGATGTTCAAGATGCTATTGATGAACTCTTGAAAGAATGCAAAAGTTTATACAAAAAGGTGTCAAATCAAGAAAAAGAACTTCTAAGTTGCTTAGAAAAAATTGACACCATGACTAAAGATTTTGATCTTCAAAAACAGAATTTTATTAAAGAAAAAGAAAACTTTGCATGCTCCAAGTGTGAATCAAATGTCTTTCAAATTGTTCAATTAAAAAGAGTCATTGAACGATATGAAAAAGGACAAATAGGATTGGAAGGACTACTAAGCCAACAACGTTATCCAAATGATAAAAGGGGTCTTGGTTATGTGAATTCTAAGAAACCAAGTAACAATCCCACTGTTTTTGTAAAGGCTAGTAATAGTTCCAATCCCAAGAAAGTAGAAAAGAAGCAAGTTGTTCATAATCATCAAAAGAAAAAGGCTAATGTATCGAAAAAGAAAACATTTCCTAAGAAGAAATCTTATCCTTCTAGATATAGAAGTAACTTTGAACCTACTTGTTTTTATTGTGGTATTAAAGGCCATACACCTAATGCTTGCTATGTTAGAAACTTTAGTATAGCAAGTGGGCATTATGTGTGGGTGAAAAAGGGAACTAACTACGAAGGACCCAAGGCAACTTGGGTACCTAACAAAGAATAATTTGTTTGTGTAGGTATGCTTGAAATCCACATCAAATGTTTGGTATCTTGATAGTGGATGTTCAAAGCATATGACAGGAGATGTACACTGTGATACGGTGGGAGAACTGACTATGGTTTTGCGTTTGTTTTCGCAAATGTTTTGGTTGAGCAAGAGTCGCCACCGACTTTTTATTTTATCCTAAAGGAAAGGTTAAAAAAGCACAGCAAAAACCTTTTGAGATATTTCGTGGGTTCGGGGGGTAGATTATGAAAAGGGAAGGTATTAGCACCCTTTTCATCCATGGTTATCCATGGGCTCTTAGTTACTTGATTTTTTAGATCACTTGCCTTGATTTTCGATTGCTTTGAAATTGTGGTGTGTGTGTGTGTTTTGAAAATGTTTTTGAAGAGATGCCTTGTCTTAGGCAACCAATGTATTCGACTCGTGTTTGAGTGTTTTACAAAAGTGTGTATCTTTTCGAAAAGATATTTCAAATGTTTTTGAGAGTTTGTTTTGAAAGTGTGTATGAAGTGTGGTTTTTGAAAAGAAGGCAAGTGTTTTTGCAAGTTGATCTCAAGTAACTAAGAGTTTTGTCTACCCCTATTGTACTCAAAGGTTTTCTCTATGTTTTCAACCCTTTTTAACAATTTTGTTCCACCATTGAATTTGGTGGACAATCTTGCGTTTAGGAAGTTTAACGGGACGGGCGCGGGTCATCGTATGGACCATGAATGCAATGATGCCAAGTGTCTTTGGCAATTTGCTTTGAAGGGACTATGATCATTCCATTTAGGCAACTTTCGAAAGCGTCATCGAGGGACTTATGATCATTTGAATTTGTTTTGCCAAAGATACTCGACGTGCAAGCATGGCCCATTTTGGAAGGCAACATGTGGGATTACCCTAGAGGGTGCAAGTGTGATTGTGTATTGATTTCATGTATTTGTCTTGTATTAGGTTATCTAGCGTTTGATTTTATGTACATGCAAACCCTAGGTCTAACCATGGTATAATTGAAAGCGGTAAATTGCAAGAATTTGAAGTCTACGCTATTACAAATAGTATCAGGGAGTGGGGTTACAAATTCACAAATGGGGATGAGACTTTAGGAATGTAGTGTCCAATAATTTACAACCAAATCGAATTGCGATAAAATGTAAATAATGTATGGCAAGGTATAAGAATAGTAATTGTATGTGTATCAAGTGTATAATGTGAAATGTATTGTGAATGTGTAAGTGTATATGTTCATGTATGTAATTTATTTACAGGTGCGAAAATGTGAATTTAATGTATTATTAAGGTATTGTTTTAACTTAAATGAAAAGAATTAAATGTTTATTTAATTAGTCTTTGTAATCTTGTATTTTTCCTTAATATGTACAAAAAAGAATGTTTTAATTAAATGTTTTAAATTCTAATTAAATTATGTATATTAAAAATGTATTTTATTGATTATGTACAAATATTTCTAAGAAAAGAAAATGTATTTACTTAGTGAAAATTTATGTATAAATTAAAATAAGTTTAATAATAAAAGAAAAGTGTTTTAAATAATGTACTTTTATGTATTAAGGTATTAATATATTATTGTCATGTTTTGTATTTTGTTTAATTATGTTAGTATTTTTTATACACAAAGGAAAATTAAAATAAGAATCTATTAATCTAATTAACCCTAAAGTTCATGTAAAGAAAATTTTGTATAAAAAAGGAATTAAAGTAATTTTATTTACAAAATTTAAGTTAGTTAAAAATTGTAGAAAAAGAGATAAGTAAAAAAAATAGTTTAAGAGTTAAATGGGTTTAAAGATATTTAAGGCCCATATGCAATTTAGAGGAAATGAATAGAACAGGGGGTGTGAACTGGAAACTCGTTGGGCTTCAGTGAGAAAGGGCAAGGCCCACTGATCTCATAACTTGTTTATGGTTAACTGAAGTTTGTTTCATTCTTGGACGTTAGGGTTTATGCATTTGGGAGCGGCGCCGCTTGTGGTTACTTCGTCTTCTCCGTCTTCTCTTTGCCATGGAAAGGTCACTGAGACGCGATTCCCCGCCTAGAGCCAACAGCGCCATCCCCTAATCTCTCTTTCCTCCATAGTTCGAGCCCAATGATCTCACGAAGCAAGGTTTGATTTTGATGTTTTACACCTTTTTTACGATTTGCATGCTTATTTCGTTTTGAACTTTGACCTTAAACTTTGTTATTATTGTCATGGAGGTTGTGGAAGGATAGAGAAACGAAAGCGTTACCTTTTGGAGACGGAGGAAGAGGTTGGGGTCGGAGGCGTTCCGGAGGCTAAGGCGAGGGGAAGAGACGTGTGATGCTGGGCTTTGGCTGGACTCCTGGTATTTTGTGTCTTACTTTTTGTTGCCTTGATGATGATGATGAAACGAAACACTTTTATATCTTTCTCTTCTTCTCCCTGTTGCCTCGTTGCTTGCTTAGTATGCTTGAATGTTTGCCTGTGATGTTAATTTTCTGAGGCTTTTGTGTTGCCTATTGTTCACTTCTTTCTCTCTCGCTTCTGTTGCCTTTTTTGTGTATATTGGCCTATGATGAAGTTTTTCTGAGGCCCTTCATGTTGCCTCTTCTGTATATCTGTAAATGCTTGGTTTATTTTCCTATGATGAGGGTTTCTCTGAGGCTTTGTGTGGGTTTGGAAATTGGTTTTATGGTTTGGTGAGGTTTCTGCTTAGGTTGATGTTGTTATGAGTTTTCTTGACTGGTATAAGGCTTGATGAGGCTTGCTTCAAGCTTGGTGTTTATCAGGTTTGAAGGGTTTACAGGTCGTGGCTTTTGAAATGTTGGTTTTGGCCTTGAGGCTTGCAAGGTTTACAGGTTGTGGCCTTGTGTGAGTTTATGCATCAGCAGGTTAACGGCTTTGGGAATTTTGTTTGTTTTCTGGTACAAGGTTTTTGGGTTGGTCTGTTTGATGTTTAGGCTTTATGTTACTTTGATATGGCTTTACAGGTTGTCCAGTTTTGAACTTTGGTTGACAGGTTGTGAGGCTGGTTGGTTCTGGCTTCAGTTAGTGCAGGTTTCTTGATCTTAAGGCCTTTGGCAAGTTTTTGTTTAGGCTGGAGGTTTTCTGGTATGTTTTAGGCTTTAGTTGATAGTGGTCTTGTAAACTGGCTTTTGGTTTGATATGATTGTGGTTATATTGGTTATGCTGGGTGTTGTACCCCAAAATTTACCCTCCCATATTCTTCAAGAAATTGCCAAGTCAAGCTTCAAAATCTCCCCAAGGGTTGCACAATTCAAGGGCCTCCTAACAGTCAAAATTAGGGTTTTGGTTCTGGCAAAGAAAATGAAGTTTCTAAGGGTCCAATCAAGTCCCACATGCCTATAAATATGGTCAAGTATCCTCATATCAAGTTTCAAGACATACAGCACAAAATTGCACAGTCAAAACCCTAATTGCACTACAGTCAACTGTAGGGGCAAAATGGTCATTTGACAGTCAAAATTCCAAATTTTTGGTCAACATATCATTTTGAAGCCACAAACATCATTTGATCAATGCTTGATCATGATTCTCAAAGCTTGGCTCAAAAATCATCAAGATGCAAAAGTTTCCTTATTTGGACAGCTGAAAAAGTCAACTGTAACTTGACCAGGGCATAACTTCCACATGGATTATCAGAAAAATTCCATCCAAAGCTCATTTTGAATAGAAAGACATTTCCTACAACTCCTCTTCATATTTCAAGTCCAAGAAATACTCTCACAAAAAGTTATCAATTTCAACATTATAGGTCATTTTCAAAAGTTAACAAAAAGGGACTTTAAGTCAAAGGCCATAATTTGAGATTGGTAAATCAAAATGACATGGGACTAAAGACATTGGTTAGAGGACTCAAAGACCTTTCCAAAATGTCCAAGAACATGAGCAAAGCTTAAAAATTGAGCAAGTTATGCCTTGTGGACGTTGGGAAATTTTTGGATATTTTGAAAAGTCAACATTGCTTCAAATGACCTAAAATTGCTAATGAGCCTCTTTTTCTTCCACAATTCATCACCCAAGGCATGTGCACGACCATTTGGCCCAAAGGGAAGTTTTTATCATTTTTTATTTATTTATTTGGATTTTTTATTATTAATAATTCATTTAATTAAATAAAATACATGAAAAATACTAAACCTAATGTTTTGAATCTTTTTGTGCATATAATATCTCCAAGATTTCGTGCAAGTCAGATTAGGAAAGAGTTGAAGATAATTGGACATGATTTGGTAGCAAACATGCATGAAAAGATTGGAAAATTATGGCCATGAAAATCAAAGATCTATTCCATAATTGCAAAGGTTTTTGGACCTCTTTTCCAACCCTAATCATCCACAGACGTATACATATGCAAACCCTATTCCAAGAAAGCTCCCGGCTGCGCAAAAAAGGCCAAGAACAAACTTGAATTTTCTAAAAAAAACTCAAGACTGAAAACCAATTTCTAAGGTGATTCAAGCCACAATACTGATTCCATTGGCTTGCTGAGAGTTCAAGGAACACATACAGATCAAAATCATCGCCCCTAACACAAGGAATAGGTAGCACGACCATGGTCGGTTCAAGCTTTTTTCAGTTTTCTTGAAACATCATTCATGCATTATTTGTGAATTCTAATATTGGATTTGTGCTCATTATGTCATTCTGATGCTAACTGTGTAACTTAATTGTATTTGTATCACCCATACGCGATTTCACCATTGTTGGATATTAGGGTTTCCCAAGCTGTGAATTGGGGTTTTCCATTTAAGGAAAAATTAGCACTCGAGACCTGGACCATTGAAACGAGCAGGCTTGGACGATTTGGAAACGACCCTCGCGCTCAATTTATGAGCTGCCCTGAGCTATTCGTTATTTTTGCAAAAGTGACTTTCTGGAACGGTTCAAAACCGTTGCCAGTTCTTTTTGTGTTTCAGGAAAAAACAAGCCAAGGAAGAAGAAGGGTGCGTGGCCATCAGTAATTGGTTGGTTCAAAATTTCGCGCTAAAAAGTCATTAACGCTTGGTTTTATTTTATAATGATTGATGGTTATTTAATATACAAAACGCGTTGAGTGGAGCAGTTGGCAAAGTGCCTTAGTGGTAATCCCTGGGACCTGGGTTCGAATCCCAGGTCCCCCATCCCTTCAATATTGTTTTTCCATTAATATTTCTATGCAGCATCTCTCTTAAGGAACACCATACACTCAACATCCAGGCCCTCCACGTGCTGGCTGAGGTCAATCCAAGGGACACAACTTGCAGCGTATCATGGGCCTTAGTCAACCAGGTGCATGGGAATGTGAAAAAGTCAAATAAGGCCTTGAGAACTTTGGGCCAGCCATGCTAACAAGCCCTCCAATTTGGGGACAGAACCCCCCCTAGGTTTGCAATCTTCAATATTTTTTTTTATTCTTTTTATTTCAATTATTATTCTTTTCAATTAATTCTTTTAATTTAATTTTTTCATAAAAAACATAAAAGCAATCTAAAAATCAGAAAGGACAAAATTAAAATATATTTATTTAATTAATATTTTTTGTAAATAAAATTCATTAATTAACTTAGTTTTTAATTTAGGACTTAATCTTAATATTTTTTTTCAATAAAAACCTAAAATTTGTAGGATTAAGGTTTAATTAATTTTTTATCCTTTTTTCTTTTCTTTCACAATAATTAATTATTAAAATATTATTTACTTTTATAAATCAAGATTTGCATGTAAATAATTAGGTTAATATTAGGTTAAAATTTAACACTTTCTTAATAAACTAAAACAATTAGAATTAGGGTTAATCTTTTAATTTCATTTAATTCTTTTTTCATTAAAATCTTAAAATACAAAAATACCAAAAAATAATTTCCTTTTCATTTTAATTTTAATTAATCTAATAAGTTAATTTAATTTCATTAAAAAGGGTCCAACGCCCTCGTTTCTAATTTTACTTTAATTCGCGTATTTATTTCTTTTTCTTTCAATGTTTATGTATCTCTCCCAAAGCCGTGTAATATATTTTCTCGCACTTGTACTTTACTTCTTTATTTATTTTCTGTCAAAATCGGGTCCTGGAAATTTTGGCGATGTGGACCCGCGCCTTTTGTAATAGTTTAGAACTTTACCTTTCTCGCAATATTTTAACTGTTAAATAAATGCATGCAAGAATGAATGGCCTTAAATAAAAACAAACGTTTAGATCACCAATGGCACGACAAGATAAAATATCTGAAAAACGACACACAAATCACACACCACCCCTAGGGTACGCCTCACTGTTGCCTTGTCTCTCGAAAGGTGATCGTCGAGTAGAGGATGTCTTAGTAAGTCCTCATGATCCGGGAACCTGGCATGAGGGTAGCTTCTAAGGTGTCTTCCTATTGCTCTGGTGATCACCATGTCCCGAACCTCGAATTGACCCGAACACCTCCAACGGTGGTGCTACCTACCTCTCAATGGTGGGATGGCACTACTTTAAAGGATATTTACACAGACGAATTCCTTAGGGTAGGTAGACAACTCTAGATACTTGCTCTAAATTTCAAAACAAATCAAAAATACTTTTCACACCGACACCTTTTCAAAAAGCTTTCGAAAGCAACTTTTCAAACACTCTTGAGGACTGATACAAGAGTCGAACTGAAATTTTCAAAGAAACTTTTTTTAAAACCCACAATTGAAAAGCAAACAAAACATTTTTGAAAACACAATGAGCAAGTATCTAAGAGCCCATGGATAACCATGGATAGAAAGGGTGCTAACACCTTCCCTTTCTATAATCTACCTCCCGAACCGAGAGCAATCTCTTTAAGGAATTTTTCTGTGCTTTTGTCCTTTCCATTTGGAGAAAATAAAAGACGGTGGCGACTCTTGCTTCCGCGACATTTCGCGAACCAACGTTAAACATTCAGTTCCAGATCCACCGATCACAGAACTGGCGACTCTGCTGGGGACTCTTATAAAGTGAGGTGTACCTTAGGACTAAGATCACTGTGTTTTCAATTGCTTTCTTTGCTTGCTTTAAATTGTGGGACTGTCTTGGGAGTTCTATAGATCCTAACCCGGATCTGGGGATACCTTCTTAGAAAGTAGCAACAAGGCTGTGAGGGAACTGTGCGGGGTATACCGACATGGTTGAAACAGTCTGCTACGTTGATGTGGCACTTTGGTGTGTACCGGTAACCCTTGAGTTCAATCAAGGAGAGTACGGGGCCTCCGCGTGGTGTCGTGAAGCATCAACAGACCTTAGGAACCTTAATTAAACCATCTTGGCCTCTTTAGGGTAGTGAGATAACTGACTTTGGTGCAGTCCGAGGTTGGTTGATACTCGATACTACACTCAATTGAGGGTTACTTTCCTGGAATATTTCGGTCGCCAGTTCAGTGGCTAAATCGAAACGATGAATAATGAAAGCAATCCCGTGACATTGGGACCCTTAGAACCCGGTTACTTCTGATAGGACAGGTTTTGAGCCCACCAACTTCAAGAGGGTAGTACCCTAAACTTCATGCTGGCCTAAACTCTAAGGGCTCTTTTGTGTGACTTGCGTGCCTTCTAACTTGGATTACTTGCATGCTTGTTATCTGACATCTGAATTTCTTGCAGGTTTTGTTTATAGTCCTTAACTAGGACTCATAACAGGGTTTACTGAATTTCCTGCAGGTTTTGTTCATAGTCCTTAACTAGGACTCATAACAGGGTTTACTAAATTCCTTGCAGGTTTTGTTTATGTCCTTAATTCGGACTCATAACAGGGTTACTCACATTACCCCACGCATACCATAACATCATACCATTGCATACATCCTAACCCATTTCAAGGATCTCAAGGGCTTGTGATGCAGGTCGTGATGAATCAAACATCTAGCAAGGGGCAAAGAGGATTTATTTTCCTCTAGCCAAAGAGATCAGGGGCTATGACCCACTCGATATGGTGAGCCTTTGACCCTTTGAAGAAGGACTCTCCATAATATGCAGTTCCTTCAATCAAGCTACAAATCCAAATGCTAACAAATTTTCTTGTTTATCCCGCGAGGTCCTTGAAAACATTACATGCATGTCATACACATCATTGCATAACAGGTATCCTTGTTGCAGGTCACTTACCCGTCTTTGCTGTTTATTTCAGGAATGGCTTCCCAACAAGATAACCAGGACCTTCTGGCTCAAGAGACTCAACTCGGGGAAATCCTCCTGAATTTATCCAAGGGGCAGGAGGAGTTGAGGACTCTTCTCACGGGGACTTTAGTCAGGAACAAGGTTGAGGACGACAAAGACGAACGGCTGAAACGTCTACAAGCTGAGGTAGACACATTGAAAACCCAGATGCTGGGGAAAAGGGCCCTCATCCAAAGTTTAGCTCAGGAGCAAGGAGAGCTGAGGGCCATGATCAGTCAGCTTCATCAAGACATGAAGCAACCAGCCCAAGTCAGGGACCCGATCATTAATCAACTTCTAAGAAGTCAAAGGTTTGGGCCTCTCCAAGCTGCTACTACTTCACAGGTCCAACAACGACCTCGCCCATAACAACAGACTGATCAGAGCAAACCAGACAAGCCTAAAAGGCAGTTCACCCAGCTCAACGTGTCACCGTCTCAAGCTTTACAACAATTGTTGAGGTTGAATCTGGTGACGTTAAGGGACCCTCCTAAGAATCTCAACACAGCCTCCCCAAAATACAAGTCTAAGGAAAGATGTGCATACCACTCTGGCAGTCCAGGCCATGACACCGACGACTGTTGGGCTCTGAAGAATAGGATCCAAGACCTGATCGAGGAAAGAGCGGTGGATTTCACCCAGATGGGCCAAGCTGAATGCTCCTGCCATCCCTATCGGATGCACCAGTTGAAGTAACAAGCCCTGAGATGAAGAGACTTTTGTTCATTAGGATTTTCAAGTTGTAATTGTCTTTTGTTCGAACATTTGCTCATATTAAACGTTGTTATTTCATTAATGCATCGCATATGTCTGTTTTGAAGCCATATATTCGTATTCACTATATGCAAATTATTTTCATATTTTTTCTGATGATCAACGCTCGATTAATAATTCTAAGCCTCTTGAGGGAGGATGACGAAAATGATACCACGATCTTTACAGTGTGCTTTTGAACAGACCCCGCTGATGAGGTACAAGCATTGTTTCAATCCCTAAACACTGGAGTTATAAGGATGATAATCCCTCGTCAACCCCTCTGAGCCAAAGAAGTAGGAGTTTTTCTTTTCGAAATTTAAAACCCTTAATCATAACCTAGGGCAGGGTAGTCTCTCAGTTGATCCAGGTGCATGACAAATGGCACCAAGGAGGTCCTTACAAAACAAAGAAAGACAGTGATGGTTCTGAATAATCAATAAAGAAAGGCAGTCATTATATCTCAAAAATGAAGACCCAATAAGTCAAAACCTATGAAGGAGACTTACAAAACTGGGGCATCCCGCTGACTGTAATCACAAAAGAAACAGTTCAGGCAAAAGAAAGGGATAACAAAAAAAATCAGAAAAGAAAGAGGTCTTACAAACCCTCGACAAAAAATGACTGCCTATTCACAAGAAATCATCAATATCCGAATCATCACCGGAAAATCAGAGCAAAGACTCAAACAAGGTCTAACGTATGATCAACTGAGTTTAGGTTTGGAGAACATCATGAAGAGTGGGTGGGTACAAATAATTTGAGCCTTTATCTTTTGTTTCTTAAACCGTGAACCAGGCCACGTTATAACCCTTAAAAGTCCTAGCTGAAGCATGGGTTAGTTCGAAAGCATACTGTTACAAAAGGTATCCTGACTCCTTAAGGCTTGCGATAAAATACGGAGTTGACATCACGTTTTACAAACATTCACTTGTTTTATGAAAAAGAATGCATTTTCAAAATCTTCAAGACAGACATAAGCTTTGCATTTTTAACATAACTTTGTTTGCATATGACCTTTTGTTTGAACAGCAGGAAAATTCGCACGACGAATGCCTAATGAATATAAGTACTTCCAATCAAGGGGTATGATATGACTATTGCCCATCATCTGGGGCATTCCAATCAAGATTCGGAGAATCTTTCAAAGGCCAAACAGCCTAGGGCAAATCTCCTCCTGAGTCACTTGGGGCATTCCAACGACGAATCTGACCTGATCAAACACCTTCTGGTGGCATGACAAAACACTTCTAACAGGGGCAACTCCCTACATTCTGAAAGCACGGACATAGTCAAAAAAATACGCACAATCAAAGACCCGCTAGGTTGACATACCTAGGCAAAAATAAGGGCTTCCCGGCGAACCAAAAGGTTCGGGCAAAAATAAGGGATGAAATGAAAAAATCTGTACACCCGGCAAGTCGAAAACCTGGAAAGGCGGCTTGGGCAAAAATGGGTATCCCAGTGGACTGAAAACCCGAAAGGGCGGTCCAGGAAAAAATCAGGGATCAAAGTGTACGACTATGTCCCGGCATCTTGTCACTTACCTACCTGAAGAAGGTTTGACCCTCAACAACTATCAGCGCCTCACAGGTCTTCCTCTCCCACCTCAGAAACAGGGGCAATAAAGAGTTATCTAAAAGCAATCTAATTGTTCTGTCCTCCAGGGTACCAAGATGGGTTCAGCGGAAGAACGTAACCAGATATCTTAATCCCCCAGAGAGTGAGCCAGCAAGTCAGTACACTTTCCCCAAGCAAAGCTATACAATCAACCTTAGGGGAGTTGGGTATCCTCCAGCAGATCTCAACCTTCCCCAGCAATGTACGGACATTCTTAACAAGCATCCCCGGCAGTCTTGGTCTAAAGATTGTTCCCCGGCGGTATATCAAACATTCAATGGAGCCACTTCCTCGATACAGTTCAAAACTTCCCAAGGAGAGTCCAATCCAGTTTCCCCAAGAAAGTTGGAATCCATCTCTCCAAGCAGTAAGCTTATCCCCAGTAGATTCTGGAAGTTTATCCTCGCAGAGCACGAACGCGTCTCCCGGCTTTATTCAAGAGTTATGTCCCTACCAGGATATAACTCGGGTATCCTCAGCCAAAAGCCACGGAAAGATCGTCCCCGACACAATTCTTTCTTATCCCCAGTGAAGTCTATCAACACTTCCAACACAACAATGGTATCCCCAACAAGTTATTATCAACAATTCAACAAAGTACCTCTCTCTCCACAGAGTATTGCTTCCCAGCAAGAACGCTAGAGTACTTTTTCTCCCCGCAGAGTAATCCATTCGCCAAGTTTATTCCCCAACGGAGTTATCTTCTCCTACCGGTATGCTTGCAACCAACATCCCCAGCGGAAGCAAAATCCATTCTTCAACATCTGTCCAGGAGTGACTTCCCGACACCCGTCAAGGATTTATTTTCCTAAGACAAAAGATACATTCATAAACATCGCATTCCCATACATTATAGCATGCATAGACGCATCTTACAAATCTCATTTATGTTGAGAACATCATTGCTTGGTCCATATCATGCATTGCATATGACTGACCTTTACCTTTCAGGAAAGATTCAGTTAAATTCTCAATCATATTTCAAGACCTATACCGGTTCAGTTAAATCGACTCCAAAGATCTCTTATCCAGTCAAAGGCCTTCTCTGGTCCAGTTAAATCGACCCCAAACAGATTTTTCTGATAAAGACCCAGTTGAAGACATTCCAAGGCCTTCTCTAGTCCAGTTAAATCGACCCCAAACAGATTTTTCTGATGAAGACTCAGTAGAAGTTATCCAAGGTTTTCTCAATGATTGCTATTAAGGTTGTAATCGCCTATGGTTCTTTCCCCGATACTGCGGAGATGATAATTCCATCCAAGGTTTTCTCAATGATTGCTATTGAGGTTGTAATCGCCTATGGTTCTCTCCCCGATACTGCGGAGATGATAATTCCATCCAAGGTTTTCTCAATGATTGCTATTGAGGTTGTAATCTCCTATGGTTCTCTCCCCGATACTGCGGAGATGATAATTCCATCCAAGGTTTTCTCAATGATTGCTATTGAGGTTGTAATCGCCTATGGTTCTCTCCCCGATACTGCGGAGATGATAATTCCCACCAAGATTCTCTCAATGATTGCTGTTGAAGTTGAAGTTATCCAAGGTTTTCTCAATGATTGCTATTGAGATTGTAATCGCCTATGGTTCTCTCCCCGATCCTGCGGAGTTGGTAATCCCAGGATTCTCTCAACGATCGCTGTTGAAGTTGAAGTTATCCAAGGTTCTCTCAATGTTTGCTGTTGAGGTGGTAATCGCCTATGGTTCTCTCCCCGATACTGCGGAGATGATAATTTCATCCAAGGTTTTCTCAATGATTGCTATTGAGATTGTAATCGCCTATGGTTCTCTCCCCAATACTGCGGAGATGATAATTCCATCCAAGGTTTTCTCAATGATTGCTATTGAGATTGTAATCGCCTATGGTTCTCTCCCCGATCCTGCGGAGGTAGTAATCATCCCAAGATTTTCTCAACGATTGCTGTTGAAGTTAAAGTCACCCAAGGTTATCTCACCGTTCCTGTTGAGGTAGTAACCATCCCTGGTTCATTCATCACCGTTTGAAGCTCCAGACCCAGCTCCTGTAACCAGTCAGGACACATCTACATAAAGAATTTGAAAACCAGCTCCCGTAACAGGTCAGGTAATCATTTTTCTTTTGCAGGTGTGCAAGTTCTCGCTAAGGAATCTCTTACGCGATCAACATCCAGATGGCATCTATAAGCCCATCCACCTTCCATCATCTCTTAGCATGGCATCTATAAGCCCATCATCCTATCCATCAATCTCTAAATGGCCTCTATAAGCCCATTCCACCATCACACTGCTACTATGTGAGCGCAAATTTCTGGGCACTCTAGTGTTCAATCATCTTCCACCTTCGAATTACGAAAGGCACGTCAGCCAATCTGCATCCTCAGGTCTAAGAAGATTGAACAGGGGCAATTGTTGTACCCCAAAATTTGCCCTCCCATATTCTTCAAGAAATTGCCAAGTCAAGCTTCAAAATCTCCCCAAGGGTTGCACAATTCAAGGGCCTCCTAACAGTCAAAATTAGGGTTTTGGTTCTGGCAAAGAAAATGAAGTTTCTAAGGGTCCAATCAAGTCCCACATTCCTATAAATATGGTCAAGTATCCTCATATCAAGTTTCAAGACATACAGCACAAAATTGCACAGTCAAAACCCTAATTGCACTACAGTAAACTGTAGGGGCAAAATGGTCATTTGACAGTCAAAAGTCCAAATTTTTGGTCAACATCTCATTTTGAAGCCACAAACATCATTTGATCAATGCTTGATCATGATTCTCAAAGCTTGGCTCAAAAATCATCAAGATGCAAAAGTTTCCTTATTTGGACAGTTGAAAAAGTCAACTGTAACTTGACCAGGGCATAACTTCCACATGGATTATCAGAAAAATTCCATCCAAAGCTCATTTTGAAGAAAACGACATTTCCTACAAATCCTCTTCATATTTCAAGTCCAAGAAATGCTCTCACAAAAAGTTTTCAATTTCAACATTATAGGTCATTTTCAAAAGTCAACAAAAAGGGACTTTAAGTCAAAGGCCATAATTTGAGATTGGTAAATCAAAATGACATGGGACTAAAGACATTGGTTAGAGTACTCAAAGACCTTTCCAAAATGTCCAAGAACATGAGCAAAGCTTAAAAATTGAGCAAGTTATGCCTTGTGGAAGTTGGGAAATTTTTGGATATTTTGAAAAGTCAACATTGCTTCAAATGACCTAAAATTGCTAATGAGCCTCTTTTTCTTCCACAATTCATCACCCAAGGCATGTGCACGACCATTTGGCCCAAAGGGAAGTTTTTATCATTTTTTATTTATTTATTTGGATTTTTTATTATTAATAATTCATTTAATTAAATAAAATACATGAAAAATACTAAACCTAATGTTTTGAATCTTTTTGTGCATATAATATCTCCAAGATTTCGTGCAAGTCAGATTAGGAAAGATTTGAAGATAATTGGACATGATTTGGTAGCAAACATGCATGAAAAGATTGGAAAATTATGGCCATGAAAATCAAAGATCTATTCCATAATTGCAAAGGTTTTTGGACCTCTTTTCCAACCCTAATCATCCACAAACGTATACATATGCAAACCCTATTCCAAGAAAGCTCCCGGCTGCCAAAAAAGGCCAAGAACAAACTTGAATTTTCTCAAAAAAACTCAAGACTGAAAACCAATTTCTAAGGTGATTCAAGCCACAATACTGATTCCATTGGCTTGCTGAGAGTTCAAGGAACACATACAGATCAAAATCATCGCCCCTAACACAAGGAATAGGTAGCACGACCATGGCCGGTTCAAGCTTTTTTCAGTTTTCTTGAAACATCATTCATGCATTATTTGTGAATTCTAATATTGGATTTGTGCTCATTATGTCATTTTGATGCTAACTGTGTAACTTAATTGTATTTGTATCACCCGTACGCGATTTCACCATTATTGGATATTAGGGTTTCCCAAGCTGTGAATTGGGGTTTTCCATTTAAGGAAAAATTAGCACTCGAGACCTGGACCATTGAAACGAGCAGGCTTGGACGATTTGGAAACGACCCTCGCGCTCAATTTATGAGCTGCCCTGAGCTATTCGTTATTTTTGCAAAAGTGACTTTCTGGAACGGTTCAAAACCGTTGCCAGTTCTTTTTGTGTTTCAGGAAAAAACAAGCCAAGGAAGAAGAAGGGTGCGTGGCCATCAGTAATTGGTTGGTTCAAAATTTCGCGCTAAAAAGTCATTAACGCTTGGTTTTATTTTATAATGATTGATGGTTATTTAATATACAAAACGCGTTGAGTGGAGCAGTTGGCAAAGTGCCTTAGTGGTAATCCCTGGGACCTGGGTTCGAATCCCAGGTCCCCCATCCCTTCAATATTGTTTTTCCATTAATATTTCTATGCAGCATCTCTCTTAAGGAACACCATACACTCAACATCCAGGCCCTCCACGTGCTGGCTGAGGTCAATCCAAGGGACACAACTTGCAGCGTATCATGGGCCTTAGTCAACCAGGTGCATGGGAATGTGAAAAAGTCAAATAAGGCCTTGAGAACTTTGGGCCAGCCATGCTAACAAGCCCTCCAATTTGGGGACAGAACCCCCCCTAGGTTTGCAATCTTCAATATTTTTTTTTATTCTTTTTATTTCAATTATTATTCTTTTCAATTAATTCTTTTAATTTAATTTTTTCATAAAAAACATAAAAGCAATCTAAAAATCAGAAAGGACAAAATTAAAATATATTTATTTAATTAATATTTTTTGTAAATAAAATTCATTAATTAACTTAGTTTTTAATTTAGGACTTAATCTTAATATTTTTTTTCAATAAAAACCTAAAATTTGTAGGATTAAGGTTTAATTAATTTTTTATCCTTTTTTCTTTTCTTTCACAATAATTAATTATTAAAATATTATTTACTTTTATAAATCAAGATTTGCATGTAAATAATTAGGTTAATATTAGGTTAAAATTTAACACTTTCTTAATAAACTAAAACAATTAGAATTAGGGTTAATCTTTTAATTTCATTTAATTCTTTTTTCATTAAAATCTTAAAATACAAAAATACCAAAAAATAATTTCCTTTTCATTTTAATTTTAATTAATCTAATAAGTTAATTTAATTTCATTAAAAAGGGTCCAACGCCCTCGTTTCTAATTTTACTTTAATTCGCGTATTTATTTCTTTTTCTTTCAATGTTTATGTATCTCTCCCAAAGCCGTGTAATATATTTTCTCGCACTTGTACTTTACTTCTTTATTTATTTTCTGTCAAAATCGGGTCCTGGAAATTTTGGCGATGTGGACCCGCGCCTTTTGTAATAGTTTAGAACTTTACCTTTCTCGCAATATTTTAACTGTTAAATAAATGCATGCAAGAATGAATGGCCTTAAATAAAAACAAACGTTTAGATCACCAATGGCATGACAAGATAAAATATCTGAAAAACGACACACAAATCACACACCACCCCTAGGGTACGCCTCACTGTTGCCTTGCCTCTCGAAAGGTGATCGTCGAGTAGAGGATGTCTTAGTAAGTCCTCATGATCCGGAAACCTGGCATGAGGGTAGCTTCTAAGGTGTCTTCCTATTGCTTTGGTGATCACCATGTCCCGAACCTCGAATTGACCCGAACACCTCCAACGGTGGTGCTACCTACCTCTCAATGGTGGGATGGCACTACTTTAAAGGACATTTACACAGACGAATTCCTTAGGGTAGGTAGACAACTCTAGATACTTGCTCTAAATTTCAAAACAAATCAAAAATACTTTTCACACCGACACCTTTTCAAAAAGCTTTCGAAAGCAAGTTTTCAAACACTCTTGAGGACTGATACAAGAGTCGAACTGAAATTTTCAAAGAAACTTTTTTTAAAACCCACAATTGAAAAGCAAACAAAACATTTTTGAAAACACAATGAGCAAGTATCTAAGAGCCCATGGATAACCATGGATAGAAAGGGTGCTAACACCTTCCCTTTCTATAATCTACCTCCCGAACCGAGAGCAATCTCTTTAAGGAATTTTTCTGTGCTTTTGTCCTTTCCATTTGGAGAAAATAAAAGATGGTGGCGACTCTTGCTTCCGCAACATTTCGCGAACCAGCGTTAAACAGTCAATTCCAGATCCACCGATCACACTGGGGGTTTGAGAACTGGTGGTACAGGCTTATGCTTTGATGATAGGCAGGTCTTGTGTTAAGCTTGAACACAGTTTGTTTGGGTTTGAAACTGGTTTTTAACAGGTTTAATGCTTGTTGGTAAGGCTTATGCAGGTCTTGTAGAGGTTTGTGTTTTACAGTTTATGCTGGTTTTTGTGTTTGAGTTGAATGGTACAGGTTCTGGGCATATGCTTGTATGGTTTTGGGATCTTTAGGCTTGGACACCTTTGTGTTGCAGGTTTGAGATTATGGCCTTTGACAGATTGTTCAAGGTTTGAATGGTTAGGCTTCAGGTTCTTATGCAGGACCTAGAGGCTTTGGCTGGAAGTTGGTAACTGGTTTTGACCTTGGCTTCTCTGTCTTTGAGGTCTGGACAGGCTGTTTGCAGTTTTTGTATATTTTTGCTTTTTCTTACAGTTTTGTGGTTTATCCTGTTTGATATCCTTTTGATATCTCCTTTATCTTTACTGTGTTCAGTTTGCTTTATATTTCTCTCCATGCCTAAAGCCTTAAGCCTGCAAACCTGCTTTTTTCTCTCTTCTTTCTCTCTCCAGTACACTTTTAAAATATTAAAAAAATGTTTTATGTGTACTTAAAGCTGAAAGGGCAGCACTGGGAAATGATGCAAATGGATTATGTTGCTTGCACATGTGGTCTAATTCTGCACTTTATGTCTTCTCTGCATATTTGCATATCTCTTTTGACAGCTTCTTGTACTTTTATATCTTTGATATCTTTGGCAGCTTTTTGGATAGTTTGGGATTTGTGATTCAGTTTGGACTTGTGGTTAGGCCATCCTGTTTGTTTTGAAATATGCAGCATGTTGACAAACTTTGCATTTTTTCTCACTTTGTGCATTCCAAGTTAGTAAACAAATATTCATCCCTCTTTGTGAACCGGGAGAAATCCCGTGATTTACAGAGAGGGCTAACTGATCCCAGTCAGTTGCCCTTAATGATGACTCTTTCTTTATCTGTCTCTCTTATTTATTTATCTGCTATTGACTTTTCTTTCTCTTTTGTTTCGCAGATAAAATTCCATGGAGCACTGGAGCAAGGGATAGCAGATGAAGAATTGAAGATTAAAAAAATGTTTAGGATAGTTTTTTTTATTTAAATTTAAATAAATGTAAAATCATTGTTGTAAACAACAAAACAATTGTACAATTAATTTAAAAATCAATAAAAGTTTCTTTATCCAATTAATTCTTTTTCCTCCTTTTTTTTAATTGTTCGTTTTATTATTTATAATTCTTTAATTATAATAATTGAAAATAAATTCCAATCATTAAATCTTAGAATAATAAATAATTAAATAAACAATGCTTTAGCATTTGATCAGTTAAACCTGGCATTTCCAACATTCAAAGTAAAACAATAGTTAATCACAACAACTGATCAGACGCATTCCCCTTTTTACTGATTTTTACCAAACACTGCAAATTCAAACTGAATGTATCCTTTCACTGATTTAATCACACAGTGCGAACTCAATCCAAATGTTTCAATCCATATCTCAGCATAACTTAAAAAATGCTGTAGAATTTAAATCTTTCTGAGAACATGCCCACAAAAACCCTAATTCCTGATTAAATACCAAAGAACGTTCGCCTGATCAAAGTTGAGCCAAAATCAACCAAAACCCTAAACCAACTGTTTGAAATATTCTAGAGCCCTGAAAATTAGTAAAACCCTAATTGTGTCCGACTGACGAGAAAAGTCCGTTTGGCCGATTCTTGAGCCAATCTGAAAAATCAGGAAAAGCCTGAAGTTGTGATTTCTTTGAGGAAAAATGTGAGGGCAAATTTTGGGGTACAACAGTTGCCCCTGTTCAATCTTCTTGAACCTGAAGAGTTAGATTGGCAAGTTTGCCTTTCGCGACTTGAAGGTAAAAGAAGATTGGACACTAAAGTGCCCAGAAAATTTGCACTCGGCGATGTGATGGTAGAGGTGAATGGGCTTATAGATGCCATTTGGTGATGGGCTTAAAGATGCCATCTGATGCGATAGAATCTTGTCGGGGGATGGGCTTAGAGATGCCATCTGAGAATGGGCTTAAAGATGCCATTTGGTGACTGCTGATAGGAGGATGGGCTTAAAGATGCCATCTGGTGACTGCTGGTAGGAGGATGGGCTTACAGATGCCATCTGGTGACTGTTGGTAGGAGGATGGGCTTATAGATGCCATCTGGTGATGTTGAACTGTATTTTATTGGTGAGTGGACAAGTATTAGAAAGGCCTCCATGTTTTGGAACATCTCTGAATTGGGGGTCCGAGCAAGCAATAGATTGACATCCATGTTTGGAGAATCCGTAAACTATTTTTGAAGTTGAGATTAAATAAGCAATAGAGCCACATCCGTTGTTGGGAAGCGTCCGTAAACTGTTTTCAAAAGTTGAGAAGAGTCTGAACAAGTGATAGGTTAACATCCGTGACTGGAGAACCCGTGAACTGTTTTCAGAAGTCTTGAAGTTGAATAAGCAATAGAGCAACATCTGTTGTTGGGAAGTGTCCGTAAACTGTTTTCAAAAGTTGAGAAGAGTATGAACAAGTGATAGGTTAACATCCGTTACTGGAGAACCCGTGAACTGTTTTCAGAAGTCTTGAGGTTGAATAAGCAATAGAGCAACATCCGTTATTGGGAAGCGTCCGTAAACTGTTTTCAAAAGTTGCATCTGAACAAGCGATAGATTAACATCCGTTGTTGGGAAGAATCCGTAAACTGTTTTCAGAAGTTTGAGGAGAGTCTAAACAAGTGATAGGTTAACATCCGTTACTGGAGAACCCGTGAACTGTTTTCAGAAGTCTTGAGAAGGAACCGATGTAGGGTTTCCTGATGATGAGTCAGTGTAAAACTGCATCTGGATGAATTTGAACAAGTATCAGAATGCCGCCGTGTCTGGGTCACATCTGAACTGTCTCTGAGTGAACCTGGAATAAGTATCAGAATGTCGCCACGTCTGGGTCACATCTGAACTATTTCTGGATGAATCTCGGGAGACGATCTTTGTCTGTCGACTGATCTTACCTGAAAAGGTAAAGGGTTAGTTGTATGCCATGTTATGATGCATGATGCAATGTATGTGACATCAATGTTTATGACATGAATGTGATGAATGCGCATGTAAGCTGATAAGCTATCTTGCTGAGGATAAATGAATCCTGGATGGCTGAAGATAAAAGAATCTTGACTGCTGTCGGGGAGAACAATTCCTTGGCTGTTGCTGTGGAGGGCAAGAATCTTCTGATTTCTGAAAATGAGAAGTCTTGGGACCACTGTTGGGGAAATCAGAAGCTTGGGTTGTATGCCAAACTACTGGGGACTTCCTATTTTGAGGAGATCTGTGTAGGATTTCCTGATGATGAGTCCGTGTAAAAACTGCATCGGGTTTTTGAACACTTTTGACATTCGAATGCCCCAAGTGGTGATGTAGATAATTTCCTGGCTTGTTACAGGTGTTGATCCACAATCAGTCGTTCACATATATTTTCCTGGCTTGTTACAGGTGTTGATCTGGAACTCTTTAGACGTGCCCTGGCTAGATACAGGAATCGAGTCTGGAAATAGTCGTCAACAGATATGCCCTGGCTGGATACAGGAATCGAATCCTCAAACTCTTCAGACGTGCCCTGGCTAGATACAGGAATCGAGTCTGGAAATAGTCGTCAACAGATATGCCCTGGCTGGATACAGGAATCGAATCCTCAAACTCTTCAGACGTGCCCTGGCTAGATATAAGAATCGAGTCTGGAAATAGTCGTCAACAGATATGCCCTGGCTGGATACAGGAATCGAATCTGGAAATAGTCGTCAACAGATATGCTCTGGCTGGATACAGGAATCGAATCCTCAAACTCTTCAGACGTGCCCTGGCTAGATACATGAATCGAGTCTGGAAATAGTCGTCAACAGATATGCCCTGGCTGGATACAGGAATCGAATCCTCAAACTCTTCAGAAGTGCCCTGGCTAGATACAGGAATCGAGTCTGGAAATGTGATAGTTGATTTGTTGAACACTTTTGACATTCGAATGCCCCAAGTGGTGATGAAGGAGTCTTGAATCAGATTACTCTGCATATTGAGAGATTTCTTGAAATCTTGACTGGACTGCCCCAGATTAACTGGATTTTGAAAGATCTGTTGGACCTAGACTGGACTGCCCCAGGTTAATTGGACTTTGAAAGATCTGTTGGACCTTGACTGGACTGCCCCAGGTTAATTGGACTTTGAAAGATCTGTTGGACCTTGACTGGACTGCCCCAGGTTAATTGGACTTTGAAAGATCTGTTGGACCTTGACTGGACTGCCCCAGGTTAATTGGATGGTGCTATGTCATGCCCCTTGTTGATAGGAGATTTGTAAAGGAAGTGTCGTTCTTTTGAAGTGATTTTGCCCACTGAGAGATTTTTCGTTCCTCCGAACATTCGCTGTATGAATTTCTTCGCTGTCAAACAAAAAGCCAAATGCAGACAGTGATATTCAAGCAATGCAAAGTTTATGTTTGTCTCGAAGTTTTGAAAAATGCATTTTTAGCAGAAAACTTTTTATAAGACAGATTAACACAAGATTTAGAGCAAAGCCTTACAGGAGTCAGGATACCTTTTGTAACAGTATGCTTTCGAACTAACCCATGCTTCAATTAGGACTTTTGAAGGGTTGTAACGTGGCTTGGTTCACGGTTTAAGAAACAAAGGATATAGGCTCAAAGTATATTTGTACCCACCCGCTCTTCGTGATGTTCTTCAACCCTAAGCTCAGTTAATTGTGCGTCATACTCTGTCTTGAGTTTGGAACGACTTTTTGGGTGATGGTTCACGAATTGAATTTGGGGAGACAGTCATCATCTCCTTTTTTCTTTTTCAACATTTTTCATGTTGATGAGGATTTTGTAATAACCTCACTATTTTGATTTTGATTTGTTATCCCTAACTTTTGCCTGACTGTTCCCGTTTTTGAGATTACAGTCAGCGGGATGCCCCAGCTTTCTTAAGCCTCCTTTATAGGTCTTGGCTTGGTGGGCTTTTCTCTTTTGAGAGATTGACTGTCTATGTGATAGGGAACCACCCTTGTCTTTTGATTCCAAAGGAATGCTTTCTTTTTCGACGTCGTTCGTTGTATTACGAACTGAGAGTTTGCGACTTCAATGCGCATTTTCTTTTGAATTAACTGAGACACTACCCTGCCCCAGGTTTATATCAAAGGTTTTGATCGTTTTAGAACAGAAAACTCCTACTTCTTTGGCTCGAAGGGGTTGACTAGGGATTATCTTCCTTATAACTCCAGTGTTTGGGAATTGAAAGAAATGCCTGTACATCATCAGCAAGGTCTCTTCAAAAGCATACTGTATGAGATTATGGTATTGTTTCGTCATCCTCCCTCTAAAGGCTTGCAGCTTTTTATCAAGAGTCAGATATCATAAAGAAAAGCATAAGAGTAGTGAAACGCATGGATGGATTCAAGACAAACATATGCAATGCATTAATGAAAACAAAGTTTAACATTAACAGATAATTGTTTGATAGCGAAAGAAATTACAACTTTGAAAATTCAAAATGAAGCAAAAAGTCTTTCAGCTTGAGCTTTGTCACTTCAGGTGGAGAACCCCTTAACGGAAGATTTTCATCTCACCGTCTGGCATGAATTCCAGCACTCCAATGTCGATCAGATCTTGAATCTTGTTCTTCAAGGCCCAACAGTCGTTGGTGTCGTGTCCCGGGCTGTAGGAGTGGTAAACACAAAATGCGTCGGGACGATAGTTAGGAGAGGAGATATTGAGCTTCCGAGGAGGATCCTTTAAGGTAAGCAGGTTGACCTCCAACAGGCGCTTCAGTATGAAGAATGATGGTATCTCAGTCTCCGTGAACTGTCTTCCCGACGTTTCTTGCTTACGCCGATTACCCCGTTGACGCTGACGAGGTTGTTGATGGGCTTGTGACCCTGAAGCGAGCGAAGGGGCCTTCCCCTTGTCTTCTTGAGTGGATGGAGGCTGAGCGGTGACTTGCTCTTCAACCTCAGATGTTTGCCCCAATTGGTTATTTGTAAGCAGTTGGCGGACAAGAACTCTGAGTTCCTCTTGTCTTTGAGATAGGTCTTGGATGAGAGCCATCTGACCCACTAACTGCCCCATCACTTGGGTCCTCAATGTTGTCAGATCAAACTGCAGCTCCGCAAGCTGATCAATCCTGGCATTGTTTGAATTCTCCAAGCCCTTTGTGAGGAGAGCTTTCATTTCTTCTTGCCCCAGAGACAAGTTCAGGAACATTTCCTGCAGCTGAGCAGTCTGGTCTTGGATATCTTTGACAGACCTTTCTAGAGCCATCTCTTACTGAAATAAACAGCAGGAGAGTAAGAAAACCTGAAAAAGGAAAGACCGTCAAAATGCAATGCATGATATGTGGATGCATGCTTTCAAGGATCTCTTGGGGTAAACACAAGAAAATGTTAGAGGTTGAACTTTTCTCTTTGGATTGGAGAAATTTGCACCGGTGGATGTCTTTCCACTAGAATCAAGCTCACCATGTCCAGTGGGTCATAGCCACTGATTCAAGTTGTTGCGCTTGATCTTTGTTTGGAGAACTTTGTATCGGTGGATGTCTTTCCACGAGAATCAAGCTCACCATGTCGAGTGGGTCATAGCCACTGATTCAAGTTGTTTTACTTGATCTTTGATGGCATTTGTTTAGAGGAGAAACCCCTTGCCCCTTGGTAGATGTCTGGTTCAACGTAACCCTGCATCAAAAGAACCTTCGAGATCCTTGAAATGGTTATTGAAAATGCTATGGTATGATGTTATGATGTTATGTACATGTATGCAAAAAAGCAAGTGAGTGTATATACAGACAAACATATTCATACAAAGAAAACAAGTCCTTAGGTTTAGGCTTGCATGGGGTTTAAGTAAGTACCCTCTTGAAGTTAGTTGGCTCATCCTGTCCTAAGATAGAAACTGGGTTCTAAGGAGCTCAATATCATTGGATTGTTTTCTGTGTTCATCGTTTCGGTTTAGCCACTTACTGGCGACCAAAATATTCCAAGAAAACAACCCTCAAATGAGTGTAGTATCGAGTATCTACCAATTTCGGACTGCACCAAAGTCGGTCATCTCACTACCCCTAAAAAGGCTAAGATGGTCAATTAAGGTTCTAAGAGTTCGTTAGTGCTTCACGACATCACTCAGCGGCCCCGTACTCTCCTTGATTGAACTCAAGGGTTACCGGTACTCACAAATATGTCACACTAACATAGCTTACTGCTTCAACCATGTCGGTATACCCCGCACAGTTCCCTCGCAGTTTTTTTGCTATTTACCTAAAAAGGTGCCCCAAATCCGGGTGTAGGATTTACAACAAACCCAAACAAGAACCCAAAAGATAAAGTAATTAAGTCAATCAAAGCAAGAATGTAAAGGTGATCTAAACCCTAAGGTAACCCCACTTTTAAGTTTCTCCCCAGCAGAGTCGCCAGTTCTGTGATACGGTGGGAGAACTGACTATGGTTTTGCATTTGTTTTCGCAAATGTTTCGGTTGAGCAAGAGTCGCCACCTACTTTTTATTTTATCCTAAAGGAAAGGTTAAAAAAGCACAGCAAAAACCTTTTGTGATATTTCGTGGGTTCGGGGGGTAGATTATGGAAAGGGAAGGTATTAACACCCTTTTCATCCATGGTTATCCATGGGCTCTTAGTTACTTGGTTTTTTAGATCACTTGCCTTGATTTTCGATTGCTTTGAAATTGTGGTATGTGTGTGTGTGTTTTGAAAATGTTTTTGAAGAGATGCCTTGTCTTAGGCAACCAATGTATTCGACTCGTGTTTGAGTGTTTTACAAAAGTGTGTATCTTTTCGAAAAGATGTTTCAAATGTTTTTGAGAGTTTGTTTTGAAAGCGTGTATGAAGTGTGGTTTTTGAAAAGAAGGCAAGTGTTTTTGCAAGTTGATCTCAAGTAACTAAGAGTTTTGTCTACCCCTATTGTACTCAAAGGTTTTCTCTATGTTTTCAACCCTTTTTAACAATTTTGTTCCACCATTGAATTTGGTGGACAATCTTACGTTTAGGAAGTTTAACGGGACGGGCGCGGGTCATCGTATGGACCATGAATGCAATGATGCCAAGTGTCTTTGGCAATTTGCTTTGAAGGGACTATGATCATTCCATTTAGGCAACTTTCGAAAGCGTCATCGAGGGACTTATGATCATTTGAATTTGTTTTGCCAAAGATACTCGACGTGCAAGCATGGCCCATTTTGGAAGGCAACATGTGGGATTACCCTAGAGGGTGCAAGTGTGATTGTGTATTGATTTCATGTATTTTTCTTGTATTAGGTTATCTAGCGTTTGATTTTATGTACATGCAAACCCTAGGTCTAACCATGGTATAATTGAAAGCGGTAAATTGCAAGAATTTAAAGTCTACGCTATTACAAATAGTATCCGGGAGTGGGGGTACAAATTCACAAATGGGGATGAGACTTTAGGAATGTAGTGTCCAATAATTTACAACCAAATCGAATTGCGATAAAATGTAAATAATGTATGGCAAGGTATAAGAATAATAATTGTATGTGTATCAAGTGTATAATGTGAAATGTATTGTGAATGTGTAAGTGTATATGTTCATATATGTAATTTATTTACAGGTGCGAAAATGTGAATTTAATGTATTATTAAGGTATTGTTTTAACTTAAATGAAAAGAATTAAATGTTTATTTAATTAGTCTTTGTAATCTTGTATTTTTCCTTAATATGTACAAAAAAGAATGTTTTAATTAAATGTTTTAAATTCTAATTAAATTATGTATATTAAAAATGTATTTTATTGATTATGTACAAATATTTCTAAGAAAAGAAAATGTATTTACTTAGTGAAAATTTATGTATAAATTAAAATAAGTTTAATAATAAAAGAAAAGTGTTTTAAATAATGTACTTTTATGTATTAAGGTATTAATGTATTATTGTCATGTTTTGTATTTTGTTTAATTATGTTAGTATTTTTTATACACAAAGGAAAATTAAAATAAGAATCTATTAATCTAATTAACCCTAAAGTTCATGTAAAGAAAATTTTGTATAAAAAAGGAATTAAAGTAATTTTATTTACAAAATTTAAGTTAGTTAAAAATTGTAGAAAAAGAGATAAGTAAAAAAAAAATAGTTTAAGAGTTAAATGGGTTTAAAGATATTTAAGGCCCATATGCAATTTAGAGGAAATGAATAGAACAGGGGGTGTGAACTGGAAACTCGTTGGGCTTCAGTGAGAAAGGGCAAGGCCCACTGATCTTATAACTTGTTTAGGGTTAACTGAAGTTTGTTTCATTCTTGGACGTTAGGGTTTATGCGTTTGGGAGCGGCGCCGCTTGTGGTTACTTCGTCTTCTCCGTCTTCTCTTTGCCATGGAAAGGTCACTGAGACGCGATTCCCCGCCTAGAGCCAATAGCGCCATCCCCTAATCTCTCTTTCCTCCATAGTTCGAGCCCAGTGATCTCACGAAGCAAGGTTTGATTTTGATGTTTTACACCTTTTTTACGATTTGCATGCTTATTTCGTTTTGAACTTTGACCTTAAACTTTGTTATTATTGTCATGGAGGTTGTGGAAGGATAGAGAAACGAAAGCGTTACCTTTTGGAGACGGAGGAAGAGGTTGGGGTCGGAGGCGTTCCGGAGGCCAAGGCGAGGGGAAGAGACGTGTGATGCTGGGCTTTGGCTGGACTCCTGGTATTTTGTGTCTTACTTTTTGTTGCCTTGATGATGATGATGAAACGAAACACTTTTATATCTTTCTCTTCTTCTCCCTGTTGCCTCGTTGCTTGCTTAGTATGCTTGAATGTTTGCCTGTGATGTTAATTTTCTGAGGCTTTTGTGTTGCCTATTGTTCACTTCTTTCTCTCTCGCTTTTGTTGCCTTTTTTGTGTATATTGGCCTATGATGAAGTTTTTCTGAGGCCCTTCATGTTGCCTCTTCTGTATATCTGTAAGTGCTTGGTTTATTTGCCTATGATGAGGGTTTCTATGAGGCTTTGTGTGGGTTTGGAAATTGGTTTTATGGTTTGGTGAGGTTTCTGCTTAGGTTGATGTTGTTATGAGTTTTCTTGACTGGTATAAGGCTTGATGAGGCTTGCTTCAAGCTTGGTGTTTATCATGTTTGAAGGGTTTACAGGTCGTGGCTTTTGAAATGTTGGTTTTGGCCTTGAGGCTTGCAAGGTTTACAGGTTGTGGCCTTGTGTGAGTTTATGCTTCAGCAGGTTAATGGCTTTGGGAATTTTGTTTATTTTCTGGTACAAGGTTTTTGGGTTGGTCTGTTTGATGTTTAGGCTTTATGTTACTTTGATATGGCTTTACAGGTTGGTCAGTTTTGAACTTTGGTTGACAGGTTGTGAGGCTTGTTGGTTCTGGCTTCAGTTAGTGCAGGTTTCTTGATCTTAAGGCCTTTGGCAAGTTTTTGTTTAGGCTGGAGGTTTTCTGGTATGTTTTAGGCTTTAGTTGATAGTGGTCTTGTAAACTGGCTTTTGGTTTGATATGCTTGTGGTTATATTGGTTATGCTGGGGGTTTGAGAACTGGTGGTACAGGCTTATGCTTTGATGATAGGCAGGTCTTGTGTTAAGCTTGAACACAGTTTGTTTGGGTTTGAAACTGGTTTTTGACAGGTTTAATGCTTGTTAGTAAGGCTTATGCAGGTCTTGTAGAGGTTTGTGTTTTACAGTTTATGCTGATTTTTGTGTTTGAGTTGAATGGTACAGGTTCTGGGCATATGCTTGTATGGTTTTGGGATCTTTAGGCTTGGACACCTTTGTGTTGCAGGTTTGAGATTATGGCCTTTGACAGATTGTTCAAGGTTTGAATGGTTAGGCTTTAGGTTCTTATGCAGGACCTAGAGGCTTTGGCTGGAAGTTGGTAACTGGTTTTGACCTTGGCTTCTCTGTCTTTGAGGTCTGGACAGGCTGTTTGCAGTTTTTGTATATTTTTGCTTTTTCTTACAGTTTTGTGGTTTATCCTGTTTGATATCCTTTTGATATCTTCTTTATCTTTACTGTGTTCAGTTTGCTTTATATTTCTCTCCATGCCAAAAGCCTTAAGCCTGCAAACCTGCTTTTTTCTCTCTTCTTTCTCTCTCCAGTACACTTTTAAAATATTAAAAAAATGTTTTATGTGTACTTAAAGCTGAAAGGGCAGCACTGGGAAATGATGCAAATGGATTATGTTGCTTGCACATGTGGTCTAATTCTGCACTTTATGTCTTCTCTGCATATTTGCATATCTCTTTTGACAACTTCTTGTACTTTTGTATCTTTGATATCTTTGATATCTTTGGCAGCTTTTTGGATAGTTTGAGATTTGTGATTCAGTTTGGACTTGTGGTTAGGCCATCCTGTTTGTTTTGAAATATGCAGCATGTTGACAAACTTTGCATTTTTTTTCACTTTGTGCATTCCAAGTTAGTAAACAAATATTCATCCCTCTTTGTGAACCGGGAGAAATCCCGTGATTTACAGAGAGGGCTAACTGATCCCAGTCAGTTGCCCTTAATGATGACTCTTTCTTTATCTGTCTCTCTTATTTATTTATCTGCTATTGCCTTTTCTTTCTCTTTTGTTTCGCAGATAAAATTCCATGGAGCACTGGAGCAAGGGATAGCAGATGAAGAATTGAAGATTAGAAAAATGTTTAGGATAGTTTTTTTTATTTAAATTTAAATAAATGTAAAATCATTGTTGTAAACAACAAAACAATTGTACAATTAATTTAAAAATCAATAAAAGTTTCTTTATCCAATTAATTCTTTTTCCTCCTTTTTTTTAATTGTTCGTTTTATTATTTATAATTCTTTAATTATAATAATTGAAAATAAATTCCAATCATTAAATCTTAGAATAATAAATAATTAAATAAACAATGCTTTAGCATTTGATCAGTTAAACCTGGCATTTCCAACATTCAAAGCAAAACAACAGTTAATCACAACAACTGATCAGACGCATTCCCCTTTTTACTGATTTTTACCAAACACTGCAATTTCAAACTGAATGTATCCTTTCACTGATTTAATCACACAGTGCGAACTCAATCCAAATGTTTCAATCCATATCTCAGCATAACTTGAAAAATGCTGTAGAATTTAAATCTTTCTGAGAACGTGCCCACAAAAACCCTAATTCCTGATTAAATACCAAAGAACATTCGCCTGATCAAAGTTGAGCCAAAATCAACCAAAACCCTAAACCAACTGTTTGAAATATTCTAGAGCCCTGAAAATCAGTAAAACCCTAATTGTGTCCGACTGACGAGAAAAGTCCGTTTGGCCGATTCTTGAGCCAATCTGAAAAATCAGGAAAAGCCTGAAGTTGTGATTTCTTTGAGGAAAAATGCGAGGGCAAATTTTGGGGTACAACATACACCAATTTTCATATCTAGTACATAAAGCCAAAGGGTATGTCACCTATGGAGACAACACCAAAGGAAAGATTCTTGGCGTTGGAATAGTTGGCACACTTCCATCCATTCAAATTGAGGATGTTCTCTATGTTGAAGGATTAAAGCACAATCTTCTTAGCATAAGTCAACTTTGCGATAGAGGGTTCAAGATCAAATTCAACAAAGATGAATGTCTCATTATGGATGAGGCAACCAATGAGGTAAAACTCAAAGGTATAAGAACTAACAGTATTTTTATGATTACTTTAGATGATTTGTCTCTGAAGGTACAATGTCTTATGGTAAACAACAATGACGCTTGGTTATGGCACAAGAGGATCGCTCACATTCACATGGAGCACTTGAACAAATTGGTTAAGCATGACTTAATTATTGGTCTACCAAAGATGAAGTTCATCAAGGACAAATTATGTAATGCATGCCAAAAGGGCAAACAGACCAAAACAACTTTCAAATCTAAGAATGTGGTGTCTACTACAAGACCACTACAATTGTTACACATGGATCTCTTTGGTCCATCAAGAACAAAAAGCTTGGAAAAGATCTTGGTTTTTTGAATGAAGATGATGATTAAAAGACAAATTTTTTTTTATGTCATTTCTTTTTTTAATGTATTTTTCTTTGTAACGTTTAGACACTGTTCCATTTTTATGCTTCGTGATGTTTAGACAATTGATGTTTTATTGTAATCGTACAATTTGTTGTTCGTATTTTAGTATGTTTGAAATCATACAATGTGTTTTGTTCGTACTTTAAATGTATGGTTGTGTTTTATACTCGTCTTAATTTTTAAATGTATCTATTTCACTCTTTTTCCCCATCCTTTTTGATGTTAACAAAGGGGGAGAAGAGTATGCATGTATGTTATTTTGTTTCAAAGAAATTGCAGGCCCAAATAAATATCAAACTCTCTCCAAAATTCAAAGAATCATGGACTTAGGGGGAGCATACAATTTAGGGGGAGCCTTGCATTTGCTCAACATGTTCGCTACACAAAACAACATGAACATTTCAAGAAATCGTTTTCAAGACTTGGTTGTCATCATCAAAAAGGGGGATAATGTAATTGCAAGCTTCTCATGTCATATTTAAATCATGTGTTTTGATGAAGACAACATGGACATCAAGTTTCAAAGGATGTGCAAAAAGCTTATCAACATCAAATAAAAAGTCTTGAAGATTATTGAAGATTATTGAAGAATTATTGAAGAAATCATCAAATGTCAAAATGGTATAAATAATTCTTTAAATCTTGAATTTAGATGTTCACAATATGCATTCATCAACATATACATATTCCATAACTTTAACATCAAGAAAAACTTTGTTTGAAATATCTTTCAAAATGTATTTTTGAAAATAAACCTTTAGGAACCGGTTCCTCCCTAACAGGGAACCGGTTCCAGCTTTTCTCAAAAAACATGTCCCTGGTTTTTGTACCAGGAACCGGGTTGTACCAATAGGGGAACCGGTTCCTGCGTGAAAAATTTGAATTCCAACTTATAACGTTCACTAAGAACCGGGTTCTGTCAGTGTCGGAACCGGTTCCTAGCGAACCAATGCAGCTTTTACTTTGTTTTTTGAACATTTTTCAAGTGGTATCTTTTCATGAATGCATTGCATCTTTTCATATGAATTGGCATGAATGAAGAGGTTCTTACAACTTTATAAAATGCAGATTTTTCAGATTTTAAAAACAAGAACACAATAACATTTTCATATATGTTCAATGTTCAATACTTCAATTTTCAAATTAACAAATATACTTCTTCATTAACAATTTTCTCAATTACTCACATATGAATTTAAACTTTCATGTGTTCATAATTTTGTGAAACTTGCCATATACTCTTTCATTATCATTTCAAGTTTCATACATACATTGTGAACATTTATATACATTGTTGAGAATTGTTTTTATCTTGAAGAAGAAGATCAATTGAAGATTGATTAAGCTCTCCATATACTTCAAACTAAATCATTGTATTACTTAAAGATTTTCCCTTACTATCCAAGATTGTTGGAAGTAAGTGTTGTGATTTGAAGAGGATTGTTCTTCATTCACATTAGTATTTGTTTGGTCTTAAAGGTGTTAAGAACCTTTGATCACCCTATAGGTTAGATAGTAAGCATAGGCTGTACAATCATTCTAACTATAGTGAAATCTCTTTCGTGTTGGAAAGGGGACTGGAGTACTCTCGGATTGTGAGAGGAACCAGGATATATCACCGTGTTCTTTACTTTTACGCATTTATCGCTTTCATCACCATAATCGAGAAAAGATAAAGATATAATCAAAACCTTCAAATACTTAACCAAAAATTACTACCAAGCATTCTCATAAAACCGAATAAATTTTATAAGACCTAATTCACCCCCCCCTCTTAGGCACTCTGAGACTTACATATTTTATATTTTCTAACAAATTTGTTTCAGATCCAACGCATTGCCATCCCACGCATATACCTTGCACCCTCAGATCCAGCTGTGATACGGTGGGAGAACTGACTTGAGGTTTTGCGTTTTGTATTCGCAAATGTTGCGGTTAGCAAGAGTCGCCACCGACTTTTTATTTTATCCTAAGGAAAGGTTAAAAAGCACAGCAAAAACCTTTTGAGATGTTTTCTTGGGTTCGGGGAGTAGATTATAGAAAGGGAAGGTATTAGCACCCTTTCTATCCATGGTTATCCATGGGCTCTTAGTTACTTGCTTAGATCACTTGCCTTTTGTTTTCAATTGTTTTAAATGGTGCTTGAGTGTGTGGGTTTGAAAATGTTTTGAAAAGAGGCCAATGTGGTGGCAACCTTTGTAATGATCCATGTGGGGATGTATACAAAGATGTATGTCTTTTGAAAAAGTTTTCATTTGTTTTTGAAAGTTGTTTTGAAAGTGTAGTGATGTGTGATTTTGAAATTAGGCAAGTGTTTTGTTTTGCAAGTTGATTCAAGTAACTAAGAGGTTATCTACTCCTAAATTTCTCAAAAGATCATTGCTATACTTTAACCCTTTTAACAAGTTTGCTCCACCATTGTATTTGGTGGGCAACCTTGTGTTAGGATGTGAAAGGGACAGGCGCGGGTCATCGTATGGACCATAATTGTAACGACGTTAAATGTCTTTGGGCAATTTCTTTAAGGGACTTGATCATTTGTTTTTGTTTGTTTTGAAAAGTTTTTGTCGAGGGACTATGATCATTCAAACTGTTTGCTTTGCCCAAAGATGTTCAACATACAATATGGCCCATTTATTTGAAGGCAACAAGTGGAATACCCTAGGGGGTGCAAGTGTGATTTGTGTGTCCATTTCCATGCTTGTTTATCTTTTATTAGGTCAAACTATTTTTATCGTTTTTCGCATACAAACCCTAATTCTAGCATGTTATTATTAGAAAGCAATAAAGTGCGAAATTAAAATTACTAAACTATTACACAACCAAATATGGGAAGGGGGGTACAAATGTTCAAATGGGGATATTGACAAGAATTTAAATCTAAATTATTACATCAATTGAATATTTGCAATTTAAATAATGCATAATTAAATGTAAATTAAATAAATATGTGAAATGCAAAAAAAGAAAGTTTTTTATGTGTATGAGAAAATATTATTTATGTAAAAGGAAAAAGAAAAATAAAAATGTATTATTTTTGGGGTATTTTGAACTTAGGGTAAAAACCCTAATTTTTAAAGAAAAAGGTATTATTTTCTAATTTAATACAACAATTTATTCATTATTTATAAAAATAAAATAAAATGAAGTGTATTGTGAAAAAAAAAGTATTTTTGTATCAAATATTAAATAAAATGAAAAAATCAAATATTTTTATATTTTTGTCTTAAATATATTAATAATCATATATATGTATTTATACTAACCCTAAATATGTATTATTCTTAAAAATAAATATTTATTTAATATTTTAATAAAATAAATAAAAGAGTATTTTTTTTGTGTAAAATATTTTCAGAAAGTAAATAAAAATAAAAAGTGTATTTACATTATTTTTAACATTTTATTCTAATAATCATATATATATATATTTATGTACAAACTAAACAAATAAACAAATAAATATGCAATAAATGCAAAAAAAATGATGAAAAAATATTTTTAATTTTTAAATGGCATGAGGTAAAATAAATAAAGTCAGCAAAAAAAGGAAAAAATCAAAAATGTTCAAAAATAAGCATATGGGCTCAGGGGGGTGTAAACCAAAAAAGATGGTGTGAGAAGCAAAACAAATCCAGGCCCAGCCCACTTCACTCCTTCTTCAACCTCCAGCACAGATTATTTGAAAAAACGCGCGCCATGTTCAGTTCCTTCTAACTCTTGATTCCTGGCTTTTTAGCAAAAACTCATAACACAAGAAATGTTCAGCATGAAGAGACGGTTCTAACCATATAAAGAACTTGACCTATCTCTCTAAGATGAGGGAGAATTTCTCTCCCCCTCTTTTCTGACCTAATTTTTCTACCATTTTCAGAGCTCAAATTCTCTCTACTCAGGCAAAAGAAATGAAAAGTAAAGCTATGTACATGTTCAGGGCTATGAGTAGGACCTTGTTTCTTCACAAACTTAAGACTAAAGATGCCTAATAAGAGAGATACGAATTCAAACTTTTACCTGTGCAGTTGAACTTCTATGTGGAGAATGAGAGACTTTCAGTGCAATGTAATGATTGGAAAAGCTTCCTTGAAGTCCAGGGATGCTTTTTCAATGCTTACTTTGTCTTGAACCTTCTTGTATCAAGCTGTAGAACTTCACCTGCAAGTCAAAGATGTGAAAATGGTGGAAGTGGTTAGAGCAACTACAGATCGTGCCTTAGCTTCTGGATAGCTTGCATAGGTTGTGAGGAAGGTAGAGGAACAGGTTTTGATCAAAATGCTTGAAGGGATTGAGAGATTGCACTCAAACTGCAGGGGCACCCCTGTTTGTGCAGTTTGAGGATGATTCTGAGATGGAGGGTGTATTGGAGGTCAAAAGCTCGTGTGTTAGCTTGGATATGTTATGTGTAATGTGTTTGACAACTTTGTTCTTCTGTTTCTATGCTGGTATGAGAGATAGCATAAGTTATGGATGTTACTTCTATGTGAAGCAAGCAAATGTCAACTTGGTTTCTAGGCCAGTACAATGCCTCAATCTATGCTGCACATTTGAGTCTTGATCAGTGGGATATGTCCATGCCTTTTTGCCTCAAAGATCTGCATTGTACCTCATAGATTTGCAAAGTTGCCATAAAGTAACACTTTACAAGAATGGATAATATGCTTTTTCTAGTTTAGGCTTGATTTTGTGTGTATTATCCAAATGAGCAAAATAATGCTAGAACACAAAGGATATGCATTGAATTATTGAGTGAAAATGGGATTAGAGGCCTGCAATGTAGCTTAAGCATGCTGAATTCAAATTTGCCAAGTTTATGAACATGCTTTGATGAAGAACAAAAGTGAATTTTTGCCAACTTGTGAAATTCGAATCTCTCAAGTTATGAGGTTGTTTGATGAGTTCTTGGACATTTTGGAAAGCTTGGAATGTGTACTACAATCCATCTTTGAAATGCAATTTGAAATTCCAAGTGGAAGGGTATGAAAAGTGGCCTTGAAGTAGGGTAGAAAACCTTGTCAAAAATAGGTCAAATTTCACTAAGTTAAAAGATGGTTTAGTGCCCTTATTCAAAAAATCATAACTTGAGATACAAGCTTCAAATGAGAAAACTTTGTGAATCAAAGTTGTAGATTATGCAACAAGCTACAACTTTCATGTTTTGACTTTTGTTTGAATCCAAATGGATCATGGTGAAAAGATGGGGCAAAGTTGGGAAAAAATTAGGGTTTTTCATAACTTAGAAAAATTCTAAGTTATGAAAAATTCCATTTTCAAACCCTAATTTGCATTTAGTGATCTCTTGGTGAACAAGTTTCATGATTTGGCATGTTTTGATGAAAAATGAATCTTGACTCTTGATTTTGACCAAAAAGTCAAAGTTTGACTTTTCAGTATACAGTCAAAATTGATCAATTGACTGGGAAATTCAACTGTCAATCTTGTGTACTTGAGATCTTTTGAGCTTGATGAACATGTCAAGATAATTCCATGGGGTCCTTGAGTCCATGTGAGAGCTTGGTTTGTCATTGGCTAGGTCAAACAGTCAAAAACTGCCTTTGTGCAGTCAAAACCCTAAAAATGACCATTTTGCCCTTTTGGTGATCTGATCAAATTTCTTGTGGAATTGTGATCCAAACTTGATCAAATGGTCCATATGAGTTCATAATGTTGATGTGGATCAAATTTCATGAGGTTTGACTGTCAATTGGCCACAATTGACTTTTTCCCCAATACAGTTGATTTCTAGGTCAACTGTCCAATTGACTGGGTAAAACTTGGAGTCAAGACTTGAAACTTGGTATAGGTAAACTTGGGAGTCCAACATGAGGCATGAAAGTCATCTTAGGCATTTTTTAGGTCAAAACATCTTTGTGCAAGCACAAACCCTAATTTGAGTCCACAGTGCAAGGAGAAGTCTTGAGCAGAGGAAACCCTAACTGGATCTTGATCTTCAAAGGTCTTGTGATGAGAAAATGTTGAGGAAATGGGAGGGCAAATTTTGGGGTACAACAGTTGCCCCTGTTCAATCTTCTTGGACCTGAAGAGTTAGATTGGCAAGTTTGCCTTTCGTGACTCGAGGGTAAAAGGAGATTGGACACTAGAGTGCCCGGAAATTTGCACTCGCATGCTGGAGTCTCAACAATGTGGTGTCGGGAATGGGCTTATAGATGCCATTTGGAAGTGTCGGTCGCATAAGAGATTCCTTTGCGAGAACTTGTGTATTTGAGAAAGACGGATGTTTTCCTGGCTTGTTACAGGTGTTTGATCTTCAGTCTCCTTATGCAGACATGCCCTGGCTAGATACAGGTATCGAATCTACAATCGGTTGCTCACAGATGTGCCCTGGCTGGATACAGGAGTCGAATCTGGAAATAGTCGTCAATAGATATGCCCTGGCTGGATACAGGAGTCGAATCTTTGAACTCCGCAGACGTGCCCTGGCTAGATACAGGAATCGAGTCTGGAAACTGATCACTCTCGGATGTGCCCTGGCTGGATACAGGAATCGAATCTTTGAACTCTGCAGACGTGCCCTGGCTAGATACAGGAATCGAGTCTGGAAACTGATCACTCTCGGATGTGCCCTGGCTGGATACAGGAATCGAATCTTTGAACTCTGCAGACGTGCCCTGGCTAGATACAGGAATCGAGTCTGGAAACTGATCACTCTCAGATGTGCCCTGGCTAGATACAGGTATCGAATCTGGAATTGTGACAGTTGAAGGTAGTCGCTTTTGAGATTGTCTTTTTCCTGAAAAGACAAAGACGTAAGTTGTATGCAATGTCATGATGTATGATATGCATGATGTCATGATGTTCAACATGAGATATTGTATGCGTTTCACCATGTATGTAAGCAAGATGCATGAAAATGTGAAATGTTTATGAGTGTAATTCCATCTTAGGAAAATAAATCCTTGACGAATGGCCGGGAAGCTGCTTTGCGGAAGAGATACTTGGCCGAAGTTTTGATGAGAGGCCTGCTGAGGACTTTAATGATGGATTCCGCTGAGGATAATAATGATAAACTCCGCTGGGGAACTCCAAAGATAAACTCTGCTTGGGAATACCAAAGATAGACTTCGCTGGGGTTTGAAGGAACTTTTGCCGAAAACGGTCTTTCGTGGCTTTTAGCTGAGGATAACCCAGTTATAAGTCCTTGTGAGGAAATAACTCTAAATAAAACTCGGGAGAGACGTTCGTACTTCGCCGGGGATAAGCTCGCAGAATCTACTGGGAATGAGCTTTAAGACCTGCCGGGGAATGTTGTGCCTTTTTCAGGATCGACGGGGAATCGACTCTTGCTTGGGGAAAGTGCTGCTGAACCTTGTTTTACTCCGCGGGGAGTTAAGATGATTTGGCCACATTTTCAGTTGAACCTACCTTGGTGCCTTGGCGGACAAAACAAACTAGACTGCATTAGACAACTCCATATTGCCCCTGTCTTTGATGTCACTTGTAATTAATCTCTTGTTTTATGTGCAAATATTTATGAGTCAGCAATTTAATGTCAAATGCATATATCAAAAATGAACATTGGACGTTCTTCGCAGGACAAAACAACAATGATAATCTGTATGGACAAGTGAATTTGTATTGATTTAAACTTTTGCCTGTGAATAGGCATTTTTTGTACAAGAGACTGACATCCTAGTAAGAGGATATCGCCAAACAGTATAGAGTTTACATTTTGAAAAAAGAAAACAAAACAGCTTATGTGAACAATCCCACTGGGTTCCAACTCTGCTATCGCCTTTATGTTTTCGAACGTCTCATCGCCTTACTGCCTAATCTGAAGATGAAGCTGATTGGTCAATGCCGAAATTTGGGGCCAGATAGTTGATGCCGAATTTCGGATGCAAAGTGATCCAATGAGACATAGTGTTACGCTTTTATCCCTAACTTTTGCCTGGACCGCCCTTTCGGGTTTTCAGTCCACCGGGATACCATTTTTTGCCCAAGCCGCCCTTTCAGGTTTTCGACTTGCCGGGTGTACAGATTTTTTTCATTTCATCCCTTATTTTTGCCCGAACCCTTTTGGTTCGCCGGGAAGCCCTTATTTTTGCCTAGGCCAGTCAACCTAGCGGGTCTTTAATTATGCGTAGTATCTTTTCACTATGTCTGCATTGACGGGGTGAGGAAGGTTGTCACCATCCATGGTGGTTAGGATCATGGCTCCTCCTGAGAACACACGCTTAACCACAAATGGCCCTTCGTATGTAGGGGTCCATTTGCCCCGGGGATCACTTTGAGGAAGGATGATGCGTTTGATTACCAGGTCCCCAACTTGATACTCTTGCGGTCTGACTTTCTTGTTAAATGCCTTGATCATCCGTTTTTGATACGTCTGACCATGACAGATAGCAGTGAGCCTCTTTTCGTCAATCAGATTTAATTGATCAAGTCGAGTCTGGATCCAATCATCTTCATTCAAGTCTGCATCCTTCATTATCCGGAGAGAGGGTATCTGGATTTCGATCGGCAAGACTGCCTCCATGCCATAGACCAAGGAGAAAGGAGTTGCCCCGGTTGATGTCCTTGCTGAGGTGCGGTACCCATGAAGAGCGAACGGTAACATCTCGTGCCAATCTTTATAGGTCACTGTCATCTTCTGCACAATTTTCTTGATATTTTTATTGGCTGCCTCTACAGCCCCATTCATTTTCGGCCGGTAGGGAGAAGAATTGTGGTGCTGTATCTTGAATTGTTCGCAGAGTTCAGTGATCATTTTGTTATTGAGATTGGTACCGTTGTCCGTAATGATTCTTTCCGGGACTCCGTACCGACAGATCAGATTATGCCGGATGAAACGCGCCACGACGCTCTTGGTTACTGTGGCATAGGAAGCTGCCTCAACCCATTTCGTGAAGTAATCGATCGCCACCAAGATGAAACGATGCCCATTGGATGCCGTTGGTCGGATCTCACCGATCATATCGATGCCCCACATTGCGAAAGGCCAAGGTGCCGTTAGGACATTCAAAGGAACTGGAGGGATATGCACCTTGTCAGCATAGATCTGGCACTTATGACAAGTTCGGGAGTGTTGGTAACAATCGGCTTCCATCGTGGACCAGAAATATCCTGCCCGAAGGATTTTCTTAGCCATGGTGTGTCCACTGGAATGGGTCCCAAATGTACCTTCATGTAGTTCCATCATAATTTTCTCTGCTTCAGCCTTATCCACACAACGTAACAGAGTTGAATCATGATTCCGTTTGTAGAGAATGCCGTTGCTGAGGAAGAATTTTGCAGCAAATCTCCTCATGAACTTCTTATCATTGACAGATGCACCTTCAGGGTATTCCTGGGCTTCCAAGTACCTCTTCACCTCGTGATACCAGGGTTTTTCAGTCACCTTCTCAGCCTCGAGCTCGCAGCAGTATGCCGGTTCGTCCAACTTCCAGATAATGATTTGGGGAGCCTCATTGTCCCATTTAACTTTGAACATTGAAGACATCGTGGCTAGTGCGTCCGCTAGTTGATTCTCCTCTCTGGGAAAATGCTCAAAAGTTATCTCTTCAAAGTGAGGGAGCAAGGTCGACACATACTCCTTGTAAGGAATGAGATTCGGGTGTTTCGTATCCCACTCGCCTTTGATCTGATTGATCACGAGAGCGGAATCTCCGAAGACACTTAGAAACTTGATCCTCAAATCGATCGCAGCTTGTAAACCCATGATACATGCCTCATATTCTGCCATGTTGTTGGTGCAGCTGAAACATAATCGGGCGGTGAGTGGAGTATGAGTCCCCTTGGGAGATATGATTACAGCGCCGACGCCGTTACCCAAAGCATTGGAGGCTCCGTCAAAATGCATAGACCATCGGGATCCTTCCTCAGGTCCTTCATCCGGTCCAGGTACTTCACAGTCAGTTACCACCATGATGTCTTCGTCCGGAAAATCAAAGTTCAATGATTGATAATCGTCCACAGGTTGGTGTGCCAAATGATCAGCCAGTACACTTCCCTTTATTGCTTTCTGAGTTGTATACTGGATGTCATATTCTGTTAAGATCATTTGCCATCTCGCTATTCTCCCAGACAGAGCGGGCTTTTCAAATATGTACTTAATGGGATCCATCTTTGAAATCAATAAGGTAGTGTGAGTCAGCATATACTGTCTCAGCCGGCGAGCAGCCCATACAAGAGCGCAGCAAGTTTTCTCAAGCAGTGAGTAACGAGACTCACAGTCGGTAAACTTTTTGCTCAAGTAATAAATAGCGTGCTCTTTTCGGCCAGACTCGTCATGCTGCCCCAGCACACACCCCATTGAATTATCAAGCACTGTCAAGTATAGGATCAGAGGTCTTCCTTCCACCGGTGGCATAAGAATGGGTGGCTCTTGGAGATATTCCTTTATCCTTTCAAAGGCGGCCTGACATTCATCATTCCAGCGTACCACTTGATCTTTCTTCAGTAATTTGAAGATTGGCTCACAAGTAGCAGTCAGATGTGAGATGAATCGGGCAATGTAATTCAGTCGTCCTAGGAAACCTCTGACTTCTTTCTCTGTTTTTGGAGTCGGCATCTCTTGTATGGCTTTTACCTTGGCAGGGTCCACCTGAATACCTTTATCACTTACAATGAAACCTAGCAATTTTCCGGACCTCACCCCGAAGGTGCATTTGTTGGGATTCAATCTCAGCTTGTACGACTTGAGTCGGTCAAACAGCTTCCTCAGATGATCAAGGTGCTCCTCCTCAGTTTGAGACCTTGCAATCATGTCATCAACGTATACTTCAATCTCATGATGGATCATATCATGAAATAAAGCAACCATGGCACGCTGATAGGTTGCCCCAGCATTTTTCAATCCGAATGGCATAACCTTATAACAGAAGGTCCCCCACTGAGTTACAAATGTAGTCTTCTCCATATCTTCAGGAGCCATCTTGATCTGATTATACCCTGAGAAGCCATCCATGAAGGAGAACACCTTGTGTTGAGCTGTATTATCAACAAGGACATCGATGTGAGGTAGGGGGAAATCATCCTTGGGGCTGGCCCTGTTCAGATCCCTGTAGTCGACACACATTCTGACTTTACCGTCCTTCTTCGGCACTGGCACAACATTGGCAACCCACTGGGGGTAGGAAGTCACTGCAAGGAACCCGGCATCAAACTGCTTCATAACCTCGGCCTTGATCTTTTCAGACATCTCCGGACGCATCCGTCGGACCTTTTGCTTTACTGGAGGGCAATCTTCCTTGGTAGGCAGGTGATGAACCACAATGTCGGCATCCAAACCAGGCATATCTTCATAGGACCAAGCAAAAATCTCCATGTAGTCTTGTAGCATTTGGATCAATCGTTGCTTCACGCTGAGCTCTAGATTGGCACCAATCTTGACCTCTTTCCTATCTGTCTCAGTACCCAGGTTGATTGTTTCTACAGGCTCTTCATGTGGTTGAATAGCTCTTTCCTCTTGGAGTAGCAGTCTTGCGAGTTCACCAGGCACTTCGCAATCATCTTCACCTTCGTCTTCGGCCAAGTTGATCGGATTTTCGAAGTCATAACTGGCGGTAGCAGAGCTGTTACCAGTGAGATCCAGAGTGGATTGAAACCTGTATAAGTGAGTGTGTGTAAATATAGCTGTTTTGCAATATATAACACGGAAAGGAAAAGAGCGCAAGATTTGAAATGCAACAAACGTCCAATGTTTTGATTGATGATATATGAAAATGTCATACAAAAAGCCCTCACAAATGGAGCTACGATGCCCCGGGTAGGACACCGAGCCAACAGAGTTTTAACATATTGTTTGTTACAAATTTGGAAATCAAAAGAAATCAATTACTGCGTGACAAATGTGATAGGGGTAAAATCCTTTGCCGTCCAGTTGCTTGGTCCGTCGCCGGCAGTCGGGTAGATCCAACTGTCAAACTCAGCTTCCTCCACATCCTCCTCAATAGCATTCACCCTTGAGCTGGAAATAAACACCGGAGCCTTTCCGATCTTCTCTTTGCGCATCGCCTTCTGTGCCTCTGCAGTAAAGCCTAGCCCAAACTTGTCGTTCTTCTGAGTGAAGTCAGGAAGCTGACCCCAGTGTGCACAATTGCCTTTCTGAACCACAGCCCGGGCATCTCTTAGGGAAGCCATCTTCAAGGAATCATTCTCTTCGGCCGTTGTCTCTGCAACTGCTGAAATTGGATGTACCTCCTCGAAATGTTGGAAGGGAGTTTCAATAAATTCTCCGTCCATCTCGATGTACCTGAAGGAATTCAAATGGCTCACCATATACTCCTCTTCTCCTTGTACCGTGACGATCTTCCCCCTGACAGGATACTTCAGCTTTTGGTGCAAGGTGGAGGTCACTGCCCCAGCTTTATGGATCCAAGGTCGACCCAACAGACAAGAGTATGATGGACGTATATCCATCACGTAAAAGGTAGAGTCAAACACTTGAGAGCCCACACGAATAGGGATGTTAACCTCTCCATGAACCATCCTTTTGGAACCGTCAAAGGCCCTGACGATGATATTGCTGGGTTTCAACTCCAGGCCCTCATAATCCAGACGATCTAAAGCCTTTTTCGGAAGAACATTCAAGGAAGAACCAGTGTCCACCAATACATGTGCCAGAGTAGTGCCCCTGCATTCAATAGAGACATGCAGGGCATCATTGTGGTCTCTCCCTTTTGCGGTCAGGTCAGCATCTGAAAAGCCCAAGCCGTTGTCCGCCGTCAGATTTGCTATGCAGTCAGTGAACTGAACTACAGACGTCTCCTGCGGCACGTGGGCCGTCTTGAGAAATGAGATTAATGCCTTAGCGTGAGCCTCGGAGCATAGCAATAGGGAGAGCAGGGAGATCTTGGAGGGTGTATGCCCCAACTGCTCGACAACATTAAAATCACTTTTCTTTATTATTTTCAGAATCTCCTCCATTTCTTGTCGGGAGGCCTCAACATTTACGGGTATTGGTGCCTCCATCCGGGCAGGCTCTTCTTCAATCCCTTTGCCCCGAGCATTTGATGACTCGGCAGCAGGGGATGCAACTTGATCAGCAACAGGACTAGGTAAACTTGCAGGTTTTATGAGGAGGGGTTTTCGAATAGCGGGTGGCGCAATGTCAGGCGAGAAGAGCCTGCCACTGCGGGTGACTTTAGCTGGACCGGTGATATCGCAGATACTAGCATCAAATTCTTGCTTGATTCCATTTACATATACGTCTGCCCCATAATGCCAGGGGACAGCTTTATCAGACACGTAGGAGAGGGGCCCTGGAACAGTAATGATCACAGGCGCAACCGTCAAGATTTGAATAGGCTTCTTTGGGGGAGCCTTGATTGGATTTTTGAAGATGGTAATCACGGAAACTTCTTTCATCGGAACCAATTGAACAGCAGTCTTTTTGAATAGAATCTCCTTGCTATCCATTAGGCCTTGGATGCCTAACCTTAGCAAGGGACAATCAGATAGGGAAATAGCACAGAATGGGCAACCTTCACCGCAACCCGGAAATAAACCGGCCCGCAGTAGGTTCTTCTTAACAGTCTTCAAAGGGGTAACAACTTCATCTATTGAAACAACATACACTTCTTCCTCAATGGCATTCACCCTATGCTGGGGCATAGGAGCCGTTACAACATTTGGTCTTTCTGGTGCTTCAAACTGAATTTCTTTCGCGTCGATCAGATCTTGCACTTTGTTTCTTAAGGCCCAGCAATCATCAGTAGTGTGCCCGGGACTATCAGAATGATAAGCACACCGGGCATTCGGGTTGTATTTAGGAGACGCCGTGTTGACGACCTTGGGAGCTTCTTTGAGAGTCACCAGGTTGGTGGATAACAGTTGGGGTAAAATTTGAGATAATGTCATACTCAATCGGGTATACTGCCTCTTGGGCCTTTCACTTCTTTGTTGATTGTACTGCTGAGGAGCAGCAACAGGTTTAGAGATGACCAAAGCATTGACGGCTTGGCGACTTTCGGGCTTGATTTGTCTTCTAGGACCATAGACGGCACTTGCTTCTTTCTTAAATGGCCTCTTCTCAGCACTTGTAGAGGCAGCCTTCTGTATCTTGCCTGACCTGATGCCAGCTTCAATTCTTTCTCCCGTTAATATCAAATCTGTGAACCCAGCGGAGGAGTTACCAACCAAATGATTGAAAAACGGACCAGACAACGTTCCCAGAAACATATCAACCAGCTCTCGATCAGTTAATGGAGGCTGCACCCTGCCAGCCAAATCTCTCCATTTTTGAGCGTACTCTTTGAACCCTTCACCCGTCCCTAGAGACATACCCTGAAGTTGGGTACGCGTAGGAGCGAGATCAGAATTGTATTGGTATTGTCTGTAAAATGCAGTTGCCAAATCTTCCCAGTGTCGGATGCTAGCTCCGTCCAATTGGTAGAACCATTCAAGTTGTGACCCCGAGAGGCTGTCTTGGAAGAAGTGAATCCAGAGGTTCTTATCCGCCGTGTAAGGTTGGATTTTCCTTACATACGACCTCAGATGCAGCTTTGGGCAGGAGACCCCATCATACTTGGCGAAGGCAGGCGCCTTGAACTTGTGTGGAATTACTACTCCAGAAGATAATCCCAAATCTCCGAAATCCAGTCCCGGCACGTTCTGAATTTCCATAGCGCTCAAGCGGTCCTCCAATTGTTTGTATCTGTCAGCAGCAGGTGGGTATTGTTCATCGTTATAGTCCGTCTCGTTGTCGGAGACTGCGGGACTAGGAGCTCCTCCCCCTTGGGGACTGTTTTTCTCAGCAGAAGAAGTGGTTGGATCAGCTTCATTGTGGAGTGTGTTCCCAAATCTGCGTCCGGTGTTGAACATCGCCGTCCTCTTTTTCTTCTTCTTCTTCATGAGTAGAGTCTTCAACTCTTGCTGACCTTGGGCTAGGCTTAGGACCATCTCTTGAAACTGTGCACTTTGGGCCTGAAGGGCCTTGATTGCTTGCTCGCTGGATGATTCCGGATTCATGATGACTGTGCCCACAAACAGCGAAGAAAATTAAGCAACCTGTGAAATAGGGTACCTGCTATGCGTATGGTGCAATGGAATGCGTATGTATGCAATGCATTCAAGGATTTAGAACATTCAAACTTTGTTGTAGACAAAAAGGAACGCACATCATATTAATAAGGAGAAATTCGTTAGTACATAAATGCCTCATGGGCCAAATATTACAAAATAACTCCTTAAGGTAAAAAGACATTGCGCATCCTCTTTGGCGCGATGTAGGTGTTGAGATTCCTTTCCTCGTGCAGCAGGCGGGTGAGTTCCAGGACCTTCTTTTCACTAGCATGTAGACTGGTCTCAAGAGAATTCCGTTCTTCCTTAAGTTGGATCCAGCTCTTCTGCATCTCTTCCCAGGAGGTGGGCATGTCGGGATGTTGAATGGTGTAGGATGCTTCTCCTTCCAAGACTGGCTCTTTGATTACAGGTAGCATGTGAGGGTAAGGCATTACTAACTTCTGGGAGCGGGCTCGTACCCACTTGAGGTAAGGTTCCAACGGGATGGAGTTCCGGTGCCCCAATGTCTTGCTGTCTATCCTACTTGGCATCCTCCAAGCTCTGATAAATCTCTGACGAAGTCCTTGAGTATCGTTGTCGAAATCGAAAACTATATCAGGAATTAACATGTCATGAGGGCCATCCTTCCGAGCATAACCAAACTGTCTCCAAGCCAGGCATGGGTTGTAGGTGATACCTCCTTTGATTCCAAATAAAGGAACATTAGGGTACTCCCCACAACGATCAATGATAGTGACGTCTTCCCTGGACCTAGGACACCAATGTATATCTGCATGCGTGAGAGCCATTAATCATTGTGACCATCTCAAACCCCGCTCGTTCTTCAAAACTGATTGCGGAAGATGCGAAATAAACCACCTTCCCAGGAGAGGAGTGCAACACATAAGGACACCCCTTCTTCTCATGGTTCGAGTGTAACATGAGTGAAGGATATCCCCCAACAGTGTAGGTATAGGATTCCTGGTCATAAAGATCTGGACAGCACTGATATCAATAAGCTGATCTGGGTTAGGGAACAACACCAAACCATAGACAAGGAGGGCTACAACTTCTTCAAAAGCTCGTAGGTCAAGAGAGTTCCAACATTCTTGGGCCTTTTCCAACAGAAACCTAGCTAAGAACCCTTTGATACCACTTCTAACTTCCCAATGTCCTTTGAGGTCGGATGTCTGTAGGTGCAAGGCTTTAGCAATCTCTTCAAGTCTGGGTTCCTCTTCCGTACCGTTGTAGGGTAGTTGATCGAGGATAGGGACCTTCAGAAGTCGGGAGAATTCTTCCAATGTAGGCACCAACTGATAATCCGGGAAGGTGAAGCAGTGATGCAGAGGGTCAAAGAATTGGAACAGGACCTTTATCAAGTCCTCTTCAATGTTGGTGTTAACCAAGTTGATGAGTCTCCCATGTCTCTCACTGAATGAAGAACCCTTAGGAATCCTGGACAGAAGCTCCTTAAGCTGAGGAGGGATCTTTACAAGGCTAATCTGAATTGTCTTTCTGCGAGCAGTTTCCATGTCCTATAAAACAAGAACAAAGATGAAGATTCGAAACCCTTGAAATGGTTAGTCAATGCTCATGATGTTTGTATGATGTAATGATGTGATGATTAAATGCACTATAAACATTCACAGAGGCAAAACATGGTAAGGCACACAAGTCACACCAACCCTTAGAGTTTAGGCCTGCATGGGGTCTGGGTATTACCCTCTTGAAGTTTGGTGGGTTCAACCTGTCCTATCAAAAGTAACCGGGTTCTAAAGGTCCCAATATCACTGGATTGCTTTCATTGTTCATCGTTTCGATTTAGCCACTGAACTGGCGACCGAAATATTCCAGGAAAGCAAACCTCAATTGAGTGTAGTATCGAGTATCAACCAACCTCGGACTGCACCAAAGTCAGTTATCTCACTACCCCTAAAAGGCCAAGATGGTTCAATTAAGGTTCCTAAGGTCAGTTGATGCTTCATGACACCACGCGGCGGCCCCGTACTCTCCTTGACTGAACTCAAGGGTTACCGGTACACACCAAAGTGCCACATCAACGTAGCAGACTGCTTCAACCATGTCGGTATACCCCGCACAGTTCCCTCACAGCCTTGTTGCTACCTAAAAGGGTTTCCCCAGATCCGGGTTAGGATCTATAAAACTCCGATACAAAGCCCACAATATGTAAAAGCAAACAAAGCAAGCAATTGAAAACAAAGGTGATCTAAACCCTAAGGTTACTCCACTTTAAAAGTTCTCCCCAGCAGAGTCGCCAGTTCTGTGATACGGTGGGAGAACTGACTTGAGGTTTTGCGTTTTGTATTCGCAAATGTTGCGGTTAGCAAGAGTCGCCACCGACTTTTTATTTTATCCTAAGGAAAGGTTAAAAAGCACAGCAAAAACCTTTTGAGATGTTTTCTTGGGTTCGGGGAGTAGATTATAGAAAGGGAAGGTATTAGCACCCTTTCTATCCATGGTTATCCATGGGCTCTTAGTTACTTGCTTAGATCACTTGCCTTTTGTTTTCAATTGTTTTAAATGGTGCTTGAGTGTGTGGGTTTGAAAATGTTTTGAAAAGAGGCCAATGTGGTGGCAACCTTTGTAATGATCCATGTGGGGATGTATACAAAGATGTATGTCTTTTGAAAAAGTTTTCATTTGTTTTTGAAAGTTGTTTTGAAAGTGTAGTGATGTGTGATTTTGAAATTAGGCAAGTGTTTTGTTTTGCAAGTTGATTCAAGTAACTAAGAGGTTATCTACTCCTAAATTTCTCAAAAGATCATTGCTATACTTTAACCCTTTTAACAAGTTTGCTCCACCATTGTATTTGGTGGGCAACCTTGTGTTAGGATGTGAAAGGGACAGGCGCGGGTCATCGTATGGACCATAATTGTAACGACGTTAAATGTCTTTGGGCAATTTCTTTAAGGGACTTGATCATTTGTTTTTGTTTGTTTTGAAAAGTTTTTGTCGAGGGACTATGATCATTCAAACTGTTTGCTTTGCCCAAAGATGTTCAACATACAATATGGCCCATTTATTTGAAGGCAACAAGTGGAATACCCTAGGGGGTGCAAGTGTGATTTGTGTGTCCATTTCCATGCTTGTTTATCTTTTATTAGGTCAAACTATTTTTATCGTTTTTCGCATACAAACCCTAATTCTAGCATGTTATTATTAGAAAGCAATAAAGTGCGAAATTAAAATTACTAAACTATTACACAACCAAATATGGGAAGGGGGGTACAAATGTTCAAATGGGGATATTGACAAGAATTTAAATCTAAATTATTACATCAATTGAATATTTGCAATTTAAATAATGCATAATTAAATGTAAATTAAATAAATATGTGAAATGCAAAAAAAGAAAGTTTTTTATGTGTATGAGAAAATATTATTTATGTAAAAGGAAAAAGAAAAATAAAAATGTATTATTTTTGGGGTATTTTGAACTTAGGGTAAAAACCCTAATTTTTAAAGAAAAAGGTATTATTTTCTAATTTAATACAACAATTTATTCATTATTTATAAAAATAAAATAAAATGAAGTGTATTGTGAAAAAAAAAGTATTTTTGTATCAAATATTAAATAAAATGAAAAAATCAAATATTTTTATATTTTTGTCTTAAATATATTAATAATCATATATATGTATTTATACTAACCCTAAATATGTATTATTCTTAAAAATAAATATTTATTTAATATTTTAATAAAATAAATAAAAGAGTATTTTTTTTGTGTAAAATATTTTCAGAAAGTAAATAAAAATAAAAAGTGTATTTACATTATTTTTAACATTTTATTCTAATAATCATATATATATATATATTTATGTACAAACTAAACAAATAAACAAATAAATATGCAATAAATGCAAAAAAAATGATGAAAAAATATTTTTAATTTTTAAATGGCATGAGGTAAAATAAATAAAGTCAGCAAAAAAAGGAAAAAATCAAAAATGTTCAAAAATAAGCATATGGGCTCAGGGGGGTGTAAACCAAAAAAGATGGTGTGAGAAGCAAAACAAATCCAGGCCCAGCCCACTTCACTCCTTCTTCAACCTCCAGCACAGATTATTTGAAAAAACGCGCGCCATGTTCAGTTCCTTCTAACTCTTGATTCCTGGCTTTTTAGCAAAAACTCATAACACAAGAAATGTTCAGCATGAAGAGACGGTTCTAACCATATAAAGAACTTGACCTATCTCTCTAAGATGAGGGAGAATTTCTCTCCCCCTCTTTTCTGACCTAATTTTTCTACCATTTTCAGAGCTCAAATTCTCTCTACTCAGGCAAAAGAAATGAAAAGTAAAGCTATGTACATGTTCAGGGCTATGAGTAGGACCTTGTTTCTTCACAAACTTAAGACTAAAGATGCCTAATAAGAGAGATACGAATTCAAACTTTTACCTGTGCAGTTGAACTTCTATGTGGAGAATGAGAGACTTTCAGTGCAATGTAATGATTGGAAAAGCTTCCTTGAAGTCCAGGGATGCTTTTTCAATGCTTACTTTGTCTTGAACCTTCTTGTATCAAGCTGTAGAACTTCACCTGCAAGTCAAAGATGTGAAAATGGTGGAAGTGGTTAGAGCAACTACAGATCGTGCCTTAGCTTCTGGATAGCTTGCATAGGTTGTGAGGAAGGTAGAGGAACAGGTTTTGATCAAAATGCTTGAAGGGATTGAGAGATTGCACTCAAACTGCAGGGGCACCCCTGTTTGTGCAGTTTGAGGATGATTCTGAGATGGAGGGTGTATTGGAGGTCAAAAGCTCGTGTGTTAGCTTGGATATGTTATGTGTAATGTGTTTGACAACTTTGTTCTTCTGTTTCTATGCTGGTATGAGAGATAGCATAAGTTATGGATGTTACTTCTATGTGAAGCAAGCAAATGTCAACTTGGTTTCTAGGCCAGTACAATGCCTCAATCTATGCTGCACATTTGAGTCTTGATCAGTGGGATATGTCCATGCCTTTTTGCCTCAAAGATCTGCATTGTACCTCATAGATTTGCAAAGTTGCCATAAAGTAACACTTTACAAGAATGGATAATATGCTTTTTCTAGTTTAGGCTTGATTTTGTGTGTATTATCCAAATGAGCAAAATAATGCTAGAACACAAAGGATATGCATTGAATTATTGAGTGAAAATGGGATTAGAGGCCTGCAATGTAGCTTAAGCATGCTGAATTCAAATTTGCCAAGTTTATGAACATGCTTTGATGAAGAACAAAAGTGAATTTTTGCCAACTTGTGAAATTCGAATCTCTCAAGTTATGAGGTTGTTTGATGAGTTCTTGGACATTTTGGAAAGCTTGGAATGTGTACTACAATCCATCTTTGAAATGCAATTTGAAATTCCAAGTGGAAGGGTATGAAAAGTGGCCTTGAAGTAGGGTAGAAAACCTTGTCAAAAATAGGTCAAATTTCACTAAGTTAAAAGATGGTTTAGTGCCCTTATTCAAAAAATCATAACTTGAGATACAAGCTTCAAATGAGAAAACTTTGTGAATCAAAGTTGTAGATTATGCAACAAGCTACAACTTTCATGTTTTGACTTTTGTTTGAATCCAAATGGATCATGGTGAAAAGATGGGGCAAAGTTGGGAAAAAATTAGGGTTTTTCATAACTTAGAAAAATTCTAAGTTATGAAAAATTCCATTTTCAAACCCTAATTTGCATTTAGTGATCTCTTGGTGAACAAGTTTCATGATTTGGCATGTTTTGATGAAAAATGAATCTTGACTCTTGATTTTGACCAAAAAGTCAAAGTTTGACTTTTCAGTATACAGTCAAAATTGATCAATTGACTGGGAAATTCAACTGTCAATCTTGTGTACTTGAGATCTTTTGAGCTTGATGAACATGTCAAGATAATTCCATGGGGTCCTTGAGTCCATGTGAGAGCTTGGTTTGTCATTGGCTAGGTCAAACAGTCAAAAACTGCCTTTGTGCAGTCAAAACCCTAAAAATGACCATTTTGCCCTTTTGGTGATCTGATCAAATTTCTTGTGGAATTGTGATCCAAACTTGATCAAATGGTCCATATGAGTTCATAATGTTGATGTGGATCAAATTTCATGAGGTTTGACTGTCAATTGGCCACAATTGACTTTTTCCCCAATACAGTTGATTTCTAGGTCAACTGTCCAATTGACTGGGTAAAACTTGGAGTCAAGACTTGAAACTTGGTATAGGTAAACTTGGGAGTCCAACATGAGGCATGAAAGTCATCTTAGGCATTTTTTAGGTCAAAACATCTTTGTGCAAGCACAAACCCTAATTTGAGTCCACAGTGCAAGGAGAAGTCTTGAGCAGAGGAAACCCTAACTGGATCTTGATCTTCAAAGGTCTTGTGATGAGAAAATGTTGAGGAAATGGGAGGGCAAATTTTGGGGTACAACACCAGCCATCAGATCTTCATTGTTCCAGATCCAACGCTCCTGGAGTGCTTCCCCGTGATGGACCTTCCAGACGCAACAACATTAGATCCCATGCAGGCATTGGGCCAACAGATCTGGGCCTAGCCAAATTCAGCCAACACCCCCCAGATTGCTAATGCACTTCACGCCCATTTCTTTTCATTTTTTGTCATTTTTTTAATTTCTTTGTTTTATTTTATTTATTTTTAAAATCATTTTTTATTTTAATCATAAAATCATAAAATCACAAAAAAATAGAATTAGGTTTTTTATATAATTAAAATTAATTTGGTAAATTAATCTAGTTTAACTACTCTAATCCTTTTTCTTTAAAATTAAAATAAATTAGAAGTTAGGATTAAATTTTAAATCTTTTTCTTTAAAAATACCAAAAAAATATTAATTTCATGAAAATTAATTGTAATTAATTTTTTTCCTTTTCTTGTTCAATTTAGTTAACTAAGACATTATAATTTAATATTTTCATTAATAAATAAAAAACACAAAAAAGAAGTTTTCTTTTAATTTAGGAATATTTTTAGGGTTTAGACGCTCTTTCTATTCTTCACGCACTTATCTTTGCTTTCGATGTTATATTTCTATTTTTCAATTATGTAACTGTTTCCCAGTTTGTAATAGTTTAATTAGGGTTTAAATTTCCGTATCTGATTATGTAATTACCCCGAGGCCATGTAATAGCTTAGGAAATAGTTATTTTCTGCAATTTATTTTTCGCACTCTAAACTGCTTAGATGAATGTCTAATAGGATTGTATGAAAAGATAACGATTAATTGAACATAGCATAACCTAATTCAAAGATAACATATCTGAATAAAGCACACTTGGACATGCTCACCCCTAGGGTATCTCCCACTTTGGTTGCCTTCGAAACAGTCACAATTCTCGAAACGTGAGGATTTTTAGTGACTGTCCTTTAGTTCAAGAGATCACAAGTCCGTCGATGACCCTCTCGACTGTTGCCTCAGTTAAAAAAGTGATCTTAGAACTTTAGGACAATTACTAAGAGTTCTTGCCCAGTTGCCTCAGTGACCATAAATGTCTCTTTGATAATCCCTCAACATCCAACGATAGGGCTACCTACTCACTAATAGTAGGATAAAACTATCTAAAGGAAAGGATGAAAAGAACGCTTTTTTCGAGTAGGTAGATGGTTGTTAAGTACTTGCTCAAAAAACAACTTTTTCACATCACACTTTCAAAATTCTTTTAAAAAACGCTTTATCAACACTCTTGAGGACTGATACAAGAGTTATCATAAAGCAAACAAAACTCACAAACAAGAAAGCAATTTTTAAAAATGGTGCTAACACCTTCCATTTCCATAATATACCCCCCTTACTCAGAAAATCTCGAAAAATATCTTTTTCTGTTCTTTTCACCCTTTCCTTTGTTGGATAAAAGAAAAGTCGGTGACGACTCTTGCTTATCGCACATTTGCAAATACAAAATGCAAATCAGTATAATTGTCGGTTCTACCACCGTATCACAAAAGTCTTTAATCATTTTCATTCTCTTTTCGTTTCCAGTTAAATCTTTTATCATTTTCTCTTTTTTGTTTCCAGTCTAGTCTTTTAACAATTTTATTAAACTTTTCTTATTAAGCACTGTCTTTACATTTTTATAAGTACCCAAATTATTCCCTTTACAGTTATATTTAAGATACATAGTCAAACTTTAGCATCTTAAGATAATTATAACCATAGAAAGATCTTGTTATTATTCATACAATGTCTTCCTTCAAATCAGACAGTAAGAACACTAAGACTATGTCCTAGGATCAATCTAGTCGATCCTGTAAGTTACCAAAACATAGGGTTTGGAAGACTAGCGGTTATTTGTCAGAAATCACTGGTAAACAAATTGGCACACCCAGTGGGACCTTGTCGAAGTGTTTTAGTCACATTATTTATGTTCTTTCGATTTGGGTCTTTATAGTAGTTTCTATTACGAACCTATTCTTGCCCAGTATATGAACCTTAGGAGTGGTAAGATAACCAACAACAAACAATCAATACCCAAAAGAAAACAAACCAGAAAGATGGTTAATACTGCCAATGATGGAGGAGAACAAAATCCTCCACAAGGAGCAGGAACAAGCATTGCAAGTTCGACGAATGCGTCAACTGTTATCCCTGGTTCACAAGCCATGTCCACATCCACAGGATCCATGGCTACAAATAGTTTGATACCTGGGTCCACAGGGGCCATACCCATGAACAATTCGACAACCATGCCTATCTCTGCATATACGACAAAGATCCTTTCGAATACTCAAATTGTCCATGTGTTGACATATGTGGGAAATCAGACTCAACTTGCAACCCCTAGACCACCAAGATTTGAAAATTTTAGGACTTGGAGGGAGCAACCCCAATACGGGATGCCAACTTCCCTTATGTCATGATTACACAATAATACATCCACACATACACAGCCTACCATGACAACCTTTTCTCCAGTGCAAAACTCTGGTTCTGGTATGAACCATGTGTGTCAAAATACGCAGAACCAAGAATTTTCAAACCAATTACATATACTCATAACTAACACTCAGGCAACAAATGGACGCTAGTAACCATGACATGGTAGGAGTAATTGCACGTGAAATGAATACCATTTTCTCTCCTTTGATCCAGAATATTAATTGGAAAAACCAAGAAAATACCCAATCCTATAAGCAAATGTCAGCGCAGATGACGCGCATAGCAGACTTTTTTAGAGCCCCACAAGCACCTGTTCGACATAGGCAAAATCAGGTGGCAATTCAAGAGGAAGAACCCACTATCAATCAGGTTCGACCACCCAGACAAGAGGTTGGCGAAAGAGACGTGGGAGCAAGGGTAGAACAACGAGAGATTCGAAATGAGATCCTTGAGGAGCAACCTAGAAGAATAGTAATGGTTAACAAGGATCAAAATGCAGAAGAAGTGATCCATAGAGTTAGGCAGAATAACATGCTGGCTGAAAATAATTTAACCACCATGATCGAAAGAATCATGGCCCAAATACAGGGTTTTCACAGCCAAATTACACATCTCCATTAACAAATTTTATTTTGCAGGCTGAATTACCAAGGGGTTGTAAAGTCCCCAAATTCACAAAATTCTCAGGAGATACTAACGAATCAATTGTCGAACATGTGGCTAGGTAGCTGATAGAAGCAGGGGACTTGAAAAATAGTGAAAACTTAAGGATACAATATTTTCCTAGTTCATTAACAAAAAATGCTTTTACGTGGTTCACTACATTGCCACCAAATTTTATAGATACATGGCCTCATTTAGAAAGATTGTTCCATGAACAATTCTACATGGGGCAAACTAAGATAAGTATGAAGGAATTAGCCAGCATTAAAAGAAAGTTTACTGAACCTATATATGACGATTTGAATAGGTTCCATTTGTTAAAATCTAGATGTTTCACAGTAGTGCCTGAACATGAATTGGTCGAAATGGCCACTGGTGGATTAGATTACTCCATTCGAAAGAAACTAGATACTCAGTATCTAAGAGACATGGCCTAATTAGCAGACAGAGTTCGACAAGTCGAATGTTTGAAAGCAGAAAAGGCTAGGGAAAGTAAGAATTATAAGAAAGAGAGGGTAGCTTATGTCGAAGCCGAAGAAGAGGAAACATAAGCCTTCAATGACATATATGATCTTGAGGAATCCGAAGTAGATTTGGCTGAACTAAAAGAATCACCCCCATACTCTTGTAAAATGCTTAAACCAGCAAACGGTAGAAATCATGTCGAAGTAGAAAAGAATGAAAAATTCCCCAAGAAAGTTTATACGTTTGACATTACCAAATGTGATGAGATTTTCGATTTGCTTGTAAAAGATGGTCAAATGATAGTGCTTCCTAATGCCAAAATTCCTCCATTAGAACAACGGAAGAAAAGAGGCTTTTGCAAATATTATAACTTTATGGGCCATAAAACTTCACAATGCTTTCTTTTCAGGGATCTTATTCAAAATGCTATCAAAGAAGGACGCTTGAAGTTTGCTGACAAAGTCAAGAACCACATGAAGGTTGATGCTGACCCCCTCCATGTTGCAGACACCAATTATGCTGAACCTGTGGAAATCAACATGGTGGAATATGAAGGAGAAGAGGCCAAGAGAGTCGAAGGCTCAAACATGAATGGAAAACAGGCTACTGAAGGACTAACTAACATAATCCCTTTTGAAACTCTTGGAAAAAATATTTCTGCAGGTGATGCTGAATCAGAGGCTACTGAGGGCCTGAGGGAGGAATAACTGAGGCTACTGAAGGCCTTAGAGTTATATTTGAGAAGATAAGGATTGCCGAAGGTCCTATTCTAAGAGTTAAGATGGTGGATTTGAACCAACCTCCACCAGAAATGGAAGAGGTCGAAAGATGCCTCAAGCTGGAGAGGGAACAAATGAGTTTTAGATACCCTAAGGCCAATGAGACTCTGTGAGAATACCTCTGGAGGTGTCATCGAAGGAATTCAGAGATGCTGATATGTCCAAGGTGCAGTATTGCTCTGAATCGAAGGGTTGCAGAGGCTTATGAAAGAGCTCAACATGCTAGAACCCATGGCAATTGGAGGCACGAAAGCCAGTTGATGAAAGTGTACCCAAAGCTAGGGGAAAGTCTTCTTGGTTTTCTGGTACGTTGTTATAAATCTGAAACAGAATATCTGTTATGTCCCAGGTGTAGGGCAGTGTATGATAGGGAGATGGATGAAATGTTTGAAAGAATTCCATCCATCCATGGATGGGACCAACAAGGTAGAAACCCCAATATATACGTCTTCGACAAGAGGGGAGTTCCCAGAAGGAAAGATAGTCCTCACCCCAAAGCCAGGAGAGTCACTTTCAAACTTCCATCAGAAGTACCAACGGACAGATGGACATAGGCAGGGGCAAGAAGAGGAAAGTGGAGAATTTTCGACTAAGGAGGCAGAACTTCGATGGCCTACAGAAAGCAGTTTTATACATCAAAGAGAGAGGTGTATAGGTTAGAGAACTACAAAGGAAAAAACCCAATGTCCAAATCCCAGTGAAGGAGGCACCCGAGGATCAAAAAGGCTGAGAGAGAGCTAGCATCGAAGGACATGGGGGAATCCAGTAGTAACAAGTTCCTTTCAAGCACCGTGAACTCAAACAAGCCACCTGTGAGTCGAAATTTGTTTGCATCAGAGGAGAAGGTCACAAGTGAGAAATTTCAAAAGAACCCAACAAAATAAGATGAAATGTCAATAGACGATTTTGAATCTGACGGGGTTTTGTCCTTTAATGTTAATTGTAATGTAGTATCAGTTTTACCTCAGGAGTATAACCAAGAAACTAAAATAAAGGACCAGGAAGAAGTTGATAAGGAGGAAATGGCGAAACATAAATCAGTTTGCTACTATGTGTTCATCAACAGAGTTGTCGAAGAACAAAATGCTTTCTTCGAAAGGCCTGACCAGGGCATGAAAGGGAATTTGAAGCCTTTATACATTAGGGCCAGGGTTGAACAAGTAGGCATAAACAAGGTTTTGGTGGATAGAGGAGCAACTGTCAATTTAATGCCACAATTCATGTTGAAAAAGATTGAAATGTTCGATACGGATGTAAATACACATAACATGGTCCTTTCGAATTATGAAGGGAAGATTGGACATTCATTGGGAGTGATACAAGTAGAATTGGAAGTTGGTTCAATTACAACGCCAACTATGTTCACGGTAATCCCAGCAAAGGAAAATTACAACCTACTGCTTGGCAGAGAATGGATACATGGAATATGAGTTGTTCCTTCAACAATGCACCAAAGACTATCCATCTGGAAAGAGGATGGCATAGTGGAAAATATAAAAGCAGACCAAAGTTACTATATGAATGAAGTGAATAAGGTAGATATGCGGAATTTCGATAGAAATCTAGCCAACATAGGGCCATGCTACCCAACAGGAGAAGAATACTCAACAAGCAAGAATGCCCTCTATTTCTTAACTCTCCACCCAAATGGTTTCCAATGGGATAGAGAAATCATGGGAGAAACAGAAGGCGTCGAAGGAATGTTTAATATACGGCCAACTGGCTGGGATGAAGACAATGATAATGTTTGAATCATTGTTCTTCGAAAAGATTTTGGCTTACTTGGACGAGAACAAAAGAAAAGTGGATCTCGAAGCTGAAGTAACAAACATGGCTATCAAAGCCATAGATGATACGTTGCACACATCAGGACCTAGGGAGCATTTTATTCCAAAACCTCCTGACGAACAGGTACCAGGCAAACAATTAGAACAAAGACTGGACGCTATATATAATGAGGAGCCCTTGGGTTTCGGGAAAAATCCATTAGAGTCAAGCGCAAAGATGTTGGCTCAAGACCCCCTTGAAGAGATAGATCTTGGGGATGGAAGCGTAAAAATAATCACGTACATCAGTGCCAAATTAGATCCCAAGTTGAAGACGAAGTTGATTGAATTGCTGAAAGAAAACAAAGATTGCTTCACTTGGGATTATGACGAAATGCCTGGTTTAAAAACAGATCTGGTCGAATTAAGGTTTCCAATCAAAGAAGGCAAGAAGCCTATCAAGCAGATGCCTAGAAGGTTCGCCCCAGATGTTCTTTCAAAGATTAAAAAAGAGGTCGAAAGACTTCTCTGCTGCAATTTCATCAGGACCACAAGGTATGCTGAATGGATTGCCAATATAGTTCCTGTTATTAAGAAAAATGGTTCGTTGAGAGTATGCATAGATTTTCGTGACTTAAATGCAAAAAATCCTAAAGATGAGTATCCAATGCATGTGGCAGAAATGTTAATAGATTCGGCTGCAGTCTTTGAGTACCTTAGTATGTTTGATAGATATTCTGGATACAACCAAATTTTCATTGCTGAGGAAGATGTGTCCAAAACAGCTTTTCGTTGCCTTGGGGCAATAGGTACCTATGAGTGGGTACTTATGCCTTTTGGCCTAAAAAATGCTGGGGCAACTTATCAAAGGGCAATGAATTTAATATTTCATGATCATATAGAAACTTTTATGCAGGTTTATATAGATGACATTGTGATAAAGTCTGTATCAAACGAAAGTCATCTGAATCATCTTCACCAATCATTCGAAAGGATGCGAAAACATGGCTTGAAGATGAATCCCCTTCAGTGTGCCTTCTTTGTGCAGGCTGGAGACTTCTTGGGCTTTATGGTTCACAAGAAGGGGATAGAAATCAATCAGAACAAGACGAAGGATATCATGGAAGCGAAAGCACCATCAACTAAAAGGAGTTACAATCACTTTTAGGGAAGATAAATTTCCTAAGAAGGTTCATTTCAAACCTAAGTGGTCGAACTCAAGCCTTTACTCCCCTCCTTCGTTTGAAACAAGAAAAGTTCGAATGGAACAAAGAACATCAAGAAGATTTCAATAAAATCAAGCAATATATGATGAATCCTCCCATCTTGTCACCACCTTGTGGAAGGAAACCAATGAGATTGTACATATCTGCTTTTGATGTTACCATTGGTAGTATGCTAGCACAAGAAGATGAAAATGTCCTCGAAAGAGCCATTTACTATCTAAGTAGAGTTTTAAATGATGCAGAGACAAGATATACTGCTACAGAAAAGATTTATCTTTGTTTATACTTCTCTTGTACAAAACTCAAATATTATATAAAGCCTTTTGATGTATATGTTTCTTCATATTTTGACATTATCAAACATATGTTGTCAAAGGCAATACAACACAGTCGAATTAGAAAGTGGGCCTTGGCCCTTACTGAATATTCTTTAGCTTTCATGCCTTTAAAAGCAATGAAGGGTCTGAAGAAGTGAAAAACACAAGAAGGGGGGGTTGAATTGAAAACTTAAAATCAAAAGCGCAGTAGGCACAATATTTTTATCTTGGTTCCTTTGATCTCAAACTACTCCAGTCCACCCGTCAAGGTGATTTTTCCTCTCTCCAATGAGAACTTAATTCACTAATAAAAAAACTGATTACAATCACTACTTTGACAACTGCCAAAGTCTTCTTGAGTACAACCACAACCCGGTTAATCTCAAGGAAAACTAGCTTAATCAAGATAAAAGAGTATTCTGTGTATAGTTGTTTTTCCTTACAAAAACAATATCATAATTGTGATATTTTACACAATTTTGAGCATAGATATGAATATGTAGGCTTGCATCATTTTAGAGATATTACAGTTGTATGGAAAATCGTAAACGATTTGTCCTCTTATCTTGTTTATATAGGCATGGAAATCTTGTCCAACATAAAGCGTGATAATGGACATTCAATGTTGTTTCCATATTGAGAAGATTCTTGTCTGAATGAAGCCGTTGCATGTGATGCTGTCTTGATTGAATAGTAATGCTTCAGAATCTTAGAATCTTGCATGCTGCAATTGCTTCAGAACATTGATGACTTAGATATGTGAGGATCTGATGGTATATGAAACTTATGTTCAGAATCAGATTATTCTTCACTTCAGTGCAGGTTCTGATCATCATTCTTCAGCACAGATTCTAATTGCATCATCTTGAAAGCTTCTATAGCTTAACTTCTGATGCTGTTTTGGTCAGAACTTCTCCATACAAAATAACACAAATTTAGAGTGCATATTTGTTCTTTGTGTTTGTCATCATCAAAACTCTAATTAAGGGTTGTAGAATCAAACTATGTTCTAACAATCTCCCCCTTTTTGATGATGACAAAAACTAGGATTTTCAATGAAAAATATAGAACAAAAAGCTTAAGAGAGACTCCCTCTGAGTTGATTACTTCCCTGAAGTTCCTTCTCGTTAGAGCTTTTGATGCATCTCCTTCTGTCCTTATCAGAACGTGTTCCTGTTCAAGCTTTTCAGAAAATATAGAGGTTAAAATATTCAGAATGTTTGAGACTTTGTCCCGGTATTCTGTTATTGAAAATATCTTACTTTCTCCCCCTTTTTTGTCAGGTATCAAAAAACAATATAATCAAAGTAAAAAAGGATGAATTATATTGAAAACAGAATGCAATGACAATTTTCAGAAACTAGGAGGATAAGAAAAAAATACAGATAAACAGTTTAAAGAAAATCTAAGAAGGATGGGGAAGGCGTGTGAACAACGCTTCCAACAAGCTCTTGATCTGAGTGCTTGACTCTTCCTGCTTTCCCAGAATGGCTTTGATTTCTTTTGTTGTATCTTCTTGTTTATCCAAAATACCCTTGATCTCTTTGTTTGCATCCTCTTGCTTATCCAGTCTGACATGGATTAAGGCATTATCCTTCTTCAACTCTTCCAGAGTTTGCATGACTAGTGACGAAGCTGGTGTATCTTCAGGGGTTGCATGTTATTCAGAACATTATGCATCCTCTTCGGATTGAACCACTTCTTCTGTTGCAATCATGTTTTCTGGAGCAGTAGTCAAAGGGTGACTGTCAGAATCTGGTTCAGTGACTTCTGAAGGATGGTGCTCTTTCTAGGGAGCATTATCCAGCGGAAGAATATCTATCTTGTACCATTGGTTCAGAACTTGATCTTGGAAGGCTTTCAGCTGATCACTGAAGTTCTGTTGAGCCCTTTCATAGCCCAGTTCCTTCAACTTCTGGGTTTCAGAGTTGAGCCATTTTCTAAAACTTTCCCATAGAGAATCAGAAGCAGCATGATTAGAAATATCTTGACTTGCTTGCTTCAAAGAAGTAATCCATTCCTGCATTTCTGTTTCAAAAACCAACAGATTCTTACCAACATCTGATTTGGTTGAGGTTGGTTTAGGTTTGGGAGTGGCAATTTTGTTTGAGGTGGAAGCTAGTTGGTCCAGCACTTGTGGATCAATGACAAGTCTGAGGTTGTCAGCTGGACGGTTGATGGGTGATGGAGTGGAAAATTCAGAAATCAGAATTGGTGAGTTAGGGGTGTTTGGTGGTGTAGATTCATATGGTGAAGGGATTTCTGGAATATCATGAATAGTGAGAGGTAAGCGAACCGTAAGAGGTTATGTTATTCCAGGGATTGGGATAATGGTATCAAAATCTGAAGAGGATTCTTCAGATTGGTTTGCGGTAGCATGTTGAATTTCTGGTTCAGGAATTTCAGAAGATGGGTTTTCAGAAGGAGGAGTGAGAGAGTTTCCATTCTCTGGTTGAGGTGAGTTGAGGTTTAGATGTTCTAATTGAGGAGAGTGTGGTTGTGAATTTTCTGGTTGAGGAGAGTGTGGTTGTGGATTTTTTGGTTGAGGAGAGTACGGTTGTGGATTTTCTGTTTGTTGAGGTTGAGTGTTTGGATTTTCTGGTTATAGTGAGGAAAAGTCTTGATCAAACAGGTCAATATCAGATAGAACTTTGGCAAGTTTTGGTTGATGTTGTTATGGATTTGGATTTGGATTGGGGGAGTGAGGTTCATTCAAGAAGTTTCCAAGAGTTACAGATGGATCAAACTCTATGTCAAAATCCTCAAATGTCTGGGGTAAAGGATTTTCTGTTGGTTGAGGGGGAATGGTTTCAGATGTTGGAATAACTATTGACTCTACAACAGAAACAGAAGATGGATTACCTTTCTTTTTCGTAGCTTTAGGTGTCCTCTAAGAGGATGCTTCTCCCGCTGCCTTCCTCTTTTTGGATTTCTTTAACACAACCTATGGAGATGGCTTGTGCAGATATTAGATGTTGATTTCTGGAATAGTCCCATCAGCCTTGCAAGCCTCAAGGTATCTGACTATGATTTCTGGAGAGGCCTATATCTCAGAAAATAATGGAAAATCCTTCAGAGGGATTCTCCTAGAAGTGATGACCTCATGAGAAGCAGTTGTTGGTTCCTTCTTAATGTTCTCAATAATCTTCATATTCTTCAGATTCGTGGCATTCAAGGGTTTCCCAACAGTTGCTTCCAGAGTACTGATTTCTTGAGCCTCTGTCAGATGTTCTATCAACCTGTTTTCTGTTAGAATATCTGAAATCAATCTTCCAAGAGGAATCCAATACCTCTTAGTTCTTTCTTCTTCTATAGTCTCTTTCACACTTGTTCTGAGATGGTTGAAGAGCAAGTGTGGAAGGTTTATCTTGGTCTTCTTTGCAATGAAGTAAATCAGAAACTACTGATCAATATTGATGTAATCAGGAGAGCTTGTAGGCTTCCTGTGATTGATGCATCCCAGAATTATTCTAGCCCAGATTCTGTGATGATCCTTCAAGTCTCCGATCTTGCTGGATGGCTGTCCAGAAGTGAAGATTTCCCTAGCAATAGATTTTAGGTCAGAGCACCTATCAGCCATATCAATGCACCTGACTCCACCGCCATTGTATTCAATGAGTTTCCTAATCAAACCTTCTGTTATCACTATCTTATTCCCCATAACATATGATGTGACCTGGTGGTTGGATGAGGTAGCATGAATCTAGAACTCTTTAACAAGAATGGGAAAAGTTAGACCCAACAGACGATCAAAATATCTATTCCATCCCTGTGCAGTTACATCTTCATACAAATTAAACCCATTTTCTTGTAAGCTTTCAAAATTAATGATCAATTCAGAAAGAACTTCAAGGTTGTCAACCAGAGTGAGTAGCGTTCTAATGGGTTCTTCATATTATTTCGTTGATGAATATTCAGGAGCACTAAGATTCTTGAGACTTGATGATGATGCCATTGTTCACACAGATTCCTTGAAGAAAAATAATGGAAAGTGTTTTTGAAAAAGAACTACAACAATAGAGAATATAGAAGAGTGTAAAACGTGAATGGATGAAATAGTAAATTGAGTTTATATAGGTTTTTAGAAAGCGTAATCAGTAAGAAAGAAAATAAGTAATGATTATATGCATTAAAAACCTGAAATTAGGGGATTTAGAGAGATATTGAACAGTTACCACTGACAAGTGTCTCAATGCATCCAATCAGAGCCTTGGACCCTTCAGAATTTGAACGCGTGTTCAGTCTCAGAAGGTAGCTTGTGAGAGGATGTCAAATGTCTGATGATGTGAATTGCACGCCTCTATCCTTTAAATGAAACGTTCAGATCTTCATAGATAGATTCTGAGGCAACTGTACTTCTAACTTCTGAAGACAAGTTGATCAGATGTTCACATAAAAATAATAAAGTTCTGAGGGTTAAGATATGCAAATAAAACATTTTATTCTGGGCATAATTTCATGCTGAGATGTTTCAGAATGAAATCGAACCTATCTTCAGAAAGTGGTTTTGTAAATACATCAGCCCATTGATGGTCTGTGTCAATAAATTTTAAAGTAAGAATTACTTTCTGAATATAGTCCCTAATAAAGTGATGTTTTATTTCTATATGCTTAGCCCTAGAATGCAAAATAGGATATCTACTGAGACATATGGCAGAAGTGTTATCACAGAAGATAAGAGTGTTACTCTCAAATATGTTGAAGTCTTCAAGTTGACTTTTCATCCAGAGCATTTGAGTGCTACATCCAATAGCTGCTATGTATTCAGCTTCTGTTGTTGACAATGCTATTATGGACTGTCTCTTGCTGGTCCATGAGATCAGATTGTCTCCCAGAAACTGGAAGCTTCCAGAAGTTCTTTTACTCTCTACTCTGTCTCCAGCAAAGTCAACATCACAATATCCTACTAAGCTGTATTCATTGTATTTTCAATAAAACAAACCCAGATTAGTAGTACCTTTCAGATACTTGAAAATTCGCTTAACTACTGTTAAGTGAGATTCTCCAAGATCTGATTGGAATCTAGCACATAAGCAAACACTGAATAAAATATCAGGCCTTGAAGCCATCAGATAAAGGAGAGAGACAATCATACCTCTGTAGATTTTCTGCTCTACCTTTTTACTTACCTATTCCTTTTCCAGAATGCATGTGGGGTGCATTGGAGTCTTTAAGGGCTTACATTCTGAGAGGTCAAATTTCTTCAGAAGTTCTCTGACATATTTTCTCTGATGAATGTAAGTTCCTTCTAGAGTTTGGTTTATCTGAATGCCCAGAAAGAATTTGAGTTCCCCCATTAAGCTCATCTCAAACTCTGTCTGCATGCACTTAGCAAATTCTCTGGCGAATGGAGCAAAGGTTTCTGTATAGTCTATCCCCTCTTGCTGACTATAACCTTGTGCCACCAGTCGTGCTTTGTTTCTGATGACTTCTCATTGCTCGTTCAATTTGTTTCTGAACACCCACTTTGTTCTAATGACGTTGAATCCTTTTGGTTTGGGAACCAGATCCCATACGTCATTTCTGGTGAATTGATTTAGTTCCTCCCACATTTCCAGAATCCAGTCATTGTCCAGAAGAGCTTCATCAATTGTTTGTTGGTTCAATCAGAGAGACCAGTCCCATGAGGGATTCTTCAGAGTTTTTGAATGTTGATCTTGTGCTGATTGGATCATCCTTCTTTCCCAGGATCTTATCTTCTCGGTGAGCTATGCTGCTTTTGGATAACCTTTTCTGGAGTTGATCAACAGAAGGTACTGGATCACTTGTAAAATTTCTTTCTGAAGTTGTTGGAGCGTCTCTGTTGGGAACTTCTGATGAGTTATCTTCAGTACCTGTGAATTCAACTTCTATATCTACAAAGAATTCATTCTGCTTTGACTTTTAAGAGTCAATCTTATCATCAAATCTAACACTGATTGACTCTTCAACAATCTGAGTTTCTGTATTATATACTCTGTACCCTCTTGAGCGTTTAGAGTATCCTAACATAATACACTTTTGTGCTTTAGAGTCAAACTTGTTCAGATGATCTTTAGTATTCAGAATAAAACAGGTGCATCCAAAAGGATGGAAATAAGAAATGTTGGGCTTTTTGTTCTTCCATAATTCATATGGAGTCTCTTCCAGAATAGGTCTTATAGAGATTCTATTCTAAATGTAACACGCTGTGTTAATTGCTTCTGCCCAAAAGATCTTAGCAATGTTAGTCTCATTGATCATGGTTCTGGCTATTTCTTGCAGTGTTCTGTTCTTTCATTCTACAACTCCATTTTGTTGGGGAGTTCTAGGACAAGAGAAGTCATGCAAGATGCCTTTTTCATTAAAAAATGTTTCAAATTTTTTATTTTCAAATTCTCCACCATGATCACTTCTGACTTTGACAATTCTAAGATCCTTTTCATTCTGAACTTTGATACAGAATGCAACGAACACAAAATGTGACTCTTCCTTGTGTCTTAAGAAATTTACCCATGTCCATCTGCTATAGTCATCTAGGATCACTAACCCATACTTCTTGCCACTAACAAACGTAGTTTTTACTGGTCCAAATAAGTCTATGTGCAGAAGTTCTAATGGCTTAGAGGTGGAAACAACATTTTTAGATTTAAAAGCAGGTTTTGCAAATTGGCCTTTCTGACATGCTTCACACAGAGCATCTGAGCTGAACTTCAGATTAGGAAGTCCTTTGACCAGATTGAGTTTGTTAATCTGAGATAATCTTCTCATACTAACATGCCCCAATCTTCTGTGCCAGACCCATTGCTCGTTGTTAATAGAAAGAAGACATTTTACATTCTGACTCTTTAGTTCAGAAAGTTTTATCTTATAAATGCTGTTTTTCCTCTTTCCATTAAAAATGATAGTTCCATCTTTCTGACTAACAGCTTTGCATGAATTTTGATTAAAGATTATATCTTAAGCGTTATCACTTAATTGACTTATGGATAACAGGTTATGCATTAATCCATCAACTAAGAGGACATTATTTATAGAAGGAAGATTACCATTACCTACTGTTCCAGAGCCAATGATCTTCCCTATTTGGTGGCGTCCAAAGCCCACGTAGCCTCCAGGTTTAAGTTCCAGGCTTTGGAACATATGCTTTCTTCCCGTCATGTGTCGAGAGCATCCAGAGTCCAGGTACTGTGACTGGTGTTTTAGCCTTGCTGCTAATGATATTTGCTACATATATAATTTTGTCCTTAGGTACCCATATCTTTTTGGGTCCTGGTTTTTTAGTTTTACCAAAATTCTGGTTGAATTTTGGTTTGACAGAGTAATCATTACTAGTGTATTTTAGGTCATGTGTGTGCCCATACGTGAAGTTTGATTTTAGTGGTGTGCGTTTTATGACAAGGTCCATGACTTTCTTAGGTGTAGATACCTTACCTTGGTATCCAATTCCTTTTCTGCCATTCCTGCTAACTCCATAGATCATTGAAGCCATCTTGCTTCTATCTATGTTTTTAGCCAGAAACTTCTGAAAGCTGTGATCATACTCTTTGATGATCTTATCAGCATTACTGGGAGTCTCTGGGATTATTTCTTTCTGAGAGTTTTATAAATCGTTTTCTAATTTTGAAACCTTTTCTTTTAACTAAGAATTTTCTAATCTAAGACTCTCAGTCTTTTCAGAGTCATAGACAAGATCCCTTTTCAGGTTCTTGAATTTGACTATGATTTGCTGATACCTTTCCAGAATTTCATTCAGACTTTTTGCAAGTTCAGCCTTAGTAAAATTAATAGTGAAATCAGGGAATATCTCTTCTGTGTCTGATTCTGAGTCTGAACCAAAAGCTTCACTGTCTTCTGACACATTTTCCATGAGAGCTATGTTGGCCGTTTCATCATCTGACTCTTAGTCAGCATCAGAACTGTCTGAATCATCCCATGTTGCCATGAGGCTTTTCTTCTTCTCCTTGAAGAACTTCTTTTGGGCTTCTCCTTCTGAAGCCTTGGACAATCACTTTTGTAGTGCCCTTGCTCATTGCACTCATAGCAGATGATGTCCTTGTTATTTGACTTTCTGTGTCCTGAAGAACCTTCAGATCTTCTGTGTCCAGAGGAGGACTCAGACTTTCTGTATATGGAGGAGGATTCATTTTGATTCTCTGATCTTCTAGGGTTTCTGAATTTCCTTTGTCTCTGCTTCCACAGTTGATTGACCCTTCTGGAGAGGAGAGACAATTCATCTTCTTCTGATGAGGATCCATCAGAGGTTTCTTCCATAGCCTGCAAAACCTTAGAATCAGATTTTTTGTTAGATTTTAATGCTAGAGGCTTACCTTGCTTTGAGAATCAGATAAGATGTTTTTGACTGTCTCTCTGTTTAAGATTTTCTCATATTCTGAGTATGAGATAACAATGAGAAGTATTGTTCTGGCTTTATGGTGGTTTCTGAAATCACGTTTTTGCTGGTCAGACATCCTTTTTCTGTCTATCTTCTGACCACTTTCGTCCACTGGATGTGTATATCCATCAATTACCATGTCCCATATATCAACATCATGAGCCAGAAAGAAGCTCTCAATTCTGTCTTTCCAGTAGTCAAAATTTTCTCCATCAAAGACTAGAGGTTTGCCGCTGATTCTGTCCTTGTCCTCATGATAGTCATTGCTGATGTTTTTCCTTGGTCCCACCATAGTGTTTTTCTAAAGCTTGGATCTTGTACTGACATGGTTAAGTGTATGAACACAGAACCAGGCGCTCTGATACCAATTGAAGAAGTGAAAAACACAAGAATGAGGGGTTGAATTGAAAACTTAAAATCAAAAGTGCAGTAGACACGATATTTTTATCCTGGTTCGTTTGATCTCAAACTACTCTAGTCCACCCGTCAAGGTGATTTCTCCTCTCTCCAACGAGGACTTAATTCACTAATCAAAAAACTGATTACAATCACTACTTTGACAACTGCCAAAGTCTTCTTGAGTACAACCATAACCCGGTTAATCTCAAGGAAAACTAGCTTAATCAAGATAAAAGAGTATTCTATGTATAGTTGTTTTCCTTACAAAAACAGTATCACAACTGTGATATTTTACACAATTTTAAGCGTAGATATGAATATGTAGGCTTGCAGCATTTTAGAGATATTGCAGTTGTATGGAAAATCATAAACAATTTGTCCTCTTAGCTTGTTTATATAGGCATGAAAATCTTGTCCAACATAAAGCGTGATAATGGACATTCAATGCTGTTTCCATATTGAGAAGATTCTTGTCTGAATGAAGCCGTTGCATGTGATGCTGTCTTGATTGAATAGTAACGCTTCAGAATCTTAGAATCTTGCATGCTGCAATTGCTTCAAAACATTGATGACTCGGAGATGTGAGGATCTGATGGTATATGAAACTTCTGTTCAGAATTAGAGTATTCTTCACTTTAGCGCAGGTTCTGATCATCATTCTTCAGCGCAGATTCTGATTACATCAGCTTGAAAGCTTTTATAGCTTAACTTCTGATGCTGTTCTGGTCAGAACTTCTGCATACAAAATAACACAAATTTAGAGTGCATATTTGTTCTTTGTGTTTGTTATCATCAAAACTCTAATTAAGGGTTGTAGAATCAAACTATGTTCTAACAAGGTCAAGTAGTATCATATTTCATTATGGACCACGTAGTGGTCGAAAAACCTCAACATTATGTTGAGTTAAATCCTTGGAGATTGTTCTTTGATGGCTCTACCCACCAAAAAGGAAGTGGAGTTGGGATTCTAATAATTTCTCCTGATGGAATTCCAACAAAACTCAAGTACAGAATCGAAGGGCCCCTTTGTTCAAACAACGAGGTAGAGTAAGAGGCTTTGATTGCAGGACTTGAAGCCTTGTTGGATTTGGGGGCAGTAAGAGTCGAAATCAAAGGAGATTCTGAGCTAGTAATAAAGCAATTGACAAAGGAGTACAAGTGCATAAAATAAAATTTGATTATGTATTTCGTTATGGAAAACATATTGCTTAAAAAATTCGAATATGCAGATATAAAGCATGTCCCTAGAATAAAAAATCAAGAGGAAAATGACTTAGCATAAATAGCATCAGGGTATAAAGGGACTAAAGAGAAACTAGAAGATTTGGTTAAAGTTAGAGGAAAGGAAATGACTACAAGATTGTCTCCAACAGATCTAGAAAGTACCCAGTTACGTTACGCTAATGAAGACACATTCGAAGTGTTGGTTACTAACTGTTATACCCCAAAATTTTCTCTCTCATTTCTCAAAGGATCACCCTGGACCCTCAGGTTTGCTTCCATCCAATTCCAAGCCTTGAATTACAAATTTTCCAAGAAAGTCATTCACAAGGGCAAAATGGTCATTTACATACTGAAAAGTCAAAATTTGACTTTTGGATCAAAGTCAAGTTTCAAGAGTCATATTTCCTCAAGACATATTGAAATGTGAAGTTTGTTTCATCAAGAAAATTCAAAAATCAAAGTTACTTTGGAAAAGTCAAAATTCTAAATAGTTAGAATTTTTCTAAGTGTTTAAGAAATATGACAAGCTCAGAACTTCTGGCCAGATTATCACCATGATACAAGCTCATTCTGGAAGAACTTCTAACTCAAGAGTTTTAGATATCAATAAGACCTAAAACACTGCAGAACAGAACTTCTTCTAGAAATGTTGGAATTTCAAGTTACACATCCTCAAAGTCACATCCCTGAAACTTAAACACTTAGTAAATTCTGAGCGTTTTCAAATCAAAATTTGTTCACAACTTCTGGGCCAGTTTTCACGTAGGTTCAGTCAGAAGTTGCAAGAGTAATTCAAAGAGGGCTTACGAAGCATGTCATAAGCTTTCTGTAAAGTCTGAGAACTCGCTCAGAACATGCTGGAGCAAAGAGATTAAAGGATCAGAAGTTGGATGTTGGTTCTAAGTTACACTGATGCTGAACTTCTGACCCAGAATTAAGCTATGATGCATAATCTCACATTGCAGGATTTCTGGTTTGATAAATCTCATCATCATTTAATGCTCATAGCCACTTTTGAGTTTTTATCCAAAGGATTTCCCCACGTGTAACATAGAAGTACATTGTTGTCCTTGAAAAAATAAACTTTTGTACAAGAGTATGCTGAGCCCATGCTTTGCTTTTGCTTTTGAGGGTACTTTTCCTTAATTCATGCTTACAAATCCAGCTTAGGCACGAATAAAAGCTGCTAACAACCATACTTGTTTATCTTACTTCAAGAACAAGCTAGAATGCTAGCATGATGTTGGCACTTTAGACTTCTCCAAGCTACAAAATTCTTGCCTACAAATTGAACTTCATTTGCAACTGTGAAGGGGGCCGGTAGAAAAAAACTGAAAAGAAAAAGCTTTGAAACCTTTCTAAAAATTCCAGGAATCCGAAACTGCAAACACAAATACAAAACCTGCTAGTTTTTTATTCTCGCATTCAAATTCCAACTTCCCTCAAGTGTTTCTTGACCAAATCATTCATACAGCTTCTAAATTTTCCAGCCATTCATAACCCAAGTTAAAGGTTATTCCAGCCTGCTGAGCACATGAGGAAGCTGATCAGAACATTACAAGCAGTTAGAACCAGGCTCCAGTTCACATGACTTTCTCCAGCTGCAAGGTAAGCTTCTGCTGACTCTCATCATATCACTTAGGCATTGTTAAACTTACATGTCCAAAATACAATGTAGACATCCTGATTCTGATGCTGTACATATTATGAGGTTTCATGTATTTGTATGCCTAAGTAGGGAGAACATCAGTTCAAAACTTCTTAAGGAAACTAGGATTAGCATATACATGTTTGTTTCTAATTTACAATCTTGACATTTTTTATGTTTCTGAAACCATGATGGAAACCTGCCATAATTGCTATGTTTGTGTTTTCTGTTTTGTTCAGAAATGACTAAGTTGCAGATGTTCTGATTGACATGAAGAAAGAGGTGGATTTCATCATCATAGTTTACTTTGTAATACATATTTATGCTTTTACTTCTAATACCGGATGTACAACCACCCCAGTGGTAGAAAGCATGCGCATAAGACACTAGTACTAAGGGTCCTGGGTTCTAACCCCATAAGCATCTTTTTAGGTTTATTTAGTGACATTTTCACCCATTTATCTGTCAAACAATATTCCTAAATTAGAACTTTTAGACAACCTTACCCAACAACATTATCACCTCGCTCTCTCAAATAGCCAGAACTTCTGACTTGCCAGTGATATATGAACTTCTAGGTTCCCAGCTACACTATAGCTTATGAACCCCTTCAACAATCAGAACCTCTAGGTTTTCCTTTATTCCCAGCAACCTCAGAACTTGGTGTACCCAGGCCCAAAACTTCTGACCCTCTACTTTCCTACTAACATTTTCTCTCTTATAACGTATCAGAGTCAGAACTTTTGTTCCTTCTCGTTTCAGCAATGTGCTGATTCTGACTCTTTTTTCTCTTATTTATCTTATCTTATCTTAGCTTTTAATAACCAAGAACACCAAAAAAACATTTTTATATTTACATACTTTATTCTATCTCTTTTTAAACCAAAAGATCAATATATTTTCTTAAGCCAATTTATTTCTTTTCTTAACAAAAACAAAACAAGTCTATTTCAATTCTTGTACATTATTTCAATATGGTTGTAATAGATAATAGGACTTTAATTTCTTGCAATCCCCATTTTTTAAATTTGTACACCCCACCCCCCTAATGATTTTAATAGCGTAGAATATTTACTTTCCGCAATTTATCGCTTTCATATAAATGCTAGTAATTAGGATTTGTATGGAAAGATAAAAATCAATAAATAGATAATCCTAATCAAGACTAAATGCATGTAAATAAAACACCCTTGCACACTAGAACCCTTAGGGTAATCCCATTTTGTTGCCTATCAGAAAATAGTTATGTCCCTCGAATATGGGCGTTTTAGCAAAGACCCTCGATGAAAGATCGTAGTCCCTCGATGACCCTTAATGTTGCCTTCGGTAAACGATCTAGTCCCTAAACGACATTGCTAAAACGTCCCATAGGTTGCCTTCTATGACTATACAAACGTCCCGCGCCCGTCCCTTCACATCCAACGATGAGGCTTCTTATCAATCAATGGTAAGATAGAAACATTTGAAGGAGGAGGAGAAGAACATCTAAGACCTTTTGAGTAGGTAGATTGCTCCTTGTTGCTCGCTTGCTCACAATAAAAACATTTTATACACTCACACTCTCATTTTGAAACATTTTCAAAAGATAAACATTTGTACGCGTTCTTATAGAAACGAGAGCCATTACAAAGTCACATTTTCAAAATACTTTCAAAACCCACACTACAAGCACACATTCAAACAAAAGCAAGTGATCTAGCAAGCAACTAAGAGCCCGTAGATAACTACGGAAGAAAAGGGTGCTGATAACTTCCCTTTTCATAATCTACCCCGCAAACTCAAGAAAACGTCTCTGTTGTACCCCAAAATTTGCTCTCTCATTTTATCAAGATTTCCCCTCACCAGACTCTTTGAACTCCAGACAGGATTAGGGTTTTGCTCTGCTCAAGACATCTCCTTGAACTGATGACCTAAATTAGGGTTTGAGTTTGCACAGGAATTTTTGGACTTTCAATGCTCAAAGTGACTTTAGTACTTCATGTTGGACTTATAAGATTGCCTCTACCAAGTTTCAAGCCTTGAATCAAATTTTTGCCCAGTCAATTGGATAACTGACCTATAAATCAGCTGTATTGGGGAAAAAGTCAACTGTGGCCAATTTATAGTCAAACCTCACAATTTTTGATCCACATCAACATTATAGACTCATATGAGCCATTTGATCAAGTTTGGACCACAACTCCTCAAGAAATTTGATCAGATCATCAAAAGGGCAAAATGGTCATTTTTAGGGTTTTGACTGTACAAGGGCAATTTCTGATTTTTAACCTAGACAATGGCAAATTGGGTTAAGGCATGGATTCAAGGACTCAATGGCATCATCTTGACCTATTCACAAGGTTCAAAAGAGCTCAAATGCATTGGATTGACAAATGAATTTCCCAGTCAACTGATCAAAATTTGACTGTACACTGAAAAGTCAAACTTTGACTTTTTGGTCAAAATCAAGTGCCAAGGGTCATTTTTCATCAAGATGTGTCAAAACATGAAACTTGTTCCTCAAGAAACCTAATTTTTCAAATTAGGGTTTAAAATTGAAAATTTTCATAACTTAGAATTTTTCTAAGTTATGAAATTTTCTTATTTTTTCCCCAACTTTGCCCAACATTTTCACCATGATGCAATTGGATTCAAACAAAACTTCCAACATGAAAGATGTATTCCTCCACAAAATCTACAACTTTTATTCACAAAGTTTTCTCAAAAGAAGCTTTTATCTCAAGTTATTATTTTTGGAACAAGGGTCCATGAAACTTTTAACTTAGTGAAATTTTGCCCTAGTTTAGGCAGGATTTTGACCTATCTTCTTGGCAATTTTTCACCTAGTTCCACTTGGAATCTCAAATTTCATTTCAAAGATGGACTGTAGAGAATGTTTCAAGCTTTCTAAAAAGTCCAATAAATCTACAAAATCATTTGTGGTTAGGGAGAATCGAAGGCTTGAAGTTGGCAAAAACTCACTTTTTATCCATGACATGTTCATATTGATACAAGTTGCAAACTCTAATCAACCTTGTTTGCACTAGATTACAGGTCTCAAAACCCTTCCATACTCAATAATTAAATGAAAATCCATTGGTCTAAGGCTTTGTTTTGGTCATTAGAGGATTGCACACAAGATTAATCCTTAAATAGAAAAAGGCAACTTTGCCATTTTTGTCAAAAATTGCTTTATGTCAAACCACATCCCTTGAGCATTGAACCATATCTTGTACAACAAATAAAATCCACAAACTTGAGGGGCCAAGAGCATAGTGTGCAAGAGGATAGATAGCCTGTACAGGCATGTCTTGCATCACTTGTCCACTTTTGCTTCATATACAAGAAACTTGTAAAACATAACATAACTTGAACATCAGAGAGAACCAACTTGTGCAAGCTTTTGAGACAATTTTTACACATTGTATTGAACCTAAAACACAAGCCTTTGAGTCCTAAAACCTTCCATATCACAAAATCACCTTCCATTTGCAAAACAGGGCAGCTTCTGCATCTTGAGTTCTATCTCACAAGTTGCTCGTGCGTTTTGCCCCAAACCTGTTCAAACACCTTCCATACAACCTATCCAAGCTATCCCAACCCTTAAACACTGACTGTAACTCCCTTTACAAGGTTTGCCATTTCTGTTTTCAGCTTGTGCAGGTTGAGTTCTACAAGCTTGTTCAAGCACATTCAAGACAAGCTAGGCATTGGGGAAGGTCAGAGGAAGTTTAAGCAAGCTCCCAAACACCTCAAGCCTCATTGAAAAGCTCCACATTGTCAGACACGATCTCAACTGAAACAGGTTTTTATCAACTTCATATCTCTCTATTTAGGAATCATTAGGCTTAGGTTTGTGAATAAAAAATGTAGTATTCATAGCCATGAAGCTGTACATATGCTCAATTTTCATTTAAATTAAGCGTGTTAAGAGAATTTGATCAATGAACTTTCTGAAAAAGTTAGGTTAGAAATTAGGGCCAGAGAAATTCTCTCTGGTCTTTGAAAGTTAGATTAAGTTTCCTACATGGTTGGATTCGTCTTGAAAAAGGCTACAACTTTGATGTTATGGGTTTTTGCATTAGAGCACGTATGCAGGTTGTTCATGTTTGAAACCAGGCGCACGCAATTTTGAGACAAAGGTTGAAGATGAAGTCTGGTGGGCTGGGCTTGGTTCTGGCTCACTATTGGCACCCCCCCTTTTACTGATTGCACCCCCTGGCCCATTTCTTCATAATTTTGTATTTTTCCATTTTATTTTCATTTCTGATTTTATTTTATTATTTTTAAAACATAAAAAATACCAAAAATATTTTTATAAATTTTCACATTTATTTTTATATTTTTATCTTATTTTTCTAACATGAAAAATTATTAATTAGTATATACTTATTATTTTCATTAATAAAAACAAATAAACATTTTAGAAATATTGTATATTTTTATTTTATTATTTATACATATAAAAATAATATTTTTCTAAATATATGTTATTTTTATGTACATTATTTTATTTTATTGTATATAAATAGTATATTTAATATATTTGCATTCTTAAAAGAAAATTAGGGTTTTACCCTTAATAAAAAATATATAATCTTTTATTTCTTGTTTATATATACACTAAATATTTTTTACACACATAAAAAAATAAACATAAACATTTTTGCATATTCATAATATTTTGTATATTTATTTAATTTGTTTATTTAAATATTGTTCATTTATTATTTGTACCAATTGTTCAATTTGGGTGTAATAGTAAATATTAGGGTTTTAATTTCTTGCCAAATAATCCCCATTCAAAAATTGTATCCCCCTCCCCATAATCATGTTGTAATAGTGGTAGATTTACTTTTACGCATTTATGCTTTCAATTATGCCATGATTAGAGATTAGGGTTTGTATGCAAAAATCTAAAAATCAAAACAAATAGCTTGACTAATACAAAGACAAAAAGCATGTAAAATGACAACACAATGCACACTTGCACCCATAGGGTTTCACCCACTTGTTGCCTTTAAAGTTGGTCATGTTATGCATGTTGAGTACTTTGGCAAAACAAAAACAAAACAAAAAGAGCATAGTCCCTCGATGACGCTATCTTGGTTGCCTATACAAAATGATTTAGTCCCTCAAAAATTGCTAAAGATACTTGGCACAATTGCTATCATGGTCAATACGATGACCCGCACCTGTCCCGTTTAACATCCTAATACAAGGTTGTTTACCAAATGCAATGGTAAAACAACATTGTCAAAAGGGTTAAAAATGTGTAGGAGATACCTTTGAGTAAAATAGGGTAGACAACTCTTAGTTACTTGATCAAAACTTGCAAAAACATCCTTGCTATTTTCAAACACACCTCACAACACAATTTCAAAATATTTCCCAAATCAAACTTTCAAACATTGAAATATCTTTTCAAAAGACAATACACCTTTGTATATATTCAAACAAGAATCATTACAAAGGTTGCCTAGACAAGGCCTCTTTTTCAAAAGCATTTTCAAAACCACACACAAAGCACCATTTCAAACAATTGAAAAGCAAAATCAAGTGATCTAAACAAGTAACTAAGAGCCCATGGATAACCATGGATGAAAAGGGTGCTAGCACCTTCCCTTTTCATAATCTACCCCCCGAACCCAAGAAAACACCTCAAAGGTCTTTCCTGTGCTTTTTGACCTTTCCTTTGGATAAAATAAAAAGTCGGTGGCGACTCTTGCTAAACCAAAACATTTGCGAACACAAACGCAAAACCTCAAGTCAGTTCTCCCACCGTATCACAGAATTGGCGACTCTGTTGGGGAATTTTTGAAAGTGGAGTAACCTTAGGGTTTAGATCACCTTTACATGCTTACTTTGTTTGCTTTGATTACTTTACATTTGGTTCTATTGTTTGGGTTTGAAATCCTCTACCCGGATTTGGGAAACATTCATAGGTAAATAGAAATACGTTGTGGAAACTATGCGGGGTATACCGACATGGTTGAAGCAATAGCTATATTAGTGCGACATATTTGTGGGTACCGGTAGCCTTTGAGTCAATCAAAGAGAATACGAGGCCGCTGAGTGATGTTGTTGCACCCCAAAATTTGCCCTCCCATATTCTTCAAGAAATTGCCAAGTCAAGTCAAAATTCTCCAAGGATTGCACAGTGCAAAAAGCCTCCTATACAGTCAAGATTAGGGTTTTGTGTTCTGATCAAGAAAGGAAGTTTTCAAAGGCCCAATCAAGTCTCATATGCCTACAAATATGGTCAAGCATCCTCATACAAAGTTTCAAGGCATTCAGCTCAAAATTGCACAGTCAAAACCCTAGATTGCACTACAGTCAACTGTAGGGGCAAAATGGTCATTTGACAGTCAAAAGTTCAAATTTTTGGTCAACATATCATTTTGAAGCCACAAACATCATTTGATCAATGCTTGATCATGATTCTCAAAATTTGGCTCAGAAATCATCAAAGATGCAAAAGTTACTATATTTGGACAGCTGAAAAAGTCAACTGAAATTGACCAGGGCATAACTTTCACATGGATTATCAGAAAAATTCCATCCACATCTCATTCTGAAGAGAAAGACATTTCCTACAACTCATCTTCATACTTTAAGTCCAAGAAATGCTCTCACAAAAAGTTATCAATTTCAACATTATAGGTCATTTTCAAAAGTCAACAAAAAGGGACTTTAAGTCAAAGGCCATAAATTGAGATTGGTAAATCAAAATGACATGGGACCAAAGGCATTGGTTAGAGGACTCAAAGAACTTTCCAAAATGTCCAAGAACATGAGAAAAGCTTAAAAATTGAGCAAGTTATGCCTTGTGGAAGTTGGGAAATTTTTGGATATTTTGAAAAGTCAACTTTGATCCAAATGACCTAAAATTGCTAATGGGCCCATTTTTCTTCCATGATTCATCATTCCAAGCATATACACGACCACTTGGCCCAAAGGGAAGTATTTTCTCATTTTTTATTTATTTATTTGGATTTTTATTTATATTAATTCAATTAAATCAATTAAATATATGAAAAATGTTTAAATTAACCAAACCAATCTTTTTATACATGTTTTAAGGTCAAGATCTCGTGCACATGCTGATTAGGAAAGAGTTGGAGTGATTGGCATGATTTGAACAAAGAACATATGAAAAAAGATATGAAAAGATCTTTAAAATCAAATTTTCAAAAATCATCAATGCCATGGATTTTATTGAGTTTTGTTGACCTAATGCCTTCACTACATAATCAGAAACCTAAACCTAATCGTGCTAGACTCTAAGCTGCGCTCAAAGACCATTAAAAAACTTGGAATTTTCACCAAAAAGTTCAAAACTGTAAACCCCTTTTGAGGTCGATTCAAGGCTCCAGACTTGGTTCAATAGCTTCCTTGGAAACCCCTGAACAGATTCCAATCAAAAGCATCAACGATAGTCCCTTGAAACGCTGTACAGAAGTCACTCTTTTGCCATTTTTTTTCATTATCGTGCTTTGCATTTTAGACACTTTCATAACATTTGATTCATGGATTTATATTCCTTATGATGTGCTGATGCTAACCAATGCCTTTAATTGCATTTTTATGCCATACACACGATTTCACCATGTTAGCTTTCTAGGGTTTGCAGGTTTTTAAATTAGGGGTTTCCACCCAAAGCAAAATTGGACCACCACAGTTCCATTATTGAATTCAGCGCTTTGAGACGAACAAGAGTCAGCCCTCGCGCTCAATTTATGAGCGTTGAGGGGCTAATCGCTATTTTCTTTAAAGCCCTCTAAAACCACGCTCTGAAAACCGTTGCCCAATGTTTTAGTTTCAGGGAAAACGAGGAAGATGACCTCGTGGCAAAGCATGATTCGTTGATTTGAAAATTGGCGCGCGGACCCACTAATATCTTGCTTTTCGTTTACATTATTTATTTGATATTATATATTAAACATAAACGAAGTGGCTCAGTGGCAGGTGTATGTGCTTGTAACATCCAAGACCTGGGTTCGAGTCCCAGGTCTGTATAATATTTCATGTTATTTTTCAATTCAAACTCCTATGCAGCGTCAGTATTGAGGATGCATCATATGCCATCATAATCCAAGCGTACACGCGTCTAGTGAATCCAAATCAAAGGCTGGGATTGAAGAACACCAGAAACGCAGGTCAACGCACCATACGTGATTCTGAAAAGTCCAATGAGGCCAAAGCTAAATGGGCTAGATTGCTGAGTCCATACCTCACAATTGGGGCCTGAACCCCCCCCCTGGTTTGCAATTTCTTTCTTCTTTTTTTACTTATTTTTATTTTATTGTTAATTGTTATTTTATTTTATTCAATTGTTTTAATTTAATTAATTATATTTTACAAATTATAAAATACACAAAAAATCAGAAAAAAGAGAAGAATATAATATTTATTTATTTTAATTATTTTCTTGTAAACAAATGTATGTAAATAAACTTAGTATAAATTAGGGTTTTTGCAATATTAATTCTTTTCATAAAATATCTAAAAAATATAGAATTAGGTTTAATAAATTTTATTCCTTTCGATTTTTTTTCTTTTTCATAATAATAATATTACTTATTTTATTTTCATAATTAAATTGCACATAAAAGAATTTAGGTTTAATTTAGGTTTTAATTTAATATTTTCACAATAAACTTAAAAGCCATTAGAATTAGGGTTTGCATCCAATTTTCAGTTTAATTAATCCTTTTTTTATTAAAGCTTAAAAAAACATAAAAACACCAAAAACATGTTCTTTTAATATTAATTTTAATTCCTTATTAATTTAATTTTTGCAAAAGGGTCCAATGCCCTCGTTTTGTTCTTAATTTCTTAATTTCGCATATTTATTTTATCGCTTAAATAATCATGTACCTCTCCCAAAGCCTTGTAACATTTAACTTTTCGCACTTTTATTTGCTTTCTTTATTTTCCGTCAAATCGGGTCCGGTTTAATTTTGGCGATGTGGACCCGCGCCATTTGTAATAGCTTTAGTTTTATTTTCCTCGCAACTTTTAAACTGTTAAATAAGCATGCAAGAATGAATGGACTTAAACAAAATCAAGCGTAGATCACAATGAACATGACAAGACAAATACAAACGAAAACGACACACAATTCACACACCACCCCTAGGGTACGCCTCACTGTTGCCTTGCCTCGAAAGGTGATCGTCGAGTAGAAGATGTCTTAGTAAGTCCTCATGATCCGGGAACCTGGCATGAGGGTACCTTCTAAGGTGTCTTCCCATTGCTCTGGTGATCACCATGTCCCGAACCTCGAATTGACCCGAACAACTCCAACGGTGGTGCTACCTACCTCTCAATGGTGGGATGGCACTACTTTAAAGGACATTTACACAGACGAATTCCTTAGGGTAGGTAGACGACTCTAGATACTTGCTCTAATTTCAAAACAAATAAAAAAAATACTTTTCACACCGACACCTTTTCAAAAAGCTTTCGAAAGCAACTTTTCAAACACTCTTGAGGACCGATACAAGAGTCGAACTGGAATTTTCAAAGAAACTTTTTAAAACCCACAGTTGAAAAGCAAACAAACCATTTTTGAAAACACAATGAGCAAGTATCTAAGAGCCCATGGATAACCATGGATAGAAAGGGTGCTAACACCTTCCCTTTCTATAATCTACCTCCCGAACCGAGAGCGATCTCTTTAAGGAATTTTTCTGTGCTTTTGTCCTTTCCATTTGGAGAAAATAAAAGACGGTGGCGACTCTTGCTTCCGCGACATTTCGCGAACCAGCGTTAAACAGTCAGTTCCAGATCCACCGATCACAGAACTGGCGACTCTGCTGGGGATAGGAAGACTTAAAGTGGGGTGTACCTTAGGACTAAGATCACTGTGTTTTCAATTGTATTGACTTGCTTGCTTTATTATTGTGGGACTGTCTTGGGAGTTCTATAGATCCTAACCCGGATCTGGGGGATACCTTCTTAGAAAGTAGCAACAAGGCTGTGAGGGAACTGTGCGGGGTATACCGACATGGTTGAAACAGTCTGCTACGTTGATGTGGCACTTTGGTGTGTACCGGTAACCCTTGAGTTCAGTCAAGGAGAGTACGGGGCCTCCGCGTGGTGTCGTGAAGCATCAACAGACCTTAGGAACCTTAATTGAACTATCTTGGCCTCTTTAGGGTAGTGAGATAACTGACTTTGGTGCAGTCCGAGGTTGGTTGATACTCGATACTACACTCAATTGAGGGTTGCTTTCCTGGAATATTTCGGTCGCCAGTTCAGTGGCTAAATCGAAACGATGAACAATGAAAGCAATCCCGTGATATTGGGAACCTTAGAACCCGGTTACTTTGATTAGGACAGGTTGAACCCATCAACTTCAAGAGGGTACTACCCAGACCCCATGCCGGCCTTAAACCCTAAGGGCTTGTCTTGTGTGCCTTGTGTGCCTTACATGTTTGTCTTTGTAAATATCTGTGGTGTATTTAATCATAGCATCATGACATCATCCAGCATCATATGCATTGACTAACCATTTCAGGGGTTCGAATCTTTATCTTTGTTCTTTGTTTTGTAGGACATGGAAACCGTTCGTAGAAAGACAATTCAAGTCAGTCTTGTAAGGATCCCTCCTCAGCTCAAGGAGCTTATATCCAGGATTCCCGAGAACTCTTCATTCAGTGAAAGGCATGGAAGCCTCATCAGCTTGGTCAACACCAACATCGAGGAAGATATGATAAAGGTCCTGTTCCAATTCTTTGACCCTCTGCATCACTGCTTTACCTTCTTGGACTATCAGTTGGTACCTACATTGGAGGAGTTCTCCCGGCTCCTGAAGATCCCTATCCTTGATCAGCTACCCTTCAATGGTACAGAAAAGGAACCTAAGCTTGAAGAGATTGCTAAAGCCTTGCACCTACAGTCATCTGACCTCAAGGGACATTGGGAAGTTAGAAGTGGTATCAAAGGGTTCTTAGCCAGGTTTCTGTTTGAGAAGGCCCTTGAATGTTGGAACTCCCTTGACTTGCAAGCTTTTGAAGAAGTGGTAGCCCTCCTTGTCTATGGTTTGGTGTTGTTTCCTAACCCAGATCAGCTTATTGATATCAGTGCTGTCCAGATCTTTATGTCCAGGAATCCTATACCTACGTTGCTGGGGGACATCCTTCACTCATGTTACACTCGAACCATGAGAAAAAGAGGTGTCCTTATGTGTTGCACTCCTCTCCTGGGAAGGTGGTTTATTTCGCACCTTCCACAATCAGTTTTGAAGAATGAGCGGGGTCTGAGATGGTCACAACGGTTGATGACTCTTACGCATGCAGATATGCATTGGTGCCCTAGGTCCAGAGAAGATGTCACTATCATTGATCGTTGCGGGGAGTACCCTAATGTTCCTTTACTTGGAATCAGAGGAGGTATTACTTATAGCCCATGCCTGGCTTGGAGACAGTTTGGTTATGCTCGGAGGGATGGTCCTCATGACATGTTAATTCCTGACATAGTTTTTGACTTCGACAACGATACTCAAGGACTTCGCCAGAGATTTATCAGAGCTTGGAGGATGCCCAGTAGGATAGACAGCAAGACACTGGGGAATAGGAACTCCATCCCGTTGGAACCATATCTCAAGTGGGTACGCGCCCGCTCCCAGAAGTTAGTGATGCCTTATCCTCATATGCTCCCAGTGATCAAAGAACCAGTCTTGGAAGGGGAAGTGTCCTACACTATTCAGCACCCTGATATGCCCACATCCTGGGAAGAGATGCAGAAGAGCTGGATCCAGCTTAAGGAAGAACGGAATTCTCTTGAGACTAGTCTGCATGCCAGTGAAAAAAAGGTCTTGGAGCTCACCCGTCTGTTGCATGAGGAGAGGAATCTCAACACTTACATAGCTCCGAAGAGGATGCGCAGTGTATTTTGGGATTGATTTGACTATTGTATTACTTTGCCCATGAGGCCTTGATGTATTAAACAATGATTTCTTTAATGATAACGTGTGTTCCTTTTTGTCTACAACAAATTTGAACTTTCGAACCCTTGAATGCATTGCATACGCATTTCATACATCATGTGCATAGCAGGTTTTTCCTCTTTTCAGGTTGCTTACAGTTCTTCGCTGTTTATTTCAGCATCATGAATCCCGAATCTGCATCAACTGAGACATCAATCAAGGCTCTCCAGGCGCAGAATGCGCAGTTTCAAGAACTAATCAAGGGTATGACTAAAGGCCAAGAAGAACTGAAGGCTATGCTCCTGAAGAAGGAGAAGAAGAAGAAGAGAAGAACTGTTCTGTTCAACTCGGGCCAAAGGTTTGGCAATACTCTGCAGCATGAAGAAGCTGGTTCTTCTGTTGGCAAGAGTCCTTCTCAGGCAGAAGTAAAGGTCCCTAGTCCGGTGGTCTCCGACAATGAGACAGATTTTGATGAAGAGCAGTACCCTCCTGCAGATGACAGATACAAGCAACTGGAGGACAGGTTGAAGGCTATGGAGGTTCAATAGGTACCTGGGCTGGATTTCGGAGATCTGGGTTTGTCAACTGGTGTGATCATCCCCCACAAGTTCAAAGCACCATCCTTCTCTAAGTATGACGGGGCGTCTTGTCCCAAGCTGCATTTAAGGTCCTATGTTCGGAAAATTCAGCCGTACTCTGCGGATAAGAATTTATGGATCCACTTCTTCCAGGAGAGTCTTTCAGGGACTCATCTCGAATGGTTCTATCAGCTGGATGGGACCAAGGTTCGTAACTGGGAGGAGTTGGCTACTGCTTTCTATAAGCAGTATCAATATAATGCCGACCTTGCCCCCACCCGTACCCAACTTCAGGGTATGTCGTTAGGTGCAAGCGAAGGTTTTAAGGAGTACGCTCAAAAGTGGAGAGACCTGGCTGGCAGGGTGCAGCCACCATTGACTGATCGGGAGTTGGTAGACATGTTCTTGGGGACCCTATCTGGGCCATTTTTCAACCATCTCATTGGGAATTCTTCTGCTGGGTTCACTGATTTAATCTTGACTGGAGAGAGGATTGAAGCTGGTCTAAAGTCTGGGAAAATTCCGAAGGGTACATCATCTAGTTCGGAAAAGAAACCATTCAAGAAGGAGTCTAGTGCCGTGTATGGTTCCAGGAAATCAGAGAGACATGAGCACCGCCAATCTGTCAGCGCGGTAATGATTGCTAAGCCTGCTGCCGCTCCCCGGCCAAACAATACTCAGAAGGTGGAAAGACCCCGGAGAGAATTCACCCGTTTAAACATGACTTTGTCGCAGATCCTGCCACAGTTGCTATCCACCAATTTAGTGACTGTCAGGGAGGCTCCTAAGTTCCCAAATACTGCATCCCCCAAGTACAACCCGAATGCTCGTTGTGCTTACCACTCAGATAGCCCGGGACACTCTACTGATGACTGTTGGGCGTTAAAAAATAAGGTGCAAGACCTTATCGACACAAAGGAGATACAGTTCGAAACGCCGGCGAAGCCGAATGTAGTTACTGCTCCTATGCCTCAACATGGGGTAAATGCTGTGGATGAAGATGTTTATGCTGTTTCTGTGGATGATCTAGCCACTCCTCTAAAGATTGTCAAGAAGAACCTACTGCAGGCCGGTTTATTTCCGGGTTGTAGTGAGGGTTGCCTGTTCTGTGCTGTGTCCCCATCTGGTTGTCCCTTGCTAAAGTTAGGCATCCAAAGTTTAATGGATAGCAAGGAGATCCTATTCAAGAAGTCTGTTGTTCGGTTGGTTCCAGTGGAAGAAGTTTCTGTGGTGACTATCTTCAATAATCCGATCCCGGCTCTCCCGAAGAAGCCCATTCAAATCATGACCGTTGCACCTGTTATTATCACTGTTCCAGGGCCCTTGCCTTATGCATCTGATAAAGCTGTCCCTTGGCACTATGGGGCAGACGTATACGTGAATGGGATTAAACAAGAATTCAACGCTGGCGCCAGCATTTGTGACATCACTGGCCCAGCCAAAGTTACCCGCAGTGGCAGGCTCTTCTCGCCTGACATTGCACCGCCTGCTGCCCGAAGACCGCTCCTGATAATTCCTACAAGTACACCTATTCCTGTTGCTGATCAAGTTGTTGTTCCTGCTGCTGATCCGATTGTTTCTCCTGCTGCCGAGTCATCCAATGCTCGGGGCAAGGGAATTGAAGTTGAGCCTGCCCAGATGGAGGCACCCATACCCATAGCTGCTGAGGCCTCCCCACAAGAGATGGAGGAGATTCTAAAGATCATAAAGAAGAGCGATTTTAATGTTGTGGAACAATTGGGGCATACGCCCTCCAAGATCTCCATGCTCTCTTTATTGCTGTGCTCCGAGGCCCATGCAAAGGCCCTAATCTCGTTCCTCAAGACGGCCCATGTGCCACATGAAACCTCTGCAGTCCAGTTCACCGATTGCGTGGCAAGCCTAACGGCAGATAATGGCTTGGGTTTCTCAGATGCTGACTTGACCACAAAGGGGAGAGACCATAATGATGCTCTGCATGTCTCTATTGAATGCAGGGGCACCACCTTGGCACATGTGTTGGTGGACACGGGTTCATCTTTGAATGTGCTACCTAAGAAGGCTTTGGACCGTCTAGATTGTGAAGGCCTGGAATTGAAACCCAGCAACATCATCGTCAGGGCCTTTGATGGTTCAAAGAGGATGGTCCATGGAGAGGTTGACATTCCGATTCGTGTGGGCTCTCAGGTGTTCGACTCCACTTTTTATGTGATGGATATCCGTCCATCTTACTCTTGTCTATTGGGTCGACCCTGGATACATAAGGCTGGGGCAGTAACCTCTACCTTGCATCAGAAGCTGAAATACCCCGTCAGAGGGAAGATTGTCACCGTGCAAGGAGAAGAAGAATATATGGTGAGCCACCTGAACTCCTTCAGGTACATTGAGATGGATGGGGAGTTTATTGAAACCCCCTTTCAGCATTTCGAGGAGGTGTTTCCAATTGTAGCAGAAACAACAGAAGCAAGTGGCCCTTTGAAGATGGCTTCCCTGAAGGATGCCCGGGCTGTGGTTCAGAAGGGTGAATGTGCCGACTGGGGCAGACTTCCAGACTTTACTCAGAAGACTGATAAACTTGGGCTGGGTTTTACCACAGAAGGTCAGAGAGCTATGAGGAAAGCGAAGATTGGAAGGCCTCCGGTATTTATTAAAAGTTCAGGAGTGAACGCTGTTGGGGAAGACCATGAAGTGGACGGAGCTGAATTCAACAGCTGGATCTATCCGACGGCCGAAGACGGATTGAACAATTGGAGTGCAAAGGACCATACCCCTGTTACCTTTGTGACGCAGTAATAAATTTCTTTGTTTCGTTATTTTGTAATAAACAATGATAAACTCTATGGCCCGGTGTCTTACCCGAGGCACCGTGGTTCTATTTGTGAGGGCATACAAACTGTCATTTTATACATCATGAATGAAAATCTTGGACGTATTTTTCGCATTGCAAATATTGTGCTCCTTTTCTGTATTTCTTTTCCTTTACGTAATTTTCAAAATAGCTGTATTTACACACACACTCACTCATACAGGTTCCAATCCACTCTGGATCTTACTGATAACAACTCTGCTACTGCCAATTATGACTTCGAAAATCCGATCAACTTAGCCGAAGACGAAGGTGAAGATGATTGCGAAGTGCCTGGCGAGCTTGCAAGACTGTTGCTTCAGGAAGAGAGGGCAATTCAACCCCATGAAGAGCCAGTGGAAACAATAAACTTGGGTACTGAAGCAGACAGAAAAGAGGTAAAGATTGGTGCCAACCTAGAGCTCAGCGTGAAGCAACGGTTAACCAAGATGCTGCATGACTATATGGAGATCTTTGCCTGGTCCTACGAAGACATGCCCGGGTTGGACACCGACATTGTGGTCCATCACTTGCCAACTAAGGAAGACTGCCCTCCAGTTAAGCAAAAGGTCCGTCGGATGCGTCCAGAGATGTCCGAGAAGATTAAGGCCGAGGTTATGAAACAGTTTGATGCCGGGTTCCTTGCAGTGACTTCTTACCCTCAGTGGGTTGCTAATGTGGTGCCGGTACCTAAGAAAGACGGAAAGGTCAGAATGTGTGTCGACTACAGGGATCTGAACAGGGCCAGCCCCAAGGATGACTTCCCTTTACCTCAAATTGATGTCCTTGTTGATAATACGGCTCAGCATAAGGTGTTCTCTTTCATGGATGGCTTTTCAGGTTACAATCAGATCAAGATGGCACCTGAAGACATGGAAAAGACTACATTTGTTACTCAGTGGGGCACCTTCTGTTACAAGGTCATGCCATTCGGGTTGAAGAATGCTGGGGCAACCTACCAACGTGCCATGGTTGCCTTATTTCATGATATGATCCATCATGAGATAGAAGTATATGTGGACGACATGATCGCAAGGTCCCAGACTGAGGAAGAGCATCTAGATCATCTGCAAAAATTGTTTGACCGGTTGAAACTGTACAAACTGAGATTGAACCCGAACAAGTGCACCTTCGGGGTAAGATCTGGGAAGTTGCTAGGCTTCGTGGTCAGTGATAAAGGTATTCAAGTGGATCCTGCTAAGGTCAAAGCTATTCAAGAGATGCCAGTGCCTAAGATAGAAAAGGAAGTCAGAGGCTTTTTAGGACGCCTGAATTACATCGCTCGATTCATCTCACATCTGACTGCTACCTGTGAACCAATCTTCAAGTTGCTGAAGAAAGATCAGGTAGTACGTTGGAATGATGAATGTCAGGCCTCTTTTGACAGAATCAAGGAGTATCTCCAAGAACCACCTATCCTTATGCCACCGGTTGAAGGGAGACCTCTGATACTATATCTGACAGTGCTTGACAACTCAATGGGGTGTGTGCTGGGGCAGCATGACGAGTCTGGCCGAAAAGAGCATGCCATTTATTACCTTAGCAAAAAGTTTACCGACTGTGAGACCCGATACTCACTGCTTGAGAAAACTTGCTGCGCTTTGGTATGGGCTGCTCGCCGGCTGAGACAGTATATGCTGACTCACACTACTTTGTTGATCTCAAAAATGGATCCGATAAAGTACATATTTGAAAAGCCTGCTCTGTCTGGGAGAATTGCAAGATGGCAAATGATCTTGACAGAATACGACATTCAGTACACAACCCAGAAAGCCATCAAGGGGAGTGTATTGGCAGACCACTTAGCACATCAAGCTGTAGATGACTATCAGTCCATGAACTTCGAGTTTCCGGATGAAAGCATTATGATAGTAACTGATTGTGAAGTACCTGGACCGGATGAAGGACCTGAACCAGGATCCCGATGGTCTATGCACTTTGACGGAGCCTCCAATGCTTTGGGAAATGGTATCGGCGCTATAATCATATCTCCACAAGGTACTCATACTCCACTCACTGCCCGGCTGTGTTTCAACTGTACCAACAACATGGCGGAGTATGAGGCGTGCATCATGGGTCTTCAAGCTGCGATCGACCTAAGGATCAAATTTCTAAGTGTCTTCGGAGATTCCGCTCTTGTGATCAATCAGATCAAAGGAGAGTGGGATACGAAACATCCAAACTTGATTCCTTACAGAGAATGCGTGTTGACCCTGATTCCCCACTTTACAGAGATAACCTTTGAGCACTTTCCAAGAGAAGAGAATCAGTTAGCGGACGCGTTAGCTACAATGTCTTCTATGTTCAAGGTCAAATGGGATAATGAGGCTCCCCGGATCATCATCTGGAAACTGGACGAACCGGCATACTGTTGTGATCTCGAAACTGAATTGGTGACTGAGAAGCCTTGGTACCATGAAGTGAAAAGATATCTGGAAACTCAGGAATACCCTGAAGGTGCCTCTATCAATGATAAGAAATTCCTGAGGAGATTTGCAGCAAAGTTCTTCCTTAGCAACGGCATCTTGTACAAGCGAAACCATGATTCAACCTTACTGCGTTGTGTAGACAAGACTGAAGCAGAAAGAATCATGGAAGAACTACATGAAGGGACCTTTGGTACACATTCCAGCGGACATACTATGGCTAAGAAAATCCTACGGGCAGGATACTACTGGTCCACCATGGAAGCTGACTGCTACCAACACTCCAGGACATGCCACAAGTGCCAGATTTATGCAGACAAGGTGCATGTTCCTCCGGTTCCCCTGAATGTTCTGACTGCGCCTTGGCCGTTTGCAATGTGGGGCATAGACATGATTGGCGAGATTAAACCTACGGCATCCAATGGACATCGCTTCATCCTAGTGGCGATTGATTATTTCACAAAGTGGGTTGAGGCAGCATCCTATGCTACGGTAACCAAGACTGTTGTGGCACGGTTCATTCGGCACAATCTGATCTATCGGTACAGCGTCCCTGAGCGGATTATTACAGACAACGGTACTAATCTGAACAATAAGATGATCGCTGAGCTCTGCAAACAGTTCAAGATACAGCACCACAATTCTTCTCCTTACAGACCGAAGATGAATGGGGCTGTAGAAGCAGCTAACAAGAACATCAAGAAAATCGTGCAGAAGATGACAGTGACGTATAAAGATTGGCACGAGATGTTACCGTTCGCTCTACATGGGTACCGTACCTCAGCAAGGACGTCAACCGGGGCAACTCCTTTCTCTCTGGTTTATGGCATGGAGGCAGTCTTGCCGATCGAGGTGCAAATTCCTTCTCTCCGGATAATGAAGGATGCAAATCTGAACGAAGATGATTGGATCCAGACACGACTTGATCAACTCAACCTCATTGACGAAAAGAGACTTGCTGCTATCTGCCATGGTCAGACGTATCAGAAACGGATGATCAGGGCATTTAACAAAAAGGTCAGACCACATGAATATCAAGTTGGGGATCTGGTAATCAAGAGAATCATCCTTCCTCAGAGTGATCCAAGGGGCAAATGGACCCCTACGTACGAAGGGCCATTTGTGGTTAAGCATGTGTTCTCAGGAGGAGCCATGATATTAACCAATATGGATGGTGACGACCTTCCTCACCCCGCCAATGCAGACATAGTAAAAAGATACTACGCATGAAAAAAGACCCGCTAGGCTGACATGCCTAGGCAAAAATTAGGGCTTCCCGTCGAACCAAAAGGGTTCGGGCAAAATGAAGGGATGAAAATGAAAAAAATCTGTACACCCGACAAGTCGAAAACCTAAAAAGGCGGCTTGGGCAAAAATGGGTATCCCGGTGGACTGAAAACCCGAAAGGGCGGTCCAGGCAAAAATTAGGGATAAAGCGTAATACTATGTCTCATTGGATCACTTTGCATCCAGAATCCGGTATCTACATCAAAGTTCAGACGGTATCGATCAGTCAGCTTCACCTTCAACCAAGGTCATCAAGTGATGAGACGCTCGGAGTTATAAAGGCAATAGCAGAGTTGAAACCCAGTGGATCATTCATTTCACACAGCTGTTTTATTTTCTTTTGTACAAAATCTGTATAAACTCTCTTATTCGGCGGCGTTCTCTTACTAGGACGTCAGCCTCTTGTATACAAAACGCCTATTTTCAGGCCATTCAAAATCAATACAAATATATTTTCAGTTAAACGTGCCAAGTGTTTTTCTTTTTTGTTTTGTTTTGCGAAGAACGTCCAAGGTTCAATTTCTGATATATGCATTGACAATAATTTGCTAACTCATAAATATTTGCATATGAAACAAAGGAATTAATTGCAGGTGACACTAGAAACAGGGGCAATAAAGATTTGTCTGAGCAGTCTAATTGTTCTATCCTCCAAGGTACCAAGTTAGGTTCAGCTAAAGAATACGACCAAGTACATCTTAAATCCCCAGAGAGTGGTTCAACAAAACAGTACATGCCTCTCCAAGCAAAATTATCAAGGAAATTGAGTATCCTCCCGTAGATCTCAATACTTCCCCAGCAGCACATATTCTTAACAAGCATCCCCGGCAGTCTTGGTCTAAAGATTGTTCCCCGGCGGTATACAAACATTCAAAGGGATCACTTCCCCAGCACATCAAAACTTCCCCAAGAGAGTCCAATCCAGTTTCCCCAGGAAAGTCGGAATTCATAGCCCCAAACAGTAAGCTTATCCCCAGTAGATTCTAGAAGCTTATTCTCGCAGAGCACGAACGCGTCTCCCGGCTTTATTCAAAGAGTTATTTCCTCAACAGGATATAACTGGGTTATCCTCAGCCAAAAGCCACGGAAAGGGCGTCGTCGACAAAATCTTCCTATCCCCAGCGAAGTCTATCAACACTTCCAACAACAAGGGTATCCCCAGCAAACCATTATCAGCATTCAGCAAGGCATCCCTCTTCCCACAGAGTATTGCTTCCCAGCATGGTCGCTAGAATATCTCCTCTCCCCGCAGAATCCTCCATTTGCCAAGTTTATTCCGCAACGGAGTCATCTTCTCCTACCGGTATTCTTACAAGTTATCATCCCCAGCGGAAGCAGAATCTATTCCTCAAACATCAGCCCAGGATACAACTTCCCGGCACCCGTCAAGGATTCACTTTCCTAGACAAAAACATACATAAAACATCACATACATCATTATAGCATGCATAGACGCATCATATCATACAAATCTCATTTATGTTGAGAACATCATTGCTTGATCCATATCATGCATTGCATATGACTGACTTTTACCTTTCAGGAAAGATCAGTTGAAATTCTCAATCATGTTTCAAGACCTCGACCGGTTCAGTTAAATCGATCCTAAGATTTTCCTGATGCTTATCCAGTCAAAGGCCTTCTCTGGTTCAGTCAGATCGACCCTAAGATCTCCCTGATGCTTATCCAGTTGAAGACATTTCAAGACCTAGACCGGTTCAGTTAAATCGACCCTAAGATTTTCCTGATGCTTATCCAGTCAAAGGCCTTCTCTGGTTCAGTCAGATCGACCCTAAGATCTCCCTGATGCTTATCCAGTTGAAGATATTTCAAGACCTTGTCCGGTTCAGTTAAATCGACCCTAAGATTTTCCTGATGCTTATCCAGTCAAAGGCCTTCTCTGGTTCAGTCAGATCGACCCTAAGATCTCCCTGATGCTTATCCAGTTGAAGATGTTTCAAGACCTTGTCCGGTTCAGTTAAATCGACCCTAAGATTTTCCTGATGCTTATCCAGTCAAAGGCTTTCTCTGGTTCAGTCAGATCGACCCTAAGATCTCCCTGATGCTTATCCAGTAGAAGACACCCAAGATTTTTTCTCAACGAGCGTTGTTGAAGTTAAAGTCACCAAGATTTTTCTCAACGAGCGTTGTTGAAGTTAAAGTCACCCAAGATTTTTCTCAACGAGCGTTGTTGAAGTTAAGTTACCCAAGATTTTTTCTCAACGAGCGTTGTTGAAGTTAAAGTCGCCCAAGGTTCTCTTACCATTCATGCTAAGACAGTAACCATCCCTGGTTCATTCATCGCCATTTGAAGCTCCAGACTCAGCTCCTGTAACCAGTCAGGACACATCTATACCAAGCATCTAAAATCAGCTCCTGCAACGTGTCAGGTACTCATTTTCTGTTTTGCAGGTATGCAGGTTCTCGCCAAGGAATCTCCTACGCGATCAATATCCAGATGGCATCTATAAGCCCATCATCCTATCCAGCAATCCCCCAATGGCATCTATAAGCCCATCACTGCTACTATGTGAGCGCAAATTTCTGGGCACTCTAGTGTTCAATCATCTTCTACCCTCGGATTACGAAAGGCACGTCAGCCAATCTGCATCCTCAGGTCTAAGAAGATTGAACAGGGGCAATTGTTGCACCCCAAAATTTGCCCTCCCATATTCTTCAAGAAATTGCCAAGTCAAGTCAAAATTCTCAAAGGATTGCACAGTGCAAAAAGCCTCCTATACAGTCAAGATTAGGGTTTTGTGTTCTGATCAAGAAAGGAAGTTTTCAAAGGCCCAATCAAGTCTCATATGCCTACAAATATGGTCAAGCATCCTCATACAAAGTTTCAAGGCATTCAGCTCAAAATTGCACAGTCAAAACCCTAGATTGCACTACAGTCAACTGTAGGGGCAAAATGGTCATTTGACAGTCAAAAGTTCAAATTTTTGGTCAACATATCATTTTGAAGCCACAAACATCATTTGATCAATGCTTGATCATGATTCTCAAAATTTGGCTCAGAAATCATCAAAGATGCAAAAGTTACTATATTTGGACAGCTGAAAAAGTCAACTGAAATTGACCAGGGCATAACTTTCACATGGATTATCAGAAAAATTCCATCCAAAGCTCATTTTGAAGAGAAAGACATTTCCTACAACTCATCTTCATACTTCAAGTCCAAGAAATGCTCTCACAAAAAGTTATCAATTTCAACATTATAGGTCATTTTCAAAAGTCAACAAAAAGGGACTTTAAGTCAAAGGCCATAACTTGAGATTGGTAAATCAAAATAACATGGGACCAAAGGCATTGGTTAGAGGACTCAAAGACCTTTCCAAAATGTCCAAGAACATGAGAAAAGCTTAAAAATTGAGCAAGTTATGCCTTGTGGAAGTTGGGAAATTTTTGGATATTTTGAAAAGTCAACTTTGATCCAAATGACCTAAAATTGCTAATGGGCCCATTTTTCTTCCATGATTCATCATTCCAAGCATATACACGACCACTTGGCCCAAAGGGAAGTATTTTCTCATTTTTTATTTATTTATTTGGATTTTTATTTATATTAATTCAATTAAATCAATTAAATATATGAAAAATGTTTAAATTAACCAAACCAATCTTTTTATACATGTTTTAAGGTCAAGATCTCGTGCACATGCTGATTAGGAAAGAGTTGGAGTGATTGGCATGATTTGAACAAAGAACATATGAAAAAAGATATGAAAAGATCTTTAAAATCAAATTTTCAAAAATCATCAATGCCATGGATTTTATTGAGTTTTGTTGACCTAATGCCTTCACTACATAATCAGAAACCTAAACCTAATCGTGCTAGACTCTAAGCTGCGCTCAAAGACCATTAAAAAACTTGGAATTTTCACCAAAAAGTTCAAAACTGTAAACCCCTTTTGAGGTCGATTCAAGGCTCCAGACTTGGTTCAATAGCTTCCTTGGAAACCCCTGAACAGATTCCAATCAAAAGCATCAATGATAGTCCCTTGAAACGCTGTACAGAAGTCACTCTTTTGCCATTTTTTTTCATTATCGTGCTTTGCATTTTAGACACTTTCATAACATTTGATTCATGGATTTATATTCCTTATGATGTGCTGATGATAACCAATGCCTTTAATTGCATTTTTATGCCATACACGCGATTTCACCATGTTAGCTTTCTAGGGTTTGCAGGTTTTTAAATTAGGGGTTTCCACCCAAAGCAAAATTGGACCACCACAGTTCCATTATTGAATTCAGCGCTTTGAGACGAACAAGAGTCAGCCCTCGCGCTCAATTTATGAGCATTGAGGGGATAATCGCTATTTTCTTTAAAGCCCTCTAAAACCACGCTCTGAAAACCGTTGCCCAATGTTTTAGTTTCAGGGAAAACGAGGAAGATGACCTCGTGGCAAAGCATGATTCGTTGATTTGAAAATTGGCGCGCGGACCCACTAATATCTTGCTTTTCGTTTACATTATTTATTTGATATTATATATTAAACATAAACGAAGTGGCTCAGTGGCAGGTGTATGTGCTTGTAACATCCAAGACCTGGGTTCGAGTCCCAGGTCTGTATAATATTTCATGTTATTTTTCAATTCAAACTCCTATGCAGCGTCAGTATTGAGGATGCATCATATGCCATCATAATCCAAGCGTACACGCGTCTAGTGAATCCAAATCAAAGGTTGGGATTGAAGAACACCAGAAATGCAGGTCAACGCACCATACGTGATTCTGAAAAGTCCAATGAGGCCAAAGCTAAATGGGCTAGATTGCTGAGTCCATACCTCACAATTGGGGCCTGAACCCCCCCCCCTGGTTTGCAATTTCTTTCTTCTTTTTTTACTTATTTTTATTTTATTGTTAATTGTTATTTTATTTTATTCAATTGTTTTAATTTAATTAATTATATTTTACAAATTATAAAATACACAAAAAATCAGAAAAAAGAGAAGAATATAATATTTATTTATTTTAATTATTTTCTTGTAAACAAATGTATGTAAATAAACTTAGTATAAATTAGGGTTTTTGCAATATTAATTCTTTTCATAAAATATCTAAAAAATATAGAATTAGGTTTAATAAATTTTATTCCTTTCGATTTTTTTTCTTTTTCATAATAATAATATTACTTATTTTATTTTCATAATTAAATTGCACATAAAAGAATTTAGGTTTAATTTAGGTTTTAATTTAATATTTTCACAATAAACTTAAAAGCCATTAGAATTAGGGTTTGCATCCAATTTTCAGTTTAATTAATCCTTTTTTTATTAAAGCTTAAAAAAACATAAAAACACCAAAAACATGTTCTTTTAATATTAATTTTAATTCCTTATTAATTTAATTTTTGCAAAAGGGTCCAATGCCCTCGTTTTGTTCTTAATTTCTTAATTTCGCATATTTATTTTATCGCTTAAATAATCATGTACCTCTCCCAAAGCCTTGTAACATTTAACTTTTCGCACTTTTATTTGCTTTCTTTATTTTCCGTCAAATCGGGTCCGGTTTAATTTTGGCGATGTGGACCCGCGCCATTTGTAATAGCTTTAGTTTTATTTTCCTCGCAACTTTTAAACTGTTAAATAAGCATGCAAGAATGAATGGACTTAAAGAAAATCAAGCGTAGATCACAATGAACATGACAAGACAAATACAAACGAAAACGACACACAATTCACACACCACCCCTAGGGTACGCCTCACTGTTGCCTTGCCTCGAAAGGTGATCGTCGAGTAGAGGATGTCTTAGTAAGTCCTCATGATCTGGGAACCTGGCATGAGGGTAGCTTCTAAGGTGTCTTCCCATTGCTCTGGTGATCACCATGTCCCGAACCTCGAATTGACCCGAACAACTCCAACGGTGGTGCTACCTACCTCTCAATGGTGGGATGGCACTACTTTAAAGGACATTTGCACAGACGAATTCCTTAGGGTAGGTAGACGACTCTAGATACTTGCTCTAATTTCAAAACAAATCAAAAAAATACTTTTCACACCGACACCTTTTCAAAAAGCTTTCGAAAGCAACTTTTCAAACACTCTTGAGGACCGATACAAGAGTCGAACTGGAATTTTCAAAGAAACTTTTTAAAACCCACAGTTGAAAAGCAAACAAACCATTTTTGAAAACACAATGAGCAAGTATCTAAGAGCCCATGGATAACCATGGATAGAAAGGGTGCTAACACCTTCCCTTTCTATAATCTACCTGCCGAACCGAGAGCGATCTCTTTAAGGAATTTTTCTGTGCTTTTGTCCTTTCCATTTGGAGAAAATAAAAGACGATGGCGACTCTTGCTTCCGCGACATTTCGCGAACCAGCGTTAAACAGTCAGTTCCAGATCCACCGATCACAGATGTCATGAAGCACTAATGAACTATTAGAACCTTTACTTGACCATCTTGGCCTTATTAGGGATAGTGAGATGACCGGCTTTGGTGCAGTCCGAAGTTGGTAGATACTCGATACTACACTTATTGAGGGTTGTTTTCTTGGAATATTTTGGTCGCCAGTTAAGTGGCTAAACTGAAACAATGAACACATAAAATAATCCAGTGATATTGAGCTCCTTAGAACTCGGTTACTATTTATAGGACATGTTGAGCCAACTAACTTCAAGAGGGTACTTACCTATGAAACCCCATGCAAGCCTGAAACTAGGAACTTGTGTGACTTGTTTGTACACATACTTGTGCATACATCATGAACATCATAAAGCATCATATGCATCCACTAACCATTTCAAGGGTTTGGATCTTCATCTTTGTTCTTGTTTTGTAGGTAATGGAATCACTCCGCAGAAAAACTATTCAGGTCAACCTTGTGAGAATCCCTCCTCAACTCAAGGAGCTTACTTCCAAGATTCTAGAGAATTCTCTCTTCAGTGAAAGACATGGTAGACTTCTCAACTTGTTCAACTCCAACATTGAAGAGGATATGGTGAAAGTTCTCTTCCAGTTCTTTGACCCTCTACACCACTGTTTTACATTTCCTAATTACCAACTAGTACCTACTTTGGAGAAATTTTCTCAAATCCTGAAGATTCCCATTCTCCAGCAACTATCCTACAATGGTACGGAAAGAGAACCAAAGCCTAAAGATGTTGCTCAAGCCTTACACTTGCAACCATCTGATATCAAAGGTCATTGAGAAACCAGAAGTGGTGTCAAGGGTTTCTTGGCAAAGTTTCTGTTTGAGAAGGCACAAGAATGCTGGAATTCTCTAGATCTGCAAGCTTTTGAGGAGATTGTAGCACTTCTCATCTATGGGTTGGTCTTGTTCCCAAACCCTGATCAGCTTATAGATGTGAATGCTATCAAGATTTTCATATCTCGGAATCCTGTGCCTACATTGCTTGGGGACATCCTACACTCATTATACACACGAACAATGAGGAAAAGAGGTGTTCTCATGTGTTGTACTCCTCTTCTAGCAAGGTGGTTTATTTCTCACCTTCCCCAACCAGTCTTGAAGAATGAGCAAGGCTTGAGGTGGTCACAACGATTGATGACTCTCATACATTCTGATGTTCATTGGTGTTCTCGGTCCAGAGAAAATGTCATCATCATTGATCATTGTGGGGAGTTCCCTAATGTCCCACTACTTGGCATTAGGGGAGGCATTACCTACAACCCCTGCTTAGCTCTGAGACAGTTTGGGTATGCCCAAAGGGATGGCCCTCATGACATGTTGATTTCAGACTTGGTTTTTGACTTCGACAACGACGCTCAAGGACTTCGACAAAAGTTTATCCGAGCTTGGAGGATGCCCAACAAAGTGGACAGTAAGACACTGGGACACAAGAATTCCATCTCCCTTGAGCCTTACCTCAAGTGGGTACAAACCCGCGCCCAGAATCTTATGATGCCTTATCCCTACATTCTGCCTATGATCAAAGAGCCTGTTAGAGAAGGAGAGGTTCCATACACCCTCCTACATCCTGACATGCCAACATCATTGGAAGATTTGCAAAAGAGTTGGATACAACTCAAGGAAGAGCGGAATACTTTTGAAGCCAGCTTCTACGCCAACGAGAAGAAGGTTTTGGAACTTACCCGTCGAATCCATGAAGAGCAGAATCTCAACACTTACATCGCACCAAAGAGGATGCGCAACGTCTTTTTACATTAAGAACTTTGTAATATTTTTCCCATGGGGCATTTATGTACTAACAAATTTCTTCTTATTAATATGACGTGTGTTCTTTTTGTTTGCAACAACTTTGAATTTCTGAATCCTTGAATGCATTACATGAATACATATCATTCATCATATGCATAAACAGGTCTTCACACCAGGTTTCCTTATCTTTCTGTTGTTTATTTTAGCAAGATGGATATAAAGCAGACGGTCAAAGATCTGCAAGCACAGAATTCGCAATTCCAACAACTCCTCATGACCTTGGCAAAGGGTCAAGAGGACCTTAAAGCACTGTTAGAGAAGGAAAAGGAAAAAGAAAAGAAGAAAAATAAAAGAATTGGTGTGGCCACTATGGGAAGAAGATTTGAGAACCAAGCTAGGAGAGTCCTGGATTTCCCCTTGACGTATGATGAAGGGGTTGGCAAAGGAAAAGGAGTTGCGGTACCTTCCGAGTCTGAGGTTGAAGAGGAAGAAGAAGAAGAGGATGAAGATTACTCTAAGCAGCAGTACCTTCTGGCGGACAATAAGTATAAAAATCTGGAAGATCGGCTGGCAGCCATGGAGGTACAAAGAGTACCTGGGTTGATTTCGAAGAACTAGGGTTGGTTGCTGGGATCATCATTCCCCCCAAGTTCAAAATGCCTACATTTGATAAATATGACAGTTTGTTCTGTCCGAAGATGCATCTGCGGTCCTACGTCAGAAAGATCCAACCTCACTCTTCTGATAAGGATCTGTGGGTCCACTTTTTTCAAGATAGTTTGTCGGGTACGCAGTTGGACTGGTTCTACCAACTTGAAAGATCTGATGTACATAACTGAGAAGATTTGGCTGCTGCCTTCTACCGACAATATTAATATAATGCAGATTTAGCCCCTACTCGTACTCAACTACAGAGTATGGGTATGGTTCCTAATGAAGGCTTTAAGGAGTATGCCGAGAAGTGGCGGGATTTGGCTGGAAGGGTGCAGCCACCGTTGTCTGAAAGGGAACTTGTTGATATGTTTTTAGGGACGCTGTCTGGTCCATTCTTTAATCACCTGATAGGGAGTTCATCGGCAGGGTTCACCGAATTAATTCTGACTGGTGAACGAGTTGAAGCTGGCATCAAGAGTGGTAAGATTCAAAAAGATACATCTGCTTCCACTACTATCAAGAAACCTTTTCCAGCCAAGAAGGAAGTCTCTGCTGTTTACACCCAGAGAAATCAAGGAAGATTGGAGCGTCGACCAGCGGTGGGGGCTGTGATGATCCAGAACTCCTCAGTCAATCAACCTCGAAGCAGCCAACCCAGAGCTAACCAACAAAGGGTAGAAAGGCCACAACAGCAGTTCACCCAAATCTATATGACACCTGCTCAGGTCCTCCCTCATTTGTTAAAGTTAAACCTTACCAACTTGAAAGAAGCGCCGAAAAACCCAAATACCTCTTCTCCCTATTATCATTCCAATGCAAAATGTGCATATCATTCGGACAGTGTGGGGCACGACACCAACAACTGTTGGGCCCTTAAAAACAAGATCCAAGATTTAATAGATGCCAAGGAGGTGGAGTTTGATGCCCCCGAGAAACCTAATGTGATATCCGCTCCTATGCCAAAACATGGTCATAATGTCCATGCTATCATAGAAGATCTTCATGTTACCGCTGTTGATGATTTCATGACTCCGTTGCCAATGATCAAGATGAATCTGTTGAAAGCCGTGATTTTCCCAAGCTGTAAAAAAGATTGTTACCTTTGTTCGACCTTGTAATCCGACTGTCCGCTGTTGAAGTCAGGCATCCAACGCTTGATGGATACTCAAGAAATCCTCTTCAAGAAGACTCATGTTACTTCTGTTACTCCTGTTACTCCAATCGATGATGTTGCTATAATCACCATTTCTGACAATCTTTCCAAGGTCTCAAAAAGACCTGTTAAGATTACACACGATCCAAAGTATGTACCACTGAAGATTATTATGCCGGGGCCTATCCCATATAAGTCCAACAAGACAATACCATGGAACTATGGAGGAGAGATCTTCTACCATGGTGTTAAGCAGATCGAATCAGTTGAAGAAAGTTCCGATGAAGAAACTCCTGACATAGGAAATATTGCAGGGACAAGTAAGATCACTCGTAGCAGAAGAATCTTCTCTCCGGAGATTGCTCCTCCAAGGGCGATCTTCGGACCCTCAAGTGCTCCAGTTCCAGTCAAGATATCTGTGCGAAGTCCAGTTATTGAAGGAATTGTTACTCCCGAAGTTATACCCTCTGCTGTTACTGCTGATAAAGGTAAGGGGATCCAAGAAGCGCCCGTCAGGACGAGGGCTCAGACTTTTGTTATCCCCGAGACCACCCAAAAGGAAATGGAGGAGATTTAAATATAATTAAGAAGAGCGACTATGATGTCGTAGAGCAGCTAGGGCAAACCCCTTCAAAAATCTCCATGCTGGCTCTATTTCTATGCTCCGAGGCTCATGCCAAAGCCTTGATTAAATTCTTGAAGACGGCGCACGTGCCTCAAGAAACTTCTGCGGATCAGTTTCAAGAGTGTGTGGCTAGCCTTACAGCCGACAATGGTCTTGGCTTCTCTGACGCCGATCTAACATCTAAGGGAAGAAATCATAATGATGCGCTGCATGTTTCGGTAGAGTGTAGAGGGACCACACTTGCTCATGTTCTGGTCGATACCGGTTCATCTTTAAATGTCCTACTAAAGAAAGCATTGGACAGGCTAGACTGTGAAGGTTTGACCTTAAAGCCCAGTAATATCATTGTTATAGCCTTCGACGGTTCTAAGCGGATGGTTCACAGAGAGGTGGACATCCCAATTAAGGTGGGAACGGAAATTTTCAACTCTACATTTTATGTAATGGACATCCATCCTTCATATTCATGCTTGTTGGGAAGGCCATGGATCTACAACGCTGGGGCAGTCACTTCTTCCCTACACCAAATGCTAAATTACCCAGTCCAGGGTAAAATCATAACAGTTCATGGTTTGGAGGAGTATATGATAAGCCACCTTAACTCTTCCCGCTACGTGGAGTTAGATGGTGAATTCATAGAAACACCTTTCCAACACTTTGAAGAGGTTTCTCCTGAAGTTGCAGTAGCTAAGACAATGACTGATATGCCCATCATTACCAAACCTGTGTCCCGGATGTCATCCCTTAAAGATGCAGAAGTTGTAGTCAAGGAAGGAGGAAGTACAATATGGGATCAACTGCCAGATTTTCCTTGCAAGATAGATAAGTATGGATTGGGCTTCACTGCTGCTAGTCAGAAAGCTGTGCGTCGCTCCCGGGCTGGAGGACCACCACTGAAAATCACTCATCATGGAGTTCATGCTTTAGAAGATGACGAAGAAGGAAGCAATTTTGAAGACTGTATCTTTCCAACCATTGAAGGAGGACTGAACAACTGGGAGGCGAAAGACTTCGTTCCCATTACTTTCATCAATCAGTAATTTATCTTTTGAACATTTCCTATTTGGTCTGTAATAATCATTAAACAATTCGTACACTCTTTTTGCCTTATGCCTTACCCGGGGCATATAGGTCCATTTGTAAGGGTTTTGATTCTTCATTTTCATATGCCATTTTTAATGAATCATGGACGTTTTCATATATAAACTTTTGTGTTCATTTTCTTTCCTTTTACATTTTATTTTGTTTAAAGGTGGCTATCCCTTACACACACCCACACTCACAAAATGCAGGTACCCATCCACTCCGGATTCCATGGGTAACAATTCTTCTATGGCCTTCAGTGACTCTGAAGATCTGGTCTATCATGCCGAATACGAAGGTGATGAAGACTGTGAAGTGCCTGGAGAGTTGGCTAGACTTTTGCAACAGGAAGAAAGGGCTATTCTTCCCCATGAAGAGTTGTTAGAGACTATCAATTTTGGAACAGAGGAAGACAGAAAGGAGGTTAAAGTGGGTGCCAACCTAGAGCCAAATGTCAAAGAGCGCTTAGTTCAGTTGTTGAATGAATATGTTGAGATCTTCGCCTGGTCCTACGAAGACATGCCGGGACTAGATATAGATATTGTGGTTCACCGTCTCCCTACAAGATAAGACTGTCCACCAATCAAATAGAAAGTCCGCCGAATGAGGCCCAACATGTCCGAAAATATCAAAGATGAAGTGATGAAGCAATTCAATGTTGGCTTTCTTGCTGTTACTTCCTATCCACAATGGGTTGCTAACATTGTGCCCGTGCCTAAGAAGGACGGCAAAGTCAAAATGTGTGTGGACTATAGGACTTAAACAGGGCTAGCCCTAAAGATGACTTTCCACTACCGCACATTGACATCTTGGTTGACAACATAGCTCAACACAAGGTATTCTCTTTCATGGACGGATTTTCAGGGTACAACCAGATCAAAATGGCCCCCGAAGACATGGAGAAGACTACTTTTGTTACGCAGTGGGGTACCTTCTGCTATAAAGTGATGCCATTCGGACTGAAGAATGCCTGGGAAACCTATCAGCGAGCCATGGTAGCTTTGTTTCATGACATGATACATCATGATATTGAAGTCTACGTAGACGACATGGTAGCCCGTTCATAGACAGAAGAAGAACACCTCGACCATCTGCAAAAGTTGTTTGTTAGATTAAAAGAGTACAAGCTCAGACTGAACCCTAGCAAGTGCACTTTCAGAGTCAGGTCCGATAAACTCTTGGGATTCATCGTCAGTAACAAAGGCATCGAGGTTGATCCTGCCAAAGTCAAAGCTATACGAGAAATGCCTGCCCCCCGCACTGAAAAGGAGGTCAGAGGTTTCTTGGGACGCCTAAACTACATTGCAAGATTCATTTCTCACCTAACATCTACATGTGAGCCAATCTTCAAGCTGTTGAAGAAAGATCAGGTGGTTGAATGGAATGATGACTGTCAAGTTGCTTTCGATAAGATCAAGGAGTATTTGTTGGAACCTCCTATCTTGATGCCACCCGTCGAAGGAAGGCCTTTAATCATGTATCTGACTGTCTTAGATAATTCAATGGGGTGCGTATTGGGCCAACATGACGAGTCTGGCCGAAAAGAGCATGCCATTTATTACCTTAGCAAAAAGTTTACCGACTGTGAGACTCGCTACTCACTGCTCGAGAAAACTTACTGCGCTTTGGTATGGGCTGCTCGCCGGCTAAGACAGTATATGTTGGCACATACCACTTTACTGATTTCTAAAATGGATCCGATCAAGTACATCTTCGAGAAGCCTGCTCTATCCAGAAGAATTGCTAGATGGCAGATGATCCTCACCGAATATGATATACAGTACACAACCCAAAAAGCTATAAAGGGGAGTGTGCTAGCTGATCATCTGGCTCATCAAGCTGTCAAAGATTACCAATCTATGAGGTTCGACTTCCCCGACGAGGATATCATGACTTTAAGCAACATTGAAGGTAACATACCGTATGACGGACCTAAACAAGGATCCCGATGGACTCTGTACTTTGATGGTGCCTCCAACGCACTTGGAAACGGTATCGGCGCGGTACTTATCTCTCCAGAAGGTTGCCATACACCTTTCACTGCTAGACTCTGCTTCAGTTGCACCAACAACATGTCCGAGTATGAAGCTTGTATCTTTGGTCTCAAGGCTGCTATTGACTTGGGAATCAAATCTTTGGTTGTATTTGGGGACTCAGCTTTGGTTATCAGTCAAATCAAAGGAGAGTGGGATACTAAACATCCAAACCTCATCCCTTACAAAGAACATGTCCTGACATTGTTACCACATTTCGATCAGATTACCTTCGAACACTTCCCGCGAGAAGAGAATCAGTTGGCAGATGCGTTAACTACAATGTCCTCCATGTTTAAACTTAACTGGGATAATGAGGCACCTCAAATCACCATAGAACGGATGGACGAACCTGCACATTGTCACGAGATTAATAACGAAGAAGTAGTGGACCGACCGTGGTTTCATGATGTCAAAAGGTATCTCAGAGCACAAGAATATCCTGAAGGAGCTTCAGTCAACGACAAAAAGTTCTTAAGGAGGTTCGCGGCCAAGTTCTTTCTGAGCAATGGTATCTGTGATACGGTGGGAGAACTGACTTGGGATTTTGCGTTTGTGTTCGCAAATGTTTCAGTTTAGCAAGAGTCGCCACCGACTTTTTAATTTATCCTAAGGAAAGGTCAAAAAGCACAGGAAAGACCTTTGAGATGTTTTCTTGGGTTCGAGGAGTAGATTATAGAAAGGGAAGGTATTAGCACCCTTTCTATCCATGGTTATCCATGGGCTCTTAGTTACTTGCTTAGATCACTTGCTTTGCTTTTCAATTATTTGAAATGGTGTTCTTCAATTGTTTGAAATGGTGCTTTGTGTGTGGTTTTGAAAGATGTTTTGAAGAGAGGCCATCGTCATGGAAACCTTTGTAATGATTCTTGTTTGAATGTATACAAAGGTGTTTTTGTCTTTTGAAAAGTTTTCAATGTTTTGAAAGTAGGGTTTTGAAATTGTGTTGTGAAGTGTGTTTTGAAGATAGCAAGGATGTTTTTGCAAGTTTTGATCAAGTAACTAAGAGTTGTCTACCCTATTTTACTCAAAGATCTTTCTTATTTTTTTAACCCTTTTAACAGTGTTGCTTCACCATTGTATTTGGTGAACAAACTTGTGTTAGGATGTTAAACGGGACAGGCGCGGTCATCGTATAGATCATGATAGAAATAGTGTCAAGTATTTTTGGTAATTTTCTTGAGGGAATTGATCATTTTGTTTAGGCAACTCAGATAGCGTCATCGAGGGACTATGATCTTTTGTTTTGTTTTTGTTTTGCCAAAGTACTTGACATGTATATCATGGCCCATTTTTGAAGGTAACAAGTGGACTGTAACCCTAGGGGTGCATGTGTGCATTGTGTTTGTTTTTCATGCATTTTTGTCTTTGATTAGGTCAAACTATTTGTTGGTTTTGATTCTGCATACAAACCCTAAGTCTAATCATGGCATAATTGAAAGCATTTAAAGGTGCGAGAATTTAAATTCTACACTATTACAACATGATATAGGGAGGGGGGTACAAATTGGAATTGAGGATTATTTTGCAAGAAATTAAATCCTAAGTTATTACAACCATATTGAACTTGCAAGGCATAATATTTAAATATACATTATTTAAATAAATACAATAAATAGATATTAAATAAAATGCATCATGTAAAAAAGGTTTTTTTTGGTGCATGTATGCAAAAAGTATTTTTAATGTGAAGAAATGTAAAGAAATAAATAAAAATTTAATTTATTTGTTTCTAGGGCAAAAAACCCTAATTTCTTAAGAAAATAAATATAATGTATTATTTATGTACAAAAATATATTAACATGTATAAAAATAAAATGTATCCAAAAAGGTATTTTTTAATATAAATAATAATAAAAAAATAAAAGATAATATTTTTGTACTTTTATTTCTAAGTTTTTAATAAAACAAAAATATATATGTATATATGTATATATTAAATATGTTAAATATGTAAAAAAGTAAAATAAATTATTTACAAAAATGTATATATTTCAAGAAAATAATTTTAAATGTGTATAAAAATAATAAATGAGACTAAACCTATTTTTTTACATTATTTTTAAGTTTAAACAAAATAAATATAAAGCATTTAATGTATTAATGTTAGAAATAATTGAAATAAATACCAAATAAATATAAAAATTTATGAAAATATTTTTTAATCATTTTTTAAGTTTGAAAATAAAATATAAAAGTCAGAAATGAAATAAAAATGTAAAAAAAAAAACAAGAAATGGGCCAGGGGGGTGTGTAGCTGAAAAAGCAAGTGTTAGAAGCAAAAATAACCAGGCCCAGCCCAAGAACTTCATCTTCTTCCTCTGTTCAAACACCAAAACGCGCGTTTTCCACACAAACTTGTATCTCCTGATTCTGTGCTTTTTTGACAAAAATCATAACATGAAACTTGTAGAGCATCAAACAACGAATCTAACCATATAAAAAACTTAAGCTAACTCTCAAAGACCAGAGAGAATTTCTCTGGCCCTAATTTCTAACCTAGTTTTTTCAGAAAGTTCATGGATGAAATTCTCCTAGCAAGATTAATATAAATGAAAACTAAGCACATGTATGGTTTCAGGGCTATGAATACAACATCTTTCATTCACAAACCTAAGTCTAACTATTCCTAAATAGAGAGATAGAAGTTCATGAAATACCTGTTTCAGTTGAGTTCGAGCTGGACAATGCAGCAACTTCCAATGGTGTTTGAGGTTCTTTTGAGCTTGCCTGATGTCCACTGAAGATTTCCCAATGCTTAGTTTGTTTTGAAGTGGCCTGAATCGTGCTACAGAACTCAACCTGCAAAGCTTCCAAACAAAAATGGCAATGTGTGTTAATGGAGTTACAGCAACTTGTGAATGGTCTAGATATCTCAAGTATGTTGATTGGAATGTGTTTAAAGTAGTTTTGGACAAAACGCACCAGGGAATTTGATGGTGGCTTAAAGTTTGCAGAATTGACCCTGTTTTGCAAGAAAATGGAGATTTTGAGTAAGAGGAGGTTTGAGTGGTGAAGAGCTCGTGCTTCTGTCTTGCTAGGGTATGAGAAACTTGTTTGATAACTTTGCTTGAGTTAGTTTTTATCAGATATGTGAGATCCCTTGTTTTTGACAAGTTGCTTGGTTATGAAGCAAAATGAGAAGTGACCAAGAGTAGGCCTGTACAGGCTAGCTATACTTCTACACACATTGTGTAATCTTGGACCCAAGTTTGTGGATTTGGTTTGCAGCATAAGATCTGGTTCAAGGCTCTAGGATGCTGTTTTGACATAAAGCAAAATTCAAACAAAAATAGCCATGTTGCTTTTTCTATTTAAGGATTAATCTAGTGTATACTCCTCTAATGTCCAAAACAAAACCTTAGACCAAGGGATTTGCATTTAATTATTGAGTACAAATTGGTTTAGAGGCCTGTAATTGTGAACTATGCTAGCTTGGTCAGATTTGGCAAATGGTATGAACATGTATTGGCCATGGTTACAAAGTGAGTTTTTGCCAACTTCAAGCATTCGATTCTCCCTAACCACAAAGGTGTTTGAGGAGTTCTTTGACAATTTGGAAATCTTGCAACATGTACTATAATCCATATTTGAAATGCAACTTGAAACTCCAAGTGGAACTATGTGAAAAATGGCCAAGAAGATGGGTCAAAATGCTGCCTAAACTAGGGCAAAATTTCTCTAAGTTAAAAGTTTTAGGTACCCTTGTTCCAAAATTCATAACTTGAGATCCAAGCTTCTTTTGAGAAAACTTTGTGAATGAAAGTTGTAGACTTTGTGATGGACTACAACTTTCATGTTATAAGTTTTGTTTGAATCCATTTGCATCTTGGTGAAAATGTGGGGTAAAGTTAGGAAAAAATAAGAAAATTTCATAACTTAGAAAATTTCTAAGTTATGAAAATTTTCCATTTTAAACCCTAATTTGCATTTTTGGGTTTCTTGATGAACAAGTTTCATAATTTGACATGTCTTGATGAAAAATGACCTTTGGCACTTGATTTTGACCAAAAAGTCAAAGTTTGAGTTTTTAGTATACAGTCAAATTTTGATCAGTTGACTGAAAAATTCATCTGTCAATCCTATGCATTTGAGATCTTTTGAACTTATTGAATGGGTCAAGACAATGTCATTGAGTCCTTGTGTCCATGGTTGAGATTGATTTGCCATTGGCTAGGTCAAACAGTCAAAATTGCCCTTGTACAGTCAAAACCCTAAAAATGACCATTTGCCCTTTTGGTGATCTGATCAAATTTCTTGTGGAATTATGATCCAAACTTGATCAAATGGTTCATATGAGTTCATTATGTTCATGTGGGTCAAATTTCATGAGGTTTGATTGTCAATTGACCACAGTTGACTTTTTCCCCAATACAACTGATTTCTAGGTCAACTATCCAATTGACTGGGCAAAAATTTGATTCAAGGCTTGAAACTTGGTATGGGCAAGCTTGTGAGTCCAACATGAAGCATGAAAGTCATCTTGGGCATTGTAGGTCAAAACATCCCTGTGCAAACTCAAACCCTAGTTTAGGTCAACAGTGCAAGGAGGTGTCTTGAGCAGAGCAAACCCTAGCTTAATCTTGAGTTCCAAGAGTCTTGTGATGAGAAATGTTGATGAAATGGGAGGGCAAATTTTGGGGTACAACAGTATCCTATACAAGCGCAATCTTGATTGTGTCCTACTCCGTTGTATGGACAAGGTTGAAGTTGAGCAGATCATGGATGAACTACATAATGGCACCTTTGGCACCCACTCAAGCGGTCATACGATGGCTAAGAAGATTCTACGAGAAGGCTACTACTGGTCTACCATGGAAGCTGACTGTCATCAACATTCCCGTACTTGTCACAAATGCCAAATCTATGCTGACAAGGTACATATTCCCCCAGTTCCTCTCAATGTCTTAACAGCTCCTTGGCCATTCGCGATGTGGGGAATCGACATGATTGGAGAAATCAAGCCTACAACATCCAATGGACATCGTTTCATCCTGGTGGCCATTGATTACTTTACCAAGTGGGTCGAAGCAGCTTCCTTCGCCTCCGTTACAAAGAATGTGGTTGCCCGCTTCATCAAGCAGAACCTCATATACCGGTATGGTATCCCCGACAAGATCATCACTGACAACGGTACAAATTTGAACAACACTATAATCACCGCTCTATGCGAGCAGTTCAAGATTCAACATCACAATTCATCTCCCTATCGGCCTAAGATGAATAGTGCTGTCGAAGCTGCAAAAAAAAATATCAAGAAGATCATTCAAAAGATGACAGTCACCTACAAGGACTGGCATGAGATGCTACCGTTTGCTCTGCACGGGTACCATACCATGACACGTACTTCAACTGGGGCAACCCCTTTTTCTTTGGTATACGGCATGGAAGCTGTTTTACCTATCGAGGTTCAGATTCCCTCCTTGAGAATCATGAAGGATGCTGGTTTGAATGAAGACGATTGGATTCAGACCCGGCTTGATCAACTTAACTTGATTGACGAGAAGCGACTTACTGCTGTTTGCCATGGTCAGGCGTATCAGAAACGTATGATCAAGGCCTTCAACAAGAAAGTCAAGAGACAAGTATATCAAGTTGGGGACCTTGTAATCAAGTGAATCATCTTGCCGCAAAGTGATCCCAGAGGCAAATGGACTCCTACTTACGAAGGACCATTTGTGATCAAAAACATCTTTTCTGGTGGGGCAATGATTCTGACCACCATGGACGGTGATGACCTACCGCACCCAGTGAACGTAGACATAGTTAAAAGATACTACGCATAAACGACCCGACAAGTCGAAAACCTGAAAGGGCGACTTGGGCAAAAATGGGCATCCCGGTTAATCGAAAACCCGAAAGGGCGGTTCAGGCAAAAATTAGGGATAAACAAAAAATCTGTACACCCGGCAAGTTGAAAACCCGAAAGGGCGACTTGGGCAAAAAAGGGTTTCCCGGTGGATCGAAAACCCAAAAGGGCGATCCAAGCAAAAGTTAGGGAATTGAAGCGTATGACTATGTCTCGTCGGATCACTTTAAGGATAATCTCTTCACGGACAAGCTCCATGCTTCTGATCAATCCAATCATCTGCGAACGAAGCAACGAATGGACAAGATATTCAGAGTTGTGAAGGCTATAGCAGAATGGGAACCCCATGGAATTGTTACACATAGCCATCTTTCTTTGTATAAAATTTTTTCTCATTTTTTATGACAACATTCTCTTACTAGGATGTCTGTCTCCTTTGTACAAAATACTTACACAAAGTTAATACAAAGATACTTCAAAGCGTGAAAAATTGTTTGCCTTCCCTTTCTTTTTTTATTTGTGTTTTATTTGAAAACGTCCAATGATTTATTTAAATGAGCATATGCATTTGAATATAATCACTGCTTACAAATGAAACGAAATGAGAAAGGATAATTACTGATAGGTAGGAAGTATAGGAGAACGTCTTTAGGCTATTCCAGAGGAGATCCCCTGCAGTATGTCATTCAGATCCTCAGCAAGAGCTAAAAACCTTGAAATACACATCCCTAGCGGAGTTTAGTTTCAAAATCCCCATCAGAACTAAGTTTCTAAACTCCCAATCCCCAGCGGAGCCAGAAAACTTTAAACTACGAACCCTCATCAAAGATAAAACTTTCTTCCCCAGCGGAGTCCAAAACTTCAACTCTTAAACCTCGGTGGAAGACCATCCAGTTTCCTCCAATTCCCCAGCAAGTTATCTTAAAACCTGGAAATCAACCAGATAACAGTTAAATTTTGTTTTATCCCCAACCAAGGATAATACCCCAGAAGATTGGCATACACCCAAGCTCCTGATACCCTTAACAGAATGAAGATTCTCATTCTTAAAACCCCAGAAGATTGGCATACTCCCAAGCTCCTGATACCCTTAACAGAATGAAGATTCTCATTCTTAAAACCCCAGAAGATTGGCATACTCCCAAGCTCCTGATACCCTTAACAGAATGAAGATTCTCATTCTTAAAACCCCAGAAGATTGGCATACTCCCAAGCTCCTGATACCCTTAACAGAATGAAGATTCTCATTCTTGAAACACCAGAAGATTGGCATACACCCAACCTCCTGACCCAAACGCCTGAATGAAGATTCTCATTCTTGTTTCCTCAGAAGATTGGCATATAACCCAAGCTCTTGAAAACTCTTCAAACTGAATAAGAATTTTCCCCACAGGTTTATTTCCCAGCAGATCGAAGATTCTCGGTCTCATTTCTCCAGCAGAAGCCTCCAGGGTTTCAATTCCTCAGTAGAGACCGTCAGAGTTTTCCTCATTCCCCAGGAAAGTGATGAAGGATTCTCACATCCCCGCAGAAGTTGTCAAAGATCTTGTTAATCCCCACAAGTTACCAAGGATTTTCAATCCCCATCAGTAGTCCAAAGGATTTCTCATTCTCAACAATCAAAGATTTTATAATCTCCAGCAGCGGTCAAGGATTTATTTTCCCGGCAGCAGTCAAAGATTTCATTATCTCCAGCTACCAAGGATTTATTTTCCTCAGCAAGGCAGCTAATCAGCTTACATACACATACATTACATTCATATATCATAATCTTTGATAGAACACATTTTTATTGCATCATACATGACATTTAACATAACTTTGTGTTTTAGCTAACATTTTACCCTTTTTCAGGATAAGATTAAAAGATACCTTTAATAAATGTTCAAAGACCTCTGATACATTTTAGATACACCCCAGACACGGCGGTCATTCTACTACTCATACAGATCTCAACTTCAGATATAGTCCAAAAACGCACCAGACGCGGTTGCCATTCTGTCACTCATTCAGAATTTATCCCCAGCCCAGAGATGCTCCATACACAGATGTTTCTCTGTCGCCCATTCAGAATTAAGATACAATACATATACACTCCAGACATGGCAGTCATTCTGATATTCATTCAAGAATCAAATACAGTTACAACTCAGATAGACTCCGGACACGGACGCTATTCTTTTGCTCATACGAATCCAATCTCCAGATATAACTCAGATACGTTCCAGATACGGATACCAATTTGAGATTCATTCTTCTAATTTTCAACAAACAAGTCTTGGATGGCATCTTTAAACCCATCTCCAGCAAGATTCTACCATCTCCAAATGGCATCTTTAATCCCATTCCCTCAGCTACATTTTGGCGAGTGCAAATTTTCGGGCACTCTAGTGTCCAATCATCTTTTACCTTCGAGTCACGAAAGGCAAACTCGCCAATCTAACTCTTCAGGTTCAAGAAGATTGAACAGGGGAAACTGTTGTACCCCAAAATTTGCCCTCTCATTTTATCAAGATTTCCCCTCACCAGACTCTTTGAACTCCAGACAGGATTAGGGTTTTGCTCTGCTCAAGACATCTCCTTGCACTGATGACCTAAATTAGGGTTTGAGTTTGCACAGGGATTTTTGGACTTTCAATGCTCAAAGTGAATTTCATACTTCATGTTGGACTTATAAGATTTCCTCTACCAAGTTTCAAGCCTTGAATCAAATATTTGCCCAGTCATATGGACAGTTGACCTAGAAATCAGCTGTATTGGGGAAAAAGTCAATTGTGGCCAATTTATAGTCAAACCTCACAATTTTTGATCCACATCAACATTATAGACTCATATGAACCATTTGATCAAGTTTGGACCACAACTCCTCAAGAAATTTGATCAGATCATCAAAAGGGCAAAATGGTTATTTTTAGGGTTTTGACTGTACGATGGCAATTTCTAATTTTTAACCTAGCAAATGGCAAATTGGGTTCAAGCATGGATTCAAGGACTAAATGGAATAATCTTGACCTATTCACAAGGTTCAAAAGAGCTCAAATGCATTGGATTGACAGATGAATTTCCCAGTCAACTGATCAAAATTTGATTGTACACTGAAAAGTCAAACTTTGACTTTTTGGTCAAAATCAAGTGCCAAGGGTCATTTTTCATCAAGATGTGTCAAAACATGAAACTTTTTCATCAAGAAACCTAATTTTTCAAATTAGAGTTTAAAATTGAAAATTTTCATAACTTAGAATTTTTCTAAGTTATGAAATTTTCTTATTTTTTTCCCAACTTTGCCCAACATTTTCACCATGATGCAATTGGATTCAAACAAAACTTCGAACATGGAAGTTGTAGTCCTCCACAAAATCTACAACTTTAATTCACAAAGTTTTATCAAAAGAAGCTTGGATCTCAAGTTATGATTTTTGGAACAAGGGTCCATGAAACTTTTAACTTAGTGAAATTTTGCCCTAGTTTAGGCAGGATTTTGACCTATCTTCTTGGCAATTTTTCACCTAGTTCCACTTGGAATCTAACATTGCATTTCAAAGATGGATTGTAGAGCAAGTTTCAAGTTTTCCAAAAAGTCAAAGAACTCTCTAAAATCATTTATGGTTAGGGAGAATCGAAGGCTTGAAGTTGGAAAAAACTCACTTTTTATCCATGGCATGTTCATATTGATACAAGTTGCAAACTCTAATCAGCCTTGTTTACACTAGATTACAGGTCTCAAAACCCTTCCATACTAAATAATTAAATGCAAATCCATTGGTCTAAGGCTTTGTTTTGTTCATTAGAGGATTGCATACAAGATTAATCCTTAAATAGAAAAAGGCAACTTTGCCATTTTTGTCAAAAATTGCTTTATGTCAAACCACATCCCTTGAGCATTGAACCATATCTTGTGCAGAAAATCAAATCGACAAACTTGAGGGGCCAAGAGCATAGTGTGCAAGAGGATAGATAGCCTGTTCAGGCCTGTCTTGCATCACTTGTCCACTTTTGCTTCATATAAAAGAAACTTGTAAAACATAACATAACTTGAACATCAGAGAGAACCAACTTGTGCAAGCTTTTGAGACAATTTTTACACATTGTATTGAACCTAAAACACAAGCCTTTGAGTCCGGAAACCTTCCATAGCACAAAATCACCTTCCATTGGCAAAACAGGGCAGCTTCTGCATCTTGAGTTCTATCTCACAAGTTGCTCGTGCGTTTTGCCCCAAACCTGTTCAAACACCTTCCATACAACCTATCCAAGTTATCCCAACCCTTAAACACTGACTGTAACTCCCTTTACAAGGTTTGCCATTTCTGTTTTCAGCTTGTGCAGGTTGAGTTCTACAAGCTTGTTCAAGCACATTCAAGACAAGCTAGGCATTAGGGAAGGTCAGAGGAAGTTCAAGCAAGCTCCCAAACACCTCAGGCCTCATTGAAAAGCTCCACATTGTCAGACACGATCTCAACTGAAACAGGTTTTTATCAACTTCATATCTCTCTATTTAGGAATCATTAGGCTTAGGTTTGTGAATAAAAAATGTAGTATTCATAGCCATGAAGTTGTACATATGCTCAGTTTTCACTTAAATTAAGCGTGTTAAGAGAATTTGATCCATGAACTTTCTGAAAAAGTTAGGTTAGAAATTAGGGCCAGATAAATTCTCTCTGGTCTTTGAAAGTTAGATTAAGTTTCTTACATGGTTGGATTCATCTTGAAAAATGCTACAACTTTGATGTTATGGGTTTTTGCATTAGAGCACGTATGCAGGTTGTTCATGTTTGAACCAGGCGCGCGCAATTTTGAGACAAAGGTTGAAGATGAAGTCTGGTGGGCTGGGCTTGATTCTGGCTCACTATTGGCACCCCCTTTTACTGATTGCACCCCCTGGCCCATTTCTTCATATTTTTGTATTTTTCCATTTTATTTTCATTTATGATTTTATTTTATTATTTTTAAAACATAAAAAATACCAAAAATATTTTTATAAATTTTCACATTTATTTTTATATTTTTATCTTATTTTTCTAACATGAAAAATTATTAATAAGTATATACTTATTATTTTCTTTAATAAAAACAAATAAACATTTTAGAAATATTGTATATTTTTATTTTATTATTTATACATATAAAAATAATATTATTCTAAATATATGTTATTTTTATGTACATTATTTTATTTTATTGTATATAAATAGTATATTTAATATATTTGCATTCTTAAAAGAAAATTAGGGTTTTACCCTTAATAAAAAAAATATAATATTTTATTTCTTGTTTATATATACACTATTTTATTTACATACATAAAAAAATAAACATAAACATTTTTGCATATTCATAATATTTTGTATATTTATTTAATTGTTTATTTAAATATTGTTCATTTATTATTTGTACCAATTGTTCAATTTGGGTGTAATAGTAAATATTAGGGTTTTAATTTCTTGCCAAATAATCTCCATTCAAAAATTGTATCCCCCTCCCCATAATCATGTTGTAATAGTGGTAAATTTACTTTTACGCATTTATGCTTTCAATTATGCCATGATTAGAGATTAGGGTTTGTATGCAAAAATCCAAAAATCAAAACAAATAGCTTGACTAATACAAAGACAAAAAGCATGTAAAATGACAACACAATGCACACATGCACCCCTAGGGTTTCACCCACTTGTTGCCTTTAAAGTTGGCCATGTTATGCATGTTGAGGACTTTGGCAAAACAAAAACAAAACAAAAAGAGCATAGTCCCTCGATGACGCTATCTTGGTTGCCTATACAAAATGATCTAGTCCCTCCAAAATTGCTAAAGATACTTGGCACAATTGCTATCATGGTCAATATGATGACCCGCGCCTCTCCCGTTTAACATCCTAATACAAGGTTGTTTACCAAATGCAATGGTAAAACAACACTGTCAAAAGGGTTAAAAATGTGTAGGAGATACCTTTGAGTAAAATAGGGTAGACAACTCTTAGTTACTTGATCAAAACTTGCAAAAACATCCTTTCTATTTTCAAACACATCTCACAACACAATTTCAAAACATTTCCCAAATCAAACTTTCAAACATTGAAATATCTTTTCAAAAGATAATACACCTTTGTATATATTCAAACAAGAATCATTACAAAGGTTGCCTAGACAAGTCCTCTTTTTCAAAAGAATTTTCAAAACCATACACAAAGCACCATTTCAAACAATTGAAAAGCAAAAGCAAGTGATCTAAACAAGTAACTAAGAGCCCATGGATAACCATGGATGAAAACGGTGCTAGCACCTTCCCTTTTCATAATCTACCCCCTGAACCCAAGAAAATATCTCAAAGGTCTTTCCTGTGCTTTTTGACCTTTCCTTTGGATAAAATAAAAAGTCGGTGGCGACTCTTGCTAAACCGAAACATTTGCGAACCCAAACGCAAAACCTCAAGTCATTTCTCCCACCGTATCACAGTCTCTAAAGGTCTTTCCTGTTCTTTTTAGCCTTTCCTTTTGGATAAAAGAAAAGTCGGTGGCGACTCTTGCTATCTACAACATTGCGATAAAATGCAAACAACCAAGTCAGTTCTCCTACCGTATCATAGAACTGGCGACTCTACTGGGGACTTGTTACTTAAAAGTGGGGTTACCTTAGGGCTAGATCATATTTACTTGCTTTCCTTATTTGACTTTCTTGCTTTACATTTTTGGTTCCTTGTTTGGGCTTGCTTTGATCCTCTACCCGGATTTGGGACACCTTTTTAGGTAAGTAGCAATAGATTTTGGAAATGGTACGGCGTAGACCGATATGGTTAAAACAATGGCTATGTTAGTGTGACGCATTTGTGGGTACCAGTATCCCTTGTGTTGAATCGAGGAGAATACGGGGCCGCTGAGTTGCGTCATGAAGCACTAACTGACTTTAGAATCTTAATTGAACAAACTTGGCCATTAGGACGTAATGAGATAACCGGTTTCGGTGGAAAGCTGAAAATTGGTTGATACTCGATACTACACTCATTGAGACTAGACTTTTGGGATATCTCAGCCGCAAGAAAAGATTAATTGTGCTGAGATAATACCTGAAAGAAAATTCGGTGATATTAAGACCCTTTAGAACCCGGGTATTATTACTAGGACAGGTTTGAGCCAACTAAACTTCAAGAGGGTACTTACCTACAAACTCCATGCAAGCCTAAGCCCAAGGAATTGTTTTTTCCTTGTGTGTATATGCTTAATTGTACATGACATCATAAACATCATAACATCATACGCATTCTCACTAACCATTTCAAAGATTAGGAATTTATCTTTGTTTTTGTTTTGTAGGCCATGAACTCCGTCCAAAGAAACACCATCTGAATCAGCTTCGTGAAAGCACACCCTCAGCTCCAAGAGTTAGCATCAAGGGTGCCAGAAGATTCTCCTTTTACCAAGAAATATGGACAACTCCTCAATTTAGCTACCTCCAATTTACAAGAAGAAATGATGTGTGTGCTCTTCCAATTCTTTGATCCCATACATCATTGCTTCACCTTTCCTGACTATCAGTTGGTACCTATACTAGAAGAGTTCTCTCTACTATTAGGAGTGCCTATGCTTGATCAGATACCGTTCACCGGCCTAGAATGGATTCTGAAACCTGAGGTCACGGTCGAAGCTCTGCATATGAAGAGAGCTAACATCATATCAAATTGGGAGACTAGAAGCGGAGTCAAAGGGTTCCTAGCCAAATTTATAATAGAGAAGGCTCATTCATTCTGGGAAGATATGGATTTTCAAGCCTTTGAAGATGTCATGGCTCTTCTCATCTATGGTCTGGTTCTTTTCCCCAACTCAGACCAATTCATAGATGTAAATGCTGTCAAAGTATTTCTCTCTCGTAGTCCTATACCTACCTTTTTGGAAGATATCTTACATTGCATCCATACCCGCACGTTGAAGAAAAGAGGTACTCTTTTATGTTGTATTCCCCTACTCGCCAAGTGGTTCACTTCACACCTACCTCGATCAACATTGAAGAATGAGCAAAGATTGACATGGTCTCAAAGGATGATGTCCCTCACCCACTCTGATATTCACTGGTGTTCAAGATATTTGGATGATACTTCTATCATTGACCATTATGGGGAATTCCCTAACGTCCCTCTACTCGGTGTTATGGGAGGTATCACTTACAACCCTTTCTTAGCTTTACGACAGTTTGGGTATGCCCGAAGAGATGGTCCTCATGATATGCTCATCCAAGGTTTGATGTTCGACTATGAAAGAAACGATCAAGGCTATCGTCAGAGGTTTATACAAGCTTGGAGGATGGTAAATAAGGTGGATAGTAGGACTTTGGGACATAAAAATTCCATTCCCTTTGAACCTTACCTTAGGTGGGTGCGAGCTTGTACTCAGAGTCTCGTAATGCCTTACCCTTCTATCCTCCCTGTTATCATAGAGCCTGTTGTTGAATGAGATGTCCCGTACACTGTCCTTAATCTCAACATGCCTACCTCTCTCGAATACATACAAAGGGATTGGATCCAGCTTAAGGAAGAACGAGACACTTTCGAGGCCCGATTCTATGCCAGTGAGAAGAAGGTTCTGGAACTCACCAAACAGCTTCATGAAGAGAGGAGTCTAAACGCCTACATCGCACCGAAGATGATGCGCTCAACTTTTTTTTCTTAGAGTTTTGTATTTTATTTCTTTCATTGTAAGCCCAAAGAGGCATGATGTACTCAAACTTGGATTTATTAATATAACGTGTGTTCCTTTTTGTCTAAAGAAAATTTAAATCCCTAATTTCCTTGAAATAATTTGGATATGCATCTTCATTCATCATAACACAAACATGTTTCTTACAACAGGTATCCTTATCTTTCTACTGTTTATTTCAGTGAAATGGATATTGAAGAGACAGTAAAAGATCTTCAGGCGCAAAACACTCAGTTTCAACAAATGTTCTTGACTCTGGCAAAAGGACGAGAGGAGTTGAAAACTCTGCTGATCAAAGAAAAGAAGAAGAAAGCAAAGAAATCCACCGGTGTTTTGAATCTGGGAAGAAGGTTCCAAGGACCAGCTAGACAAACTCTAGACTTTGCAACATCATCGGGTGAAGGGGACAATCAAGAAGGGAAAAACAAGGAAGTGACTGACCATCCAGAATCTGAAGAGGAAGAAGAGGTTGATTACTCTGAAGAGCAGTATCCTCTAGCTGACAACAAATACAAACAGTTGGAAGATCTCCTAAATGCTATGGAGATCCAGAGGGTACCATGATTGGATTTATAGGAGTTAGGACTTATCTCAGGGGTTGTCATACCACATAAATTCCAGGTCCCTACATTCGCTAAATATGACGGTGTCTCTTGTCTAAAGCTACATTTAAGGTCATACGTCAGGAAAATTCAACCCCATACTACCGATAGGGACCTATGGGTACATTTATTCCAAGAAAGCTTGTCAGGGACACAATTGGATTGGTTCTATCAGTTGGAAGGAACCAATGTTCGCAATTGGGAAGACTTGGCTACCGCCTTTTACAAACAATACCAGTGTAATGCTGACTTAGCTCCAACTCGAACACATTTGCAAGGCATGTCCATGGGTAAAGGTGAAGGTTTCAAAACCTATGCCCAAAAATGGAGGGATCTCGCGAGAAGAGTCCAACCCCCTCTATCTGACAGGGAATTGGTTGATATGTTCTTAGGCACACTATCTGACCCTTTCTTCAAACACCTAATCGGAAGCTCCCCGGCTGGATTTACCGAATTAATCATGACTGGAGAATGAGTAGAAGCGGGTATAATAAGTGGAAAAATTCAAAAAGATGTATCCTCGAGCACGTTGAAGAAATCATTTGCTGGGAAGAAAGAGGTTAGTGATGTGTACCATCAAAGGAATCAGGACAGAACTGAACGCCGTCCAGCGGTAGGGGATGTCATGATCTCTAAGCCTGCACCTACTCAACAAAGGAATAATTAGCCGAGAACAGAAAGACTGGTAAGACAGTTTACCCGGATAAATATGACGTTGTCTCATGTTTTGCCACATTTGTTGAGATCTAATCTGGTAACCTTGTGGGAAGCTCCGAAGAATCCTAACACTGCCTCTCCCAGTTACAACCCAAATGCTCGTTGTGCTTACCATTCAGAAAGTCCAGGTCATGATGCAAACGACTGTTGGGCTTTGAAAAACAAGGTGCAAGACCTTCTCGAGGAAAAGGAAATTGAATTTGACGCCCCTGAGATCCCAAATGTTATCACTGCTCCTATGCCCAAGCACGGTCGTGGCGTTAATGCTGTTGAAGATGATGTGTTTGTTACCGTTGTTTATGAGCTTGTTACTCCTCTCTTGACCGTCAAGAGGAACCTGTTGAAGGCCGATTTATTTCTGGGCTATGGCGAAGGTTGCCACCTCTGTTTATCTCTACCGACTGGTTGTCATTTATTGAAGGAAGGTGTCCAGCGCCTGATGGATGACAAAGATATTTTTTTGAAAAGACTTCCATTCCAACCATTTCTTACAAGGATGTTTCAATAATAACCATTTCCGCCAATCCTCCCAAGGTCTCCACCAAAAGACCCGTCAGGATTACATCCATTCTGAAGGTGACTCCGCTGATAATTACTATGCCAGGGCCAATCCCATACTCCTCAAATAAAACAGTTCCCTGGAACTATGGGGGCGACGTCTACTACTACGGCGTCAAGTAAGATTGGTTGGCTGATGAAGACTCAATTTTTGAGAAGGCTGACCCCGACATTGGCAACATTGTGTGAACTAGAAAAATAACCAGAAGTGGAAGAGTATTCTCCCCTGAGATTTCTCCTCTGAAAGCTGTTACTGGTCTTGTGATCATTCCTGCATTTGTCCCTGCTGATACTACTACTACAGTTCCTGTGATTACCCCTGCTGAAACCCCTATCACCGAGTCGACCAAGAGTCGGGGCAAAGACATTTTGATTGAGCCTGTCCGGACGAAGGCGCATCCAGTATCTATCCCAGAGGCTTCCAAGAAGGAGATGGAAGAAATTTTGAAAATTATAAAGAAAAGCGACTACAATGTAGTCGAATAGCTAGGGCAGACCCCTTCAAAGATTTCTATGCTAGATTTACTGTTGTGCTCCGAAGCTCATGCGAAGGCTTTGGTGAAATTTCTTAAAACCGCCCATGTGCCACAGGAAACCTCTACTGATCAATTCGAAGATTGTGTGGCTAGTCTGACAGCGGATAACGAATTGGGCTTTTTTGATGCTGATATGACGCCCAGAGGAAGAAAACATAATGATGCGCTACATGTTTCCGTCGAATGCATGGGCACTACTTTGGCCCATATCCTGGTAGATACTGGTTCATCATTGAACTTGCTGCCTAAGAAGGCTCTGGATAGGCTAGAATGTGAAGGTTTGACCTTAAAACCCAACAACATAGTGGTAAGGGCCTTCGATGGTTCGAAGAAAATGGTGCACGGGGAGGTGGACATCCCCATCAAAATTGGTTCTCATACCTTTGATTCAACTTTCTACGTAATGGATATCCACCCTTCCTATTCCTGTTTGTTAGGACGACCTTGGATCCATGGTGCTGGTGCCGTCACCTCTATGTTACATCAGATGTTGAAATACCCGATCAAGGGGAAGATCATCACTATTCATAGGGAGGAGGAATATATGGTCAGTCACCTGAACTCTTTCAGGTACATGGAAATGGATGATGAGTTCATCGAAACTCCATGTCAGCATTTCGAGGAGGTTCCACAAACAGTTGCGACAACCAAGACTGCTACCAAAACTCCAAGAGCTACCAGGCCACATTTGAAAATGGCCTCGTTAAAGGATGCTAGAGCAGAAATTAAAGAAGGTGAATGCACTACCTGGTGTCAACTCCCGAATATTCCTTACAAATCCGAAAATTTTGGTTTGGGCTTCAACTCGGAGGTACAAAGGGCTGTTTAAAGGACTCGTGTCGGGGGGCCACCTTGATGTATCAGCAATCAGGAAGTCTACACGCTGGAAGACGGTGATAGTAATTGTGACCTAGATGAGTGGATCTCCCCAACCGTCAACGGAGGACTCAAAAACCGGGAAGCCAAAGATTTTGTCTCTATTACTTTTCTTCAAGAGTAATTGTCTTTCAATTTTCATCAGATTTGTAATAATTAAACAATTTAGACTTTTAAAACCCTGTGTCTTACCCGAGGCACAACAGTCCATTTGTGAGGGTTGTTACTTCATCTTCACATGTCATCAATAAATCATGGACGTTTTTGCATGCAAACTTTTATGATTATTGTTTTTTTCTCTTTTTGTTTTTTCAAAGATAGCTATGCTCTTACATACACCCACATATCAAAATGCAGGTCCACCTCCACTCAGGATCCCATGGGTAACGATTCTGCTATGGCCTATCATGACTTTGAAAATCCAATCTACCAACCAAAGATGAAGGTGAGGAAAATTGTGAGGTACCAGGGGAATTAGCCAGGTTATTGCAATAGGAAGAAAGGACCATACAACCCCACGAAGAGCCAGTGGAAACAATTAACTTAGGTACTGAAGAGGATAAGAAAGAGGTCAAGGTAGGTGCCAACTTGGAGCCTAGCGTCAAGAAGCGCTTAAATCAGTTACTACATGACTATGTTGAAGTTTTTGCTTGGTCATACGAAGACATACCATGGATCGACACTGACATCATGGTCCATCGTCTGCCGACAAAAGAAGACTGCCCTCCGGTAAAACAGAAAGTCAGTCGCATGAGGCCAGAAATGTTAGAGAAGATTAAGACTGAAGTCGTGAAGCAGTTCAACGCTGGATTCTTGGCTGTCACCTCCTATCCATAATGGGTCTCCAATGTTGTTCCAGTGCCTAAAAATGACGACAAGGTACGTATGTGCATGGACTACAAAGACTTGAATAGGGCAAGCCCCAAGGATGACTTCCCGCTTCCCCACATCAATATTCTGGTTGACAACACCGCACAACATAAAGTATTTTCTTTCATGGACGGTTTCTCCGGATACAACCATATCAAAATGGCACCTGGGGACATGGAAAAAACGATCTTTGTCACACAGTGGGGTACATTCTGTTACAAGGTTATACCATTCGGGTTGAAGAACGCAGGGGCAACCTATCAGCGTTCCATGGTAGCTCTATTTCACGACATGATCCATCACGAAATAGAGGTTTATGTGGATGACATGATAGCCAGATCTCAAACTGAAGAAGAGCATCTTGACCATCTGCAGAAACTATTTGAAAGACTGAAGAGATATAAACTAAGGCTGAATCCAAATAAATGCACTTTTGGAGTAAGATCCGGTAAACTCTTAGGTTTCGTTGTCAGTGGCAAAGGTATCAAAGTGGACCCTACAAAAAGGCAATACAAGAAATGCCTGATCCTCGCACCGAGAAGGAAGTTAGGGGATTCTTAGGATGGTTGAACTATATCTCCCGATTCATCTCCCATCTAACCGCTACTTGTGAACCAATCTTCAAATTGCTGAAGAAAGATCAAATGGTGGAATGGAACGACGACTTCCAGGCTGCCTTCGACAGGATTAAAGAGTACCTTCAAGAGCCTCCCATTTTAATGCCGCCAGTCAAGGGAAGACCTTTGATCATGTATCTAACTGTCTTGGAAAATTCAATGGGGTGCTTGTTGGGGCAGTATGACGAGTCTGGCCGAAAAGAGCATGCTATTTACTACCTAAGCAAAAAGTTTACCAACTGTGAAACCAGATATTCACTGATCGAGAAAACTTGATGCGCTCTAGCATGGGCTGCTCGCCGGCTAAGACAATATATTTTGACCCATACTACCTTATTGATATCCAAGATGGATCTAATTAAATACATATTCGAGAAGCCCGCCCTCTCTGGGAGAATAGAAAGATGGCAGATGGTCCTGACCGAGTATGACATTCAATACACTACCCAGAAAGCCATTAAGGGAAGTGTATTAGCTGATCACCTTGCTCATCAGGCCATGGATGACTATCAGTCCATGAAGTTCGAGTTCCCAAATGAAGACATTATGATGTTAGACAATTGTAAAGAACTAAGACCATATGACAGATCTGAACAAGGATCCCGATGGACCTTGGTTTTTAACGGAGCTTCAAATGCACTCGGCAATGGAATAGGCACTGTGATCATATCTCTTGAAGGATGTCATACTCCCTTCACCACTAGATTGTGTTTCAACTGTACCAATAATATGGCAGAGTATGAAGCGTGTATTTTGGGTCTCAAAGCTGTCATAGATTTGGGAATCAAGTCCTTAAGTGTATTTGGAGATTCAGCCTTAGTCATCACTCAGATCAAAGGAGAATGGGACACGAGGCACCCTAATCTCATCTCCTACAAAGAACATGTGTTGACATTGATCCCACATTTTGAAGAAATTACCTTTGAACATTTTCCACGAGAGGAAAATCAACTAGCAGACGCATTGGCAACTATGTCATCCATGTTCAAAATCAATTGAGAAAAGGAGACTCCTCAGATCACCATCGAGAGAATGGACGAACCAACTTACTGTCACGAGGTCGATACTGATGAAGTAGTGGACAAGCCTTGGTTTCATGAAATTAAGAGATACCTCGAGGCCTAAGAGTATCCGGAAGGAGATTCAGTCAACAACAAGAAATTATTGAGAAGATTCTCTGCAAGTTCTTTCTTAGTAATGGCATTCTCTACAAGCGCAACCACGACTCTACTTTGCTCTGTTGCTTAGACAAGAGTGAGGCAGACAAGATCATGGCTGATCTACATGAAGGCACTTTTGGCACCTATTCCAGTGGGCACATGATGGCTAAAAAGATCCCACGGGCAGGGTACTACTGGTCTACCATGGAAGCAGATTGTCATCAACATTCACGAACCTGTCACAAGTGTCAGATCTATGCTGACAAAGTACATGTGCCTCTAGTTCCTCTAAACTTCCTGACTGCTCCTTGGACATTTGTAATGTGGGGCATCAACATGATTGGAGAAGTCAAACCTACAGCTTCTAATGGACACTGCTTCATCTTGGTTTCCATTGACTACTTCACGAAATGGGTTGAGGCAACATCCTTTGCTTCTGTCACTAAGAATGTTGTGGCCCGATTCATCAAGCAGAATCTTATCTATACGAGATTCTGGAAAGAATCATCATAGAAAATGGTAAAAATCTCAATAATACTATGACCACTGCACTATACGTGCAATTCAAGATCCAGCATCATAACTCTTCCCCTTACCGACCGAAGATGAATGGCGTTGTATAAGCCGCTAATAAAAACATCAAGAAAATCATACAAAAAATGAAAGTAACATACAAGAGCTGACATGAGATGTTACTTTTCAATCTCCATGGTTACCGTACCATGGCGCACACATCAACAAGGGCAACTCCCTTCTCCTTGGTATACGGCATGGAAGCTGTTCTACCAATTGAAGTCCAAATACCTTCTCTGAGAATCATAAAAGATGCAGGGCTGAATGAAGATGAATGGATTCAAACTCGACTTGACCAACTAAACTTGATTGATGAGAAGAGGCTTATGACTGTCTGTCATGGCCAGATGTACCAAAAATGTATGATATAAGCTTTTAACAAGAAGGTCAGACGCCAGGTATATCGGGTTGGTGACTTGGTAATCAAGCGTACCATATTGCCACAAGGTGATCCCAGGGGAAAATGGACTCCTACATACGAAGGACCATTTGTGATTAAGAACATATTTTCCGGTGGGGCAATAATCTTAACCACTATGGACGACGAGGATCTTCCACACCCTGTAAACATGGACATAGTTAAAAGATACTACGCATAAACAAAGACCAGTTAGGTCGACTGGCCTAGGAAAAAATTAGGGCATCCCAGCGAACCAAAAGGGTTCGGGAAAAATTAGGGATGAAATACAAAAAAATTTGTACACCCGACAAGTTGAAAACCTGAAAGGGCGGCTTGGGCAAAAAAGGGTATCCCAGTGGATTGAAAACCCGAAAGGGCGGTCCAGGCAAAAGTTAGGGATTTAAAGTGTATGACTATGTCCCATTAGATTACCCTACAACCAATCTTCATCATCAATCGTCAAACTCAAACGGTATTAATCAATCCAATCAGCTTCGTACAAAGCAGCAAATAGACGAGACACTCAGAGACATGAAGGCTATAGAAGAATGGGAACCCCATGCGATTATGTCACATAGCTACTCTTTTCTTTGTATCAATTTTCATTTTTTACGACGACATTATCTTACTAGGATGTTCGTCTCTTTGTATAAACACTTATTCAAGTTAATACAAAGATACTCCTTTGAAAGTATAAAACTATCTGTTTCTTCTTCTAATGTTCTTGTTTTGTTTACGAAAACGTCCAGCATTTATTGAGAATATGCATGTAAAAGTAATTACTGTTCATAAATGAACTCGTAAAAAAGAAAACTAAACCAGAAAGACAATTACTAATAGCTTCGAGAAATAGGACAACATCTGTGGGCCATTCCAAGAAATCTTCGTAGGTACTTTCTCTAGCAGAGGCAAAAGCACAAACATCTCACTACAGGATCTTCGTCATATCCCCAACATGCAGCTTGTTGGTGCCTTTTACCTTCATATCCCTGAGGGGGCGAAACTTCCAGTTGCCACCTCAAAGATTCCCCAACAAAAGTCATTCAGTTTCTCAGGATTTCTCAGCAGGATTTCATAAGACCTACAAGTAATACACATCGTTTCTCTTCCCCAACAGAGTTTATTTCTCTAGTTATGGAAACCCATCCATCAACACTACAACTTCAAACAGAACACGAAGACTTACACTCCTCATCCTCAGCAGCAGCCAGGGATTTATTTTCCCTAATCCGAACAACATAGAAGTAGAACAGCTTACATGCGTGTACATCGCATCCATACATCATAAGCATCGCTGGAAGAAATGCATATATCACAATCTCATTGCACTACGCATTTCATACATCATAGCATTACATACAACTAATCCTTCACCTTTTTCAGGAAAGATCAAACCAACAGAAAGTTATTTCCAACAAGACTAGGCAAATATCTATGAACAAATCGATTATAGATTCCCGAATCAAGACGAGGTGACTATCTATATGACAGATACTTCCTCCAGACCATTGTTGGTTCAGTTTAAATCTCTCAATGTTTATCCTGATTCTTTCCCGCAGACATCTCCTATGGTTCAGATAAGTCGCTCCAAGATTTATCCTGATTCTTCTCCAGACCACTGCTGGTTCAGTTTAAATCTATCAACGGCTTATCCTGATTCTTTCCCGCAGGCATCTTCTCTGGTTCAGATAAGTCGCTCTAAGATTTATTCTGATTCTTCTCCAGACCACTGCTGGTTCAGTTTAAATCTCTCAACGGTTTATCCTGATTCTTTCCCGTAGACATCTCCTCTGGTTCAGATAAGTCGCTCCAAGATTTATCCCGATTCTTCTCCAGACCACTGCTGGTTCATATTAAATCTCTCAACGGTTTATCCTGATTCTTTCCCGCAGGCATCTTCTCGGGATCAGATAAGTCGCTCCAAGATTTATTCTGATTCTTCTCCAGACCACTGCTGGTTTAATTTAAATCTCTCAACGGGTTATCCTGATTCTTTCCCACAGGCATCTTCTCTGGTTCAGATAAGTCGCTCCAAGATTTATTTTGATTCTTCTCCAGACCACTGCTGGTTCAGTTTAAATCTCTCAACGGTTTATCCTGATTCTTTCCCGAAGGCATCTTCTCTGGTTCAGATAAGTCGCTCCAAGATTTATTCTGATTCTTCTCCAGACCACTGTTGGTTCACTTAAATCTCTCAACAATTTATCCTGATTCTTTCCTACATACAATTTCTCCTGGTTCCGATAAATCTCTAAGATTTATTCTGATTCTTTTCCAGTTAAAGTCAAGTTTAGACTTAGTCTAGTTTCCATCAACAATCACCTTCGAATGGCATCTTTTAAGCCCATTCCCTACACAGTCAACCATGACATCATCAAGTGCAAATTTCTGGGCACTCTAGTGTTCAATCATCTTCCACCTTCAAATCACGAATGACAGATTTGCCAATCTAACTCTTCAAGCGTAAGAAGATTGAACATGGGAAGTTGTTATACCCCAAAATTTTCCCTCTCATTTCTCAAAGGATCACCCTGGACCCTCAGGTTTGCTTCCATCCAATTCCAAGTCTTGAATTACAAATTTTCCAAGAAAGTCATTCACAAGGACAAAATGGTCATTTACATACTAAAAAGTCAAATTTTGACTTTTGGATCAAAGTCAAGTTTCAAGAGTCATATTTCATCAAGACATATTGAAACATGAAGTTTGTTTCATCAAGAAAATTCAAAAGTCAAAATTACTTTGGAAAAGTCAAAATTCTAAATACTTAGAATATTTCTAAGTGTTTAAGAAATATGACAAGCTCATAACTTCTGCCCAGATTATCACCATTATGCAAGCTAATTCTGGAAGAACTTCTAACTCAAGAGTTTTAGATATCAATGAGACCTAAAACACTGCAGAACAAAACTTCTTCTAGAAATGCTAGGATTTCAAGTTACACATCCTCAAAGTCACGTCCCTGAAACTTAAACACTTTGTAAATTCTGAGCGTTTTCAAATCAGAATTTGTTCACAACTTTTGGGCCAGTTTTCACGTAGGTTCAGTCAGAAGTTGCAAGAGTAATTCAAAGAGGACTTACAAAGCATGTCATAAGCTTTCTGGAAAGTCTGAGAACTCGCTCAGAACATGCTGGAGCAAAGAGATTAAAGGATCAGAAGTTGGATGTTGGTTCTAAGTTGCGCTGATGTTGAACTTCTGACCCATAATTAAGCTATGATGCATAATCTCACATTGCAGGATTTATGGTTTGATAAATCTCATCATCATTTAATGCTCACAACCACTTTTGAGTTTTTATCCAAAGGATTTCCCCACGTGTGACATAGAAGTACATTGTTGTCCTTGAAAAAGCAAACTTTTGTACAAGAGTATGCTGGGCCCATGCTTTTCTTTTGCTTTTGAGGGTACTTTTCCTTAATTCATGCTTACAAATCCAACTTAGGCACGGCTAAAAGCTGCTAACCACCATACTTGTTTATCTTGCTTCAAGAACAAGCCAACACGCTAGCATGATGTTGTCACTTTTGACTTCTCCAAGCTACAAAATTCTTGCCTATAAATTGAACTTCATTTGCAACTGTGAAGGGGGCCGGTAAAAAAAACTGAAAAGAAAAAGCTTTGAAACCTTGCTAAAAATTCCAGGAATCCGAAAATGCAAACACAAATACAAAACCTGCTAGTTTTTTATTCTTGCATTCAAATTCCAACTTCCCTCAAGTGTTTATTGACCAAATCATTCATACAACTTCTAAATTTTCCAGCCATTCATAACCCAAGTTAAAGGTTGTTCCAGCCTGCTGAGCACGTGAGGAAGTTGATCAGAACATTACAAGCAGTTAGAACCAGGCTCCAGTTCACATGAATTTCTCCAGCTGCAAGGTAAGCTTCTGCTGACTCTCATCATATCACTTAGGCATTGTTAAACTTGCATGTCCAAAATACAATGTAGACATCCTGATTCTGATACTGTACATATTCTGAGGTTTCATGTATTTGTGTGCCTAAGTAGGGAGAACATCAGTTCAGAACTTCTTAAGGAAACTAGGATTAGCATATACATGTTTGTTTCTGATTTACAGTCTTGACATTTTTTATGTTTCTGAAATCATGATGGAAACCTGTCATAATTGCTATGTTTTTGTTTTCTGTTCTGTTGAGAAATGACTAAGTTGTAGATGTTCTGACTGGCATGAAGAAAGAGGTGGAGTTTATCATTAGAGTTTACTTTGTAATACATGTTTGTGATTTTACTTCTAATACCGGATGTACAGCCACCCAAGTGGTAGAAAGCGTGTGCATAAGACATTAATACTAAGGGTTCTGGGTTCTAACCCCATAAGCATATTTTTAGGTTTATTTAGTGACATTTTTACCCATTTATCTGTCAAACAATATTCCTAAATTAGAAATTCTAGACAACCTTACCCAACAACTTTATCACCTCGCTCTCTCAAATAGCCAGAACTTCTGACTTGCCAGTGATATATGAACTTCTAGGTTCCTAGCTACACTATAGCTTCTGAACCCCTTCAACAATCAGAACCTCTAGGTTTTCCTTTATTCCCAGCAACCTCAGAACTTAGTGTACCCAGGCCCAGAACTTCTGACCCTCTACTTTCCTACTAACATTTTCTCTCTTGTAGCGTATCAGAGTCAGAACTTTTGTTCCTTCTCGTTTTAGCAATGTGCTGATTCTGACTCCTTTTTCTCTTATTTATCTTATCTTAGCTTTTAATAACCAAGAACACCAAAAAAACATTTTTATATTTACATACTTTATTCTATCTCTTTTTAAACCAAAAGATCAAAAATATTTTCTTAAGCCAATTTATTTCTTTTCTTAACAAAACAAAACAAGTCTATTTCAATTCTTGTACATTATTTCAATATGGTTGTAATAGATGATTAGGACTTTAATTTCTTGCAATCTCCATTTGTAAATTTGTACACCCCACCCCCCTAATAATTGCAATAACGTAGAATATTTACTTTCCACAATTTATCGCTTTCATATAAATGCTAGTAATTAGGATTTGTATGGAAAGATAAAAATCAATAAATAGATAACCCTAATCAAGACTAAATGCATGTAAATAAAACACCCTTGCACACTAGCACCCTTAGGGTAATCCCATTTTGTTGCCTATCGGAAAATAGTCATGTCCCTCGAAAATGGGCGTCGTAGTCCCTCGATGACCCTCAATGTTGCCTTCGGTAAACGATCTAGTCCCTAAACGACATAGCTAAAACGTCCCATAAGTTGCCTTCTATGACTATACAAACGTCCCGCACACGTCCCTTCACATCCAGCAACGAGGCTTCTTATCAATCAATGGTAAGATAGTAACATCTAAAGGAGGAGGAGAAGAACATCTAAGACCTTTTGAGTAGGTAGATTTCTCCTAGTTGCTCGCTTGCTCACAACAAAAACATTTTATACACCAACACTCTCATTTTGAAACATTTTCAAAAGACAAACACTTTGTACGCGTTCTTATAGAAACGAGAGCCATTACAAAGTCACATTTCAAAATACTTTCAAAACCCACACCACAAGCACACATTCAAACAAAAGCAAGTGATCTAGCAAGCAACTAAGAGCCCGTAGATAACTACGGAAGAAAAAGGTGCTAATACCTTCCCTTTTCATAATCTACCCCCCGAACTCAAGAAAACATCTCTAAAGGTCTTTCCTGTTCTTTTCAGCCTTTCCTTTTGGATAAAAGAGAGGTCGATGGCGACTCTTGCTATCCGCAACATTGCGATCAAATGCAAACAACCAAGTCAGTTCTCCCACCGTATCACACTAACACTCTAGAAGATACAAATTGGAGAAGTCCAATTGTTAATTACCTCATAGATCCTTTGATAGATACATAAAGAAAGATTAAATACAGAGCTTTGTCTTATATCTTAATGGGGAATAAGTTGTTCAAGAAAACCCCTGAAGGAGTTTTACTAAAATGCTTAGGAGAAAGTGAGGCATATTTGGCACTATCTAGTGTTCACAGTGGAGCATGTGGAGCCCATCAAGCAGGCCATAAAATAAAGTGGTTGCTATTTTGATATGGAATGTATTGGCCTACTATGCTTAAAGACTGTATAGAATTTGCTAAGGGATGTCAAGAATGCCAAAAGCATGCTGGTATCCAACATGCACCAGTAAGTGAACTTCATGCAATTATTAAACATTGGCCTTTTAAAGGTTGGGCGCTGAATCTAATTGGAGAAATTCGACCTGCTTTATATAAAAACCACAGGTACATTTTGGTAGATATAAATTACTTTACAAAATGGGTTGATGCCATACCTTTAGTGAATGTGGATCAGGAAATTGTTATCGAATTTATTCAAAAACATATAGTCTATATATTTGGCATCTCAGAGAGTATCACAACAGACCAAGGATTAGTCTTCACCGATCGAAAGATGCAGGAGTTTGCCAAGGAAATAAGTTTCAAACTATTGACATCCACACCTTATTATGCTCAAGCAAATGGCCAAGTCGAAGCAGCCAACAAAGTGATAATTGGGTTGGTAAAGAAGCATGTAGGAAAAAATACAAAAAATTGGCACAAAACTTTGGACCAAGCATTATGGGCTTGTCGAATTTCCCCTAAAGAAGCAACTAATACCACGCCTTTCCAACTCAAGTTTGGGTTCGATGCAGTACTTCCAGTCGAAATCTACTTACAATCAGTTAGAATTCAAAGGCAAGAGGAAATTCCTTCTGACCTTTATTGGGAAATGATGATGAATGAATTAGTAGATTTAGATGAAAAAAGGTTACATGCTTTAGAAAGATTGAGAATACAAAAGGAAAGAGTGGCAAGAGCATACAATAAGAGGGTGAAAGGCAAGACATTTATTATAAATGACTTGGTATGGAAAGTCATATTACCTATGGATCGAAAGAATAAAGAGTTAGGAAAATGGTCTCCACATTGGGAAGGACCTTTTCGAATCTTAAAGGCATTCTCAAACAACACTTACGAAGTAGAGGAGTTAGTTGAGGATCTAAGAATCCTGAAAGTAAATGGGAAATACTTAAAGGAGTATAAACCATTTTTGCAGGAAGTAAAAAATCATGGCATGAGAATAAGCAGCAAAAGTATATATAGCCAAAATGGTGATCCAATTAATTGCAAAAATGGCTTTTTCTAAAATGCTTACAACAAAAAACAGATACAATGAAGTTTAAATTACACAAGTCAAAATGGTAGTTGGCTCTTTAGCCTGTCATATTTGACCTTGGCCAAATTCAGTTTGTAATCACCAGCAGATTTAAGTTTTTCAAGAGCGGCAATTTCGCTGTCATGGAAGTAGCTTTCTCGACATGATCCATGCTCTTTGCTGCCAACTCTTTGATCCTTGCCCTGTCTAAACCTTTAATAGAAGCTTGTTGTTTTCTGGCCTCAGAAATTTAAACTGCTATAGGCACGTCTGAATAGACGTTTGGAAAAAGGTGATTTTTGTTTATGACGTCACAATAGTGAAGGGTTATCATGAATATATGATTCATCAAAATTCAAGGTTGTTATTCAAAAATGACTATTTCTCTATGTAACGAAATACACATTTTTGAGGGGCTATTTGTTAGCTTGGAATTTCGATTATACAAGTTTTGAATAATTGACACTATGATCAAAGAAAGAGTCGTTCGAGAGAAAGTGTGAGAAGGCTTTTATAGAGTCTTCGATTGATGAAGAGCTAGTAAAGAGTTTCACTACGTTGAACTGTTATCGAAGGGTTCGTTTTCGAACTATTGAAATATAAGCTATTCGAAGCATTATAAGGAAAGACATTTCAACCGTCATGCTGTTTGAATTGGCACTTCGAAAAGAAGAAGATTTTGAATTTAAAAGCTTTGATCTTATCCAAAGAAACACGTGGAAGTCTAATAGTTCGAGAGACATGCAATATTTGAACGTGGCATGATTTCATAGAAGGACCGTTATGGTCGAATCAATATAAATAGAAGTCTTAGATGTCAAAAAAAAGAGGTGTTCTAGTTGTATACAAAATCATATTATACTCAAAGTACCAGAGCGAGAGAAACGAGTTTGTTGATAATGTATGTGTAAGAACACCATCAGTTTATTTAGAATTAATTTCTCAGTACAAAGTCTTTAATCATTTTCATTCTCTTTTCGTTTCCAGTTAAATCTTTTATCATTTTCTATTTTTCATTTCCAGTATAGTCTTTTAACAATTTTATTAAACTTTTCTTATTAAGCATTGTCTTTACATTTTTACAAATACCCAGATTATTCCCTTTACAGTTATACTTAAGATTCATAGTCAAACTTTAATATCTTAAGATGATTATAAGCATAGAAAGATCTTGTTATTATTCATACAATGTCTTCCTTCGAATCAGACTGTAAGAACACTAAGACTATGTCCGAGGATAAATCTAGTCGATCCTGTAAATTACTAAAACACAGGGTTTGGAAGACTAGCGGTTGTTTGTCAGAAATCACTGGTAAACAACTGGTTCGTCAAATACTTTGATAGTAATTCTGGGAGCTTTGTTGTCCCAATTCACCTTGAACATATATGACATAGTCTCTAAAGCATATGCCAACTATTTTTTTTCTCTTGGGAAGTGTTCAAAGGTGATCTCCTCAAAGCACGGGATCAAAGTCAACACAATATCTTTGTAGGGGATCATATTTGGATGTTTAGTATCCTATTCTCCTTTAACTTGAATGATTACTAAAGCTGAATCTCCGTATACGCTTAAGAATTTGATTCTTAGGTCAATGGCAGCCTTAAGACCCAAGATGCACGCTTCATACTCGGCCATGTTGTTTGTACAATCAAAGCATAGTCTGGCAGTGAAAGGCGTATGGACACCTTCGGGGGAAATAATCACAACACCAATTATGTTACCTAAAGCATTAGAAGCTCCATCAAAAACCATAGTCCATCGGGATCCTTGTTCAGGTTCGTCATACGGTCCAGCCTTTTCACAATCAGTTATCAGCATGATATTCTCGTTTGGGAATTCAAAGTTCATGGTTTGATAATCATCAAAAAATTGATGGTCCAAATGATCTGCTATCATACTTCCTTTGACGGCCTTTTGTGTAGTGTATCGAATATCATATTTAGTCAAGATCATTTTCCATCTAGATATTCGTCCGAAGAGAGCTGGCTTCTCAAAGATGTGCTTGATAGGGTCCATCTTAGAAATCAACAAAGTGGTGAGTTAACATATACTATCTTAGCCGGCGAGAAGCCCATGCCAGAGCATAATAAGTTTTCTCGAGCAGCGAGTATCTTGTTTCACAGTCGGTAAACTTTTTGCTCAGGTAGTATATTGCATGCTCTTTTCGGCCAGACTCGTCATGTTGGCCCAACACGCACCCTATTGAATTATTTAATATAGTCAAGTACATAATCAGAGGTCTTTCTTCAACTGGGGGCATCAGGGTAGGTTCTTGTAAGTATTCTTTGATCTTGTCAGAGGCTGCTTGGTAGTCGTTGTTCCATCTGACTACTTGATCTTTCTTCAACAGTTTGAAGTTTGGCTCACAAGTAGCAGTTAGGTGAGATATGAACCGGGCAATATAATTGAGTCGACCTAAGAAACCGCTGGCCTCCTTCTCAGTACAGGGAGCTGGCATTTCTCATATGGCTTTGACTTTTGCAGGGTCGACCTCGATACCTTTTCCATTAACGACAAACCCTAAGAGTTTTCCAGATCTTACCCCGAAGGTACATTTGTTGGGATTCAGCCTTAGCTTATATTTCTTCAACCTCTTAAACAACTTATGAATATGATCAAGGTGTTGTTCCTCAGTTTGCAACCTTGCTCATTGATAGCTTATATTTCTTTGTTCAACGTACACTTCTATCTCGTGATGGATCATATCATGAAATAAAGCTACCATAGCTCGTTGATAGGTTGCCCCTGCAATATTCAAACCGAAAGGCATGACCTTATAGAGGAAAGTGCCCCATTGTGTGACAAAGGTGGTCTTCTCCATGTCCACGGGAGCCATCTTGATTTGGTTGTAGCTGGAGAAAACATCCATGAAGGAGAAGACTTTTTATGTTGAGCCGTGTTGTTGATCAAGACATCAATGTATGGTAATGGGAGATCATCCTTGGGGCTTGCCCTATTCAAATATCTATAGTCTACACACATACGGACTTTCCCATCTTTCTTCGGCACTGGGACCACATTTTCCACCCATTGGGGATATGATGTCACTGCCAGAAAACCTGCATTGAATTGCTTCATTACCTCAGCTTTTATCTTTTCAGACATGTTTGGCCGCATACGACGAACTTTTTGCTTGACTAGAGGATAATATTTCTTTGTTGGTAGACGATGGACCATAATGTCAGTATCAAGCCCCGACATATCTTCATATGACCAAGAAAACACCTCAACGTAGTCGTGCAACATCTAGACCAATCTTCTTTTGACACCGTCTTCCAAGTTAGCGCCAATCTTGACCTCTCTGTTGTCCGTCTCAGTACCTAGGTTGATTACCTCAACTGGTTCCTTGTTTGGTTGAATGGCCTTTCCCTTTTGCATCAAAAGTCTGGCTAGTTCCCCAAGTATTTCACAATCTTCTTCGCCTTCGTCTTCAGATTGGTAGATTGGATTTTCAAAGTCATAGATGGCAATAGCAGAGTAATTGTTAATGAGTTTCTGAGTGGATGTGGATCTGCAAATGTGCGTGTGTGCATGTAAGGTCACATGGCTATTTTGAAAATGTAATAAAGTGAAAGAAAGACAATGAGCACAAAGTTTGAATGCAAAAGAGTCTAATGTTTTTTTCATTAAATGATCATATGGAATATGAAAATGAACAAACCCTTAACAAATGGACCATGGTGCCCTGGGCATGGCACATGGCTTAAAGTCATTGTTTCATTAAAAATTACAGACAAAATTCTTAAATTAATAAAACAGTAAATGGTGATTACTCCTTGTTGAAGGAGATGGGAATGAAATCCTTGGCACACCAGTTGTTGATTCCTTTCTCGGCAGTTGGGTAGATCTAGTTTTCGAAGTCACAATAAGCATCAAAATCTTCAAGAGCCTCAACTTCATGGTTAGTAATGCAGAGAGGTAGTTTTCCTATGCGATCACGTCTGACCTCCTTTTGAGCTTTGACAGTAAAACCCAAACCACACTTATCTGTCTTGAACAGAATATCAGGGAGTTGCCCCCAAATGGTACAACCTTCATCTTCAATCACAACACGAGCATCTTTAAGGGAAGCCATCCTTGGCACATCTTTAACAACTTTTGGAACATTAGGAGTAGCCTTGGCAGCAACAACCATGGGAGAGACCACTTCAAAGGCTTGACAAGAGTTTATATGAACTCTCCGTCCATCTCAACATACTTAAACGAATTTAGATGGCTAACCATAAACTCTTCTTCACCGCAGATGGTAACAATCTTTCCCTTGACCGGATATTTCAACTTTTGATGAAGTGTAGAAGTCACTACTCCTGCCCCATGTATACAGGGGCGTCCAAGTAGGCAAGAGTAGGCAAGACAAATATCAATCACATAGGAAGTTGAATTGAAAATATGAGACCCAACTTTGATGGGGAGATCAAATTCCCCATGAACCGTCCTTTTCGATTCGTCGAATTCCCTTACCATAATGTCACTTGGCTTCAACACCAAACCTTTGTAGTCCAATCTTTCTAAGGCATATTTGGGATGGACATTCAGAGAGGAACTAGTATCGACCAATACATGGGCTAGAGTGGTACCTTTGCATTCAATGTAGACATGCAAAGCTTTATTATGATTTCTTCCAGCTAGAGTTAAATCAGCATCCGAAAATCCCAACCCATTATTGACAGTCAAGCTCGCTACACAATTTTCAAACTGATCGGATGTAGTCTCTTGAGGAACATGAGCCTTCTTCATAAATTTTATCAATGCTTAAGCATGCGCGTCAGAGCAAAGTAATAAAGATAGCGTAGAAATCTTAGAGGGGGTTTGCCTCAACTACTCTACTATCTTATAATCACTTTTCCTTATAATCTTCAAAATTTCCTCCATTTCTTGAGTAGAGGGTTCCTCAGTAACAATGTCTTTGGAAGGCGCCTCTATCCTGGCAGGATCAATCATCTTTTCTTTTCCCCTAGCATCAGTACTAGGTTTGTCAATAGTAATGCGAACATGTGTAGTTGTGGTGGTTGGAGGTGAAATATCAGGAGAGAAAATTCTCCCCATTCTAGTCACTTTGCTAGACCCAGCAATTTTGGTAATATCAGCAGTCTTGTCTTCATCAATCCAGGAGTCTTGTCTAATACCATGGTAGTATACTTTAGTGCCATAATTCCAAGGTACCACCTTATCTGAATAATAAGGGATTGACCTTGGTGTGGTAATTATTAACTGGGCTATCTTTGGTTCATTGGAAATCCTAATAGGACCTTTTGAAGTGATCCTAATAGGTTTGTTGGAGATAATGATAATGGATATGTCTTCAACTTCTTGAGGCACAACTTCAGTCAATTTTTTTACGGGTGGAGTTCTTTCGAATAGGATCTCATGGCTGTCCATTAGGTGTTGGACACCCCTTTTCAGCCATTCGCAACCATTAACTTGCACAACACAGTAACAAAAATCTTCAAGGCAACCAGGGAAAACCCCAACTTTCAACAAATTGTTTTTGACAAACTTTAGTGGAGTGGTTAAGTCATTAACAGAGGAAACAAAAGCAGTATCTTCAATAGCGTTGACACCTTTGCCATGGTTTGGCATAAGTGTAATGATTACATTCAGATTTGGAGGAGGATCAAATTCAATGGTCTTGTTGTCAATGAGGTCTTGGATCTTGCATTTTAATACCCAACCGTGATCAGTGTCATGTCCGGGACTATTGGAGTGGTAAACACATTTGGTGTTCGGGTTATACTTTGGAGATGAAACATTAGGATTTGAAGGGGGATCACACAATGTTACCAAATTAGCCTTCAACAGGTGTTGTAGGGCTTGAGATAGTGACATGTTGATCCTTGTAAATTGTCTTCTTGGAACATCAGGTCTTTGGTAGTTAGCTTGTTATTGTGATCTTTGAGTAGAGGTCAGGTTGGAGATCATAACCGCATTAACAGACTGACGATGGTCCTTCTTGACATAGCCCCTTGACCCATACACGACATTAGTCTCTTTTTTACTGGTAAAAGGTTTCTTCACAATATTTGATGTAGAGGCAGAGGTCATGGGAATCTTTCCACTTTTAATGCTGCTCTCGACCCTTTCACCAGTCAAGATTAACTCAGTGAAACCAGATGATGAGCTCCCAATTAGTAAGTTGAAAAATGGCCCAGTCAATGTTCCCATGAAAATATCTACCAATTCCCTGTCAGTCAATGGTGGCTGCACCCTGCCAGCCATGTCTCTCCATTTCTGCATGTATTCTTTGAAGCCTTCATTGGAACCCATGATCATTCCTTGTAACTTCACTCTAGTTGGCGCAAAATTGGCATTGTACTAATATTGACGGTATAAAGTGGTGGCCAAGTCCTCCCAGGTATGGATGTTGGAACCCTCTAACTGGTAAAACCACTCCAATTGAGTCCCATACAGACTCTCTTGAAAAATTGCACCCAAAACTTCTTATCAGTGGTATGCGGTTGAATTTTACGGACGTAAGATCTCAAGTGAAGTTTCAAGCACGAAACGCCATCGTACTTGGCAAAAACTTGAATCTTGAATTTGTGGGGGATTGCTACCCCATAAACCAAACCCAAATCACCAAAATCTAGGCCAGGCACAACTTGAATTTCCATAGAATTAAATTTGTCCTCCAATTGTTTATACTTATCTTCAACCCGTGGATATTGTTCGCCAAAAGAGTCCTTATCCCCAGAGATTGGATTATTACTACCCCCAACATGGGTGCTCCTTGGGTCTTCATCCTGATTCCCATCCTCCTCGGAGGAGTCTTTTACCACTTGAACTTGTCGAACGAGGCCCTTGAACCTCTTCCCCATGTTGATCAAAGCCTTCTTCTTGGTTTTCTTCTTTGCAACGAGAAGTGACATTAGTTCTTGCCGCCCTTTGGCCAAGTTGAGCAAGGTTTCTTGAAATTGAGAATTTTGTGTCTGCAAGTCTTTCACAGTCTGCTCGAGATCCATCTTACTGAAATAAATAGTAGAAAGATGAGGAAACCCGTGTTAGAAAACCTGCTTATGTTATGATGCATGTAATGTGAATGCAAATGTTTTCAAGGATCTTTAAGATTTAAATTTGTTTAAACAAAGAAGGAACAAACATTAATTGTATTAATAAGTTCAAATAATTACAAGAAATGCCTCTTGGGCTTACAATGAAAGAAAAACAAACAAAATGAACTAATACAAAAGGCCCAGGTCTCGCTCTTTGGTGCAATGTAAGCATTCAAACCTCGCTCTTAATGAAGTTGCCTCGTGAGCTCCAAAACCTTCTTCTCGCTTGCGTAGAATTGTGCTTCAAAGGTGTCTCGCTTCCCCTTGAGTTGAATCCACGATCTTTGCAACTCCTCGAGAGTAGTAGGCATATCAGGATAAAGAATAGTGTAGGGAATATCTCCTTTGAAAATAGGCTCCATGATGATGGGTAAGATGGTAGGATACAACATCATAATGCTTTGAGCGCGAGCTCACATCCACTTGAGATAAGGCTCCAATGGAATAGAGTTCTTATGCCCCAAAGTTTTGCTATCAATTTTTTTCACCATGCCCTAAGTTCGTGCAAATCTTTGACGATAACCTTGGACATCGTTCTCATAGTCAAATGCAATACCTTGGACAAGCGCATCATGAGGGCCATCCCTCCGAGCATACCCAAACTGTCGTAGAGCCAAGAAAGGATTATAAATGATACCTCCCCTAATGCCAAAGAGAGGGACATTAGGGAATTCCCCACAATGATCAATGATGGTGACATCCTCCAAAGATAGAGAACACCAATGGATATCTGAATGCGAGAGTGACATGAACCTTTGAGACCATCTCATGCTTTGCTCATTCTTCAAAATAGATCGAAGAAGGTGCGAAATAAACCACCCAACCAACAAAGGAGTGCAACACATAAGAATTCCCTTACTCTTCATGGTGCGAGTGTGAAGAGAGTGAAAAATGTCTCCAAGTAAGGTAGGCACCGGGTTACGAGATAAAAAAAATTTGACCGCATTCACATCTATGAGTTGGTCCAGGTTAGGAAATAGTACCATCCCATAGATTAGAAGGGCCAGAACTTCCTCAAAGTCTTGAAAATCCAACACATCCCAACATTGTTGAGCCTTCTCAAACAACAACTTGGCTAGAAAACCTTTAACACCACTTCTTGTTTCCCAATTTGCCACAACGTCGGACCATTATAAATGTAAAGCTATAGAAATATCCTCAAGTATTGGTTTTTCTCAATACCAGTGAAGGGTAATTGATCAAGAATATGCACTCCCAAGAGTTGAGAATATTCCTCTAGAGTGGGTACTAATTGGTAATCAGGAAATGTAAAGCAATGGTGTGAAGGGTCAAATAACTGAAAGAGCACTTTCATCATGTCTTCACCAAGGCTTGAGGTAACCAGATTGAGAAGTCGACCATGTCTTTTGGTGAATGGAGAATTCTCAGGAACCCTTGATGCTAACTCTTTGAGTTGAGGAGGCACTCTTATGAGGTTGATTTGGATAGTATTCCTACGAGTGGAAGCCATGTCCTACAAAACAAAACAAAGATAAATCTCTAGGTCCTTGAAATGGTTAGTTAAAATGCCATGGTTTGATGTCATGATGTCATGTACAAATAATCATATACAAGCACACAAACAAATCCTTAGGTTTAGGCTTGCACGTGGTTTATAGGTAAGTACCCTCTTGAAGTTTTAGTTGGTTCAACCTATCCTAGAAAGTAACCTTTATCTAGGGAATCTCAATATCACTGATCTTTCTTTATCGGACATTGTTTCAGCACAAGCCTCTTTATTGGCGACCGAAATATCCCGAAAGTCCCATCTCAATAAGCGTAGTATCGAGTATCAACCAACTTCGGACTACACCATAGCCGGCTATCTCACTACTTCCTAATGGAGAAGTTGTTCAATTAAAGGTTCTATCGTTAGTTAGTGCTTCATGACACCACACAACGGCCCCGTATTCTCCTTGACTGGACTCAAGGGATACCGGTACCAACAAATGTGTCATACTAACGTAGCCATCGTTTCAACCATGTCGATATACCCCGCACATACCCCATGATCTATTGCTACTTACCTAATAATATTCCCTGATCCGGGTAGAGGATCAAAACAAAACCCAAACCAGGACCCAAAATATAAAGCAAACAAGTCAAACAATGAAATCATTTAAAGGTGATCTAGCCTCTAAGGTAACCCCACTTTTAAGTTTGTCCCCAGCAGAGTCGCCAGTTCTGTAACACGGTGGGAGAATTGACTTGGGTGTTTTGCATTTTATCGCAATTGTTGTGGATAGCAAGAGTCGCCACCGAATTTTATTTTATCTAATAAAGGAAAGGGTGAAAAGAACAGGAAAGACCTTTTGAAAAATTTTCTTGAGTTCGGGGGGTAGGTTATGAAAAGGGAAGTTGTTAGCACCCTTTTCATCCGTAGTTATCTATGGGCTCTTAGTTGCTAGCTTACTTTAAAATGCTTTGTTAGAAATGTGTTTGTGATAATTTTTGAAAGTATTTTTGAAAAGTTCCTTCGTTTAGGAGAACTTTGTAATGATTCTTGTCTCTATAAGAATGCATATAAAGTGTTGAATTTTGAAAATATTTCATTTGAAAGTGTTGGTATGTTTTGAAAGATATTTTGAAAATGGTTGTGAGCAAGAAACTAAGAACGTTCTACCTACTCAAAAGGTCTTTGTTCATTTCCTCCTCCTTTAGATATTGCTATCTTACCAATGATTGATAATAAGCCCTATCATTAGATGTTAAGGTACAGACGTGGGTCGTCGTATATTCATAGAAAGCAACATTGTAGGATACCTTAGCAATTTTTTGTAAGGGTATAAGATCATTTATAAAGGCCACATTTGAAGGGTCATCAAGGGACTATGATCTTGTTTTCGATTGTTTTTAGCTAAAGTATCCCACGTTTGGGTAACATGGCTATTTTTATCTTAGGCAACAAGTGAGGTTAGCCCTAGAGGTGCAAGTGTGCAAGGGTTTTGATTTCATGCATTTGTCTTGAATTAGGGTTATCTATTGTTTGATTTTAAGTCTCGTCATACAAACCCTAATTACTAGTAATAATGTGGAAATCGATAAATTACAGAAATTAAATGTCATACGCTATTATAATACTTGAGGGGATGGGGGATACAAATTTGCAAATGGGGATGATAAGTAAAAAAAACCTTAACAATTACAAGGCTTTGACAATTACATTATAATGTACAAAATAATAAAATGTGCAAAGAAATATAGAGAAAGGAATTTGGAAAGAAAATTGTTTTTGTTTGAATTTTGATGGAAAAAGTTTTATAACTAATTTTAAAGGAAAATTAATTTGATTGAAGAAAAACCTAGGTCTAATTTAAATTAATTATTTAGGAAAATGTTCTTGATATTTTGTTTAAAAAGAGTTTTATAGGGTAAGATCATCTCCTAGCAATGCAATATGTCCAATGGATCCTTAATGGTTCAAAATCACAACAAGATCTCAAAAATCAAGAATTCTGGTGCCTGGGCTGACACGGGAACCCGTGTCAGGATCTGTCTTTTGCTCCTGCATGTTTTCAAGTTCCAGGTGAATTGACACGGGCCCTGTCGTGTGACACGGACACCCGTGTCAGAATCTGCCTTTTGCTCCTGCACATTTTCAAGTTCCAGGTGAATTAACACGGGCCGTGTCGTGTGACACGGGAACCAGTGTCGTGTTCTATCTTGCCCTATTGATCATCTTCCTCCCTGACACGGCCACCCGTGTCAGGGCTCCTGAATCATTTTTTGTAATTTTGTATACTTGCATTTTCTCACCTTGATTTGTCCTGTTTTATTCTTTTGAAAACGAAAGCAAAATGATGTGTGAACAAGGATATGACAGTTTGAGAAAACTTACCTCCTGAAATGAAAACTCAAAATGTGTATGGATTTTTCCAAGTGCAATGTGATGATTGATTGAGCTTCCTTAGACCTCCCTGAAGTTATTCCAAACCTTACTTTGTGTTGAAAGTGTTTGAATCTCTCCAACCGAGTCAACTTGCAAGACAATTTTTTTGAGTTTGGAAGGTGGTGATAATGATGTTACAAAAGTTATTCAAGTGTTTGGACCACATCTATAAGATATATGTGAAGTATTTGGATGTTTTGATTGATAAAACTTACAAGTTTTGAGGGATTTGAAGATTTGTGTTTCAAAGCTCAAATATGGAGGTTTTTGTGAACAATTCTGGTTTTTTATGAGTACAAAGGGTTTGGAGTTCTTGTTCCTTATCTCCTCTTTTTTTCCTCCTCTGACCTTTTCTCTGCAAACACTTCCTCTATTTATAGGTAAGAGGTTGAGGGCAAGGCTGATCATGTTGTCAAGTTGAAGAATTCTGGTTTGGTTGATATGAAACAACCAAGTTTGATAAATTTCCATAGTTTCAATGCTTCAAGTACAAGCATGTTTTGAAGTTGTTGGATGCAAAGGGTTTTCTCTATGCTTTTGAGCTTGCTTGTGATCAGATATAACCATTACAGAGCTTAATGCATTGACTTTTTGCAAAAGCATGCTTTTTGTAAATGGCAATGGTGCCTTTGTACCATAAATTGAAAAATGGATTGGATAATGCCTTAACCACTTGTATCATAGCTCAAAAGTTTGTGTAAATAATTAATTATGGTGAGATTTTCAAGTTAGAAGGCCTGCAAAACAAGATTATGCAGCATATCATGTAGAATAGGTTATGTGTTCTTCACCAAAATGACTTGTAATTCAAGAATGGATGCCCAACTTCATGCCTTTGAATCTCCTAGCTCAAGTATGATAAATTCATGCTCTTATATGTTTTAGAAATCTTGAAACATTGTATATAACTTTCATGTTGACCACTTTGGCTAAATCAACCTGGAACTTGATGAAAATTGGCCAAGAAGTTGGGACAAAAACCTGACCAAACCTGCTGAAAATTTCTCTAAGTATTTATACAAAAATGTCATGATTTCATGAGCCCGTATCTTCCAATCTAAGAATTTTTTGGACATCAATCCTCTAATACAAAGTTGTAGAATGCATCAAGATCTATAACTTCCATGTTGAAAGTTTTCTTTGAATCATCTTGCATCTTCGTGAAAAATTGTCATGAAGTAATGAAATTATCAAGGTTAAAGACACTTAGAAATTTTATAAGTATTGAAAATATTGACTTTTTGTTGACTTTATTGATTCTTTGAATAGCGTGATGAATTTTGATTTTTGAAATTCAATGTGGACCAAAAATTCAAAGTTTGACTTTTCGTGTATCAGTTAACTTTTCATCCGTCGATCAAAAATTATACTATCAATCTTTTGATCTTGAGAAATGATTAGTGTCATGAAATTAAGTCAACATGTTGTGTTTGAGTCTTTTAAATCATGTTTCAAACCAATAAGTCAGGTATTAGCTCAAAAGTCAAAAATCAATCATTCTAGTAAAAAAACCCTAATTTTGACCATTTCCCCCTTTTGATGATTTGCACACTTTTCTTGAAGAATTATGACCCAAACTTGATCAATTAATGAATATGACTTCAAATTGTTGATATTGGTCAAAAATCTTGAAGTTTGACTGTAAGTTGACCACATTTGAATTTTTACCCAATACAACTGATTTTGGGTTATCTGGTCAATTAACTGAGCAACTTTGAGATGCAAGACTTGAAACTTGATATAATAATTTTTGAAGGTCCCTAATGATCCATGAAATCCAATTGAAGCATTAGAAGCCCAATTGTCCTTGTGAAAAACCAAAACCTAATTTGAGACATTAGTGTTGAGGAGATGGCTTGACCTAGTCAACACTTATGCAAACTTGAGCTATTTGAAGATATTCTGAGAAATGTCTTGATAAAAGAGAGGGAAAATTTTGGGGTATAACATATGGTAAGTAGATTAATGCAGAAGCCAAAGGTATCACATCTAGCATTGGTGAAGAGGATACTAAGGTATCTCAAAGGAACTTTCGACTATGGCATTTTGTTTCCTGCGGCTGATAAAGGAAAATAATGCAAGTTAGTGGGATACACTTATTCAAGTTGGTGTAGTGATGCTAAAGATAGAAAATCAACAGTAGGATACATGTTTATGTTAGGTGGTGCATCAGTTGCTTGGAGTTCAAGAAAGGAACCAGTAGTGGCATTATCATCATGCGAAACAGAATACACAGCTGCTTCTTTTTATGCATGTCAAGCAACTTGGATGGTGAACTTGGTCAAAGAGATAACATGGAATGATCATGGAGTAATTACCATGAATATTGACAGTATGTCAACTATCAATCTGGCAAAGAACCCGATAGCACATGGTTGAAGCAAGCACACCAAAATGAGGTTCCACTATTTTCGAGAACAGGTAGTAGATGAGAAGATGAATTTGGAACACTGCAGAACTGAAAATAAAATTGCAGACATCATGACGAAGGAAGTGCATGTCGAAGTATTCAGAAGACTAAGAATCATGATGAATATAGATAGTTTAGACACAATGAATTAGGCGGTGTGTTAAATTGTAATCGATTATGTCGAAACAATGTGTGTGTCAAAGAGAGGTTACCCAGTCGAAGAGCTTGTGGATCGAAGCAAGCTACACACAAATTTGATTTGTTTAAGATTTAGATAAATTTGATTTAGATCTAAAATAGATAGATTTGATTTAGTACCAAAATAAGTATTTTGGGCTTTTATAGTTTTGGGTTTTGACTTAGGGAGTAAGCTAACCTAAATCTATAAATAGAGGGAGTAACCCCTAATTTTGTAATTAATCCAATTCATTGTAATCACAGAATTTGTAGTTGCAAGTGATTAATAAAGTTTTCCACAATTTGTGGACTGAGAGAAACTCTGGTGAAAACAATTGTCTTCTTTCTTTTCTTTTCTCACAATTCATTGTCATTGTATGGTGATATAAATCTTGTTAATCAATATTGGTAGAAATTCATCATAGATATTTGGTGGATTTTCAACAATATTTAATTTATTTTATGTATTTTTCATCAAAAAGTGTCCAAAAAATAATTACAAAAAATCAAATCTTTTCCACTTGTTTTCTATTGGTTATCCTGCATCACTATGACATTTGATTGGTTAGCTTTTGGAAAAAAAATAATCAGATATTATTTGATTTAATATTGGTTAATATTTAATTTTATTTCCTATTTTGTTGACCTAATTATCATTATAAATAGGTCTTTCTTTCACACTATTAGATCAACTACAAATTTGCAATTTTACACACACAAATTCCACACACTTTCTTTTCAATACTATTGGTGATATTTTTTTTTACCGATGACTCAAACATGAGGCATCCCTGATATTTTCAACTCACTTTTAATTTTAATTTGTTTATTGTTTCAACCATATGATAATGATGATGATCTTGATGGTTCTTTTTAAAGCTTCGAATCAACAATTTTCAACTTTCACTATTGTTTTCAAATTTTTTGTTTTATTAACAATTTTTTTCCGATTATACACCAAATGATAAATACCTGATGGTGCCACTGTTTTAACTTCTATATTCTCATTATCACACACATTAACATTCATCACTTTTTTTGTCACGATACATACATACTCACTACTGACCGTACACATTAACACAATGTTCACATATATCATCTCTCTTACTTTTTTACGTTTTTTTTTTCAACACATACTAATTATTTCACAAAAATATAAGTCAAATATGTTTGTATATATTATTTTCAAACAATATCAACAATTTGCAAGAAAATTTCTCAATCACATTACAACCTGTGATTGTTTTCTCAATTATTCAAGATAACCATAACATTCATCCTCTTCATCACAAACTCACACTACATCAAGTTTTTGCAGGTTAAAACAAGATATTGGGTTGCAATTGTAAACACAACAAAACAAAAGATGGAAGGAAGAAGTGGGATCAGAGAATCACTGCATCGACAACCACCATCATCACTAAAAAAAACTCACACAAAGGAATCACCATAGCCAACCTTCATTTACCTCCACCATTCAAATTGAAACACCAAATCTATCAAAACCTTAACATAAAAAAAAGCAAATCACTAGCACATCATCAAGCAACAACAAGTTTAAATAAAAAAATTGGGAAGCTAAAGAATAAGAAGCAATGTCGCATCGTCGCCCCTATCCGAAAATCCAGATAGCATACTATCGCGCCGGAACCATACACAACCTCTTGCCGACGAACGAGCTCCCGAAGACAAAGCCCTCCATACTCTGACGAACTCCACGTACTGCTGCTCTCACCATGTCACTGTCACGAAGCCCATTTGTCTTCCGTATCTCTGCAACATACACCGACAAAGCCGCCGACCGTGACCTCCGCGTAGCCACCGTCTCGCCACTCACGAAAATGACGCAGACCTTCAGCGCACCGCCCCAGCACATCACACGAACTGCCGTGCATCGCTCTCATCCATCACTTCGTTCTGATATCGACACTAGAGGTTAGTAGGGCCATATGTTTATGTTTTCTTTGTTCTCTGTTTGTGAATTTAAAATGAAACCTTGCCCTGTTTAATATGTTTGAAATTGAAAAATAAGATGGTGAGATACGAGAAGAGAAACCGAGAGAAGCAAGAGGAAGTGATACATGTGTGTTTGTTCTTTTTGTCTCAATATGTATTAGTTTATTCAGTTATTTTTTTATTTGTTTTAAGGGATACACCACGTTTTCGAATCCAATTGGTTGGGGCATTGGTTCAAAAAAAAGTCACAAAGAACTCCTCTATGCATTAGCGTCGTCCCGCTTGTTTCATCACTTTTTTTTTTACTTCCAAATTTTATTTTATCTTTTTATTATATTAATCATGTCTAGATTAGGGTTTTTGAGTCTCGAACCATGTGCTTTTTACTAGCTTCTAACATTTACATCACTAATCCACATCCTTATTACAATTTGACACTCCCTTTAAGTCTAATTTATTTCTTATTATTATTAGTTAAATTAATTATTTTATTTAAATTATTCATTTAATTTTTTTTACAAAAATATCAAAAATTTGTTTTCTAGTTGTTATGAGATTAGTTATTTCAATTAATTACTCTTTTATATATATATATATATATATATATATATATATATATATATATATATATATATATATATATATATATATATATATATATATATATATATATATATATATATATATATATATATATATATATATATATATATATTACTCGACAAAACTTTTCTCATCCTCACCTGTAAATAAATACTAATCATGTATATAAATCAAACCGTCTCTTAAATAAAATTAATTAAGCATTTTTATAAATAATAGGATCAATGGATGCGCATCCTCGAGTAATTAAGTGGTTAGCTTAACATATACCAATTAATTATTCAAATTTACATCTAAAATCCACTCAAACTCATCAAACTTTGGTTTTTGCTCCATGCAATGATCAACCACTACCCTTCGCTCTATGCGACAACCAAAATCATTTTCTTCGCCCAACGCGATTTAATTCTAAATAAAGATCAACTCTTTATTAACAAATCAATTTCTTCACCCGCGCGATTTATTTATAATAAAGATCAACTCTTTATCAATCAACCAAACAACATTCGAACTACGAAGGACTCTGATTTCATCGTGTTGTACCCCAAAATTTGCCCTCGCGCTTTTCCACAAGGAATCTCAGCTTCAAACATTTCCTGACTTCTCAAACTGGCTCAAGAATCGGACAAACGGACTTTTCTTGACAGTCAAGCAAAACTAGGGTTTTTACTGATTTTCAGAACTCTGAATTGTTTCATACAGTGGGCTTAGGGTTTGATTGATTTCTGGTTCAATTTTGATCAAGCGAGCGTGATTTGGCATTTAATCGGGAATTAGGGTTTTATGGGCATATTCTCAGAAGAATTTGAATTCAACAGCGCTTTGCGATTTATTTCAAGATTCGGATTAAAATTCGCGTTATCTTGGTTTAATCAGTAAAAGAGACGGTGGTTTGAGTTCAGTACGTTTTGATTGGGCCAGTCATATACCAGATGCAGTATTGAATTCACAGTGTTTGTGTATTTGATCAGTCCATTTAAGTTAATTGCTGCTTTGCTCTGGATGTTGAATAAGACGGACTTAATTGGTCAATGTTGTTTTATTTAAGTTATTTATTATTCTGAAACTAAAATGATTGAATTTATTTTTCAATTGTTTTAATTCTAAGAATTTTAAATAAATAAATAAACAATAAGGAAATTAGAATTAATTAGATAATTTGAATTTTATTGATATTTAAATTATTTGTACAAGTTGTTGTTTATTACAAACAATAATTTACATTTAATTTAAATATTACAATAGAATGAAAAAATATCCTATTTTCTAAATACTCTTCATTCTTCACTCCGCTCCGGCATTCCATCTTTCATCTGCAAAAAGAAATAAGAAAGTCAGAAAGAATTAAAATTAGCAGAGACGGATAAAAATGCTCATCATTAGGGGCCACTGACTGGGATCAGTTGCCCTCTCTGCAAATCACGGGATTTCTCCCGGTTCACAGAGAGGGAAGATTATTTTATCTCATGAAATGCAAATGTCAAAAATGCATAGTTTCTAAAAGATTTGCAAGCTGCATAGATTCAAAATCCAAACTAAACTGAAAAAGTTCAATCCAAACTTTCAAATCTAAAACAAAGTCCACTCAAAGAAAATCAGGAAAAGTACTCAAAGCTGTCATGGAAAGACTTTTGCCAAGATATCAAAAAGCAGAAAATCTACACAAACTGTCAAAAGGAGATGCAGATGTATTATGCAAGCAAACAATCTTAAACTCATCACTTCCTAGTCATAGCCCCTTCAGAACAGTACAGATAAAAAACATTATAAAAATTCTTTGCTGTACTTTGAGAGAGAAAAAAAGGAGATAAAGCAGTAGGCAGGGATTAGGCATCAGCAGGCAAGTCACAGAAAAAAGATGTACAAGCCTACAAGCTCAGTTCAGACAAGACAATGCAGTCACAGAAAAGAAGATACACAAAATCTACAAGAAACATAGCAGTTCAGCAGCAGAATAGCAATTCAGAATAGGAAGAGGTAAGAAGCAAACTGATAACCAAAGTCTATAAAACTTAAAACCTGTCCACAAAACTTGACAACTCGGCATAAAAAAAGAAATATAGCAGTTCAGCTCAGTCCAATATAGCAGCATAGCAGGTGAGTTCAGAAGATAAAAAATATACAACACAGTTGAGGGATATCAGTTCAGGAGAGGGCAGCATAGCAGAATAAGATAGAAAAGGGAGATACCAAACTGAGTTCAAGTCATAACCTCACCATACCAACATCCTCAAACCCAAAAACTCAAAGGCTACTGAACTGGCAAAAGCTAAAAGCTCAAAATAACAATAATCCTCACATAACCAAACCTTTATGCCAAACACAAAAAACCTGATATACAAAACACCATGACCAAACCTTTATGCCAAGCACAAAAAACCTGATATCCCAACTCAAAAACTCAACCTTTATGCCAAACACAAAAAACCTGATATACAAAACACCATAACCAAACCTTTATGCCAAACACAAAAAACCTGATATACAAAACACCATAACCAAACCTTTATGCCAAACACAAAAAACCTGATATACAAAACACCATGACCAAACCTTTATGCCAAGCACAAAAAACCTGATATCCCAACTCAAAAACTCAACCTTTATGCCAAACACAAAACCTGATGTCCAAACTTGCCTCACCATAACATACTGAACCAAGCCACAAAGCCAAGCATCAGCCATAAAACCATAACCTCACAGTACCAACAACCATACTCATCATCAAAAAATGCAAGCAAGCAAGGCAACAACAAGAAGCATAGTCAAGACAACGTAGGCAACTTAGACCCTCAGACCTTTGAGGTCATCACAGGGTGATACGAGAAAACATAGTCTCTCAAGAAGAAGAAGAAAGAAGCAATTTAAGGTGAACTCAGAAGCTTCATCAAAAGGCATCATATTTTAAACTCAGGCAACAATTCAAAAGCGTCAAAAGAGCCTCAGAAGCAAAGCTTCATCACAGGCAAGGCAGCAATGTCCTAAACCCTCAAGCAAATACACAGTGGCACAAAAAGAAAGATGAAGAAGTGAATACATTAGGGTTTTCTCAGTGAATATCATCATCAAAAACCTAAGCAAAAAGGTAAAAGAACGAAGTTACCAGGAAGGCGTCAAAAGTGTATCAAGCATCTCCCTTCGCCGCTCCGGCCTCCTGAGCGCTACTTCTCCACCTTCCCTCCACCTCCAAACATCAGGTAGTATAATCTTCGCCCCCTATCTCCTCTCCTTCACCTCAAAATGAAAAGAAAATAGTAAGAACTCGAATTTAACCAATACGTATCGTTCACAAAAGAAAACATAAAGCATTAAAACGAACCAGGAATCAAGGACGCTAGGCTCACGCCTTGGAGGGAGGAATGGCGTTGAAACGCGCTGGTGGCCGGAGGAAGCTCAGGGAAGCTAGAACGAAGAAGACGAAAGTGAAGTGGACACGGCGCCGCTGCTGACGAACCCTAATTCCACTCCCAATTGAACAAACAACGCGTTAACCCTAATTTTCTGCCTTTGGATCAAAGGGCCTGACCCGTTACTGATTCCTCTAAGCCCAATAAGAAAATCACTTCATCAAACATTAAACCATTCTTTTCCATTTTTCTTAACAACATAAAATACTAACTATTCTTTTCATTTTTATAAAAAAACAATACATACTTTTTTCTTAACATTAACTCTTTCTTTTTTTATTTTCTTTTCATAAATAATATTTCTTTTACTAATTTCATTCTATAAACAATGTTTTTATTCTTTGTAAAAATACTAAAATGCTTTTTATCATAAAATTAAGACATTTTTTAGATAGTTATTTTATACATTTATGTTATATTATAAAAATTAGTCTTGTACATATCATACAAATTAAATTGAAAATACTTTTTCTTAATCAAAATACTTTTTATACACAAATTAAAATTAAAAACATTCTTAATACATATTTGTATATAATTATCTTTTCTTTTTTTTATATACACAATTAAATTGAAAATACCTTTTTAATTGAAATACATTTTGTACATATTATACACTTTTATACATAATTAAATTAAACTCTTTTAATTAACATTCTTTTTGTATATAACAATTCAATACATTCATTTTTCTCTAATATTTAAATTCACAAACATTTTGGCTAAAATACTCTTGTAATTAAAACTTAGCACTTAATCAAAACGCTTCATTTTTCTTTTGTACATAAACATACAAAAATCAAAATTCATTTAAAAAACGTTCATCTAGGTCAAACCCTAATACGCTCAACTTCACAATTCGCACTTGTACATATTTACACTTACACATACATATACACTTGTACACAAATACATACACATTTCCCTATGCACATGTTTATCTTACATTTATATTTGATATTCATTTGATCGCGACATTCGATTTGGTTGTAAATTATTGGGTACTATAAGTCTCATCCCCTTGTACATTTATACCCCCACTCCCGGACATTATTTTGTAATAGCGTAGATTTACATTCCGTAATTTACAGCTTTTCAATTATACCATGGTTAGACCTAGGGTTTGTATGTACATAAAATCAAACGCTAGATAACCTAATACAAGACAAATGCATGTAATCAATACACAATCACACTTGCACCCCTTAGGGTAATCCCACATGTTGCCTTCCAAATGGGCCATGCTTGCACGTCGAATGTCTTTGGCAAAACAAAATTAAATGATCATAAGTCCCTCGATGACACTTTCGAAAATTGCCTAAACGGAATGATCATAGTCCCTTCAAAACAATTTGCCAAAGACACTTGGCATCATTGCATTCATGGTCTATGCGATGACCCGTGCCCGTCCCGAATAAACTTCCTAAACGCAAGATTGCCCATCAATTTCAATGGTGGAACAAAATTGTTAAAAGGGGTTAAAACATGACAAAAACCTTTGAGTACAATAGGGTAGACATAACTCTTAGTTACTTGAGATCAAACTTGCAAAAACACTTGCCTTCTTTTCAAAAAACCACAATCCACAACACTCTCAAACAAACTCTCAAAAAACATTTGAAAACATCTTTTCGAAAAGATTCACACTTTTGTAAAACACTCAAACACGAGTCAAATACATTAGTTGCCTAAGACAAGGCATCTTTTTTCCAAAACATTTTCAAAAGCACCCACACACGCACCATTTTCAAAGCAATCGAAAAACAAGGCAAGTGATCTAAAAAACCAAGTAACTAAGAGCCCATGGATAACCATGGATGAAAAGGGTGCTAATACCTTCCCTTTTCATAATCTACCCCCCGAACCCACGAAATATCTCAAAAGGTTTTTGCTGTGCTTTTTTAACCTTTCCTTTAGGATAAAGTAAAAAGTCGGTGGCGACTCTTGCTCAACCGCACAAGTGCGAATACGAACGCAAAACACTAGTCAGTTCTCCCACCGTATCACAGAACTGGCGACTCTGCTGGGGATTTATTTTAAAGTGGGGTTACCTTAGGGTTTAGATCACCTTTACTTTCAATTGATTGCTTTGTTTGCTTTACGTTTATGGGCTTTGTATCGGAGTTTTATAGATCCTAACCCGGATCTGGGGAAACCTTTTTAGGTAGCATAATCTGCGAGGGACCTGTCCGGGGTATACCGACATGGGTGAAGCAGTGGCTACGTTGGTGTGGCGTCTTGGTCTGTACCGATATCCCTCGCGTCAGACGGGGAGAATATGGGTCTTCCAAGGAGTCATTAAGCATCAACCGACCTTAGAACCCTAAATTGACCAACTTGGCCATTAGAACAGTAGCAGTATGCTACACTCATTGAGGCTAAACTCTCGAGATGGTTCCGGCCGCGAGAAAAGGTTGCGATGTTGGAGTTATGACCGATTGAGGGTAGCCAATGATATGAGATCCTCTAGAACCCGGTTACTTTTGATAGGACAGGTTTTAACCAACAAACTGAAAGAGGGTAATACCCAGACCTCATGCAGGCCTAAACCTAAGGCCTTGTGTGCTTTGTGTGAATATTGTTTGCCTGTATATACACTTACTTGCTTGTGCATACATGTACATAACATCATGACATCATACCATAGCATTTTAGCATTTTCAATAACCATTTCAAGGATCTCGAGGGTTCTTTTGATGCAAGGTTACGTTGAACCAGACATCTATCAAGGGGCAAGAGGTCTCTCCTCTAACCAATCCAGTCAAAGTTCAAGTGCAACAACTTGAATCAGTGGCTATGACCCACTTGACATGGTGAGCTTGATTCTCGTGGAAAGACATCCACCGATACAAAGTTCTCCAAACAAAGTTCAAGAACAACAACTTGAATCAGTGGCTATGACCCACTCGACATGGTGAGCTTGATTCTCGTGGGAGGACGTCCACCGATGCAGAGATCTCCAATCCGAGAGCAGATTTCAACCTCTAACATTTTTCTTGTGTTTACCCCAAGAGATCCTTGAAAGCATGCATCCACATATCATGCATTTCATTTTGACAATCTTTCATTTTTCAGGTTTCCTTACTCTCCTGCTGTTTATTTCAGCAAGAGATGGCTCTAGAAAGGTCTGTCAAAGACATCCAAGACCAGACTGCTCAGCTGCAGGAGATGTTCATGAACTTGTCTCTGGGGCAAGAGGAGATGAAAGCTCTCCTCACCAACGGCTTGGGGAATTCCAACAATGCCAGGAATGATCAGATTGCGGAGCTGCAGTTTGATTTGACAACACTGAGGACCCAAATGATGGGATATTTGGTGGGCCAGATGACTCTCATCCAAGACCTATCTCAAAGACAAGAGGAACTCGGAGTTCTGGTCCGCCAACTGCTTCCAAACAACCAACTGGGGCAAACGTCTGAGGTCGAAGAGCAAGTCACCGCTCAGCCTCCATCCACTCAAGAAGACAAGGGGAAAGCTCCTCTGCTAGCTTCAGGGTCACAAACCCATCAACAACCTCGCCGGCGTCAGCGGGGCAATCGGCGTAGACAAGAAACGTCGGGAAGGCAGTTCACAGAGACTGACATACCGTCATCTCTAATTCTGGAGCGCTTGTTGGAGGTTAATCTGACTACTTTGAGGGATCCTGTCCGGAACCCAAATACCTCCGCCCCTGACTATCATCCCGATGCATTTTGTGTTTACCATTCCTATAGCCCAGGACATGACACCGATAGCTGTTGGGCCTTGAAGAACAAGATTCAAGATCTGATTGACATTGGGGTGCTGAGGTTCATGCCAGACGGCGAGATGAAGATCTTCCGTTAAAAGGGTTCTCCGCTTGAAGTGACGAAGCTCGAATTGAAAGACTGTTTGCTTCTTTTTGAATTGTTCAAAGTTGTAATTTCTTTTGCTGTCAAACAATTATCTGTTGATGTTAAACTCTGTTTTCATTAATGCATTGCATATGTTTGTCTTGAATTCATCCATTCGTTTCACTACTCTTATGCTTTTCTCTATGATATTTGACTCTTGATAAAAAGCTGCAAGCCTTTAGAGGGAGGATGACGAAACAATACCGTGATCTTATACAGTATGCTTTTGAACAAACCTTGCTGATGATGTACAGGCATTTCTTTCAATTCCCAAACACTGGAGTTATAAGGAAGTTAATCCCTAGTCAACCCCTTCGAGCCAAAGAAGTAGAAGTTTCCTGTTCTAAACAATCAAAACCTTTGATATAAACCTGGGGCAGGGTAGTCTCTCAGTTAATTCAAAAGAGAATGCGCGTTGAAGTCGCAAACTCTCAGTTCGTAATACAACGAACGAAGTCAGAAAAAGAAAGCATTCCTGCGGAATCAAAAGACAAGGGTGGTTCCCTATCACATAGACAGTCAATCTCTCAAAAGAGAAAAGCCCGCCAAGCCAAAACCTATAAAGGAGGCTTAAGAAAGCTGGGGCATCCCGCTGACAGTAATCTCGGAAAACGGTAACAGTCAGGCAAAAGTTAGGGATAACAAATCAAAATCAAAATAGTGAGGTCATTACCAAATCCTCAACAACATGAAAAATGTTGAAGAAAGAAAAGGAGATAATGACTGTCTCCCAAAATTCAAACCGGTGAACCATCGCCCAAAAGTCGTTCCAAACTCAAAACAGAGTGCGACGCACAGTTAACTGAGCTTAGGTTGAAGAACATCACGAAGAGCGGGTGGGTACAAATATACTTTGAGCCTTTATCCTTTGTTTCTTAAACCATGAACCAGGCCACATTACAACCCTTCAAAAGTCCTAATTGAAGCATGGGTTAGTTCGAAAGCATACTGTTACAAAAGGTATCCTGACTCCTGTAGGGCTTTGCTCTAAGTCTTGTGTTGACTTGCCTTGTGAAAAGTTTTCTGCTAAAAAACGCATTTTTCAAAACTTCGAGACAAACATAAACTTTGCATTATTCGAATATCACTGTCTGCATTTGACCCTTTTGTTTGACAGCGAAGAAATTCATGCAGCGAATGTTCGGAGGAACGAAAACTCTCTCAGTAAGTCTAAATCACTTCAAGAGGATAACACTTCCGTCAAATCTCCTATCAACAAGGGGCATGACATGTCACAATTCAATTAACCTGGGGCAGTCCAGTCAAGGTCCAACAGATCTTTCAAAGTTCAATTAACCTGGGGCAGTCCAGTCAAGATCCAGCAGATCTTTCAAAGTTCAGTTAACCTGGGGGCAGTCCAGTCAAGATTTCAAGAAATCTCTCAATATGCAGAGTGATTTAATTCAAGACTCCTTCACAACCACTTGGGGCATTCGAATGTCAAAAGTGTTCAACAAATCAACTACAACATTTCCAGACTCGACTCCTGTATCTAGCCAGGGCATGTCTGAAGAGTTCGAAGATTCGATTCCTGTATCCAGCCAGGGCATATCTATTGACGACCATTTCCAGACTCGACTCCTGTATCTAGCCAGGGCATGTCTGAAGAGTTCGAAGATTCGATTCCTGTATCCAGCCAGGGCATATCTATTGACGACCATTTCCAGACTCGACTCTTGTATCTAGCCAGGGCATGTCTGAAGAGTTCGAAGATTCGATTCCTGTATCCAGCCAGGGCATATCTATTGACGACCATTTCCAGATTCGACTCCTGTATCCAGCCAGGGCATATCTGTTAACTACATTTCCAGACTCGATTCCTGTATCCAGCCAGGGCATGTCTGAAGAGTTTGAAGATTCGATTCCTGTATCCTGCCAGGGCATATCTATCAACTATCACCTTTCCAGATTCGACTCCTGTATCCAGCCAGGGCATGTCTGAAGAATTCCAGATCAACACCTGCAATAACCCAGGAAACATCTGTGAACAACCGATGTTAGACCAACACCTGTAATAAGCCAGGATTTATCTACATCACCACTTGGGGCATTCGAATGTCAAAAGTGTTCAAAACCCGATGCAGTTTTACACGAGCTCATCATCAGGAAGCCCTACACCGGTTCCTCTTCAAGACTTCTGAACAGTTTACGGATTCTTCCCTACAACGGACGCCAATCTACCGACTTGTTCAGATTCTTATCAAGACTTCTGAAAACAGTTCATGGATTCTTCCCAAGTAACGGATGTTAATCTATCAGCTTGTTCAGATGCAACCTTTGAATTTAGTTTCCAGACGCTTCCCAACAACGGATGTTGTTCTATTGCTGATTCAACCTCGAGATTTCTGAAAACAGTTCCCGGGTCCTCCAAGTAAACGGAGGTTAACCTATCGCTTGTTCAGATTCTTCTCAAAGCTAACCAACACGGAAGATCGCGCTCGCCAAGATTCTCCCTATCCCCAGCGGAATTCCTTCAATCCCCAGCGGAGTCAGACTTTTAAACCTTCTCCCCACAGAGTTTTGAGGAAGCAATCTTGAGTTCCCCAGTGAAGTCTCAGGGTTACCTCCCATCAAGCCAGAGATTCTCAATCTGGTCTCCCCGGCATGAGTCTGCTAGTTGGAGCTCCCCAGTAAAGGTCATCAGGAATTCTCGTCCCCAGTGACAGCCAAGGATTTATTTTCCCCGGCAGCAGTCAAGATGCTTTTATCTTCAGCCATCTCGGAATCATGTATCCTTGGCAAGATTAGCTCATCAGCTTACATGTGCATTCATCACATTCATAAATATTGATGTCACATACATTGCATCATGCATCATAACATTGCATACAACTAACCCTTTACCTTTTCAGGTAAGATCAGTCGACAGACACAGATCATCTCCTGAGATTTATCCAAAATATTTCAGATGCGACCCGGACACGGCAACGTTTTGATACTTATTCCAGGTTCATTCAGACACATCAGCAGAAACCCTACACCGGTTCCTCTTCAACTTCTCAACTTCTGAAACAAGTTTACGGATTCTTCCCTACAACGGATGTCAATCTACCGATTTGTTCAGACTCTTCTCAAACCTGTCTGAAACAGTTTACGGATTCTTCCCTACAACGGATGTCAACCCACCAACTGATTCAGACTCTTCTCAAATTTTGAAAATAGGTTACGGACGCTTCCCAACAACGGATGCTACTCCATTTGCTTGTTCATTCCCAACTCCTGAAAATAGTTTACAGACTCTCCAGACACGGACATCAATCTGTTGCTTGTTCAGACCCCAATTCAGAGATATTCCAAAACAGGGATGCCCTTCTGATACTCGTCCACTCACCATTGACGTACAGTTCAACATCACCATATGGCATCTATAAGCCCATCCTCCTACCAGCAGTCGCCGAATGGCATCTGTAAGCCCATTCTCATATGGCATCTCTAAGCCCATCCCCCGACAAATTCTTTCGCACCAGGTGGCATCTTTAAGCCCATCACCAAATGGCATCTTTAAGCCCATTCACCTCCACCGTCACATCGACGAGCGCAAATTTTCTGGGCACATTAGTGTCCAATCTCCTTTTACCTTCAAGTCGCGAAAGGCAAACTTGCCAATCTAACTCTTCAGGTCAAAGAAGATTGAACAGGGGCAACTGTTGTACCCCAAAATTTGCCCTCGCGCTTTTCCACAAGGAATCTCAGCTTCAAACATTTCCTGACTTCTCAAACTGGCTCAAGAATCGGACAAACGGACTTTTCTTGACAGTCAAGCAAAACTAGGGTTTTTACTGATTTTCAGAACTCTGAATTGTTTCATACAGTGGGCTTAGGGTTTGATTGATTTCTGGTTCAATTTTGATCAAGCGAGCGTGATTTGGCATTTAATCGGGAATTAGGGTTTTATGGGCATATTCTCAGAAGAATTTGAATTCAACAGCGCTTTGCGATTTATTTCAAGATTCGGATTAAAATTCGCGTTATCTTGGTTTAATCAGTAAAAGAGACGGTGGTTTGAGTTCAGTACGTTTTGATTGGGCCAGTCATATACCAGATGCAGTATTGAATTCACAGTGTTTGTGTATTTGATCAGTCCATTTAAGTTAATTGCTGCTTTGCTCTGGATGTTGAATAAGACGGACTTAATTGGTCAATGTTGTTTTATTTAAGTTATTTATTATTCTGAAACTAAAATGATTGAATTTATTTTTCAATTGTTTTAATTCTAAGAATTTTAAATAAATAAATAAACAATAAGGAAATTAGAATTAATTAGATAATTTGAATTTTATTGATATTTAAATTATTTGTACAAGTTGTTGTTTATTACAAACAATAATTTACATTTAATTTAAATATTACAATAGAATGAAAAAATATCCTATTTTCTAAATACTCTTCATTCTTCACTCCGCTCCGGCATTCCATCTTTCATCTGCAAAAAGAAATAAGAAAGTCAGAAAGAATTAAAATTAGCAGAGACGGATAAAAATGCTCATCATTAGGGGCCACTGACTGGGATCAGTTGCCCTCTCTGCAAATCACGGGATTTCTCCCGGTTCACAGAGAGGGAAGATTATTTTATCTCATGAAATGCAAATGTCAAAAATGCATAGTTTCTAAAAGATTTGCAAGCTGCATAGATTCAAAATCCAAACTAAACTGAAAAAGTTCAATCCAAACTTTCAAATCTAAAACAAAGTCCACTCAAAGAAAATCAGGAAAAGTACTCAAAGCTGTCATGGAAAGACTTTTGCCAAGATATCAAAAAGCAGAAAATCTACACAAACTGTCAAAAGGAGATGCAGATGTATTATGCAAGCAAACAATCTTAAACTCATCACTTCCTAGTCATAGCCCCTTCAGAACAGTACAGATAAAAAACATTATAAAAATTCTTTGCTGTACTTTGAGAGAGAAAAAAAGGAGATAAAGCAGTAGGCAGGGATTAGGCATCAGCAGGCAAGTCACAGAAAAAAGATGTACAAGCCTACAAGCTCAGTTCAGACAAGACAATGCAGTCACAGAAAAGAAGATACACAAAATCTACAAGAAACATAGCAGTTCAGCAGCAGAATAGCAATTCAGAATAGGAAGAGGTAAGAAGCAAACTGATAACCAAAGTCTATAAAACTTAAAACCTGTCCACAAAACTTGACAACTCGGCATAAAAAAAGAAATATAGCAGTTCAGCTCAGTCCAATATAGCAGCATAGCAGGTGAGTTCAGAAGATAAAAAATATACAACACAGTTGAGGGATATCAGTTCAGGAGAGGGCAGCATAGCAGAATAAGATAGAAAAGGGAGATACCAAACTGAGTTCAAGTCATAACCTCACCATACCAACATCCTCAAACCCAAAAACTCAAAGGCTACTGAACTGGCAAAAGCTAAAAGCTCAAAATAACAATAATCCTCACATAACCAAACCTTTATGCCAAACACAAAAAACCTGATATACAAAACACCATGACCAAACCTTTATGCCAAGCACAAAAAACCTGATATCCCAACTCAAAAACTCAACCTTTATGCCAAACACAAAAAACCTGATATACAAAACACCATAACCAAACCTTTATGCCAAACACACAAAACCTGATATACAAAACACCATAACCAAACCTTTATGCCAAACACAAAAAACCTGATATACAAAACACCATGACCAAACCTTTATGCCAAGCACAAAAAACCTGATATCCCAACTCAAAAACTCAACCTTTATGCCAAACACAAAACCTGATGTCCAAACTTGCCTCACCATAACATACTGAACCAAGCCACAAAGCCAAGCATCAGCCATAAAACCATAACCTCACAGTACCAACAACCATACTCATCATCAAAAAATGCAAGCAAGCAAGGCAACAACAAGAAGCATAGTCAAGACAACGTAGGCAACTTAGACCCTCAGACCTTTGAGGTCATCACAGGGTGATACGAGAAAACATAGTCTCTCAAGAAGAAGAAGAAAGAAGCAATTTAAGGTGAACTCAGAAGCTTCATCAAAAGGCATCATATTTTAAACTCAGGCAACAATTCAAAAGCGTCAAAAGAGCCTCAGAAGCAAAGCTTCATCACAGGCAAGGCAGCAATGTCCTAAACCCTCAAGCAAATACACAGTGGCACAAAAAGAAAGATGAAGAAGTGAATACATTAGGGTTTTCTCAGTGAATATCATCATCAAAAACCTAAGCAAAAAGGTAAAAGAACGAAGTTACCAGGAAGGCGTCAAAAGTGTATCAAGCATCTCCCTTCGCCGCTCCGGCCTCCTGAGCGCTACTTCTCCACCTTCCCTCCACCTCCAAACATCAGGTAGTATAATCTTCGCCCCCTATCTCCTCTCCTTCACCTCAAAATGAAAAGAAAATAGTAAGAACTCGAATTTAACCAATACGTATCGTTCACAAAAGAAAACATAAAGCATTAAAACGAACCAGGAATCAAGGACGCTAGGCTCACGCCTTGGAGGGAGGAATGGCGTTGAAACGCGCTGGTGGCCGGAGGAAGCTCAGGGAAGCTAGAACGAAGAAGACGAAAGTGAAGTGGACACGGCGCCGCTGCTGACGAACCCTAATTCCACTCCCAATTGAACAAACAACGCGTTAACCCTAATTTTCTGCCTTTGGATCAAAGGGCCTGACCCGTTACTGATTCCTCTAAGCCCAATAAGAAAATCACTTCATCAAACATTAAACCATTCTTTTCCATTTTTCTTAACAACATAAAATACTAACTATTCTTTTCATTTTTATAAAAAAACAATACATACTTTTTTCTTAACATTAACTCTTTCTTTTTTTATTTTCTTTTCATAAATAATATTTCTTTTACTAATTTCATTCTATAAACAATGTTTTTATTCTTTGTAAAAATACTAAAATGCTTTTTATCATAAAATTAAGACATTTTTTAGATAGTTATTTTATACATTTATGTTATATTATAAAAATTAGTCTTGTACATATCATACAAATTAAATTGAAAATACTTTTTCTTAATCAAAATACTTTTTATACACAAATTAAAATTAAAAACATTCTTAATACATATTTGTATATAATTATCTTTTCTTTTTTTTTATATACACAATTAAATTGAAAATACCTTTTTAATTGAAATACATTTTGTACATATTATACACTTTTATACATAATTAAATTAAACTCTTTTAATTAACATTCTTTTTGTATATAACAATTCAATACATTCATTTTTCTCTAATATTTAAATTCACAAACATTTTGGCTAAAATACTCTTGTAATTAAAACTTAGCACTTAATCAAAACGCTTCATTTTTCTTTTGTACATAAACATACAAAAATCAAAATTCATTTAAAAAACGTTCATCTAGGTCAAACCCTAATACGCTCAACTTCACAATTCGCACTTGTACATATTTACACTTACACATACATATACACTTGTACACAAATACATACACATTTCCCTATGCACATGTTTATCTTACATTTATATTTGATATTCATTTGATCGCGACATTCGATTTGGTTGTAAATTATTGGGTACTATAAGTCTCATCCCCTTGTACATTTATACCCCCACTCCCGGACATTATTTTGTAATAGCGTAGATTTACATTCCGTAATTTACAGCTTTTCAATTATACCATGGTTAGACCTAGGGTTTGTATGTACATAAAATCAAACGCTAGATAACCTAATACAAGACAAATGCATGTAATCAATACACAATCACACTTGCACCCCTTAGGGTAATCCCACATGTTGCCTTCCAAATGGGCCATGCTTGCACGTCGAATGTCTTTGGCAAAACAAAATTAAATGATCATAAGTCCCTCGATGACACTTTCGAAAATTGCCTAAACGGAATGATCATAGTCCCTTCAAAACAATTTGCCAAAGACACTTGGCATCATTGCATTCATGGTCTATGCGATGACCCGTGCCCGTCCCGAATAAACTTCCTAAACGCAAGATTGCCCATCAATTTCAATGGTGGAACAAAATTGTTAAAAGGGGTTAAAACATGACAAAAACCTTTGAGTACAATAGGGTAGACATAACTCTTAGTTACTTGAGATCAAACTTGCAAAAACACTTGCCTTCTTTTCAAAAAACCACAATCCACAACACTCTCAAACAAACTCTCAAAAAACATTTGAAAACATCTTTTCGAAAAGATTCACACTTTTGTAAAACACTCAAACACGAGTCAAATACATTAGTTGCCTAAGACAAGGCATCTTTTTTCCAAAACATTTTCAAAAGCACCCACACACGCACCATTTTCAAAGCAATCGAAAAACAAGGCAAGTGATCTAAAAAACCAAGTAACTAAGAGCCCATGGATAACCATGGATGAAAAGGGTGCTAATACCTTCCCTTTTCATAATCTACCCCCCGAACCCACGAAATATCTCAAAAGGTTTTTGCTGTGCTTTTTTAACCTTTCCTTTAGGATAAAGTAAAAAGTCGGTGGCGACTCTTGCTCAACCGCACAAGTGCGAATACGAACGCAAAACACTAGTCAGTTCTCCCACCGTATCACACATCGCAAGAGGATACGTAGGCATATAGTTCAAACCAAGGTGAATCCACTAACTAAAAAAATAAAATTTTCCCTTGTTTTTATAATATGATTAAATAGAGAAATATTCCCATTAAGTTCTAGAGCTAAAAAGGATCCCTTTAAGTACAAGGGAGGTAAATGGTTGTTAACACCTTCCTTTTATCTAATTAACCCGCAAATCTAGTAATCTCTGAAACAATTAGGGTTTTCCGTTCCTTTCCCATCCTTTGGACAAAAATTGGTGGTGGTGACTCTCTCTTGTGTTTTGCCGCTTACGAGAGTTAGCGACTCTGCTGAGGAACCCTTTAAGTTAGAGTTTATCCTACCTTTAGCTCTAGAAGTTATTTAGTTTTCAATTTTATTTCTTTATTTATTCTTGTTTTATTCATTGTTTTTTAAAAATCATATTTACATTTCCTTCATTCTTATTATGTGGTTATATATTTGCTGGTGGGATCTATTTGTAGGGAAAAAACCTTAAATAAGGGGTTGTCTATTGGCCAAGGGGGTTTAACATCCTACTAGCAAGGTCTCTCCACTTTTGTGCATATTTTTTAAATCCATCATTCTTTCCTATTGTCATATCTTGCAACTGAACTCTTGTTGGTGCCAAGTCGGCGTTATACTAGTACTGATGGTAGAAGGCGGTAGCTAAATCTTCCTAGGTATTGATACGGGAACCATCCAACTGGTAGAACCATTCTAGTTGCATTCCCGTCAAGCTCTCTCGGAAAAAGTGAACCCAAATCTTCTTATCAGCGGTGTGCGGCTGTATCTTGCGCACATAAGATTTCAGGTGAAGTTTTTGACAGGAAACTCCATCGTACTTCGAAAAGACCGGTATTTTGAATTTGTGGGGAATAACAACCCCAAAGATCAAACCCAAATCATCAAAATTTAAACCGGGGATGGCTTGGATCTCGACGGCCTTCAATCTGTCTTCTAACTGCTTGTACTTGACATCGGCAGGTGGATACTGCTCGTCGAAATGATCATCATCAGATGCTTGATCATTAACACATTCAGCTTGGGTACTCTTAACCTCACCAATCTGATTCTCATCCTCTTCAGATGAGTCTTCCACTACCGGGATCTGACGAACCGACTCTTTGAACCTTCTACCCATGTTGAGTAAAGCTTTCTTCTTGGGCTTCTTCTTAACTGCCAGCAATGCCATCATATCTTGCTTCCCCTTGGCTAGGGCCAGTAGAGTCTCTTGGAATTGAGAGTTTTGTGCCTAAAGATCCTTCACAGTTTTCTCTAGATTCATCTTGCTGAAATAAACAGCAGAAAGATAAGGAAACATGTTTATGTGAAAACCTGTCATGTTATGATGCATGGAAGATGTATATGAAAATGATTTCAAGGATTTATCAGATTTAAATTTGCATATACAAAAGAGTGAACAAACGTTAATTTCATTAATTAGTTTGAAAAGATTGCAACATGCCTCTCGGGCTTACAAAATAACTCTCTAAGATGAAAAGACTGAACGCGTCCTCTTCGGCGCAAGGTAGGCATTCACACTTTGCTCTTCTTGTAGCTGCTTTGTAAGCTCTAAGACCCTCTTCTCGCTAGCATAGGATTGAGCTTCGAAAGTATCTCGTTCTTCCTTTAGCTGAATCCAACCTTTTTGCAAGTCTTCAAGAGAAGTTGGCATGTTGGGGTGGAGGACAGTGTAGGGGACATCTCCTTCAACCACAAGTTCCATGATAACTGGTAAGATGGAGGGATAAGGCATCACAAGTTTCTGAGCATGAGCTCGTACCCACTTAAGGTAAGGCTCGAGGGGAATGGAATTCTTGTGTCCTAGCATCTTGCTATCCATTTTGCTTACCATCCTCCATGCTCGTATAAACCTTTGACGGTAGGACCACTCCTTGGATGAGCATCTCATGTGGACCATCCCTTCGGGCATAACCAAAATGTTGTAAGGCTAAGCAAGGATTGTAAGTGATACCTCCTCTAATGCCAAGCAAAGGGACATTAGGGAACTCCCCACAAAGGTCGATGATAGTAACGTTCTCCAAGGATCGAGAACACCAATGAACATCTGAATGTCGGAGCATCATCAACCTATGGGACCACCTCAAACCTTGCTCGTTATTCAACACAGATCGGGGAAGATGCGAAATAAACCATCTTGCCAAGAGAGAAGTGCAACACATGAGGATACCTCTCTTCGTCATAGTGCGAGAGTGAAAATAATGTAGGATATCTCCCAACAAAGTAGGCACTGGGTTATGAGATATGAAGATTTTGACAGCATTTACATCTATGAGTTGGTCAGGGTTTGGAAATAAAACCATCCCATAGATGAGAAGGGCCACAATTTATTCAAAAGCTTGTAAGTCCAAGGAGTTCCAACAATCTTGAGCTTTCTCAAACCAGAACTTGGCTAAAAAACCTTTGACACCACTCCTTGTTTCCCAATTAGTTGTGACATCAAATTGTTGCAAGTGTAGTGCTTAGGCAATCTCTTCAAGTTTTGGATATCTTTCCATACCATTGAAGGGTAGTTGATTGGGAATGGGAATTCTCAAGAGTTGTGAGAATTCTTCTAGAGTAGTCACAAGTTGATAATCGGGAAAAGTGAAGCAATGGTGTAGGGGATCAAAGAATTGCAAGAGCACCTTCATCATATCTTCATCAGTGTTGGAGGTAACCAAATTTAGGATTTGACCATGTCTTTCGGTGAATAAAGAACTCTTAGGGACCCTTGATTCTAACTCTTTGAGTTGAGGAGGAATCCTTACGAGATTGACTTAGATAGTATTCCTGCGGATAGAAGCCATGTCCTACAAAACAGAACAAAGATAAATCCCAAAAATCCTTGAAATGATTAGTGAGAATGAGTATGATATTATGATGTTTATGATGTTATGTACAAGTAAGTATATAAAAACAAGGCAAACAAGTCCTTAGGTTTAGGCTTTCATGGAGTCTTATAGGTAAGTACCCTCTTGAAGTTTATTTGGCTCAAACTTGTCCTAGAAATAGTAATCGGGTTCTAAAGGATCTCAATATCACTGATCTGTCTTCGCGGGCATTGTTTCAGCGCAAGCCTCTTTCACAGCAACCGAAATATCTTGAAAAGACAAACCTTAATGAGTGTAGTATCGAGTATTAACCAACTTCGGACTGCACCAAAGTCGGTTATCTCACTACGTCCTAATGGCCAAGTTGGTTAAGTAAAGGTTCTAAAAGTCAGTTAGTGCTTCATGACACCACTCAGTGGCCCCGTATTCTCCTTGACTACTCAAAGGCTACCAGTACCCACAAATGTATCACACTAATGTAGATATTGCTTAGACCATGTCGGTGTACCCCACACAGTTTCCACAACGTATTGCTACTTACCTATAAGGTATCTTAAATTCGGGTAGAGGATTTAAACAAGCCCAAACAAGGAACCAAAATGTAAAGCATACAAGTCAAACAATGAAAGAAAATAAAGGTGATTTAAACCTAAGGTAACCCCACTTTTAAGTTTCTCCCCAACAGAGTCGCCAGTTCTTTGATACGGTGGGAGAACTGACTTGAGTGTTTTGTGTTTTATCGCAAATGTTGCGATTAGCAAGAGTCGCCACTGACTTTTATTTTATCCAAAAGGAAAGGCTGAAAAGAACAAGAAAGACCTTTGAGATTATTTCTTGAATTCGGGGGGTAAATCATGAAAATGGAAGGTGTTAGCACCCTTTTCATCCATAGTTATCTATGGGCTCTTAGTTGCTTGCTAGATCACTTGCTTTTGTTTAAAAATGTGCTTTGTGTGGTTTTTGAAAGTATTTTGAAAAGGCGCATTCGTTTAGGCAAACTTTGTAATAACTCTCGTTCGTAATTACGTATACAAAGTGTTGATCTTTTGAAAATGTTTCATGTTTGGAAAATGTTTTGAAAGTGTTTTTGAAAGTGTTGGTGTTTGTTTTGAAGATAAGCATAGATGTTTGATTTGAAAATGAGCAAGCAACTAGGAACAATCTACCTACTCAAAAGTCTTAGTTCATTTCTTCCTTTCCTTTGATATTTCTATCTTACCATTGATTTGGTAAGAGGCCTTATCTTTGGATGTAAAGAGACGAGCGTGGGTCATCGTATAGTCATGATAGCAACGTTGTGAGATGCCTTAGCATTTCCTTTTGAGAGACTAAGATCATTTTGAAAGGCAATATTGATAGCGTCATCGAGGGACTATGATCTTGTATTTTTTATTGCTTTTGGCTAAGATATCCCACATGTATAACATGGCCATTTTTGTAAGGCAACAAAGTGGAATTACCCTAAGGGTGCAAGCGTGCAAATGTGTTTGATTTACATGCATTATTTTGTCTTGAATTAGGTTTTGTTATTTATTGATTTTATCTTTCCATACAAACCCTAATTACTAGCATTTATATAAAGCGGTAAATTGCGGAAAGTAAAAATACTAAGCTATTACATCATTAGGAAATGGGGTATACAAATTTACAAATGGGGATTTGCAAGAAAATTAAACCTAATTATCTATTACAACCATATTGAATATTGTACAAAATTGAAAAGAAAATAATGCAAGAATGTAAATGGAAAAAGAGTAATTTTTGTTTGGTTTTCATGAAAGGGGTTTTAGTCTTGACCTAATTAAGAAAATGATTAATTAAAAATTAAACAAAAATAAACTTAAACTAATTAAGAAAGAAATTAGGTTACAAATTATTTTTTAGGGTTTTTTTATGAAACAAAAGGTTTTAAGTTAATAAAATGAAATGAAAATTAATTAATTAAAAGAAACCTAAGTTTTAAATTGATTTTAAATAAAAAGAAAACAATATAATAATTAAACCTAAGTCTAAATATTAATTATTTAAGAAAATAAATTAGTTTTTTAAGAAAATGTTTTTAGTCTTTTTTTTGTTTTATAAAGAAAAATAAAAATATATAAGTGTAAATAATAAATAAAAATATTTTTATATTTTTTAATAATAAAAATAATAATAATAATAATAATAATAGTAATAAAAAAAATAAAATAAAACTGAAATAAAAAAAAAATAAATGAAAATGAAATAAAAAAAAGTTGGGCCAGGGGTGCAAAAGTAGACAGGGGGTTAGAAGCCAACAAAAAGACCAAGGCCCACCGTGGGAGGCCCAGGCGCATGTGTTTGTGACAAAAAAATAATGAAAATGTAAAAAAGAGAAAAAGGATACCACTGAGGCTCGAACCCAGGTCCCAAAGGTTAACAGGCGCGTGCTTTACCACTGGGGTGGCTATACATCTGTTCATATAAACAAAACAATAAATATATAACATAAGTTATGCCCTGAATACAACTTCATCTTCAACCTCCAGCCATGGATCCTGTAACTTCATCATTTCTCAACAAAAATGATATATGCAAACATGAAAGTTGCTCCATTTTTTCATACAAATCCAACCATATAAATATCACAGGCTATAAATCAAAGATGAATGAGAATTTCTAAAAGTACCAAATTCGGACCTAAATATTTTCAGAGATTCAATCCTAAAATTCTCCTAGCTCAATCAAAATAAATGAAATCTATGGACATTGTTGTACCCTAAAATTTGCCCTCTCTTTCTTCAGGAAATCATCTTGGAATCTCAGAGTCCCTCTGAAACAAATCCAAGTCCTGAATTATCATTTCTTCCCAAGCAAACCATTTACAAGAACAAAATGATCACACAAGCTCTAAAGGCAACACTTTTATCTTGAGAAAAATTAAATTCTAAACATTGGGAATTTTTCTCTAAAAAATGGGTGTTTAAGAAGAAAATAGCGCTTCAGAACTTCTGGACCAAACTCCAGATGGAAACGGTCAGAAGTTACAAGCTTGGCTCAACAGTCAGAAGTTGCAAGCTTGGCTCAACGCAGTCAGAAGCTGGCTCTTCAGCAGCTACATCAACTCAGTCAGAAGTTGCAAACGTGGTTCAACACGTAAGCCTCAAACAGAACATGACTCTTTCAGCAGTTACACAAGTTCAGTCAGAGTTTGCTAAAGGAATGCAAAAGAAGCAAGGAAGTCTGAAGGCTCCTTCAGAACAGGCTGAAATCAGAAGATGAAAGGGTCAGAAGAGTGGGTGTTACACTGATACAGAATCTCTAAGTCCAGGATTTCCAGAAGCAAATCCAAGGAATGTGTCAGAAAGTCAGGGGAATCTTCAGAATTTGCTAAAACAACAAGAGGCCAAGACCAGAGCATGGTTTACGTTGTTTTTGGTAAAGCAGAACTGCTGGTTCAAGTTTGTTTCCTATTACCAGAATATTGGTGTTGATAAGTCTCATCACCATTTAATGCTCATTAATGCTCCCAACCACTCCTGAACATTCACCCAAGGGATCTCTTCACGTGTGGCTTGGTAAATGCCTTTATGCAGATTTAGGCATGGGTCTACGCGCCACCGTCCACCTAAGAGGTCACTTCTCCCCAATCCATGCCTGTTGTTCCAGCCTAGGCTGAAAGGCTATCTGTTATCACAACTTCCCAGGAACTTCTTTCAAAGAACAATTCAACCTCTGTTGGCGCCTTTAATGTTCAAGAATCCACAAGAGCTTTGCCTATAAATAGAGAACCATTGTCCACTGAAAAAGGGCGTCCAAAAACCAGAAAAATTGCTAGAAGAGAAACAGAAATTTTTAGCAAGAAAGTACTGTGAAACTCTGCCAAAATCTCCAGTGTTTCATAACTTTGAACTTCTTGCCTTCAAAACTTCATCAATACCCAGCTTTCTTTGTGACTAAAGAAGACTCTTTCAGCCTCTGACCATACATACACCTGCATCTACCCCTTTCAAAAAGAACCTGTCCAGAACACCATCAGAGCCAAAAGCTAGCTCTCATTCACAAACTTTTCCAAACAGCCAGGTAAGCACCTGCTGACCTTCATCATGCTGCTAAGCATCATCAGCTTTGCATGCTCAAATAAACATAATGTAAACATCATGTTGCTGCTGTTTGTGTTCTGAGGATTTTCATACCTCAGAACGTTTAGATAGGAAGTGATCCAGCATAGAACCTGCTTGTGACCTTGTTGGTTCTGTCTCCTAAAACACTTTGACATTTGCTGAAGCTGTTCCAAATATGTTTTGTGGAAAAATAACAAAATTGTAGATGTTCTGACTAGCACAGGGAGAAGCCAAGTGCTGACTTTGACGTTAGCACATCTGAAGCCTGTTTTGCTGTCAATAATATCAGAACTTCTGAGAATTATTGTATTTCCAGCAGGATCAGAACTTCTGATTTCCCCACTAACAAACTTTTGTCTTGCAGCGCATGGGGGTCAGAACTTCTGATCTTCCCACTAACAGGTTTCTGTTTTGCAGGTGCCAGAGTCAGAAGTTCTGACTCATACAGTTTAACCAAAAGGTTGATCATCTGGCAGCGGGCCCGAGTCAGAACTTCTGATGACCTCTCAGCAGCGCGCTGGCTCCCTCTCTCTCTCTCTCTATCTTGTTTTTGTTATTTTCTTTTCTTATCTATTTTTCTCGTTGAACCACCCCATGTACAAATATGTATCCCCACCCCCTAATTGTTGTAATAGCGTAGGATTTTATATTCCTGCTTTTTATTGCTTTTAAATATAAATGCTAGTAATTAGGATGTGTATGGCAAGATAAAATCAATGAAATAGAAAATCCTAATTCAAAGATAAACTCTTGTATGCAATAAAACACACTTGCACACAAACACCCCTAGGGTTACATCCATTTGTTTCCTTCAAAAAAGGGCCATGTTACGCATGCAAAGTATCTTGGTAAAACAAACAAAATCAAAAGGTCATAGTCCCTCGATGACGCTATCCAAAGTTGCCTTACAAAAATGATCTTAGTCCCTCAAAAGAAATGCTAAGATACTTTGCAAAATTGCTATCATGGTCTATACGATGACCCGCGCCTGTCCCGTTAATATCCTAACACAAAATTGTCCACCAAATACAATGGTGGAACAATACTGTTAAAAGGGTTAAAACATAAGAAAGATCTTTGAGTAAATTTAGGGGTAGACGACTCTTAGTTACTTGATCAAACTTGCAAAACACACTTGCCTATTTTCAAAACACACTCCACAACACAACTTTCAAAACAACTTTCAAAAAAACTTTGAAACATCTTTCGAAAAGATAAACACCTTTGTAAAACATTCGAGTAAAGAATTGTTACAATGGTTGCCTAGACAAGGCATCTTTTTCAAAACATTTCCAAACCCACACACAAAAGCACCGTTTCAAACAATTGAAAATACAAGGCAAGTGATCTAAGCAAGTAACTAAGAGCCCATGGATAACCATGGATAGAAAGGGTGCTAATACCTTCCCTTTCTATAATCTACTCCCCGAACCCACGAAACATCTCAAAAGGTTTTTCCTGTGCTTTTTAACCTTTCCTTCAGGATAAAATAAAAAGTCGGTGGAGACTCTTGCTAAACCGAAACATTTGCGAAAACAAATGCAAAACCTCAAGTCAGTTCTCCCACCGTATCACAGAACTGGCGACTCTGCTGGGGATTTTTAAAAAAAAGTGGAGTAACCTTAGGGCTTAGATCACCCTTTTGCATGACTAATTGTTTGCTTTGATTGCTTTACATTTTGGTTCACTTGTTTGGGCTTGAAATCCTACACCCAGATTTGGGGAAACATTCATAGATAGCAATACGTTGTGGAAACTGTGCAGGGTATACCGACACGGTTGAAGCAATATCTATATTAGTGCGACATATTTGTGAGTACCGGTAACCCTTGAGTTCAATCAAGGAGAGTACGGGGCCGCTGAGTGATGTCACTAAGCACTAATGACCTAGAACCTTACTTGACCATCTTGGCATTTCATTAGGGGTAGTGAGATGATCGGCTTTGGTGCAGTCCGAAGTTGGTAGATACTCGATACTACACTCATTGAGGGTTGTTTTTCTTGGAATATTTTGGTCGCTAGTTGAGTGGCTAAACCAAAACAATGAACATGGAAAACAATCCAATGATATTGAGCTCCTTAGAACCCGGTTACTATTTATAAGACAGGTTTTTAAGCCAACTTCACTCAAGAGGGTACTTACCTATGAAACCCCATGCAAGCCTGAAACTAGGGTTTTTGTGTGAATTGCTTGTACATATGTTTATGCATACATCATGAACATCATAAAGCATCATATGCATCCACTAACCATTTCAAGGGTTTAGATCTTCATCTTTGTTCTTGTTTTGTAGGTCATGGAAATTCTTTGCAGGAAAACTATCCAAGTCAACCTTGTGAGAATCCCTCCTCAACTCAAGGAGCTCACATCCAGAATTCCAGAAAGCTCTCCCTTCAGTGAAAGACATGGTAGACTGCTCAGCCTAGTCAACACCAACATTGAAGAAGACATGGTAAAGGTGTTGTTCCAGTTCTTTGACCCCCTTCACCACTGTTTCACATTCCCCGACTACCAATTGGTGCCCACTTTGGAGGAATTTTCTCAACTCCTGAGAATTCCTATTCTTAATCAACTACCCTACAACGGTACAGAAAAAGAACCAAAGCCTGAAGATGTTGCTTAAGCACTACGCTTGCAACCATATGACATCAAGGGACATTGGGAAACTATAAGTGGTGTCAAAGGCTTCTTGGCAAAATTCTTGTTTGAGAAGGCACAGGAGTGTTGGAATTCCTTGGATCTACAAGCTTTTGAAGAGATTGTGGCACTCCTCATTTATGGGTTGGTCTTGTTCCCAAATCCTGACCAACTTATAGATGTCAACACCGTCAAGATCTTCTTATCCAGGAATCCCATACCAACATTACTTGGGGACATCCTCCACTCATTTTACACACGAACAATGAGAAAGAGAGGTGTTCTCATGTGCTGTACTCCTCTCCTTGCAAGGTGGTTTATTTCGCACCTTCCACAATCTGTTTTGAAGAATGACCAAGGCTTAAGGTGGTCACAACAGTTGATGACCCTCACACACTCTGATGTACATTGGTGTTCTCGGTCCAGAGAAAATGTCATCACCGTCGATCGTTGTGGAGAGTTCCCTAATGTTCCATTACTTGGCATTAGGGGAGGCATTACCTACAACCCTTGTCTAGCTTTGAGACAATTTGGATATGCACGGAGGGATGGCCCTCATGACATGTTGATTCCTGACCTAGTTTTTGACTTCGACAACGATGCGCAAGGACTTCGCCAAAGATTCATCAGAGCTTGGAGGATGCCTAACAAGGTAGATAACAAGACATTGGGACACAAGAACTCCATCCCTCTTGAGCCTTATCTCAAGTGGGTACGAGCCCGAGCCCAGAGCCTAATGATGCCTTACCCTCATGTTCTCCCTTTGATCAAAGAGCTTGTTAAGGAAGGAGAGGTTCCCTACACCATCCTACATCCTGACATGCCAACATCATGGGAGGAGATGCAAAAGAGTTGGATCCAACTCAAGGAGGAGCAGAATACTTTTGAAGCCAACTTCTATGCCAGCGAGAAGAAGGTTTTAGAGCTTACCCGTCGACTCCACGAGGAAGAGACCCTCAACACCTACATCGCGCCAAAGAGGATGCGCAACGTCTTTTTACCTTGAGAAGTTTTTGTAAATATTTGGCCCATGGGGCATTTATGTACTGACAAAATTTCTTCTTATTAATATGACGTGTGTTCTTTTTGTCAGCAACAATTTTGAATTTCTAAATCCTTGAATGCATTGCATAAATAAACATATCATTCATCATGTGCATAAACAGGTCTCCACACCAGGTTTCCTTATCTTTCTGCTGTTTATTTCAGTAAGATGGATCTCGAACAGACGGTCAAAGATCTGCAGTCACAAAACTCACAGTTTCAACATCTCCTAATGACCTTGGAAAAGGGTCAGGAGGATCTAAAAGCAAAGCTTGGGAACAAAGAGCAAGAGAAAGTGAAAAAGAAGAAGAAAATAGTTGGGGTGGCTACCCTGGGAAGAAGGTTTGAGAATGAAGCCAGAAGAGTTCTTGAATTTCCCTCCGCATCTGAAGAGGAAACCAGTAAAGGAAAAGGGGTTGCATTACCTTCTGAATCCGAAGCTGAAGAGGAAGAGGCTGAAGAAGATGAAGACTACTCAGAGCAACAATACCCGCCAGCGGACGACAAATACAAAAACCTGGAGGATAGACTGGCAGCTATAGAGCTGCAAAGGGTTCCTGGGTTAGATTTCGAAGATTTGGGATTGATTGCTGGAATTGTGATCCCTCCAAAGTTTAAGGTGCAAATTTTTGCAAAGTATGACGGGATGTCTTGCCCGAAGATGCACCTAAGGTCGTATGTCCGAAGAATTCAACCTCATACATCCGACAGAAATCTTTGGGTACACTTCTTTCAGGATAGCCTGTCTGGTACACAGCTAGACTGGTTTTACAAGCTTGAGAGATCAGAGGTACATGGCTGGGAAGACTTGGCAGCTACTTTTTATCGCCAGTATCAATATAACTCTGATTTGGCGCCAACCCGTACTCAGCTACAGAGTATGGGGATGGCCTCAAATGAAGGATTCAAGGAATACGCCCAGAAATGGCGCGACTTAGCCGGAAGAGTGCAGCCACCTCTTTTTGATAGAGAACTAGTTGATATGTTCCTGGGGACCCTATCTGGCCCGTTCTTCAACCATTTAATTGGGAGCTCTTTCGCAGGGTTTACTGAATTGATTCTGACTGGCGAACGGGTGGAAGCCGGTATTAAGAATGGGAAGATTCAAAAGGATGCCTCTGCATCTACAACTGTTAAGAAGTCATTTCTGGCCAAGAAAGAAGCAGCTGTTATATACTCTCAGAAAAGATCAGGAAGAACTGAGCGCCAGCCAACCGTAGGGGCCGTGATGATCCAAAATTCATCAAATGATCAGCCTCATTACAATCAGTCCAGACCAAATCAGCAACGGGTGGAGCGGCCACAACGGCAGTTCACCCGCATCAATATGACGCCCGTGCAAGTTCTTCCCCATCTGTTGAAGTTGAATCTCGCCACTATCAAAGAGGCACCAAAAAATGTGAACACATCTTCCCCGCATTATCATCCCAATGCTAAGTGCGCCTATCATTCTGACAGCGTCGGGCACGACACCAACGATTGTTGGGCGCTTAAACATAAAATTCAAGACTTGATAGAGGCGAAAGAGGTTGAGTTCGATGCTCCAGAAAAGCCAAACGTAATATCCGCTCCGATGCCGAAGCATGGTCGCAATGTCCATGCTATTGAAGAAGATTTGTATGTTTCTGATGTTGATGACCTGATGACTCCACTGTTGACGATCAAGTTGAATCTGTTAAAGGCTAGGATTTTCCCAGGATGTAAAGAAGATTGCTACTGTTGTTCCTCTCTACGAATCGACTGTCCATTGCTGAAAAAAGGCATCCAAGGCCTGATGGACAGTCAACAAATTCTTTTCGAAAATATTCTTGCTATTCCGACCCCTATCGGAGATGTGTCAATAATCACCATTTCCACCAATCTTTCCAAGGCCGTCAAAAAGCCTGTTAAGATTACATCCTCTACAAAGATTGTTCCCTTGAAAATAACCATGCCAGGGCCTGTCCCCTACATTTTTGACAAAACAATACCATGGAATTACGGTGGAGAAATCTACTACCATGGTGTTAAACAAGTTGAGACAACTGAAGGAAGCTCTGATGAAGAAGATGCCAGCATTGGAAACATTGCCGGTACAAGCAAGATCACCCAAAGTGGGAGAATATTTTCTCCAGAGATTGCTCCCCCAAAGGCAATCTTTGGACCCTCAACTGCTGCCAAAGTTACTCCTGCACCTATAAAACTTTCCACAAAAACTCCGTTGATTGAAGAAGCTGTTATTCCTGTTGTTGTCCCTCCTACTTCTGCTGATAAGGGGAAAGGGATCCAAGATGAGCTCGTCAGAACGAAGGTTCAACCTTTGGTCATCCCCGAAACCTCTAAGAAAGAGATGGAGGAGATTCTGAAAATAATTAAGAAAAGTGATTATGACGTGGTAGAGCAACTGGGGCAGACCCCCTCAAAGATCTCCATGTTAGCATTACTTCTTTGTTCAGAGGCGCACACCAAAGCATTGATAAAATTTCTAAAGACAACCCATGTGCCCCAGGAAACCTCAGCCGATCAATTCCAAGATTGCGTAGCCAGTCTTACCGCAGACAACGGCCTAGGTTTCTCTGATGCTGACCTGACCCCAAAAGGAAGAAAGCACAATGACGCATTACATGTGTCAGTAGAATGCCAAGGAACTACTCTGGCCCATGTTTTGGTCGACATTGGTTCTTCTCTGAACGTGCTACCTAAGAAGGCTCTCGACCGATTGGATTGTGAAGGCTTGGAGTTGAGGCCAAGTAATATCATTGTAAGGGCATTTGACGGGTCAAAGAGAATGGTACATGGGGAGGTTGACATTCCCATTAAGGTAGGCACAGAAGTGTTCCCCTGAACTTTCTATGTGATGGACATCCGTCCGTCATACTCTTGCTTGCTAGGGAGGCCATGGATACATAATGTTGGCGCGGTCACCTCCTCCTTACATCAAATGCTGAAATACCCTATCAAAGGAAAGATCATAACTGTACACCGTGAAGAGGAATATATGGTCAGTCACCTAAACTCCTTTCGGTATGTGGAAGTGGAGGGAGAATTCATTGAAACACCGTTCCAACACTTCGAGGAAATTGCTCCCGAGGATGCTGTAGCAAAAGCGGTAGCTGAGGTACCCAAGCAGGTGGCCAGGATGGCATCTCTGAAAGACGCAAAGGCTGCAATGAAGGAGGGAAAGAGCTCAACATGGGGGCAGTTGCCTGATATTCCTCACAAAACAGACAAGTTTGGATTAGGATTTACCGTTGCAGGGCAGAAAGCTATGCGCCGCTCAAAAGTTGAAAAAGCACCCATCAAGATTTCTCCTTATGGGATCAATGCTTTGGAAGGTGAAGACGAAGAGGCCAACATTGAAGATTGGATCTTCCCAACAATCGAAGGGGGACTACGCAACTGGGAGGCGAAAGACTTCGTCCCCATTACTTTTATTAATCAGTAATCATCTGTCAAACATTTCCTGTTGGTTTGTAATAATTACTTTTGAACAATCTGCACGCTACTTTTTCACCTCATGCCTTGCTCGGGGCATGTAGGTCCATTTGTAAGGGTTTTTATTATCTTCATATTCATATGCCATGTTTAATGATTCATTGGACATTTTTCATTGATAAACTGTTGTGTTCATTTTCTTTCCTTTTGCATTTTTGTTTGTTTAAGGATGGTTATCCCTTACACACACCCACACTCACAAATGCAGGTACCCATCCACTCTGGATTCTATGGGTGACTATTCTGCTATGTTCTTCAATAACTCTGAAGATTTGGTCAATCAGGCTGAGTATGAAGATGACGAAGATTTTGAAGTGCCAGGGGAGTTAGCCAGACTTCTACAACAAGAAGAGAGGGCCATCTTGCCTCATGAAGAGTTGTTGGAAACTGTCAACTTAGGAACAGAGGAAGACCGAAAGGAAATACAAGTGGGTGCCAATCTGGAGCCAAGTGTCAAGGAGCGCTTGATACAGCTGTTGAATGAATATGTTGAAATCTTCGCCTGGTCTTATGAAGACATGTCGGGTTTAGACACAGACATCGTAGTTCACCGTCACCCTACAAGAGAGGATTGTCCGCCGATCAAGCAAAAAGTCCGCCGAATGAGGCCCGACATGTCTGAGAAGATTAAAGCAGAAGTAATGAAGCAATTCAACACTGGCTTTCTGGCTGTTACATCCTATCCACAATGGGTTGCTAACATTGTGCCAGTACCTAAAAAAGACGGCAAGGTCAGGATGTGTGTAGACTACCGGGATTTGAATAGGGCCAGCCCCAAAGATGATTTTCGGCTACCGCACATCGACATTTTGATTGACAACACAGCTCAGCACAAGGTGTTTTCCTTCATGGATGGATTCTCGGGCTACAACTAGATTAAAATGGCCCCCGAGGACATGGAGAAAACAACCTTTGTTACACAATGGGGTACCTTCTGCTACAAGGTGATGTCGTTCGTACTGAAGAATGCAGGGGCAACTTATCAACGCGCCATGGTAGCTTTATTTCATGATATGATACATCATGAGATCGAGGTTTACGTAGACGACATGATAGCTCGATCACAAACAGAGGAGGAACACCTTGAACATTTACGGAAGTTGTTTGCCAGATTGAAGGAATACAAGCTCAGGCTGAATCCAAGTAAGTGTACTTTTGGAGTTAGGTCTGGTAAACTTCTAGGATTTATTGTCAGCAACAAAGGCATTGAGGTCGATCCAGCAAAAGTGAAAGCAATACAAGAAATGCCTGCTCCCCGTACTGAAAAGGAGGTTAGAGGGTTCTTGGGGCGCTTGAACTATATTGCCAGATTCATCTCTCATCTGACTTCTACCTGTGAGCCAATTTTCAAACTATTAAAGAAAGATCAGGTAGTCGAATGGAACAACGATTGCCAAGCTGCTTTTGATAAGATCAAGGAGTATTTTCTAGAACCTCCTATTCTGATGCCACCCGTCGAAGGAAGACCATTGATCATGTATCTGACCGTCTTGGATAACTCAATGGGGTGTGTTTTGGGCCAACATGACGAGTCTGGTCGAAAAGAGTATGCCATTTATTACCTTAGCAAAAAGTTTACCGACTGTGAGACTCGCTACTCACTGCTTGAGAAAACTTGTTGCGCTTTGGTATGGGTTGCTCGCCGACTAAGACAGTATATGTTGACTCATACCACTCTGTTGATTTCCAAAATGGATCCTATCAAGTATATCTTCGAGAAGCCTGCTTTATCTGGAAGAATCGCTAGATGGCAAATGATCCTGACTGAGTATGACATCCAGTACACTACCCAAAAAGCTATAAAGGGGAGTGTACTAGCTGACCATCTAGCGCATCAAGCTATCGAAGATTATCAATCCATGAGATTCGACTTCCTGGACGAGGACATCATGACTTTGGATAACATTGAAGGTAACAGACCGTATGACGGACCTGAAAATGGATCCCGATGGACCCTGTACTTTGATGGTGCTTCAAATGCACTAGGAAACAATATCGGTGCGGTACTCATTTCCCCGGAAGGTTTACATACACCTTTCACGGCCCGACTTTGCTTCAGCTGTACCAACAACATGGCTGAATATGAGGCTTGCATCTTTGGTCTCAAGGCTGCTATAGACTTGGGGATCAAATCTTTGATCGTATTTGGGGACTCGACTTTGGTTATCAGTGAAATCAAAGGAGAGTGGGATACCAAACATCCTAATCTTATCCCATACAAAGAACATGTCCTGACATTGTTGCCTCATTTCGAGCAAATTAACTTTGAGCATTTCCCGCGAGAAGAGAATCAGCTAGCGGATGCTCTAGCTACAATGTCTTCCATGTTTAAACTCAACTGGGATAACGAGGCTCCCCAAATCACCATCGAGCGAATGGATGAAACCGCGCATTGTCATGAGATTAATACCGAAGAAGTAGTGGAACAACCTTGGTTTCACGAAATCAAAAGGTATCTCCAGACTGGAGAATATCCCGAAGGAGCTTCCGTAAATGACAAAAAGTTCCTAAGGAAATTTGCTGCCAAGTTCTTCCTGAGCAACGACATCCTCTATAAACGCAGCCATGATTGTGTTTTACTCCGATGTGTGGACAAAGCTGAGGGAGAGTTGATCATGATTGAGATACACAGCGGCACATTTGGCACCCACTTGAGCGGGCATACAATGGCTAAGAAGATCCTAAGGGCAGGCTATTATTGGTCTACCATGGAAGCTGACTGCCATCAACATTCCCATACTTGCCACAAATGTCAAGTCTACGCTGACAAGATTCATATTCCTCTGGTTCCTCTCAATGTTCTGACAGCTCCTTGGCCATTTGCAATATGGGGCATTGACATGATTGGAGAGATCAAGCCCACGGCATCCAATGGACATCGCTTCATCCTGGTTGCTATTGACTATTTCACCAAATGGGTCGAAGCGGCTTCCTTCGCCTCTGTTACTAAAAATGTGGTTGCTCGCTTCATCAAGCAGAACCTCATATGCCGGTATGGTGTTCCCAACAGGATCATCACAGACAACGGTACAAATCTGAATAATACTATGATCACCGCTCTATGCGAACAGTTCAAGATTTATCATCATAATTCATCTCCCTATCGGCCGAAGATGAACGGTGCTGTTGAAGCTGCGAACAAAAATATTAAGAAGATCATTCAGAAAATGACAGTCACCTACAAAGACTGGCATGAGATGTTACCGTTTGCTCTGCACGGATACCGTACCACGGCACGTACTTCAACCGAGCAACCCCATTTTCTTTGGTATATGGCATGGAAGCTGTCCTACCCATGGAAGTTCAGATTCCTTCCTTAAGGATTATGAAGGACGCGGGTTTAAATGAAGATGATTGGATTCAGACCCGACTTGATCAACTCAATTTGATCGACGAGAAGCGACTCGCCGCCATTTGCCATGGTCATACGTATCAAAAACGGATGATCAAGGCTTTCAACAAGAAAGTCAGACGTCAGGTATATCAAGTCGGAGATCTCGTAATCAAGCGGATTATCTTGCCGCAAAGTGATCCCAGGGGAAAATGGACTCCTACTTACGAAGGACCATTTGTGATCAAGAGCATATTTTCTGGTGGTGCAATGATTCTGACCACCATGGACGGCGACGATTTGCCACACCCTGCGAACGCAGACATAGTCAAAAGATACTACGCATAAAATAACCCGACAAGTCGAAAACCAGAAGGGGCGGCTTGGGCAAAAATGGGCATCCCGGTGAACCGAAAACCCGAAAGGGCGGTTCAGGCAAAAATTAGGGATAAAACAAAAAAGTCTGTACACCCGGCAAGTTGAAAACCCGAAAGGGCGACTTGGGCAAAAAAGGGTTTCCCGGTGGATCGAAAACCCGAAAGGGCGATTCAGGCAAAAGTTAGGGAATTAAAGCGTATGACTGTGTCTCGTCGGATCACTTTAAGAACAATCTCTTCATCAACCAGCTCCAAGCTTCTGATCAATCCAGTCATCGGCAGACAAAGCATTGAATGGACAGATATTCAGAGTTGTGAAGGCTATAGCAGAATGGGGATCCCATGGAATTGTTTCACATAGCCATCCTTCTTTTGTATAAATTTTTCAATTTTTATGACGACATCCTCTTACTAGGATGACTGTCTCTTTTGTACAAATATACTCATAGAAAGTTAATACGAATACTTTTCCAAATACAGAAATTTGCTTTGTCTTCCCTTTTTTTTTTCTCTTTTGCACTTATGTTTATTTGAGAAACGTCCAATGTTTTGTTAAGTAGGCATATGCATTTGAACATAATCATTTTCTTACAAATCAGGGAAAGATGATTACTGATAGATTGAAGGTACAGGCAGATATCTCGATGCTCTTTCAAGAAGGAATCCCCGGCAGATTTAAACTCTAAATTCCTCAATCCATAACTTAATTCCCCAAACAGAGTTAAACTTTAGGATCCTCAATATAATAGAAGCTTTCTCAAAACTGATTTCCCCAGCCAGAGGGTCTTCCAGAACTCATTTCCCCTCAGAGTTAAGTTTCAATATCCCCAGTGGAGCCTTAAAATCTGAAAATCCTATCCCCAGCGGAGTTAAAACCTCCAGCTATCAATCCCCAGCGGAACCAGACTAGTGAACCTTCTCCCCACAGAGATATTTCCCACCGAACTGAAGATTCTCAATCTTACGTCCCCAGCATAAGTCTACCAGGTCTTGAACTCCCCAGTAGAGATCATCAGAACTCTCTTACCCCGCAAGTCACCAAGGAGTTCCGATCCCCCGCAGTGGTCCTAAGATTCCTCAACAACTGAAGATCTTGCATTCCCCAAGCAGAATGTAGACCCTCATCCTCATTTCCTCACAGGATATTCAGATATTCCCCAGTGAAGATCTCCTCAGGACATGAATCCCCAGTAGATTGGCATACAACCCAAGCTCCTGATTCCCCCGCAGTGGTCCTAAGATCCCTCAACAACTGAAGATCTTGCATTCCCCAAGCAGAATGTAGACCCTCATCCTCATTTCCTCACAGGATATTCAGATATTCCCCAGTGAAGATCTCCTCAGGACAGGAATCCCCAGTAGATTGGCATACAACCCAAGCTCATGATTCCCCAACAGTGGTCCCAGATGTCTCATCTTCAGCAATTCAAAGATTCTTGCAATCCCCTGCAGCAGTCAAAGAGTCACTTTCCCTGGCAGCAATCAAGATTCTATTACCTCCAGTTATCCAGGATTCATGGATCCTCAGCAAGACAACTCATCAGCTTACATGTGCATTCATTACATTCATCTCATGAACTTTGATATAACATATATTGTATCATACATTTCATGCAACATAATTTTGTGTTTAGCTAACATTTTGTCCTTTTCAGGATAAGAATAAAAGACTATCATTAACAATCCAGATGCAGTTTATTACAGACTCATCATCAGGCAACCCTACACCGGTTCCTATTCAACTTCAACTTTCTGAAAACAGTTTACGGATTCTTCCCAACAACGGATGTTAATCTATCGCTTGTTCAGATTCTTCAGATTTCTGAAAACAATTTACGGATTCTTCCCAACAACGGATGTTAATCTATCACTTGTTCATATTCTTCAAATTTTTGAAAACAGTTTACGGATTCTTCCCAACAACGGATGTTAATCTATCGCTTGTTCAGACTCAACTTTTGAAAACAGTTTACGGACGCTTCCCAACAACGGATGCTGCTCTATTGCTTATTCAACTTCAAGACTTCTGAAAACAGTTCACGGGTTCTCCAGTAACGGATGTTAACCTATCGCTTGTTCAGATTCTTCGATTTCTGAAAACAGTTCACGGGTTCTCCAGTAACGGATGTTAACCTATCGCTTGTTCAGACTCAACTTTTGAAAACAGTTTACGGACGCTTCCCAACAACAGATGCTGCTCTATTGCTTATTCAACTTCAAGACTTCTGAAAACAGTTTACAGATTCTCCAGTAACGGGTGTTAATCTATTGCTTGTTCAGATTCTTCAACTTATGAAAACATATTACGGGTTCTCCAGTAACGAATGTTAACCTATCGCTTGTTCAGATTCTTCAACTTTTGAAAATAGTTTACGGATTCTCCAGTAACGGGTGTTAATCTATCGCTTGTTCAAACTCAACTTTTGAAAACAGTTTACGGACGCTTCCCAACAACGGATGCTGCTCTATTGCTTATTCAACTTCAAGACTTCTGAAAACAGTTCACGGGTTCTCCAGTAACGGATGTTAACCTATCGCTTGTCCAGATTCTTCAAATTGTTGAAAACAGTTTACGGATGCTTCCAGATACGGATGATAATCTATTGCTTATTCAGACCCCCAGTTCAGAGGTGTTCCAAAACAGGGATACCTTTCTGATGCTCACTCACTCATCAACGACCTACAGTTCAACGAGCATTCCAGATGGCATCTTTAAGTCCATCCCCGACATGATTTTGTCACCTCTCCAGATGGCATCTCTAAGCCCATCTCCAAATGGCATCTTTAAGCCCATTCCCGCATCCATGGCTTGGCGAGTGCAAATTTAAGGGCACTCTAGTGTCCAATCTCCTTTTACCTTCGAGCCACGAAAGGCAAATCTGCCAATCTAACTCTTCAGGTCCAAGCAGATTGAACCGGGGCAACTGTTGTACCCTAAAATTTGCCCTCTCTTTCTTCAGGAAATCATCTTGGAATCTCAGAGTCCCTCTGAAACAAATCCAAGTCCTGAATTATCATTTCTTCCCAAGCAAACCATTTACAAGAACAAAATGATCACACAAGCTTTAAAGGCAACACTTTTATCTTGAGAAAAATTAAATTCTAAACATTGGGAATTTTTCTCTAAAAAATGGGTGTTTAAGAAGAAAATAGCGCTTCAGAACTTCTGGACCAAACTCCAGATGGAAACGGTCAGAAGTTACAAGCTTGGCTCAATGGTCAGAATTTACAAGCTTGGCTCAACGCAGTCAGAAGCTGGCTCTTTAGCAGCTACATCAACTCAGTCAGAAGTTGCAAACGTGGTTCAACACGTAAGCCTCAAACAGAACATGACTCTTTCAGCAGTTATGCAAGTTCAGTCAGAGTTTGCTAAAGGAATGCAAAAGAAGCAAGGAAGTCTGAAGGCTCCTTCAGAATAGGCTGAAATCAGAAGATGAAAGGGTCAGAAGAGTGGGTGTTACACTGATACATAATCTCTAAGTCCAGGATTTCCAGAAGCAAATCCAAGGAATGTGTCAGAAAGTCAGGGGAATCTCCAGAATTTTCTAAAACAATAAGAGGCCAAGACCAGAGCATGGTTTACGTTGTTTTTGGTAAAGCAGAACTGCTGGTTCAAGTTTGTTTCCTATTACCAGAATATTGGTGTTGATAAGTCTCATCACCATTTAATGCTCATTAATGCTCCCAACCACTCCTGAACATTCACCCAAGGGATCTCTTCACGTGTGGCTTGGTAAACTCCTTTATGCAGGTTTAGGAATGGGTCTACGCGCCACCGTCCACCTAAGAGGTCACTTCTCCCCAATCCATGCCTGTTGTTCCAGCCTAGGCTGAAAGGCTATCTGTTATCACAACTTCCCAGGAACTTCTTTCAAAGAACAATTCAACCTCTGTTGGCGCCTTTAATGTTCAAGAATCCACAAGAGCTTTGCCTATAAATAGAGAACCATTGTCCACTAAAAAAGGGCGTCCAAAAACCAGAAAAATTGCTAGAAGAGAAACAGAAATTTTTAGCAAGAAAGTACTGTGAAACTCTGCCAAAATCTCCAGTGTTTCATAACTTTGAACTTCTTGCCTTCAAAACTTCATCAATACCCAGCTTTCTTTGTGACTAAAGAACACTCTTTCAGCCTCTGACCATACATACACCTGCATCTACCCCTTTCAAAAAGAACCTGTCCAGAACACCATCAGAGCCAAAAGCTAGCTCTCATTCACAAAATTTTCCAAACAGCCAGGTAAGCACCTTCTGACCTTCATCACGCTGCTAAGCATCATCAGCTTTGCATGCTCAAATAAACATAATGTAAACATCATGTTGCTGCTGTTTGTGTTCTGAGGATTTTCATACCTCAGAACGTTTAGATAGGAAGTGAGCCAGCATAGAACCTGCCTGTGACCTTGTTGGTTCTGTCTCCTAAAACACTTTGACATTTGCTGAAGCTGTTCCAAATATGTTTTGTGGAAAAATAACAAAATTGCAGATGTTCTGACTAGCACAGGGAGAAGCCAAGTGCTGACTTTGACGTTAGCACATCTGAAGCCTGTTTTGCTGTCAATAATATCAGAACTTCTGAGAATTATTGTATTTCCAGTAGGATCAGAACTTCTGATTTCCCCACTAACAAACTTTTGTCTTGCAGCGCATGGGGGTCAGAACTTCTGATCTTCCCACTAACAGGTTTCTATTTTACAGGTGCCAGAGTCAGAAGTTCTGACTCATACAGTTTAACCAAAAGGTTGATCATCTGGCAGCGGGCCCGAGTCAGAACTTCTGATGACCTCTCAGCAGCGCGCTGGCTCCCTCTCTCTCTCTCTATCTTTTTTTTGTTATTTTCTTTTCTTATCTATTTTTCTTGTTGAACCACCCCATGTACAAATATGTATCCCCACCCCCTAATTGTTGTAATAGCAGAGGATTTTATATTCCTGCTTTTTATTGCTTTTAAATATAAATGCTAGTAATTAGGATGTGTATGGCAAGATAAAATCAATGAAATAGAAAATCCTAATTCAAAGATAAACTCTTGTATGCAATAAAACACACTTGCACACAAACACCCCTAGGGTTACATCCATTTGTTGCCTTCAAAAAAGGGCCATGTTACGCATGCAAAGTATCTTGGTAAAACAAACAAAATCAAAAGATCATAGTCCCTCGATGACGCTATCCAAAGTTTCCTTACAAAAATGATCTTAGTCCCTCAAAAGAAATGCTAAGATACTTTGCAAAATTGCTATCATGGTCTATACGATGACCCGCGCCTGTCCCGTTAATATCCTAACACAAAATTGTCCACCAAATACAATGGTGGAACAATACTGTTAAAAGGGTTAAAATATAAGAAAGATCTTTGAGTAAATTTAGGGGTAGACGACTCTTAGTTACTTGATCAAACTTGCAAAACACACTTGCCTATTTTCAAAACACACTCCACAACACAACTTTCAAAACAACTTTCAAAAAAACTTTGAAACATATTTCGAAAAGATAAACACCTTTGTAAAACATTCGAGTAAAGAATCATTACAATGGTTGCCTAGACAAGGCATCTTTTTCAAAACATTTCCAAACCCACACACAAAAGCACCGTTTCAAACAATTGAAAATACAAGGCAAGTGATCTAAGCAAGTAACTAACAGCCCATGGATAACCATGGATAGAAAGGGTGCTAATACCTTCCCTTTCTATAATCTACTCCCCGAACCCACGAAACATCTCAAAAGGTTTTTCCTGTGCTTTTTAACCTTTCCTTCAGGATAAAATAAAAAGTCGGTGGCGACTCTTGCTAAACCGAAACATTTGCGAAAACAAACGCAAAACCTCAAGTCAGTTCTCCCACCGTATCTCAGACATGTATAGTTTCAGGGTAATGATGTCTACATTTTATCTTCACAAATGCAAGTCTAACAATGCCTATATAATGAGATGAAAAGTCAGAAAATGTACCTCAAAAATGGAAATCGTGAAATGAGTTTGAGCTTGATTCAAGGTGTTGCAATGATTAGGTTAGCTTCCTTGAGTCTCTAGGAAGCTAATGCAATGCTTAGCTTGAGTTGAGAGTGGCTGAAATGGCCTAGAGAAGTCAAGTTACAGACTCTGTTTTTTGGTTATTGAGGTTATGGTAAATGGTGTTACAGTTCTAGAATAAGGATGGGGATGAGTTGTATTTGATATGTAAGAGATTTTAGAAGTGAAAGGCCAAGAAATGCACGAGGGAAATGGAAGTTTGATATGTAAAGTCAGAACTTTTACAACAATGGAGTTTTTGGGAAATTTATGGCTAGAAGGAGTTTGAGAGAGTTTCAGGGTGTTAATGTTCGTGTCCTAGGTTGCATAAAAGTGTATTAATGTATATGAAAAGGTTTTGAGATCTTGGAGTGATCATAAGTACAAGTTCACATGTTATGGCTTTTTGCTTGATTTTGAAGAAAGCTTGAGAAATATGGTTCCAATGCACAAGTACAAAGCTATCTAGAGTGGTTACAAGCTTTAAACATGTTGCTTATGAGCATACATGTTGTGTGTGTTCAGAATAATAAGTTAGAGGCTCAAGAAGAGTGGACTTTATGCGTAAAGCCACTTTTCCAAAATGGCAATGTTGCCTTTCTTCCCAAAATGGTATTAAGCATGGGCAATGCATTGAATGCTTGGATTAAAGCTTCTAGAAGCTGTGAAATACATTAATTATGGAGTGACAAACAAGTTTGATGCCTGCAAAGCAAAGATTATGCAGCCTAGCATGGATTTGGTTCATGTGTTCATCAAGAAATGACTTGTAATTCAAGTTTGAAAATTCTAACTTCTTGCCTTCGATTATCCTTTCTCAAACACGATCTCAATAAGTTCTTGGACATTTTGGAAAGCTTGTAACATCCTATACAAACTCTATGTTTGACATTTTTGAAGATTCATCTTGGAACTATGTGAAAAATTTCTATGAAGTTAGGTCAAAATCCTGCTTAAACTAGGGCAAAATTTCACTAAGTTTCCAAGTTTCATGAACATGTATTCTTAAAATCATAACTTCAAATCCATGCATTTCTAGAAGAAGTTGTGTTTTACAATTTTTTATATCTCATTGAGATCTATAACTTTTATGTTGGAAGTTTCCTTTGAATCATCTTGCATCATGGTGAAAATTTGGCTCAAAGTTGTGAAAAAATATGAATTTTCCTACACTTAGAAAAATTTCTAAGTTTAGAAATTTTGACTTTTCAAAATGAAATATTGACTTTTTGATTTCTTGATGAACAAGTTTCTTATTTTGAAATTTCTTGATGAATTGTGATCTTTGATACTTGATTTTGATCCAAAAGTCAAAATTTGACTTTTCAGTTGTATAGTTGACTTTTCATCAGTTGACTGAAATTCAACTATCAACCAATTGAACTTGAGGAATGTTTTGAGAAATTCAATTAGGTCAAAATGATGCATTTGAACCCTTGATATCATAACTTAAACCAATCAATCATTTGCTAGGTCAAAAATCATAAATTGCACTTCTTAGTCAAAACCCTAATTTTGAGAATTTTGCCCTTTTGATGATCTGATCAAATTTCTTGAGGAATTGTGATATAAACTTGATCAAATGACATATATGAGTTCATAATGTTGATATGGATAAAAAATTATGAAGTTTGGCTGTAAATTGACCATATTTGACATGAGAAATCTTGAGAGTTCAAAATGATCCATGAAAGTCATATGAGGCATTAAAAGTCCATTTGTCCTTTTGAAAACTGAAACCCTAATTTTCAGTCATCAGTGCTTGAGGAGGTGTCTTGAGCTGATCAACCCTTATGCAGTCTTGAACCAAAGGAGATCTTGTGAGAGATTACTTGAGAAATGAGAGGGAAAATTTTGGGGACAACAACTTCCCCTGTTCAATCTTCTTAAACCTGAAGAGTTAGATTGGCGGATCCGCCATTCGTGACTTTGAAGGTGGAATATGATTGAACACTAGAGTGCCCAGAAATTTGCACTCGAAGATGTATTGTGAATAGGCTTATAGATGCCATTTGGAGGAATGATGGTAAATACTGGAAGAAGTATCAGCATAAATCTTTGGTTGATTTAATGCTAAAACTTGATGCTTTACCTGTGGAAAAAGGTTAGTTAAATGCAAATGTATGCACGATGTTCATAGGATGTGGTATTATGCTGAATACATTTTGTATGTACATGCTATGATGTATAAATGTGGGATGCATATTTGTCCGGGAAAATCAATCCCTGACTGCTGCTGAGTAGTTCTGAATCCCGAATTGCTGTTGGGGATTAAGAATATGCACATCTTCAAATTTGTTAAAAGAATGCCTCCGCTGGGGATTGTCTTTTGAACGTCAACTATTATCTGGTCGGATCCAGGCTTCACAATTTGCTGAGGATGAGGAAGTTAACTGTTATCTGGTCAGATTCCAGGCTTTGCAGTAACTTTTTAGAAAGGGTGAAGTTGAACTGATATCTGGTCGGGTCCATGCTTCATAGTAACTTGAAGTGTTAACTATCATCTGGTCGGGTCCAGGCTTCATAGTCTTTGAAAAGTTGTACTATTATCTGGTTAGGCCCAGGCTTCATAGCGTCTTGCTGGCATTGTAGCTAGTTGTCATCTAGTCGGACTCCAGGCTTCACAATAAGCTTGCTTGAATATACGATATTGAACTGATATCTGGTCGGATCCAGGCTTTACAGATTTTGAAGTGGATGAAAATAATTGCTATCTGGTAGGGTCCAGGCTTTGCAATAAACTTGTTTGAAGAAGATAGGGTTGAACTGATATCTGGTCGGGTCCAAGCTTTATAGTAACTTGCTTGGGACTTAGTTGTTATCTGGTCGAATTCCAGGTTTCACAACGAACTTTTGAGGGGAATTGCTATCTGGTCGGATCCAGGCTTCACAATAACTTGTTAGGGCAGAGGCAAACTCTACTGGGGAAAAGAAGTTAAACCCTAGTCTAGTTGAGTCCAGGTTCTTCTATATCTTTGAAGAGTTAGACTATTATCTGGTCGGGTCCAGGTTTTATAGTATTTAAAAGATTACATTATTATCTGGTCGGATCCAGGCTCTATAGTGACTTGAGAAGTTGACTATTATCTGGTCGAGTCTGGGCTTCATAGTAGCTTGAAAATTGCACTAATATCTGGTCGGGTCCAGGCTTCATAGTATCTTTTGGATATAGTAAAGGTTTTGTTGATGACTTTACTAGGGATTAGGGGTTGTGGCCCTATGATTTGTAATAATCTGAAAGGCAAACTCAAGCTGGAGAGTGTAGACTCAGTCGGGGAGGACAGACTTATCTTGGGGAGGATATGCTCAGCTGGGGAGGATATACTCAGCTAGGTATAACAGGCTCAACTGGGGAAGATAGACTATTCCGGGGGAATACAGACTCGGCTGGGGAGGATAGACAAAACTAGGGAATTTTGTGGTTCCTTGATTATTGTATGTTGGGGAAATAAACCATGTTGATGAATACTTAATGAACTTCTGACGAGGCGAGTTCTTTGAGGAAGAGATTCACAAGGCTTCTACTTGTAGGATCAACTTAGCTGGGGGAGAGCTGCCAAGAGATTGAGACTCTGATTGGGGATCAACCTATGCAAAGAGACTTTGTGGGTAACTTTGTCGAAGATTGGTTTATCGTAGCCGTTCGTGGTGATAATGTTAATGAAATAGCTCTATGGGGATATTCCATATACATTAAATAAATGCTTGTTACGGCTTAGCAGGACACATGTGCTAAATAGTTTTAATTATGCTTATATGCATATGTTCGTTCAATTTTAGTCATTGGACAAGTTTGCATTCAAAACAAAGACAAAAAGTTTTCACTTTAAAGTATATTTGTATTAATATTTTGCCCATGAATAGGCGTTTTTTGTACAAAAAGATGGAGATCCTAGTAAGAGGAAATCATCGAAAGGAAAACAAAGATTGAAAACAAAAACAAACAGCCATGTGGAAATGATCTCATTGCATTCCAACTCTACTATTGCCCCAATGTCTTCGAACTCCCCTTGTTGTTGACAGAAGTTGATTTGATTGATCGTGGACCGTTTGAACTTAGACCTTGGTGATAAAGTTGACCGTGGTGATTCCACGGGACATAGTCATACGCTTTCAATCCTTAAATTTTTCCTGGACCACCCTTTCAGGGTTTCATCCCACCATGATACCCATTTTGGCCCAAGTCGCCCTTTCGGGTTTTCAACTTGCCGGGTGTACAATCTTTTGCATAAATCCCTAATTTTTACCCAAGCCTTTTGGTTTGCCAGGATGCCCTTATTTTGCCTAGGTGTGTCAACCTAGCAGGTCTCTTATGCGTAGTATTTTTTAACTATGCCCGCGATTATAGGATGTGGGAAGTCTTCACCATCCATGGTAGTTAGCATCATGGAACCACCAGAGAAAACTCTCTTGACAATAAATGGCCCTTCATAGGTGGGAGTCCATTTGCATCTGGGGTCGCCTTATGGCAAAATGATGCGCTTTATCACCAAGTCACCAGCTTGATATACTCGAGGCTTAATCTTTTTGTTGAAGGCCTTGATCACACGTTTCTGGTACGTCTGACCGTGACAAACAGCAGCCAGTCGCTTTTCGTCAATCAAATTTAACTGATCCAATCTCGTCTGAATCCACTCGTCTTCGCCTAAGCCGACTTCATTCATAATCCTTAGTGAGGAAATCTAAACTTCCACTGGAAAAACAACTTCCATGCCATAGGCTAGAGAAAAGGGAGTTGCCCCAGTTGATGTCCTAGCTTAAGTACGGTAGCCATGTAGAGCAAATGGTAACATCTCATTCCAATCCTTATAGGTTACTACCATCTTTTGCACAATATTCTTGATATTTTTGTTGGCTTCTTCGACTGCGCCATTTATTTTAGGTCTATATGGAGAAGAATTATGATGCTTGATCTTAAACTAAGTGCAAAGCTCAGTAATCATAGCATTGTTGAGGTTAGTCCTATTGTCAGTGATGATCCTTTCGGGGACATAGTGGCAGATGGGGTTATGTTTGATGAATATGGCTACCACATTCTTGGTGACTGAGGCAAACGAGGCGGCTTCGACCCATTTGGTGAAATAGTCGATAGTGACAATAATGAAGCGATGTCCATTGGAAGCGGTGGGATTTATTTCTCCAAACATGTCAATTCCCCACATTACAAATGGCCACGGAGCGGTCATGACATTCAAAGGAATAAGAGGCACATGGACCTTGTCAGCATATATTTGGCATTTGTGACAAGTCCTAGAGTATTGATGGCAATCAATCTCCATTGTTGACCAATAGTAGTCAGCTCTTAAGATTTTCTTGGCCATCATGTGTTTGCTTGAGTGAGTGCCAAAAATACCATCGTGCATGATGCGGTTTATTCGCAAGTGTACGAATCGTGTCAGAGTAATATAAAATATTATCGATCCACAAAGACCAATCGTCAATCTATAGTTTCCTATTGTTACGATGTTTAGCTAAGTCAATATTAAACAGGGAATTGAGCATGCAAGAAATTAAATTACGGTGAACTAAACTTCAGATATAAAAGCGGGGTCGAATGTAATTCACATAGTCAGATGATATTCACAATGCTTCAGAATAGAACTACTTATAGGGTAATATTTTCTACTAAAGTAAAGAACTAATTTAACAGGAACCGTCGCTTTCGCATAATCAGAACTGAGTTTACTCTCTAATCGGACCTTCTTATCGTCACTTATAAAAAGTCGCACATTGCGTTAAAGTAATAAACCTATTTTTAAGAAATAAAGTACTTGACCAAGTTGAAAAGTATTTTGATCTGGAATTTCTATTTAAAAGGGAACCTAACTTTAACCCTATAAACGCGTTCGAAAATAGTTTCAAAATAGATTTCTTTGATAATAAAAATCCCTAACTAACTGGACAAAGCGCTTTCGCTTCCTTTGACCAGTTGGAACTAACCGAGTTTAACAAAAGGTTGGACGGATTTCGATCTTACCCAACAACAATATAGTACGGAAAACTCGTATTAAAAACCAAAATAGCCCATAAGCATTTCTATTGACACATTATTTGGAATATCGATATAACCAGATTCCTTACATTCTAGCCCAGTAAGGTTCGGCCTGACATGGGAATGTAAACAGACATGTTAAAATAAATCACGTGAGAAAGTAAATAATTTAAAGTGTGGTGCGGGAAATAAACAAAGTAAAAGCAGGTGCAGGAAATAAACAAAGTAAAAGCAGGTGCAGGAAATAAACAAAGTAAAACAGGTGCAGGAAATTAAAATAGTAAAAGCAGGTGCAGGAAATAAACAAAGTAAAGGCAGGTGCAGGAAATAAACAAAGTAAAGCAGGTGCAGGAAATAAACAAAGTAAAACAGGTACAGATATATAAATAGAAACCTGCTCCAAACGGGGAGGTTTTAAATCTGGTATAACTGGAAGTAAAATGCGACTGGAAATAAATATCAGTTGAAAATAAACGTGGCAAGATAAACTTCTGCCGAAGTGCTCTAAACTCGATTACAGACTCAATCTATGAACTCGATCACAGACTCAATCAACAGTGCAATAATTCCCCGATGTGAAGAATTATTGTTTTGCAATGGTGAAATTATATGGCTTAAGTTCGCAAATATGGTTGGATCAAGTTTGCAACTAAGCTTGGGTGGTTTGAAATGAAATCAGGAACTTCTATTTATAGAGGATGAAGAATGCAGGAAATCACAGGAATGCCTCCAACTCCTTTTGGGGCGGTAAACCATCGTCCAAAGGTGGCGCCCGCCATGTGTGTAGATGAAAGGGAAGTGGGGAACATGGCAGTTGGGGTCAGCAGGAGGTGGTCCACGTCATGGCCTACCCTATGGTTGGCGCCATGGTGGACGCCATGAGTGCTAATTTGACCTAAACTTCTGTTTTTCAGCTTGTTTTCCTTCATTTCTTCAGGGGAGCTCTGGATAATTGAAATACCTGAAAAAGAAACAAAAAATGGGCATAATACGAGAAAACAATAATAAAAAACCTAAATAACATGTGAAATCAGAGTAAAAAACAAGTGTAAAGTAAGTGTTATCAAATTCTCCCATACTTAAACCTTTGCTTGTCCTCAAGCAAAAACTATAAATAGATTAAGAAGAAAAACGGTGTTAGTGAACAAGTTGGGCTGCAAGGGGCCTCTGGAATTAGAACAGGGATGTATTGATAGGTACTGACTGATTTAAACCAAGGATATCATAGTGACACTCTTCCATAAAATGGACATAAGCTTCATTATTTTACGAACCAATCCATATCATGCCACTATGCTTAGGCCTATATTTTTCCTTTTTTTCAAAACCTTTTTCATTCAGGCGCAATCATATTAAGCCCGTTATTCGTACATGCTCATAGTAAAGTGTCCGGGTAGTGATTCTGATCATAAAACGCAGGGCTCTGGTATAAAAAGTTGGTGTAACCCATTTTATTGACCCATTTATAGTTGCGGGGGATCAGATTGTAATCCACCCTACCAAGTTCAGCACCAGATACCTCTGAACCAACTAAAGATGGGTAAAAAAATTTCTTTTTCTTTTTCTTCTTCTTTTACTTTTGCTTTTGCTTTATTTTTCAACATACAACTTTTGTTGAGTTAAATGACTTAGTGAGGGTCACATATCCCGGGGTTGTAGTTTATAATAAGAACATAGCATATAGATCATTCACTTCTCTTCGGTCTCCTACGTAGAGCATGCTTAGACCGGAGCTGACTACTAGGATAAACTATTCAAGGATTTAAGAATGAATATTTTTAAGGCAACGACATAGGGGGTATCGGGATCGAATTCCTAAATTTATGAAGATTAAGGTGTAAAAACGATGTCGATGCTTCAAAAGGGATTTCCCAAGTCATACTACATCCTATCTAAACCAGGGCTTATAGCCCAACTAAGTTCAAAACACAGTGTTTTTCTTAGAAATTTTTTTCGGTTAGGCTCAAGAAATGGGGGAGTGGACATACACTAGACCATACAGATATAGATGACTCGTCAAACACATGTATTATTTTGAAAAGAAAGCAAACAAGCAAACAAAAGCAAATTAAGAAGTAAAATAACGAGAAGAAAAATGCAGGAAAGGAAAAATAAAGCGAGAAAAATAATAATAAAGCGAGTAAGTCTCCTCCCACACTTAAATCGAACATTGTCCTCAATATTGCGAAATAAGATAAGGAAAGAGTCACCCGGTAAAGTATTAAGGATGGATGGGTCCCTCGCCATCCTACAGTGAATGTCTAGGATGACGGGATCGGCTGCGATGACGAATGCTCTGAGAAGCCTCGAACTGGTCGAATCTGGCGGATAAGGCAATCTGTGAACTCTGAATCTCACGAAGGTTGCCTAAAAGGGAACCTTGAGTGGCCTCCATAAGGGCGGAGTGCCTATGAAACAGAGCTTGTTGCCTATGTTACTCGCGAGATATCACCAATTGAGATTCCATAAGACTTTGAAAAGAGTAGTCCGTCTGCTGTCGGGATGCCTCCATAAAACTCATGTTATCTGCCAGCTGCTGTTGGATGGAAGAAACTAAACCATCTATTCTCTCCTCCCGGGCTAGCTGGTCACGCCACATCTCTTCAGTGGTGTAGAAGCCAGGAGTTGTACCTGCAAAAGTGTTAGAAGTAGAAGGTGCAGTGTGTGCGGGTGAAGCATGGTGGGGGGACACAGGTGGAGCAGGGGGTTCATCCCTCTGCTCGTATTCTTCATCGGTCTCGTGTCTGTCCCCAAGTGGAACATTAGGAGGTAATGGACCCGTAAAAGGTGGAGCATCTAGATCGTAGATCTAGTTCCTTGCAATGCGTACATCAATACGTCTAGTGCAAGGCAGAACGACTGATGGGATAATGACACCCCGAACCATAAGTTCAAAACCACCCGATCTCCTCACCTTGCACAATTTCATATTGTTGTACCCCAAACTTTTCCCTCTCATTTTACTCAACACATGCCCATTGAGGTCCTCAACTTTCTCAAAGATGCCCAAGAGTTGACCAGACAAACTCTCTCCTAAGGCAATGTACCTCAAACTAGGGTTTCCATTTTCATCATGGTGTGGGAACTCCAAGGGTCCCAAATGCTTTCCATGGTCCCAATATGTTCTCAAGACCCTCCATGTCAAGTTTCAAGCCTTGTACAAGAAGTTTGCTCAGTCAACTGCTCAGATGCTTGAAAATCAGTTGTATTAGGTCAAAAGTCAACGGTGGCCCACATACAGTCAAACTTCAAGATTTTTGGTCAAGATCAACATTTTGAAGTGATATCCATCATTTTATCAAGGGTTCATCATGATTCCTCAAGGAATTCCCCCAAATTCATCAAAACCCAAAGTTGCTAAATTAGGGTTTCATAGGAAAAGTCAACCAAACTTTGACCAGGCATAACTTCTTCATACTTTATCAGACATTTTCCATCAAAGGCTCATTTTGAAGAGGATGCAATTACCTACAACTCATCTTCATCCCACAAGTTCAAAATATGCACTCATCAAAAGATATAAATTTCTACATTATAGGTCCTTTTGAAAAGTCAACAAAAACACCTTTTGGGTCAAAGCTTCTTACATGAACATGGAAGACCCAATTGATATGAAACAAAAAGGGTTGTTTAGGGGACATCCTAAGCTTTCTAAAAAGTCCAAGAACACCTCTCTATGGTTAAAATTGAGGGAGACATGTATTGTCAAAGTTGACCAATATTTGGAAATGTGCATGATGTCAACATTGATCAAAATGACTTTTTTTTTAAATGGGCCCATGTTTTCTTGTGTGAAACTTGTTCCTAAGATGACCCACGACCCCTGATCTTATCCACCTATTATTTTATTATTTTTATTATTTATTTTGATTTTTTATTCATTTAAAGCAAAATAAATCAATTTAAATAGTAGAATAATCAAATAAAATCAAAGATTTGATTTTATGAGCATATTATGAGTTCTGGACAGCTAGCAAATGAAAAATTCATGAAAGAGCCAATTGATAGGAAAATATCTTAATTTGGTCTATTTTGGAAACAAATCATACAAGACAAAGAATGAAATCAAATATCCATAATTTGCAAAGATATGATTAGTTTTTATTGACCTAATTCATTCCAATATAAGGAAATAAAGTTCTCAAGGCAAAAAAAAGAGGATTGGGGTCATGAAAGAAGGAGGACAAGTCTCAATTTTTTGTCAAAAAGTGTAGGCCGGTTTCGATTCTACAAGCCGTTTCAAGTAATTCCAAGGCCAGCAATCAGTTCCTGGACATCTTCTGAAGCCATTCTAATCATCCTCAATCCTTAAAACCTTCAGAAATCACGCCTCACAGTGCCACAGTTTGCACCCTTATAACTCAAACTCGTTTTCAGGGTTTTACGCATTTTACCTTCGATTTGCTTGCATAAATGTATTCATAATCATGTTTGTGATCTTTTGGATAGCCTAGATTTGATTTCTAGTGCAGGAACAAGCTTACGCCATTATTAGGGTTTGGAAGCTTCAAATTAGGGATTCTCCGTAGAGGCAAAATTAGGACTGATTAATGATACCAATGAACTCAGGACAAGATTCTTAGTGGGTATATGTTTTTAGTTCTGATTAATATTGCTTGCTTTGCATTTTGAGATATTGCAGGTCTATAGCAACACACAAAAACCATCACTAAAGCCTATAGTGACGGGAATTGCTGTTGGTAAAGGGCTATTGTCTAAAACGATGAAACAGGGAAGAGGATGAAGGCGTGTCAATATTTGAATGGTGGATATAAATCACGCGCGTTTTTATTTTATTTTTTCAGTTATACACTTTGTTTTTATATAATATGCATTGTTATTATTATATTAACAACTAAAACATGTATCCCAGTGGTGAAGTGTGCGTTGGAAAGTGGAGAGAACCTGGGTTCGATCCCAGGTCCCAGCATTTTGTTATTTTCTTAACATTTGAATGCAGATCTTGTACTTTACACAGCCAAGTGCCTTCCATGCACTCCAACCATCCAGCCAATGGATCATTGCCTAGCCAGATCCAACGCCCATCAAGGGATGACCACGGTGCACCATCAGCAAGACCGAATCAAATGTGGGACTGTGCTCACCTCTTTGGGCCTTACAAATTCAACAATGCACCCCCTTTTTCAGATTCCAAATAGGCCAAATTTAATTCTTTTCTCTTTATTTTCTTATTTTTATTTTTTATTAATTATTTTCTTTTTTTACAAAATAACCCAAAAAATCATTTTTATCATAAAATCAAAAATCACAAAAAACATCAAAAATCATTTTTTTCATAAAAATATTTTATTTCCTTAATTAATTAGTTTAATTATTTAGGGCAATTTAATCTTTTTTTTCATAATTAAAAATAATTAGAATTAGGGTTTAATTTGTACATAACCTAATTAATTTTTTCTCAAAAAATAACCTAAATCTTTTTCAATTAGATTTTTTAGGTTTTGCTAATTATTCTCGCATTTAATTCGCCGTGCGCTTTTAATTTCCTTTTTATTATTATTGTAAATGCTCCGAGTTTGTAATAGTAATTAGGGTTTTCAATTCCGCATTTTTATTTTCAGTCTAAAATAATTATGTATCTGCAAAAGCCCTGTAATAGCCAGGACTTTAACTTTCCCGCATTTTAATTTCCGCAAACTATAAATTGCCTAGATATTAATAGGATTGTATGGAAAGACTAACTAAAAATTAATACGGTAGAAAACCCTAAATGTGCAAAGATAAATTAACTGAAAATTACACTCGCACATGCTCACTCCTAGGGTTTACTCCACTCCGGTTGCCTTCGGTAAATGGTCATGAAGTATAGGGTTTGTTAGTGGTTGTTATCTAGCCCCGAAAGATCTAAAATGACCCATTCGGATGTTACCTCGGAAAAAGATCTTTAAGGCTTTAGGATGATTACTAACATTTCCTAACATTGCTTTTGTGATCGCAGTTGTCCCTTCGAATGTCCCTAAAAAACTCCAACGATGATGCTACCTATTTCTCAACAATGGGATAGCATTGTCTAAAAGGAAAACGAACAGACCTTTTTCGAGTAGGTAGATTAGTTCCTAGGTACTTCTCAAACAAACAAAAACTTTTTCACACCAACACTTTCCCAAACAAAGTTTTCAAAAACAACTTCGTAACACTCTTGAGGACAGAAACAAGGGTTAAAACGAAGTAAAACAGAACTTTTCAAAGTAAGCACACACAAGCAATTTCAAAATGAGCAAGTACCTAAGAGCCCATGGAAAACCATGGATGGAAAGGGTTCTAACACCTTCCCTTTCTATAATCTACCCCCCGTACTCAGAAACATCTCGAAAAAGGTTTTTTCTGTTCTTTTTCGTTTTCCAGATTGGATAAAATAAAAGTCGGTGGCAACTCTTACTTACCGCGACATTTGCGAACAAAAAACACAAACCAATATTAACAGTCGGTTCTGCCACCGTATCTAACATATCTTTTAGAAATTTCAAATTAATTGTGCAGGGAGGCAAGGGTGCTAGGGTAGCTATCTCGGTGTCAAGGTGCAGAGCTCTAGCAATAGATGTAACTAGTCCTCCAAAAGCTATGGTCCCTGTGTGTCTCAGGACAGCTATCATGTGAGCAATCATAAACGGGACTGAATTAATTTTTCTATTAGTGATACTACCTTGCAAAAATAGAAGTTCTCTAGCATTTACCTTGTTTGGATTCTCCCGGCCAAAAATAGTACAGGCGAGCATATATAAAAAAATTCGAATAGTCGGGTTATGGATCAATGATGCTAAAATTCCTTTAAAAGAATTTATAGAAGAGTTTGACAATTGACGCCAGAAGGAAAATGCATCAGTGGACCATTCAGAATCCAAAGGGTTCTCACAAATAGCGCCATCACCATGAGGAATACCCAACAGAGCTGTGAGTTCGTCGGTGCTATATTCATATTCAACATTAAATAGACGGAATTTAACCGTACCGACGGTACTAGCAGTGTCAGGGTGAACCAAATAAATTAGGGAACTTAAGAATTCCCGAGTTAGCCTCTCAAAGGTGGGATCTTTTCTAGTAAAAATATCATGCAATCCTAGGATGTCAGCTAAATTAAAAAAACAATGATAAAGTCCTAAAGCATACAGACAATCTTCATCGACATACCTGGTTAAGAAAATTTCTCGTCCTTGCAATTTTTCAAGGATTTTCCGTTGTCAGTCTCCGGGTTTGCCTTCACGAAGAATGTATCTGTTGAACTCCATTGTTGCTCCTTTGGAAGAAAATTGAAAAAAATGGGTTTCAAAATGGGTGTTGGAGATTGGGAGGGGGAAGTTTAAATTTTTATGAAGGTTTACAAAAATGGATGTTTGGAATGGTTAATGGGGTAGTAGGTGGTTGATAAAGTGAGAGTTGTTGGGTGGTTTTTGGGTGGAAGGTGGTTGAGAAAATGAGAGTTTTTGGGTGGTTTTGGTGTTGAAAATGGAGAAAGTGGGAGGTTTTTGAAAATCTGCCCGTTATAATCCCAGACCCCATGGCGGGTGCCATGGTCTTGGTGGCAGGTGCCATGTTTGAAAAATTGGGCTGGGCTCAAATTTCTTTATTTTGTTGGTTTGGGCTTCTTATTCCAATTTCTTCTCGTAGGTGCAAACAACGATTCTTCATTTGATGCTTCCAAGGATTGGTGTATTGAATTTTTTTGTTTTCTTTTATGTTTATAACTTGAAAATAATAAACTCATAAAAAATAAAATAAACAATTAATTAAAGAGAAAAAATAAAAATAAAAAGAAATATACTTAATCATGGTAAATCACGAAAAAAATAAATAAATAAAAATAAAGTAGAGTGCAAGAGTTAGGCATAAAAATAAATAAGTCTGAAAAAGGAAACAACATGATAAACAAAACAGAAAAAATAGTGCAGATATGAATCAAGGTCATCAAGGAGTAGTATGGTCCTTGGTCAACTCAGAACCATGAGCTGCAGCTAACTTACTGCGGAGATCATCAATTTCCTGCTGTAGGAGGTCTGCCTCAGTAGAGTGAGTAGCATCAGAAACCATAACCCGAAGAGAGAGGTCTTCAACTATCTGAAGAAGTTGGGCTACCTCTCTACGCAGCTCAGCAACATGAGCATAGATGTCGGGTTGCTGCAAAGAGAAATTATTAAAGAATACAGTGGTCCTTTCTGGCGATGGACATGGATGATACTCAGGTACCAAAGGTGATTTTCGCTCGTCCACAGTCTCTCCAAGACCTTCTAAGGCATATGTCTAATTGGCAGGGTTATGGACATTGGTCATCATGGGATCAGGCAAGGTAAAATAATGAACGGTTTCATTATCAATCAGGAGTCTATACTGGTTAGGATTAAAGTAGACTATTCTCATCAGCCCACGATCCAAACAGAAATCAATGTCCATTGTTGTATATCCACAGTAGGAGGTAAGGTGAGATAACTTACTTGTATGACCCAAAGCAGAAGCAATATGAGTCACTGTCCCTCACACATGGAGGATACCTTCAGCAGACTTAGAAGTCATCATGAGATTCCACAACAGAAAATTTCCACAGGCTACAGGGCGAGACTGGGTCGCACAGTAGAGGAAAAATATCTCCTCCTCGCTGACATCGGTATCAGTGTCGACCTTCCCTAGGAAAGTGTGAGAAATAACCATCTGAAAATACCTGAAAGCAGGTTTGTGAATAACAGGGGATAGCTGAGTGGAAGGATCAAGGCTCCCTCCAGCAGTAATATCTCTCCATAATTTATATATGTCCCTAGTCATGAAATAGCCAACTGGTAGCTCAGGTATAACATCGGGTGTGGTCTGGAAGTCTAGCAAGTCGCCAAACTCCCTCTGGGTAAAACAATATTCTATCCCGAATAGTCTGAAAGTGAGATATCTGTCCTGGCCATTATAGGGCTCAAACTCGAATGAACTGAAGAATTCTAAGGTGAGGTTCCTGTAGGTCACATTTAGGTCATCTGCATACTCGTCCCACTTTAGCTGGTTGCATAGATACTTTATACTTGCTTCAAAGCCAAGATCTTCCATGCAAATCTGGTCTGGATATCTTGTCAGTGCCATGGGTCGCTGTGAAAGGACCGCATAGCGTTGTCTCTGAGTGTCATCTCGGAAGGAAACATGCATGTCATAGAAATGCTCCATCCTGAAAAATGTAGTTTAGCAAAGACGATTAGCAGGTGATGCCTGAAATCATAAATTTTGCAACTGTTAGTATAAAGATAAAAATAAAATTTGATAAAGTAAAAAGTAAATAAATGCAAAAAAATAAAAATAAACCCATGGGTTGCCTCCCATGCATCGCTTGTTTAACGTTGTTAGCTTGACGAGTAAACTTCATATAACAGAAACTGGTACTGGTGGATCAATCAGAGTGTGGCTGGAGTAGTTGGTGGGAATGTCACCTCCTTTTTAGTGCTTTAACCTTTTCCCATTGGCGATGAATGGGCTACAAGAATTGTTCTTGATCTCGACTGCTCCAAATCTTATGATTCTAGAGACCTCAAAAGGACCAGTCCATCTTGAACGTAGCTTGCCAGGGAAAAGTCGCAACCTGGAATTGAAAAGGAGAACAAGGTCTCCTATATTGAAATATTTCTTTACAATTCTTCTATCATGCCAAGTTTTGGTTCTTTCTTTATATAATATAGCATTCTCATAGGCAGACTGACGGAATTCTTCCAATTTATGAATGTCAAGGATGCGCTTTTCACCAACAGTCAAATATTCCAAATTCAGGGTCTTAATGGCCCAATAGGCTTTATGCTCTAACTCGAAGTGTAAATGACAATATTTTCCATAGACTAATTGGTAAGGGGTTGTTCCAATAAGGGTTTTAAAAGCTGTTATGTAGGTCCATAGTGCTTCATGTAGCTTCTGAGACCAATCTTTTCTGGAAATTGAAACAGTTTTTTCTAAGATTTGTTTAATATCCCTGTTAGACACTTCTACTTGGTCGTTAGTCAGTGGATTATAAGGTGTTGCCACTATGTGCTTTACTCCATACTTACTCAAGAGCTTATCAAAGATTCTGGATATGAAATGTGATCCTCCATCACTTATAACGAGATAGGGTGTTCCAAACCTTGGAAAATGATATTCTTAAATAACTTGGCTACCACTCTTGTGTCGTTTGTGGGTGATGCAATAGCCTCAATCCATTTAGAAACGTAGTCCACAGCTACCAAAATGTACCTATTTCCCATTGAAGGTGGAAATGGTCCCATAAAGTCTATACCCCAAACATCAAAGAGTTCAACTTCCTGGATATTCCTCATTGGCATCTCGTCACGTCTTGATATGTTCCCGGTGCATTGGCATCGGCCGCACTTGACAATGTAGGCATGAACATCGCGCCATAAAGTTGGCCAATAAAGGCCTGCTTGAAGAATCTTGGCGTGCGTTTTAGATATACATGCATGTCCACCATAAGGTGCAGAATGACAATGTCTGATGATGTCTTCTATTTCCTCTTCTGGGACGCAACGCCTGAAAATATTATTTATTCCTCTCTTGAATAGGAGTGGTTCATCCCAGTAGAAATGTTTAACATCTTTGAAGAACTTCTTTTTCAGTTGGTAATTTAGATCAGGGGGTATGATATCTGCAGCTAGGTAGTTTACAAAATTAGCATACCAATGTACGCTCTTCATTACTGAATTTTTTTCAAAATATTTATCTCTGTAAGGCTCAAAATCATCAGTCTTAGCTATAAGTCTGTCATAGGTGAAATTATCATTTATAGGCAATAAGTCAGGTTTTAAGTGTTCTAATCTAGAGAGGTGGTCAGCGACAACATTCTCTGTTCCTTTCTTATCCTTAATGTCTAGATCAAACTCTTGGAGTAACAGGATCCATCTAAGTAACCTTGGTTTAGCGTCCTTTTTATTTAATAGATAATGTATGGCAGCATGATCAGTGTAAACAATGATCTTCGCTCCAACTAGGTAGGACCTAAACTTATCTATCGCAAAAATTACTGCCAGTAATTCTTTCTCTGTTGTTGCATAGTTGAGTTGGGAGGTATCTAGGGTTCTACTAGCATAATATATAACATGTAATTTCTTGTCTTTTCGTTGTCCTAGAATAGCACCAACTGCATAATCGCTGGCATCACACATGATTTCAAAAGGTTGTGTCCAATCTAGGGGTTGCATGATCGGAGCTGAAATCAGTGCTTGTTTCAAAAATTTAAAAGCTTCGAGACATTTCTCGTCAAAAACACATTCAATGTACTTCATTAGAAGATTAGTCAAAGGTTTTGTTATTTTAGAGAAGTCTTTTATAAAACACCGATAAAAACCAGTATGTCCAAGAAAACTTCTAATCTCCCTAATGGTTTTAGGTGGGCTGAGGTTTTCTATAACTTCAATTTTGGCTCTATCGACCTCAATGCCTCTTTCGGAGACAATGTGTCCTAATACTAAACCTTCATTAACCATAAAATGGCATTTTTCCCAGTTTAGCACTAGGTTCACCTCTACGCATCTTTCAAGGATTTTTTCGAGGTTGGAGAGACAATCTTTAAAATTGAATCCACACACTGAAAAATCGTCCATGAAAACTTCCATTATTCCATCTAGATAATCTGCAAATATAGACATCATACAACATTGAAAAGGGGCAGGGGCATTACAGAGTCCGAAGGGCATTCATCTATAGGCGAACGTTCCATAAGGACAGGTGAACGTTGTTTTCTCTTGATCCTCTGGGTGAATAGGTATTTGGAAAAATCCTGAGTATCCATCTAGATAACAAAAGTGCAAGTGTCTGGCTAGAAGTTCGAGCATTTGATCTATAAATGGAAGAGGGAAATGGTCCTTCCTGGTTGCTTTGTTTAATTTTCTATAATCTATACACATACGCCAACCTCCTTCTGTTCGTTTAGCAATATGCTCACCTTTCTCATTTCTATGACTGTGATGCCTCCTTTCTTTGGCACCACATGTACATGGCTCACCCAATTACTATATGATATTTGGTAAATTATACCAGCCTCCAGTAACTTAAGAACTTCTCTTTTAACAACATCGCTCATTATAGGGTTTATTCTTCTTTGATGTTCTCTTGAGGGTTTTGAGTTTTCCTCTAACAAGATCCGGTGCATGCACACTGATGGACTTATTCCTTTTAAATTGGAGATGTTATACCCTAAAGCTGAGGGATATTTACGTAAGATTTATAAGAGTTGAGTTGTCTCGTCTTGACTTAAAATAGAGTTAACTATAACATGACGATTCATCTCTTTATCTAAGAATTCATATATGAGATTCTTGGGAAGTTCCTTCAGTTCTAAAGATGGTTTCATAGGGTAAGGCATGGGACCGAGAGTAAGCGATAAACATTCATAGAGGTCATCATCGATGTAAGGTTCTAAACTTTTAAATCCATCGTCCTCCATAATGGGGGTCGAAGGTAACTTGATATTTTTGTTAGATTCCTCTCTCTTAAGTTCCAATATACACTCGTCAATGACTTCGATGGCATAACAGGCATCTCCTATGACTGGTGCCATTAAGAACTTTGAAATAATAAATTCCATCTTTTCATCACCCACCTCAAATGTTAATTTTCCTTTTTCTTAACGTCAATTATGGCTCCGACTGTTGATAGGAACGGTCTACCTAAGAGGATTGGGATTTCTTCGTCTTCTTTAATATCCATAACCACGAAATCAGTTGGGATATATAGCTGACCGATCTTAACTGGTATGTCTTCAAGTATGCCTATAGGATACTTAACTGATCTATCAGCCAGCTGGAGAGACATTTTAGTCGGTTGCAATTCTCCTAAGTTTAACCTTATAAAAACTTCTAAAGGCATAAGGCTGACGCTAGATCCTATATCTAAGAAGGCTTTGTCAATAGTATATTTCCTAAGATACAAGGAATGGAAAAATTTCCTGGATCCTTTTCTTTCTTGGAAAGTTTATTTTATGAAATAAAATTGCATTCGATAGGTTTGGGATCATCAAGTCTACGCTTGTTGGTCAGGATGTCTTTTAGGAATTTAACATAAGATGGTATCTGACTGATGGCTTCGGTGAAAGGAATCTCTACATGGATTTTTTCTATAACTTTAACGAATCTCTGGTATTGATTGTCAAGTTTGGTTTGTTTAAGTCTTTGCGGAAATGGGACTGGGGGTTTGTACGGGGGTGGTGGTTTATTAGTTTTATCTTTTAAGTCTGGTTCTTTTTGCTTTTCGGGTTCCTCCACTTAGTCTGTAGGCAAAACATTTGTCTTAGGTTGCGAGGGAGTACTCATGGCTAGATTCTTTGGTCAATTGTAAGTAGTCCCACTTCGTAAGGAAATGGCATTAGCTTGCCCTTTAGGATTTGGTTGAGGTTGTCCAGGGAATTGTCCTCCAGGTGTAGTTTGTGGGGCTTGTGTTTGGGCTATCTGCGAGATCTGGGTTTCAAGCATCTTGTTATGCATAATTATCTGATCAACCTTAGTTCCTAATTGCGTGATTAGTTCGTTTACGTGAATATTCTGATTTAGGAACTCTTTGTTTTGCTGGGTTTGAGCTGAAATGAAATTTTCCATGATTTTCTCAAGGTTTGCTTTGGGTACCACAGCTTGCATAGGTCTATTTGGTCTTTGGGCTTGGAAACCTGTAGGTCTTGGAGGTGCATAGTTTTATATTGGGCTATTGTTTTTATAAGAAACGTTTGGGTGATTCCTCCATCCGGGGTTGTAAGTGTTTGAAAATGGGTTTCCTTGGGTGTAGTTTACTTGGTCTAAGCAAGGCTCTTTCAACAAGTTACACTCCGCAGGTTGATGTCCTTGGGTCCCATAGAGTTCGCATTCTGAAGCTACTGCGGCTACAGTATTATGGTTTTGAGACATGTTTTGAACTTTTAAGGAAAGAGCGTCCATTTTAACTTGCATCATGTCTAGAGAACTTATCTCATGTTTTCCTCCTTGGGTCTCCTTTTTCTCTACCGTAGCTCGTTCTTTTCCCCATTGTTAATGGTTTTGGGCCATGTCCTCAATGAGAGCACATGCTTCTAGGTAAGGTTTATTCATCAATGCGCCACCAGCGGCAGCATCGATGGACATCTTTGTGTTGTAATGGAGTCCATTATAGAAGGTGTGGATGATTAACCATTGTTCCAGGCCATGGTGTGGACAGGCTCTTAGCAGGTCCTTATATCTCTCCCATGCTTCAAAAAGTGATTCTCCCAGGTTTTGGTTAAATCTAGTGATTTGGTTTCTAAGGACAACAGTTTTGCTTGGCGGGAAATACCTTACGAGAAATACTCTCCTAAGGTCTTCCCAGGTTGTTATTGAATTGGGCGGAAGGGAATCTAACCAATCTCGTGCTTTATCTCTGAGGGAAAAAGGGAATAATTTTAGTCGTATTGCCTCAGGCGAAGCACCATTGCATTTTAAAGTGTCTGCTAATTGTATAAAAGTTTTTAAGTGTTGATTCGGGTTCTCAGTAGCGAGATCACCGAATTTGTTTTGTTGCACCAATTGTAGCAATGAGGGTTTTAGTTCGAAATTATTTGTGGTTATAGCTGGTGTGATCGGTGGATCTGGAACTGACTGTTTAATGCTGGTTCGCGAAATGTCGCGGAAGCAAGAGTCGCCATCGTCTTTTATTTTCTCCAACATGGACAGGACAAAAGCACAGCAAAATTCCTTATGAGATTATCTCTCGGTTCGGGAGGTAGATTTATAGAAAGGGAAGGTGTTAGCACCCTTTCTATCCATGGTTATCCATGGGCACTTAGATACTTGCTCATTGTGTTTTCAAAAGTGTTTGCTTTTCGAGTGTGAGTGGGTTTGAAAAAAGTTTTGTTTAAAGATTTCAGATCGACTCTTGTATCAGTCCTCAAGAGTGTTTGAAAAATTGTTTTGAAAGCTTTTTGAAAGTGTCGGTGTGAAAAGAGTTTTGATTGTTTTTTAGAGCAAGTATCTATGAGTCATCTACCTACCCTAAGGAATTAGGCTGTGTAAATGTCCTTAAGGTAGTGCCATCCCACCATTGAGAGGTAGGTAGCACCACCGTTGGAGGTGTTCGGGTCAATTCGAGTTTAGGGACAATGTGATCACCGAAGCAACAGTAGGACACCTTAGAAGCTACCCTTATGTCCTTGATCCTCTTTTAATCCGAGGCAACCGTTTCGAGGCAACTATTTTGAGGCGACTGATTCGAGGCAACCGTTTCGAGGCAACTTGTTTCGAGGCAACTGGATCATGGACATAAGGACCGCTAAAACGACCTATACTTGACGACCACGTTTCGAAGGCAACAGGTGAGGCGTACCCTAGAAGTGGTGTGTGAATTTGTGTGTCGTTTTCATTGATATTTATCTTGTTCATGGTATAGGTGATCTATGCGTTTGTTTTTATTTATTGTCATTCATTCTTGCATGCATTTATTTAATAGTTAAAAAGTGCGCAAAAGGTAAAGTTCTAAACTATTACAAAAGGCGCGGGTCCACATCGCCAAAATTTCCAGGACCCGATTTGACAGAAAAATAAAGAAATAAAGTAAAAGTGCGCAAGATAAGTATTTACATGGCTTTGGGAGAGGTACATAAAAATTATAAGAAACGAAATAAAATGCGCGAATTGAATTAAGATTAGAAACGAGGGCGTTGGACCCTTTTTGAGGAAATTAAATTATTAGCAAATTAATTAAATTAAAGAAAAAGAAATTATTTTTGGTTTTTTGTATTTAGGAGAATTTAATGGAATTAAAAACCTAATTCTACAATTTTTTATTTATTAAGAAAACATGACAATTATCTAAAATTAAGCCTAATTAATTAATTGCAACTTGATTTATAAAAATAAATAATATTTAATCATGGTGAAAAATGGAAAAAAAGAATGAAAAAGATTTGAAACCCTAATTCTATCAATTTTTAAGTTTTATTGAAAAATATTAAGATTAACCCTAGATTAAAACTAATTAATTAATAAAGGTCTTATTTACAAAATATTAAAATATTAAATAAAAATACTTATTTTTATCTTTTTTTCTGATTTTTTATTGTTTTTTATATTATTTATGAAAATATTTAAATTAAAGAACTAATTAAAAATAATAATTGAATCAAAATAAAAATAAAAAAAATATAAAAGAAACTTGCAAACCTAGGGGGGTCTGTCCCTATTTTGGGAGGTTTTTTGCTTAGCAATTTGGGACCAAGCATCTTTGGCCTCGTTGACTTCCATGCCAGCGTGTAGCGCTTTTGACTCACGTCCATGATGTTCCTCAAACTGTGGCCCTCTGATTGATCTTGGCATACGCGTGGCAAGCTGGAAATTGTGGACGCACGGTGTTCCTTAGTGTTGAAACTGCATAGAAGCGTTAAATGAAAAATAATATGAAAGGGGGTGGGGACCTGGGATCGAACCCAGGTCCTGTTGGTTATCCATGTGTACGCCTGCCAACCGTGCCAAACGCGCATCTTGTATATGTAATAGTAAACAAATATTATAAGAGAAAATAATGGCTAGTGGAATTTCCGCGCGAAAATTTGAATAAACCAATCCACGCTGGCCACCTACGCGTCTTCCTCGTTTTGCTTTTTTTTCCTGAAACACAAAAAGAATGGGCAACGGTTTTGAACCGTCCCCAAAAGCATCATTATAGAAAATAACGATTAGGCCATATGGCCATATAAATTAGGCGCGAGGGTGGATTTTGCATCGTCCAAGCATGCTGAATTGAATGGCCTAAGTTTCATGTTCCAATTTTGCAGTAGTGAGAAACGCCCAAATCAAAAGCTTGGTAACCCTAAATATCTTTAATGGCGAATCCTTCAATAACGCATAAAAACTCAATTGAAATATATGGTTAGCTTCAGAATACATCAATTAGCAAGAATCCATGAAAAAAATGCAATGAATGTGCTTGAATTTTAAAACACGATTATGAAAAAAATATGGAAAAGTGTGAATCCTATTCACCAATTCTGGGCGTTAGGGACGTGGAAAGCTATTCAGTTACGATGCTTGATGTCTCAGGAAGGTGATGAGACAAGTATTTTGGCTTGTAACCTCTTGGAACCTTGTTTTCAGTTTTCAATATTCTTGCAAAAAATTCAAGTTTGTTTCTTGGTATATGGCGCAGCTGGGAGTCCTTTTGCACGAGGGTTAGCATGTGTATATGTATGTGAGTGATTAGGTCAAAGAATTTGAGCCAAAGAATCAAGGAATCGATGAAACAATATTTGATTTTCCATGCCATAATTTTCAAATCTTTTTCATGCTATTTTAGCCTCAATCATATCCAATCACCTTTGATTCTTTCCTAACCTGATTTGCACGAAATATTGAGATTATTTTATGCACAAAAAGATTCAAAAGGTTAGGTTTAGTATTTTTCACCTATTTATTTTAATTAAATGAATTATTAATGATTAAAAATCCAAATAAATAAATAAAAATGATAAAAAACTTCCCTTTGGGCCAAATGGTCGTGCACATGCCTTGGATGATGAATTGTGGAAGAAAAAGAGGCCCATTAGCAATTTTAGGTCATTTGAAGCAATGTTGACTTTTCAAAATATCCAAAAATTTCCCAACTTCCACAAGGCATAACTTGCTCAATTTTTAAGCTTTGCTCATGTTCTTGGACATTTTGGAAAGGTCTTTGAGTCCTCTAACCAATGCCTTTGGTCCCATGTCATTTTGATTTACCAATCTCATGTTATGGCCTTTGACTTAAAGGCATAACTTGCTCAATTTTTAAGCTTTGTTCATGTTCTTGGACATTTTGGAAAGGTCTTTGAGTCCTATAACCAATGCCTTTGGTCCCATGTCATTTTGATTTACCAATCTCAAGTTATGGCCTTTGACTTAAAGTCCCTTTTTGTTGACTTTTGAAAATGACCTATAATGTTGAAATTGATAACTTTTTGTGAGAGCATTTATTGGACTTGATGTGTGAAGAGGAGTTGTAGGAAATGTCTTCATCTTCAAAATAAGCTTTGGATGGAATTTTTCTGATAATCCATGTGGAAGTTATGCCCTGGTCAAGTTACAATTGACTTTTTCAACTGTCCAAATATGGAAACTTTTGCATCTTGATGATTTTTGAGCCAAGCTTTGAGAATCATGATCAAGCATTGATCAAATGATGTTTGTGGCTTCAAAATGAGATGTTGACCAAAAATTTGGACTTTTGACTGTCAAATGACCATTTTGCCCCTACAGTTGACTATAGTGCAATTAGGGTTTTGACTGTGCAATTTTGTGCTGAAAGTCTTGAAACTTGGTATGAGGATGCTTGACCATATTTATAGGCATGTGAGACTTGATTGGACCCTTGGAAACTTCATTTTCTTTGCCAGAACCAAAACCCTAATTTTGACTGTTAGGAGGCCCTTGAACTGTGCAACCCTTGGGGAGATGTTTGAAGCTTTGACTTGGCAAATCTTGAAGAATATGGGAGGGCAAATTTTGGGGTACAACAGTTGCCCCTGTTCAATCTTCTTAGACCTGAGGGTGCAGATTGGCTGACGTGCCTTTTGTAATCCGAAGGTGGAAGATGATTGAACACTAGAGTGCCCAGAAATTTGCGCTCACATAGTAGCAGTGTGATAGTGGAATGGGCTTATAGATGCCATTTGGAGATTGATGGATAGGATGATGGGCTTATAGACGCCATGCTAAGAGATGATGGAAGGTGGATGGGCTTATAGATGCCATCTGGATGTTGATCGCGTAAGAGCTTCCTTAGCGAGAACTTGCATACCTGCAAAAAAGAAAAATGATTACCTGACCTGTTACGGGAGCTGGTCTTCAAATTCTTTGTGTAGATGTGTCCTGACTGGTTACAGGAGCTGGATCTGGAGCTTCAAACGGTGATGAATGAACCAGGGATGGTTACTACCTCAACAGGAACGGTGAGAGAACCTTGGATGACTTTAACCTCAACAGCAATCGTTGAGAAAATCTTGGGATTACCACCTCCGCAGTATCGGGGAGAGAACCATAGGCGACTACAACCTCAACAGCAATCATTGAGAGAATCTTGGGATTACCACCTCCGCAGTATCGGGGAGAGAACCATAGGCGACTACAACCCCAATAGCAATCATTGAGAGAATCTTGGATAATTTCAACTTCAACAGCAATCGTTGAGCGAATCTTGGGATTACTACCTCCGCAGTATCGGGGAGAGAACCACAGGCGACTACAACCTCAATAGCAATCATTGAGAGAATCTTGGATAACTTCAACTTCAACAGCAATCGTTGAGCGAATCTTGGGATTACCACCTCCGCAGTATCGGGGAGAGAACCACAGGCGACTACAACCTCAATAGCAATCATTGAGAGAATCTTGGATAACTTCAACTGAGTCTTTATCAGGAAAATATGTTTGGGGTCGATTTAACTGGACTAGAGAAGGCATTGGAGTCTTCAACTGAGTCTTCAAAAGAAAAACCTTTAGGAGTCGGTTTAACTAGACCAGAGAAGGCCTTTGACTGGATAATAACTGGGAAAATCTTTGGGAGTCGATTTAACTAAACCAGACAAGGTCTTGGAGTCTTCAACTGAGTCTTCAAAAGAAAAACCTTTAGGAGTCGGTTTAACTAGACCAGAGAAGGCCTTTGACTGGATAATAACCGGGAAAATCTTTGGGAATCGATTTAACTGAACCAGACAAGGTCTTGGAGTCTTCAACTGAGTCTTCAAAAGAAAAACCTTTAGGAGTCGGTTTAACTAGACCAGAGAAGGCCTTTGACTGGATAATAACCGGGAAAATCTTTGGGAGTCGATTTAACTGAACCAGACAAGGTCTTGGAGTCTTCAACTGAGTCTTCAAAAGAAAAACCTTTAGGAGTCGGTTTAACTAGACCAGAGAAGGCCTTTGACTGGATAATAACCAGGAAAATCTTTGGGAGTCGATTTAACTGAACCAGACAAGGTCTTGGAGTCTTCAACTGAGTCTTCAAAAGAAAAACCTTTAGGAGTCGGTTTAACTGGACCAGAGAAGGCCTTTGACTGGATAATAACCAGGAAAATCTTTGGGAGTCGATTTAACTGAACCAGACAAGGTCTTGGAGTCTTCAACTGAGTCTTCAAAAGAAAAACCTTTAGGAGTCGGTTTAACTAGACCAGAGAAGGCCTTTGACTGGATAATAACCAGGAAAATCTTTGGGAGTCGATTTAACTGAACCAGACAAGGTCTTGGAATGTAGCTTGAGAACTTAACTGGATCTTTCCTGAAAGGTAAAGGTCAGTCATATGCAATGCATGATATGGGTCAAGCAATGATGTTCTCAACATAAATGAGATTTGTAAGATACGATGCGTATATGCATGCTATAATGTATGGAAGTGTGATGTTTATGAATCTATGTTTTTGTCTTAGGAAAATAAATCCTTGACGGGTGCCGGGAAGTCATATCCTGGGCTGATGTTGGAGAACAGATTTTGCTTCCGCTGGACGATAGTTGCAAGTATACCGGTAGGAGAAGATGACTCCGTTGGGGAATAAACTTGGCGAATGGGTTACTCTGCGGGGAGAAAAGTACTCTAGTGATCTTGCTGAGAAACAATACTCTGTGGGGAGAGAGGTACTTTGTTAAGCTGTTGATAATAACTTGCCGGGGATACCCTTGTTGTGTTGGAAGTGTTAATAGACTTCGCTGGGGGAGAGGAGACTTCGTCGAGGACGCTCTTTCCGTGGCTTTTGGCTGAGGATAACCCAGTTATATCCTGGTAAGGAAATAACTCTTTGAATAAAGCCGGGGGACGCGTTCGTGCTCTGTGAGGATAAGCTTCCAGAATCTACTGGGGATAAGCTTAACTGCTTGGGAGATGATTCCAACTTTCCTGGGGGAGCTAGATTGGACTCTCTTGGGGAAGTTTTGAGATGCACTGGAAGTAACTCCACTGGATGTTTGATATGCCGCCAGGGAACAATCTTAGCTCAAGACTGCCGGGGATGCTTGTTAAGAATGCGTATATACTGCTGGAGACTGTTGAGATCTGCTGGAGGATACTCAACTTCCTTAAGGTTGACTGTAACTTTGCTTGGGGAGAGTGTACTGACTTGCTGGCTCACTCTCTGGGGAATTAAGATGTCTGGTTATATTCTTTAGCTAAACCCACCTTGATACCTTGGAGGATAGAACAATTGGATCGCTTAGCCAACTCCTTATTGCCCCTGTTTCTGAGGTGGGGTAGGAAGACCTGTGAGGTGCTGATAGCTTGTTGATGGACAGACCTACTTCTGGTAGGCAGGTGACAAGACGACAGGACATAGTCGTACGCTTTGATCCCTAACTTTTGCCTGGACCGCCCTTTCGGGTTTTCAGTCCACCGGGATACCCATTTTTGCCCAAGCCGCCTTTTCAGGTTTTCGACTTGCCGGGTGTACAGATTTTTTTCATTTCATCCCTTCCTTTTGCCCGAACCCTTTTGGTTCGCCGGGAAGCCCTAATTTTTTCCTAGGTATGTCAACCTAGCGGGTCTTTGACTTTGCGTAGTATTTTTCGACTATGTCCGTGCTTTCAGAATGTAGGGAGTTGCCCCTGTTAGAAGTGTTTTGTCATGCCACCAGAAGGTGTTTGATCAGGCAAGATTCGTTGTTGGAATGCCCCAAGTGACTCAGGCAGGGATTTTCCCCAGGCTATCTTGGCATTTTGAGAGATTCTCCGAATCTTGACTGGACTGCCCCAGATGATGGCCATTGATCATGCCATGCCCCTTGATTGGAAGTGCTCCTGTTTGTTAGTCATTCGTCGTGCGAATTTCCATGCTGTTCAAACAAAAAGTCATATGCAAACAAAGTCATGTTAAAAATGCAAAGCTTATGTCTGTCTTGAAGATTTTGAAAATGCATTCTTTTTCATAAAACAATTGAATGTTTGTAAAACGTGATGTCAACTTCGTATTTACCGTAGGCCTTAAGGAGTCAGGATACCTTTCGTAACAGTATGCTTTCGAACTAACCCATGCTTCAACTAGGACTTTTAAGGGTTATAACATGGCCTGGTTCATGGTTTAAGAAACAAAGGATAAAGGCTCAAATTATTTGTACCCACCCGCTCTTCGTGATGTTCTTCGATCCTAAACTCAGCTAATCATGCGTTAGACCTTGTTTGAGTCTTTGTCCTGATATTCCAATGATGATTCGGATAGTTTATTTTGAATAGGCAGTCATTCTTTTTGGTTGAGGGTTTGTGGGACCTCTTTCTTTTTTGATTTTGTTATCCCTGTTTTTTTTGCCTGAACTGTTTCTTTTGTGATTACAGTCAGCGGGATGCCCCAGTTTTGTAAGTCCCCTTTATAGGTTTTGACTTTTTGGGCCTTTCATTTTTTTTTGAGATATAATGACTGCCTATCCTTATGATTATTCGGAATCATCACTGTCTTCCTTTTTTTGTAAGGACCTCTTTGGTGCCATTTGTTATGCACTTTGATCAACTGAGAGAACTACCCTGCCCCAGGTTATGATAAAGGGTTTTAATTTTCGAAAAGAAAAACTCCTACTTCTTTGGCTCAGAGGGGTTGACGAGGGATTATCTTCCTTATAACTCCAGTGTTTAGGGATTGAAACAATGCCTGTACCTCATCAACGGGGTCTGTTCAAAAGCATACTGTAAACTGCGGTATCGTTTTCGTCATCCTCCCTCAAGAGGCTTAGAATTATTAATCGAGCGTTGATCATCAGAAAAAATATGAAAATAATTTGCATATAGTGAATACGAATATATTACTTCAGAACAGACATATGCGATGCATTAATGAAATAACAACGTTTAAACATGAGTAAATGTTTGAACAGAAGAACATTACAACTTAAAAATCCTAATGAACAAAAGTCTTTTCATCTCAGGGCTTGTTATTTCAAATGGTGAGCCTTGGAGGGATGGTAGAAAAACTCAGCCTGACCATCTTGTGTGAACTCCAATGCTCCTTCATCAATCAGGTCCTGGATCTTGTTCTTCAGAGCCCAACACTCATTTGTGTCATGTCCTGGACAGGCAGAGTGGTAGGCACACCTCTTATTGGGATCATAGATAGGAGATGCTGTGTTGGGGTTTCGGGGATGAGCCCTTAATGTGATCAGATTCAATCTCAACAGGCGTTGTAAAGCTTGAAACAGCGACATGTTGAGCTGGGTGAATTGCCTCCTGGGCCTGTCTGGCTGAAGCTGGTGAGATTGTTGCTCAATTTGTGACACTGGAGCCATTTGAGGAGCTCTCCCCTTATTTCCTTGTCTCAACGATGGTTGAATGATGACTGGCTCTTTACCCTTAGATGTTTGCCCCAGTTGGTTACCCTGAAGCAGTTGGTTGATGAGAACTCCGAGCTCTTCTTGTCCTTGAGCTAAACCTTGAATGGCAGTCACCTGCCCCAGCATCTGAGTTTTCATTGCATCCACTTCAGCTTGCAGATGTTTCAGCCGTTCATCCTCAGCGCTGTTCCTGACCAAAGTCCCCATGAGAAGGGTTCTCAGCTCTTCCTGCCCCTTGGATAGATTCAGGAGGATTTCCTCGAACCGAGTCTCTTGAGCAAGAAGGTCCTGGTTATCTTGTTGGGAAGCCATTGCTGAAATAGACAGCAAGAAAGGTAAGTGACCTGCAACAAGGGTACCTGTTATGCGATGATGTGTATGATATGCATGTAATGTTTTCAAGGATCTCGCGGGGTAAACAAGAAATTTGTTAGAGCTGGGATCTGGTAGCTTGATTGAAGGAACTTCCTGTTGTTGAGAGTCCTTCTTCAAGAGTCAAGGCTCACCATATCGAGTGGGTCATAGCCCCTGACAATCTCGGCTCGGGGAACCTTCTTCAAGTGTCAAAGCTCACCATATCCAGTGGGTCATAGCCTCTGACAACTCTGGCTAGAGGAAAATAAATCCTCTTTGCCCCTTGCTAGATAGTTGATTCACCATGACCTGCATCACAAGCCCTTGAGATCCTTGAAATGGATTAGTCCTTATGCAGGAAGTATGCAATGGTATGATGTTATGCTATGCATGGAGTAATGTAGGTGAACCCTGTTATGAGTCCAGATTAAGGACTATAAACAAACCCTGCAAGAAACTCAGTAAACCCTGTTATGAGTCCCAATTAAGGACTATAAACAAAACCTGCAGGGAACTCAAGTGTCAGATAACAAGCATGCAAATAGTCAAGTTGGAAGGCACACAAGTCACACAAGAGAAACCCTTAGAGTTTAGGCTATCATGGGGTCTGGGTATTACCCTCTTGAAGTTGGTGGGCTCAACCTGTCCTATTAGAAATAACCGGGTTCTAAGGGTCCCAACATCACTGGACTGCTTTCATTGTTCATCGTTTCGATTTAGCCACTGAACTGGCGACCGAAATATTCCAGGAAAACAACCCTCAATTGAGTGTAGTATCGAGTATCAACCAACTTCGGACTGCACCAAAGTCAGTTATCTCACTACCCTAAAGAGGCCAAGATAATTCAATTAAGGTTCCTAAGGGCTGTTGATGCTTCACGACACCACGCGGAGGCCCCGTACTCTCCTTGACTGAACTCAAGGGTTACCGGTACACACCAAAGTGCCACATCAACGTAGCAGACTATTTCAACCATGTCGGTATACCCCGCACAGTTCCCTCACAGCCTTGTTGCTACTTTCTAAGAAGGTATCCCCAGATCCGGGTTAGGATCTATAGAACTCCCAAGACAGTCCCACAATAATAAAGCAAGCAAAGAAAACAATTGAAAACACAGTTATGAACTAACCCTAAGGTACACCTCACTTTAAGTTTAAGTCCCCAGCAGAGTCGCCAGTTCTGTGATCGGTGGATCTGGAACTGACTGTTTAACGCTGGTTCGCGAAATGTCGCGGAAGCAAGAGTCGCCACCGTCTTTTATTTTCTCCAACATGGACAGGACAAAAGCACAGCAAAATTCCTTATGAGATTATCTCTCGGTTCGGGAGGTAGATTTATAGAAAGGGAAGGTGTTAGCACCCTTTCTATCCATGGTTATCCATGGGCACTTAGATACTTGCTCATTGTGTTTTCAAAAGTGTTTGCTTTTCGAGTGTGAGTGGGTTTGAAAAAAGTTTCGTTTAAAGATTTCAGATCGACTCTTGTATCAGTCCTCAAGAGTGTTTGAAAAATTGTTTTGAAAGCTTTTTGAAAGTGTCGGTGTGAAAAGAGTTTTGATTGTTTTTTAGAGCAAGTATCTATGAGTCATCTACCTACCCTAAGGAATTAGGCTGTGTAAATGTCCTTAAGGTAGTGCCATCCCACCATTGAGAGGTAGGTAGCACCACCGTTGGAGGTGTTCGGGTCAATTCGAGTTTAGGGACAATGTGATCACCGAAGCAACAGTAGGACACCTTAGAAGCTACCCTTATGTCCTTGATCCTCTTTTAATCCGAGGCAACCGTTTCGAGGTAACTATTTCGAGGCGACTGATTCGAGGCAACCGTTTCGAGGAAACTTGTTTCGAGGCAACTGGATCATGGACATAAGGACCGCTAAAACGTCCTATACTTGACGACCACGTTTCGAAGGCAACAGGTGAGGCGTACCCTAGAAGTGGTGTGTGAATTTGTGTGTCGTTTTCATTGATATTTATCTTGTTCATGGTATAGGTGATCTACGCGTTTGTTTTTATTTATTGTCATTCATTCTTGCATGCATTTATTTAATAGTTAAAAAGTGCGCAAAAGGTAAAGTTCTAAACTATTACAAAAGGCGTGGGTCCACATCGCCAAAATTTCCAGGACCCGATTTGACAGAAAAATAAAGAAATAAAGTAAAAGTGCGCAAGATAAGTATTTACATGGCTTTGGGAGAGGTACATAAAAATTATAAGAAACGAAATAAAATGCGCGAATTGAATTAAGATTAGAAACGAGGGCGTTGGACCCTTTTTGAGGAAATTAAATTATTAGCAAATTAATTAAATTAAAGAAAAAGAAATTATTTTTGGTTTTTTGTATTTAGGAGAATTTAATGGAATTAAAAACCTAATTCTACAATTTTTTATTTATTAAGAAAACATGACAATTATCTAAAATTAAGCCTAATTAATTAATTGCAACTTGATTTATAAAAATAAATAATATTTAATCATGGTGAAAAAAGGAAAAAAAGAATGAAAAAGATTTGAAACCCTAATTCTATCAATTTTTAAGTTTTATTGAAAAATATTAAGATTAACTCTAGATTAAAACTAATTAATTAATAAAGGTCTTATTTACAAAATATTAAAATATTAAATAAAAATACTTATTTTTATCTTTTTTCTGATTTTTTATTGTTTTTTATATTATTTATGAAAATATTTAAATTAAAGAACTAATTAAAAATAATAATTGAATCAAAATAAAAATAAAAAAAATATAAAAGAAACTTGCAAACCTAGGGGGGTCTGTCCCCATTTTGGGAGGTTTTTTGCTTAGCAATTTGGGCCCAAGCATCTTTGGCCTCGTTGACTTCCATGCCAGCGTGTAGCGCTTTTGACACACGTCCATGATGTTCCTCAAACTGTGGCCCTCTGATTGATCTTGGCATACGCGTGACAAGCTGGAAATTGTGGACGCACGGTGTTCCTTAGTGTTGAAACTGCATAGAAGCGTTAAATGAAAAATAATATGAAAGGGGGTGGGGACCTGGGATCGAACCCAGGTCCTGTTGGTTATCCATGTGTACGCTTGCCAACCGTGCCAAACGCGCATCTTGTATATGTAATAGTAAACAAATATTATAAGAGAAAATAATGGCTAGTGGAATTTCCGCGCGAAAATTTGAATAAACCAATCCACGCTGGCCACCTACGCGTCTTCCTCGTTTTGCTTTTTTTTCCTGAAACACAAAAAGAATGGGCAACGGTTTTGAACCGTCCCCAAAAGCATCATTATAGAAAATAACGATTAGGCCATATGGCCATATAAATTAGGCGCGAGGGTGGATTTTGCATCGTCCAAGCATGCTGAATTGAATGGCCTAAGTTTCATGTTCCAATTTTGCAGTAGTGAGAAACGCCCAAATCAAAAGCTTGGTAACCCTAAATATCTTTAATGGCGAATCCTTCAATAACGCATAAAAACTCAATTGAAATATATGGTTAGCTTCAGAATACATCAATTAGCAAGAATCCATGAAAAAAATGCAATGAATGTGCTTGAATTTTAAAACACGATTATGAAAAAAATATGGAAAAGTGTGAATCCTATTCACCAATTCTGGGCGTTAGGGACGTGGAAAGCTATTCAGTTACGATGCTTGATGTCTCAGGAAGGTGATGAGACAAGTATTTTGGCTTGAAACCTCTTGGAACCTTGTTTTCAGTTTTCAATATTCTTGCAAAAAATTCAAGTTTGTTTCTTGGTATATGGCGCAGCTGGGAGTCCTTTTGCACGAGGGTTAGCATGTGTATATGTATGTGAGTGATTAGGTCAAAGAATTTGAGCCAAAGAATCAAGGAATCGATGAAACAATATTTGATTTCCCATGCCATAATTTTCAAATCTTTTTCATGCTATTTTAGCCTCAATCATATCCAATCACCTTTGATTCTTTCCTAACCTGATTTGCACGAAATATTGAGATTATTTTATGCACAAAAAGATTCAAAAGGTTAGGTTTAGTATTTTTCACCTATTTATTTTAATTAAATGAATTATTAATGATTAAAAATCCAAATAAATAAATAAAAATGATAAAAAACTTCCCTTTGGGCCAAATGGTCGTGCACATGCCTTGGATGATGAATTGTGGAAGAAAAAGAGGCCCATTAGCAATTTTAGGTCATTTGAAGCAATGTTGACTTTTCAAAATATCCAAAACTTTCCCAACTTCCACAAGGCATAACTTGCTCAATTTTTAAGCTTTGCTCATGTTCTTGGACATTTTGGAAAGGTCTTTGAGTCCTCTAACCAATGCCTTTGGTCCCATATCATTTTGATTTACCAATATCAAGTTATGGCCTTTGACTTAAAGTCCCTTTTTGTTGACTTTTGAAAATGACCTATAATGTTGAATTGATAACTTTTTGTGAGAGCATTTATTGGACTTGAAGTGTGAAGAGGAGTTGTAGGAAATGTCTTCATCTTCAAAATGAGCTTTGGATGGAATTTTTCTGATAATCCATGTGGAAGTTATGCCCTGGTCAAGTTATAGTTGACTTTTTCAACTATCCAAATATGGAAACTTTTGCATCTTGATGATTTTTTAGCCAAGCTTTGATAATCATGATCAAGAATTGATCAAATGATGTTTGTGGCTTCAAAATGAGATGTTGACCAAAAATTTGGACTTTTGACTGTCAAATGACCATTTTGCCCCTACAGTTGACTGTAGTGCAATTAGGGTTTTGACTGTGCAATTTTGTGCTGAAAGTCTTGAAACTTGGTATGAGGATGCTTGACCAAATTTATAGGCATGTGAGACTTGATTGGACCCTTGGAAACTTCATTTTCTTTGCCAGAACCAAAACCCTAATTTTGACTGTTAGGAGGCCCTTGAACTGTGCAACCCTTGGGGAGATGTTTGAAGCTTTGACTTGGCAAATCTTGAAGAATATGGGAGGGAAAATTTTGGGGTACAACAACTGGTTTTACGATACTTGAACTAGGTTCTTCATCTGACGGTTGGGCAAATTCCTTAAGGGGTCTTTGGTTACGATTCTCGGCAATAGTTTTTCTAATTCTACGGAGAAAATGGATGTAACATTCAGGTTCCACTAAAGGATTGAATAAGGTTCCGGTGCTGCGAGATATTCGCATTAACCGGACTGTAAAACTTAGTCTAGACGGTGCGACTATAGGGTGCGAAATTTGACGAAATTGATCCCCGACAACGGCGCCAAAAACATGATGCGCTTTTATTCGCAAGTGTACGAATCACGTCAGAGTAATATGAAAGATTATCGATCCACAGAGACCAATCGTCAATCTATCGTTTCCTATTGTTACGGTGTTTAGCTAAGTCAATATTAAACATGGAATTGAGCATGGAAGAAAGTAAAGTGCGGTGAAATAAACTTCAAATATAAAAGCGGGGTCGAATGTAATTCACATAGTCAAATGATATTTGCATAGCTTTGGAATAGAACTACTTATAGGGAAATATTTTCTACTAAAGAAAAGAACTAATTTAATAGGAACTATCGCTTTCGCGTAATCAAAACAGAGTATACTCTCTAATCATACCTTCTTATCGTCACTTATAAAAAGGCGCGCATTGTGTTAAAGTAATAAACCTATTTTTAAGAAATAAAGTACTTGACCAAGTTGAAAAGTATTTTGATCTGGAATTTCTAATAAAAATGGAACCTAACTTTAACCCTATAAACGCGTCCGAAAATAGTTTCAAAATAGATTTCTTTGATAATAAAAATCCCTAACTAACTGGACTAAGCGCTTTCGCTTCCTTTGACCAGTTGGAACTAACTGAGTTTAACAAAAGGTTGGATGGATTTCGATCTTACCCAACAACAATAAAGTACAGAAAACTCGTATTAAAAACCAAAATAGCCCATAAGCATTTCTATTGACATATTATTTGGAATATCGATCTAACTAGATTCCTTACATTCTAGCCCAGTAAGGTTCAGCCTGACATGGGAATGTAAACAAACATGTTAAAATAAATCATGCGAGAAAGTAAATAATTTAAAGTGCGGTGCAGGAAATAAACAAAGTAAAAGCAGGTGCAGGAAATAAACAAAGTAAAGCAGGTGCAGGAAATAAACAAAGTAAAAGCAGGTGAAAGAAATAAACAAAGTAAAGGCAGGTGCAGGAAATAAACAAAGTAAAGCAGGTGCAGGAAATAAACAAAGTAAAACAGGTGCAGATATATAAATAGAAACCTGCTCCAAACGGGGAGGTTTTAAATCTTGTACAACTGGAAGTAAAATGCGACAGGAAATAAATAGCACTTGAAAAAAAAAGTGGCAATATAAACTTCTGCCGAAGTGCTCTAAACTCGATTACAGACTCAATCTACAAACTCGATCACAGACTCAATCAACAATGCAATAATTCCCCGATGTGAAGAATTATTGCTTTGCAATGGTGAAATTATATGGCTTAAGTTCGCAACTATGGTTGGACCAAGTTTGCAACTAAACTTGGGTGGTTTGAAATGAAATCAGGAACTTTTATTTATAGAGGATGAAGAATGCAGGAAATTACAGGAATGCCCCCCTAACTCCTTTTGGGGGGAAAACCATCGTCCAAAGGTGGCGCCTGCCATATGTGTAGCTGGAAGGGAAGTGGGGAACATGGCAGTTGAGGTCAGCAGGAGGTGGTCCACATCATGTCCTATCCTATGGCTGGTGCCATGGTGGACGCCATAAGTGCAAATTTGACCTAAACTCCTGTTTTTCAGCTTGTTTTCCTTCAATTCTTCAGGGGAGCTCTGGATAATTGAAATACTTGAAAAGGAAACAAAAAATGGGCATAATACGAGAAAACAATAATAAAAAACCTAAATAACATGTGAAATCAGAGTAAAAAACAAGTGTAAAGTAAGTGTTATCAGTGCATGTCTTCCATAATTTCCTCTACCTTCGTAAGAACTTTCTAGCATTGATGGATGCTCCCCTGGGATACTCTTGTGCTTCAAGGTTTCTCTTCACCTCATAATACCATGGCTTTTCTGTGTCATTGTCAAGCTCACAGCAGTGTGCAGGTTCGTCGAATCTTTCAATTGTAATCATAGGGGCTTCGTTGTCCCATCTGACCTTGAACATTGAAGACATGGTTGCCAAGGCGTCAGCCAACTGATTTTCTTCCCTAGAGAAGTGCTCAAAGGAGATCTCTTCGAAGTAGGGAATTAGGGATAGCACAAGTTCCTTGTAAGGGATGAGATTAGGATGTTTATTGTCCCAATCTCCTTTTACTTGGCTAATCACTAGAGCGGAATCCCCGAACACATTCAAATGCTTGATCCTCAAGTCAATGACATCTTTTAGACCCAAAATGCATGCTTCGTACTCAGCCATATTGTTCGGGCAATCGAAGCATAATCTGGAAGTGAAAGGAGTGTGGCAACCTTCAGGGGAGATGATCATATCACCAATTCCGTTAACCAAGGCGTTGGAAGCCCCATCGAAGACCATAGTCCATCGGGATCCTTGTTCAGGTTCGTCATACGGTCCAGGTTTCGCGCAGTCGGTCACTAGCATGATGTTCTCATCAGGGAAGTAAAATTTCATGGACTGATAATCATCAACAGCTTGATGGGCTAAATGATCTGCTAGTACGCTTCCTTTGATGGATTATTGCATTGTGTATTGTGTCGTACTCAATTAAGATCATTTTCCATCTGGCTATCCGTCCGGAAAGAGCAGGTTTCTCGAAGATGTACTTGATTTGGTCCATCTTAGAAATCAACCGAGTGGTATGAGTCAACATGTATTGTCTTAGCCGGAGAGCAGCCCATGCCAGAGCGCAACAAGTTTTCTCGAGCAGTGAATATCTGCTTTCACAGTCGGTAAACTTTTTGCTCAAGTAATAAATAGCATGCTCTTTTCGGCCAGACTCATCATATTGGCCCAAAACACACCCTATAGAGTTCTCTAGTACTATCAAGTACATGATCAAGGGTCTTCCTTCAACTGGAGACATGAGAATATGAGGCTTTTGTAGATATTCTTTGTTTTTGTCGAAGGCGGCTTGGCATTCATCATTCCATCTGACTACCTGATCTTTCTTCAAGAGTTTGAAGATTGGCTCACGGGTAGCAGTCAAGTGAGATATGAAGCGGGCGATGTAATTGAGACGACCCAAGAATCCTCTAACTTCCTTTTCCTAATGAGGGACTGGCATTTCTTGGATGGCCTTTACTTTAGAAGGATCTACTTCAATGCCTTTATTGCTGACAACAAAACCTAGAAGCTTTTCGGATTGTACTCCAAATGTGCATTTGTTAGGGTTCAACCTCAACTTGTACTTTTTCAACCTTTCGAATAGCTTGTATATGTGATCGAGATGTTCCTCTTCAGTTTGTGATCTGGAAATCATATCATCCACATATACCTCTATTTCATGATGAATCTTGTCATGAAACAAAGCTACCATAGCCCTTTGATATGTTTCCCCTGCATTCTTCAATCCGAACGACATGACCTTGTAACAAAAGGTACCCCATTTCTTGACAAAAGTTGTCTTCTCCATGTCTTCGGGAGCCATCCTTATCTGATTATAGCCGAAGAAACCATCCATGAAAGAGAATACTTTATGCTGAGCCGTGTTATTGACCAAGACATCAATATGAGGTAGAGGGAAATCATCCTTGGGACTTGCCTTATTTAGATCCCTATAGTCTACGCACATCCGAACTTTTCCGTCTTCCTTTGGCACTGACACCATATTGGCGACCCATTGGGGATAGGATGTCACAACTAGAAATCCTGCATCAAATTGTTTCATCACTTCAGCTTTAATATTTTTAGACATGTTAGGCCTCTTGCGACGAACTTTTTGTTTGACAGGAGGACAGTCTTCTTTTGTCGGCAGACGATGAACTACGATGTCGGTATCCAACCCTGGCATATCTTCATAAGACCAAGAAAATACTTCCACATATTCATGCAACATATGAACCAACCTGCTCTTGACACTGCTCTCAAAGTTAGCGCCGATCTTGATTTCCTTCTTATCTGTCTCAATACCCAGATTAATGACTTTAACTGACTCTTCGTGCGGCTGAATAGCTTTTTCCTCTTATAATAGAAGTCTGGATAGTTCTCCCGATATATCACAATCTTCCTCGCATTCGTCTTCATCTTGGTTAATTGGCCATTCAAAGTCATAGTCGACAATAGTAGAGTCATTAGCAATAAGATCCAGAGTGGATGAGGACCTGCAAGAGTGTGTGTGTGTGTGTGTATGTAAGATACATGGATATTTTGAAAAATGTATTTGAAAGAAAGACAATGAACACAAAGATTTGAATGCAAAAGAGTCCAATGATTTGTATTGAATGATCATATGATTAGATGAACATAAACAAAACCCTTGACAAATGGACCATAGTGCCCCGGGCCAGGCACATGGCTTAAAAGTCATTGTTTAAATATTACAGACAAAATGTTCTTGAATTGAAAGAAAAGAAATAACAAGTAGATTACTCTTCAATGAAGGAGACAGGCACAAAGTCCCTTGCATGCCAATTCTTCATCTCTTTTCTAGTTGGATACACCCAATCCTCAAATGCAGCTTCTTCATCAGAATCGCCTACAACATTGACCTCATGGATTCCAATGTAGAGAGATGGCTTCCCTGCACGAGCACGCCTCACTTCTTTCTGAGCCTTGATGGTGAATCCCAAACAAAACTTGTCCACTTTGAATGGTATATTGAGGAGCTACCCCAAAGTATCACAGTTTCCTTCTTCAACTTCCGCACGAGCATCTTTGACTGAAACCATCTTCGGCATAATTTTAACAGCTTTGGACTCATCAGATGAACATTTGTTAGCGTAAATCATTGGTGGAACGACTTCAAAGGCTTGACACGGGGTCTCAATGAATTCTCCATCAATCTCTACATATTTGAAAGAGTTGAGGTGGCTTACCATAAACTCTTTCTCTCCACAGATGGTGACAATTCTTCTCTTGACCAGATACTTGAGTTTCTGATGGAGAGTTGACGTTACTGCCCCAACTTTGTAGATCCAAGGACGACCCAACAAACAAGAATAGGCATGATGGATATCCATGATGTAGAAGGTGGAATTGAAAATTTGTGAGCCCACCTTGATTGGAAGATCTACCACCCCAGGAACTGTCCTTTTTGATCCATCGAACACCCTTACAATGATATCACTTGGCTTCAAGACTAAACCCTCACAGTCTAGACGGTCTAACACCCCTTTGGGTAGCACGTTTAGAGAAGAACCAGTGTCGACTAGAACATGTGCTAGGGTGGTCCCCTTGCACTCGACAGAAACATGTAAAGCTTTATTGTGGTTCTTCATAAGTGGTGTTAGGCCAGCATCTGAAAATCCCAAGCCATTATCAGCCGTCAAGCTCGCCACGCAATTCTCAAACTGATCCATTATGGTCTCATGAGGGACATGAGCCCTTTTCAGGAATTTGAGTAACAATCTTTTTCACAGCCCGGGAAGATCCCGACTTTCAATAGATTTATCTTGATCATTGGCAACAGAGTCATTAAGTCATCAACAGCGGTAACATGAAGATCTTCTACAATAGCATGGACATTACGACCATGTTTTGGCATAGGAGCGGATATCACATTAGGTTTTTCAGGGGCATCAAACTCTACCTCCTTGGCATCTATCAAATCTTGGATCTTGTTTTTAAGGGCCCGACAGTTGTTAGTGTCGTGCCCCACACTGTCCGAATGGTATACACATTTTGCATTTGAATGATAATAGGGAGAAGAGGTATTTGGGTTTTTCGGCGCTTCTTTCAAGTTGGTAAGGTTTAACTTTAACAGATGAGGGAGGACCTGAGCCGGTGTCATATTGATCCGGGTGAATTGCCGTCGTGGCCTTTCTACCCTTTGCTGGTTAGCTCTAGGTTGACTGCTTCGGGGTTGATCGACTGAGGAGTTCTGGATCATCACAGCCCCCACCGCTGGTCGGCGCTCTATTCTCCCTTGATTTCTCTGGGTGTGAACAGCAGAAATTTCCTTCTTGGCTGGGAAGGTCTTCTTGATAGCAGTGGAAGCGGAGGCATCCTTCTGAATTTTACCACTCTTAATGCCAGCTTCGACCCTTTCACCGGTCAGAATTAATTTGGTGAACCCTGCAAATGAGCTCCCGATCAAGTGATTGAAGAATGGACCTGACAGGGTCCCTAAAAACATGCCAACCAGGTCTCTATCCTATAATGGTGTCTGCACCCTTCCAGCCAAATCCCGGCACTTCTGGGCATACTCCTTAAATCCCTCATTAGAGGCCATGCCCATACTCTGTAGTTGAGTACGAGTAGGCACTAAATCTGCGTTATATTGGTATTGTCGGTAGAAAGCAGCAGCCAAATCCTCCCAGTTATGAACATCGGATCTCTCAAGTTGATAGAACAAGTCCAATTGCGTACCCGACAAACTATCTTGAAAAAAGTGGACCCATAGATCCTTATTAGAAGAGTGGGGTTGGATCTTTCTGACATAGGACCGCAGATGCATCTCTGGACGGGACAAACCGTCATATTTAGAAAATGTAGGCACTTTGAACTTAGGGGGAATGACGATCCCAACAACCAACCCTAGTTCTTCGAAATCTAGCCCAGATACCCTTTGTACCTCCATGGCTGCCAAGCGATCCTCAAGGTTTTTATACTTATCATCCGCCGGAGGGTACTGCTGTTCGGAGTAATCTTCATCCTCTTCCTCTTCTTCTTCTTCAGCTTCAGACTCGGAGAGCATTGCAACTCCCTTTCCTTTACCAACCCCTTCTTCAGATGTCGAGGGGAAATCTAGAACTCTCCTAGCCTGATTCTCAAATCTTCTTCCCATAGTGGCCACACCAATTCTTTTCTTTTTCTTCTTTTCCTTTTCCTTCTCTTTCTCTAGCAGCGCTTTAAGATCCTCTTGACCCTTTGCTAAGGTCATGAGGAGTTGTTGGAATTGCGAATTCTGTGCTTGCAGATCTTTGACCGTCTGCTCTATATCCATCTTGCTGAAATAGACAGCAAAAAGATAAGGAAACCTGGTGTGAAGACCTGTTAATGCATATGATGAATGATGTGTATTCATGTAATGCATTCAAGGATTCAGAAATTCAAATTTGTCGCAAACAAAAAGAACGCACGTCATATTAATAAGAAGAAATTTGTTAGTACATAAAAAGCCCTATGGGCAACATATTACAAAGCTTCTTAATGTAAAAATACGTTGTGCATCCTTTTTGGCGCGATGTAAGTGTTAAGAGTCTCCTCTTCGTGAAGTCGGAGGGTAAGTTCCAAAACCTTCTTCTCACTGGCATAAAAGCTGGCTTCAAAAGTGTTCCGCTCTTCCTTAAGCTATATCCAACTCTTTTACAATTCTTCCAATGATGTTGGCATGTCTGGATGTAGGAGGGTGTATGTAACCTCTCCTTCCATAACAGGCTCTTTGATTACGGGGAGAATGTAAGGGTATGGCATCATAACATTCTGGGTGCGAGTTCGTACCCACTTGAGATAAGGCTCAAGGGGGATGGAATTCTTGTGCTCCAGTGTCTTACTATCCACTTTGTTGGGCATCCTCCAAGCTCGGATAAACCTTTGTCGAAGTCCGTGAGCGTCATTGTCGAAGTCAAAAACCAAGTCAGGAATCAGCATATCATGAGGGCCATCCCTTCGGGCATACCCAAATTTCCTCAGAGCTAAACAGGGGTTGTAGGTAATGCCTCCCCTAATGCCAAGTAGTGGGACGTTAGGGAACTCTCTGCAACGATCAATGATGATGACATTTTCTCTGGACCGAGAACACCAATGAACATCAGAATGAGTGAGGGTCATCAACCGTTTTGACCACCTTAAACCCTGCTCATTCTTCAAAAATGATTGGGGAAGGTGAGAAATAAACCACCTTGCTAGAAGAGGAGTACAGCACATGAGAACACCTCTTTTCCTCATTGTTCGTGTGTGAAATGAGTGTAGGATGTCCCCAAGCAATGTAGGCACAGGATTTCGAGATATGAAAGTCTTGAAAGCATTCACATCTATAAGCTGATCAGGGTTTGGGAACAAGACCAACCCATAGATGAGAAGTGCTACAATCTCCTCAAAAGCTTGCAGATCTAGAGAATTCCAGCAGTTTTGTGCCTTCTCAAACAGAAACTTTGCCAAGAAACCCTTGACACCACTTCTGGTTTCCCAATGACCTTTGATATCGGATGGTTGCAAGTGTAAGGCTTGAGCAACATTTGCAGGCTTTGGTTCTCTTTCCGTACCGTTGTAGGGTAGTTGATGAAGAATAGGAATCCTCAGGAGTTGAGAAAATTCCTCCAAAGTAGGTACTAGTTGGTAATCAGGAAATGTGAAACAGTGGTGTAGGGGGTCAAAGAACTGAAAGAGGACTTTCACAATGTCTTCTTCAATGTTGGAGTTGACCAAGTTAAGAAGTCTACCATGTCTTTCACTGAAGAGAGAATTCTCTGGAATCTTGGAAGTAAGCTCCTTGAGTTGAGGAGGGATTCTCACAAGGTTAACCTGAATTGTTTTTCTGCGAAGAGATTCCATTACCTACAAAACAAGAACAAAGATGAAGATCCAAACCCTTGAAATGGTTAGTGGATGAATATGATGCTTTATGATGTTCATGATGTATGCACAAGCATATGTACAAGCAAGTCACACAAGTTCCTAGTTTCAGGCTTGCACGGGGTTTCATAGGTAAATACCCTCTTGAAGTTAGTTGGCTCAACCTGTCCTATAAATAGTAACCGGGTCCTAAGGAGCTCAATATCACTGGGTTATTTTCTATGTTCATTGTTTCAGTTTAGCCACTTAACTGGAGACAAAAATATTCCAAGAAAATAACCCTCAATGAGTGTAGTATCGAGTATCTACCAACTTCGGACTGCACCAAAGCCGGTCATCTCACTATCCCTAATAAGGCCAAGATGGTCAAGTAAAGGTTCTAAGAGTTCATTAGTGCTTCATGACATTACTCAGCGGTCCCGTATTCTCTTTGATTGACTCAAAGGCTACCGGTACCCATAAATATGTCGCACTAATATAGCTATTGCTTCAACCATGTCGGTATACCCCGCACAGTTTCCATAACATATTGTTATTTACCTATGAATGTTTTCCCAAAATCCGGGTGGAGGATTTAAACCCAAACAAAAGAACCAAATGTAAAGTAATCAAAGCATACAAGATAAGCACGCAAAGGTGATCTAAACCCTAAGTTTACTCCAATTTTAGAATTTCCCCAGCAGAGTCACCAGTTCTGTAATACGGTGGGAGAACTGACTTGAGGTTTTGCGTTTGTGTTCGCAAATGTTTTGGTTTAGCAAGAGTCGCCACTGAATTTTTATTTTATCCTAAGGAAAGGTAAAAAAGCACAAGAAATACCTTTGAGATGTTCTCTTGGGTTCGGGGAGTAGATTATGAAAAGGGAAGGTGCAAGCACTCTTTTAATCCATGGTTATCCATGGGCTCTTAGTTACTTGTTTAGATCACTTGCTTTTGCTTTTCAATTGTTTGAAATGGTGCTTTGTGTGTGGTTTTGAAAGATGTTTTGAAAAGAGTCCATCGTTGTGGCAACCTTTGTAATGATTCTTGTTTGAATGTATACAAAGGTGTTTTGTCTTTTGAAAAGATTTCAATGTTTGAAAGTTTGATTTTGGGAAATATTTTGAAATTGTGTTGTGAGGTGTGTTTGAAAATAGCAAGGATGTTTTTGCAAGTTTTGATCAAGTAACTTAGAGCTATCTACTTTATTTTACTCAAAGATCTTTCCTATATGTTTTTAACCCTTTTGACAGTGTTGTCTTACCATTGTATTTGGTAAACAACCTTGTATTAGGATGTTAAACGGGACAGGCACGGGTCATCGTATAGACCATGATAGCAATTGTGTTAAGTATTTTTAGCAAATTTTTGGGGGACTTGATCATTTTGTTTAGGCAACCAAGATAGCGTCATCGAGGGACTATGATCTTTTGTCATGTTTTTTTTTGTTTTGCCAAAGTAAACAACATGCATAACATGGTCCATTTTTAAGGAAACAAGTGGATGTAACCCTAAGGGTGGAAGTGTGCATTGTGTATTGATTTTCATGCATTTTTGTCTTGTATTAGGTCAAGTTACTTGTTAATTTTGGATATTTACATACAAACCCTAATCTCTAATCATGGCATAATTGAAAGCGTAAATGCGTAAAATAAATCTACCACTATTACAATATGATTATGGGGAGGGGGATACAATTTTTGAATGGGGATTATTTGATAAGAAATTAAAACCCTAATTTTACTATTACATCCAAATTGAATCAAATGGCATAAATAACAAATGAATAATATTTAAAGAAATTAAGTAAATATACAAAATAATATGAATATGCAAAAAAGGTTTTGTTTATTTTTATGTATGTAAAAATATTTAATGTAAAAGAAAAGAATAATAAAAAAAGGATTTTTATTATATTATTAAGGGAAAACCCTAATTTTTAAGAATATAAATATATTGACTATATTATTTATATATAATAAAATAAAATAGTGTATATACAAAAATAAAATATATTTAGAAAAAAAAGTGTTATTTAAGTATAAACAATAATAAAAATAAAAGTATAGTATTTTTTTGTTTTTATTCTAAAGTATCTATTAAATAAAATAAAAGTATGTATATATATTAATTATATTAAATATGTACAATAAAAATAAAATATATACAAGACTAAAAATATATTTAGAACAATATTTTTTTAGTGTAAATAAAATAAAAAAATATAATTTATATATCATTTTTAAGTTTTCAATAAATAACATATATACTAATTAAATTGTTTTCATGCTAAAAAAGTAAAAATAAAAAACAAAATAAATGTAAAAATTTATAAAAACTATTTTTGGATATTTTTGTATTTAGAAAATATAAAATAGAAATCAGAAAATGAAAATAAATTAAAAAAAATCAAATTTTAAAGAAATTGGGCCAGGGGGTGCATTCAACAAAAGAAGGGTGCAAATAGTGAGAGGACCAAAGCCCAGCCCAAGCCACTTCATCTTCAACCTCTGTTCTTCAAATTTCGCGCGCCTATGTACAAACATGAACAACCTGCATACGAGCTCTATTGCAAAAACACATAACATCAAAGTTGTAGAGCTTTTCAAGACGAATCCAACCATATAAAAAACTTGTCCTAACTCTCAAAGACCAGAGAGAATTTCTCTGGCCCTAAAATCTAACCTAATTTTTTCAGGATGTTCATGGACCAAATTCTCTTAGCACGCTTAATTAAAATGAAAACTGAGCATATGTACAGCTTCATGGCTATGAATACTACATTTCTTATTCACAAACCTAAGTCTAAATGTTCCTAAATAGAGAGATAGGAAGTTGATAAAAACCTGTTTCAGCTGAGATTGTGTATGGCAATGTGGAGCTTTTCAACAAGGCCTGAGATGTCTAGGAGCTTGCTTGAACTTCACTCGACCTTCTCCAATGTCTAGCTTGCCTTGAATGTACTTGAACAGGCCTATAGAACTCAACCTGCACAAGTTCAAATAAAAAATGGCAAACCTTGTTAATGGAGTTACAGTCAGTGTTTAAGGGTTGGGATAGTTTGGATGGGTTATGTGGAAGATGTTTGAACCAATTTGGGACAAAACGCACGAGCAATTTGTGTTGTGGAACTCAAACTGCAGGGAGTGCCCTGTTTTGCCAAGTGAAGATAATTTTGTGCTATGGGAGGTTTGAGGGCTCAAGGGGTCGTGTTTCTGGCTCAAGGGGATGTGAGAAAGTTGTTTCAAAAGCTTGCACAAGTTAGTTTTTGCTAATGTTCAAGTTCTAGTGTTTTGGACATGTTTCTTGTATTTTAAGCCAAAATGCACAATGATGTAATACAAGCCTGTACAGGCTATCTACCAGCCTGCTTCTTCTGATCTTGGCCCCTCAAGTTGGTGGATATGCTTTGTTGCACATGATTTGGCTCTATGCTCAAGGATTGTGGTTGTGACATAAAGCAAACTTTGGCAAAAATGGTAATGTACCTTTTACCATTTAGGGATTAATCTTGTATGTAATGCCCCAATAACCAAAACAATGCCTTAGACCAATGGATTTGAATTTAATTATTGAGTGTGGAATGGTTTTGAGGCCTGTAATCTAGTGCAAAGCAAGCTGATTTGAATTGGTAATTTGTATCAACATGAACATGCCATGGATGAAAAGTGAGTTTTTGCCAACTTCAAGCCTTCGATTCTCCCTAACCACAAATGAGTTTAAAGAGTTCTTGGACATTTTGGAAAGCTTGCAACATGCTTTACAATCCATCTTTGAAATGAAATTTGATATCTTAAGTGGAACTATGTGAAAAATGGCCATGAAGATAGGTCAAAATCCTGCCTAAACTAGGGCAAAATTTCACTAAGTTAAAAGTTTTAGGGACCCTTATTCCAAAACTAATAACTTGAGATCCAAACTTATTTTGGGAAAACTTTGTAAATAAAAGTTGTAGACTTTGTGGAGGACTATAACTTTCATGTTGGAAGTTTTGTTTGAATCCAATTGCATCATGGTGAAAATGTTGGGCAAAGTTAGGAAAAATTATGAAAATTTTATAACTTAGAAAAATTCTAAGTTATGAAAATTTTCAACTTTAAACCATAATTTGCAAAAATGGGTTTCTTGATGAACAAGTTTCATTTTTGACATATATTGATGAAAAATGACCCTTGGCACTTGATTTTGACCAAAAAGTCAAAGTTTGACTTTTCAGTGTACAGTCAAATTTTAATCAGTTGACTGAAAAATTCATCTGTCATTCCAATGCAATTGAGATCTTTTGAACCTTGTGAATAGGTCAATATGATGCCATTGAGTCTTTGAATCCAGCTTGAGCCCAATTTGCCATTGGCTAGGTCAAAAATCAGAAATTGCCTTTGTGCAGTCAAAACCCTAAAAATGACCATTTTGCCCTTTTGGTGATCTGATCAAATTTCTTGTGGAGTTGTGGTCCAAACTTGATCAAATGGTTCATATGAGTTTATAATGTTGATGTGGGTCAAAATTCATGAGGTTTGACTGTAAATTGGCCATAGTTGACTTTTTCCCCAATACAACTGATTTCTAGGTCAATTGTCCAATTGACTGGGTAGAAATTTGATTCAAGGCTTGAAACTTGGTATGGACAAACTCATGAGTCCAACATGAAGTATGAAAGTCACTTTGAGTGTTGGAAGTCCAAAAATCTCTGTGCAAACTCAAACCCTAATTTAGGTCATCAGTGCAAGAAGATGTCTTGGGCAGTGCAAAACCCTAATCCTGTTTGGAGTTCAAGAAGCCTTGTGAGGGGAAATCTTGATAAAATAAGAGGGCAAATTTTGGGGTACAACAGCTGCCCCTGTTCAATCTTCTTGAACCTGAAGAGTTAGATTGGCGAGTTTGCCTTTCGTGACTCGAAGGTAAAAGAGGATTGGACACTAGAGTGCCCGTAAATTTGCACTCGTCAAAATATAGCCGAGGGAGTGGGCTTAAAGATGCCATTTAGAGATGGTAGAATCTTGCTGGAGATGGGCTTAGAGATGCCATCCAAGACTATTTGTTGAAAATCAGGAGAATGAACACCAGAATGGTATCCGTATCCAAAACGTATTTGAGTTGCATCTGGAGATTGGATTCGTATGAGCAAAGGAATGGCGTCTGTGTCTAGAGCGTATCCGAGCTGTAACCGTATTTGATTCTTGAATGAATATCAGAATGACTGCCGTGTCTGGAGTGTATCTGTATTGTATCTGAATTCTGAATGGGCGACAGAGAAACATCTGTGTATAGAGCATCTCCGGGCTGGGGATAAATTACGAATGAGTGACAGAATGGCAACCGTGTCTGGCGCGTATCTGGACTGTATCTGAAGTTGAGATCTGTATGAGCAGCAGAATGACTTCTGTGTCTGGAGTGTATCCGTACTGTAACTGGGATCTGGACAAGTGACAGAATGACTTCCGTGTCTGGAGTGTATCTAAACTTGAAGTTGATAGTTGAATCTGAATGAGAAATAGAATGGATTCTGTGTATGGAGCGTATCTAGTCCGTATCTGATTGCGGAAGCCTGAATGAGTAGTAGAATGACCGCCGTGTCTGGGGTGTATCTGTACTGTATCTGAAATCTTTGAACATTTGTTAAAGGTAGCTTTTAATCTTATCCTGAAAAGGGTAAAATGTTAGCTAAAACACAAAGTTATGTTGCATGATATGTATGATGCAATAAAATGTGTTCTATCAATATTTATGATATATGAATGTAATGGATGCGCATGTAAGCTGATTAGCTGTCTTGCTGAGGAAAATAAATCCTTGATAACTGGAGATAATGAAATCTTTGACTGCAGTTGGGGAAAATAAACCCTTGACTGTTGTTGGAGATTCAAAACCTTTGATTGTTGAGACTGAGAACGTCCTTTGGACTACTGCTGAGGATTGAAAATCCTTGGTGACTTGTGGGGAATTGAGAATCCTTCATGACCTTCCTGGGGAAATAAGGACAAATCCGACGATCTCTACTGGGGAATTAAAACCTGGGAGGCTTCAACTGGAGAAATGAGAACAAGAATCTCTATTCTGCTGGGAAATAACTCTGTGGGGAGAATGTTTATCCCGTTGGACAATTTTCGAAAGCTTGGGTTGTATGCCAATCTACTAGGGAATCAGAGGAAGTTGGATAGTATTCTACCGGGGTTTAATATTTGAAGTTTTGGACTCCGTTGAGGAAGAAAGTTTTATCTTCGCCAGGGATTTGTAGTTAAAAGTTTTCTAGCTCCGCTGGGGATTGGGAGTTTAGAAACTTAGCTCTTATGGGAATTTTGAAACTTAACTCCGCTGGGGATGTGTATTTCAAGGTTTTAGCTCTGCTGAAGATCTAGATGACATACTGTAGGGGATTTTCTTCGGAATAGCATAAAGACGTCTTCCTATACTTTTAACCCATCATTAATTATCCTTTCTCATTCTGTTCTATTTGTAAGAAGTGATTATATTCAAATGCATATGCTTATTTAATAAATCATTGGACGTTTCCAAATAAAACACAAGTGTAAAAAAGAAAGAACAAACAAATTTCTGCACTTTTGAAATATCTTTGTATTAACTTTGTGTAAGTATTTTGTACAAAGGAGACAGACATCCTAGTAAGAGAATATTGTCATAAAAAATGAGAAAAATTTACACAAAGAAAGATGGCTAGGTGTAACAATTCCATGGGGTTCCCATTCTGCTATAGTCTTCGCAACTCTAAATATCTTGTCCATTTGTTGCTTCGTCCGCAGATGATTGTATTATTCATAAACTTGGAGCTTGTCTGTGAAAAGATTGTCCTTAAAGTGATCCGACGAGACATAGTCATACGCTTTAATTCCCTAACTTTTGCATGGACCGCCCTTTCGGGTTTTCGATCCACCGGGAAGCCCTTTTTTGCCCAAGTCGCCCTTTCGGGTTTTCAACTTGCCGGGTGTACAGTTTTTTATTTATCCCTAATTTTTGCCTGAACCGCCATTTCGGGTTTTCAATTCACCGGGATGCCCACTTTTTCCCAAGTCGCCCTTTCTGGTTTTCAACTTGTCGGGTCATTTATGCATAGTATCTTTTGACTATGTCTGCGTTCGCAGGGTGCGGCAGGTGATCGCCGTCCATGGTGGTTAAGATCATTTCCCCACCAGAAAATATGTTTTTTATCACAAATGGTGCTTCGTAAGTAGGAGTCCATTTTCCCCTGGGATCACTTTGCGGCAAGATGATTTGCTTGATTACAAGGTCCCCAACTTGATATACTTGCCTCTTGACTTTCTTGTTGAAGGCCTTGATCATACGTTTTTGATACGCCTGACCATGGCAAACAACAGTAAGTCGCTTCTCGTTAACCAAGTTAAGTTGATCAAGCCGACTCTGAATCCAATCTTCTTCATTCAAACCAGCATCCTTCATGATTCTCAAGGAGGGAATCTGAACCTCGATAGGTAAAACAACTTCCATGTCGTATACCAAAGAAAAGGGGGTTTCCCCAGTTGAAGTGTGTGTCGTGGTACGGTACCCGTGCAGAGCAAACGACAACATCTCATGCCAGTCCTTGTAGGTGACTGTCATCTTTTGAATGATCTTTTTGATATTTTTGTTCGCAGCTTCCACATCATCGTTCATCTTAGGCCGATAGGGAGATGAATTGTGATGTTGAATCTTGAACTGCTCGCACAGAGCGGTGATCATAGTATTGTTCAAATTTTTACCGTTGTCAGTGATGATCCTATCGGGGATACCATACCGGCATATGAGGTTCTGCTTGATGAAGCGGGCAACCATATTCTTTGTAACGGAGGCGAAGGAAGCTGCTTCGACCCATTTGGTAAAGTAATCAATGGCCACCAGGATGAAACGATGTCCATTGGATGCTGTAGGCTTGATCTCTCCAATCATGTCGATTACCCACATCGCGAATGGCCAAGGAGATGTTAGGACATTGAGAGTAACTGGAGGAATATGTACCTTGTCAGCATATATTTGGCATTTGTGACATGCACGGGAATATTGATGACAATCAGCTTCCATGGTAGACCAGTAGTAGCCTGCCCGTAGAATCTTCTTAGCCATTGTATGACCGCTTGAGTGGGTGCCAAAGGTGCCATTATGTAGTTCAGACATGATCTTCTCAGCTTCAATCTTGTCTATACAATGGAGTAGGACACAATCAAGATTGCGCTTATATAGGATACCATTTCTCAGAAAGAACTTGGCAGCAAACCTCCTTAAGAACTTTTTGTCGTTGACGGAAGCTCCTTCAGGGTACTCTTGTGCTTCGAGATACCTTTTGACGTCATGAAACCAAGGTTGGTCCACCACTTCTTCTATATTAATCTAGTGACAATGTGTTAGTTCGTCCATTCGTTCAATGGTGATTTGAGGTGCCTCATTATCCCAATTAAGTTTAAACATGGATGACATTGTAGCTAACGCATCCGCTAACTGATTCTCTTCTCGCGGGAAGTGCTCGAAGGTGATCTGCTTGAAATGTGGTAACAATGTCAAGACATGTTCTTTGTAAGGGATGAGGTTAGGGTGTTTAGTATCCCACTCTCCTTTAATTTGACTGATAACCAAAGTTGAGTCCCCAAATACAACCAGAGATTTGATTCCCAAGTCAATAGCAGCCTTGAGACCAAAGATACAAGCTTCATACTCGGCCATGTTGTTGGTGCAGCTGAAGTAGAGTCTAGCAGTGAAAGGTGTATGGAAACCTTCTGGAGAGATAAGTACCGCGCCGATACCGTTGCCAAGTGCATTTGAAGCACCATCAAAGTATAGGGTCCATCGGGATCCTTGTTCAGGTCCGTCATACGGTCCGTCACCTTTAATGTTGTCCAATGTCATAATATCCTCGTCAGGGAAGTCGAACCTCATAGATTGGTAATCTTCAACGGCTTGATGAGCTAGATGGTCAGCTAGTACACTCCCCTTTATAGCTTTTTGGGTTGTGTACTGGATATCATACTCAGTCAGGATCATCTGCCATCTAACGATTCTTCCGGATAAAGCAGGCTTCTCGAAGATGTACTTGATTGGATCCATTTTGGAAATCAGCAAAGTGGTATGTGTCAACAGAAAACTGCCTTAGCCGGCGAGCAGCACATACCAAGGCGCAACAAGTTTTCTCGAGCAGTGAGTAGCGAGTCTCACAGTCGGTAAACTTTTTGCTAAGGTAATAAATGGCATGCTCTTTTCGGCCAGACTCGTCATGTTGGCCCAGTACGCAACCCATTGAATTATCCAAAACAGCCAGATACATGATTAGCGGCCTTCCTTCGACGGGTGGCATCAAGATAGGAGGTTCTAGCAAATACTCCTTGATTTTATCGAAAGCAACTTGACAGTCGTCATTCCATTCAACCACCTGATCTTTCTTCAACAGCTTGAAGATTGGTTCACAGGTAGATGTTAGGTGAGAAATGAAACTTGCAATGTAGTTTAGGCGTCCCAAGAAACCACTAACCTCCTTTTCAGTGCGGGGGCAGGCATTTCTCGTATAGCCTTTACTTTAGCAGGATCGACCTCAATGCCTTTATTGTTGACGATGAATCCCAAGAGTTTACCGGACCTGACTCCGAAAGTGCACTTGCTAGGGTTCAGTCTGAGCTTATATTCCTTTAACCTGACAAACAGCTTTTGCAGATGGTCGAGGTGTTCTTCTTCTGTTTGTGAATGGGCTATCATGTCGTCTACGTAGACTTCAATTTCATGATGTATTATGTCATGAAACAAAGCTACCATGGCTCGCTGAAAGGTTGCCCCGACATTCTTCAGCCTGAATGGCATCACTTTATAGCAGAAGGTACCCCACTGCGTAACAAAAGTAGTCTTCTCCATGTCTTTGGGGGCCATCTTGATCTGGTTGTACCCCAAAATCCGTCCATGAAAGAGAATACCTTTGTTGAGCTGTGTTGTCAACCAAGATGTCAATGTGTGGTAGTGGAAAATCATCTTTAGGGCTAGCCCTGTTTAAGTCTCTGTAGTCCATGCACATTCTGACTTTTCCGTCCTTCTTAGGCACGGGCACAATGTTAGCAACCCATTGTGGATAGGAAGTAACAGCCAGAAAGCCAGCATTGAACTGTTTCATTACTTCAGCTTTGATCTTTTCGGACATGTCGAGCCTCATTCGTCGGACTTTCTGTTTGATTGGTGGACAGTCTTCTCTTGTAGGGAGACGGTGAACCACAATATCTGTATCCATTCCCGGCATGTCTTCATAGGACCAAGCAAAGATCTCAACATATTCATTCAACAGTTGAACTAAGCGCTCTTTGACACTTGGCTCTAGGTTGGCACCCACTTTAACCTCTTTTCTGTCTTCAGCAGTACCCAAATTGATAGTCTCTAACAACTCTTCATAGGGAAGAATAGCCCTTTCTTCTTGTTGCAAAAGTCTAGCCAACTCTCCAGGCACTTCATAGTCTTCATCACCTTCGTACTCAGCATGATTGACCAGATCTTCAGAGTCATTGAAGGCCATAGCAGAATTGTTACCCATGGAATCCGGAGTGGATGGGTACCTGCATTTTGTGAGTGTGGGTGTGTGTAAGGGATAGCCATCTTTAAACAAAATAAAATGTAAAAAGAAAGAAAATGAACACAAAAGTTTATAAATGAAAACGTCCATGATTCATTAAAAATGGCATATGAAAATGAAGAATCAAAACCCTTACAAATAGACCTATATGCCCCGGGTAAGGCATAAGGCGAAAAGAGTGTACGAATTGTTTAATAATTATTACAGACCAAACAGGAAATGTTCAAAAGATAAATTACTGATTGATGAAAGTAATGGGAACGAAGTCTTTCGCCTCCCAATTGTTCAGTCCTCCTTCAATGGTTGGAAAGATCCAGTCTTCAAAATTGCTTCCTTCTTCATCGTCTTCTAAAGCATGAACTCCATGATGAGTGATTTTCAGTGGTGGTCCTCCAGCCCGGGAGCGACGCACAGATTTTTAGCTAGCAGAAGTGAAACTTAATCCGTACTTATCTGTCTTGTAAGGAAAATCTGGCAGTTGACCCCACACTGTACTTCCCCCTTCCTTGATTACATCCTCCGCGTCTTTAAGGGATGACATCTGGGGCACATGCTTGGTAATGATGGGCACATCAGTCATTGTCTTGGCTACCGCGACTTCAGGAGAAACCTATTCAAAGTGTTGGAAAGGTGTTTCTATGAATTCACCATCTAACTCCACGTAGCAGAAAGAGTTAAGGTGACTTATCATATACTCCTCCTCACCATGAACTATTATGATCTTACCCTGGACTGGGTACTTTAGCATTTGGTGTAGAGAAGAAGTGACTGCCCCAGCATTGTGGATCCATGGCCTTCCCAACAAGCATGAATATGAAGGACGGATGTCCATCACATAAAAAGTAGAGTTGAAAATTTCCGTTCCCACCTTAATTGGGATGTCCACCTCTCCGTGAACCGTCCGCTTAGAACCGTCGAAGGATCTAACAATGATATTACTGGGCTTTAGGGTCAAACCTTCACAGTCCAATCTGTCCAATGCTTTCTTTGGTAGAACATTTAAAGATGAACCGGTATCAACCAGAACATGAGAAAGTATGGTCCCTCTGCACTCTACTGAGACATGCATCGCATCATTATGCTTTCTTCCCTTAGGGGTTAAATCAGCGTCAGAGAAGCCAATACCATTATCGGCTGTAAGGCTGGCTACACACTCTTGAAACTGATCCGCAGAAGTTTCTTAAGGCACGTGCGCCGTCTTCAGGAATTTGATCAAGGCTTTGGCATGAGCCTCGGAGCAGAGCAATAGAGCCAGCATAAATATTTTTGAAGGGGTTTGCCCCAGCTGCTCTACGACATCATAGTCGCTCTTCTTAATTATCTTTAAAATCTCCTCCATCTCCTTTTGGGTGGTCTCAGGGATAACCAAAGTCCGAGCCCTCGTCCTGACGGGCGCTTCTTGGATCCCCTTACCTTTATCAGCAGTAACAACAGAGGGTATAACTTCAGGAGTAACAATTTCTTTAATCACTAGTCTTTGCACAGATATCTTGACAGGTACAAGAGCACTTGAAGGTCTGAAGACTTCCCGTGGAGGAGCAATCTCCGGAGAGAAGATTCGTCCTCTACGAGTGATCTTACTTGTTCCCAAAATATTCCCCACATCAGGAGTATCTTCATCGGAATTTTCTTCAACTAATTCGATATGTTTCACACCGTGATAGAAGATCTCTCCTCCATAATTCCAAGGTATTGTCTTATTGGACTTATATGGGATAGGCCCCGACATGGTAATCTTCAGCGGTACAAACTTTGAATCGGGTGTATTCTTAACAGGCCTTTTGCAGGTATTGGAAAGATTGTCGGAAATGGTGATTATAGCAACATCATTGATTAGAGTAACAGGAGTAACAGGAGTAACATGAGTGATAGTAGCGACAAGAGTTTTCTGAAAGAGGATCTCTTGAGTATCCATCAAGCGTTGAATGCCTGACTTCAACAGCGGACAGTCGGATCGCACGGTTGAACAAAAGTAACAATCTTTTTCACAACCCGGGAAGATCCCGACTTTCAATAGATTTATCTTGATCATTGGCAACGGAGTCATTAAGTCATCAACAGCGGTAACATGAAGATCTTCTACAATAGAATGGACATTAAGACCATGTTTTGGCATAGGAGCGGATATCACATTAGGTTTTTCGGGGGCATCAAACTCTACCTCCTTGGCATCTATCAAATCTTGGATCTTGTTTTTAAGGGCCCAACAGTTGTTAGTGTCGTGCCCCACACTGTCCGAATGGTATGCACATTTTGCATTTGAATGATAATATGGAGAAGAGGTATTTGGGTTTTTCAGCGCTTCTTTCAAGTTGGTAAGGTTTAACTTTAACAGATGAGGGAGGACCTGAGTCGGTGTCATATTGATCTAGGCGAGTTGCCATTGTGGCCTTTCTACCCTTTGCTGGTTAGCTCTAGGTTGACTGCTTCGGGGTTGATTGGCTGAGAAGTTCTGGATCATCACAGCCCCCACCGCTGGTCGGCGCTCTATTCTCTCTTGATTTCTCTGGGTGTGAACAGCAGAAATTTCCTTCTTGGCTGGGAAGGTCTTCTTGATAGCAGTGGAAGCGAAGGCATCCTTCTGAATTTTACCACTCTTAATGCCAACTTCCACCCTTTCACCGGTCAGAATTAATTCGGTGAACCCTGCAGATGAGCTCCCGATCAAGTGATTGAAGAATGGACCAGACAGGGCCCCTAAAAACATGTCAATCAGCTCTCTATCAGACAATGGTGGTTGCACCCTTCCAGCCAAATCCCGGCACTTCTGGGCATACTCCTTAAATCCCTCATTAGAGGCCATAACCATACTCTGTAGTTGAGTACGAGTAGGCGCTAAATCTGAGTTATATTGGTATTGTCGGTTAAAAGAAGCAGCTAAATCCTCCCAGTTATGAACATCAGATCTCTCAAGTTGATAGAACCAGTCCAATTGCGTACCCGACAAACTATCTTGAAAAAAGTGGACCCATAGATCCTTATCAGTAGAGTGGGGTTGGATCTTTCTGACATAGGACCGCATATGCATATTTGGACAGGACAAACCGTCGTATTTAGAAAATGTAGGCACTTTGAACTTAGGGGGAATGACGATCCCAGCAACCAACCCTAGTTCTTCGAAATCTAGCCCAAGTACCCTTTGTACCTCCATGGCTGCCAACCGATCCTCAAGATTTTTATACTTATCGTCCGTCGGAGGGTACTGCTGTTCGGAGTAATCTTCATCCTCTTCCTCTTCTTCTTCTTCAGCTTCAGACTCGGAGGGCATTGCAACTCCCTTTCCTTTACCAACCCCTTCGTCAGACGTCGAGGGGAAATCCAGAACTCTCCTAGCCTGATTCTCAAATCTTCTTCCCATAGTGGCCACACCAATTCTTTTCTTTTTCTTCTTTTCCTTTTCCTTATCTTTCTCTAACACCACTTTAAGATCCTCTTGACCCTTTGCTAAGGTCATGAGGATTTATTGGAATTGTGAATTCTGTGCTTGCAGATCTTTGACCGTCTCCTCTACATCCATCTTGCTGAAATAAACAGCAGAAAGATAAGGAAACCTTGTGTGAAGACCTGTTAATGCATACGATGAATGATGTGTATTCATGTAATGCATTCAAGGATTCAGAAATTCAAATTTGTTGCAAACAAAAAGAACGCACGTCATATTAATAAGAAGAAATTTGTTAGTACATAAAAAGCCCTATGGGAAACATATTACAAAGCTTCTTAATGTAAAAATACGTTGTGCATCCTTTTTGGCACGATGTAAGTGTTAAGAGTCTCCTCTTTGTGAAGTCGGCGGGTAAGTTCCAAAACCTTCTTCTCACTGGCATAGAAGCTGGCTTCAAAAGTGTTCCGCTCTTCCTTGAGCTGTATCCAACTCTTTTATAATTCTTCCAATGATGTTGGCATGTCTAGATGTAGAAGGGTGTATGGAACCTCTCCTTCCATAACAGGCTCTTTGATCACGGTGAGAATGTGAGGGTATGGCATCATAAGATTCTGGGCGCGGGTTCGTACCCACTTGAGATAAGGCTCAAGGGGGATGGAATTCTTGTGCCCCAGTGTCTTACTATCCATTATGTTAGGCATCCTCCAAGTTCGGATAAACCTTTATCGAAGTCCTTGAGCGTCGTTGTCGAAGTCAAAAACCAAGTCAGGAATTAGCATATCATGAGGCCCATCCCTTCGGGCATACCCAAATTTCCTCAGAGCTAAACAGGGGTTGTAGGTAATGCCTCCCCTAATGCCAAGTAGTGGGACATTAGGGAACTCTCTGCAACGATCAATGATGATGACATTTTCTCTGGACCGAGAACACCAATGAACATCAGAATGCGTGAGGGTCATCAACCGTTGTGACCACCTTAAACCCTGCTCATTCTTCAAAATTGATTGGGGAAGGTGAGAAATAAACCACCTTGCTAGAAGATGAGTACAACACATGAGAACACCTCTTTTCCTTATTGTTCGTGTGTGTGTAGGATGTCCCCAAGCAATGTAGGCATAAGATTCTGAGATATGAAAATCTTGACAGCATTCACATCTATAAGCTGATCAGGGTTTGGGAACAAGACCAACCCATAGATGAGAAGTGCTACAATCTCCTCAAAAGCTTGCAGATCTAGAGAATTCCAGCAGTCTTGTGCCTTCTCAAACAGAAACTTTGCCAAGAAACCCTTGACACCACTTCTGGTTTCCCAATGACCTTTGATATCGGATGGTTGCAAGTGTAAGGCTTGAGCAACATTTTCAGGCTTTGGTTCTCTTTCCGTACCATTGTAGGGTAGTTGATGAAGAATAGGAATCCTCAGTAGTTGAGAAAATTCCTCCAAAGTAGGTACTAGTTGGTAATCAGGAAATGTGAAACAGTGGTGTAGGGGGTCAAAGAACTGGAAGAGGACTTTCACCATGTCTTCTTCAATGTTGGAGTTGACCAAGTTGAGAAGTCTACCATGTCTTTCACTGAAGAGAGAATTCTCTGGAATCTTAGAAGTAAGCTCCTTGAGTTGAGGAGGGATTCTCACAAGGTTGACCTGAATTGTTTTTTTGCGAAGAGATTCCATTACCTACAAAACAAGAACAAAGATGAAGATCCAAACCCTTGAAATGGTTAGTGGATGCATATGATGCTTTATGATGTTCATTATGTATGCACAAGCATATGTACAAGCAAGTCACACAAGTTCCTAGTTTCAGGCTTGCACAGGGTTTCATAGGTAAATACCATCTTGAAGTTAGTTGGCTCAACCTGTCCTATAAATAGTAACTGGGTTCTAAGGATCTCAATATCACTGGGTTATTTTCTGTGTTCATTGTTTCAGTTTAGCCACTTAACTGGCGACCTAAATATTCCAAGAAAATAACCCTCAATGAGTGTAGTATCGAGTATCTACCAACTTCAGACTGCACCAAAGCCGGTCATCTCACTACCCCTAATAAGGCCAAGATGGTCAAGTAAAGGTTCTAAGAGTTCATTAGTGCTTCATGACATCACTAAGCGGTCCCTTATTCTCTTTGATTGACTCAAAGGCTACCGGTACCCACAAATATGTCGCACTAATATAGCTATTGCTTCAACCATGTCGGTATACCCCGCACAGTTTCCACAACGTATTGCTATTTACCTATGAATGTTTTCCCAAAATCCGGGTGGAGGATTTAAACCCAAACAAAAGAACCAAATGTAAAGTAATCAAAGCATACAAGATAATCATGCAAAGGTGATCTAAACCCTAAGGTTACTCCACTTTTAGAATTTCCCCAGCAGAGTCGCTAGTTCTGTGATACGGTGGGAGAATTGACTTGAGGTTTTGCGTTTGTGTTTGCAAATGTTTCGGTTTAGCAAGAGTTGCCACCGACTTTTTATTTTATCCTAAGGAAAGGTCAAAAAGCACATGAAATACCTTTGAGATGTTTTCTTGGGTTCGGGGAGTAGATTATGAAAAGGGAAGGTGGAAGAACCCTTTTCATCCATGGTTATCCATTGGCTCTTAGTTACTTATTTAGATCACTTGCTTTTGCTTTTCAATTGTTTGAAATGGTGCTTTGTGTGTGGTTTTGAAAGATGTTTTGAAAAGAGTCCATCATTGTGGCAACCTTTGTAATGATTCTTGTTTGAATGTATACAAAGGTGTTTTGTCTGTTGAAAAGATTTCAATGTTTGAAAGTTTGATTTTGGGAAATATTTTGAAATTATGTTGTGAGGTGTGTTTGAAAATAGCAAGGATGTTTTTGCAAGTTTTGACCAAGTAACTAAGAGCTATCTACTTTATTTTACTCAACGATCTTTCCTATATGTTTTTAACCCTTTTGACAGTGTTGTCTTACCATTGTATTTGGTAAACAACCTTGTATTAGGATGTTAAACGGGACATGCGCGGGTCATCGTATAGACCATGATAGCAATTGTGTTAAGTATTTTTAGCAAATTTTTGAGGGACTTGATCATTTTGTTTAGGCAACCAAGATAGCGTCATCGAGGGACTATGATCTTTTTTTTTTGTTTTGGTTTTACCAAAGTACCCAACATGCATAACATGACCCATTTTTAAGACAACAAGTGGATGTAACCCTAAGGGTGCAAGTGTGCATTGTGTATTGATTTTCATGCATTTTTCTCTTGTATTAGGTCAAGCTACTTATTAATTTTGGATTTTTGCATACAAACCCTAATCTCTAATCATGGCATAATTGAAAGCGTAAATGCGTAAAATAAATCTACCACTATTACAATATGATTATGGGGAGGGCGATACAATTTTTGAATGGGGATTATTTGAAAAGAAATTAAAACCCTAATTTTACTATTACATCCAAATTGATTCAAATGGCATAAATAACAAATGAATAATATTTAAAGAAATTAAGTAAATATACAAAATAATATGAATATGCAAAAAAGGTTTTGTTTATTTTTATGTATGTAAAAATATTTAATGTAAAAGAAAAGAATAAAAAAAAAGGATTATTATTATATTATTAAGGGTAAACCCTAATTTTTAAGAATATAAATATATTGACTATATTATTTATATACAATAAAATAAAATAGTGTATATACAAAAATAAAATATATTTAGAAAAAAAAAGTGTTATTTAAGTATAAACAATAATAAAAATAAAAGTATAGTATTTTTATGTTTTTATTCTAAAGTATCTATTAAATAAAATAAAAGTATGTATATATATTAATTATATTAAATATGTACAATAAAAATAAAATATATACAAGACTAAAAATATATTTAGAACAATATTTTTTTAGTGTAAATAAAATAAAAAAATATAATTTATATATCATTTTTAAGTTTTCAATAAATAACATATATACTAATTAAATTGTTTTCATGCTAAAAAAATAAAAATAAAAAACAAAATAAATGTAAAAATTTATAAAAACTATTTTTGGATATTTTTGTATTTAGAAAATATAAAATAGAAATCAGAAAATGAAAATAAATTAAAAAAAATCAAATTATAAAGAAATTGGGCCAGGGGGTGCATTCAGCAAAAGAAGGGTGCAAATAGTGATAGGACCAAAGCCCAACCCAAGCCACTTCATCTTCAACCTCTGTTCTTCAAATTTCGCGCGCCTATGTACAAACATGAACAACCTGCATACGAGCTCTATTGCAAAAACACATAACATCAAAGTTGTAGAGCTTTTCAAGACGAATCCAACCATATAAAAAACTTATCCTAACTCTCAAAGACCAGAGAGAATTTCTCTGGCCCTAAAATCTAACCTAATTTTTTCAGGATGTTCATGGACCAAATTCTCTTAGCACTCTTAATTAAAATGAAAACTGAGCATATGTACAGCTTCATGGCTATGAATACTACATTTCTTATTCACAAACCTAAGTCTAAATGTTCCTAAATAGAGAGATAGGAAGTTGATAAAAACCTGTTTCAGCTGAGATTGTGTATGGCAATGTGGAGCTTTTCAACAAGGCCTGAGATGTCTGGGAGCTTGCTTGAACTTCACTCGACCTTCTCCAATGTCTAGCTTGCCTTGAATGTACTTGAACAAGCCTATAGAACTCAACCTGCACAAGCTCAAATAAAAAATGGCAAACCTTGTTAATGGAGTTACAGTCAGTGTTTAAGGGTTGGGATAGTTTGGATGGGTTATGTGGAAGATGTTTGAACCAATTTGGGACAAAACGCACGAGAAATTTGTGTTGTGGAACTCAAACTGCAAGGAGTGCCCTGTTTTTCCAAGTGAAGATAATTTTGTGCTATGGGAGGTTTGAGGGCTCAAGGGTTCGTGTTTCTGGCTCAAGGGGATGTGAGAAAGTTGTTTCAAAAGCTTGCAAAAGTTAGTTTTTGCTGATGTTCAAGTTCTAGTGTTTTGGACATGTTTCTTGTATTTTAAGCCAAAATGCACAATGATGTAATACAAGCCTGTACAGGCTATCTACCAGCCTGCTTCTTCTGATCTTGGCCCCTCAAGTTGGTGGATATGCTTTGCTGCACATGATTTGGCTCTATGCTCTAGGATTGTGGTTGTGACATAAAGCAAACTTTGGCAAAAATGGTAATGTACCTTTTACCATTTAGGGATTAATCTTGTATGTAATGCCCCAATGACCAAAACAATGCCTTAGACCAATGGATTTGAATTTAATTATTGAGTGTGGAATGGTTTTAAGGCCTGTAATCTAGTGCAAAGCAAGCTGATTTGAATTGGTAATTTGTATCAACATGAACATGCCATGGATGAAAAGTGAGTTTTTGCCAACTTCAAGCCTTCGATTCTCCCTAACCACAAATGAGTTTTGAGAGTTCTTAGACATTTTGGAAAGCTTGAAACATGCTATACAATCCATCTTTGAAATTAAATTTGAGATTCCAAGTGGAACTATGTGAAAAATGGCCATGAAGATAGGTCAAAATCCTGCCTAAACTAGGGCAAAATTTCACTAAGTTAAAAGTTTTAGGGACCCTTATTCCAAAAATCATAACTTGAGATCCAAGCTTCTTTTTGGAAATATTTATGAATCAAAGTTGTAGACTTTGTGGAGTACTACAACTTTCATGTTGGAAGTTTTGTTTGAATCCAATTTCATCATGGTGAAAATGTTGGGCAAAGTTAGGAAAAATTAAGAAAATTTCATAACTTAGAAAAATTCTAATTTATGAAAATTTTCAACTTTAAACCCTAATTTGCAAAAATGGGTTTCTTGATGAAAAATTTTCATGTTTTGACATATCTTAATGAGAAATGACCCTTGGCACTTGATTTTGACCAAAAAGTCAAAGTTTGACTTTTCAGTGTACAGTCAAATTTTGATTAGTTGATTGAAAAATTCATCAGTAAATCCAATGAAATTGAGATCTTTTGAACCTTGTGAATAGGTCAAGATAATGCCATTGAGTCTTTGAATCCATTATTGAGCCCAATTTGCCATTGGCTAGGTCAAAAATCAGAAATTGCCTTTGTGTAGTCAAAACCCTAAAAATGGCCATTTTGCCCTTTTGGTAATCTGATCAAATTTCTTGTGGTGTTGTGGTCCAAACTTGATCAAATGGTTCATATGAGTTTATAATATTGATGTGGGTCAAAATGCATGAGGTTTGACTGTAAATTGGCCACAGTTGACTTTTTCCCCAGTACAGCTGATTTCTAATTCAACTGTCCAATTGACTGGGTAGAAATTTGATTCAAGGCTTGAAACTTGGTATGGACAAACTCATGAGTCCAACATGAAGTATGAAAGTCACTTTGAGTGTTGAAAGTCCAAAAATCTCTGTGCAAACTCAAACCCTAATTTAGGTCATCAGTGCAAGGAGATGTCTTGGGCAGTGCAAAACCCTAATCCTGTCTGGAGTTCAAGGAGCTTTGTGAGGGGAAATCTTGATAAAATAAGAGGGAAAATTTTAGGGTACAACAGTCCAGGATTGGTAATTATTAAGGGAGAAACAATTGGTTCATTTGAAATCCTGATAGGACCTTTGGAGGTGATCCTAAGAGGCTTGTTTGAGATGGTGATAATGGAGAGATCTTCACATTTATTAGTCAAACTTTGGGCAGGCAGAGTCTTCTCAAATAGAATTTTATTGCTATCCATCAGGTGTTAAATTCCTTCCTTCATCCCTTCACATGCATTGAGTTGTTCGGTACAGCAAACACAATCTTTCACACAGCCATGGAAAGTCCCGACTTTCAACAAATTCTTTTTAATGATATTCAGCGGAGTAGTCAAGTCTTTAACAGAGGCAACAAAAATTATATCTTCAACAGAATTAACACCCTTGCCATGATTTGGGATAGGCGTGGTGATTACATTTGGAGTTGGAGGAGGATCGAACTCAATAGTCTTGTTATCAATCAAATCCTGAATTTTATTCTTCAAAGCCCAGCATTGGTCAGTCTCATGCCCGGGGCTACTTGGGTGGTAAGCACATTTAGCGTTCAGACTTTACTTTGGTGAAGAGGTATCTAGGTTGGCAGGAGGATCGCGTAATGTCACCAAATTAGCCTTGAGCAAGTGTTGTAAGGCTTGAGATAGTGATATTCATATCCTCATAAATTGTCTTCTCAAAGTTTCAAAGCATTGATGATTAGCAGATGGTCTTGGAGCAGGAGTTGAATTGGAGATTCAGACAACATTAACAGATGAATGGTCTTTCTTCTTGGTACGAGCCCTTTCCCCGTACACAACATTGATTTCTTTCTTTGCAGGAAAATGTTTCTTGACAGGATTAGAAGTGGAGGCAGATGCCACAAAGATTTTCCCACTTTTGATGTTGCTTTCAACTCTTTCATCGGTTGAAATTAATTCAGTGAAACCGGAAGAGGAACATCCAACCAACAAGTTAAAGAAAGGAGCAGATAAAGTTCCCATAAACATGTCAATGTTCTCCCTATCAGTCAAAGGTGGTTGATGTAATGCCCGTAATTTAATTAATTATTTAATTAAATTATTTTTGGAATATTTGTGAAGTTGTGTTATGATGATAGTCGATGTGTTGTTGTTATTGGATTTATTTATTCTATTAAGTTGTGGAATAATATTATAATAATAATATTATTTGATGTGGGCTTGTTTTAAAGGATAGAAGTAGTAGAAGGGGGGTGTAGGAGTTTTAAGACCATTAAGGCATAATAAGAATTATAGGGTTATTATATTAGTTTTTAGAAATAATAAGGAAAAAGAAGAAGCAATAAGAAGAGAAGGAAATAAGGGTTGGAAGAAGAGAAAGAGAACGTGAAAATTGCAGAAAAGAAGGAAAAGAGGCAGAACGAAATTCAATCGGAAAAGTCGTAGACCAACCTTCAATCCAAGATAAGGGTGGGGTTCTGACTCTATAATAGGGTTTATGTAGATTGGTATGTGGGATTAGGTGTGAAAGATTGTTTGGTTTATGATTGAATTATATACATTGTTGTATGATGAAAATCAATGATTTAAGGATGAATAATGATGTCTCAATGTTCTATAAATGATGTAGAATTATAGGATGATTATCTATGATTAGAGGATGTTTTTAGGGCTTAAAGCATGTAAACCGTGGTGAAAATGCAGTGCAGTCGTAGAAAATATCCATGACAGAACAGTATGTGTCGACCCCAAAAGCCATGTGTCGATGCATGAAGGCTTTTAGACTCAGGATGAGTCGATACGAAGGAGTCATGCGTCGATACATGAAGGCTTTTAGACTCAGGATGAGTCGATACGAAGGAGCATGTATCGATATATGCAGTGTTGCAGACTCAATATGAGTCGATACAAAGGGATTATGCATCGACTCATGTAGCATGTTAAGTCCAATACGCGTTGACCCAAGACATTACGCCTCGATCCATGTAGTCTGGTTTTTGACAGAATCATTTTGAAAAGGCTGTAACTTGAGTTTTCGGACTCCGTTTGAGGTGTCGTTTGGAGCATTGAATAGCTAACGCGATGAACTTCATTCTTAAGGATTAAAATGAAGAATAGGAAGGATAATCCTAGTATCCAAATCAGGATTAGAGTTAATTCCCGCGTTAATCGCTATGTTGATTTTTGTAAAGAATGATGAGGATGAGATGATTATAGATTACTGTTTGGTTCGTAACACCAAGATTAATGAGGATAATAATGTAGTATTATAGAATAAATAATATGTAGAGGTTTGGTAATTTATAGGTAAGCCTTAGATGATTAATTAATTATAGGTAATATCATGTTGTAGGCCTATGGCCAACGTTGCAAGATTGACGATCTGTCGTTGTATTGTTGTTGTGGTTGAGTTGCTGTGAATTATGATGATAAATGATGTTTGATGAATTATGATGATAAATGATGTTTGATGAATTATGATGATAAATGATGTTTGATGAATTATGATGATAAATGATGTTGATGAAAGATGTTGAGATGCCTCTAATAATTGGAAGCTATTAAGATGTAGGCTTCTGGCCAACGATGATGTTGTGTTGAGATGTTGTTAATTGTGGTGTTGTCATTAAATTCATGATTGTGTCGCATACATTTCATTTCAAGATGGAGTTGATGCTCGTTAAGATGGCCTGTATTGGCGAATATTAAGATAGAGGCTTATGCCTTGTTGATGCCTCTATTTATTGGCAATTATTTTGAGATGGGAGTTCTGCTCCAATGGTACCACATGCATTTGCATAGTATTGAGTCGGATTATATGATTGCATAAAGAAGTTGTGTATTGATGTGGTAAATGTGTTATTGTTGGTATTCTGTTGCGACTGTTGTTTTTTATGAGATGAGAAGTGGTGATGTTATGTGATCTAATTTAATATATTATTTATCATACGTTTTATTATATTGTTAGATATCTCACCCCTTCTATTTGAATGTTACCCTTACGTTGGTAATGTGCAGGTAATCCAGAGTGAAGGTTGTATACCTTCAGTAGTTCGAGTTGGTGTCATTGCTCTGATACATAACACTCGGGGGGATGAACGCTTGTTGCTTCTAATTATTGACTATTTCAGTTGTTGAACTTTAATTTGATTGTTGCTAAGTATGCATTATTTTGAAGTTGTTGTAATGATGGACAAGATGTTACTAAGAATTACGCTGCGTAGATGTTAAATTGTTGAATTAAAAGATTAAATTATTATGCTGATAGGTCATCCGAAGTTTTAAAGTGTTATGTATCCATGTTGAATGCAATGTGTTTTTAAAGTTTAATTTGTGGCATCCTGATTAAGTTGTGTGAATTTTATAACTCTGATTTACATTTATAATTGTCAGGTAGAATTGGGGTGTTACAAACTTGGTATCAGAGCAAAGGTTGGTTCGTCCGACCAAGTTGCCGAGTCGTAGTTGTCTAACAATAGAGTATTGTTAATTTGAGTTCTAACCGTTGTTTATGTTGTAGTGATAAGTTGAGATGGCTGGAAGGAATGATTTGCACTTGCTACTGCTTTAGAAGCAATGGCTCATGCGATGGAGAATCAGCCGAATGCTGATGGGAATGCTGGATCTCGTAGTTTGGTGACTTTCCAAAGAGAGAATCCGCCTACGTTCAAGGCAAAGTATGATCCTGACGGAGCATTGGATTTGTTGAAAGAGATTGAGAGAATCTTCCGTGTAATGGACTGCACTCCAGCACAGAAGGTTCGATATGGTACTCATATGCTAGCAGCCGAGGCTGATGACTGGTGGTTAGAGACTTGTCAGAGGTTGGAAGTTGTAGGTGAGAATGTCACTTGGGCTGTGTTCCATAGGGAATTTCTGAGGAAGTACTTTCTTGAAGACGTCCGTGGTAAGAAGGAGATTGAATTCCTTGAGTGAAGCAAGGGAATATGTCGGTTGTTGAGTATGCTGCAAAGTTTGTTGAGTTGGCTAAGTTTTATCCACACTACGCTGAGGCAAATGCTGAGTTTTCGAAGTGTATCAAGTTTGAGAACGGGTTGCGCCCAGAGATCAAGAAGGCAGTTGGATACCAGAAGATCTGTGTCTTTACCGATTTGATTGATAACTGCAGAAGTTATGAGGAGGATAATAATGCTCATTACAAGATTATTAGTGAGGAGAGGGGTAAGCACCAATAGAATCTTGGTAAGCCTTATGATACCCCAGCTGGTAAAGATAAACAGAAAGTTGCTCAGGGTCAGAGGACTAGTGGGGGAGATGCTTCTGCTGGTGTGGTTTGTTTTAAATATGGTAAACCTGGGCATAAGAGTAATGTGTGTACTATTGAAGTAAAGAGGTGTTTCCGTTGTGGTAAGAAAGGACATGTTGTATCTGAGTGCAAGCATAAGGATGTGATTTGTTTCAACTGTAGTGAAGAAGGTCACATCAGTTGTCAGTGTAAGAAACCAAAGAGGGCGCAGACAAGTGGTAAAGTGTTCGCTTTGGTTGCGGATCAGACAACTGCTAAGGACAGACTTATCAGAGGTGCATGTTTCATTAATAGTACTCCTTTAATTACTATTATTAATACTGGTGCTACTCATTGTTTTATTGCTGCTGATTGTTTTGAAAGATTGGGTCTTATGTTGTCTTCTATGAATGGAGAAATGGTCGTCGATACTCCAGCCAAGGGGTCGGTGACTACTTCTTTTGTGTGTTTAAAGTGTCCCTTGTCGATCTTAGACAGAGACTTTGCGGTTGATTTGGTTTGTTTACCGTTAAGAGGTTTGGATGTGATTTTGGGTATGAACTGGTTAGAGCATAACTGTGTTCATATTAACTGTTATGACAAGTCTGTGAGGTTTTCTACTCCTGAAGAAGAGGAAGATACTATGCTGTCTGCTAGACAATTGAGGAAGTTGATGCAAGAGGAAGCACAAATGTTCTCATTGATGGCGTCACTATCTGTAGAGACTCAAGCTATAATTGAGGAATTGCAGGTGGTGTGTGAATTTCCTGAAGTTTTCCCCGATGAAATTCCTGATGTACCACCGGAGAGGGAAGTTGAATTTGCGATTGATCTTGTACCTGGTACCAGACCTGTGTTTATGGCACCATACAGGATGTCTGCATCTGAATTGTCAGACTTAAAGCAGCAATTGGAAGAGTTACTTGAAAAGACAGTTGTAAGACCAAGTGTATCGCCATGGGGAGCTCCAGTGTTGTTAGTAAAGAAGTAAGATGGAAGTATAAGGTATTGTGTTGATTATAGACAGTTGAATAAAGTGACGATTAAGAGAAAGTATCCACTTCCAATAATAGATGACTTGATGGACCAATTGGTGGATGCTCGTGTGTTTAGTAAGATTGATTTGAGGTCGCGTTACCATCAGATTAAGGTGAAGGATGAAGATATCCAGAAGACGACTTTCAGAATGCGTTATGGACATTATGAGTATTCGGTGATGCCTTTCGGTGTTACTAATGCGCCGCGAGTATTCATGGAATATATGAATCGTATCTTTCATACTTATTTGGATCGGTTCATAGTGGTGTTCATTGATGATATTTTGATTTACTCTAAGTCAGAAGAAGAGCATGCAAAACACTTAAGAGTAGTATTGCAAGTTTTGAAAGAGAAGAAGTTGTATGCAAAGCTGTCCAAGTGTGAATTCTGGTTAAAGGATGTTAATTTTCTTGGTCATGTGATCTCAGGTAGTGGCATTTCTGTAGATCCATCGAAGGTTGGTGCTGTGTTGCAATGGGAAACTCCGAAGTCAGCTACTAAGATTAGAAGCTTTTAGGGATTAGCTGGTTATTATAGAAGGTTTATCGAAGGTTTTTATAAGTTGGAACTTCCGTTGACTAATTTGACTTGTAAAGGTAGAGCTTTTGTATGGGATGTTCAGTGCGAAGAAAGTTTTACGGAATTGAAGAAGAGGTTGACGTCGGCTCCGATTTTGATGTTGCCTAATCCAGGAGAGCCTTTGGTGGTATGTTGTGATGCTTCTAAGATGGGTTTAGGAGGTGTGCTTATGCAGAATGATAAGGTAGTTGCTTATGCGTCAAGGCAATTGAGGACTCGTGAGAAGAACTATCATATGCATGATTTAGAGCTTGCTGCAGTTGCCTTTGTGTTAAAGATTTGGAGGCATTATCTTTATGGTTCTTGATTCAAAGTGTTTAGTGACCATAAGAGCTTAAAGTATTTATTCGATCAGAAGGAGTTGAATATGAGGCAACGGAGATGGTTGGAACTGTTAAAGGATTATGATTTCAGTTTAAATTATCATCCAGGAAAAGTGAATGTGGTAGCTGATGCATTGAGTCGAAAGACTTTACATATGTCGGCAATGATGGTTAAAGAGTTGGAATTAATTGAACAGTTCAGAGATATGAGCTTAGTTTGCAAGGTTACGCCGCGGAGTGTTATGTTGGGTATGTTGAAGATTAATAATGAATTTCTAGACAATATCAGAAAAGCTCAGAAGTTGGATGTGAAGCTGGTAGATTCGATGGATGGGATCGATCAGTCTGAGAATAGTGATTTTAAGCTAGATGCGCAAGGTGTGTTGAGATTTCATAATCGGATTTGTATTCCTGATGATGCTGAGATAAAGAAAGTGATACTTGAAGAGAGTCATAGAAGTAAGTTGAGTATTCATCCAGGAGCTACAAAGATGTATCAAGATTTGAAAGGTTTTTTTGGTGGCCTGGGATGAAGAGTGATGTACTCGGTTTGTGTATGCATGTTTGACTTGTCAGAAGTCGAAAGTTGAACATCAAAAGCCAGCAGGGTTGATGCAACCGTTAGAAGTTCCAGAATGGAAATGGGATAACATTTCAATGGACTTTGTGACGGGATTACCTAATACTTTAAGAGGAAATGATTCGATTTGGGTGATTGTTGATAGGTGTGATACGGTGGGAGAGAACTGACTATTTTTGGAATGCTGGATCGTGTTTTGCGTTTGTTTTCTCAAAATCTCGCGGTAAGCAAGAGTCGCCACCGACTTTTATTTTATCCAACAAGGAAAGGAAAAAATCACAGAAAAATTCCTTTTTCGAGATGTTTCTCGGGTCCGGGGGGTAGATTATAGAAAGGGAAGGTGTTAGCACCCTTTCTACCCGTGGTTATCCACGGGCTCTTAGGTACTTGCTCAAAGTGTTTTCAAAATTTGCTTTTCTTTGTGTTTGTGGGTTTGAAAGAAGTTTTTGTTTTAAAGGAGTGTAAGTGCGAAAAGTTTTGTTTTGTTTTGGAAGAAGCAAGTACTTAAGAACCATCTACCTACTCGAAAAAGGAATCAATCTGTGCTAATGTCCTTTAGGAAATGCTAGCCCACTATTGATGAGTAGGTAGCATCGTCGTTGGAGTTTTAAGGGTCAATTCGATTAAGGGACATGTGGTCACTAAAGCAGTGTTAGGATGCCTTAGCGGTAACCCTAATGTCTTAGATTATTTTTCCGAGGCAACCGTTTTGAGGCAACTATGATCTTTGGACAAGAGGGCGACCTCTAAAACTTCATATACTCAATGTCCACGTTCGAAGGCAAACAAGTGAGGTGTACCCTAAGAGTGCGCATGTGCGAGTGTGTTATTTTCAGTTAATTTGTCTTTGTACATGTCAATGGTTATCTATGTTGATTTTAGGTTTAACATTCGATCTTGTCATGCATTCCCTATTACCAAACATCTAACAGTTTATAAGTTACGGAAATTAAATTGCAGAAATTAAATCTAACTATTACAAGGCGTCGGGTATTTACATCGCCAAAAGCAACCCTTGAATTTAAAATGCGGAAAATAAATAATGCGGTAAAAATAGTAAAAGTCCTATTAAACTATTATATTCCGGGAAACAATTACATCAATATGGTAAAATAGATCGGGTGCGAAAAATTAAATTGAATGCATTTTTTAGGGTTTTGACCCTTTTTTTGAAAGGAAATGATTTTTTGATTATTTTTTGAATTAAGAAAGAAATTAAATTAGGTTTAACATTAAATTAATAAACTAATTAATTAATAAAAATATTTTTGGAGTTTTTGATATTTAAGGAAATAAAATAAATTTGATCAAAGTTAGTAAAACCTAATTATCTAAATTAATTTTAATTATTGCAAAAGATATTAAAAGTTATACCTAATTAAAACTAAATCAATTGAATTAATATTTATTTACAAAAATAAAGTGCTGAATTTAATTTTAATAAATAAAATATATTTTTTGGTTTTTGATTTTATTAAGAAAAAAGATTAATTGGTTAGTGATTAAATAAAAATAATAATACACAATAATTAAATAAAAGAAATAGGAAATAGAAATAGAAATACTCAGGGGGTCCTGGGCCCAAAAGGAGGTGAGAATTGCAATTTTCAAGGCCCAATTGTATGTAGGCCTCGTTTGACTTTTTGATTCTCCACGCCTTGGTTGACTTGAGAGCATGATGGACATTCATTCTTGACCACCAGATCTGGCCTGGGGCCATCTGGCAAGCATTGGAATGAGGGTGTATGATGGGCCATAATTGCTGAAGCGCGCTAGAACACCTGAAGAAAAATAACAATGTGCATTTGGGGGACCTGGGATTCGAACCCAGGTCCTGTGAGTCACTGATCAACACCTCTACCACTCAGCCAGCGCGTCTTAATTGTTAACATAGTGGGCAACAATAATTATATGGAAAACACAATAATATGCCAGAAAAAATAAAAAAAGAAGCGTGAATATTTGAACTTCCCAACAAGAGGGAGGCACGTCTTCATCTTCTTCGCTGGAACCTGGATATTTACCTGCGGATTTATATCCGCAGCTAAATCCGTATCTGCATTCTAAAATTAGTTCTAGGCTATAAAAATACAATCCAAGACCATGGACATGTTCGTCTGGACATCCTGAGCATGTCTATGTCCATTAATGGCCCCAATTTTTCCTGCAAATAAAACGCCCAAAAACAAACTACCAAAACCCTAGGTTCGGTTACAGGGCTATGGCTCATGAAAACGCAATCAAATGATGCAGAAAGCTTAGAAATTGAACGATAATCATGATTATACCAAAGATTTGTTCAAAGGATGCAGAAATATGGAGTTACGATTTCAAGTGCAGAGCGATTTTCAGAGGGACTTACAGCGTGATTGAGGGGGGGAGAGAGCTTGCTTTTGATTGCTTCTCACTCAGTGATTGACCAGTAATAGAGTGGTGTTGAGGTTTTGTATTGAAACTGTCTCTAAACACGATTTCAGATTCACACTTTTTTCAAGTTTTCTCAAGTTTTGTTCTTGTGATTTTGCAGCCTCCAACCTCTCAAACTCGTGCCTCTCACTAGTATATGTATAAAGCAATGTATTAGGTCAAATTTTGTGGACTGAATCTTTATGCATTGATGTTTTAGGATTTGATTTGATCCTCCATTGATAAATTTCCAAACTTGTCCAAAATCCAATATTTTTGTACATGAAAAGCTTGATACGGATTTGATCATGTCCATGATGATAATTAAGACCTATAACAATCAAAAAGATCCTAAGTCCTCAATATTTGGATTTTATTTGATTTAAATTTATTTAAAATGAATTAATTCAATAAAAAATCAAATAAAATAGAAAAATTAATAAATGGACACAAGACTGAAGCTAGGACACGTGTGTAGTATGACAAGATCAAATCAAGTGAAAAAGAATGGGCCCATTTGACAAAATTTGAAGTTTTGGGGATAATTGACTTTTGGCAATTTTGGAAAAATGCCCAACTTCAACAATGCATAACTTCTTCAATTTTGAACTTTTGGAAGTGTTCTTGGATTTTTTAGAAAGCTTGAGATGTCCTATAACCAACCCTTTTTGTCTAATCTCATTTTGATATTCCATGCTCAAGTTATAAGCTTTGGCAAAAAAAGGTGTTTTTGTTGACTTTCAAAAATGACCTATAATGTCCAAATTTGTAACTTTTTGTGAGTGCATTTCTTGATATTGGGGTGTGAAGATGGATTGTAGTAAATTGCATCCTCTTCAAAATTAGATTTGGATGGGTCATTTCTCATAAAGTATGAGAAAGTTATGCTTGGTCAAAGTTGAGTTGACTTTTCCTACAAAACCCTAATTTAGCAACTTTTGAGTCTTGATGAATTTTGAGCAATCCTTGATGAATCATGATCAACCCTTGATAAAATGATTAAATATCTTTAAAAATGAGAATGTTGACAAAAAATATTGAAGTTTGACTGTATTTGGGTCACAGTTGACTTTTGCCCTAGCACAGTCGATTTTTGGACCTCTTGAGCAATTGACTGACCAAACTTCCTCTGCAAGGCTTGAAATTTGACATGGATGAACTTGAGAACATATTAGGACATTGGGGAGCACTTGAGGTCATTTGTATGCAAGGACCTTGATGCAACACAAAACCCTAATTTGAGGTTGCCTGCCTTAGGAGATAACTTGACTGTCCAACTCTTGAGCAATCTTGAGCCACTTGGAGATTATTCTTGCAATGTCTTGAGAAATATGAGAGGGAAAATTTTGGGGTACAACAGCTTCCCCTGTTCAATTTTCTTAAACCTGAGGATATAGATTGGCTTTCGGGCCTTTCGTGATCTGAAGGTGGAAGATGATTGAACACTAGAGTGCCCAAAAATTTGCACTCGCATGAAGTGGTATCAGCATTGTGATGTAAGGAATGGGATTATAGATGCCATTTGGAGACTTTTGATAGATGGTCTGAACTTCGACTGGAATACGAATCAGGGAGATCTTATCGTCGATCCGACTGAACCAAAAGAGGTCTTGGATTAACTTTGACTAGATCGGCATCAGAAAAATCTTTAGGGATCGATTTAACTGGACCAGACAAGGTCTTGGAATAACTTTAAATGAATCGACATCAGAAAAATCTTTAGGAATTGATTTAACTAGACCAGACAAGGTCTTGGAATAACTTCAACTGGATCAGCATCAAAAAAATCTTTAGGAATCGATTTAGCTGGACCAGAGAAGGTCTTGGAATAGCTTCAACTGGATCAGCATCTGAAAAATCTTTAGGAATCGATTTAACTGGACCACAGAAGGTCTTGGACGAACTTTGACTGGATCGGCGTCAGAAAAATCTTTAGGAATCGATTTAACTGGACCAGACAAGGTCTTGGAATAGCTTCAACTGGATCAGCGTCAGAAAAATCTTTAGGAATCGATTTAACTAGACCAGAGAAGGTCCTGAACGAACTTTGACTAGATCGACATCAGAAAAATCTTTAGGAATCGATTTAACTGGACCAGACAAGGTCTTGGAATAACTTCAACTGGATCGGCATCAGAAAAATATTTAGGAATCGATTTAACTAGACCAGAGAAGGCCTTGGATTAACTTTGACTGGATCGGCATCAGAAAAATCTTTAGGAATCGATTTAACTGGACCAGACAAGGTCTTGGATAAACTTTGACTGGATCAGCATCATAAAAATCTTTAGGAATAGATTTAACTGGAGCAGACAAGGTCTTGGAATAACTTCAACTGGATCGGTATCAGAAAAATATTTAGGAATTGATTTAACTGGATCAGAGAAGGTCTTGGATTAACTTTGACTGGATTGGCATCAGGAAAATCTTTAGGAATCGATTTAACTGGACCAGACAAGGTCTTCGAATAACTTCAACTGGATCGGCATCAGAAAAATCTTTAGGAATCAACTTAACTGGACCAGAGAAGATCTTGGATTAACTTTGACTGGATCGGCATCAGAAAAAATCTTTAGGAATCGATTTAGCTGGACCAGACAAGGTCTTCCACATAGTTGAGAATTTAACTGCATCTTTCCTGAAAGGCAAAGGTCAGTCATATGCAATGCATGATATGGATCAAGCAATGATGTTCTTAATATAAATGAGATTGTATTATATGATGCATATATGCATGTATCATGATGTATGGAAATGTGATGTGTTAGTTGGGGAAAATAAATCCCGGAGCTACTGGAGAATAGAGTTGAATTCTTCGCTTCCGCTGGGGATGGTGAACGAAGGTGATTGCGAGAATAAACCGGCAGGAGAAGATAACTCTGTTGGGGAATAAACTGATGAGGAGATTACTCTATGGGGAAGAGATGCTTTGTTGAGGATTCCACTGATAAACTCTACTGGGGATGGATTACCGTTGCTGGTGATATTGAATCTGTTGAGGATTGAATTCCTGCTTGTGAAAGGAAAGAAATTCGTCGGGGATGATATTTCAGTTGCAACTTGCTGGGGATAACCCTGTTAGGCTCTTGTAGGGATAAATATTTGAGTTTTGCTGAGAATGATCCTTTGAACTTGGCTGGGGAGATTTTTTTTTGTACTCCGTTGGGGATAAACTTCCAGAGTCTACTGGGGATGATAGTTCAACTCCGTTGGGGAATATCTTTCAGACCGTGCTGGGGAAATTTTAACTCCACTGGGGGTATCTTGTATTCTGTCGGGGGACATTCTTATACTCCGTTAGGGAATATTAAGACTGCCGGGGATATCAAGCCTTTTCAGTGTTGATGGTAGATCAACTCTGCTTGGGGAGAGTGTTACTGACTTGTTTATAGTTGTAAGTCTCAGCTGGGGGAGAGCTACCGTTATTGTCTTACTTTGCGGGGAGTGAAAGTACCTTAGCCATATTTTTCAGCTGAATATACCTTGGTACCTGGTGGACAAAACAACTATACAGTTCGGACAATTCTCATTTGCCCCTATTTCTGATATTACCCGTAATCGACTTTTGTTTCGTATGTAAATATTTATGAGCAGCAATTAATGTCAAATGCATATATCAAAAATGAACATTGGACGTTCTTTGCGAAACAAAACAGATAAAGGAAAAACAGTTTGAAACTTGTCTGAAAATGAATTGTATTGATTTTGAAGTTTGGCCTGTAAATAGGCGTTTTTGTACAAGAGGTTGACGTCCTAGTAAGAGAACGCCGCCGAACAACAGAATTTACACAATTTGTGAAAAACTAAACAAAACAGCTATGTGAATGATCCCACTGGGTTCCAACTCTGCTATTGCCTTTATGTCCTCAAGCATCTCATCACTTTGCTGCTTGGTTGAAGATGAATCAGATTGATTAGTGTCGTCCGAGCTTGACAGTTGATACCGAAGTCTGGATGCAAGGTGATCCAATGAGACATAGTGTTACGCTTTGATCCCTAACTTTTGCCTGGACCGCCCTTTCGGGTTTTCAGTCCACCGGGATACCCTTTTTTGCCCAAGCCGCCTTTTCAGGTTTTCGACTTTCTGGGTGTACAGATTTTTTCATTTTCATCCCTTATTTTTGCCCGAACCCTTTTGGTTCGCCGAGAAGCCCTTATTTTTTCCTAGGCCAGTCAACCTAGCGGGTCTTCGATTATACATAGTATTTTTTCACTATATCTGCATTGACGGGGTGAGGAAGGTCGTCACCATCCATGGTGGTTAGAATCATAGCTCCTCCTGAGAAAATGTTCTTAACCACAAATGGCCCTTCGTAAGTAGGGGTTCATTTGCCCCTGGGATCACCTTGAGGTAAGATAATGCGCTTGATTACCAGATCCCCAACTTGATACTCTTTTCGTCTGACTTTCTTGTTAAATGCCTTGATCATCCATTTTTGGTACGTCTGACCATGACAAATAGCAGTAAGTCTCTTTTCGTCGATTAGGTTCAACTGATCGAGCCGGGTCTGAATCCAGTCATCTTCACTCAAACCTGCATCCTTCATGATCCAAAGAGAGGGTATCTGAACTTCAATAGGCAAGACTGCCTCCATGCCATAAACCAAGGAATAGGGTGTTGCCCATGTTGACGTCTGTGCTGAGGTACGGTACCCATGAAGAGCAAATGGTAACATCTCGTGCCAGTCTTTATATGTCACTGTCATCTTCTGCACAATCTTCTTAATGTTCTTATTAGCCGCTTCTACAGCCCCATTCATCTTTGACCGATAAGGAGAAGAGTTGTGATGCTCTATCTTGAATTGCTCGCAGAGCTCAGTGATCATCTTGTTGTTGAGATTGGTACCGTTATCCGTAATGATCCTTTCTGGTACACCATATCGACAGATTAGATTATGCCGAATGAACTGTGCCACGACGTTCTTGGTTACGGTAGCAAAGGAAGCTGCTTCAACCCACTTCGTAAAATAATCTATTACTACTAGGATGAAACGATGCCCGTTGGATGCTGTCGGTCTGATCTCGCCGATCATATCAATGCCCCACATTGAAAAAGGCCAAGGTGCCGTCAAGATGTTCAGAGGGACTGGAGGTATGTGCACCTTATCAGCATAGACTTGGCACTTGTGACACGTCCGAGAATGCTGATAGCAGTCAGCTTCCATTGTGGTCCAATAATATCATGCCCGAAGTATCTTCTTTGCCATGGTGTGTCCACTAGAATGAGTTCCGAAAGTACCTTCATGTAACTCTGCCATGATCCTTTCGACTTCACTCTTATCCGCACAACGCAGTAAGGTAGAATCATGGTTGCGCTTGTAAAGGATTCCATTGCTGATGAAAAACTTTGTTGCGAACCTCCTTAGAAACTTCTTGTCATTAACAGATGCACCCTCGGGATATTCTTGAGTTTCAAGATACCTCTTCACCTCATGGAACCAGGGCTTTTCTGTTACCTCTTCAGTCTCAATGTCACAGCAATGTGCAGGTTCGTCCAATCTTTCAATGATAATCTGGGGAGCCTCGTTGTCCTAATTGACCTTAAACATAGAAGACATCATAGCCAGCGTGTCCTCCAACTGATTCTCCTCTCTAGGGAAGTGTTCAAAGGTTATTTCTTCGAAATGGGGAAGAAACGTCAATACATACTCCTTGTAAGGAATAAGATTTGGTTGTTTCATATCCCACTCGCCTTTGATCTGACTGATCATGAGAGCAGAATCTCTGAAGACAATTAGAAACTTAATCCTTAGGTCAATTGCTGCTCGAAGACCCATGATGCATGCTTCATACTCCACCATATTGTTGGTGCATTTGAAACATAGTCGGGCGATAAACGGAGTATGAGAGCCTTTAGGAGATATGATCACAACGCCAATGCCGTTACCCAGAGCGTTCGAAGCTCCATCAAAGTACATAGACCATCAGGATCCCTCCTCAGGTCCTTCATCTAGTCCAGGTGTCTCACAATCAGTTACCAACATGATATTCTCGTTCGGGAAATCAAAGTTCATAGACTGGTAATCATCCACTGCCTGTTGTGCCAAATGGTCTGCCAATACACTTCCCTTGATTGCCTTCTGGGTCATATACTGGATGTCATACTCAGTCAAGATCATCTGCCATCTTGCTATTCTTCCGGACAGGGCAGGCTTTTCGAAGATATACTTGATTGGATCCATCTTTGATATCAATAGAGTAGTGTGAGTCAACATATACTGTCTCAGCCGGCGAGCAGCCCATGCCAAAGTGCAGCAAGTTTTCTCGAGCAGTGAGTATCGGGTCTCACAGTCGGTAAACTTTTTGCTAAGGTAATAAATAGCATGCTCTTTTCGGCCAGACTCGTCATGCTGCCCCAGCACACACCCCATTGAGTTGTCGAGTACTGTCAAGTATAAGATCAAAGGTCTCCCTTCAACTGGTGGCATCAGAATAGGTGGCTCTTGGAGATACTCTTTGATCCTTTCGAAAGCGGCCTGACATTCATCATTCCATCGTACTACTTGATCTTTCTTCAGTAACTTGAAGATTGGCTCACACGTAGCATTCAGGTGCGAGATGAATCGGGCAATGTAGTTTAGTCGTCCCAGAAAGCCTCTGACTTCTTTCTCTGTTCTTGGAGCCGACATTTCCTGTATAGCCTTCACTTTTTCCGAATCCACTTGAATACCTTTGTCGCTTACGACGAAGCCCAACAGCTTACCAGATCTCACCCCGAAGGTGCACTTGTTCGGGTTTAACCTCAGCTTGTACAACTTCAACCTGTCAAATAGCTTCTGTAGATGGTCAAGGTGTTCCTCCTCGGTTTGGGACCTTGCAATCATATCATCGACGTATACCTCAATCTCATAATGGATCATGTCATGAAACAAAGCAACCATGGCACGCTGATACGTTGCCCCAACATTTTTCAATCCAAAAGGCATTACCTTGTAGGAAAAGGTACCCCACTGAGTAACAAAAGTTGTCTTCTCCATGTCTTCAGGAGCCATTTTAATCTGATTATAACCGGAGAAACCATCCATAAAGGAGAATACCTTATGCTGAGCAGTGTTGTCAACCAGAACGTCGATATGAGGTAGAGGGAAGTCATCCTTGGGGCTTGCCCTATTCAGATCCCTGTAGTCAACGCACATTCGAACCTTACCATCCTTCTTTGGTACAGGAACCACGTTGGCCACCCACTGAGGGTAAGAAGTAACTGCTAGAAAACCGGCGTTAAACTGTTTCATAACTTCAGCCTTGATTTTCTCAGACATCTCTGGGCGCATTCGGCAGACCTTCTGTTTCACTGGAGGACAGTCTTCCTTGGCAGGCGGGCGGTGAACCACAATGTCGATATCCAACCCAGGAATATCATTATAAGACCAGGAAAAGATTTCAATGTAGTCAAGCAACATCTGAATCAACTGTTGCTTCACACTAGCTTCCAGATTGGCACCGATCTTGACCTCTTTCCTATCTGTCTCGGTACCCAGATTTACTGATTCCACCGGCTCTTCGTGCAGCTGAATGGCCCTCTCTTCCTGAAGTAATAGTCTTGCAAGTTCACCAGGCACTTTGCAATCAGCTTCACCTTCGTCTTCGGCTAAGTTGATCGGATTTTCGAAGTCATAACTGGCAGTAGCAGAGTCGTTACCAGTGAGATCCAGAGTGGATGTAGACCTGTATACGTGAGTGTGTGTAAAATAGCTGTTTTGAAATATATAATAAAGAAAAACAAGGAGCGCAAAATTTGAAATGCAAGAACGTCCAATGCTTTTATTAATGATATATGAAAATGACACACATAAAGCCCTCACAAATGAAGCCACGGTGCCTTGGGTAAGACACCGGGCCGTAAAGTTTAAAACATTGTCTGTTACAAATTCAAAACAAAAAGTTTCATTACTGGGTGATAATAGAAACGGGCATAGAATCCTTCGCTGTCCAGTTGCTTAATCCACCATTGGCAGTTGGGTAGATCCAACTGTCGATATCAAACTCTTCATCAACGTCATCCCCGATAGCATTCACCCTTGCATCTTGTTTAGGCTTTTCTGGTGCCCCGAACTCAATCTCCTTCGCATCGATCAAGTCCTGTACCTTATTCTTCAAAGTCCAACAATCATTTTTATTATGCCCTGGGCTATCAGAGTGATAAGCACGAAGGGCATTAGGGTTATACTTTGGTGATGTTGTATTTGGATTCTTCGGGGCTTCCCTTGGAATCACCAGATTGGTCTTTAGCAACTGTGGCAGAATCTGAGATAAGGTCATGTTGAGATGGGTGAATTGCCTTCGAGGTCTCTCGTGCTTTTGTTGATTGTTGTGTTGAGGAGCACCGGCAGGTTTTGAAATAACAATTGCATTAACAACTTGGCGGTGTTCAGGTCTACTCTGGCTTCTCGAACTGTAGACAGCACTGGACTCCTTCTTAAAAGGATTCTTCTCGGTGCTTGATGAAGCACCCTTTTGTATCTTACCAGCCTTAATACCAGCCTCAATCCTTTCACCAGTCATAATTAGCTCTATAAACCCAGACGAAGAGCTTCCAATCAGATGGTTGAAAAATGGACCTGACAAGGTCCCCAGAAACATATCCACAAGCTCCCGATCAGCCAAGGGTGGTTTCACTCTTCCGGCGAGGTCCCTCCACTTCTGAGCATAATATTTTAAACCTTCACCCGTTCCCATTGACATACCCTGGAGTTGGTTACGCGTAGGAGCGAGGTCGGAATTGTACTGGTACTGCCTATAGAAAGCAGTAGCCAAATCTTCCCAACTACGGATACTGGCTCCGTCCAACTGGTAAAACCACTCAAGCTGAGTCCCTGAGAGACTGTCTTGAAAGAAGTGGATCCATAGGTTCTTATCAGCGGTGTACGGCTGAATCTTCCTCACATATGACCGGAGGTGCAGCTTCAGACAAGAAACTCTGTCATACTTAGCAAAGGCTGGTGCCTTGAACTTGTGGGGAATTACCACCCCAGATGATAGACCCAGATCACCAAAGTCCAGACCAGGCACTTTGTAAGCTTCCATCGCACTCAACCGGTCTTCCAGTTGTTTGTATCTATCCTCAGCCGGAGGGTACTGGTCTTCATCGAAGTTCGTCTCGTTGTCGGAGACCACATGGCTAGGAGCCCTCCTTTCTTCCTGACTATCTTTCCCTCCAGATGAGGTGGTCAAATTAACTTCATTCTGTAGCCTGTTTCCAAACCTAGGACCCGTGTTAAACAGGATTGTCCTCTTCTTCTTCTTCTTTTTCTCTTTCAGAATCAGGGTCTTCAAATCTTGCTGACCCTTAGCTAGATTCATGAACAGCTCTTGGAATTGGGCATTCTGGGCCTGGAGGGCCTTGATGGCTTGCTCAGTCGAAGGTTCAGCAGACATGACGAGTGCTGAAATAAACAGCGAAGAAGATAAGAGACTTGTAATGGGTACCTGTTATGAAGTGCATGGGATGAAATGCGTATGATATGATTTCAAAGACAATCGGGAGATTCAAATTTTCAAACCAAAAAGGAAACACACTTTTATTAAGTAAACTTGAAATTCAAATTGTTCAACAAATTTCCCTTAAGGCGTTACAAGAAAGGAAATACTGAAAAGCAAATAAAACTGGAAAGGAAATAAACAAAGGACAATCAATGCTCCCATGGTCTCTTCTTGTCGGTGCGGACATAGTCATTGAGAATCCGCTCGTTCTCTAGATGGCTAGTCAACTTCTGGATCTTCTGCTCTTGCTCGTTAAACTTCTCTCGGTAAGCATCTCGTACCTCTCTCAGCTGCATCCAAGACCTTTTAGTGCCCCAATGTCAGTGGGCATGTAAGGATGGAGAATGGTAGGAAGAACCCCCTCTTCATTAGCAACTTCAACAATGATAGGCCGGACGGCTTCATATGGCATACCCAGCTTTTGGGCACGGATACAGACCCATCTGAGATATGGCTCCATCGGAAGTGAAGCCTTTGGGCCCAGCTCGTGTGGATCAGATCTGTGAACTCTATCCCAAGCCCTTATGAATCTGCGGCGTTACTCGTCGCTACCCCCTTGAAAATCAAAGATGATACTAGGCATTAACAGCTCATGAGGTCCTTCTCTTCTAGCTCTCCCAAACTAACGTAAGGCTAAGCACGGGTTGTAAGAAATTCCTCCATTGGTTCCTATCAGTGGAACATTGGGGTATTCCCCACATCAATCAATAATAGCCACCTCGTCCATACCCTTGAGAGTCCAGATGATGTCATTATGAGAGAGAGAGACATAACTCTATAGGCCCAGCCAATGCCTTCTTTGTTCTTCAGCAGTGATTTGGGAAGGTGCGAAATAAACCACATCGCTAATAATGGAGCACAACACATCAAGGTTCCCCGCTTTCGGGCAGTACGAGCATAGAGCTGATGAAGGATGTCACCCAAGAGAGTGGGTACAGGATTATGAGAGATGAAGATTTTCACCGCATTCACATTAACAAAGGAGTCAGAATTCAGAAACAATACCAAACCATATATCAGAAGAGCCAGAATATCCTTGAATGCCTTGAAGTCTAGACTATCCCAGAAATAGTTAGCCTTACCAACCAAGAACTTAGTCAGAAAGCCCTTTGCTCCACTTCTAGTCTCCCAATTAGCCATTACCTCATCTTTGGTCATATGAAGGGCTGCAGCAATCTCTTCGGGCCTAAGAATCTTCTCCCAATTAGTAAACGGGGTCTGCTCCAGAATAGAGATACCGAGTAGTTCAGAGAATTCTTCTAAGGTGGGAACCAACTGGTAGTCCTGAAAGGTAAAGCAATAGTACAACAGATCATAAAATTGGACCAAAACACTCATCATCTGCTCGTCCAATTTGGAGGTGACCAAACTGAGAAGATACCCATGTCTTCTGATGAAGGAAGTAGTATCAGGCATCTTTGCAATCAGATCTTTAAGCAAGGTGGGAACCTGGACAAAGTTGATCTGGATGGTATTCCTACGCATGGGCATCATGATGACCTACAAAACAGAACAAAGATGAATCCCTCCTGTCTTTAAAATAGGTTAGTCCAATGCAAGATGTATGCAATGTTATGATGTCATGATTTCATGATAGAAAGCACACCATAAGTATCCACAAACAGCAAACATGGTAAAGGCACACAAGTCACACAAGTCACACAGAGAGCCCTTAAATTTCAGGCTGGCAAGGAGCTTAGGTACTACCCTCTTTCAGTTCAGTTGGTTTAAACCTGTCCTAAAAATAGTAACCGGGTTCTGGAGGATCTCAATATCACTGACTACCCTCAATCTGTCATAATTCCAGTTTAGCAGCCTTTTCTTGCGGCCGGAATCATCGCGAGAGTTTAGTCTCAATGAGTGTAGCATACTGCTACTGTTCTATGGCCAAGTTGGTCAATTTAAAGGTTCTAAGGTCAGTTGGTGCTTAATGACCTCTTAGATGACCCATATTCTCCTCGTTCCAACACAAGGGATATCGGTACAATCTAAAGTGCCACACCAACGTAGCTACTGCTTCAACCGTATCGATCTACGTCGTACAGTTCCCTCACAGTTTATTGCTACTTACCTAAAGGGTATCCCCCAGATCCGGGTTAGGATCTATAGTAACTCCGATACAAGCCCACAAATATAAAGCATACAAAGCAAACAATTGAAAACACAATGATCTAATCCTAAGGTACACCCCACTTATTAATATTCCCCATCAGAGTCGCCAATTCTGTGATACGGTGGGAAAGAACTGACTGTTTTTGGAATGCTGGTTCACGTTTTGCGTTTGTTTTTGCAAAATGTCGCAGTAAGCAAGAGTCGCCACTGACTTTTATTTTATCCAACAAGGAAAGGAAAAAAGCACAGAAAAAATTCCTTTTTTGAGATGTTTCTCGGGTCTGGGGGGTAGATTATAGAAAGGGAATGTGTTAGCACCCTTTCTATCCGTGGTTATCCACTGGCTCTTAGGTACTTGCTCAAAGTGTTTTCAAAATTTGCTTTTCTTTATGTTTGTGGGTTTGAAAGAAGTTTTTGTTTGAAAGGAGTGTAAGTGCGAAAAGTTTTGTTTTGTTTTGAAAGGAGCAAGTACTTAAGAACCATCTACCTACTCGAAAAAGGAATCAATCTATGCTAATGTCCTTTAGGCAATTCTAGCCCACTATTGATGAGTAGGTAGCATCGTCGTTGGAGTTTTAAGGGTCAATTCGATTAAGGGACATGTGGTCACTAAAGCAATGTTAGGATGCCTTAGCGGTAACCCTAATGTCTTAGATTATTTTTCCGAGGCAACCGTTTCGAGGCAACTATGATCTTTGAACAAGAGGGCGACCTCTAAAACTTCCTATACTCAATGACCACGTTCGAAGGCAACCAAGTGAGGTGTACCCTAAGAGTGCGCATGTGCGAGTGTGTTATTTTCAGTTAATTTGTCTTTGTACATGTCAATGGTTATCTATGTTGATTTTAGGTTTAACATTCGATCTTGTCATGCATTCCATATTACCAAACATCTAACAGTTTATAAGTTGCGGAAATTAAATTGGGGAAATTAAATCTAACTATTACAAGGCGTCGGGTATTTACATCGCCAAAAGCAACCCTTGAATTTAAAATGCGGAAAATAAATAATGCGGTAAAAATAGTAAAGGTCCTATTAAACTATTACATTCCGGGAAACAATTACATCAATATGGTAAAATAGATCGCGTGCGAAAAATTAAATCGAATGCATTTTTTAGGGTTTTGACCCTTTTTTTGAAAGGAAATGATGTTTTGATTATTTTTTGAATTAAGAAAGAAATTAAATTAGGTTAAACATTAAATTAATAAACTAATTAATTAATAAAAATATTTTTGGAGTTTTTGATATTTAAGGAAATAAAATAAATTTGATCAAAGTTAGTAAAACCTAATTATCTAAATTAATTTTAATTATTGCAAAAGATATTAAAAGTTATACCTAATTAAAACTAAATCAATTGAATTAATATTTATTTACAAAAATAAAGTGCTGAATTTAATTTTAATAAATAAAATATATTTTTTGGTTTTTGATTTTATTAAGAAAAAAGATTAATTGGTTAGTGATTAAATAAAAATAATAATACACTAATTAAATAAAAGAAATAGGAAATAGAAATAGAAATACTCAGGGGGTCCTGGGCCCAAAAGGAGGTGAGAATTGCAATTTTCAAGGCCTAATTGTATGTAGGCCTCGTTTGACTTTTTTATTCTCCACGCCTTGGTTGACTTGAGAGCATGATGGACATTCATTCTTGACCACCAGATCTGGCCTGGGGCCATCTGGCAAGCATTGGAATGAGGGTGTATGATGGGCCATAATTGTTGAAGCGCGCTAGAACACTTGAAGAAAAATAACAATATGCATTTGGGGGACCTGGGATTCGAACCCAGGTCCTGTGAGTCACTGATCAACACCTCTACCACTCAGCCAGTGCGTCTTAATTGTTAACATAGTGGGCAACAATAATTATATGGAAAACACAATAATATGCCAGAAAAAATAAAAAAAGAAGCGCGAATATTTGGACTGCCCAACAGGAGGGAGGCACGTCTTCATCTTCTTCGCTGGAACCTGGATATTTACCTGCGGATTTATATCCGCAGCTAAATCCGTATCTGCATTCTAAAATTAGTTCTAGGCTATAAAAATACAATCCAAGACCATGGACATGTTCGTCTGGACATCCTGAGCATGTCTATGTCCATTAATGGCCCCAATTTTTCCTGCAAATAAAATGCCCAAAAACAAACTACCAAAACCCTAGGTTCGGTTACAGGGCTATGGCTCATGAAAACGCAATCAAATGATGCAGAAAGCTTAGAAATTGAACGATAAGCATGATTATACCAAAGATTTGTTTAAAGGATGCAGAAATATGGAGTTACGATTTCAAGTGCAGAGAGATTTTCAGAGGGACTTACAACATGATTGAGGGGGGGAGAGAGCTTGATTTTGATTGCTTCTCACTCAGTGATTGACCAGTAATGGAGTGGTGTTGAGGTTTTGTATTGAAACTGTCTCTAAACACAATTTCAGATTCACACTTTTTTCAAGTTTTCTCAAGTTTTGTTCTTGTGATTTTGCAGCCTCCAACCTCTCAAACTCGTGCCTCTCACTTGTATATGTATAAAGCAATGTATTAGGTCAAGTTTTGTGGACTGAATCTTTATGCATTGATATTTTAGGATTTGATTTGATCCTCCATTGACAAATTTCAAAACTTGTCCAAAATCCAATATTTTTATACATGAAAAGCTTGATACGGATTTGATCATGTCCATGATGATAATTAAGACATATAACAATAAAAAAGATCCTAAGTCATCAATATTTGGATTTTATTTGATTTAAATTGATTTAAAATGAATTAATTCAATAAAAAATCAAATAAAATAGAAAAATTAATAAATAGACACAATACTGAAGCTAGGACACGTGTGTAGTATGACAAGATCAAATCAAGTGAAAAAGAATGGGCCCATTTGACAAAATTTGAAGTTTTGGGGATAATTGACTTTTGACAATTTTGGAAAAATGCCCAACTTCAACAATGCATAACTTCTTCAATTTTGAACTTTTGGAAGTGTTCTTGGATTTTTTAGAAAGCTTGAGATGTCGTCTAACCAACCATTTTGGTATCATCTCATTTTGATATTCCATTCTCAAGTTATAAGCTTTGGCAAAAAAGGTGTTTTTGTTGACTTCAAAAATGACCTATAATGTCCAAATTTGTAACTTTTTGTGAGTGCATTTCTTGATCATGGGGTGTGAAGATGGATTGTAGGAAATTGCATCCTCTTAAAAATGAGCTTTTTATGGGTCATTTCTTATAAAGTATGAGAACGTTATGCTTGGTTAAAGTTGAGTTGACTTTTCTTGCAAAACCCTAATTTAGCAACTTTTGAGTCTTGATGAATTTTGAGCAATCCTTGATGAATCATGATCAACCCTTGATAAAATGATGAAATATATTTCAAAATGAGAATGTTGACAAAAAATCTTGAAGTTTGACTGTATTTGGGTCACATATGACTTTTTCCCTAGCACAATCGATTTTTGGACCTCTTGAGCAATTGACTGACCAAACTTCCTCTGCAAGGCTTGAAATTTGACATGGATGAACTTGAGAATATATTAGGACATTGGGGAGAACTTGAGTTCATTTGGATGCAAGGACCTTGATGCAACACAAAACCCTAATATGAGGTTGCCTGCCTTAGGAGATAACTTGAATGTCCAACTCTTGAGCAGTCTTGAGCCACTTGGAGATTATTCTTGCAATGTCTTGAGAAATATGAGAGGGAAAATTTTGGGGTACAACGATAGGCTTATGAAGTCAGCTCATTTTATTCCTATTAACATCAGTTTTCTAGTGTCGAAGTTGGCTGAGATTTACACTAGTGTGATCGTGAAGCTGCATGGTGTTCCTTTGTGCATTGTGTCAGATAGAGATCCAAGATTTACTTCTGATTTTTGGAAGAGTTTGCAAGAAGCGTTGGGTTCTAAGTTGAGGTTGAGTTAGGCGTATCATCCTCAGACAAATGGTCAGACTGAACAGACTATTCAATCGTTAGAAGACTTGTTGGGGGAATGTGTTCTTGAGCAAGGGGGTTCGTGGGATACTTATCTTCCGTTGATAGATTTCACTTATAATAATAGTTACCATTCCAGTATTGGGATGGCACCTTTTGAAGCGTTGTATGGTCGAAGATGTAGAACTCCTTTATGTTGGCATGAATCTGGTGAAAGTGTAGTACTTGGACCTGAACTTGTTCGTGAGACTACTGAGAAGGTGGAGTTGATTTTAGAAAAGATGAAAGCATCCCAAAGTAGATAGAAGAGTTATCATGACAAGCGATGGAAAGATTTAGAATTTCAAGCGGGTGACCATGTGTTTTTGAGAGTTACACCTGTGACTGGTGTTGGGCGAGCATTGAAGTCTAAGAAGCTCACTTCTCGTTTTATTGGACCATATCAGATTTCAAAGAGAGTGGGGAATGTTTCTTATAGAGTGGCTCTACCGCCTAATATTTCGAATTTGCATGATGTGTTTCATGTGTCACAACTCTGGAAGTATATTTCAGATCCATCTCATGTGATTCATATGGATGATGTGCAAGTACGGAATAACCTTACGGTGGAGACGATGCCTGTACGGATCGCAGATCGTGAAATAAAGACGCTTAGGGGAAAAGAGATTTCTTTGGTTAAAAAAATTTGGCTAGGAGCTGCCAAAGAAAGCATTACTTGGGAGTTGGAGAGCAAGATGCGAGACTCCTATCCTGAGTTGTTTGATTAAGGTAATTTTCGAGGGCGAAAATATTCTAAGTGGGGGAGAGTTGTAACGCCCGTAATTTAATTAATTATTTAATTAAATTATTTTTGGAATATTTGTGAAGTTGTGTTATGATGATAGTTGATGTGTTGTTGTTATTGGATTTATTTATTCTATTAAGTTGTGTAATAATATTAGAATAATAATATTATTTGATGTGGGCTTGTTTTAAAGGATAGAAGTAGTAGAAGGGGAGTGTAAGAGTTTTAAGCCCATTAAGGCCTAATAAGAATTTTAGGGTTATTATATTAGTTTTTAGAAATAATAAGGAAAAAGAATAAGCGTTAAGAAGAGAAGGAAATAAGGGTTGGAAGAAGAGAAATAGAACGTGAAAGTTGCAGAAAAGAAGGAAAAGAGGCAGAACGAAATTCAATCGGAAAAGTCGTAGAGCAACCTTCAATCCAAGGTAAGGGTGGAGTTCCTACTCTATAATAGGGTTTATGATGATTGGTATGTGGGATTAGATGTGAAAGATTATTTAGTTTATGATTGAATTATATACATTGTTGTATGATGAAAATCAATGATTTAAGGATGAATAATGATGCCCCAATGCTGTACAAATGATGTAGAATTATAGGATGATTATAATTGTGATTATCTATGATTAGAGGATGTTTTTAGGGCCTAAAGCATGGAATCTGTGGTGAAAACGCAGTGCAATCGTAGAAAATATCCATGACAGAACAATATGTGTCGACCCCAAAAGCCATGCGTCGATGCATGAAGGCTTTTAGACTCGGGATGAGTTGATACAAAGGAGTCGTGCGTCGATACATGAAGGCTTTCAGACTCAGGATGAGTCGATACGAAGGAGCGTGTATCGATATATGCAGTGTTGTAGACTCAGTATGAGTCGATACAAAGGGAGTACGCGTCGACTCATGTAGCGTGTTAAGTCTAGTACGCGTCTACCAAAGACATTACGCGTCGATTCATGTAGTCTGGTTTTTGACAAAATCATTTTGAAAAGGCTGTAACTTGAGTTTTCGGACTCCGTTTGAGGTGCCGTTCGAAGCGTTGAATAGCTAACGCGATGAACTTCATTCTTAAGGATTAAAATTAATAATAGGAAGGATAATTCTAGTATCCAAATCAGGATTAGAGTTAGTTCCCATGTTAATCGCTATGTTGATTTTTGTAAAGAATGATGAGGATGAGATGATTATAGATTACTGTTTGGTTCGTAATAACAAGATTAATGAGGATAATAATGTAGTATTATAGAATGAATAATATGTAGAGGTTTGGAAATTTAGAGGTAAGCCTTAGATGATTAATTAATTATAGGTAATATCATGTTGTAGGCATATGGCCAACGTTGCAAGATTGACGATCTGCCGTTGTATTGTTGTTGTGGCTGAGTTGCTGTGAATTATGATGATAAATGATGTTTGATGAATTATGATGATAAATGATGTTTGATAAATTATGATGATAAATGATGTTTGATGAATTATGATGATAAATGATGTTGATGAATGATATTGATGAAAGATGTTGAGATGCCTCTAATAATTGGTAGCTATTAAGATGTAGGCTTCTGGCCAACGATGATGTTGTGTTGAGATGTTGTTAATTATGGTGTTTTCATTACATTCATGATTGTGTCGCATACATTTCATTTCTAGATGGAGCTGATGCTCATTAAGATGGTCTGTATTGGCGAATATTAAGATGAAGGCGTATGCCTTATTGATGCCTCTATTTATTGGCAATTATTTTGAGATGGAAGTTCTGCTCCAATGGTACCACATGCATTTTCATAGTATTGAGTCGCATTATATGATTGCATAAAGAAGTTATGTATTGATGTGGTGAATTTGTTATTTTTAGTATTCTGTTGCGACTATTGTTGTTTATGAGATGAGAAGTGGTGATGTTATGTGATCTAATTTAATATATTATTTATCATACGTTTTATTATATTGATAGATATCTCACCCCTTCTGTTTGAATGTTACCCTTACGTTGGTAACATGCAGGTAATCTAGAGTGAAGGTTGTATACCTTCAATAGTTCAAGTCGGTGTCATTGCTCTGATACGTAACACTCGGGGGATGAATGCTTGTTGCTTCTAATTATTGACTATTTCAGTTATTGAACTTTAATTTGATTGTTGCTAAGTATGTGTTGTTTTGAAGTTGTTGTAACGATGGGCAAGATGTTACTAAGAATTCCGCTGCGTAGATGTTAAATTGTTGAATTAAGAGATTAAATTATTATGCTGATAGTTCATCCGAAGTTTTAAAGTGTTATGTACCCACGTTGAATGCAATCTGTTTTTAAAGTTGAATTTGTGGCATCCTGATTAAGTTGTGTGAATTTTATAACTCTGGTTTACATTTATAATTGTGGGGTAGAATTGGGGTGTTACAGTTGCACCCTACTAGAAAGGTATCTCCACTTTTGTGCATATTCTTTAAATCCTTCATTCTTTTCCATTGTCATATCTTGCAACTGAAGTCTTGTTGGCGCTAAGTCGGTATTATACTGGTACTGATGGTAGAAGGTGGTAGCTAAATCTTCCCAAGTTTTGATACGGGAACCATCCAACTGGTAGAACCATTATAGTTGCATTCCGGTCAAGCTCTCTTGGAAAAAGTGAACCCAAAGCTTCTTATCAGCGGTGTGCGGCTGTATCTTGTGCACATAATATTTCAGGTGAATTTTTGGACAGGAAACTTCATCGTACTTTGCAAAGACGGGTATTTTTAATTTGTGGGGAATAACAACCCCAGAGATCAAACCCAAATCATCAAAATCTAAACCGGGGACAACTTGGATCTCGACAGCCTTCAATCTGTCTTCCAACTGCTTGTACTTGACATCGGCGGGTGGATACTGCTCGTCGAAATAATCATCATCAGACGCTTGATCATTAACACAGTCATCCTGGGTACTCTTAACCTCACCAATCTGATTCTCGTCCTCTTCATATGAGTCTTCCACTACCGGGATCTGACGAACTGACTCTTTGAACCTTCTACCCATGTTGAGCAGACCTTTCTTCTTGGGCTTCTTCTTAACTTCCAGTAATTCTATCATATCTTGCTGCCCCTTGGCTAGGGCCAGTAGAGTCTCTTGGAATTGAGAGTTTTGTGCCTAAATATCCTTCACAGTTTTCTCTAGATCCATCTTGCTGAAATAAACATCAGAGAGATAAGGAAACCTGTTTATGTGAAAACCTGTCATGTTATGATGCATGGAAGATGTATATGCAAATGATTTCAAGGATTTATGAGATTTAAATTTGCATAGACAAAAGAGTGAACAAACGTCAATTTCATTAATTAGTTTGAAAAGATTACAACATGCCTCTTGGGCTTACAAAATAACTCTCTAAAATAAAAAGACTGAACGTATCCTCTTCGGTGCAAGGTAGGCGTTCACACTTTGCTCTTCTTGTAGTTGCTTTGTAAGCTCCAAGACCCTCTTCTCGCTAGAATATAATCTAGCTTCGAAATTATCTCATTCTTCCTTTAGCTTAATCCAACCTTTTTGCAAGTCTTCAAGAGAATTTGGCATGTCGAGGTGGAGGACAGTGTAGGGGACATCTCCTTCAACCACATGTTCCATGATAACTGGTAAGATGGAGGGATAAGGCATCACAAGTTTCTGAGCACGAGCTCGTACCCACTTAGGTAAGGCTCGAGGGAAATGGAATTCTTGTGTCCTCGTGTCTTGCTATCCATTTTGCTTACCATCCTCCAGGCTCTTAAAAACCTTTGACGGTAGCTTTGATCTTCGTTCTCGTAGTCGAATACCACTCCTTGGATGAGCATCTCATGTGGACCATCCCTTCGGGCATAACCAAAATGTCGTAAGGCTAAGCAAGGATTGTAAGTGATACCTCCTCTAATGCCAATAAAAGGGACATTAGGGAACTCCCCATAACGGTCGATGATAGTAACATTCTCCAAGGATCGAGAACACCACTGAACATCTAAATGTATGAGCATCATCAACCTATGGGACCATCTCAAACCTTGCTCGTTCTTTAACACATATCAAGGAAGATGCGAAATAAACCATCTTTCCAAGAGAGAAGTGCAACACATGAGTATACCTCTCTTTCTCATAGTGCGAGACTGAAAAGAATGTAGGATATCTCCCAACAAAGTAGGCACTGGGTTGTGAGATATGAAGATTTTGACAGCATTTACATCTTTGAGTTGGTCAGGGTTTGGAAACAAAACCATCCCATAGATGAGAAGGGCCACAATTTCTTCAAAAGCTTGTAAGTCCAAGGAGTTCCAACAATCTTGAGCTTTCTCAAACAAGAACTTGGCTAAGAAACCTTTGACACCACTCCTTCTTTCCCAATTAGTTGTGACATCAGATTGTCGCAAGTGTAGTGCTTGGGCAATCTCTTCAGGTTTTGGATCTATTTTCGTACCGTTGAAGGGTAGTTGATTGAGAATGGGAATCCTTAAGAGTTGTGAAAATTCTTCTAGAGTAGGCACAAGTTGATAATCGGGAAAAGTGAAGCAATAGTGTAGGGGATCAAAGAATTGGAAGAGCACCTTCATCATATTTTCATCAGTGTTGGAGGTAACCAAATTTAGGAGGCGACCATGTCTTTCGATGAATAAAGAACTCTCAGGGACCCTTGATGCTAACTCTTTGAGTTGAGGACGAGATTGACTTGGATAGTATTCCTGCGGATATAAGCCATGTCCTACAAAATAGAACAAAGATAAATCCCAAAAATCCTTGAAATGGTTAGTGAGAATGAGTATGATGTTATGATGTTTATGATGTTATGTACAAGTAAGTATATAAAAACAAGGCAAACAAGTCCTTAGGTTTAGGCTTGCATGGAGTCTTATAGGTAAGTACCCTCTTGAAGTTTAGTTGGCTCAAACCCGTCCTAGAAATAGTAATCGGGTTCTAAAGGATCTCAATATCACTGATCTGTCTTCTGGGGCATTGTCTCAGCGCAAGCCTCTTTCACAGCGACCGAAGTATCCTGAAAATCCAAACCTCAATGAGTGTAGTATCAAGTATCAACCAACTTCGGACTGCACCAAATCCTGTTATCTCTCTACGTCCTAATGGCCAATTTGGTCAAGTAAAGGTTCTAAAAGTCAGTTAGTGCTTCATGACACCACTCAGTGGCCCCGTATTCTCCTTGACTACTCAAGGTCTATTGGTACCCACAAATGTATCACACTAATGTAGCTATTGCTTAGACCATGTCGGTATACCCCGCACGGTTTCCACAACGTATTGCTACTTACCTATAAGGTATCCCAAATTCGGGTAGAGGATTTAAACAAGCCTAAACAAAGAACCAAAATTTAAAGCATACAAGTCAAACAATGAAAGAAAATAAAGGTGTTCTAACCCTAAGGTAACCCCACTTTTAAGTTTCTCCCCAGCAGAGTCGCCAGTTCTGTGATACGGTGGGAGAACTGACTTGGGTGTTTTACGTTTTATCGCAAATGTTGCTGTTAGCAAGAGTCACCACCGAATTTTCTTTTATCCAAAAGGAAAGTCTAAAAAAATAGGAAAGACCTTTGAGATTACTTCTTGAGTTCGGGGGGTAAATTATGAAAAGGGAAGGTGTTAACACCCTTTTCATCCATAGTTATCTATGGGCTCTTAGTTGCTTGCTAGATCACTTACTTTTGTTTGAAAATGTGCTTTGTGTGGTTTTTGAAAGTATTTTGAAAAGGCGCCTTCGTTTAGGAAAACTTTGTAATAGCTCTCGTTTGTAAGAACGTATACAAAGTGTTGATCTTTTGAAAATGTTTCATGTTTGGAAAATGTTTTGAAAGTGTTTTTGAAAGTGTTGGTGTTTGTTTTGAAGATAAGCAAGGATGTTTGATTTGAAAATGAGCAAGCAACTAGGAACAATCTACCTACTCAAAAGTCTTAGTTCATTTCTTCCTTTCCTTTGATATTGCTATCTTACCATTGATTTGGTAAGATGCCTTATCTTTGGATGTAAAGGGACGGGCGTGGGTCATCGTATAGCCATGATAGTAACGTTGTGAGATACCTTAGCATTTCCTTTTGAGGGACTAAGATCATTTTGAAAGGAAACATTGACAGCGTCATCGAGGGACTATGATCTTGTATTTTTTATTTCTTTTGGCTAAGATATCCCACATGCATAACATGGCCATTTTTGTAAGGCAACAAAGTTGAATTACCCTAAGGGTGCAAGTGTGCAAATGTGTTTGACTTACATGCATTGTTTTGTCTTGAATTAGGTTTTGCTATTTATTGATTTTATCTTTCCATGCAAACCCTAATTACTAGCATCTATATAAAGCGGTAAATTGAGGAAAGTAAAAATACTAAGCTATTACATCATTAGGGGAGGGGGTATACAAATTTACAAATGGGGATTTGCAAGAAAATTAAACCTAATTATCTATTACAACCATATTGAATATTGTACAAAATTGAAAAGAAAATAATGCAAGAATGTAAATGGAAAAAGAGTAATTTTTGTTTGGGTTTCATGAAAGGGGTTTTAGTCTTGACCTAATTAAGAAAATGATTAATTAAAAATTAAAAAAAATAAACATAAACTAATTAAGAAAGAACTTAGGTTAAAAATGATTTTTTAGGATTTTTATGAAACAAAAGGTTTTAAGTTAATAAAATAAAATGAAAATTAATTAATTAAAAGAAACTTAAGTTCTAAATTTATTTTAAATAAAAATAAAATAATATAATAATAAAACCTAAGTCTAAATATTAATTATTTAAGAAAATAAATTAATTTGTTAAGAAAATGTTTTTAGTCTTTTTTTGTTTTATAAAGAAAAATAAAAATGTATAAGTGTAAATAATAAATAAAAATATTTTTATATTTTTTAATAATAAAAAAAAAAATAATAATAGTAATAAAAATAATAAAATAAAACTGAAATAAAAAAAATGAAATAAATGAAAATGAAATAAATAAAAAGTTGGGCCAGGGGTGCAAAAGTAGGCAGGGGGTTAGAAGCCAGCAAAAAGACCAAGATCCACTGTGGGAGGCCCAGGCTCATGTGTTTGTGACAAAAAAAATAATGAAAATGTAAAAAGAGAAAAAGGGTACCACTGGGCTTGAATCCAGGTCCCAAAGGTTAACAGGCGCGCGTTTTACCACTGGGGTGGCTATACATCCTTTCATATAAACAAAACAATAAATATGTAACATAAGTTATGCCCTGAATACAACTTCATCTTCAACCTCCAACCATGGATCCTGTAACTTCATTATTTCTCAACAAAAATGAAATATGCGAACATGAAAGTTGCTCCATTTTTTCATACGAGTCCAACCATATAAACATCATAAGCTATAAATCAAAGATGAATGAGAATTTCTAAAAGTACCAAATTATGACCTAAATATTTTCAGAGATTCAATCCTAAAATTCTCCTAGCTCAATCAAAATAAATGAAATCTATGGACATGTATAGTTTCGGGGCAATGATGTCTACATTTTATCTTCACAAATGCAAGCCTAACAATGCCTAAATAATGAGATGAAAAGTCAAAAAATGTACCTCAAAAATGGAAATCTTGAAATGAGTTTGAGCTTGACTCAAGGTGCTGCAATGATCAGGTTAGCTTCCTTGAGTATCTAGGAAGCTAATGCAATGCTTAGCTTGAGTTGAGAGTGACTGAAATGGCCTGGAGAAGTCAAGTTGCAGACTCTATTTTTTGGTTATGGAGGTTATGGTAAATGGTGTTACATTTCTGGAATAAGGATGGGGATGAGTTGTATTTGATATGTAGGAGCTTTTGGAAGTGAAAGTCCAAGAAATGCACGAGGGAAATGGAAGTTTGATATGTAAAGTCAGAACTTGCACAACAATGGAGTTTTTGGGCAATTTCTGGCTAGAGGGAGTTTGGGAGAGTTTCAGGATGTTAATGCTCGTGTCCTAGGTTGCATAAAAGTGTCTCAATTATAGGAAAATGTTTTGAGAGCTTGGAGTGATCAGAAGTACAAGTTCACATGTTATGGCTTTTTGCTTGATTTTGAAGAAAGCTTGAGAAATGTGGTTCCAATGCACAAGTACAAAGCTATCTAGAGTGGTTACACACTTTAAACATGTTGCTTCTGAGCATACATGTTGTGTGTGTTCAGAACAATAAGTTAGAGGCTCAAGAAGAGTGGACTTTGTGCATAAAGCCTCTTTTCCAAAATGGCAATGTTGCCTTTCTTCCCAAAATGGTATTAAGCATGGGCAATGCATTGAATGCTTGGATTAAAGCTTCTAGCAGCTGTGAAAAACATTAATTGTGGAGTGACAAATAATTTTGAGGCTTGCAAAGCAAAGGTTATGCGTCCTAGCATGGATTTGGTTCATGTGTTCGTCAAGAAATGACTTGTAATTCAAGTTTGAAAACCCTAACTTCTTGCCTTCGATTCTCCTTGCTCAAACATGATCTCAATAAGTTCTTGGAAATTTAGTAAATCTTGTAACATCCTATACAACCTATATGTTAGACATTTTTGAAGATTCATCTTGGAACTATGTGAAAAATTGCCATGAAGTTAGGTCAAAATCTTGCCTAAACTAGGGCAAAATTTCACTAAGTTTCCAAGTTTTATGAACATGTCTTCTTAAAATCATAACTTGAAATACATGAATTTTTATAAGAAGTTGTGTTATACAATGTTTAGATCTCATTGATATATACAACTTTCATGTTGGAAGTTTCCTTTGAATCATCTTGCATCATGGTGAAAATTTGGCTCAAAGTTGTGAAAAAATATGAATTTTCCAACACTTAGAAAAATTTCTAAGTTTAGAAATTTTGACTTTACAAAATGAAATCTTGACTTTTTGATTTCTTGATGAACAAGTTTCATATTTTGACATGTCTTGATGAATTGTGATCTTTGATACTTGATTTTGACCTAAAAGTCAAATTTTGACTTTTTTGTTGTACAATTGACTTTTCGTCAGTTGACTAAAATTCAACTGTCAACCAATTGAACTTGAGGAATGTTTTGAGCCATGCCATTAGGTCAAAATGATGCATTTGAATCCTTGAGATAATAAATTAAACCAATCAATCATTTGCTAGGTCAAAAATTAGAAATTGCACTTCCTCAGTCAAAACCCTAATTTTGACCATTTTGCCCTTTTGATGATCTGATCAAATTTCTTGAGGAATTATGATCCAAACTTGATAAAATGACATATTTGACTGTAAATTGACCATAATTGACTTTTTTCCCAATATGGCTGATTTTAGGTCAACTGATCAATTGACTGAGCCAAAATGTGATCCAAGACTTGAAGCTTGACATGAGCAATCTTGAGAGTTCAAAATGATCCATGAAAGTCATATGAGGAATTAAAAGTCCATTTTTACTTGTGTAAACTCAAACCCTAATTTTCAGTCATCAGTGCTTGAGGAGGTGTCTTGAGCTGATCAACCCTTGTGCAGTCTTGAATCGAAGGAGATCTTGTGAGAGATTACTTGAGAAATGAGAGGGAAAATTGTGGGGTACAACACTGCCACCTCAAGAATCATAAAGGTTTCTCATCAACGCTTGGATATTATAAATTATTGGATCCTATCAATGTTTTTCATCTTCTCTTGTATCTTTATCTATGCTTCTCATCATCTGCGCAACTATGAAATTTCTCTTGGAGATTAAACGCATTTGTTGCATTAATTGAAATTAGGACTGGAGAACATCAAGAAGAATGGGGTGGGATAAATGAATTTTGAGCCTTATATCTTTTGTTTCTTAAACCATGAACCGTGGCCATGTTACAACCTTCAAAAGTCCTAATTGAAGCTAGGTTCACTATGAAAGCAGACTTAGTAAGATTTGTGTTAAACTGACTCCTATGTTTGTTAAAATTATTAGTCATGTTGCTTCTTCGAATATGTATTCCTAATAATCCATTTATTTTCAATAATAAAAATTCAATTTCAAGAACTTTCATGTGCATCACATTAGAATTACTTTTTCAAAATGTACAATTTTATCTACAAATTAATACTTAGGATCAAGGAGATTTCAAAAGAAGGTCTGATGAAAGACAACATTTCCAAAAAGCTTATAACTAGGGGCAAAGCATATAAGAGGACCTCATTAAACAGGGGAAAATACTAATGATTGTAGGGGTATACCACATGAAGATACTATTGACAAAGGGTGATCATTCCAAGATTCAATCAACTTGGATCAAGTTTCAAAGAACTGTTCAATTAGGGGCATACCTTTCGAAGGAGCATTCCTTAATCAAGTCATATGACAACAGGATATGACTCAGTTTCCTCGTTTTAACAAACCTCTCAAGGCCTTGGTAACCAGGGGCAACCTACTAAGATTCAAATGTGGGGGAAATACGTACCAAGTTCATCCTACTACATGTAGGGTCCGAATTCCCCTTCAAGCAACTTCAAGTACAAACTTTTCAAGCTTCGAATACTTGGGGCAATCTATGGAAAGTTCATGGTAAGGTATGAGTTCTTTCTTAGGGTACTTCCTCCAGATCCTGGAGATTGAAGGGCACGTCTTTCAAAATTCGAATATTGGGGAAAACCACTACGAGGCTCAAATAAAAGGAGTTGATTCAAAATGGTTCATAAAAGCCAAACATTTTCAAAAGTATTTCAATCAGGGGCATAATGCAGAATAGTGGGGTCATTCATATTGTGATTCCAACTATTTCCAAACTCATATCAATGAGAACCTCCTCCAAGACCCTACCAACAAATTAGGGAAAGACATTCCACATAGGGGCAAGCTCTCCACATACTTTCATAACCTCCAGTGGATCTTTCTCCTACATTAGCAATTTTCAAGTTCAAATCGAGTATCGGGAAATCATGGTAGCGTAACATTCAACCATCATGTGACAGGCAACCTTGTTACATAGGAAAACCTCTATGCTTTAAGCATCCACGACCCATCGCAGGGACACAAAAAAAACCATTTGAGTCATAATCATAAAGCATAAGGCTGCATAAATCATGCATTAGGGATCTTCGATCTAGAATCAAGCTATATTTATCATCTCATCCATCTGATGATTTATGACAACATGGATCGAGCATATCTCAAAATACCCAACTTCGCATTCGCTTTTCAAAATCCAACATCCATCGATACATATCCAAGTCACTCATTACATACACTCATCAGCCATTACATTTCATGCATCAATCAAGTATACATGCATAACATAAACCTTGTTTTATGAGAAGACAATCATCACTGTCAAAACAAGTTATAATTCTATGTTGAATCTCAGCAGTAGATTCCCCTGGTTAATCTCGGAAGATGATTATCTAGAAGACCTCGACATAAGGTAATTATATGTTGAATCTTGACAGTAGACTCCCTTGGTTAATCTCGACAGTTGATTATCCAAAAGACCTCGACATAAGGTAACTCACAATCGAATCTTGACAGTAGATTCCCATGGTTAATCTCAGAAGTTGATTATCTAGAAGATCTCGGCAGGAGGTAATCTCTCAACAGGATCTCAACAGTAGATTCCCCTATTTGATCATGGCAGTTGATTATTCAGAAGACCTTGGCATAGGTATATTCCAATTGAGTCTCGACATTAGATTCCCCTATTTGATCACGACAGTTGATTATTTAGAAGACCTCGGCAGAAGGTATATTCCAATTGAGTCTTAGCAGTAGATTCCCCTATTTGATCATGGTAGTTGATTATTTAGAAGACCTCGACATAAGGTATATCTCAATTGAATCTCGGTGATAGATTCCCCTGTTTGATCACGACAGTCAGTTATTCATAAGACCTCGGAAAAAGGTATATTTCAATTGAATCTTGGCAGTAGAGTCCCCTGGTTAATCTCGGCAGACGATTTTCCAAAAGACCTCGGCATAAGGTAATTATACATTGGATCTCGGTGGTAGATTCCCCATTAAAAATCATCACACCAAGCATGACATACACATAACCATATCAAAATCTCAAGGTCATTCACAACATTTGATGCACCTAACATATGGAAAAACCAAAGAACATTTGATAAAGCATCAAAGTCTAATATGGTTAGAAAAACATTGAAAGAAAATCCATGTCTGCATCCACATCTACGCCTATTTCCACGCCCACGCCTACATCTACAACTATGACAACATCCACACCTATTTCTATGTCCATACTACGCCTACGATACAAACATCAAGATCTTGCTGACACTTTTCACCAAATTCAAATCAAATTGGAGATACAACAACTAGCAACAAACAATATTGGGGAGTTGGTGACTACAAGAACCTGATGGTTTAACAAAGTAGAATTATTAGAAACATTTTCCAAATACTTAGGGCATACACACACATTCAGTGCATATACACTATGGGTTCCATATCGATCTAAGACATCATGCACATACATCACACATGGAATTTGTCGAAACATATTTTGGGCGGAGCCAATATATTGGGGCCCTCCATCAGTTTATTATCTTGGTTAAAAACAAACATAACCAGTAAAAATCTGATCTCATCTCTGATTTAGTTATCTAAGATTTGGATCATCAAAACAACTTCCTCTATATTTAACTCATTGCGTCAGACTCCATGCAACAATGTGTTTTCCTTATTTGCGATATAGCTCATTGTGTCAGGCTCCATGAAACAATGTGCAAAATCTACAATTCAAATCATTGCAACAGTCTCCACGCAACAATATGTTCCCTTCTTTGCGATATACCTCATTGTGTCAGGCTCCATGCAACAATGTGTGAAATCTGCAATATAACTTATTGCGTCAGGCTCCATGCAACAATGTGTTTTTCCTTTTTCTGGGATATAGCTCATTGTGTCAGACTCCATGCAATAATGTGCGAATTCTGCAACATAAACCATTGTGTCAGGCTCTATGCAACAATGTGTTTCCTCCTTCACGATATAGCTCATTGTGTCGGGCTCCATGCAGCAATGTGCGAAATCTGTAATTCAACTCATTACGCCAGGCTTCATGCAGCAATGTATTTCCTTCTTTGTGATATAGCTCATTGTGTTAGGCTCCATACAACAATGTGCAAAATCTACAATTCAACCCATTGCGTCGGTCTCCATGTAGCAATTTTATTATCAAACTTTTTCCATTGCATCAGTCTCCATGCAGCAATGTTATTATCAAACCTTTTCCATTGCATCGTCTCCATGCAGCAATGTTGTTATCAAATTTTTTCTGTGATGTAATCCATTGCATCAGTCTCTAGGCAGCAATGTCTTTATCAAGTTTCTTCCTCGATATAACTCATTGCCTCAGTCTCCATACATCAATGTTATTATCAAACCTTTTCCATTGCATCAGTCTCCATGCAGCAATGTTGTTATCAAATTTTTTCTGCAATATAATCCATTGCATTAGTCTCCAGGCAACAATGTCATTATCAAGTTTCTTCCTCGATATAAATCATTTCCTCAGTCTCCATGCAACAATTTTGTTATCAAGCTTTTTCAATTATATATCCCCTAAGTTGCGATAGATATGCAGATAAATCTGCATAATCTATTGCATCAGTCTCCATGCAGCAGTGTGTTATCAGACTTTGTTTTATTCATTTCCTAGGCTGTGATGAATAAACAAAATCAAATCAAACCAAAACTTATTATATTAGTCTCATAGGTTTGCTTTGCAAAACTTATATTATTTTACCTCCTAGGTTCTGGTAAATATTTACAATCTCTTCTAGATACTTACGAATTATCTGCGTCGTCATATCTAAGTCAAATCAAGCTTTGGCTTAAATGCTGATAAGACGATACATAATCATCTACGCCTAATATTTAATTCCATAAGAACCTTGTACATCATATTCTTATGATCTGCCGGACAAATTTTGGAGTCTTCCAATATTTAATAAACTCTCGATCAAATGTGCAAGACATGCGTATTCTTGCACTATTCAATCGAAAGATAATTAAATAGGGGAAACTGTCATACCCCAAATTTTCCTTACCCTTATATTATATTCAGGTCTCTAAATTGTATTATATAGGTTTTATTTCCATGGGGGTTTAAAACAAGAAATAGAGTAGTATTAATCTAAAATGGACCATCAACATCTGATGGCCCATTAGGTTTTTGTTGTACCCCAAAATTTGCCCTCGCATTTTTCCCCAAGAAATCTCAGCTTCAAGCATTGCCTGACTTCTCAAACTGGCTCAAGAATCGGACAAACGGACTTTTCTTGATAGTCAAGCAAAACTAGGGTTTTTACTGATTTTCAGAGCTCTGAATTGTTTCATACAGTGGGCTTAGGGTTTGATTGATTTTTGGTTCAATTTTGACCAAGCAAGCGTGATTTGGTATTTAATCGGGAATTAAGTTTTCATGGGCATATTCTCAGAAGAATTTGAATTCCACAGCACTTTGCGGTTCATTTCAAGATTCAGATTAAAATTCGCATCATCTTGGTTTAATCAGTAAAAGAGACAGTGGTTTGAATTCAGTACGTTTTGATTGGGCCAGTCAAATACAAGATGCAGTATTGGATTCACAGTGTTCATGTGTTTGATCAGTCTATCTGGGTTAATTGCTGTTTGCCTTGGATGTTGGATAAGACAGGTTTATTGGATCAATGTTGTTTTATTTTAGTTATTTATTATTCTAAAATTAAATGATTGAATTTATTTTTCAATTGTTTTAATTCTAAGAATTTTAAATAAATAAATAAACAATAAAGAAATCAGAATTAATTGGATAATTTAAACTTTTATTGATATTTGAGTTATTTGTACAAATTGTTGTTCATTACAGACAATAATTTACATTTAATTTAAATATTACATAGAATGAAAAACTATCCTATTTTCTAAATATTCTTCGTTCTTCATTCCGCTCCGGTATTCCGTTTTTCATCTGCAAAAAGAAACAAAAAAAGTCAGAAAGCATTAAAATTGGAAAAAGACAGTTAAAAATTGCTCATCATTAGGGGCCACTGACTGGGATCAGTTGACCCTCTCTGCAAATCACGGGATTTCTCCCGGTTCACAGAGAGGGAAGATTATTTTATTTCATGAATGCAAATGCAAATGCATAGTTTCTAAAAAGTTTGCAAGCTGCATAGAATCTCAATGTCCAATTCAAACCATATGGTTCAAATCCAAACTGAAAAATCCAATCCAAACTTTCTATCCAAAAGCAAAGGCTACTGTCAGAATGCCAAAAGATATCAAAGAAGTCAAAATGGTACAAGTTGCTATCAAAGCCTACAAGCTGTCAAAGGGACCTTTGCCAAGATATCAAGGAAAAGAGCAAGGCGCAAAAGCTGAAGAAGAAATGTAGAAAACATATTATGCAAGCTAATCATCACTTCCCATCATAGCCCCTTCAGAAAAGTACAACTATAATCATATAAAATTCTTAAATTGTACTGTAAAGAGAGAAGTAAAGAGAGATAAAGCAAGCAGGGTTTAGGCATAGTTCAGGTTCAGTAGTCAGAATGGACAGCAGGAAATGAAGATATACAAAATCAGAAAAGAGCCAACTCAGTTCAGTAACATAGGCAGCAGGCATAAACAGTAGAGGCAGAAAAGATATACAACAAAGAGGATAATTCAGCATTGTTCAAAAATTACACAGCATAGCCAATTACCGAAATGGGAAAAATGCCATGAAACCTTGTGAAAATATCCAGCAGACTTGGGTCAAAGAGAAGACCAAAGCTTTGAATAAAGATTGGGCGCCAAAAGAAAAGATAGAAAAGATATAATACAAACTCAGCATAGGCAACCAGATCAGAAAAAACCACACAGCATAACATACAAAAACCTGCTACCAAGTTTAATCCAAAAACTGATAAACCTGCATCCTCATCACAAACACCTAAAACCTGTCTAACCCCTAAACCATTAAACCTGCATCATTAAAACCTGGAGCATACCCTGCCCTAAATAGACAAACTCAAGCCAAGAACCAGCCTACTGTCATCAAACACCAATACCCTGCCTTACCATTAGAACCAAAACACCATACTGTCAAACGATCCCCTCAGCAGAAATTCAAGGCAACCCAGTCTCAAGCATTCTCAAACAACATAACATACTGAGCCAACCAAGCACATACCTGCTAAGGCCTCTAGCCATGCTAAGTTACCGTCTGTCATCAAACTAAAGCCATGAAACACAATCCTGCCTCAACCTTCAAAAGACACATTCTAAAACAAAAAGCATACTGAACATAACACATCTCAGAACTCAACCTTCATGCTAAACACACAAATTGAACTACCAAGAACCAAACTCAAACCATTACTGTCATACCAGTACCAAACCTCTCAAACAGGTACCACCAACCATACTCATCATCAAAAAATGCAAGCAAGCGAGGCAACCAGAAGAAAGAGATAAAGCAATATCAACATAGGCAACATACAGAATTCCCAAGGCAACACGAGGAAAGGAGAAGCAGAAACAAATCATAGGCAAAGGGACATAAAGAAGAAGAGATAAAGAAGTGAGGAATTAAAGAACTTCTCAGAACGCATCATCATCAAAGCCCTAACATAAGCAAAGAACGAAGTTACCAGGGTCATCAGAAGCAAAGACTCATCAAGTCCATCTCCGCCATCGAGCCTCCTAAGCGTCACATCCTTTTTCCCCCTCCAAGTCAGGTAGTCAATTGTTTCTCCCTTTTTCTTATCCATCACCTCCATAGCAACACAAACTTAAGAATCAAATCCGAATCAAATAATGCATGCAATTCATAAAAGAGAAAAGAATCAGAAAACATCTAAAGCGAACCTTTCTGTATTGAGGCCTTTGAGCTCGAGCTGGAAGGAGGAGGAAAGGTAGGGGAAGCGCTGGTGGCCTCGAAGCAAAGAGAAGCACTCAAGCCTAAACGGAGAAGACGAATTCAGTGAAGACGGCGCCGCTGATTAGCCCTAACCCTCGTTCCACAAACCTGCCTAACCCTAATTTCGCCCTTGTTTGACACGGGCCTAACCCGTTCCTAATTCCTCTAAGCCCACTAACTTCTTCTAACAAATACTAACCCTTCCTTTTCTTTGTTTTTTACTTCTTAACACTAACCTTCTTTTATTATTTATTTTCATAAACAATATTTATTTCTTGTACTAACTTGATTCTCTAAACAATGTTTTTTTGTTTTTTTTGTAAAATACTAATTAAATTGCATTTTTATCATATAAATTAAAACATCCTTTTTAAGTATATTTATACATAAAAATAATAAACTTTTTCATAATTAAATTGAAAATACTTTTTCTTAATTTAAATACTTATTATACACGATTAACTTAAAAACATTTTTTGAAGTACATTTGTATATGTTATCTTTTCTTTTTTTATATACATAATTAAAGTTGAAATTCTTTAGTTAATATACATTTTGTACATAATTAAACATACAAAAATCAAGATTCATATAAAAAACATTTATCTAGGTCAAAATCCTAATACGGCTCAATTTCACATTTCGCACTTGTACATATTTATACTTACATAATACATATACATTTGCACTTACACAATATATTGCCCTACACACATTTTATCTTATATTTGTACATTCGACATTTATATTTTGATTGTGACATTCGATTTGGTTGTAAATACTATAAGTCTCATCCCCTTGTACATTTATACCCCCACTCCTGGATATTATTGTGTAATAGCGTAGATTTACATTCCGCAATTTACAGTTTTCCAATTATACCATGGTTAGACCTAGGGTTTGTATGTACATAAAATCAAAACGCTAGATAACCTAATACAAGACAAATACATGTAATCAATACACAATCACACTTGCACCCCCCTAGGGTAATCCCACATGTTGCCTTCCAAATGGGCCATGCTTGCACGTCGAATGTCTTTGGCAAAACGAAATCAAGTGATCATAAGTCCCTCGATGACGCTTTCGAAAGTCGCCTATCAAAATGATCAAGTCCCTTCAAGCAAATTGCCAAAGACACTTGGCATCATTGCATTCATGGTCTATGCGATGACCCGCGCCTATCCCGAATAAACTTCCTAAATACAAGATTGCCTACCAATTTCAATGGTAGAACAAAATTGTCAAAGGGGTTAGAACACGACGAAAATCTTTTGAGAAAGCTTTAGGGTAGATAAACTCTTAAGTACTTGTCAAATTGCAAAGAAAACATTTGCCTAATTTCAAAACCCACTCCACAAACACTTTTCAAAAATCAAACTTTTCAAACCCTTGAAACATCTTTTTAAAGATAAAACACCTTTTGTAAAACATTCGAGTAAAGAATTGTTACAAGGTTAGCCTAGCACAAGGCATCTTTTCAAAAACATTTTCAAAACAATCCACAAAGCACCATTTCACACAATTGAAAACCAAGGCAAGATTGATCTAAGCAAGTACCTAAGAGCCCATGGATAACCATGGATGAAAAGGGTGCTAATACCTTCCCTTTTCATAATCTACCCCCCGAACCCACGAAATATCTCAAAAAGGTTTTTGCTGTGCTTTTTAACCTTTCCTTTAGGATAAAACAAAAAGTCGGTGGCGACTCTTGCTAACCGCACAAGTGCGAATACGAACGCAAAACACTAGTCAGTTCTCCCACCGTATCACAGAACTGGCGACTCTGCTGGGGACTATCTTTCTAAGTGGGGTTACCTTAGGGCTTAGATCACCTTCTTGCATGACTAATTGGTTGGTTTGCTTGCTTTATACCTTGGTTCTATTGTTTGGGTTTATAATCCTCCGCCCGGATTTTGGGAAACATTCATAGATAGCAATGCGTTGTGGAAACTGTGCGGGGTATACCGACACGGTCTAAGCAATAGCTATATTAGTGCGACATATTTGTGGGTACCGGTAACCCTTGAGTTCAATCAAGGAGAGTACGGGGCCGCTGAGCGATGTCACTAAGCACTAATGACCTAGAACCTTACTTGACTATCTTGGCCTTTTATTAGGAGTAGTGAGATGACCGGCTTTGGTGCAGTCCGAAGTTGGTAGATACTCGATACTACACTCATTGAGGGTTGTTTTCTTGGAATATTTTGGTCGCCAGTTAAGTGGCTAAACCAAAACAATGAACAATGAAAGCGATCCAGTGATATTGAGCTCCTTAGAACCCGGTTACTATTTATAGGACAGGTTTTTTAAGCCAACTACACTCAAGAGGGTACTTACCTATGAAACCCCATGCAAGCCTGAAACTAGGGTTTGGTGTGATTTGCTTGTACACATGTTTTATGCATACATCATAAACATCATGAAGCATCATATGCATTTACTAACCATTTCAAGGGTTTGGACCTTCATCATTGTTCTTGTTTTGTAGGTCATGGAAATTCCTCGCAGAAACACCATTCAAGTCAACCTTGTGAGAATCTCTCCTCAACTCAAGGAGCTCACCTCAAGAATTCCGGAAAATTCATCCTTCAGTGAAAGACATGGTAGACTGCTCAACCTAGTCAACACCAACATCGAAGAAGACATGATGAAAGTGCTATTTCAATTCTTTGACCCCCTTCACCATTGCTTCACTTTCCCGGATTATCAGTTGGTGCCCACTTTGGAGGAGTTTTCTCAACTCCTAAGAATCCCTATCCTTAATCAACTACCCTTCAACGGTACGGAGAAGGAACCAAAGCCTGAAGATGTTGCTCGAGCATTACATCTACAACCGTCTGAAATCAAGGGGCATTGGGAAACCAGAAGCGGTGTCAAAGGATTCTTAGCAAAGTTCTTGTTTGAGAAGGCGCAAGAATGTTGGAACTCATTGGACCTGCAAGCATTTGAAGAAATTGTGGCACTCCTTATCTATGGGTTGGTCCTATTCCCAAATCCTGACCAATTGGTAGATGTCAACGCCGTCAAAATCTTCTTGTCCAGAAATCCAATACCAACATTGCTTGGAGACATCCTTCACTCATTTTACACACGAACAATGAGAAGGAGGGGTGTTCTCATGTGCTGCACTCCTATCCTCGCAAGGTGGTTTATTTCGCACCTTCCACAATCTGTCTTGAAGAATGATCAAGGTATAAGGTGGTCCCAGCGATTGATGACTCTCACTCATGCTGATATACATTGGTGTTCTCGGTCTAGAGAAAATATCATCATCGTCGATCGTTGCGGAGAATTTCCTAATGTCCCCTTACTTGGAATTAGGGGAGGTATCACCTACAACCCTTGCCTAGCTTTGAGGCAATTTGGGTACGCACGGAGGGATGGCCCTCACGACATGCTGATTCCTAGCCTAGTTTTTGACTTCGACAACGATGCGCAAGGACTTCGCCAAAGGTTCATCAGAGCTTGGGGAAAACTCAACAAGATTGATAGCAAGACTCTGGGACACAAGAACTCCATCCCTCTTGAGCCCTACCTCAAGTGGGTACGCGCCCGAGCTCAAAGTCTGATGATGCCCTATCCCCATGTACTCCCAGTGATCAAGGAGCCCGTCAATGAAGGAGAGGTCCCCTACACCATCCTACATCCAGACATGCCTACATCGTGGGAGGAAATGCAGAGGAGTTGGATTCAGCTCAAGGAGGAACGGAACACTTTTGAAGCTAGCTACTACGCCAGTGAAAAGAAGGTTCTGGAGCTCACCCGCCGACTCCACGAGCAAGAGGCCCTCAACACCTACATCGCACCGAAGAGGATGCGCAATGTCTTTCTGCCTTGAGAGGTTTATGTTGTAACATTTGGCCCATGGGGCATCTATGTATTAACAGATTTCTTCTTAATATGACGTGCGTTCTTCTTTGTCTGAAACAATTTTGAATGTCCCAAATCCTTGAATGCATTGCATACATCAGCATACCATTCATCATGTGCATAAGCAGGTCTCGCTCCAGGTTTCCTTATCTATCTGCTGTTTATTTCAGTAGGATGGATCTCGAGCAAACGGTCAAAGACCTACAAGCCCAGAATGCACAATTCCAGCAACTCTTGATGACCTTGGTCAAGAGTCAAGAGGATATCAAGGCTCATCTGGAGAGCAAGGACCCAGTGAAGAAGAAAAAGAGGATTGGAGTGGCTACTTTGGGGAGAAGATTTGACAGAGAAGCTCGGAGGGTGCTCGAATTTCCTCCTACTTCTGATGAGGGGACTAGTAAAAGAGATCGGGTTGCAGTGCCTTCCGAATCTGATGCAGAAGAGGAAGACATGGAAGAGGACGAGGATTATTCGGACCAGCAGTATCCTCCCGCTGATGACAAGTACAAGGGTTTAGAGGACAGATTGGCTGCAATGGAATTGCAGAGGGTGCCGGGTCTGGATTTTGAAGACATGGGCTTGGTCGCCGGAATTGTGATTCCTCCAAAGTTCAAGGTGCCGGCGTTTGTAAGGTATGACGGGCTGTCCTGCCCCAAAATGCACCTCAGGTCCTATGTGAGAAAGATTCAGCCCTATACAGCTGATAAAAATCTCTGGATTCATTTCTTTCAAGACAGTCTGTCAGGAGCCCAGTTGGAATGGTTTTATCAGTTAGAAGGAACCAGTGTCAGGAATTGGGAAGATTTGGCCACCGCTTTCTATAAACAATACCAGTATAATTCCGATCTTGCTCCTACCCGTACCCAACTTCAGGGTATGTCGCTAGGAACAAGTGAAGGATTCAAGGAATACGCACAAAAGTGGAGGGATTTGGCTGGCAGGGTGCAGCCTCCTTTAACCGATCGTGAGCTCGTTGACATGTTTCTTGGGACCCTATCTGGGCCATTTTTCAATCATTTAATCGGTAACTCTTCCGCGGGATTTACTGATTTGATCTTAACGGGCGAGAGAATCGAGGCTGGCATCAAGTCAGGAAAAATTCAGAAGGGTGTCGCCGCAAGTATGGAGAAGAAGCCGTTTAAGAAGGAGACAGCTATGGTATATTCTCAAAGGAGAGCAGGGAAGACGGAGCGTCGGCCGACTGTGGGGGCCGTAATGATTCAAAATGCTCCAAGCGAGCAGCCTCGCTACAACCAATCTAGACCGAACCAGCAACGGGTGGAAAGGCCACAACGGCAGTTCACTCGTATCAATATGACCCCAGCGTAGGTGCTTCCCCATCTGTTGAAATTGAATCTGGCCTCTATCAAAGAAGCGCCAAAGAATGTCAATACATCCTCTCCACACTACCATGCCAATGCTAAGTGCGCCTATCATTCAGACAGTGTTGGGCATGACACCAACGATTGCTGGGCCCTCAAGCATAAGATCCAGGACTTAATAGACGCCAAGGAGGTAGAGTTTGACGCTCCAGAAAAACCCAATGTGATCTCTGCACCTATGCCGAAGCACGGTCGGAACGTCAACGCCATTGAGGAGGATCGGTATGTTACTGACGTTAGTGATCTAACTACTCCACTGTTAACCGTTAAGCTAAATTTGTTAAGGGCCGGGATCTTCCCGGGATGTAATAGAGACTGTTACTGTTGTCACTCTCTGCCGTTGGGTTGTCCGCTACTAAAGGAAGGCATCCAAGGCCTCATAGATAGCCGACAAATTTTGTTCGAGAAAGTTCCTGTTGTTCCAGTTCACGTTGAAAGTATCTCAATCATAACCATTCACGCCAATCTTTCCAAGGCCGTCAAAAAGCCAGTTAAGATTACGCCAGCTGCAAAGTCCATACCGTTGAAGATAACGAGGCCGGGGCCGGTTCCCTATGTCTCCGAGAAGTCGATACCTTGGAACTATGGTGGTGACATCTACTACCATGGTATCAAGCAAGTTGAAATAATTGAAGAAGATTCAAATGACGATGAAGCCAGCATTAGTAACATTGCGGGCACCAGCAAAATCACCAGAAGTGGGAGGATATTTTCTCCAGAGATTGCTCCTCCAAAAGCAGTCTTTGGACCCTCATCAGTAAAAGAAATCATCCCTGCTCCAGCAAGGCTCTCTGCCAGAACTCCTTTGATCAAAGAAATTTTCGTTCCTAGTGCTGTCTCTCCTACCATCGCCGATAAAGGAAAAGGAATACAAGATGAGCCCGTCAGGACGAGGACTCAACCCTTGGTGATTCCGGAAGCTTCCAAGAAAGAGATGGACGAAATTTTGAGGATAATCAAGAAAAGTGATTATGATGTGGTGGAACAGTTGGGGCAAACCCCCTCCAAGATCTCCATGTTGGCACTGTTGCTTTGCTCAGAAGCGCACGCTCAAGCTTTGATTAAGTTTCTAAAGGCAGCCCATGTGCCCCAAGAAACCTCTGCAGATCAATTTCAACATTGCGTGGCTAGTCTGACTGCAGACAATGGACTAGGTTTTTCTGATGCCGACCTGACCCCTAAGGGCCGAAATCACAATGATGCGTTGCATATTTCAATCGAGTGTCGCGGAACCACCCTTGCACATGTTTTGGTTGATACCGGTTCATCGCTGAATGTTTTGCCTAAGAAGGCCTTGGACCGGCTAGATTGCGAAGGGTTGGAATTGAAGCCAAGTGATATCGTCGTCAGAGCCTTCGATGGGTCGAAAAGAATGGTCCATGGAGAAGTTGAAATTCCTGTCAAGATAGGTACCGAGGTGTTCAAATCCACTTTCTATGTAATGGACATCCGTCCATCATACTCCTGCCTGCTGGGCAGACCTTGGATACACCATGCTGGGGCAGTCACCTCCTCCTTGCACCAAATGCTGAAATATCCTGTAAAGGGTAAAATCATTACTGTCCATGGCGAGGAAGAGTACATGAGTAGCCATTTAAATTCCTTCCGGTACGTGGAAGTCGAAGGGGAGTTCATTGAGACACCATTTCAACATTTCGAAGAGGTACTCCCTCAGATAGCAGTGGCGAAGTTGGCAGCTGAGACACCAAGGCAGATGGCCAGGATGGCATCTCTGGAGGATGCAAGGGCTGCAGTTAAAGAAGGAAAGGACTCAGCGTGGGGGCAGTTACTCGATTTTCCGCATAAGGTTGATAAGCTTGGTTTAGGTTTCACCACCGCTGGTCAGAAGGCCATGCGCCGGTCAAAGATTGAGAGAGCGCCAGTCAAGATTTCTCCTTACCAAGTCAACACCCTGGGAGATGAAGACAAGGAAAGCAACTTTGAAGAGTGGATTCATCTGACGGTCAGAGGAGGGCTGAACAATTGGGAGGCTAAAGACTTTGTCCCTGTCACTTTTATTCCTCAGTAATTTATCTATCAAACATTTTCTATTTTGGTCTGTAATATTTTATTTTCAAACAATCAGTACACTATCTTTCCGCCTCCTGCCTTACCCGGGGCATGTAGGTCCACTTGTAAGGGTTTTGACTATTTTTCATATTCATATGCCATGTTTAATGATTCATTGGACGTTTTTCATTTGATAAACTGCTTGTGTTCATTTTCTTTCCTTCTGAATTTTTGTTTAAGGATGGCTACCCCTTACACACACCCACACTCACCAATGCAGGTACCCATCCACTCCGGATTCCATGGGTGACTATTCTGCTGTATCTTTCAATAACTCTGAAGACCTGGTCAATCTAGCCGAGTATGAGGACGACGAGGGTTGTGAAGTACCAGGGGAACTAGCCAGGCTCCTGCAACAAGAGGAGAGGGCCATCTTATCGCATAAAGAGCCGTTGGAAACTATCAACTTGGGAACCGAGGAAAATCGGAAGGAGGTACAAATGGGTGCCAATCTGGAACCAGAAGTCAAGAAACGCTTGGTACAGTTATTGAATGAGTATGTTGAAATCTTCGCTTGGTCCTATGAAGACATGCCGGGCCTAGACACCGACATCGTGGTTCACCGTCTCCCCACAAGAGAAGACTGTCCACCGATCAAACAAAAAGTTCGCCGAATGAGGCCTGACATGTCCGAAAAAATCAAAGCAGAAGTGATGAAGCAGTTCAATGCTGGCTTTCTGGCTGTCACGTCCTATCCCCAATGGGTCGCTAATATTGTGCCAGTACCTAAGAAGGACGGAAAAGTCAGAATGTGTGTGGACTACAGGGACTTGAATAGGGCCAGCCCTAAGGATGATTTTCCGCTACCTCATATTGACATCCTAATTGACAATACAGCTCAGCATAAGGTGTTTTCTTTCATGGATGGATTCTCAGGCTACAATCAAATCAAAATGGCCCCCGAGGACATGGAGAAAACAACTTTTGTCACGCAATGGGGGACTTTCTGTTACAAAGTGATGCCGTTCGGGCTGAAGAACGCAGGAGCAACTTATCAACGCGCCATGGTAGCTCTATTTCATGACATGATACATCATGAGATTGAAGTTTACGTAGACGATATGATAGCCCGGTCACAAACAGAGGAGGAGCACCTTGAACATCTGGAAAAGCTGTTTGCCAGATTAAAAGAATACAAACTCAGGCTAAATCCAAGTAAATGCACTTTTGGAGTTAGGTCCGGTAAACTCCTGGGATTCATCGTAAGCAACAAAGGCATTGAAGTTGACCCGGCAAAAGTAAAAGCAATACAAGAGATGCCTACCCCTCGTACTGAAAAGGAAGTTAGAGGTTTCTTGGGGCGCATAAACTATATTGCCAGATTCATTTCACATCTGACTTCTACCTGTGAGCCAATTTTCAAACTCTTGAAGAAAGATCAGATAATTGAATGGAACGACGACTGCCAAGCTGCTTTCGATAGAATCAAGGAATATTTGCTAGAACCTCCTATTCTGATGCCACCCGTCGAAGGAAGACCATTGATCATGTATTTAACCGTTTTGGACAATTCAATGGGGTGTGTTTTGGGCCAGCATGACGAGTCTGGTCGAAAAGAGCATGCTATTTATTACCTTAGCAAAAAGTTTACCGACTGTGAGACTCGCTACTCACTGCTCGAGAAAACTTGCTGCGCTTTGGTATGGGCTGCTCGCCGACTAAGACAGTATATGTTGACTCATACTACCTTGTTGATATCCAAAATGGACCCTATCAAGTATATCTTCGAAAAGCCCGCTTTATCAGGAAGGATAGCCAGATGGCAAATGATCTTGACCGAGTATGACATCCAATACACCACCCAAAAGGCTATAAAAGGGAGTGTGCTAGCGGACCATCTGGCTCATCAGGCTATCGAAGACTATCAACCCATGAAATTTGATTTCCCAGACGAGGACATCATGAGTTTGGACAACATTAAAGGTGACGGACCGTATGACGGACCCGAAAAGGGATCCCGATGGACCCTGTACTTTGATGGTGCCTCAAATGCACTTGGAAACGGCATTGGCGCGGTACTTATTTCTCCGGAAGGATGCCACACTCCTTTCACGGCCCGACTTTGTTTCAGCTGCACAAACAATATGGCGGAGTATGAAGCCTGCATCTTTGGTCTCAAGGCTGCCATAGACTTGGGGATCAAATCTCTGATTGTATTCGGGGACTCGGCTTTGGTCATTAGCCAAATCAAAGGAGACTGGGATACCAAGCATCCTAATCTTGTTCCATACAAAGAACATGTTCTGACATTGTTGCCTCATTTCGAGCAAATTACCTTCGAGCACTTTCCGCGAGAAGAGAATCAGCTAGCAGATGCTCTAGCCACAATGTCCTCCATGTTTAAACTCAACTGGGATAACGAGGCTCCCCAAATCACCATCGAGCGAATGGATGAACCAGCGCATTGTCACGAGATTAACACCGAAGAAGTAGTGGAACAACCTTGGTTCCATGAGGTCAAAAGGTATCTCGAGACCCAAGATTATCCTGAAGGAGCTTCCGTGAATGACAAGAAGTTCTTAAGGAAATTCGCCGCTAAGTTCTTCCTGAGCAACGGCATCCTCTACAAACGAAGTCATGATTGTGTATTACTCCGATGTGTTGATAAGGCTGAAGCAGAGTTAATCATGACTGATATACACAGCGGCACATTTGGCACTCACCTAAGCGGGCATACAATGGCTAAGAAGATCCTAAGGGCAGGCTATTATTGGTCTACCATGGAGGCTGATTGCCATCAACATTCCCGTACTTGTCATAAATGTCAAGTCTATGCCGACAAAGTTCATGTCCCTCCGGTTCCTCTCAACGTTCTAACTGCTCCATGGCCCTTTGCAATGTGGGGCATTGATATGATTGGAGAGATCAAACCCACGGCTTCCAACGGACATCGCTTCATCCTGGTTGCCATCGACTACTTCACTAAATGGGTCGAAGCAGCTTCCTTCGCCTCCGTCACCAAAAATGTGGTTGCCCGCTTTATCAAGCAAAATCTCATATGTCGGTATGGTGTTCCAGACAGAATCATCACAGACAACGGTACCAATCTGAATAATACAATGATCACTGCATTATGCGAACAGTTCAAGATTTATCATCACAATTCATCTCCCTATAGACCGAAGATGAACGGTGCTGTTGAAGCTGCGAACAAAAATATCAAGAAGATTATTCAGAAAATGACAGTCACTTACAAAGACTGGCATGAGATGTTACCGTTTGCGCTGCATGGATACCGTACGACGATACGTACCTCGACTGGGGCAACCCCGTTTTCTTTGGTTTATGGCATGGAAGCCATTTTGCCTATGGAAGTTCAGATCCCGTCTCTAAGAATTATGAAAGACGCAGGTTTGAATGAAGATGAGTGGATGCAAACCCGACTTGATCAACTCAATCTGATCGACGAAAAGCGACTCGCTGCTATATGCCATGGTCAAGCGTATCAAAAACGGATGATCAAGGCCTTCAATAAGAAAGTCAGACGTCAAGTGTATCAAGTCGGAGATCTAGTAGTCAAGCGGATTATCTTACCGCAAAGTGATCCCAGGGGCAAATGGACTCCTACATACGAAGGGCCGTTTGTAATCAAGAGCGTATTTTCTGGTGGTGCGATGATTCTGACCACCATGGACGGCGACGATTTGCCGCACCCTGCGAACGCAGACATGGTCAAAAGATACTACGCATAAAATAACCCGACAAGTCGAAAACCCGAAAGGGCGGCTTGGGCAAAAATGGGCATCCCGGTGAACCGAAAACCCGAAAGGGCGGTTCAGGCAAAAATTAGGGATAAAAACAAAAAAATCTGTACACCCGGCAAGTCGAAAACCCGAAAGGGCGGCTTGGGCAAAAAGGGGTTTCCCGGTGGATCGAAAACCCGAAAGGGCGATTCAGGCAAAAGTTAGGGAATTTAAGCGTATGACTATGTCTCTCCAGATCACTTCAAAGAAAGTCTCTTCATCAACCGGTCCCAGGTTTCTGATCAATCCAGCCATCGTCAAACGAAGCATTGAATGGACAGATGTTCGGAGTTGTGAAAGCTACAGCAGAGTGGAATCCCATGGAATTATTTCACATAGCCATCTTTGTTTTGTATAAATTTTTTCAAATATTACGACAAGATCCTCTTACTAGGATGATTGTCTCCTTTGTATAAATATACCCAAAGAAAATCAATATAAATACTCTTCCCAAAATTTGTGTCATTTCCCTTTTCCTTTTTCTCTTGCACTATTTGTTTTACTTTGAGAAACGTCCAATGTTTTGTTAAATAGGCATATGCATTTGAAACATGATCACTTCCTAATTGAACCTAAGAGAAGGATTACTGATAGGATGAAAGTACAGACGAATATTTCGACACCCTTCCAAAGGAAATCCCTCGAGATCTGTAATCCACAAACCTTGGGGTCTATCTCCAGCAGACCCTCGGAGCTTATCCCCGTAAGATTCCGAAAGATAATCCCCGCAGAGTACGGACGTCCCTTCCAAGTTTCATTCAAAGTTATTCTCACAAAGGCGTATAACTGGTTTATCCTCGACTAACCGTCAGGAGAGGTCACACCCGCCAGAATTCTTCCCATCCCCAGCGGAGTTCCTCAGGATTCCCCCAACAATAACTTATCAGTACTATCCCCGGAGAAGTTTATCCCCAGCCAAAGAATCTTCCGGAGATCATTTTTCCTCAGAGTTCAAGATTCGGTATCCCCAGCAAAGTCAGACTTTTAATCTTCTCCCCACAGGTTGTTTAGAAGAAAATCTAGCATTCCCCAGCAAAGTCAGACTTTTAATCTTCTCCCCACAGGTTGTTTAGAAGAAAATCTAGCATTCCCCAGCAAAGTCAGACTTTTAATCTTCTCCCCACAGGTTGTTTAGAAGAAAATCTAGCATTCCCCAGTAGAGTCAGTCTTCAGGGATACATCTCTCCCAGTTGAAGATTCTCAATCTGGCCTCCCCAACATTAAATCTACTAGTTTAACACTCCCCAGTAGAAGACTTCAGAAATCCCCCAGAAGTTTGGTATACAATCCAAGCTCCAAGCTCCCCAACAATGACCCAGGATTTATTTTCCCCAGCAGCAGTCAAGATACCTCTATCTCCAGCTTACATGCACATCCATTTACATTCATAAAACCATGATGTATATTGTATCATGCATCATAGCATTGCATCCAACTAAGTTTTTGCCTTTTTCAGGCAAGATCAGTCGACAGAGTAAGATAATTCAATTTCAAGACTTCTGAAAACAGTTCACGGGTTCTCCAAGTAAACGGATGTTAACCTATCACTTGTTCGGATTCTTCTCAAGACTTCTGAAAACAGTTCATGGATTCTTCCCAAGTAACGGATGTTAATCTATCAGCTTGTTCAGATGCAACCTTCGAATTTAGTTTACGGACGCTTCCCAACAACGGATGCTGCTCTTTTGCTAATTCGACCTCAAGACTTCTGAAAACAGTTCACGGGTTCTCCAAGTAAACGGATGTTAACCTATCACTTGTTCGGATTCTTCTCAAGACTTCTGAAAACAGTTCATGGATTCTTCCCAAATAACGGATGTTAATCTATCAGCTTGTTCAGATGCAACCTTCGAATTCAGTTTACGGAAGCTTCCCAACAACGGATGCTGCTCTATTGCTAATTTAACTTCAGGATTTCTGAAAACAGTTCACAGGTTCTCCAAGTAAACGGATGTTAACCTATCACTTGTTCAGATTCAACCTCAAGATTTCTGAAAACAGTTCATGGATTCTTCCCAACCATGGATGTCAACCTATTGCCTGTTCAGACCCCCAGTTCAGAAATGGTCTAAAGCTCGGACGCTTTCCTAATGTTCCCTTCCAGATGGCATCTTTAAGCCCATCCCCGACAAGTTTCTGTCAACTCCCCTAGATGGCATCGTTAAGCCCATCTCCAAATGGCATCGCTAAGCCCATTCCCGCATCCAGTACTTTGATAAGTGCAAATTTTCGGGCACTCTAGTGTCCAATCTCCTTTTACCTTCAAGTCGCGAAAGGCAAACTTGCCAATCTAACTCTTCAAGTCAAAGAAGATTGAACAGGGGCAACTGTTGTACCCCAAAATTTTCCCTCGCATTTTTCCCCAAGAAATCTCAGCTTCAAGCATTGCCTGACTTCTCAAACTGGCTCAAGAATCGGACAAACGGACTTTTCTTGATAGTCAAGCAAAACTAGGGTTTTTACTGATTTTCAGAGCTCTGAATTGTTTCATACAGTGGGCTTAGGGTTTGATTGATTTTTGGTTCAATTTTGACCAAGCAAGCGTGATTTGGTATTTAATCGGGAATTAAGTTTTCATGGGCATATTCTCAGAAGAATTTGAATTCCACAGCACTTTGCGGTTCATTTCAAGATTCGGATTAAAATTCGCATCATCTTGGTTTAATCAGTAAAAGAGACAGTGGTTTGAATTCAGTACGTTTTGATTGGGCCAGTCAGATACAAGATGCAGTATTGGATTCACAGTGTTCATGTGTTTGATCAGTCTATCTGGGTTAATTGCTGTTTGCCTTGGATGTTGGATAAGACAGGTTTATTGGATCAATGTTGTTTTATTTTAGTTATTTATTATTCTAAAATTAAATGATTGAATTTATTTTTCAATTGTTTTAATTCTAAGAATTTTAAATAAATAAATAAACAATAAAGAAATCAGAATTAATTGGATAATTTAAACTTTTATTGATATTTGAGTTATTTGTACAAATTGTTGTTCATTACAGACAATAATTTACATTTAATTTAAATATTACATAGAATGAAAAACTATCCTATTTTCTAAATATTCTTCGTTCTTCATTCCGCTCCGGTATTCCGTTTTTCATCTGCAAAAAGAAACAAAAAAAGTCAGAAAGCATTAAAATTGGAAAAAGACAGTTAAAAATTGCTCATCATTAGGGGCCACTGACTGGGATCAGTTGACCCTCTCTGCAAATCACGGGATTTCTCCCGGTTCACAGAGAGGGAAGATTATTTTATTTCATGAATGCAAATGCAAATGCATAGTTTCTAAAAAGTTTGCAAGCTGCATAGAATCTCAATGTCCAATTCAAACCATATGGTTCAAATCCAAACTGAAAAATCCAATCCAAACTTTCTATCCAAAAGCAAAGGCTACTGTCAGAATGCCAAAAGATATCAAAGAAGTCAAAATGGTACAAGTTGCTATCAAAGCCTACAAGCTGTCAAAGGGACCTTTGCCAAGATATCAAGGAAAAGAGCAAGGCGCAAAAGCTGAAGAAGAAATGCAGAAAACATATTATGCAAGCTAATCATCACTTCCCATCATAGCCCCTTCAGAAAAGTACAACTATAATCATATAAAATTCTTAAATTGTACTGTAAAGAGAGAAGTAAAGAGAGATAAAGCAAGCAGGGTTTAGGCATAGTTCAGGTTCAGCAGTCAGAATGGACAGCAGGAAATGAAGATATACAAAATCAGAAAAGAGCCAACTCAGTTCAGTAACATAGGCAGCAGGCATAGACAGTAGAGGCAGAAAAGATATACAACAAAGAGGATAATTCAGCATTGTTCAAAAATTACACAGCATAGCCAATTACCGAAATGGGAAAAATGCCATGAAACCTTGTGAAAATATCCAGCAGACTTGGGTCAAAGAGAAGACCAAAGCTTTGAATAAAGATTGGGCGCCAAAAGAAAAGATAGAAAAGATATAATACAAACTCAGCATAGGCAACCAGATCAGAAAAAACCACACAGCATAACATACAAAAACCTGCTACCAAGTTTAATCCAAAAACTGATAAACCTGCATCCTCATCACAAACACCTAAAACCTGTCTAACCCCTAAACCATTAAACCTGCATCATTAAAACCTGGAGCATACCCTGCCCTAAATAGACAAACTCAAGCCAAGAACCAGCCTACTGTCATCAAACACCAATACCCTGCCTTACCATTAGAACCAAAACACCATACTGTCAAACGATCCCCTCAGCAGAAATTCAAGGCAACCCAGTCTCAAGCATTCTCAAACAACATAACATACTGAGCCAACCAAGCACATACCTGCTAAGGCCTCTAGCCATGCTAAGTTACCGTCTGTCATCAAACTAAAGCCATGAAACACAATCCTGCCTCAACCTTCAAAAGACACATTCTAAAACAAAAAGCATACTGAACATAACACATCTCAGAACTCAACCTTCATGCTAAACACACAAATTGAACTACCAAGAACCAAACTCAAACCATTACTGTCATACCAGTACCAAACCTCTCAAACAGGTACCACCAACCATACTCATCATCAAAAAATGCAAGCAAGCGAGGCAACCAGAAGAAAGAGATAAAGCAATATCAACATAGGCAACATACAGAATTCCCAAGGCAACACGAGGAAAGGAGAAGCAGAAACAAATCATAGGCAAAGGGACATAAAGAAGAAGAGATAAAGAAGTGAGGAATTAAAGAACTTCTCAGAACGCATCATCATCAAAGCCCTAACATAAGCAAAGAACGAAGTTACCAGGGTCATCAGAAGCAAAGACTCATCAAGTCCATCTCCGCCATCGAGCCTCCTAAGCGTCACATCCTTTTTCCCCCTCCAAGTCAGGTAGTCAATTGTTTCTCCCTTTTTCTTATCCATCACCTCCATAGCAACACAAACTTAAGAATCAAATCCGAATCAAATAATGCATGCAATTCATAAAAGAGAAAAGAATCAGAAAACATCTAAAGCGAACCTTTCTGTATTGAGGCCTTTGAGCTCGAGCTGGAAGGAGGAGGAAAGGTAGGGGAAGCGCTGGTGGCCTCGAAGCAAAGAGAAGCACTCAAGCCTAAACGGAGAAGACGAATTCAGTGAAGACGGTGCCGCTGATTAGCCCTAACCCTCGTTCCACAAACCTGCCTAACCCTAATTTCGCCCTTGTTTGACACGGGCCTAACCCGTTCCTAATTCCTCTAAGCCCACTAACTTCTTCTAACAAATACTAACCCTTCCTTTTCTTTGTTTTTTACTTCTTAACACTAACCTTCTTTTATTATTTATTTTCATAAACAATATTTATTTCTTGTACTAACTTGATTCTCTAAACAATGTTTTTTTGTTTTTTTTGTAAAATACTAATTAAATTGCATTTTTATCATATAAATTAAAACATCCTTTTTAATTATATTTATACATAAAAATAATAAACTTTTTCATAATTAAATTGAAAATACTTTTTCTTAATTTAAATACTTATTATACACGATTAACTTAAAAACATTTTTTGAAGTACATTTGTATATGTTATCTTTTCTTTTTTTATATACATAATTAAAGTTGAAATTCTTTAGTTAATATACATTTTGTACATAATTAAACATACAAAAATCAAGATTCATATAAAAAACATTTATCTAGGTCAAAATCCTAATACGGCTCAATTTCACATTTCGCACTTGTACATATTTATACTTACATAATACATATACATTTGCACTTACACAATATATTGCCCTACACACATTTTATCTTATATTTGTACATTCGACATTTATATTTTGATTGTGACATTCGATTTGGTTGTAAATACTATAAGTCTCATCCCCTTGTACATTTATACCCCCACTCCTGGATATTATTGTGTAATAGCGTAGATTTACATTCCGCAATTTACAGTTTTCCAATTATACCATGGTTAGACCTAGGGTTTGTATGTACATAAAATCAAAACGCTAGATAACCTAATACAAGACAAATACATGTAATCAATACACAATCACACTTGCACCCCCCTAGGGTAATCCCACATGTTGCCTTCCAAATGGGCCATGCTTGCACGTCGAATGTCTTTGGCAAAACGAAATCAAGTGATCATAAGTCCCTCGATGACGCTTTCGAAAGTCGCCTATCAAAATGATCAAGTCCCTTCAAGCAAATTGCCAAAGACACTTGGCATCATTGCATTCATGGTATATGCGATGACCCGCGCCTATCCCGAATAAACTTCCTAAATACAAGATTGCCTACCAATTTCAATGGTAGAACAAAATTGTCAAAGGGGTTAGAACACGACGAAAATCTTTTGAGAAAGCTTTAGGGTAGATAAACTCTTAAGTACTTGTCAAATTGCAAAGAAAACATTTGCCTAATTTCAAAACCCACTCCACAAACACTTTTCAAAAATCAAACTTTTCAAACCCTTGAAACATCTTTTTAAAGATAAAACACCTTTTGTAAAACATTCGAGTAAAGAATTGTTACAAGGTTAGCCTAGCACAAGGCATCTTTTCAAAAACATTTTCAAAACAATCCACAAAGCACCATTTCACACAATTGAAAACCAAGGCAAGATTGATCTAAGCAAGTACCTAAGAGCCCATGGATAACCATGGATGAAAAGGGTGCTAATACCTTCCCTTTTCATAATCTACCCCCCGAACCCACGAAATATCTCAAAAAGGTTTTTGCTGTGCTTTTTAACCTTTCCTTTAGGATAAAACAAAAAGTCAGTGGCGACTCTTGCTAACCGCACAAGTGCGAATACGAACGCAAAACACTAGTCAGTTCTCCCACCGTATCACAGTTTTCATTCACCTTTTAGAGGGGTGTATCGTTATGGAGAGGGGTGTACATTTTGAATCAACTTAAACACATATAGGGTCGCGTTCATGAAGGCCCACTAGGGTATCAGGGCTCATTTTAAGTAATGGATGTGTTGGTTAAATTTTTTTGGACCTTTCTAAAAACAGAAAGGGTCCGTAAAAAATATGTTTTATTAAGGCCCAATAAGTGAATCAACGGACCCATTTCAGTTGTTTGGAGAAACTCTTTTGGTTTTTATTATTAATTTTAAATAGTATTTTTACTTAATTTAAAAATATATACATATGTTGGTTGTATTAATTAAAACGGTGGATTAAAAAAATCCCAAAAGAGAAGCTCTCACTCCCAACTCAAAACACGGCCCAACCCAATGATGTATTGCAAACCAATACTGTGCAAATAGATGCTCATAATGCATACTGTTTGGATCAGCATAAAGTAGTGCTTGTAAAAGCCAAAAACAATTGATGACAAAATCAAATCCAATTTTTTTCTTTATTCAAGAGATCTTCATTAAATCATAAATTTCCAAACTTATCAAAACAAAACACAATCAAGTCAGTGCCAAACCAAATCATTACATATCCATATCATTACTAATTTACATAACAGAATCAAAACATCAATACAAATATGTAAACGAAAAATAATTAAGGATATTACAGACAAAAATCATTGTCATTTCCAAAATTGAAAACCCTAATTAAACGAATTACAGACTGAACCATAACTTTCCTAAAAAACTAAAAGAACAATAAAACAATTAATTTTCTTCCTAATATACATAAACCTTAATTCACTATAAAAATGAAAGTCAAAATCAGAAACATAGGGGGGGGGGGGGAATGGACAGAACAAGAAATTGATAGAACATGGAAGGGGGAAGATTACAGAAAGCAAAAATTACAGAGAAGAAGAAGAAAGACAGTCAAGCCCAACATACGTTGTCGTCGTTCCGATCTAGGGTTTTGCTATCTGAAACCCTCGTACCCCTTTGTTCCACCTCTATGACTTCCTTCGCCGTACCAACATCCTCCTCGTCCTTCACCTACAAACAAAAAGGAAAGGGGTTATCAAAGAGATCGACAGAAACCACGCACAGATGTGAAATCGCATCAAGGTAACCGCGCTTAGCTTTTCTTGTGGATCTCTGTGTTGATTGTTAGATTGGGTTTTATATGTTTGATCTAAAGGGTTTGGGGGTTGAGAAGCAACGGCGCCACTGTTGGAGGTCAAGTTATGGTTTTCAACGTATGGAGAAAGGTGAGAGGCTAGAGACATTCAGAGAGAAAGAGAGAAGAGAATAAAACAGAAAAATAAAAAGTTTATTTCATAAAAATGAAATATGATACATTTATTGATCCCGTGCATGCAGACCCATGAGCATTACTAATCTCCTTCCATCCTAGCCATATCATCACCATCTCACGGTACCAACGAGCATGTTCACCGGGTTACCATACTCCCATGCAAACGGAGTCCAAGTGGACTCCCAAAATCCTTGGGCCAGGCCCAACTGCTATATGCACCTCTATCCGTTTACAATTTGCTATAACACACGCATGCATACCCCTACATATTATTGGGCCAAGTCCAAAAATATGGACTTGGGCCCTTACTGCTTAAACCCCCTCTTTCTACTAGATAGTTTAAGCCTACACCTCCTTGCCTTTCAAAATCTGAATTTATGCCCATGCTTTTAACACCCCATCCTTTTACTACCTCTATATGTTTCACACCCCCGTGCGTTTTCTTTATATTTTTTTTATTTAATTTTTTTATGATTCTATTTTAGATTTTCTTTTATTATTTATAATTTTTATTATATACTTTTAAATATATTTAATATATTCAATATTATATTTATTATCATTATTTTTATCTCACAGCTTTTTATTCTCTAAACTCATTCAAATTCATTTTGTTTATTGAATTAAATTCAATCTTTTATCATGCATTTATTTAGAACATTTTCAATAATTAATATATTAAAAAAATATCCAACCAATTACAATTCATTTTTAAAAATCAAATTAATTCAATAAACAAATTTCAAAAAAGGATTACGATTTCATTCGAATCGACTGCGCATTTAGTCTAACAATCTCCGCTATTCACGACACCTAGACTAAACATGTGAAAAATTTGATATCTTCGCAATCCATAAAAAACATAAACCAACTGTAAAATACGAATTTGGGCTCTGATTCCTCCTAAGAGGATACATAGGCATACAATTAAAATCATGGCGAGTTCCCCTAATAAAACTTAAAACGCTATTTCCTAAAATTGCGCTTCTAAACCTAGTATCCTTGTGGACAAGGTAGCTGAGGGGTGCCTAACACCTTCCCATCATCTAGAACCGAGTCAGACCTAGAATCTATGAACCTTTTTTAGGGTTATTCCTTTATACTCTCTTCCTTAGGATAAAAATTAAGGGTGGCGACTGTGATTTAAAACCAGTTGCAACACTTACAAATCCTAACCTTACTTGGAACCCAACACCTACATATCAAAATCCCAATCATTCATTGGCATTTCAAAATCCAGCATCCATTGATACATATCCAAGTCACTCATTACATGCATTGGTCAATCATTACATTTCACGCATAAATCAAAATACACGTCAAAATAATCATAAATCATAACACATAGCATAAATCCCTAATCCAATCACCTGATTTTCATCTCCTGGTAACCTTACCGATGTCAGTAATCTTATTGTTGATAATGGGCTACTTAGTATATATTTTCTAACTGCAAGTGCACAACCAATTGAGGTAGTTTTAAAAGATAATTGAACCACCGAGACCAATGTCAATTCTAATGCTACTAGTTGCTATGGTATTTATCTAAGGCGATTGAAAACGTAATAAAAAAGAGATGAAAGTAAATAAACTTTAATATAAGCAGATTAATAATGATGCTGAAAATGTAATTCACATCAATCAACAATACTCTAGTGGTCTCTATAAAGATCTTCTATCCGTCAATATTTTCTACTTTGAAAAGAATTGATTTAACGGGAACTATCGCTTTCGCCGATTCAGAACAGAGTTTACTCTTTAAATCTACCCGTTCATTTGTCACATATGAAAAATGCGCATTGCGTTAAAGTAGTGAACCTATTTTTAAGAAATCTAACTCATAACCTAGTTGAAAAGTATTTTTAACTGGATAGTTTAACTTGAAAGGGTTACAAGCTTTCACCTAGATAACCCGATCCTAACCCTATGAACGCATCCACAAATAGTTTTAAAACCTCCTTTTAGAAATGTTAAATAACCCTAATTAACTAACAAAGTGCTTTCACGGTATTTGTTAACAAAAAACAAATCAATCTTAATCTTTTGTGTCGGACGAATTTCGATCTTACCTAATGTTTCACTGCTTCACTTTCGTGTAAGCAGATTAAAATAACTGCATAAAGATTGTATTTAAATTAAAAATAGACCATTAAGAAATCCTACAAAGACCTTGTGTAGAGCATTTCCTATTGATGATCCTCACATCTTAGTATTAAGAATTTAGCTAGACAGGGTAATTGAAAATAAAGCGATAAAGGTTTTAAGTTTGAAAGTAAACATGAAAATAATCGGTGCGATAGAAGTAAATGCGATAAATAAAGCGATAAATAATGAGGGGCATATAAAGTAAATGCAGAAAAATTAAGAAACCTTCTCCAAACGGAGTCTAAATCTGGTACAAATAAGCTAACGTAAATGTGCGGAAATAAAACTTATACAGGTGCTCCAATCTTCAATACGAACTTATTATGCAACAAGATACGTTTCAGTGTGAAGGGATCTGGCTACGGTTGTACAGAGTGTGGCCTAAGTGTGCATAAAAGAAAGGATGATAAAAAATGGTGTAGCTAAGGGGTATTTATAGGCTTCTAAAAGCCCTAAAAGTCACTTAGAACTGTTTCAAGTCATGGAGAGAAAATAAGAGGCGTGGGTGGACTCTTGATTTCTTAGTAAGCCCATTTGTAACCTCCTGATCATACAAAAGGTGGTGATCGCCACGACCTTCATGGAGACCTCCATTCCCACTACGTGGGCATGACTTGGTCAGCCATTAGAACATTGTTAGACTACCCATTGCTACCCTAGGATGGTTTCCATGAAGGTGGCCATGCTTCAATACTTGCTATTTTTCTTTGTTTCTTCTCAATTTTGCCTCATTTCTTCGCTCGTGGCTCCCGATTAGTCAAATTCAATAAACAAAGGGAAAATACCAATATAAAGATATAAATGGAAATAAAATAGCTAGAAATTGTATGCAAATCAAGTCAAATAATCAATGAATTTTGGAGTCATCAAACTCTCCCACACTGGAATCGTTGCTTGTCCTCAAGCAAACTAAATATAAACAGTGACATCGTGATTCTCTGGGTTGAAAGACATATGTTTCGGACAAGTCTATGTCAATAGGTACTAGTTCGCATGCAACAAGAATATCGTAATAACACGTTACACAATTAGCAGGCATAAGTTTCTCTCCTATACAAATCAATTTGAATCATGCCATTATGGTCAAACCTAAATTACTCATCCCATTTTTCATCCTTTTTCATTCAGGCGCGATCACATTAAGCCCTTTATCCCTTCACACTCATATCTAGGTAAATGGTTAGTGATTCTGATCCTTTATACAAGGTTCTAATACCGAAGGTGGTATATCTCATTTATTTCCCGATTGTAGCTATGGGGGACCAGACTATAGTCTGCCCTACCAAGTTCAGCACTAGAGACCTCTGAACCAACTAACAATGGGTTTTAAGTTTTTGCAGGTTCCACAACCGTTGGGCTAAATGACCTGGTAAGGGTCACCTAACTTATAGGGTTGATTCCCTATTTTTAATTATTATTAAATTAGGATCACTCACTTATATTCATCGGTTATCCTTTTTCTATGGTGTGCTTAGGATGGTGCTGACTGCTAAAACAAACTACTTAAGGCTTTATTTAAGGGTGAGATTTTAAGGTGAAAGCATAATAATCATCCAAATCTACCTTTATATTTGAGAGACTTACAGTGTTAAAATGATACTTATATTTCAGGACATTTCTCAAGTTTGTATAACCTATCCTAAACTTGTCTAATATCCATAATTTAAAACAACCATTATTTCTTTTTGCAAAAAACTTCGGTATGGCTCAAGAAAAGGAAAAAGTTCAATATACATCAAAATCCGTGTTATAACAACTTGATAAGATAATCTTCATTAAAAGAAAATACTAGAATAGAATACTTGAAAACATTAAATCTAAATCTAACTAGAAAGCGGGAAATCTAAATAGAAAGAGAATAAAGTTCCTCTCTCACACTTAAATCAAACATTATCCTCAATGCTTTAATCTAAGGTGATAAAGGAATGATAGAACTTGGTGTGTGATCAGATCAGTGGCCATGACGACCATTAACTTTCCTCAACGAGTGAATTTCTTAGAATAGATGGTCCATCTGCTCAGTAAATCTATCATCTTATTCTATTTGTTCATGAAGGAGGGTTGTGATTTGTTGTCTTAAAGCGTGTAGCTCAAAGTCAATAGAGTGTTTATCATAAGATTCTGATGAAGATACATCTAAGAGAGGAGACTCAGGTTGCGCAGATTTTTCATCTTGGTTCTCTAGTTGGTATTGCCAATGGTTTTTGTTGTGGACACTAGTGAACTCTTGATTTGGTAGGGTGAAATGGTGGACTACCTCATAATTAATAAGAATTTTAAATTGGTTGCGTCCTTCACGCATTACTAAACTATAGTTTAGACAATGATCAATATCCAAAAGATTGTATCTGCAGGTTTGAGTCAGATGGGCTACACGGTTGTGCAAGCCTAGTGCTATATAAATGTGAGTAACTAATCCTCCCATATAAATATTCTTTATGGTTTGGTTAGTAACCTTGTTGAGATTTGTCAGTAGGAAGGCTGCAGAGTTGATGGGGCGATTTTGGAAAACACTCAAGATGAAAAACATCTCTTCTTTAGTTATACCTGTTCGATTTTCAGCTTTTCCAAAGAATGTTTGGGATACGGTCATATGGAAGTACCTAATCACAGGATTATGGATTAGGGTCTTGTTCATGGCTTCATGATTGGGGTAAAGATCATCAGTGAGTTCTCTCCAGAAGTAATCTAATTCACGTTGCATATCTTCTGGAACTTCGGAGAAGGCATTGGGGCTATAGTGGAAACCAAGGGATCTAACTAGTTCTCTATAGATAATACGATACTCTTGGCTAAAGAGTCTAAAGGTAGATAATCCTCTATCTGGTCCTGCTCTAAGTTGGGTTGGAAATTGAATGAACATAGAATTCCAACGTCAGGTTTTTGTAAGTAGGGTGCTTTACTATTAAGAATATTTCCCAACTTATATGATCAAACATAAAGCGAACACTTTCAGAAATTCCTAAGTAAACTAAGAAAGGAAAATATGGGTAACGGGTAGGTGAGATTGTTCTCTCGGTTAAGATGGCATAACGCTTCCTTTGGTCTTTGTTCCTGAAGGTGATTTCTACTTTATTAATGGTATGTATCCTAAAATAATGTTAGTGGAAAAATCTGGCTAAGTGGAATGTTGTAGTCTTGAAAATAAAATACACACAAGTTAGTCATTTATTAATTAAAATTAAAAACAAATAATTCAAATTTAAAATTCCGTGGGTTGCCTCCCACGCACCGCTTTGTTTAACGTCCTTAGCTCGACGAATACTTGTGATTAGGTTGGTGCAAGGCTGAAGGAGGTTGACGAAGTTATGGAGGGAGCACTAAGTTGGTATGCTATCATCTTTGTAATGTTTCAACCTTTTCCTATTTACTATAAAAGGAGTGGTTGACGGGCTTTGAATCTCAACTACTCTAGATTGCATAACTTTTGTTACTTCAAAGGGTCCAGTTCATCTGGACCATAATTTACATGGGGAAAGTCATAATTGAGAGTTGAATGGGAGTATTGTGTACCCTACTAGAAAATCTTTTCTCTCGATGCGTTTATCATTCCATGTTTTAGTTCCTTCTTTGTAGATTATGGCATTCTTGTAGGCATCTCGTCTTAGCTCATCTAGTTCTTGGATATCTATCATCCGCTTATTACCTGCTTCAAGATAGTCCATATTTAGGGTTTTAATGGCCCAATAGGCTTTATGTTCTAATTCAAAAGGTAGATGGCAAGATTTTCCATAAATGAGGTTAAAGAGGGTTGTTCCAATGGGGGTTTTTTAGGCAGTTCTATAAGCCCATAATGTGTCAGTCAATTTAATGAACCAATCCTTTTTGGAGGTCGATACAGTTTTTCCTAATATTTTCTTTATCTCTCTGTTCGAAACTTCTACTTGACCATTGGTTTACGGATGATATGGTGTAGCTACTCTATGTCTTATGCCATATTTGTTCAGGAGTTTCTCAAAAACTCTATAAATAAAGTGTGACCTTCCATCGCTTATTACTAAACGGGGGGTACCGAACCTAGGAAATATGTAGTTCTTAAACATCCTAATCACTACTCGTGTACCATTGGTAGGAGAAGTTATAGCTTCGATCCATTTAGACACGTATTCTACTGCGATGAGTATATATTTATTTCCCATAGATGAGGGAAAAGGTCCCATAAAATCAATTCCTCAAACATCAAATATTTTTACTTCTTAGATATTTTTAAGGACCATCTCATCGCGCCTTGATATGTTCCAAGTGCATTGGCATTGGTCATAGTTAACTATAAAAGCATGCACATCTCGCCATAGGGTTGGCCAGTATAGGTCTACTTAAAGAATTTTAGTGCAAGTTTTATGTGTGCTCACATGTCCTCCATAAGGGGAAGAATCGAAATGAGTTATGATACTTGGTATCTCCGCTTAGGGTACACAACGATGATATATATGATTGGTTCCTCTTTTGAAAAGGAGGGGTTCATCCCAATAGAAATGTTTTATGTCACTGGAGAATTTATTCCGTTTTTGGTAAGTAAGATCTGGAGGTAAAATGTTTGCTTCCAAGTAGTTAATGAAATCAGCGTACCAAGGTACTCTGGTTATTACTTTAGCACTTTCAACGATAAACTCTTCTCCGTTTGAATCATGATTCTTATCCATAGGATCCTTGATGGATGCTATTAGTATCTCATATGTGAAATCATCATTGATAGGGACATGATCAGGTTTCATGTATTCTAATCTAGATAGGTGGTCGGCAACCACAATCTCTATTCCTTTTTTATCGCGGATCTCTAAATAAAATTCTTGTAGTAAAAGGATCCAACGGAGTAGTCTAGATTTTGCATCTTTCTTATTTAGTAAATAACGTATGGCAACATGGTTAGTGTAACCTATAATATTTACTCCAACTAAATAGGAACAAAATTTGTCAATTGCAAATACCATAGCTAAGAGTTCCTTTTCTGTTGTGGCATAATTTAGTTGTGTTGTGCCTAAAGTCCTGCTGGAATAGTGTATCACGTGTAATCTTTTATCTTTTCATTATCCTAGGACAACGCCTACTGCAAAATCACTAGCATCGCACATAATCTTGAATGGTCTGTTCTAATCTGGTGGTTTCATGATGGGTGCAGAGATTAGTGCTTCTTTGAGAAGGTTAAATCCCTTAAGGCATTTCTTATCGAATATGAATTTGGTATCCTTCATTAGGAGTCCAGTTAAAGGTTTGGTTATTTTGAAAAAATCTTTAATAAAACATCGGTAAAAGCTGGCGTGTCCAAGAAAACTTTGGATTTCTCTAATTGTTTTTGGAGGTTGCATGTTTTCTATAATTTCAATTTTTCCTTTATCAACCTCAATGCCTCTATCTGATACTATGTGTCCTAGGATTATGCCTTCTGTGACCATGAAGTGACATTTTTCCCAATTTAGTACGAGATTGACTTGCATGCATCTTTCTAAGATTTTCTCTAAATTGTCAAGGTAATTCTTGAAATTAGATCCGCATACAGAAAAGTCGTCCATGAATACTTCCATAATTTCATCCAAGAATAACAAATATCGACATTGTACATCGTTGGAAGGTCGCATTTGCGTTACATAATCCAAAGGGCATTCTTTTATAGGAAAATGTTTCATAGGGGCATGTGAAGGTTGTTTTCTCCTAATCATTAGGGTGATATGGATTTGGAAGAAACCGAAATATCCATCTAAATAAAAAAATAAGAGTGTCTAGCTAAATGTTCCAACATTTCGTCTATGAAGGAAGGAGGAAATGGTCTTTCCTAGTTACTTTGTTTATCTTTCTATAATTAATGCATATGCGCCATCCGCTTTCTATGTGTTTGGCTACATATTCTCCCTTTTCATTTTGCATAACTATGACACCGCCTTTCTTTGGTACTACATGTACAAGACTACCCCACTGGCTATCTGAAATTTGGTAAATGATTCCAACATCAAGTAATTTCAACACTTCCCTTTTTACCACATCACTCATTATAGGGTTTATCCTTCTCTGATGTTATCTAGAAGGTTTTGAGTATTACTCTAGCATGATCTGGTGCATGCATACAAATGGGCTTATTCCTTTCAGATCAGATATGGTGTAACCTAGAGCTGCGGGATATTTACGTAAGATATCCAAGAGTTGATTAGTTTCTTCATTATTTAGTCTTGCACTAAGTATTACAGGTCAGTTTAGTTCTCTATTAAGAAACTCGTATCTCAGGTTCTTAGGAAATTCCTTAAGCTCTATTGTTGGTTTCTTAAGGTAAGGCATATGATCTGGGTATGGGCTAAACATTCATAAAGGCTGTCATCTATATATGGTGTATGAGATTTGAATCCATCATCTTCCATTATAGGGGTAGAGGGTAGTTTGATTGTATCTATATGGTTTTCCTTATCCAATTCTCTGATGCATTCATCAATGATATCAACTATACATCATGAGTCATCCAAGGCGGGTGCTTGTAGTAATTTGGATAGGATAAATTCTACATTTTCATCACCTACTTCAAATGTCATTTTTCCTCTTTTGACATCTATCATAGCTCCTGCAGTTGATAATAATGGTCTACCTAAAAGTATTTGTACTTCTTCGTCCTCTTTAATGTCCATAACTACAAAGTCTGTAGGGTTATAGAGTTGATCGATCCTAACTGGAATATCTTTTAATATACCCATCGGGTATCTAGCTGATCGATCAAATAGTTGAAGGGACATTCGGGTAGGCTATATATCTCCTAAGTTTAATATTTTGCATACAACTAGAGACATCAAGCTTACACTTGCAACTAGTTCTAGAAGTGCTTTATCTATGACATGTTTTCCAAGAACATGTGGTATAGAGAAGCTTCTAGGATCTTTTTGCTTTTTACCTAACCTATTCTCAGCAATTTCATTACACTTTAATGGTTTTGGATTGTCAATCTTGTGCTTGTTTGTTAGGATGTCTTTTAGGAATTTGGCATATAATGGAATTTGGGTGATAGCTTCAGTAAATGGTATCTTAACATGTAGTCTTTCAATCACTTTCACAAACTTCTTGTATTGGGCATCTTGTTTGGTTTGCTTAAGTCTTTGTGGAAATGGGATAGGTGGTATGTAGGGTGGAAGTGGTACGTAAGGTTGAGTTTCTTAGTTGTCACTCTCCACTCTCTTATCATTAGTTTCTTTTTCTTTTTTGCTTTTCAGTTTCTACATGTTCCTAAGTTTGTTTCTCATGTGTACTCACAACTTTTTCTTTTGGTTGCTCGGATCTATTGTTCAACCTAGGGTTTATAGGACTATTATACCGAGTTTTGCTTCAGAGAAAAATGGCAATAGCATGACCTTTTGGGTTAGGTTGAGGTTGTCCAGGAAACAATCCTCCTGGTGTAGCTTGAGTATCTTGTTGTTGTGCTACTTGAGACGGGTTTCCATCATCTTAGTATGAGTTATCACAAAATTAATCTTGGTTCCTAATTGTGTATTCATATCATTCATATGAACATTTTGGTTCATAAATTCTTTGTTTTATTGAGTTTGTGCTGATATGAAATTCTCCATAATCTTTTCTAGGTTTGATTTCTATGGTACAACTTGGGTTGGATGTGTCAGTCTTTGGTTTTTGAACCCTTGTGATCTCTGAGGTGAAGAATTTTGAGGGTATGTAATGTTGTTGTTTTTGTAAGAGAAGTTATTGTGATTCCTCCATCCAGGTTTATATGTATTTGAATAAGGGTTTCCTAAGGCATAATTGATTTGGTCTGAGCCAGGCTCGGCTATTAAACTGCAATCAGTGGTGATATGCCCTTGGGTTCCACAAATTTCACATCCGGGTTGCACCATAGCTACGGTAGCTAAGGGGTTTATTACTAAACTTTCGACCTTTTGGGTTAGGGCGTCCATCTTTGCATTCATATGATCAAGGTTGCTAACTTCATATATACCTCATTTTGCTTCTTTCTTCTCTTCCTATGTTCGTTCAGTGCCCCATTGGTAATGATTATGAGCCATGTTCTCTATAAGTACGCATGCCTCAGGGTAAGGTTTATTCATTAGGGCACCGCCAGCAGCAACATCGACGATCATCTTTGTGTTGTATAGAAGACCATTATAAAATGTATGAATAATTAGCCATTGCTCTAATCCATGATCTGGACAAGCTCTTAATAATTCTTTGTATCCCTCTCAGGAGTTGAAAAGAGACTCGCCATCTTGTTGGTTAAATCTGGTAATTTAGTTACGTAAGAAAGTGGTGTTACTCGGTGGAAAGTATCTATCAAGGAATACTTTCTTTAAATCATTCCAAGTTGTAATGGAATTAGTGAGTAAGGAATCCAGCCATGTTCTTACTCGATCCCTGAGGGAGAAAGGGAATAAGAATAAATGTATTTCCTCTGGGGGGCTCAATTGGATTTTAATGTATAGGCTAGTTGAATAAACACTTTTAAGTGTTGGTTCGAATTTTCCGTAGGAAGGCCAGCAAATTGGTTTTGTTACACGATTTGCAACAAAGAGGGTTTAAGCTCAAAGTTATTAGCTGGGATAGTGGGGTTTAGGATACTCGAATGAGGTTCCTCATTTGAAGGCACAACAAAATCCTTTAATGGTTTTAGATTTTGTTCTTCTTCCATTGCTCTCTTAATTTTCCTAAGTAAAAGTCGCGCTCACGCGTATCTTTCTGGTTCTACTATTGGATCTACTAAGTTTCCGGTGATGCGAGTTCTTCGTATCTACCGGAAAAGAGTTTTAGTATAAACAATGTGACTACAAGGTAAAAATAATTGACGAAATTGGTTCCCGGCAACGGCATCAAAAACTTGATCGTGCGCTACTTAGTATATATTTTCTAACTGTAAGTGCACAACCTATTGAGGTAGTTTTAAAAGATTATCGAACCACAAAGACCAATGTCAATTCTAATGCTACTAGTTTCTACGACATTTATCTAAGACGATTGAAAATGTAATAAGAAAGAGATGAAAGTAAATAAACTTTTAATAGAAGCAGATTAATAACGATGCTAAAAATGTAATTCACATCAATCAACAATACTCTAGCGATCTCTATAAAGATCTCCTATCGAGAAATGTTTTCTATTTTGAAAAGAATTGATTTAACGGGAGTTGTCGCTTTCACTAATTCAGAACCGAGTTTACTCTTTAAATCTACCCATTCATTTGTCACATATGAACAATGCACATTGAATTAAAGTAGTGAACCTATTTTTAAGAAATCTAACTCTTAACCTAGTTGAAAAGTATTTTTAACTGGGTAGTTTAACTTGAAAGGGTTACGGGCTTTCACCTAGATAACCGGATCCTAACCCTATGAACATGTTCGTAAATAGTTTTAAAACCTCCTTCTAGCAATGTTAAATAAACTTAATTAACTAACAAAGTGTTTTTTCGGTATTTGTTAACCAAAAGCAAATCAATCTTAATCTATTTGTGTTTGACGGCTTTTGATCTTACCCAATGTTTCACAGCTTCACTTTTGTGCAAGCAGATTAAAATAAGTGCAAAAAGATTGTATTTAAATTAAAAATAGCCCATTAAGAAATCCTACAAAGACCATGTGTAGAGCATCGCCTATTGATGATCCTCACATCCCAGCATTAAGAATTTAGCCGGACATGGTAATTGAAAATAAAGCGATAAAGATTTTAAGTGCGAAAATAAAAATGAAAATAAATGATGCGATAGAAGTAAATGCAATAAATAATGTGGGGGAAAGTAAATTAATTGTGAAAATAAATTAAGAAACCTGCTCCAAACAGAGTCTGAATCTGGTACAAATAAGCTGACGTAAATGTGCAGAAATAAAACTTATACAAGTGCTTAAATCTTCAATAAAGACTTATCATGCAACAAGATACACTTTGATGTGAAGGGATCTGGCCACGGTTGGATAGAGTGTATCTTAAGTCTGCATAAAAGAAAGGATGATAAAAAAATTGTGTAGCTAGGGGGTATTCATAGGCTTCTAAAAGCTTTAAAATTCACCTAGAACTGTTTCTAGTCGTGGAGAGAAAATATGAGGTGTGGGTGGACTCTTGGTTACTAAGGAAGCCTGTTTGTAACCACCTGGTCATACAAAGGGTGTCGAATGCCACGCCCTTCATGGAGACCTCCATGCTCACTAAGTGGGCATGACTTGGTCAACCATTGGAACATGGTTGTACCACCCATGGCTACCCTAGGATGGTCGCCATGGAGGTGGCCATGCTTCAATACTTGCTCTTTTCTTTGTTTCTTGTCTGTTTCACCTTATTCCTTTGCTCGTGGCTCCCGATTAGTCAAATTCCAGAAACAAAGTGAAAATACAAACATAAAGATAGAAATGGAAATAAAATAGCTATAAATTGTATGCAAATCAAGTTAAATAATTAGTGAATTTAAGAGTCATCAAATGTTTGTTCCCTTTTCCAATTACCTGATTAATGTTTCCCGATAACCTTACCGATGCCAATAACCTTACTGATTATTCATTTTCCAATCACCTGATTGATATTTCCCGGTAACCTTATCGATGCCAGTAACCTTACTGATTTTTAATTTTCCAATCACATGATTGATGTTTCCTGGTAACCTTACCGATGCCGGTAACCTTACTGATTGTTCATTTTCCAATCACCTGATTGATGTTTCCTAGTAACCTTACCGATGCCAATAACCTTACTGATGGTTCATTTTCCAATCACTTGATTATGTTTCCCAGTAACCTTACTGATGCTAGTAACCTTACTGATTATTCATTTTCCAATCACCTGATTGATGTTTCCCAGTAACCTTACCGATGCCAGTAACTTTACTGATTGTTCATTTTCCAACCACCTGATTGTCATCTCTCGGTAACCCTACCGATGCCTATCATTTTACAACTTACTATGTTAGTTCTGAAGCGTCAACAAGTTGTTTTCAGACCTTTTCTGACTCTATTGGTTTATTCCCTTGACATAAATAGATTTGATACCTGCATTATCTACCCCCTAGGTTGTGATAGGAATGCAAAATTTGTGACGACTTCCTTTTTCATATATATCAGTTTAGTCCTTTGGCAAAGATATATATGTTAATCCATGCTCCAGGAATTGACGAGTTATCCGCGTCATCTTCTCTTGGTTAAGTTTGATATGTATGAGCTATATGTGTCGTCATATCAATGTTATCTACGTTTGCTTTTCCCGGGCATTGATGAGTTATCCGCGTCATCTTTGCTCTTGTTTACTTTTTACTTGCTTTATTTTTCAAAAAAAAATTTCAAAAGTTTTCAAAATGAGTCTTTGGTCAAATTTGGGGTCTTTTATTATTTAATAACCCTCTGATCTGATTGTGGGATAACTTCTTATTCTCGTACCGTTCAATCGAAGAGTAATTAAATAGGGGCAGTTGTCATACCCCAAATTTTTCTGCCCTATTTCTAATAGTCAAATGATTTTCAAACTTGATTTTTTATAAATTTCTTTGGTTTATTTACACTAATATTTTGGGTCTTATAGATATTTTGAATTTATTTTTCTTATTTAAAAATATATAATTGTTTACTTTAAATTATTTGTGTTTCTTAAATAGAAAATATTTTCCCACCCTTCATATGCTTTCAAGTGTCTTTTTATTTTGAATAATTGAGATAGCACAATTGGTAAGAAGATAAGACTTGCAAGCATAAGGTCACGGGTTTGAGTCTTACTTGTTCTATTTTTTAAAACATTTTTCCTTTCATTTGTTACTAACTTTATTCCATTTCCAAAATCAAAAAATTCTATTTTTTATTATTTATTTTTAATTTTTCTTTTTTCTATTTTAGGCATATTTTAATAATTACATTTAATTTATTTTATGTATTTTTCATCAAAAAGTGTTCAAAAAATCATTTAAAAAATCAAATCTTTTCCACTTGTTTTCTATTGGCTATCCTGCATCACTCTAACATTTGATTGGTTATCTTTTAAATTAAGAAATAATCAGATACTATTTGATTTAATCTTGTTTAATATTTAATTTTATTTCCTATTTTGTTGACCTAATTATCACTATAACTAGGCATTTCATTCACACTATCAGATCATCTACAATTTTGCAATTTTACACACACAAATTCCACACACTTTCTTTTTAAAATTTCTTTTCAATTCTATTGGTGATATTTTTGTTTTGGTCGATGATTCAAATATGAGGCCTCCCTGATATTTTCAAATCCCTTTTAATTTTAATTTGTTTGTTGGTTCAACCAGATGATGATGATGATGATCCTGATGATTCTTTTTAAAGCTTCGAATCAACAATTTTCAACTTTAACTTTTGTTTTCAAAATCTTTGTTTTATTGATAATTTTTTTCCTGATGATACACCAAATGATGAATACCTGATGGTTCCCTTGTTTTAAATTCTATAGTCTCATTCTCACACACATCAACATTCATCACTTTTTTTGTCACGGTACATACATACTCACTATATCGTACACATTAACGCAATGTTCACATATTTCATCTCTCTTACTTTTTTACGATTTTTTGAACACATACTAATTCTTTCAGAAAAATATAAGTCAAACCTGTTTGTATATATTATTTTCAAACAATAACAACAATTTTCAAGAAAATTTCTCAATCACATTACAACCTGGAATTGTTTTCTCAATTATTCAAGATTACCATAACATTCATCCTCCTCATCACAAACTCATACTACATCAAGTTTTTGCAGGTCAAAACAAGATATTGGGTTGCAATTGTAAACACAACAAAACATAAGATGGAAGGAAGAAGTGGGATCGGAGTATCATTGTGCGACAACCACAATCAGCACTAAAAAATCACACAAAGAAATCATCATAGCCAACCTACATTTACCTCCACCATTTAAATCGAAACACCAAATCTATCAAAACCTTAACATCACAAACAACAACAAGAAAATTAGTAGCACGGTATCAAGAAACAACAGGTTTAAAAAGAAAAAAGGGAAGCTAAAGAAGAAGAAGCAATGTCGCATCTTCGCCCCTGTCTGAAACTCCATATAACATACTATCGCACCGGAACCATGCACAAACTTTTGTCGGTGAACAAGCTCCCAATGACAAAGCCCTCAAAGCTCCAACAAACTTTGTGCACTTCTTATCTCACCATGTCACCATCATGAAGCCCCTTTGTCTTCCGTATCATTGCCACAATTTTGTCACCGCTACCAGACCGCAGATTCGGCCAACGAACAACATACACCGACGAAGTCGTCGACTGTAATTAATTATTTAAGTGGGGGAAAGTTGTAACACTCCAAAAATCTAAATTAATTATTTAACTAGTTATTTAATTGATTTAGTGTGAATATTGGTGATTATTGACGAATATATGAATTATTATGATTTATATGAGGCGTTGAGGTGTGTCGATGATACACTGTTGTGGGGTAATGTTGGAAAAGAGAATTATGAGGATTTATTAATTAATTTATAATTGTTTAGGATTTAAATAATCATTTTAGATTAATTAGATTTAATAATAATATTTAGAATTATTATTATTAATAATAAAATAAAGGAATAATGATGTAGAGACAAGAAGGGCTAAATGATAAAGTTATGTGGAGTAAGTGAGGGCAAAGATGGAATAACATATTAAAGGTCATATGGGTAAGATGGACAAAAAGGGAAGATTGGGATTTTGTGCATTCACTTGTTACGACCAAATTTTGGAGAAAAGTGAGAAGCGGCTAGGACACAGAGATAAGAGAAGAGGGATTCATTCCATAGAGCTTGAAAGAGATCAATTGCTAAGAACTAAGGTAAGGGGTTTAATCACATTTATTATAATTGATATTGGGTTAAGGTGTTGGTAGGTTTGTGATTTGTACGATGATTTTGGTGAAGAATGATAAAAACCATGTATTGAGTAAATGAATGAATGAATCTTTGATGAATAATTAATGTTAGGACTTCTAAATATGTGTCATAGGTTGTTATAAATGTTATATAATCATAGGATTTCGAATTCTAAAACTGGAACTTTTTATGGAATCGAATTCGGAGGTCTTGAAGTCCTCCAACCGCGAAAAATTACAGGCTGAGGAGTGTTGTCCCACAGGCAGCGCCGGGCAAGCCTCGTTCGAGGGAGTCTGGAAGCAATGTTCAAAACATCATAAATTGATTTTTAGGAGTCAGTTTGATGTGCCTCTCAAAGTGTTGGAAATTTGACGTGATGAATTATATTATGATTGAATTATATGAGTGTTTCGATGCATGATTCCAGTATCTATGTGTTTATGTGATTGATTTATTACATGTTGTTATACTATGATGTGTTATTTTGATGATAAACATGATATTTATTATGATGTTCTATTGTAGTGATTTGTTATTGATATTGTTGAGACGTAAATGATGTGATTCATGATGATGATTTAGTGATGTGCGTGTGCAAATATAATACATGATATTATGATAATTTTATGATGATTTATGGTGTTGAAATACTATGATTTGGTGTAGGTAATGAGTATTAGGATGTGTTATTGTTGTATTGTGAAAACATGTTGAATCATATGAGTTTTGAACTGAATGGGTATTGAAATCATATGAGGAAATTGGACTGGTTCTGTACTGAAAATGCAATAGTAGAGTTGTTGTTTTCGTGCCCTCATTGGGCGAGCCTCCTAAGTTGTTGGGCGAAGAATCTTAGCCCAGACTTCGCCAGTAAAGAGTGACGCGAGAGAGAGGGATGATTTTGGTAGGTTCTCTAAAATGAATAGAGGAGGTGTCTCCTTCCAGCTTCACTGGGAGAAGCAGAGGCGAGCATGAGCTTGCTAGGCGAATAAGAGGACATCAGGTGAAAGAGATGTTGGAAAATGGATGCTCCAAGAATTTTGTATGGGGTAAGCCTTTGCGCCCCAGCCTTTCCAGGTGAGCCTCAGGCGAGCGAACTGCTTCATCGGCCGAACCTCATGCGAGTGACAGCTGACAGATTTTGTAATGGTCCTAACATGATTTTCCAGACTCTGTTTGATGTGTCGTTCAAAGCTTTAGAAAGCTAACACGATGTACCGTAATTTGGTGAAATAAAATGAATCGTATGAAGTATTTCTCTAGTGATTGTTCTATGTTAAAGTGATGTGACTATGCCTTGATGTGATATGATGTATGTTCTTATGATGAATTATTGTGATTATGCCTTTATGTGATATGATGTACGTTCTTATGATAAATTGATTTGATTATGCCTTGATGTGATATGATGTATGTTCTTATTATAAATTGGTGTCCTTATGATGGTGATGTATGCAATATGAAGTGTGTGGTGATATTATGATGATTACATGAATGATAACGCGTTTTGACTAGCAGTGGTCATGTTTTATTGTGTTGTTGTGCATTATGCATTCATGGCATATGTTAGGATATTGGTTCAATGATGTTGTTAGGAAGATTGGTCCAGTGATGTTGATAGGATATTGGTCCAGTGATGGCCTCAACCCCATAGTGTGGGTTGAGTGCAATATTGTGAAGTGCACCGGTTCTAAGCGGAAATCGATCCTATGGTGGGGATCTTTGGAGGAAGATGACTTGGTCATCAGTGAAGTTTTGATACCACGTGCATGATTCAATGATGTTGTATTGCATTATTTGTGACATTTCATAATGATTGATTAAGTGATGTTGATGACGTTGTGATCTAAGTGTTTTTTGATGATATATGTTAATATGATGATGTATGGAATCAACGATGATTTGTAACATAATGATGTCTTGGTAATGATGGTTGATTTGATGACACAATAATGTTGTGAATGAATTATGATGTGAAAGAGTGAGTATGACATATGATGTATGACGCTATGTGGATTCATGTCAATGTGTTGTAACTACTATACTTATTCCTTATATCTTTTATAATGATTTGTGATTACTCACCCTTTCTGCTTGGAAATGTTGCCTCAATATGTGGGTAAGTTGCAGATAATCAAGAATAGGTCATAGGAATTTGAGGATATCATGGAGTTATTCATTTATTTCCGTTAATGATTGTGGTCTTGCTCTGATATTGTAACATCAGATGGGGAAACGCTTGAGTTGAAGTTTCAATTGTTTTGATAAACCTATTTTATGAGTTTTACTATGATGGATGCATTTGATGATGAATTTTGATATCGACCAAAAAGGTCTTGATATTGATGAACTATATGAAGTTATTTTTGAGACTATGATTGCGCTGCGAGATTTAAATTTGTTTGTTGATGTTATTAAAGAAGTAATTGTTTAAAATGATTTGAAAACCCATGTTACGGAGCATGATGTTTTATAGGATGTTTTTATGAAGATGTGACACTCTGTTGGTGAATCATGTTTGATTAATATTATAATTATTCATGAATCATTTGTTGGGTTCAGAAGGGTGTTACATTAGTGGTATCAGAGAAGGTTCGTCCGTCCGACCAGGTTGTTTAATGTTGTTTGTTCCTTAGTTTGCAACATGTGTGTGAATCACTGTCGGTGCTTGCTTGTTTATCTAACCATTTGTATGCAAGAGTTAGTTTGAGACAATTGAGGGAGAATCTTTTTCTTTTCATAGATGTTTTAGGTGTGAACATTTGGTTCAGTGTGTCGTGGATTTCATGAGTGCAAATGTTGGTGAGGATGCACTATTTCCTAATTTCGAAGGAAGTACGAATTCAAGATTCATGTTTGTTGGTCAAGTGGGGACGTCTCTAAGAGGGAACAATCACGTATTATTGAAGGTTACTTCTCAAAGAATAGAGAGTAATGTGACAGCTAGTGATATGTCAGTGGTGTGTAATTTCATGATGTTTTCCTAAATATATCTTCTAAGCAAGTAGGGTAACTCTAAGGATATGAGACTCAAATGTTTGCATGTCCGTGACAACAGTCATATGGGGTTGTGTGTGGATTACCGACATTTTATTAAGGTAATGATTTAGATTTAATAACCACTTAAAGGGATTGAATATTTGAGGTACCAACTGGTAGGCGAGTATATCTTCAGTATAATCGAATTGAGGTCGGGTTACCTCCAGGTTCAGGTGAAGGGTGAGGATAGTTAAATGAGAATTTTAGAACTCGTTGTAGGCATTACGAATATTTAGATCAGTTTGGTGCGGTATTTATTGAGGATATTTTGATTTAATCTAAGTCAGAATAAGGGCATGTTGAATGTTGTGATTCAAGTTACAATGTCGAAAGGGAGGAAACTTTATGCTAAGGTTTCAAGGTGTAGATAATATTTTGAGGAGGTGAGTTTCTTAAGCATGCTATTTCAGATGAGGGCATATGTGGATCCATCCAAATTAGATGCAGTTCTACATTGAGAGACTCCAAAGTCAGTTACGGAGACTATAAGCTTCTTGGGCTTAACTGGTAATTATTGAAACTTGTTTGAGACGAGGTCAAGTGTGATATGTTGTTAATGAATGAATTAAGGGAATGAGATGTTTTGAATTAGGAAGTATGTGAAGATATTGGAGAAGCGCAAGAAGATGAAACTTACATAAAGTAAGAATGATTAGAGTGGCAATAGTTTTTGAGGAAAATAGAGGTAATGGTAAAAGAAATTGTGAAGCGCTTGTAAACCTTAAAGGAGATTAATTGGACCATGGTGCTTTAGGTAACTTTGATGCACAAGTTCTAAATAAATGCTATTATAGTTTAGTAATGATGGTTTATGTGCCATCATGGTTGTAGACTAACTATTAACAAATTGAGGAACTGGTCACCCTTAATCACTTGTTGATAGTAGATGGGATCATGTTGGGTAAGATAGACTTGTCTTTCCAGCTTAATGATGTGTAAAGTATTTTGCGTTCTATCGAGAGGATAGTCGTTCACCATTTCGAGTGAACCTAAAGGAAAGGGGACTCTGAAAGAGTTTGGACTTACTGAACAATTAGGAGACTTGAGGTTATATGCGAGCTAACGCCGCAGAATGGAAGGTTGAGGTTATCAAAAGTGAATGACAATTTTTGGTGGATATGAAAGAGATCTAGAAGTTACATGTGAAACTTGTGGGTTTGATAGTTGATTGAAATCAAAATGAGGATAGTGACTTATTAGGAGTCAGGGGTTAAGCATCATAAGCCTACGAGAATGATGCAAACCATTGGGCCTCTCGAAATGGAAGTGATATGTGAAATATTTTTATATTATTAGTGTCACTGCAATGTCAATAGATGTATCGAGTTACATGTTCAATTGATAAATTATAGCAATGTTGTACTAATGTTGTATGTCAATGTTATCGGTATTATGGTTATGTTGATGTTTTTATGACGGTGTTGTTATGTGATGAAATGATAGAGACGATGTTCATATAGTAGAAATCTATGTTCTTAAACTATGTTATTTCCTCATTGCAAGGGTTCAAGTTCGAGTAGCTCGTGTTTAAGAGTGAACAAGATCCTAGGATGATGGGACAAGGAGTGAAATGAACATGTGCGTTCATAACTCTGTAGCATTGCATCCTGTTGGATTCTTGTGGTTAACAATGTGGAATGTTATTAGTGGTTGGTATTCAAAATCTTGTCAAACATGACGTAGGAGTTGGAGAGATGGATGCGAGAGTCGTATCCAGATTTGTTTACATCAAGTAAATTTTCGAGGACAAAAATTCTTTAAGTGGAGGAAAGTTGTAACACCCTAGAAATCTAAATTAATTATTTAATTTATTTAATGTGAATATTGGTTATTATTAATGAATATATGAATTATTGTAATTTATATGAGGCGTTGAGGTGTGTCGGTTATAGTGTTGTGGGATAATGTTGGAATAAGATAAATATGAAGATTTATTAATTAATTTATAATTGTTTAGGATTTAAATAATCATTTTGGATTAATTAGATTTAATAATAATATTTAGAATTATTAGTATTAATAAAATAAAGAAATAATTGTGTAGAGACAAGAAGGGCTAAATGGTAAAGTTATGTGGATTAAGTGAGGGCGGGGATGAAATAACATATTAAGAGTCCTAGGAGTAAGATGGACAAAAAGGGAAGGTTGGGGTTTTATGCATTCACTTGTTCTGATCAGGTTTTGGAGAAAAGTGAGAAGCAGCTAGGACACAGAGAAGAGAAGAGAAATTAGTTTCGTGGAGCTTGAAAGAGATCTATTGCTAAGAACTAAGGTAAGGGGTTTAATCACGTTTATTATAATTGATATCGGGTTAAGGTGTTGGTAGATTTGTGATTTATGCGATGATTTTGATGAAGATTGATGAAATTGGTGAAAACCATGTATTGAGTAAATGAATGAATGAATGAATTTTTTATGAATGGATGATGTTAGGACCTCTAAATATGTGTCATAGGATGTTATAAATGTTATATAATCGTAGGATTTCGAATTCTGAAACTGGGACTTTTATGTCATCTAATTCGGAGGTCCGGAAGGCCTCCAACCGCGAAAAATGGTAGGCTGAGGAGTGTTGTCCCGCAGGCAGCGTCGGGCGAGCCTCAGGCGAGGCAGTCTGGTAGCAACATTCAAAACATCATAACTTTAGTTTCACGAGTCTGTTTGACGCACCACTCGAAGGGTTTGAAAGCTGATGTGATGAACTATATTATGATTGAATTATATGAGTATTTTGATGCATGATTCAAGTATCTATGTGTTTATGAGATAAATTTATTACATGTTTCTATACTATATGATTTTCTATTTTGATGATAAACATGACGTTGATTATGATGTTCTATTGTAGTAATTTGTTAATGATGTTGTTGTGACGTAAATGATGTGATTCATGATGATGATTTGGTGATGTGCATATGCAAATATAATACATGCTATTGTGATCATTTTATGATGATTTATGGTGTTGAAATACTATGATTTGGTGTAGGTAATGAGTATTAGGATGTGTTATTGTTGTATTGTGAAAACATGTTGAATCATATGAGTTTTGGACTGAATGGTATTGAAATTGTATGAGGAAATTGGACTGGTTCTGTACTAAAAATGCAACAGTTGAGTTGTTGTTTTTGCACCCTCGTTGGGCGAGCCTCCCAAGTCGTCAGGCGAATATGTAACACCCCGATTTAATTAGAATTACTTTTAATTAAATAATAAGGTGATGTGGTGTATTTACATGAATTGGTGGATTTTATGATGTGGTGTGATGCCTTTGTTTAGGACTAGATGCATTAGAATAATGGGAGTTGAGGTTATAGGGGTGTATGGCTAAATGTGTAGAGACATGGGGGTGTGTAGTATAATATCAATTATTACTATTATTATTATTATAATACTAGGATTATTATTATTTTATAATAATAATTAAATAATAATTTAATTGAGATAGTTATATTATTATTGGACTATAAGAGGTGAGAATAGAGAGAGTAGAGTCAGAACGTGAAAAACAGAAGAGAAGCGTAGAAGTGAAAAGAGGAGGAGCACTAGGAAGCTAAGGCAATGTGATTCACCGTAGAAATCAAGAACCGACCAAAAATCTAAGGTAGGGGGGATTATAACACTATAATGGTTTTGCTAATAATGGGGTATGGTAGAATTTAGGTTTCTTTGTTGTATGTTTTAATTTTCTCTCTAATTGGTGTTTTTGAGGTTTTCTCCCATTGATGAATTTTGATGCATTTTGGATGATTGATTGTGAATTTGATGATGTGTTTTGGTTAGAAACCATAGACAGGTGTTGGTGAATAATTAGCATGTTTTTAAAACACTATTTTGCTGGGAAATTGAGAGTTTAGGCTTTGAAGCCTGGAAATTTTGTATTTGAAAAGTTGCATATTTTTTACTGTCATCGCAGGGTAACGGGTTACCCAGTTATGGTAACCGGTTACCACATAAAAGTTTGGAAAACAGAGGCTACTGTAATATGCAATAACCGGTTACTATAAGTGGGTAACCGGTTACCACGAGAAATTTTGAAAATACAGTGTTACTGACTTTACAGTAACCGGTTACCACTAGAGGGTAACCAGTTACCACTGTATTAGACACAATTTTGGAAAATTTGAAATCTCCATAACTTTCGCTCCGGGTGTCCGTTTGACGCGCCGTTTGGATCGTTGGAAAGCAAAAATAATTTTATATTTTCTAAAAATAAATTATAACTCAGTAGATAAATATTTCACCAACATCGATACCTATCAGTGTGTATTCCTGAGTAATATGCCAAAAATTATGTTATGAATGATTAAGATGACATTGTACGAATATTTTAATTGTGTGACATGATATTCGTGATAATGATGATGACCTGTATTGGCGTAGCATTGATAAGGAAAAGTAGTCAATGTAAAATTGTGTTGTTGCATATCAGTGTCACATGCATTCATTAAAGATGGCCTGTATTGGCGAAAGATGGCCTGTATTGGCGAAAGATGGCATGTATTGGCGAAAGATGGCATGTATTGGGGAAAGATGGCGTGTATTGGCGTTGTTTCCCCAAGTTGGAATTTATTAAGTTGATGGTTTTTCCCTATTGGTACCACATGCATTGAGTCAGTGTCAGTTTAACTGCTGTTGTGAATTCGATGCCAATAACAAAGTATAGAATAAGGGAGGAATAAAGAACAAGGAAGAAGAAGAACACAAATATTGGTTATAACTGCTATTCTTTACTTTCTCTTAGAAAACAAGATTACAAGTTTACAAGAATAACAAATAACCCTCTCACCCTAAATTAGGATTTGCTGTGTTGCAATGATGAGAGACTAGTATGCTATTTATAATAAAACCTAACATACTAACTAATGGGCTTTTTCCACAAGGCCCATTATACAAGCTAACTTAAGAAACAAGCTAACTTAACAAATTAGGGTTTAAACACTAAAACCTAATTTAACAAGCATCTTCGACAAATACATGCTAGACCCTTCTTCGACTACAGCATGTACTTCGATCATACTAGAGTTCGATCCAAAATCCCACAAATCTCCACCTTGGACCTAACTCTACAGCATCAAGAGACACTAACTAGCTTTCTTCATGCAGCTTTATCAACTGCATACAGTGGAAAAATTTGCAACTTGGCAATGTTTTGGTGATCATATCAGCGGCATTGTGTTCTGTCGAGACCTTCAGCACTTGGACTTCTCCACGCTCGATTACCCCTCTGACGAAATGCAGCCTCACATCTATGTGCTTGGTTCGCTCATGATAGGCTGAGTTCTTCGACAGGTGTATTGCACTTTGACTATCACATTTAACAGTGATACCTTGACCTTGAAGTTTCAGCTCCTTTGCAAAACCTTCAAGCCACAATGCTTCTTTCACAGCTTCAGTTAGGGCAATATATTCTGCTTCAGTAGTTGATAAGGCAACAACCTTCTGAAGAGTTGCTTTCCAACTAATTGCTGTACCAAACATAGTGAAAACATATCCAGAAATAGATTTTCTGGAATCCATACAGCCTGCATAATCAGAGTCAACATAGCCTTCGACAGCTGCTTTACTATCTTCACCCAAGGCTCCACCATAAATTAAGACTCTGTTCAGAGACCCATTTATGTACCTTAGAATCCACTTTAACGCTTGCCAGTGAGCCTTTCCAGGATTCGCCATGTACCTGCTTACAAGACTTACTGCATATGCTATGTCGGGTCTTGTACAGACCATAGCATACATCAAAGAACCAACTATATTAGCATATGGGATGCTGTTCATATAGGTTCTTTCGACATCAGTACTGGGACATTGATCAATGCTCAGCTTGAATTGAGGGTTTGTTGGAGTCACAACAGGCTTTGAATTCGACATACCAAACTTGTCAAGAATCTTTCTTAGGTATGCCTCTTGAGATAAGCATAATTTCGACTGCTTTCTATCTCTTTGAATGTCAATTCCAAGAATCCTAGATGCAGCTCCCAGATCCTTCATGTCGAACTCCTTATTGAGTTCAGCCTTCACCCTCATTACATCTTCGACATTGTTGCTTGCTATCAGAATATCATCAACATAAAGCAACAAAATAACAAATGAATTTTCAGGTCGAAATCTGGAGTAAACACAGTGGTCGAACTGACTTCTAATGAAACCTATGTGTTCCATGAACTTGTCGAATCTCTTATTCCACTGTCGAGGAGATTGTTTAAGTCCATATAAAGATTTCTTCAGTTTGCACACATAATCTTCTTTCCCCTTTTCGACATACCCTTCAGGTTGCCTCATCAGGATCGTTTCATCTAAGTCACCATACAAGAACGCAGTCTTCACATCCATTTGTTCCAGTTCAAGGTCGAACTGAGCCACCATGGCAAGCAACATTCGAATGGATCTGTGCTTCACAACAGGGGAAAATACATCATTGAAGTCGACACCTTCTTTCTGAGTGAAACCCCTTGCGACTAATCTTGCCTTGTACCTCTTCGACATTACTCCTTCAATTCCTTCCTTAACTTTGAAAATCCACTTACAGCTGACTAACCTTGCCCCAACAGGTTTCTCGATTAGTTCCCAAGTGTGATTATCATGAAGAGATTTCATCTCATCATGCATGGCCTTTAGCCATTCAGTCTTCATTCGACTCCTTATAGCTTCCTTATAATCTCTAGGTTCTTCGTCTAGAACTTCACTTGCAGAGATTAAGGCATAAGCTACAAGATCTGCATATCCAAGTCTCTGAGGTGGTTTTATGACTCTTCTTTGCCTATCTCTCGACAATAGGTAGTCATCAACAGTTTCCTCAACATCATCAGAATCTTCTGTTTCTTCTTCGACTTCATCTGGGATACGCATTTCAGCATCAACATGCTCCACCTCAACAGGAATCTCTACCTGTTCCAGCTCTTCGTCAACATCATCAGTTTTCTTGAAAACCATTTCAGTTTCATTGAAAACTACATCTCGACTGGTGATACACCTCCTGTGACCTGGCTCTAGGCACCATAACCTATAAGCTTTTACTCCTTCAGGGTATCCCATAAACATGCATTTCAGAGCTCTAGGTTCGACCTTGTCTTGCCTAATGTGAGCATAGGCTACACAGCCAAATACTCTTAGTTTGTCGAGATCTGGTGGATGTCCCGACCAAACTTCTTCAGGTGTCTTCATATCTAACGCTGTCGAAGGACATCTGTTTATCAGATATGCTGCTGTCGAAACAGCCTCAGCCCAAAACACCTTCTTTAATCCCGCACTAGTCAACATGCATCTAACTCTCTCCAAAATAGTTCGATTAAACCTTTCAGCCAAACCATTTTGTTGTGGAGTACCTGCGGTAGTTCTGTGCCTTGCAATACCAGAGGCAACACAAAAACTGTCGAACGCCTCATTGCAAAACTCAAGGCCATTGTCGGTTCTCAACCTCTTTACCTTTCTGCCAGTTTGATTTTCGACAAGAGTCTTCCAACTTTTGAAATTCTCAAAAGTTTCATCCTTAGTCTTCTGGATGAATACCCATAACTTTCTGGAATAGTCATCTACTATGGATAGAAAATACTTTGCTCCTGAATGTGATGGACACCTTGCAGGCCCCCAAAGATCAACATGGATGTAATCAAGGGATCCATGTGTTCTTTGTTTGCCTTTTTTGAACTTCATTCTACAGGACTTTCCAAGTACACAGGGTTCACAAAACTTCAGCTTTTCGACTTTGTCTCCACCAAGCAGATTTTGTTTCCCTAATTCGACCAGACCCCTTTCACTGACATGGCCCAATCTCATGTGCCAAATTTCTGTTTTCGACAAAGGTTTCGTGGATGCAACATTTGTCGAACCACTTACAACTTCAGCCTCAAGGGTATACAAGCCTTGTTTCTTCACGCCTCTCAAGACTTCCTTCGACCCTTTCATGACTCTCAGGATACTTTTCTCTCCTTGAAACACATATCATTTCTTGTCGAATTCACCAAGAGAAATCAAATTTCTCTTCAAATCAGGTACATACCTGACTTCAGTCAACAATCTTATTGACTCATCATGGAGCTTGAATCTCACAGATCCAACGCCTGCAATCTTGCAAGCTTTGTTGTTTCCCAGCAATACAGATCCACCATCTTGATCACATAAGTCCTCGAACAAGTCTTTGTTTGGAGTCATGTGCCAAGTGCATCCAGAATCCATAATCCACTCCTTCGACGAGTTGTTGCTTGAAACCACAAGAACATCAGATGATTCGAAATCATCTTGGACAATAGCTGCATTGCCATTATCCTTACCTCCATGATCTTTCAGGCGTTCAGGGCACACCTTTCTTGTGTGACCTACTTTCTTACAGTGATAGCATCTAATACCAGATGCATCACCACTATAAGACTTCGACTGATTTTTAACTTTCCTCTTGTCGAATTTTCCTTTAACAGCCAAACCTTCACCAACCGTCGAAGGTTTATGCTCCTTACGTTCGTTCAAGTCCTTAGAGTACAAAGCTGATTGAACTTCTTCAAAGGTCAGGGACTCTCTTCCATACAAGAGGGTTTCTTTGAAGTGAGCATGTGATCTGGGCAAAGCGCACAATAATAACAGCGCTTGATCTTCATCATCAATCTTTACATCAATATTTTCAAGATCAAGAATCAGCTTGTTGAACATATCCAACTGCTCAGCCAACACTTTGTCTTCAATCATCTTGAATGAATACAAAGCTTGCTTCAGGTAGAGTCGATTTACCAGAGATTTGGTCATATACAAACTTTCAAGTTTCACCCATAACCCTGATGCCGTCGTCTCCTTTGATACCTGTCGAAGAACCTTATCACCAAGGCTCAACAGAATTGCGCTGTGTGCTTTCTCGATCATGGCCGTCTTCTCTCTTTCTGTTAACGCAGCGTCCATCGCCGTAGCTCCCTTCAACGCTTCCAAACAACCCTGCTGAACCAGTAGGGCTTTCATCTTCAAGCGCCATAGACCGAAATCATTCACTCCGGTGAACTTTTCAATCTCATACTTTGTTGAAGGCATCTTCTCCACGCTCACCGCACCAATTTGTTGTGAATTCGATGCCAATAACAAAGTATAGAATAAGGGAGGAATAAAGAACAAGGAAGAAGAAGAACACAAATATTGGTTATAACTGCTATTCTTTACTTTCTCTTAGAAAACAAGATTACAAGTTTACAAGAATAACAAATAACCCTCTCACCCTAAATTAGGATTTGCTGTGTTGCAATGATGAGAGACTAGTATGCTATTTATAATAAAACCTAACATACTAACTAATGGGCTTTTTCCACAAGGCCCATTATACAAGCTAACTTAAGAAACAAGCTAACTTAACAAATTAGGGTTTAAACACTAAAACCTAATTTAACAAGCATCTTCGACAAATACATGCTAGACCCTTCTTCGACTACAGCATGTACTTCGATCATACTAGAGTTCGATCCAAAATCCCACAACTGCATTGCATGATTGTTAGTAATTGATTATTTGAGTGTTGAATGAATTTCTACTTTTGTTAGGATGGATGTTTTGTGTTGTTTATCACTTAATTATGTTGATGTGTTTCATAGTATGATGAATAAGAAAAGGTGTGAGGTAAATATGTATAATGATGTGTACTTGAATTTCTACCTGCTCATTATTATGCTTCCTCTTATATTGTTATGATATCTCACCCTTTCTGTTTGAATGTTGCCTCTACGTGGATAACATGCAGATAATCCGAAGTAGCTCGAGTTCGAGGTCAGCTGAAGAGTTCCTTCAGTTTTTTATAGATTGAGTCGGTGTCTGCTCTGATACGTAACACTTGGGGGGTTTCACGTTTGTTTTATTTCATTGGAAGTGAACTTTGCACTACTACATTGTTTGAGTTTAATTTATGACTATGCTGAATTTTGAAAGATGATAATTATGACTCCGGTTGGAGAATTGAGATGATTTTTATTGATGTTTTCCGCTGTGAATAAATGAAAGGAAGTTTAGGACTTTTGAACATATGAATTGTGTTGCTTATCTAAATTAATGAGCATGTATGATATATGAAGCATGTGACATCCTATTTTGATGTTGTATTTTAGAAATTAATTTACTCTGATTTTTATATAATTCATCAATGAGGAAATAGGGTGTTACAATTGGTATCAGAGCAGGTCGGTCCGTCCGGCCAAGTTGTTGAGTCTGTAGCGTGATAGTGGAATATTGTCGTTGTTTTGTTCCTTAGTACGCAATATGCGTGTGAAACATTGTTGGTACTTTCTTGTTGTTCTAATCACTTGTTTGCAGGAGTAGGATTGAAACAAGTGATGGAGAAGCTCGTGCTTCTCTGAGATGGTTTAGTGTTTCGTGAATCGTATAAGTGAAAAGATTGACAAAGCCATGTTGTTTGCCAAATTCAGAGGAAGTACAAATTCAGGATTTAAGTCTAACAATCAGTAGAAGTGTTCTTAAGGGGGAATGATCATGTACTCGTGTTGTTCACATCTCTGGAAGTGGAGGGAGATGTTATGGCTAATGATGTTCCCATTGTGGGTGATTCTTGATGTTCTCCCGGGGATGATTGCGGCTTATCATTAGAGTGAAATGTTAGATTAACTTGATGTTATCCTTAGGGTGAACTATCTGAAATTAAACCAAGTGATTATGAAGTGTATTGGCGAGTCGATGCAGATATTCATGCCTGAAGGTTGTACGGATTCAAGGTTCTTGTTTGTTGGTCAAGAAGAGTCACCTCTAAAGGAAAAAGAGAATTGTTAAAGGTTTCTTCTCAGAGGATATAGAGCAATGTGACAACTATTGATATACAAGAGGTGTGTAATTTCTTGATGATCCCCTGAGGACATTAGCTAAGCAAGTAGGATAGCTCTTGGAAGATGAAGCCCAGGTGATTGCGATGTTTCAACAAATGTCAGTTAATCGTGAAGTTGTTAGTGTTGAGTTACCATTGTGTATGATGTTGACATTTTTAATGGTGATATAGTGATGATGTATTGTAAATGTTGTTGTTGGATTCAGATAAGTAATTGTCGGGTGTTGTTGATGCTTTTGGGTGATTGTTAATTATGAGTCAGAGTTGGAACTCAAAGATACTGGTAGTCTTGTGAGAAGAATCAGAGTTTTGATGTTTTGAAAATTGAGGTTTTGGCAACATAATATGTCTTTTGAGTTATAAGAAGAATGTAATTTTGGGTAGTTTTATGGAAAGAATTGGAGTTTTGGTGTTTTTGAAAACTGAATTTTTGAAGAAAGTAATGTGCCTCTCGAGTTATAAGAAGAATAGGGTTTTGTATATATGTTGGAATGGGTTTTGTATACAGAAAATGACAAAAAAACTGCTTTTGTTCAGCCGATACCTGGTTACCATATATGGGTACCCAAGTACCCTGAAATGAAAATCGACATAACTTCAAAAAATACATAACTTGAGTTCTGGACGTCTGATTTGAGTTCCGTTTGAAGCGATAGAAAGCTAATGTGATGAACTTTGTTTTAAAAATGGTTCCAAAAACTAGAAGTGATTTATTTGTCACGTGGTGGTGTGGTATGGGAGGTGGAGTTTTACTTTTGATCTTGTCTTTAGTATCGGAATTGTTTTCTATGGCACCATACAGGATGTCAACGTATGAGTTCATAGAGTTGAAGAGATGATTATAAGGTTTGTTGAAAGGAATTTATGAGACCGAGTGTATCACTTCAGAAGCTCCAGTGTTATTTCTTTGGAAGAAAGAAGGTAGTACGGGCTTGTGTGTAGATTACCGGAAGGTGCTAGGCGATGATTGAAATTAAACACCCACTTAGAAAGAATGACGATTTGATGAATCAACTGGTAGGCTATTATGCCTTTAGTATAATCGAATTAAGGGTTGAGTTAATTTCAAATTTAGAGGATAGATGAGGATGATTAGAGGATGACTTTTAGAACTCTGAAGCTATTTTGAATAATTGGATCAATTTTTTGCATTAGTTATTAAGGGCATTTTGATTTATTCTGAGTCAGAAAAAGGAAACGTTGAAGGTCGTGATTTGAATTGCAGCGTCGAAAGGGAAGAAAATGTATGTTAGGATGTCAAGACGTAGATCATGATTTGGAAAGATAAATTTTCTTGAACATACTGTTTTGAATGAAAGTATATGTGGGATCTATCCAAAGTAAATAGAGGCCTACGTTGAGAGGCTCTAAAGTCGGTTATGGAGACTGGGAGCTTGTTAAGCTTAATTGGTTATTATTATAGTGGGTTTGAGACGAGGTCAAGTGAGATATGTTATGAATGAATGAGTTAAGGGAATGACATGTAAGGAAGGATGTAAATGGATTAGATAAGTGCATATAGATGCAACTTATGTTGATTAAGAATGATTAGAATGACTATAGCTTTTGAGAGGAATAATGCTAGAGGAAAAATAAATTCAAGAGGAATTGGAATCATATTTATGATGTCAAAGTTTTGTACCCCAATTTTTGCCCCTAAGATCCCTTCATCATACCATATTGATTCAATCACAACAAGATCACATTAGGGCTTTTGGTTCTCCTCCATATCTTTAGCTTTTATCTTTGAGGAATCACCAAGCACCTTGACTTGTTTTTATTTTGTGATCATGCATGTTTTGTTTTGACTTTCCTTTTAATTAATAAAATTCAATTTTGGTTTGTCTTACTTGTTAATAATGTAGGTAAAGGCAATGTAGCTTAGCAAGTTGATCCATGGGCTCATGAGTTTATTTCCATGACCTAGTCAATAAAGCTTGAGAAATTCAAACCTCACCATTGAAGTTGTTTTGGAAGAAATGGAATGGCAATGTTTATTTTAGTTCACCATATTTCAAAGTTATCAAGATTGATTCAAAAGTACAAAGGGTTGATTGAAGAAGTTGTCATGGTTGGATAAGGCCTTGTTCCCATTGGTCACAAGTGCATATTTATCTCAATTCTCAAGATATGGAAGTGGTTTTGATTGCTATGAGTTCTCATTATCATCCTCAACAAATTCTATCTATAAAGAAAAAGTGTTGGTACAAGAAGGTTGTTTAAAATTGTCAAAGTTCCTCAAAGCATTTTCTTGATCTAGGAGCTAGGGTTTTGAACTTCAAAGAAGTATATCTTGCTCATATTTTGGTATTTTTGAGTGATTCCAAAAACATCCCTATCTTCAAAGGGTTATTAAAAAATCAATTTAAAAGTTTCAAGGAGTTTTCATGTGGAAGAAACTTGATGATGAAGAAAGATTACAAGTCCTCCAAATGAACCCCCAACTTCCCATGTGTGACTTCAAATAATCATAACTTGGTCAATTTTTATCACCTTGAGCCCACTATTTTCCACAATGATCTTGAGGATGTGAACTTTATTCCTTATTTTATATGCAAAGTGAGAAAATGGATGTAGGGTGCCTTAAGGATACAAAAGATTATAGGTCATTTCATGATTTTTTTTCCATCTTCAACAATTCACAACTCTCTCAATTTTTGGAGATTTTGAATGGTTCAAGTTTCAAAATGTCATTCAAGAGGTCTATTTCATACCATCTTTTTTGGTCAAGAGAAAATTCCAAGAGGAAGACCATGTTTGGATGCAAAACATTATAGGTCACTTTTGAAGAAAAACTTGAAATATTTCTAAGTATGGAAAGTCAACCTCTTTTTCCCAACTTTGACTCATTGCAACTTCCAGCTCAAACATCCATTTGATTCCTTTATTTTCCCATTGCAAAGCTTGTAATCTCATCTTTATAAAGCATCAAGAACCATACCTTAAGACCCCTTGAGCTGAGAATGACATTGTTTCAAAAGTGGTAACTTGGAATTGAAGTTTCATCGCAAGTCAGAATTTGAATTTCATGTTACAACTTCTAACCCTCAAATTAGCATGCATTTTGGGTCTAAACATGATTATCCATCTTTCCTAAGTGGATTAGTGCATTAAACGCGCGTTTTGGATGAGTTTTGACAAAAGAGAAGTCACACTTTCTTCATGATGCAGACCCGCACGAATTCCCTCCAAATTGCATCATTCACCCTTCCTTTTGATCCCATTTGCTTCTCCTATAAATACATGAGCTATCCCATTCATTTTCTCAAGCTTGAACAACCAAAATAACCATGCCAAACTCGCTCCATAACTCACTTTTCTGCAACTTCGAAATCTTTGTTTAAGCCTTTTTCAATCCATTTTTTCGATCAATTCACCTTCCTTGATCTTCCCTGAAGCTAACAGAAGAAGAATTGAGTCTTGAAACCTTATGAATTGATCTTACCAAGTCCATTTACAGAGATCTGCAACTGAACTTCAATAGGTAGATTTCTCCATCAATTCTTCCAAACTTTAATATCATTGTGAAGCTCTTCTTCTCCTGATTCTTGTGCTTCTTACAATTTTTAAATCTATTGAGAATTGAGAGAGAAATCTCAAATTGAAGGTGCTTTCTATTTTCTGGGTTTTTGATTCATTTCTCTTTGCATACCTTATATAAATTTGGCACGATGGTGATGTTAGGATCGTCTTGAAAAGACGAATCCAATGATACTAGTCTAGGATCCTAATTTTTCCATTTCGAGGATCTCACAAAATCTCCATTGTAGGGCGTCTAGAGGTTGAAGACGATGACATGTCTCGTCTCAGCCAATGATAACGTGCCAAACGTTTTAATTTCATTGGTTGTCTTTTTTCTGATCCTATGCGTATCTCACTAAGGTCCATATCAAGCACAGCGCGTCTGGTCCATTAGATCAGCTTACTAACACGTTTTGACTATGATCTGATGGCCCACATCTTTTTGGTTTTATTTTATTTTCTGATTTTATATTTTAATTAATTTAGTTTTCAAAAATTCATAACTCTTTTATTTTTTATCCAAAAATTATGAAAAAATTCACAAAATAACTTTGAATTATTTCTGATATGATGACTATTTTTTCACATTTTTATTTTGAAATTTGATATATTTTTATATATTTTTTGCATTATTTTCTCTCTTTTAATTACTTTAAAAATACTTTCTGACATTTTTTAATTCTAAAAAAAATTCATAAATATCATTTTACATATTTCTGACTTTTTAAAAATTTTATGGAATTTTATATTGATGTTTACTATTTTTTATCTATTTTCTATTTGTTTGAGCAATTTTAATTAGTTTAAAAATAGTTTCTGACTTTAAAAAATTACCAAAAATTTTATAAAAATATTTGAGTCTATTGCTGATTTTTCTATGACCTTATTTCTTTTTTATGAATCAATTTGAATATAGTTGATATTGTTTTCCTTTATTTTCATTTTTATTCACTTTTAAACCCTTTTCAACATATATATATATATATATATATATATATATATATATATATATATATATATATATATATATATATATATATATATATATATATATATATATATATATATATATATATATATATATATATATATATATATATATATATATATATATATATATATATATATATATATATATATATATATATATATATTATTTTGTGATTATTTTCTAGCTGATCTTGGGTTGAATTTTTGATCATGAACTTTGTTAACATCATTGGATCCATGGTGTTGAGTCTAACTCCATAAAAATGGATGAATGATTTTAATAATAGTTTGATTAAATTTTAATTCAAATGTGGTTTATATATTCTTTCTCACCCTTCTTCATCTCATCCCTTTCTTATTGCACTAAGTGTTATTAGAGCATGATCTCTATATCATGTCTCAAAAAAAATGGTGCATAGATTGCTATTGACCGGCCTCAAAATAAGTGTGACTTCTATATAAGTCCACTTACGATTGCTTAACATAACGCTAACTTTTGTCCCGATTCGAATAAATGATCATTCGTGGCCCAAACCTATGTTTGCAAGCCCAAGTATGTTAATTTGATCTCTTTGATCTAATAACCTTGAGATTCATTGTGTGAAGGCTTTGGTTGTACCAATCCTCTAATGGATCTACATCACTTTTGGTCAATGCGGATCACTTAAACATCGTTGATCATTAAATTTTACTTTTGAGGATTCCAAAATGGATGATATACTTGACAAAAAGCAAATACAACTTGTTGTGTGGAGGCTTTGGTTCTATCAATCCTCTAATGAGTTCCAAATACAAGTTTCAATATGGTCATCCAACTAACCACTGATTACTAACAATTGACTTTACTTTATGCTTTTATTTTTATGCTTTATGTACTATTTACTTTAGCATTTATATTTCATGCTATTTTCATCTTTGCTCACTTGAGCTTTACTTTTATGTCATTTTGATTTTGCTCACTTGAGCTTTTCTTTTCCTTTTGAAGATACTTAATAATCAACATGAACCATAAAAACTTTAATGATACTTGGACTATTTGGTTACTATCCTTGGTAGTATGGAGTATTGAACTTCTTGGACTTAGGATTAGAAACCTTGGCCTATGTGGGAGACCTTGTGACCTTAATTGATATTTTGTATGTAGTTCTTGAGGTTTACCTCAAGAAATTGGGTTGTTTATTGTTTTGTGTGCAGGTGTTGTACCCTAAAATTTTCCCTCTCATTTTATCAAGATTTCCCCTCACAAGACTCTTTGGACTCCAGACAGGATTAGGGTTTGCTCAACTCAAGACATCTCCTTGCACTGTTGACCTGAATTAGGGTTTGAGTTTGCACATGTATTTTTGGATTTCCAATGCCTCATGTGACTTTCATACTTCATGTTGGACATATAAGATTGCTCATACCAAGTTTCAAGCCTTGAATCAAATTTTTGCCCAGTCAATTGGACAGTTGGCCTAGAAATCAGTTGTATTGGGGAAAAAGTCAATTGTGGCCAATTTACAGTCAAACCTCATAATTTTTTATCCACATCAACATTATAGTCTCATATGAACCATTTGATCAAGTTTGGACCATAACTCCTCAGGAAATTTGATCAGATCATCAAAAGGGCAAAATGGTCATTTTTAGGGTTTTGACTACAGAAGGGCAATTTCTGATTTTTCACCTAGCCAATGGCAAATTGGGTTCAAGCGTGGATTCAAGGACTCAATGGAACCATCTTTACCTAATCACAAGGTTCAAAAGATCTCAAATGCATTGGATTGACAGATGAATTTTCCAATCAACTGATCAAAAATCAACTGTACACTGAAAAGTCAAACTTTGACTTTTTGGTCAAAATCAAGTGCCAATGGTAATTTTTCATCAAGATGTGTCAAAACATGAAACTTGTTCACCAAGAAACCTAATTTTGAAAATTAGGGTTTAAAATGGAAAATTTTCATAACTTAGAAATTTTCTAAGTTATGCAAATTTCTTGTTTTTTCCCAACTTTTCCCAACTTTTTCACCATGATGTAATTGGATTCAAAGAAAACTTCCAACATGAAAGTTGTATTACTCCACAAAATATACAACTTTGGTTCACAAAGTTTTCCAAAAAGATGCTTTGATCTCAAGTTATGATTTTGTGAACAAGGGTCCATGAAACTTTTAACTTAGTGAAATTTTGCCCTAGTTTAGGCAGAATTTTGACCTATCTTCATGGAAATTTTTCACATAGTTCCAAGTGGAATATCAAAATGCATTTCAAATATGGATTGTATTGCATGTTACAAGCTTTCCAAAATGTTCAAGAACTCTTCAAAATCATTTATGGTTAGGGAGAATCGAAGAAAAGAAAATGGCCATTTCTCACTTTTGTCCATGGCATTTTTCACATTGCTACAAGTTGCAAATTCTGTCCAACCATGCTTGTACTTGGTTTACAAGTCCTTAAACCCTTCCACACTCATAAATTAAATTCAAACACATTGGATTAAGCCTTTGTTCTGATCTATGAAGCATTATACAAAGGTTTAATCCATTTTTGGCAAAAAGTTAACAATGCCATTTACATAAAGCACAACTTTTGCAATTTTGTTTGTCTTGAGCATTGGACTTAATCTTTTGCAGCAAACCACATCCACAAATATCAGGGAAAGTACACCAACTATGTGCATGCTTGGAGCTAGCCTGTACAGGCCTTGCCTTTGTCACTTCCCACCTTTTCTTCAAAAACAAGTCAACTTGCAAAAACTCAACAACTCTTGTATCTGTTAAAACCAAAGTTTGTAAACATTTGAAATAGGTTCAACACATTACACTAAGCCAGAAACACGAGCTCTAAGCCTCCCAAACACCCTTGTACACCAAGAACCCCATTTTCTGCCAAAATAGGGCAGGTTCTGCAAATCATAAGCCAAAACCAAATCCACTCGTGCGTTTTGCTTGTAACCAGGTCCAACACACTCCATACAACATACCTAAACTATCCCAACCATTCACAATCCATTGTAACTCCATTTACACACTTCACCATTTTCAAATTTTGAGTTTGCAGGTTGACTTCTACAGGGACATTCAGGCAAGTTCAAGGCAAGCTAAGCATTGGGAAAGGTTGAGGGAAGTTCAAGCAAGCTCACAAATACCTCAGGCCTCACTCAAAGTTGCTACATTGCCCTATTCAAACTCAGCTGAACAAGGTAATTTTCAAAGTTCTATCTCCTTATTTAGGCATCATTAGGCTTAGGTTTGTGAAGCAAAATGTAGTCTTTAATGTGCTTGAGTTGTACATATGCATAGATTCCATTTATATTGACTGAGCTAGGAGTATTTGATAGTTGAAGTTGCTGAAAATTTTAGGTCATAAATTAGGGGCACTGAAATTCTCCCTGGTTTCTTAGAGTTAGGTCAAGTTCTTTATATGGTTGGAATCGTGATTGAAAATGCTATAACTTTCATGTTGTAAATTTTTTATTTCATGCAAGCATGAGCAAGAACAGGTTTGAGTTGCATAATGCACGTTTTTCTGTTCAGAGGACAGGGATGAAGTGAACATTGGGCTTGGGTTGCTGTTTCTTCTATTCACACCACCTTTTTCCTTTTTGCACCCCCTTGGCCCATTTGATATATTTTTGTATATTTTTCATTTCTTTTATATTTTCTGACTTTATTTATTTTTTCTAAACAAATAAAAATCTCAAAAAATATTTTCATTATTTTTTGCATTTTATTTTATTATTTTCATTATTTTTTTGGGCATAAAAATAGTTTATTAATATAATATAACTTATTTTTCTTTAATAAACTTGTAATTAATATAAAAATATGATATATTTTTATTTTTATTATTTATACACTTAAAAATATTATTTTCTCACACATTTAATTTTTAACATTTTTGTACATATTATTATTTTTTTCTTGAATAAAAAATAAATAATATAAAGCATATTTTCTTAAACAAAAAATTAGGGTTTTTACCCCTTCCAAAAATAATCATTTTATTTTCTTATTTTTAGGACATGAATAAATTTATTTTTACATACATAAAAATTAATACAAAAACATTTGTGTATATTTACATTTTATTGTACATTTAAATACTTGTTTATTTATTTATTGTTGTATAAATTCAATTGGGTTGTAATAAGTAAATTAGGGTTTTATTTTGAGCAATATCCCCCTATTCAAACTTGTACCCCCCTTCCCATAATATTGTTGTAATAGTTAAATTTACTTTACGCAATTTACCGTATTATATGCATGATAGTAAATTAGGGTTTTGTATGCAAAAGACCAAAAATCAAACAAATAGCATGACTAAACACAAGACAAAAATGCATGAAAAATGACAACATATTGCACACAAGCACCCCTAGAGTTTCATCCACTTTGTTGCCTTAAAATGGCCATGGTATGCATGCTAGGTATCTTGGCAAAATCAAACAAAACAAAAATATCATAGTCCCTCGATGACGCTATCTTGGTTTCCTAAACAAAATGATCTAGTCCCTCAAAAACTTGCTAAGATACTTGGCAATATTGTTATCATGGTCATACAATGACCCACGCCCGTCCCGTTTAACATCCAAAGATAGGGTTGTTTACTAAATACAATGGTAAAGCAACAATGCCAAAGGAATAAAAATGTGTAGGAAAGACTTTTGATTAGGGTAGACAACTCCTAGTTACTTGATCAAACTTGTAAACCATCCTTGCTATTTTCAAACAAACACACACAATTTCAAAACATTTTCCCAAAACAAACTTTCAAACATTGAAACATTTTTCAAAAGACAAACACCTTTGTATACATTCAAATAAGAATCATTACAAAGATTTCCTAAACAAAGGCCTCTTTTCAAAATACTTTTAAAACCACACACAAAAGCACCATTTCAAACAATTGAAAAGCAAAAGCAAGTGATCTAAAACAAGTAACTAAGAGCCCATGGAAAACCATGGATGAAAAGGGTGCTAGCACCTTCCCTTTTCATAATCTACCCCCCGAACCCAAAAACAATCTCAAAGGTATTTCCTGTGCTTTTTTACCTTTCCTTTTGGATAAAATAAAAGTCGGTGGTGACTCTTGCTAAACCGCAACATTTGCAAACACAAACGCAAAACCTCAAGTCAGTTCTCCCACCGCATCACAGAACTGGCGACTCTGCTGGGGAAAAATCTAAAAGTGGGGTTACCTTAGGGTTTTAGATCACCTTTGCATGCTTATCTTGCTTGACTTGGTTGCTTTACATTTGGTTCTATTGTTTCGGTTTGAAATCCTCTACCCGGATTTTGGAAACATTCATAGGTAAATAGTAATACGTTGTGGAAATTGTGCGGGGTATACCGACATGGTTGAAGCAATAGCTATATTAGTGCGACATATTTGTGGGTACCGGTAGCCTTTGAGTTAATTAAAGAGAAAACGGTGCCGCTGAGTGATGTCGTGAAGCACTAATGGACTTTTAGAACCTTTACTTGACCAACTTGGCCTTTTTAGGGGTAGTGAGATGACCGGCTTTGGTGCAGTCCAAAGTTGGTAGATACTCGATACAACACTCATTGAGGGTTGTTTTTTTGGAATATTTCGGTCGCCAGTAAAGTGGCTAAACTGAAACAATGAACACAGAAAATAATCCAGTGATATTGAGCTCCTTAGAACCCGATTACTATTTATAGGACAGGTTGAGCCAACTAAACTTCAAGAGGGTACTTACCTATGAAACCCCATGCAAGCCTGAAACTAGGAACTTGTGTGATTTGTTTGTACGTATATACTTGTGCATAACATCGTGGGCATCATGAAGCATCATATGCATCTACTAACCATTTCAAGGATTTGGATTTTCATCTTTGTTCCTGTTTTGTAGGTAATGGATTCACTTCGTAGGAAAACCATTCAAGTCAACCTTGTAAGAAATCCTCCTCAATTCAAGGAGTTGGCTTCAAGGATTCCTGAGAATTCTCCGCTCACCAAGAGGCATGGTCGTCTTCTCAACTTAGTCAACACCAACACTGAGGAAGACATGGTGAAAGTTCTCTTCCAGTTCTTTGACCCCCTACACCACTACTTCACATTTCCTGATTACCAGCTTGCGCCTACTTTAGAGGAATTTTCTCAACTCTTGAGGATTCCTATTCTCCATCAACTACCCTACAACGATACGGAAAGAGATCCAAAGCCTGAAGATGTTGCTCAAGCCCTACACTTGCAACCATCTGATATCATAGGTCATTGGGAAACTAGAAGTGGTGTCAAGGGTTTCTTGGAAAAGTTTCTGTTTGAGAAGGCCCAAAGTTGCTGGAACTCTTTGGACTTACAAGCTTTTGAGGAGATTGTGGCTCTTCTCATCTATGGGTTGGTCTTGTTCCCAAACCCTGACCAGCTTATAGATGTCAATGCTATTAAAATCTTCACGGCTCGCAACCCGGTTCCTACATTGCTTGGGGATATCCTCCACTCATTTCACACTCGAACAATGAGGAAAAGAGGTGTTCTCATGTGATGCACTCCTCTATTGGAAAGGTGGTTTATTTCTCACCTTCCCCAATCAATTTTGGAGAATGAGCAAGGCTTGAGGTGGTCACAACGATTGATGACTCTTACACATTCAGATGTTCATTGGTATTCTCGATCCTGAGAAAATGTTATCATCATTGATCATTATGGGGAATTCCCTAATGTCCCACTACTTGGCATTAGGGGAGGCATTACCTATAACCCTTGCTTGGATCTAAGACAGTTTGGGTATGCCCGAAGGAATGGTCCTCATGACATGCTGATTCCAGACTTGGTTTTTGAATTCAACAACGACGATCAAGGAATTCGACAAAGGTTTATCCGAGCTTGGAGAATGCCTAACAAGGTTGACAATAAGACCTTGGGACACAAGAATTCTATCCCCCTTGAGCCTTACCTCAAGTGGGTACGAACCCGCACCCAGAGTCTTATGATGCCTTATCCCTACATTCTTCCTGTGATCAAAGAGCCTGTTATGGAAGGAGAGGTTCCATACACCCTCCTACATCCAGACATGCCAACATCACTTGAAGATTTGCAAAGGAGTTGGATACAGCTCAAGGGAGAGCGCGATACGTTCGAAGCCCAATTCTATGCCAGTGAGAAGAAGGTTTTGGAACTTACTCGCCAACTTCACGAAGAGCAGACTCTCAACACCTATATTGCACCAAAAAGGATGTGCAACGTCTTTTTACATTAGAATTTTGTATTATTTTTCCCATGGGGAATTTACGTACTAACAAATTCTTCTTATTAATATGACGTGTGTTCCTTTTTGTTTAAAACAACTTTGAATTCCTGAATCCTTGAATTCATTACATGAATACATATCATTCATCATATGCATAAGCAAGTCTTCACACCAGGTTTCCTTATCTCTCTACTGTTTATTTCAGCAAGATGGATATAGAGCAGAAGGTCAAAGACTTACAAGCGCAGAATTCATAGTTCCAACAGCTACTCATGACCTTGGAAAAGGGTCATGAGGATCTCAAAACTCTACTGGAAAAGGAAAAAGAGAAAAAGAAAAAGAAGAGGGTTAGTGTGGCTACCATGGATAGAAGATTTGAAGGTCAGGCTAGAAGGGTCCTGGATTTCCCCTCAACATCTGATGAAGGGGTAGGAAAGGGTAAAGGAACTGCAGTGCAATCTGAGTCTGAGGAAGAAGAAGATGAAGAGGATGAAGACTATTCTGAGCAGAAGTACCCTCCTGCAGACAACAAGTACAAGAATCTGGAAGAACGTCTGGCAGCCATGGAGGTGCAGAGAGTGCCTGGGCTGGACTTTGAGGAGTTAGGGTTGGTTGTTGGGATTGTGATTCCCCCTAAGTTTAAGGTGCCTATATTTGCTAAGTACGATGGTTTGTCTTGTCCAAAGATGCACCTGCGGTCTTACGTCAGAAAAATCCAACGACATTCTTATGATAAAGACCTATGGGTTCATTTCTTCCAGGACAGTCTTTCGGGGACGCAGTTAGATTGGTTTTACCAGCTAGAGAGGTCTGATGTGCACAATTGGGAGGATTTGGCAGCTGCCTTCTACAGACAATATCAATATAATATGAAGGTTTCAAAGAGTATGCTCAGAAATGGAGAGACTTAGCGGGACGAGTGCAACCCCCTCTATCTGAGAGGGAGCTGGTAGATATGTTCTTGGGTACACTGTCAGGCCCCTTTTTCAATCACCTGATTGGAAGTTCGTCTGTGGGGTTCACTGAATTAATTCTAACTGGTGAGAGAGTCGAAGAAGGCATAAAGAGCGGAAAAATTCAAAAGGATGCATCTGCTTCCGCTTCCATCAAGAAGACTTTTCCAGCAAAGAAAGAAGTCTCAGCTGTCTACTCCCAAAGAGGTCAAGGAAGAGTTGAGCGCCGGCCAGTGGTGGGGGCCGTGATGATTCAGAAGTCTGCAGCTGATCAGCCTAGAAACAATCAACCCAGAACCAACCAAGTAAGCGTGGAAAGGCCTGCACGGCAATACACCCGGATAAATATGACTCCTGCTCAGGTTTTACCCCATCTGTTGAAGTTAAACCTTGCAAGTTTGAGGGAGGCTCCTAAAAACCCTAACACTTCGTCACCACACTACCATGCGAATTCCAAGTGTGCTTATCATTCAGACATCCTGGGGCACGACACCAACAATTGTTGGACCCTCAAAAATAAGATTCAGGATTTGATAGATGCTAAGGAAGTTGAATTTGACGCCCCTGAAAAACCTAATGTGATCTCTGCTCCAATGCCAAAGCATGGCCACAATGCTCATGCTGTTGAAGAAGATCTTTTTGTTGCTACTGTTGATGATTTGATGACTCCGCTATCGATAATCAAGTTGAATTTGCTGAAGGCTGGGATTTTCCCAGGTTGTGAAGAAGATTGCTACCTTTGTCCATCCTTACCAACTGACTGTCCATTGTTGTAGTTAGGCATCCAGCGCCTAATGGATAACCAAGAAATCCTTTTTGAAAAGACTCCTGTTACACCGACTCCTGTCAATGATGTTTCGATAATTACCATATTCGCCAATCTTTCCAAGGTCTCCAAAAGACCTGTTAAGATTACATCTGATCCGAAGATTGTACCTTTGAAGATAACCATGTCGGGGCATGTCCCGTACAAGTCCAACAAATCAATATCGTGGAACTATGGGGGAGAGATCTTCTACCACAATGTTAAACAAATTGAATCAACTGAAGAGAGTTCTAATGAAGAGACTTCCGACATTGGAGACATTGCCGGAACGAGTAAAATCACCCGCAGTGGAAAAATTTTCTCTCCGGAGATTTCTCCTCCAAGGGCAATCTTCATCCCCTCAGCTGCTCCTAAGGTTACCCCTGCACCGGTCAACATATCTGCAAGAACTCTAGTTATTGAAGAAGTTGTAACTCCTGTGGTTGTCCCCTCTGCTGTTGCTGATGATAGAGGGAAGGGAATCCAAGAAGAGCCTGTCAGGACGAGGGTTCAGTCGTTGATCATCCCTGAAACCTCTCAAAAAGAAATGGAAGAGATTTTGAAAATAATCAAGAAAAGCGATTATAATGTTGTGGAGCAACTGGGGCAAACCCCCTCAAAAATCTCTATGTTGGCCTTGCTGCTTTGTTCAGAAGCTCATGCCAAAGCTTTGTTCAGATTCTTGAAGATGGCCCATGTGCCCCAGGAAACCTCCGCGGACCAGTTCCAGGAATGTGTAGCTAGCCTAACAGCAGACAACGGTTTAGGATTCCTTGTTGCTGATCTAACAATCAAAGGGAGAAAGCATAATGACGCTTTGCATGTCTCGGTAGAATGCAGAGGGACTACTCTAGCACACGTCCTGGTGGACACTGGTTCATCACTGAACGTCTTACCAAAGAAGGCATTGGATAGGCTAGATTGTTAAGGTATAACTTTGAAGCCCAGCAACATCATTGTCAGAGCCTTTGATGGTTCTAAAAGGATGGTCCACGGGGAGGTGGACATCCCGATTAAAGTGGGAACTGAAACCTTCAACTCCACATTTTATTCCATGGACATCCGTCCCTCCTATTCCTGCTTGTTGGGAAGACCCTGGATTCATCATGCTGGAGTTGTCACTTCAACCCTGCATCAGAAGCTCAAGTACCCTGTCCAGGGGAAAATTGTAACAGTTCACGGTGAAGAGGAATACATGATAAGCCATCTAAATTATTTCCGCTATGTAGAATTGGATGGTGAATTCATCGAAACCCCCTTTCAGCATTTTGAAGAGGTAGCTCAGGAGATTGCGGCAACCAAGATAGTATCTTATGTACCCATGGTTACCCGACCTCCGCCTCGGATGTCGTCACTCAAAGATGCAAAGGTTGTGATTGAAGAAGGAGGAAGCACAATCTGGGGGCAGCTTCCCGATTTTCCTCTAAAGTCTGATAAATTCGGTTTGGGTTTCACTGCTTCTGCTCAAAAGGTTGTGCGCCGCTCCCGGGCTGGAGGGCCACCAGTGAAGATCACCCATCATGAAGTCAATGCTTTGGAGGATAATGAAAAGGAGAGAAACTTAGAAGACTGGATTCTCCCTACTGTTGACGAAGGACTGAGCAATTGGGAAGCAAAGGACTTTATTCCCATTACTTTCATCAATCAGTAATTGATCTTTCAAAAATTTCTGTTGGTTTGTAATAATTCTTAAACAATTCGTACACTTTTAACCTTGTGCCTTACCCGAGGCACAAAGGTCCATTTGTAAGGGTTTGATTTTTCATCTTCATATGCCATTTTAATGAATCGTGGACGTTTTCACATATAAACTTTTGTGTTCATTTTCTTTCTTTTTACATTTTATTTGTTTAAAGGTGGATATCCCTTACACACACCCACACTCACTAATGCAGGTACCCTTCCATTCCGGATTCCATGGGTAACAGTTCTGCTATGGCCTTCAGTGACTCTGAAGATCTGGTCTACCATGCCGAATACGAAGGTGATGAAGACTGTGAAGTGCCTGGAGAATTGGCTAGACTGCTACAACAGGAAAAAAGGGCAATTCTACCTCACGAGGAGTTGTTAGAGACAATCAACTTGGGTACAGAGGAAGACAGAAAAGAAGTTAGAGTGGGTGCCAACCTAGAGCCAAGTGTCAAGGAGCGCTTAGTTCAGCTGTTGAATAAATATGTTGAGATCTTCTCCTGGTCTTACGAGGACATGCCGGAAATCGATACAGATATTGTGGTTCACCGTCTCCCCACAAGAGAAGATTGTCCACCAGTTAAACAGAAAGTTCGCCGCATGAGGCCCGACATGTCTGAAAAGATCAAAGCAGAAGTTATGAAGCAGTTCAATGCTGGATTTCTTGTTGTTACCTCCTATCCACAATGGGTTGCTAACATTGTGCCCATGCCTAAGAAGGACGGCAAAGTAAGAATGTGCATGGATTACAGAGACTTAAACAGGGCTAGCCCTAAAGATGACTTTCCACTACCGTACATTGACATCTTGGTTGACAATACAGCTCAGCACAAGGTATTTTCTTTCATGGACGGATTTTCAGGGTACAACCAGATCAAAATGGCCCCTGAGGACATGGAAAAAACTACTTTCGTTATGCAGTGGGGTACGTTCTGCTATAAAGTGATGCCATTCAGACTGAAGAATGTCGGGGCAACCTATCAACGCGCCATGGTAGCTTTGTTTCATGATATGATACATCATGAGATAGAGGTCTACATAGACGACATGATAGCCCATTCACAAACAGAAGAAGAACACCTCGACAATCTGCAAAAGCTGTTTGTCAGGTTGAAAGAGTATAAGCTTAAACTGAACCCTAACAAGTGCACTTTCAGAGTCAGGTCCGGTAAACTCTTGGGTTTCATTGTCAGTAACAAAGGCATTGAGGTTGATCCTGCCAAAGTCAAAGCTATACAAGAAATGCCCGTCCCTCGCATTGAGAAGGAGGTCAGAGGTTTCTTGGGACGCCTAAACTACATTGCAAGGTTCATTTCTCACCTAACATCTACCTGTGAACCAATCTTCAAGCTGTTGAAGAAAGATCAGGTGGTTAAATGGAATGATGACTGTCAAGTTTCTTTCGATAAAATCAAGGAGTATTTGTTGGAACCTCCTATCTTGATGCCTCCCGTAGAAGGAAGACCATTAATCATGTATCTAACTGTCCTGGAGAATTCAATAGGGTGCGTATTGGGCCAACATGATGAGTCTGGCCGAAAAGAGCATGCCATTTATTACCTTAGAAAAAAGTTTACCGACTATGAGACTCGATACTCACTGCTCGAGAAAACTTGATGCACCTTGGTATGGGCTGCTCGCCGGCTAAGGCAGTATATGTTGACTCATACCACTTTGCTGATCTCTAAGATGGATCCGATCAAGTACATCTTTGAAAAGCCTGCTCTATCCGGAAGAATCGCTAGATGGCAGATGATCCTCACAGAGTATGATATACAGTACATGACCCAAAAAGCTATAAAGGGGAGTGTGCTAGCCGATCATTTGGCCCATCAAGCTGTCGAAGATTACCAATCCATGAGGTTCGACTTCCCCGACAAAGACATTATGACTTTGGATAACATTGAAGAGAACAGACCGTATGACGGACCTGAACAAGGATCCCGATGGACCCTGTACTTTGATGGTGCTTCTAATGCACTTGGCAACGATATCAGTGCTGTATTTATCTCTCCAGAAGGTTGCCATACACCTTTCACTACCAGACTCTACTTCAACTGCACCAATAACATGGCCGAGTATGAAGCTTGTATCTTTGGACTCAAGGTTTTTATAGACTTGGGAATCAAATCCTTGATTGTGTTTGGGGACTCAGCTTTGGTCATCAGTCAGATCAAAGGAGAGTGGGATACTAAACATCCAAACCTCATCCCTTACAAAGAACATGTCCTGAAATTTTTACCACATTTCGAGCAGATCACCTTCGAGCACTTCCCGTGAGAAGAAAATCAGCTAGCAGATGCTCTAGCTACAATGTCATCCATGTTTAAACTTAACTGGGATAATGAGGCTCCCCAAATTACCATTGAACGGATGGATGAACCTGCGCATTGTCACGAGATTAATACCAAAGAAGTAGTGGACCGACTGTGGTTTCATGACGTCAAAAGGTATCTCGAGGCTCAAGAATACCCTGAAGGAGCTTCAGTCAACGACAAAAATTTCTTAAGGAGATTCTCTGCAAAGTTCTTCTTGAGCAATGGTATCCTATACAAGCCCAATCATGATTGTGTTCTACTCCGTTGTGTGGACAAGGTTGAAGCTGAGCAAATCATGGTTGAACTGCACAATGGTACCTTTGGCACTCACTCTAGCGGACATACGATGGCTAAAAAGATTCTACGGGCAAGCTATTACTGGTCTACCATGGAAGCTGACTGCCATCAACATTCCAAAACTTGTCACAAATGTCAAATCTATGCGGACAAGGTACATATACCTCCAGTTCCTCTCAATGTCTTAACAGCTCCTTGGCCATTCGCGATGTGGGGAATTGACATGATTGGAGAGATCAAGCCTACAACATCCAATGGACATCGCTTCATCCTGGTGGCCATTGATTACTTCACCAAGTGGGTCGAAGCAGCTTCCTTCGCATCCTTTACAAAGAATGTGGTTGTCCGCTTCATCAAGCAGATCCTCATTTGTCGGTACGGCATCCCCGAAAGGATCATCACAGACAACGGTACAAACCTTAACAACACTATGATCACCTCCTTGTGAGAGAAGTTCCAGATTCAACATCACAATTCATCTCCCTATCAACCGAAGATAAACGGTGCTGTCAAAGCTGCGAACAAAAACATCAAGAAGATCATACAAAAAATAACAGTCACCTACAAGGATTGGCATGAGATGTTACAGTTTGCTCTACACGGGTACCGTACCACGGCACGCACTTCAACTGGGGCAACACCCTATTCTGTGGTATACGGCATGGAAGCTGTTTTACCTATCGAGGTTCAGATTCCCTCCTTGAGAATCATGAAGGATGTTGGTTTGAGTAAAGACGATTGGATTCAGACCCGACTTGATCAACTTAACTTGATTGATGAAAAGCGACTTACTGTTGTTTGTCATGGTCAGACGTATCAGAAACGAATGATCAAGGCATTCAACAAGAAAGTCAGGCGCCAGGTATATCAAGTCGGGGATCTTGTAATCAAGCGGATCATCTTGCCGCAAAGTGATCCCAGGGGTAAATGGACTCCTACCTACGAAGGACCATTTGTGATCAAAAACATCTTTTCTGGTGGGGCAATGATCCTGACCACCATGGACAGCGACGACCTGCCGCACCCTGCGAACGCACACATAGTCAAAAGATACTACGCATAAATGACCCGGCAAGTTGAAAACCCGAAAGGGCGACTTGGGCAAAAATTGGCATCCCGGTGAATCGAAAACCCGAAAGGGCGGTTCAGGCAAAAATTAGGGATAAATATAAAAAATCTGTACACTCGGCAAGTTGAAAACCCGAAAGGGTGACTTGGGCAAAAAAAGGGTTTCCCGGTGGATCGAAAACCTGAAAGGGCGGTCCAGACAAAAGTTAGGGAATTAAAGCGTATGACTATGTCTCGTCGGATCACTTTAAGGACAATCTCTTCACAGTCAAACTTCGGGCTTCTGATCAACTCAATCATCTTCGGACGAAGCAATGAATGGACAAGATATCCAGAGTTACGAAGGCTATAGCAGAATGGGAACCCCATGGAATTTTTACACATAGCCATCTTTCTTTGTATAAATTTTTCTCAATTTTTATGACAACATTCTCTTACTAGGATGTCTGTCTCCTTTGTACAAAATACTTACACAAAGTTAATACAAAGATACTTCAATGCGCAAAAAAATATTTGCCTTTTCTTTTCTTTACACTTGTGTTTTATTTGAAAACGTCCAATGATTTATTAAATGAGCATATGCATTTGAATATAATCACTGTTTACAAATGAACGAAATGTGAAAGAACAATTACTGACAGGTTGAAAGGATAGGAAAATGTCTTTAGGCTGTTCCAAGAGAAATCCCCTGCAATACATCATCTAGGTCCCCAGCGGAGCTAAAACCTTGAAATACATATCCCCAGCGGAATTAAAATTCAAAATCCCCGTCAGAGCAAAACTTCAGACTCCCAATCCCCGGCGGAGTCATACTTCAAATCCTTAATCTACCATCAGAGTTAAAATCTTCAAACTCCTAATCCTCAGCGGAGCAAAACTTTGGGTCATAAATCCCCAGCAAAGATGAAACCTTCTTCCCCAACGGAGTCAAGTTTCCAACTACCAATTCCCAGCGGAAACCATTCAGTTTTCCCCAGATTCCCCAACAAGTTGTCTTAAAATCTGAGAATCAACCAGATAACAGTTAACTTTTATCCCCAACCTCCGGATAATTCCCCAGTAGATTGACATACAACCCAAACTCCCGAACTTTTTCCAAACAGGAATAAGCTTTTCCCCCAGAGTCCTTCACTTACTCTCCAGCAGGATAGCTTACTCTCCAGCAGTATAGATATTCCCCACAGAGTTTTTACTCCCTAATAGAATGAAGATTCTCATTCTTATCTCTCCAGTTTGAAGTCCCCTAGGATTCAAATTCCCTTAGCAGATTGAAGATTCTCACTCCTGATTCCCCAGTGAAGTTGCCAGAGTTTTCATTACTTCCCAGCATGAATTTGTCAGAATTTTTAATCCCCTGCAGATCGAAGATTCTCATTTTTAATCCTCCAGTGAAGCCCTCAAGGATTAAATTTCCCCAGAAGATTGAAGATTCTCATTCTTAATTCTCCGCAGAAGCCATCAAAGTCTTCCATATTCTCCAGCAGATCAAGGTTTTTCTTTCATCTAATCCCCAATAGAGATTCATCAGAGTTCCCTTATTCTGCAGTCGAGTAAGGATACCCATTAGTGTAATCCCTAGCCATAGTCATCAAAGTTCTCTGGATTCCCCAAGCAGGTTTTTCAAGCAGACTTAAAGGATCTCTATATCCCCAAGAAAGTCGTGAAGGATTCTCACATCCCTACAGAAGTTGTCAAAGTTCTTATTAATCCCCATAAGTCGCCAAGGATTTTCTATCCCCAACAGTAGTGGTCCGAGGATTTCTCATCCTCAGCAATCAAAGAATTTGAATCTCCAGCAGCAGTCAAGGATTTATTTTCCCCGGCAGCGGTCAAAGATTTCATTATCTCTAGCTATCAAGGATTTATTTTCCTCACCAAGACAGCTAATCATCTCACATGCGCATACATTACATTCATATATCATAAAACACATTTTATTGCATCATACATCTCATGCAACCTAACTTTGTGTTTCAGCTAACATTTTACCCTTTTCAGGATGAGATTAAAAGCTACCTTTAACAAATATTCAAAGATTTCAGATACAGTATGGATACACCCCAGACACGGAGGTCATTCTATTACTCATTCAGACTTCAACAATCAGATACGGATTGGATATGCTCCAGACATGAAAGCCATTCTATTTCTCATTCTGATTCAACTATCAAATTTAAGTTCATATACACTCCAGACACGGAAGTCATTCTGTCACCTATTAAGATCCCAGTTACAGTACGGATACACTTTAGACACGGAAGTCATTCTGCTACTCATACAGATCTCAACTTCAGATACAGTCCAGATACGCTCCAGACATGGAAGCCATTTTGTCACTCATTCAAACCTTTTCCCAGGCCAGAGATGCTCCAGACACGGATGTCATTCTGTCGCTTATTCAGATTCCAGATTCAGACACAATATAGATACACTCCAGACACGGCAGTCATTCTGTTATTCATTCAGAATCAAATATAGTTACAGCTCGGATATGCTCCAGACACGGACACCATTCCCTTGCTCACACAAATCCAATCTCCAGATACAACTCAGATACGTTCCAGATACGGATACCATTCTGATGTTCATTCTCCTGATTTTCAACAAACAGTCTTGGATGGCATCTTTAAGCCCATCTCCAACAAGATTCTATCATCTCCAAATGGCATATTTAAGCCCATTCCCTCAGTTACATTTTGACGAGTGCAAATTTATGGGCACTCTAGTTTCAAATCATCTTTTACCTTCGAGTCACGAAAGGAAAACTCGCCAATCTAACTCTTCAGGTTCAAGAAGATTGAATAGGGGCAGCAGGTTATTGTGATTACATACTTTGTTTGTAATCTGGAATTCACCCGTATACAACTGTTACTCTGCCCAATTTTTCGAAGACTTAATACACTTGAAGTTTGGTTCTCTCAAGAGGTCTAGTATCTTTGCTTGCTTGGTTTCAATCCAAAGAATTGGAATTCTATCTTGACTCATAATGTCGAGTATTGGCTTCTTGTTGGTTAGATGGTTCTTATCCCTAGTTTTTACCTTATGATTTAGGATAGTCTCTTCATCTCCTCCCATCTTCTTTAATTTCAAAAATCTCCCCTCTCCTTTTGAAAACTCTTCTTGTTTTTAAAATTGAACTACTTTCATAATAAACTTGGACCTAGGTCCATGCATTTTCAAAACATTTTCATAAATAAACTCCAATAAATTTAATAATACCTTGACCCTTTTTGTGAGAAGACTAAAAGTCCATCAATCTCATTTCAAACAATTTTTCCACTTTGGATTTTACTTTAAAACTTTTCTCAAAAGATTGGACTCTTGTAAATCCTTGTAGTGATGCAAACAACTATACTTCTATAATATGCAGTGAAGTGAGATATTTTCCACTTGGGTGTTGAGTGAGGCATTGTTGATTTTAAAATCCAAGCCATATCCTCCACTTTGAGATGATGCAAATTCTCCTTTCTCATGATTGTGGGTAGTAAGTATGTTTTCCACACGGACAATGACGATGATGTCTCATCTCATAAAATTAACCAACACACTTTTGTTTTAAATTTTTTAAAGAGGAACTACGTGTACCCTGATCCCCTATTGCACGAAAGGTGGTACGTAGGCACTAAAGGTTCGCAACCGCGGCGAGTGCAAAAATCATAAAAAAATATGTTTCTTTTCTCACCTCCACCATCTATTTTTTATACAACATTTTATAGCCAAAATATACAGATTTTACAAAGAGGTTCCTACGGAGTACCATAGATATTTAGGGTGCTAATACCTTCCCTTTTCATAACCAACCCCCTTACCTTGAATCTTTCCCCTTCTTTTTTGGGTTACTCGCTCTTTTCCCATTCCTTTGGAAACAATAAAGCGCGGTGGCGATTTTTATTTTTGATTTGTATAAGTCTAGTCAATCCAATGGCTTAGTCTTAAACATTTCTACCTCTACAGAAAAATGGCGACTTCACTGGGGATAGATTGACCTCTTGCTGGTCCATTCCTAAGTGGGTTAAACCTATCTTTGTTTATATCTATATACGTGCTATTGTTGTTTATGTGTTATATGTTGTATATATGTTTGTCTGGATTTTCCTGGTTTTCAGGGGCTTGGTGATTACTTATAAGTCCTATACCCGGACTTGGGCAAACTTTAAGATAGGACGGGCGGTATAGTCATGTTAACTTTGAGGGAGTAATCCCAAAAAAGGAGGCATGAGATCCCCCACTCAGTGGAGGCCCCTTTGATTGTAGTGTCGTTTACCGAGTAATCGGGAAAATGTGCTGCTTTCAACCTGGGAGCCTGCTAAAGCTGAGGACCGTAGAATACCTAACCCATCTTGGACTTTTAGGTGTAGTGCGGAAGTTATGACAGAGTAATCCAGAAATAGTTGTCACGTGATACTATGCTCGGACGAGTTTTTCTTGAGAATATTACTAATTACCGAGTTAATCGGGAAGTTGGTAATATCCGAAGGAAGGATGTAGACTCTGGGAACCTTTAGAACCTTGTTTGGTAGGTGATAACTTTTAGACCATACCTTATGGGTAGTACCTTCGACCTCATGCTCGTGACGTTGAACCTATGAACCCTATGTTTATGATCTTGTGTGTGATTGTTGCATCATGCATCCATGCACTCATAAGCATCTTTTGAAGAAATTTTATTTCAAGGGACTTGAAAATTGACCATTTATGAATATCTCAGGTACCTTTTTTACCATGGATTCTGGAAAAAGGAAGACCGGAAAATACAGTTTCAAAGATCCCATGATAGATGAGTTGATCAGTCTAATTCCCGAGATTGAGTGTTCTGCAGATTTTTAGAAGAAGTATGGATCCATCATTCCTCTCATGAAGCTTAGGATGAAGGAGGGTATTCTCTCGACCTTGGTCCAGTTCTATGATTCGATGTATCATTACTTTACTTTCCCTGATTATCAGTTGATGCCTACACTAAAGGAGTACTCTTATCTTTTGGATTTACCTATTACTGATCGTGTTCCTGTTACTGGTTTGGAGGGTGATCCAAAACCACACGAGATTGTTGCTTTGATTCATCTGGGGAAGTCTAAGGTTAAAGCCCATATGAATACTAAAGGAGGGATTAGAGGATTACCAGCTCAATTATTATTGGAGAAAGCTCGTTACTTTTCCATGATAAAGAGTACCGTCGCTTTTGAGGCCATCTTTGCTCTACTTGCTTACGGGTTGTTTTTATTTCCTAATGTGGACAAGTTTGTTGACATTAATGCTATCAGGGTCTTCATGATTGGAAACCCAGTTCCTACATTGTTGGGTGATTCTTATTACTCTATTCATCTTCGGAATTATTATCATGAGGGGATGATTATTTGTTGTACGCCTTTGTTGTACCGGTGGTTTATTTCTCATATGCCTCAGTCTGATGCTTTCTGGGATGTCAGGAAGGAACCTCGTTGGGCTCCTAAGATCATGGAACTTACTCACTCAGATATTGATTGGTATCATCGGGCTTACCATGATGTAAAGATTATCGATAGTTGTGATAGTTTCCCCAATGTACCTCTTCTTGGTACAAAGGGATGAATTAACTACAGCCCTGTTCTTGCACGCTGATAGCTTGGTTATCTGATGAGGGATAAACCAAATAGTATTCATTTGAGTAGTTTCTTCCTGAAGGAGGGAGAAGACCATAAGTAAGCTAGGGAGTAAATTGAGAAGGCTTGGCGTCACATTCATAGGAAGAGTAGGAAATACCTGGGACCTAGGGGCTGTTTCTTTGGAGCCTTATCTTCAGTGGGTCAAAATGAGAGCTATTCAGTTGAAGATGTCGTATTCCTGGGAAGCAGCTATGCCTGACTTGTTTGTGAAGACCACTCATCCCTTATTGGATTATGTGGAAGAGCTACAGCTTGCTTTGGTCAGGATGCAGCAGGAAAAGGATGCTTGGAAGAATAAGTGCCAAACTTTAGAGATTTCCTATAGAGCAGACTTGCAAGAGAAAGACGACTTGATTGAGATTCTTGAGAGTTGGGCTGTAGAGACAATGGAGGTCAAGGGGATTTATTTTATCCTAAGTCTCAGTCAGATGCTAGTTGCTCACTTCATGATTCAAGTGATTGGAATGAGGTTGCCACCAGATATGCGGAGGAAAACCAGAGGATGAAGGCTCAGATTTCCAAGCTTACAGGGAAGCGTCAGCGTATAGAGTGATCTCCATCAACTTTACTTCTTACGGTTTTAGACTTTATTTTCATCTTGTACTTGGGATTATTGAAACTTGTAATCCATTTTGAAGTTATTATAATAAAATTTTCAATATTTCAAATGTGTTATTAATTTGATATTTACAATGTGTCTATAAATATTTAAGTCCCTTGAAATATTAATAATAAAATAAATCATGTGCATTGCATATCATGCATCATATTGCACATAATTCTTGCATTTGTTATGTATATCCAGGTGTCTTACCAAGCTTCTTTACTTCGTTCAGCAAGTTGTATCACCACTACAATACAAGAGAATCGCAAGCTGCCTGAGGAAGTTTATGCTCTGAAGGCTGGCATGACCAATCTCACTGCTCTGTTGGAATCTCTGGTGGCTGCTCAGAATCAGCCATCGAGTGTTCAACCTCAACAGACAAGGGTTACCACTGAAGCTTCGACTGTTCCTATGTCTACTACTCTAGTTGTTGTTCAGAATCGCATGCCTCAAGGTTGTCCATGGGGAATGTCAGAGAACTTTGTGCCTAAAGGTTTCAATCTTGTTCCTCAAGACACTCCAGTTGTTCAGACTACTGTTACCCCTGCACCTCATGTGGTGCATGCTACTCCTGTTGCACCTCCTTCGATGAATATAGTCCCATTTGCTAATGATGATATGTATCGTCCTTTTCCTTCACCAAGTGAAGGCTTGGGTCTCTATGACAGAATGCATGACTTTTAAGATCAGTTTGACAAGATGCAGAGAGAGATAAAGGCCCTCAGGGGAAAGGAATTGTTTGGGCATAATGTGAATGATTTATGCTTGGTCCCGAATGTCAAGATACCTACGAAGTTTAAAGTCCTGGAATTTGAGAAGTGCAAGGGAAACACTTTTCCTCGTGCTCATCTTGTGATGTATATAAGAAGAATGTCTACCCACACTGATGATCAGCGTCTGCTGATTCACTTTTTTCAAGATAGTTTGACTGGTGTTGTGTTGAAGTGGTATATGAGTTTGGACAACGTCGATATCCATACTTTCAATGACTTGGGAGAAGCATTTATCGGACAATATAAATACAACGTGGACATGGCGCCTGACCGTGATCAACTTACGGCCATGGTCCAGAAGGACATGGAGTCATTCAAAGAATATGCACAGAGATGGCGTGAGGTAGCCGCCCAAGTGATTCCTCCCATGGAAGAAAAGGATATGACTAATATTTTCCTGAAGACTCTGGGTGCTTTCTACTATGAGAGGATGGTAGCGAGCCCTCCAAGTGACTTTACTGAAATGGTGGGCATGGGTATCCGTTTGGAAGAGGCTGTAAGAGATGGTCGTTTAACAAAATGTGAAAGTTCTGGAAGTACGAAGAAGCCATCCTATGGGTTTTCCAAAAATAAGGAAGGAGATACAAATGTTGTTATGCAAGAAAGGAAGGTTAATCCTCCTAGAAGAAATTATCATCATCATCAACAAGTCGCCTCAGTAACTCCAGTTGTTGGTGTAGCTCCAACCACCGTTGCTTATCAGAACCATCCCATCATGGGAATCAAGGGTATAATTAGATAAGGGAGAGTTATGGCCCTATCCCTATGAGCTATACAGAATTACTCCCGGCGTTAATTAAAAAGAAGTTGGTTCATACTAGACCACCTCCCGCTATACCATCACCATTGCCTTGGTATTACAAGGCAGACCGAACATGTGCTTTACATCAGGGAGCACCAGGGCACAATATTGAGAACTGCTATCCTCTGAAAACTGAAGTACAAAAATTGGTGAAGTCTGGTATCTTGTCCTTCAAAGATGTTGGCCCTAATGTGAAAGATAATCCTTTGCCAAAGCATGGAGGAGCAAATGTTGTGAACATAGTGGCTGGTTGTCCAGGCGACTTCCATATTTTTGATATTAAATTGGTTAGAGGAGATTTGGTAAAAATGCAAGCAGACCTTTTTGAATTTAGTTATTATACACATGACCATGCTGGTTGGGCTATTTGCAGTATGGATATACAGGGTTGTGACAAGATAAAGGTTGATTTGCAGAAGATAATGGATGAGGGCCTCATGCATATAATCAGGCCTATGGCAGAGTATGAAGAGGAAGTAAACACGGTTTTTGGATGTCCTAGAGAATTCAGAATCTTTGATGTGGAATATATGAATGAGGATCTTGTACAATTGCATGCTACTTTCTGCCACATGGCTGGTCAGGTAGAACATCAGTATGGATCTTGCCGAATTTGCTGTTGGGACTCCCGAGGATGTTCAATTGTAAGGAAAGGTATTCAATTGTTATTGTATAATAGAACTATCAAGGTTATGGGCCAAAGGGATGATTACCATGAGGTTAATGATATTGAGGTTTGTTTGGCTGAAGAAGTGTCAGATGATGAGTATGCCTTTGCAGATGAGTTCTTCTTCTCAGATAAAGATATGCTTTCCAGAGATGACTCTGAAATGACTGAATGTGTTGAAGAGGGAGTAAATGTTATTGGGCCTTGTTTTGGTGCACCCACCTCTTTTGAAGTTGAATATCATGGCAAGACATCTATTACTCCATTGGTGATTAGCTTACCGGGTCTTGTCCCCTACAAGTCAGATAAGGCTGTACCCTACAAATATAATGCCACAATTTTAAAGGATGGTGTGGAAGTTCCCATCCAGCCAATGCCTAATGTTGGAAATATTGCTGAGACTAGCATAGTGACCCGCAGTGGTCTACCATGGAAGCTGACTGCCATCAACATTCCAGAACTTGTCACAAATGTCAAATCTATGCGGACAAGGTACATATACCTCCAGTTCCTCTCAATGTCTTAACATCTCCTTGGCCATTCGCGATGTGGGGAATCGACATGATTGGAGAGATCAAGCCTACAGCATCCAATGGACACCGCTTCATCCTGGTGGCCATTGATTACTTCACCAAGTGGGTCGAAGCAGCTTCCTTCGAATCCTTTACAAAGAATGTGTTTGTCCGCTTCATTAAGAAGAACCTCATTTATCGGTACGGCATCCCCGAAAGGATCATCACAGACAACAGTACAAACCTTAACAACACTATGATCACCTCCTTGTGCGAGCAGTTCTAGATTCAACATCACAATTCATCTCCCTATCAACCGAAGATGAACGGTGATGTCGAAGCTGCGAACAAAAACATCAAGAAGATCATACAAAAAATGACAGTCACCTACAACGACTGGCATGAGATGTTACCGTTTGCTCTACACGGGTACCGTACCATGGCACGCACTTCAATTGGGGCAACACCTTATTCTTTGGTATACGGCATGGAAGCTGTTTTACCTATCGAGGTTCATATTCCCTCCTTGAGAATTATGAAGGATGCTGGTTTGAGTGAAGACGATTGGATTCAGACCCGGCTTGATCAACTTAACTTGATTGACGAAAAGCGACTTACTGATGTTTGTCATGGTCAGACGTATCAGAAACAGATGATCAAGGCATTCAACAAGAAAGTCAGGCACCAGGTATATCAAGTCGGGGATCTTGTAATCAAGCGGATCATCTTGCCGCAAAGTGATCCCAGGGGCAAATGGACTCTGTTGTACCCCAAAATTTTCCCTCCTTCAGGAATTCATCCTGAACTCTCAAATTTTCTCTTAAACAAAGCCAAGCCCTTTATTATCATTCCTTTCCAAGTAAACAATTTACAAGAACAAAATATTCATTTGCAAGCTTAAAAGGAAAAACTTTTGCCTTGGAAAAGTTAAATTCTAAATACTTAGAATTTTCTCTAAAAAAGGGTTTAAGAAGAAAATGGCACTTCAGAACTTCTGAACCAACCTCCAGGCAGAAACGGTCAGAAGTTGCAAACTTGGCTCAGCACATAACATTCAGTCAGAACATGGCTCTTTCAGCAGTTACGCAAAGTTCAGCCAGAGTTTGTTAGAGAAGTGTAAAGAAGGCAACAAAGCCTGAAACTCCTTCAGAACGTATTGGGATCAGAAGGTAATGGGATCAGAAGATTGGGTAAAATACTGAAGCAGGATCACTAAGTCCAGAGTCTTTAAAGGCAGATCAAAGGAGTATACTGGAAAACTCTCAAAACTTGTTGAGACAGCAAGAGGCCAAGGTCAGAGCTTGGTTTACGTTGTTTTTGGTGAAGCAGAACTGCTGGCTCAGGTTGTAGGTAATGATGCAAAATCTCCTATTACAAGATTTTTTATGTTGATAAATCTCATCACCATTTAATGCTCATTAATGCTCACAACCACTCCTGAGCATTCATCCAAGGGGTCTCTCCACTTATGCCTTTTTGAACACCTTTGTGCAGGTTTAGGCATGGGTATATGCGCCACTTTTCGCCTATAGGTGTCACTTCTCCTCAATCCTTGCTTACTATTCCGGCCTAGGCTGAAAAGTTGTCCATCATCACAACTTTTCATGAACTTCCTTCAAAAGCAAGTTAACCTCTACTGCATAGTACTGGCGCCATTTAACGTTCAAAATTTCACAAAGCCTTGCCTATAAATAGGACACCATTGTCCATCACAAAAGAGGTGAAAAGAAAAAACATCCAGAAAAAATTGCTAGAGGAGAAACATAAAACTCTAGTAAGAGAAAAAACCTTGTGAATCTCTGTCCAAAAATCCCTGGTATTTTCACAAACTTTGAGCTTCCTGCCTCCAAACTTCATTAATACCCAGTTTGCTTTGTGACCAAAGAACACCCATACAGTTTCTGACCATACATACACATACTTTTTCCATCCATCCATCCTAAAAAAGAACCTGTCCAGAACACCATCAGAGCTAAAGCTAGCTCCCACTCACAGATTTTTTTCAACAGCCAGGTGCCAGAGTTAGAAGTTCTGACTCATACATTTTCACTAACAGGTTGATAATCTTGCAGCAGGCCTGGGTCAGAACTTCTGACTTCCTCTCAGCAGCGCGCTAGCCCTCTCTCTCTTTCTCTCTATCTTCCCCTTGTTATTTTCTTTTCTTATCTATTTTTCTCGTTGAACCACCCCCATGTACAAATGTCTATCCCCATCCCCTAATGATGTAATAGCGTAGGATTTTACATTCCCATGTTTTATTGCTTTCAAATGTAAATGCTAGTAATTAGGATATGTATGGCAAGATAAAATCAATGAAATAGAAAATCCTAATTCAAGATAAAGTCTTGCATACAATAAAACACACTTGCACATAAACACCCCTTAAGGTATCTCCACTTGGTTGCCTAAACAAATGGGCCATGGTATGCATGATAGGTATCTTGGCAAAACAAAAACAAAACAAAATATCATAGTCCCTCGATGACGCTATCTTGGTTGCCTATACAAAATGATCTAGTCCCTCGGAAAATTGCTAAAGATACTTGGCAATATTGCTATCATGGTCTATACGATGACTTGTGCTTGTCCCGTTTAATATCCTAATACAAGGTTGTCTACCAAACTCATTGGTAAAACAACACTGTCAAAAGGGTTAAAAAACACAAGAAAGATATTTGAGTAAAATAGGGTAGATAGCTCTTAGTTACTTGATCAAAAAATCTTGCAAAACATCCTTGCTACTTTCAAACACACATCACAATTTCAAAATAAACTTTCAAACATTGAAATCTTTTCAAAGGACAAAAATGCCTTTGTATACATTCAAACAAGAATCATTACAAAGGTTTCCACAACAATGGCCTCTTTTTCAAAACATCTTTGAAAACCACACACAAAGCACCATTTCAAACAATTGAAAAGCAAAGCAAGTGATCTAAACAAGTAACTAAGAGCCCATGGATAACCATGGATAGAAAGGGTGCTAATACCTTCCCTTTCTATAATCTACTCCCCGAACTCAAGAAAACATCTCAAAGGTCTTTCCTGTGCTTTTTGACCTTTCCTTAGGATAAAATAAAAAGTCGGTGGTGACTCTTGCTAAACTGAAACATTTGCGAACACAAACGCAAAACCTCAAGTCAGTTCTCCCACTGTATCACAGAACTGGCGACTCTGCTGGGGATATTCTTTAAATGTGGGGTTACCTTAGGGTTTTAGATCACCTTTACATGCTTACCTTGATTGCTTTGATTGCTTTACTTTTTGGGTTCCTTGTTTGGGTTTGTTTTAAATCCTACACCCGGATTTGGGGGCACCTTTTAGGTAAGTAGCAATAAACTGTGAGGGAACTGTGTGGGGTATACTGACATGGTTGAAGCAGTGGCTATGTTAGTGCGACATATTTGTGGGTACCGGTAGCCTTTGAGTCAATCAAAGAGAATACAGGGCCGCTGAGTGATGTCATGGAGCACTAATGAACTCTTAGAACCTTACTTGACCATCTTGGCCTTTTTAGGGGTAGTGAGGTGACCGACTTTGGTGCAGTCTGAAGTTGGTAGACACTCGATACTACACTCCTTGAGGGTTATTTTCTTGGTATATTTCGGTCGCCAGTAAAGTGGCTAAACTGACACCATGAACACAGAAAATAATCCAGTGATATTGAGCTCCTTAGAACCCGGTTACTATTTATATGACAGGTTGAGCCAGCTAACTTCAAGAGGGTACTTACCTACAAACCCCATGCAAGCCTAAACCTAATGGCTTGTCTGCTTTGTGTGAATATGATTACCTGTATATACACTTGCTTACTTTTCCGTACTTGTACATAACATCATAACATCATACCATAGCATTTTCAATAACCATTTCAAGGATCTCGAGGGTCTTTGATGCAAGATCACGTTGAACCAGACACCGTCAAAGATCAAGTACAACAACTTGAATCGAGGGCTATGACCGACTCGACATGGTGAGCTTGATTCTCGTGGAAAGACATCCACCGATACAAAGTTCTCCAGTCAAAAATGTTGATCAAAGTTCAACCTCTAACATTGTTTTGTGTTTACCTCGCGAGATCCTTGAAAACATGCATCCACATATCATACATTGTATCATAACAGGTTTTCCTTTTCAGGTTTCCTTATTCCCCTACTATTTATTTCAGTAGAGATGGCTCTAGAGAGGATTGTCGAAGATATCCAGGCTCAAAACGCTCAACTTTAAGAAATGTTCTTGAACCTGTCCCAGGGGCAAGAAGAGGTGAAAGCTCTCCTCACAAGGGGCATGGACCTAGGGAATCCAGGTGGCATCAGGAATGATCAATTGGAAGGACTACAGATTGAGTTGGCAACAATGAAGATCCAGATGATGGGACAACTGGTGGGCCAGATGGCTCTCATTCAAGATCTGGCTCAAAGACAAGAGGAGCTCAGGGTTTTCGTCAACAAACTGCTTCAACATAACCAAGTGGGGCAAACAACTAGGGTTGAAGATCAAGTCATCATCCAACCTCCTTTGAGACAAGAAGACAAGGGAAAGGCTCCTCAACTTGCTTCAAGGTCACAAGCCCAACAACAACCTCGCCAGCGTCAACGGGGTAATCGGCGTAAGCAAAATACATCTAGAAGACATTTTACTGAGACTGACATACCATCATCTCTAATACTGAAATGCTTGTTGGAGGTCAATCTGCTTGCTTTAAAGGAACCTCTTCGGAATCCCAATACCTCTGCTCCTGGCTATCACCCTGACACATTTTGTGTATACCACTCCTATAGTCCTGGACATGACACCGACGACTGTTGGGCTTTGAAAAACAAAATTCAAGATTTGATTGACAGAGGAGTGCTGAAATTCATGCCAGATGGCGAAATGAAAATCTTCCGCTGAGCGTTCTCCACCTGAAATGACAAAGTTCGAACTAAGAGACTTTTGTTTTATTTGAATTTTCAAGTTGTAATTTCTTTTGTTATTCAAACAATTATCTGTTGATGTCAAACTCTGTTTCATTAATGCATTGCATATGTTTGTCTTGAATTCATCCATTCGTTTTCACTATTCTTGAATTATGCTTCCTACTTTCTTTATGACATTTAACTCTTGCAAAAAGCTACAAGCCTTTAGAGGGAGGATGACGAAACAATGCCATAATCTCATACGGTATGCTTTTGAACAGACCTTGCTGACGATGTACAGGCGTTTCTTTCAAATCCTAAACACTGGAGTTATAAGGAAGATAATCCCTAGTCAACCCCTTCGAGCCAAAGAAGTAGAAGTTTTCTGTTTTAAACACGAATTGAAACCTTTGATTAAACCTGGGGTAGGGTAGTCTCTCTGTTAATTCAAAAAAAAAAAGTGCATTGAAGTCGCAAACTCTCAGTTCGTAATACAACGAATGACATCAAAAACATTCCTTGGGAATCAAAAGACAGTGATGGTTCCTTATCTCATAAGCAGTCATTATCTCTCAAAAGAGAAAAGCCCACTGAGCCAAAACCTACAAAGGAGGCTTAAGAAAGCTGGGACATCCCGCTGACTGTAATCTCGAAAACAGGAACAGTCAGGCAAAAGTTAGGGATAATGAATCAAAAGAAAGAGGTTGTTATAAATCCTCAACAACGTGAAAAATGTTGCAAAAATGACTGCCTTCCAACAATTTCAACTTGTGTGGACCATCACCAAAACGTCGTTCCAAACTCGAATAGAGTTCGACGCGCCGTTAACTGAGTTTAGGATTGAAGAACATCACGAAGAGCGGGTGGGTACAAATATACTTTGAGCCTTTATCCTTTGTTTCTTAAACCGTGAACCAAGCCACATTATAACCCTTCAAAAGTCCTAATTGAAGCATGGGTTAGTTCGAAAGCGTACTATTACAAAAGGTATCCTGACTCCTGTAAGGCTTTGCTCTAAATCTTGAGCTGAATTTTTCTTATAAAAAGTTTTCTGCTAAAAAACTCATTTTTCAAAATTTCAAGACAAGCATGAATTTGTATTATTTGAATATTGTTGTTTGCACATGGTTATTTGTTTGACAGCAAAGAAATTCACACAGTGAATGATCGGATGAAAGAAAGCTCTCTCAGTGAACAAAATCACTTCAAGTGGGATGACACTCCCGTTGCAAAAAAATCTCCTATCAACAAAAGGGGACCTGACATGGCAAACCTGGGGCAGTCCAGTCAAGATTTCAACAAATCTTTCAAAGTCCATTAAACTCGGGGCAGTCCAGTCAAGATTTCAACAAATCTTTCAAAGCCCAGTAAATCTAGGGCAGTCCAGTCAAGATTTCAACAAATCTTTCAAAGTCCATTAAACCTGGGGCAGTCCAGTCAAGATTTCAAGAAATCTCTTAATTGCAGATTAACCTGGGGAAAGTCTCCCTCACCATCACTTGGGGCATTAAAACATCAATCTCATCAAAGGGTTACATACAGTCCAAGTTTCCTGACAATGCCACAAACATTTGATACTAGGGGCAGGACGAGTCTCTCTAAAATATTTCTGAACAGGAATTCAAGTGTCCTCGAGAAGTTCATCACCTCTCTAGCAGACCAACAGTCATGGGTTTATTTCCCCAACACTTGTCAAGGATATATTCTCCAAAACAAATTACACTTCAAATGACATTCATGACATATGCATATTGATCAGCAGGTAAAGATTCCTTCATCACCTGTTGGAAGTTACGGTCGTCGAAGATTCCTTCATCACCTGTTGGAAGTTACGGTCGTCGAAGATTCCTTCATCACCTATTGGAGTTACAGTCGTCAAAGTTTCCTCCATCATCCGGTTGAATCAAAGTTAATCCAAGACCCTCTCTGTTTTGGTCAAATCGACACTAAGATCTCCCTGTTTCTTATGCCCGTAAAACATATTCCGTTTTTTTTGATATTTCAGATAAATCTCTCAGTGATTTATTCTGATTTTCTTCACTATCAGAGATGAAGAATCCAACTCTTTCATCCTCCACCAGCTCGGGATTTATTTTCCCCGGCGAAAGGTCGTCTTGAAGAACATTACACCTTCGTGCATCAGGACATCATGCAACGCAATCTCATTTATTTTGAGAACATCATTGTTTGATATATGCCACTAACCTCTACCTTTCAGGAAAGGTACAATCAAATTCAAGCGACAAAGTTTTTACTTTAGTTGAATTACGGACGAATTCCTAAATCTCAACAGAAATAACCCACCAACAGAATAATGGACAAATGAAGCTCCTAAAATTCTGTTTCTCTCAAGAATGAAGATTCTCATCCTTGAAACCTCATAAGATTGGTATACTCCCAAGCTCCTGATACCGTTAACAGAATGAAGATTCTCATCCTTGAAACCTCAAGAGATTGGTATACTCCCAAGCTCCTGATACCGTTAACAGAATGAAGATTCTCATCCTTGAAACCTCAAGAGATTGGTATACTCCCAAGCTCCTGATACCCTTAACAGAATGAAGATTATCATCCTTGAAACCTCAAGAGATTGGTATACTCCCAAGCTCCTGATACCCTCTCAAGAATGAAGATTCTCATCCTTGAAACCTCAGGAGATTGGTATAATCCCAAGCTCTTGATACTGTTAACAGAATGAAGATTCTCATTCCTGCTTCCTCAGAAGATTGGTATACTCCCAAGCTCCTGATATTGTTAACAGAATGAAGATTCTCATTCCTGCTTCCCCAGTAGATTGGCATACTCCCAACCTCCTGATATTCCCGACAGAATGAAGATTCTCATTCTCAAAGTGGCATATAACCTGAATTCCTTATATTCCCGACAGAATGAAGATTCTCATTCTCAAAGTGGCATATAACCTGAATTCCTGATATTCCCGACAGAATGAAGATTCTCATTCTCAAAGTGGTATACAACTTGAGTTCCTGATATTCCCGACAGAATAAAGATTCTCATTCTCAAGGTGGCGCATGATCTTAACTCCCGAACTTCTTCCGAACAAGAATAAGCTTTTCCCAGAGTCCTGAGTTTCACTCTCCAACAGGATAGCCACTCCGCAACAGTATGGCTATTCCCCACAGAGTTCTTACTCCCCAACAAAATCAAGACTTTCATCCTTGATTCTCCGGGGCTTCCTTTACTCTCAGCATGAATTTGTCAAAATTTCAAATCTTCTGCAGATTGAAGATTCTCGTTCTTGACTCCTTAACACCCATTCCTCAAGCAGAATGAAGACCCTCATTCTCAATTCCTCAGAGTTTCCAGATATTCACCAGCGAGGTTCCCCTCAAAACAAGAATCCCCAGTAGATTAGCATACAACCCAAACTCCTGACTTTCCCCGGCAATATAACTTCTCCCCACAGAGGTTGTCAAAAAGCTTGAGGACACACATACTCTTCAACAGTGGTCCCATGACTTCTTATTTTCAACGATCAAAGGACTTTCAATCCCCAACAGCAGTCAAGGATTTATTCTCCCCGACAGCGGTCAAAGATTTTATTATCTCCAGCTATCCAGGATTTATCTTCCTCAGCAAGACGGCTAATCAGCTTACATGCGCATACATTGCATTCATATATCATAAACATTGATAAAACACATATATTGCATCATACATTTCATGCAACATAACTTTTTGTTTCAGCTAATATTTTACCCCTTTTCAGGATAAGATTAACAAGCTTCAGATTCAGGATCATGAAAACAGTTTACGGATGCTTCCAGACACAGATGTTAATCTATCGCTTGTTCAGATTCAGCTAATTGAAAACAATTTACAGATGCTCCAAACACGGATGCTAATCTATTGCTTATTCAGACCCCCCAGCTCAGAGACGTTCCAGACATGGATACCTTTCTGATACTCATTCTTTCGACTTACAACATATAATTCAATAAACATTCTTGGATGGCATCTTTAAGCCCATCTCTGACAAGATTCTGTCACATCTCCAAATGGCATCTTTAAGCCCATTCCCTCAGCTACATTTTGACGAGTGCAAATTTACGGGCACTCTAGTGTCCAATCCTCTTTTACCTTCGAGTCACGAAAGGCAAATTTTCCAATCTAACTCTTCAGGTCTAAGAAGATTGAACAGGGGCAATTGTTGTACCCCAAAATTTTCCCTCCTTCAGGAATTCATCCGGAACTCTCATATTTTCTCTTAAACAAAGCCAAGCCCTTTATTATCATTCCTTTCCAAGTAAACAATTTACAAGAACAAAATATTCATTTGCAAGCTTAAAAGGCAAAACTTTTGCCTTGGAAAAGTTAAATTCTAAATACTTAGAATTTTCTCTAAAAAAGGGTTTAAGAAGAAAATGGCACTTCATAACTTCTGAACCAACCTCCAGGAAGAAACGGTCAGAAGTTGCAAACTTGGCTCAGCACATAACATTCATTCAGAACATGGCTCTTTCAGCAGTTACGCAAAGTTCAGCCAGAGTTTGTTAGAGAAGTGTAAAGAAGGCAACAAAGCCTGAAACTCCTTTAGAACATACTGAGATCAGAAGGTAATGGGATCAGCAGATTGGGTGAAATACGGAAGCAGGATCACTAAGTCCAGAGTCTTTAAAGGCAAATCAAAGGAGTATACTGGAAAACTCTCAGAACTTGCTGAGACAGCAAGAGGCCAAGGTCAGAGCTTGGTTTACGTTGTTTTTGGTGAAGCAGAACTGCTGGCTCAGGTTGTAGGTAATGATGCAAAATCTCTTATTACAAGATTTTTGATGTTGATAAATCTCATCACCATTTAATGCTCATTAATGCTCACAACCACTCTTGAGAATTCATCCAAGGGGTCTCTCCACGTGTGGCTTATTGAACACCTTTGTGCAGGTTTAGGCATGGGTCTATGCGCCACTTTTCGCCTATAGGTGTCACTTCTCCTCAATCCTTGCTTATTGTTCCAGCCTAGGCTGAAAAGCTGTCCATCATCACAACTTTTCATGAACTTTCTTCAAAAGCAAGTTAACCTCTACTGCATAGTACTGGCGCCATTTAATGTTCAAAATTCCACAAATCCTTGCCTATAAATAAGACACCATTGTCCATCACAAAAGAGGTGAAAAGAAAAAACATCCAGAAAAAATTGCTAGAGGAGAAACAGAAAACTCTAGTAAGAGAAAAAACCTTGTGAATCTCTGTCCAAAAATCCCTGGTATTTTCACAAACTTTGAGCTTCCTGCCTCCAAACTTCATTAATACCCAGTTTGCTTTGTGACCAAAGAACACCCATACAGTTTCTGACCATACATACACATACTTTTTCCATCCACCCATCCTAAAAAAGAACCTGTCCAGAACACCATCAGAGCTAAAGCTAGCTCCCACTCACAGATTTTTTTTCAACAGCCAGGTGCCAGAGTCAGAAGTTCTGACTCATACATTTTCACTAACAGGTTGATAATCTTGCAGCAGGCCTGGGTCAGAACTTATGACTTTCTCTCAGCAGCGCGCTAGCCCTCTCTCTCTCTTTCTCTCTATCTTCCCCTTGTTATTTTCTTTTCTTATCTATTTTTCTCATTGAACCACCCCCATGTACAAATGTGTATCCACATCCCCTAATGATGTAATAGCGTAGGATTTTACATTCCCGCGTTTTATTGCTTTCAAATGTAAATGCTAGTAATTAGGATATGTATGGCAAGATAAAATCAATGAAATAGAAAATCCTAATTCAAGATAAACTCTTGCATGCAATAAAACACACTTGCACATAAACACCCCTTAAGGTATCTACACTTGGTTGCCTAAACAAATGGGCCATGGTATGCATGCTAGGTATCTTGGCAAAACAAAAACAAAACAAAAGATCATAGTCCCTCGATGACGTTATCTTGGTTGCCTATACAAAATGATCTAGTCCCTCGGAAAATTGCTAAAGATACTTGGCAATATTGTTATCATGGTCTATACGATGACCTGTGCCTGTCCCGTTTAATATCCTAATACAAGGTTGTCTACCAAACTCAATGGTAAAACAACACTGTCAAAAGGGTTAAAAAACACAAGAAAGATCTTTGAGTAAAATAGGGTAGATAGCTCTTACTTACTTGATCAAAAAAGCTTGCAAAATATCGTTGCTACTTTCAAACACACATCACAATTTCAAAATAAACTTTCAAACGTTGAAATCTTTTCAAAGGACAAAAACGCCTTTGTATACATTCAAACAAGAATCGTTAAAAAGGTTGCCACAACGATGGCCTCTTTTTCAAAACATCTTTCAAAACCACACACAAAGTACCATTTCAAACAATTCAAGAGCACCATTTCAAACAATTGAAAGGCAAAGCAAGTGATATAAACATGTAACTAAGAGCCCATGGATAACCATGGATAGAAAGGGTGCTAATACCTTCCCTTTCTATAATATACTCCCCGAACTCAAGAAAACATCTCAAAGGTCTTTCCTGTGCTTTTTGACCTTTCCTTAGGATAAAATAAAAAGTCAGTGGCGACTCTTGCTAAACCGAAACATTTGCAAACACAAACGCAAAACCTCAAGTCAGTTCTCCCACCATATCATAGACTCCTACCTACGAAGGACCATTTGTGATCAAAAACATCTTTTCTGGTGGGGCAATGATCCTGACCACCATGGACGGTGACGACCTGCCGCACCCTGCGAATGCAGATATAGTCAAAAGATACTACGTATAAATGACCCGGCAAGTTGAAAACCCGAAAGGGAGACTTGGGAAAAAATGGGCATCCCGGTGAATCGAAAACCCGAAAGGGCGGTTCAGGCAAAAATTAGGGATAAATAAAAAAAATCTGTACACCCGGCAAGTTGAAAACCCGAAAGGGTGACTTGGGAAAAAAAGGGTTTCCCGGTGGATCGAAAACCTGAAAGGGCGGTCCATACAAAAGTTAGGGAATTAAAGCGTATGACTATGTCTCGTCGGATCACTTTAAGGACAATCTCTTCACAGTCAAGCTCTGAGCTTCTGATCAACTCAATCATCTTCGGACGAAGCAACGAATGGACAAGATATCCAGAGTTACGAAGGCTATAGCAGAATGGGAACCCCATGGAATTATTACACATAGCCATCTTTCTTTGTATAAATTTTTCTCAATTTTTATGACAACATTCTCTTACTAGGATGTCTGTCTCCTTTGTACAAAATACTTACACAAAGTTAATACAAAGATACTTCAAAGCGCAGAAAACTATTTGCCTTTTCTTTTCTTTACACTTGTGTTTTATTTGAAAATGTCCAATGATTTATTAAATGAGCATATGCATTTGAATATAATCACTATTTACAAATGAACGAAATGTGAAAGAACAATTACTGACAGGTTGAAAGGATAGGAAAATGTCTTTAGGCTATTCCAAGAGAAATCCCCTGCAATACATCATCTAGGTCCCCAGCGGAGCTAAAACCTTGAAATACATATCCCCAGCGGAATTAAAATTCAAAATCCCCGTCAGAGAAAAACTTCAGACTCCCAATCCCCGGTGGAGTCATATTTCAAATCCTTAATTCACCATCAGAGTTAAAATCTTCAAACTCCCAATCCTCAGCGGAGCAAAACTTTGGGTCATAAATCCCCAACAAAGATGAAACCTTCTTCCCCAATGGAGTCAAGTTTCCAACTACCAATTCCCAACAGAAACCATTCAGTTTTCCCCAGATTCCCCAACAAGTTGTCTTAAAATCTGAGAATCAACCAGATAACAGTTAAATTTTATCCCCACCCTCCGGATAATTCCCCAGTAGATTGGCATACAACCCAAACTCCCGAACTTTTTCCAAACAGGAATAAGCTTTTCCCCCAGAGTCCTTCACTTACTCTCCAACAAGACAGCTTACTCTCCAGCAGTATAGTTATTCCCCACATAGTTTTTAATCCCTAATAGAATGAAGATTCTCATTCTTAACTCTCCAGTTTGAAGTCCCCTAGAATTCAAATTACCTTAGCAGATTGAAGATTCTCACTCCTAATTCCCCAGTGAAGTTTCCAGAGTTTTCATTACTTCCCAGCATGAATTTGTCAGAATTTTTAATCCCCTGCAGATCAAAGATTCTCATTTTCAATCCTCCAGTGAAGCCCCCAAGGATTAAATTTCCCCAGAAGATTGAAGATTCTCATTCTTAATTCTCCGCAGAAGCCATCAAAGTCTTCCTTATTCTCCAGCAGATCAAGGTTTTTCTTTCATCTAATCCCTAGTAGAGATTCATCAGAGTTCCCTTATTCCGCAGTCGAGTAAGGATCCTCATTGGTGTAATCCCCAACCATAGTCATCAAAGTTCTCTGGATTCCCCAAGCAGGTTTTTCAAGCAGACTTAAAGGATCTCTATATCCCCAGGAAAGTCGTGAAGGATTCTCACATCCCTATAGAAGTTGTCAAAGTTCGTGTTAATCCCCATAAGTCGCCAAGGATTTTCTATCCCCAACAACAGTGGTCCAAGGATTTCTCATCCTTAGCAATCAAAGATTTTGAATCTCCAGCAGCAGTCAAGGATTTATTTTCCCCGGCAGTGGTCAAAGATTTCATTATCTCCAGCTATCAAGGATTTATTTTCCTCAGCAAGACATCTAATCAGCTCACATGCGCATACATTACATTCATATATCATAAAACACATTTTATTGCATCATACATTTCATGCAACCTAACTTTGTGTTTCAGATAACATTTTACCCTTTTCAGGATGAGATTAAAAGCTACCTTTAACAAATATTCAAAGATTTCAGATACAGTATGGATACACCCCAGACACGGAGGTCATTCTATTACTCATTCAGACTTCAACAATCAGATACGGATTGGATACGCTCCAGACACTAAAGCCATTCTATTTCTCATTATGATTCAACTATCAAATTCAAGTTCAGATATACTCCAGACACGGAAGTCATTCTGTCACCTATTAAGATCCCAGTTACAGTACGGATACACTCCATACACGGAAGTCATTCTGCTACTCATACAGATCTCAACTTCAGATACAGTCCAAATACACTCAGGACACGGAAGCCATTTTGTCACTCGTTCAAACCTTTTCCCAGCCCAGAGATGCTCCAGACACGGATTTCATTCTGTCGCTTATTCAGATTCCATATTCAGACACAATACAGATACACTCCAGACACGGCAGTCATTCTGTTATTCATTCAGAATCAAATACAGTTACAGCTCGGATACGCTCCAGACGCGGACGCCATTCCCTTACTCACACAAATCCAATCTCCAGATACAACTCAGATACGTTCCAGATACGGATATCATTCTGATGTTCATTCTCCTGATTTTCAAAAAACAGTCTTGGATGGCATCTTTAAGCCCATCTCCAACAAGATTCTATCATCTCCAAATGGCATCTTTAAGCCCATTCCCTCAGTTACATTTTGACGAGTGAAAATTTACGGGCACACTAGTGTCCAATCATCTTTTACCTTCGAGTCACAAAAGGAAAACTCACCAATCTAACTCTTCAGGTTCAAGAAGATTGAACAGGGGCAGCAGGTTATTGTGATTACATACTTTGTTTGTAATCTGGAATTCACCCGTATACAACTGTTACTCTGCCCAATTTTTCGAAGACTTAATACACTTGAAGTTTGGTTCTCTCAAGAGGTCTAGTATCTTTGCTTGCTTGGTTTCAATCCAAAGAATTGGAATTCTATCTTGACTCATAATGTCGAGTATTGGCTTCTTGTTGGTTAGACGGTTCTTATCCCTAGTTTTTACCTTATGATTTAGGATAGTCTCTTCATCTCCTCCCATCTTCTTTAATTTCAAAAATCTCCCCTCTCCTTATGAAAACTCTTCTTGTTTTTAAAATTGAACTACTTTCATAATAAACTTGGACCTAGGTCCATGCATTTTCAAAACCTTTTCATAAATAAACTCCAATAAATTTAATAATACCTTGACCTTTTTTGTGAGAAGACTAAAAGTCCATCAATCTCATTTCAAACCATTTTGCCACTTTGGATTTTTCTTTAAAACTTTTCTCAAAAGATTGGACTCTTGTAAATCCTTGTAGTGATACAAACAACTATACTTCTATAATATGCAGTGAAGTGAGATATTTTCCACTTGGGTGTTGAGTGAGGCATTGTTGATTTTAAAATCCAATCCATATCCTCCACTTTGAGATGATGCAAATTCTCCTTTCTCATGATTGTGGGTAGTAAGTATGTTTTCCACACGGACAATGACGATGATGTCTCATCTCATAAAATTAACCAACACACTTTTGTTTTAAATTTTTTAAGGAGGAACTACGTGTACCCTGATCCCCTATTGCACGAAAGGTGGTACGTAGGCACTAAAGGTTCACAACCACGGCGGGTGCAAAAATAATAAAAAATATGTTTCTTTTCTCGCCTCCACCATCTATTTTTTATACAACATTTTATAGCCAAAATATACAGATTTTACAAAGAGGTTCCTACGGAGTACCGTAGATATTTAGGGTGTTAATACCTTCCCTTTGCATAACCAAACCCCGTACCTTGAATCTTTCCCCTTCTTTTTTGGGTTACTCTCTCTTTTCCCATTCCTTTGGAAATAATAAAGCGCGGTGGCGATTTTTATTTTTTATTTGTATAAGTCTAGTCAATCCAATGGCTTAGTCTTAAACATTTCTACCTCTACAGAAAAATGGCGACTTCACTGGGGATAAATTGACCTCTTGCTGGTCCATCCCTAAGTGGGTTAAACCTATCTTTGTTTATATCTATATACGTGCTATTGTTGTTTATGTGTTATATGTTGTATATATGTTTGTCTGGATTTTCCTGGTTTTTAGGGGCTTGGTGATTACTTATAAGTCCTATACCCGGACTTGGGCAAACTTTAAGATAGGACGGGCGGTATAGTCATGTTAACTTTGAGGGAGTAATCCCAAAAAAGGAGGCATGAGATCCCCCACTCAGTGGAGGCCCCTTTGATTGTAGTGTCGTTTACCGAGTAATCAGGAAGATGTGTTGCTTTCGACCTGGGAGCCTGCTAAAGCTGAGGACCGTAGAATACCTAACCCATCTTGGACCTTTAGGTGTAGTGCGGAAGTTATGACAGAGTAATCCGAAAATAGTTGTCACGTGATATTATGCTCGGACGAGTTTTTCTTGAGAATATTACTAATTACCAAGTTAATCACGAAGTTGGTAATATCCGAAGGAAGGATGTAGACTCTGGGAACCTTTAGAACCATGTTCGGCAGGTGATAACTTTTAGACCATACCTTATGGGTAGTACCTTCGACCTCATGCTCGTGACGTTGAACCTATGAACCCTATGTTTATGATCTTGTGTGTGATTGTTGCATCATGCATCCATGCACTCATAAGCATATTTTGAAGAAATTTTATTTCAAGGGACTTGAAAGTTGACCATTTATGAATATCTCAGGTACCTTTTTTACCATGGATTCTAGAAAAAGGAAGACCGGAAAATACAGTTTCAAAGATCCCAAGATAGATGAGTTGATCAGTCTAATTCCCGAGATTGAGTGTTCTGCAGATTTTTGGAAGAAGTATGGATCCATCATTCCTCTCATGAAGCTTAGGATAAAGGAGGGTATTCTCTCAACCTAGGTCCAATTCTATAATTCGATGTATCATTGCTTTACTTTCCCTGATTATCAGTTGATGCCTACACTAGAGGAGTACTCTTATCTTTTGGATTTACCTATTACTGATCGTGTTCCTTTTACTGGTTTGGAGGGTGAGCCAAAACCACACGAGATTGTTGCTTTGATTCATCTGGGGAAGTCTGAGGTTAAAGCCCATATGACTACTAAAGGAGGTATTAGAGGATTACCAGCTCGGTTATTATTGGAGAAAGCTCGTTACTTTTCCTTGATAAAGAGTACCATCGCTTTTGAGGCCATCTTTGCTCTACTTGCTTACGGGTTGTTTTTATTTCCTAATGTGGACAAGTTTGTTGACATTAATGCTATCAGAATCTTCATGATTGGAAACCCAGTTCCTACATTGTTGGGTGATTCTTATTACTCTATTCATCTTCAGAATTATTATTATGAGGGGATGATTATTTGTTGTACGCCTTTGTTGTACCGGTGGTTTATTTCTCATATGCCTCAGTCTGATGCTTTCTGGGATGTCAGGAAGGAACCTCATTGGGCTCCTAAGATCATGGCACTTACTCACTCAGATATTGATTGGTATCATCGGGCTTACCATGATGTAAAGATTATCGATAATTGTGGTAGTTTCCCCAATGTACCTCTTCTTGGTACAAAGGGATGAATTAACTACAACCCTGTTCTTGCATGATGATAGCTTGGTTATCTGATGAGGGATAAACCAAATAGTATTCATTGGAGTAGTTTATTCCTGAAGGAGGGAGAAGACCATAAGGAAGCTAGGGAGTAAATTGTGAAGGCTTGGCGTCACATTCATAGGAAGAGTAGGAAAGACCTGGGACCTAGGGGTTGTTTCTTTGGAGCCTTATCTTCAGTGGGTCCAAATGAGAGCTATTCAGTTGAAGATTCCGTATTCCCGGGAAGCACCTATGCCTGACTTGTTTGTGAAGACCACTCCTCCCTTATTGGATGATGTGGAAGAGCTACAGCTTGCTTTGGTCAGGATGTAGCAGGAAAAGGATGCTTGGAAGAATAAGTGCCAAACTTTAGAGATTTCCTATAGAGTTGACTTGCAAGAGAAAGACGACTTGATTGATATTCTTGAGAGTTGGGCTGTAGAGACAATGGAGAGGCAAGGGGATTTATTTTATCCTAAGTCTCAGTCAGATGCTAGTTGCTCACTTCATGATTCAAGTGATTGGAATGAGGTTGCCACCAGATATGTGGAGGAAAACCAAGGTTGAAAGCTCAGATTTCCAGGCTTACAGGGAAGCGTCAGCGTATAGAGTGATCTCCATCAGCTTTACTTCTTACGGTTTTAGACTTTATTTTCATCTTGTACTTGGGATTATTGAAACTTGTAATCCATTTTGAAGTTATTATAATAAAATTTTCAATATTTCAAATGTGTTATTACTTTGATATTTGCAATGTGTCTATAAATATTTAAGTCCCTTGAAATATTAATAATAAAATAAATCATGTGCATTGCATATCATGCATCATATTGCACATACTTCTTGCATTTGTTATGTATATACAGGTGTCTTACCAAGCTTCTTTACTTCGTTCAGCAAGTCGTCTCACCACTACAATACAAGAGAATCGCAAGCTGCCTGAGGAAGTTTATGCTCTGAAGGCCGGCATGACCAATCTCACTGCTCTGATGGAATCTCTGGTGGCTGCTCAGAATCAGCCATCGAGTGTTCAACCTCAACAGACAAGGGTTACCACTGAAGCTCCGACTGTTCCTGTGTCTGCTACTCTAATTGTTGTTCAGAATCGTATGCCTCAAGATTGTCCATGGGGAATGCCAGAGAACTTTGTTCCTAAAGGTTCCAATCTTGTTCCTCAAGACACTCCAGTTGTTAAGACTACTGTTACCCTTGATCAACTTACGACCATGGTCCAGAAGGATAGGGAGTCATTCAAAGAATATGGACAGAGATGGCGTGAGGTAGCCGCCCAAGTGATTCCTCCCATGGAAGAAAAGGATATGACTAAGATTTTCCTGAAGACTCTGGGTGCTTTCTACTATGAGAGGATGGTAGCGAGCCCTCCAAGTGACTTTACTGAAATGGTGGGCATGGGTATCCGTTTGGAAGAGGCTGTAAGAGATGGTCGTTTAACAAAAGTGAAAGTTCTGGAAGTACAAAGAAGCCATCCTATGGGTTTGCCAAAAAGAAGGAAGGAGATACAAATGTTGTTATACAACAAAGGAAGGTTAATCCTCCTAGAAGAAATTATCATCATCAACAAGTCTCCTCAGTAACTCTAATTGTTGGTGTAGCTCCAACCACTGTTGCTTATCAGAACCATCCCATCAGGGGAATCAAGGGTATAATCAGAGAAGGGAGAGTTATGACCCTATCCCTATGAGCTATAAAGAATTACTCCCGGCGTTAATTAAAAAGAAGTTGGTTCATACCAGACCACCTCCCGCTATACCATCACCATTGCCTTGGTATTACAAGGCAGACCAAACATGTGCTTTACATCAGGGAGCACCAGGGCACAATATTGAGAACTACTATCCTCTGAAAACTGAAGTACAAAAATTGGTGAAGTCTGGTATCTTGTCCTTCAAAGATGTTGGCCCTAATGTGAAAGATAATCCTTTGCCAAAGCATGGAGGAACAAATGTTGTGAACATAGTGGCTGGTTGTCCAGGCGACTTCCATATTTTTGATATTAAATTTGTTAGAGGAGATTTGGTAAAAATGCAAGCAGACCTTTGTGAATTTAGTTATTATACACATGACCATGCTGGTTGTGTTATTTGCAGTACGGATATACAGGGTTATGACAAGATAAAGGTTGATTTGCAGAAGATAATGGATGAGGGCCTCATCCATATAATCAGGCCTATGGCAGAGTATGAAGAGGAAGTAAACATGGTTTTTGGATGTCCTAGAGAGTTCATAATCTTTGATGTGGAATATATGAATGAGGATCTTGTACAATTACATGCTACTTTCTGCCACATGGCTGGTCAGGTAGAACATCAGTATGGATCTTGCCGAATTTGCTATCGGGACTCCCGAGGATGTTCAATTGTAAGGAAAGGTATTCAATTGTTATTGTATAATGGAACTATCAAGGTTACGGGCCAAAGGGATGATTACCATGAGGTTAATGATATTGAGGTTTGTTTGGCTGAAGAAGTGTCAGATGATGAGTATGCCTTTGCGGATGAGTTCTTCTTCTCAGATAAAGATATGCTTTCCAGAGATGACTCTGAAATGACTGAATGTGTTGAAGAGGGAGTAAATGTTATTGTGCCTTGTTTTGGTGCACCCACCCCTTTTGAAGTTGAATATCATGGCAAGACATATATTACTCCATTGGTGATTAGCTTACCGGGTCCTGTCCCCTACAAGTCAGATAAGGTTATACCCTACAAATATAATGCCACAATTTTAGAGGATGGTGTGGAAGTTCCCATCCAGCCAATGCCTAATGTTGGAAATATTGTTGAGACTAGCATAGTGACCCGCAGTGGTCGTGTATTTGCACCAGTTATTTGTGGAGATGTTAGTACTGGAAAGAAAATTGTTGAAAATGTTAAACCCAAGAAAGCAGTGGGTGAATCTAGTGGAGCTACGCTAGAAAAAGAGGTGGATGATATTTTGAAGATAATCAAGATGAGAAACTACAAAATTGTAGATCAGCTACTGCAGACTCCTTCAAAAATATCTATCTTGGCTTTATTTATGAACTCCTCTGCTCACAGAGAATCTTTGATGAGGGTATTGGACCAAGCTTTCGTGGAAAGTGATATGCTTATAGACCAATTCAGAAGTGTGGTAGGGAACATTACATCATGTAATAACCTGAGTTTCTGCAATGATGAACTGCCCGATGAAGGAATGAATCACAATATGGCCCTCCACATCTCTATGAACTGCAAGAATGATTCATTATCTAATTGCTGATTGATAATGGATCAGCATTAAATGTTATACCATGGAGCACACTTGTGAAGTTGAAATATCAAGGAACGCCCATGCGCCCAAGTGGCATTATTGTGAAAGCGTTTGATGGATCAAGGAAATCTGTTATTGGTGAAGTGGACTTGCCTATTCATATAGGCCCACATTTGTTTCAGATTACTTTCCAGGTCATGGATATTATACCCGCTTGCAGTTGTTTGTTGGGACGGTCGTGGATACATGAGGCAGGGGTTGTCACTTTGACTTTACACCAGAAGTTGAAGTTTGTGCATGAAGGAAAAGTCGTAATTATAAATGGAGAACATGCATTATTGATATCTCATTTGTCCTCTTTCAACATTGTGGAAGCGGATGAAGCTGTTGTTGGAACCTATTTCCAAGCTTTATCCATTGATAATATAAGAGGAAATGAGAATTATGTGGCTTCGTTTAAAGATGCTCAGCAGGTTGTGCGTAATGGCCATAGTGAAGTATGGGGACAGATTGTTGATCCGCCTGTAAACAAGAATAGAGCTAGCTTGGGGTTCTCTATGAAGAATGATAAAGGTAAGAGCATGAAGTCTAAGTCTATTGCAGGCAAGTATCAAGACATCTTTCGTAGCGGGGGTTATCTTCATCCAACTGTTTCCAGGATTAATGCCATTATGGAAGATGAAGCAAAGCCAGAAATGCCAAATTATGTGACGCACGGTGTTAGGGTTCAGAACTGGATCACCATTGATGTTCCCTCTTGCATACATGTTTCAAAGTAATTTGTTTTTGTTAATCTTTTTGAAAAGCTTTCACTCTAACCATGGTGAAAGTATTAATATTGTATGGACTTATCGGTTTGCTTTGTTTTTTAAAATCAATAATAAAAGTTGTCTTTGTTTCCCAAATTGTGTTTTTTTTTTGTTTTTTTGTTTTTTTCTTGGAAAATCGTAATCAGAAAAAAAAACCTTTCAAAATAAATAATAACTGAAATTTAATCTGCATTATCACTTGTTATATGTGTCAGTTTCTAAAAGCAATCATAAATTATATGTGCAGATTAATTAAAAAACCTGTTGAATACAATGACCCTGCACTCTCTCCCAACTTTGAATGTCTTGTGTATGGGGCTGAAGAAGAAGACTATGATGAGATTCTGGAAGAGGTCTCATGGTTGCTTGAGCGCAAGGAGAATGTCATTCAGCCATATAAAGAGCCATTAGAAGTAATCAATTTGGGTTCAGAAGAAGATCTGAAGGAAGTCAAGATTGGAGCATTACTGCATCCTGATGTGAAAAGCATGTTGATTGAGATGTTGAAAGAGTATGTGGATATTTTTTCTTGGTCTTACCAAGATATGCTTGATCTAGACACAGATATTGTAGAGCACCGTTTGCCGTTGAAGCTAGAGTGCCTGCCAATCAAACAGAAGTTGCTAAGAACTCACCCAGATATGGCAGTGAAGATCAAAGAAGAAGTTATAAAGCATATTAATGTCGGTTTTCTTGTTACATCAGTGTACCCTCAGTGGATTTCCAATATTGTCCCAGTACTGAAGAGAGACAGAAAAGTTCGCATGTGCGTAGAATATAGAGATCTAAATAAAGCTAGTCCAAAAGATGATTTTCCATTGCCACACATTGATATGTTAGTGGATAGCACAGTAATATTCAAAGTTTTCTCGTTCATGGACGGATTTTCTGGGTATAATCAAATAAGGATGGCTCTTGAGGACATGGAAAAACAACGTTTATCACACCCTGGGGAACATTCTGTTACAAAGTGATGCCCTTCGGCTTGAAGAACGTTGGTGCAACGTACTAGAGGGTTATGACAACCATATTCCATGATCTGATGCACAAGGAAATTGAGGTATATGTTGATGACATGATTGCTAAATCCTAGACTGAAGAAGGGCATGTAGAAGATTTGTTGAAGTTGTTTCAGCGTTTAAGGAAGAATCGTCTCCGCTTGAATCCAAATAAGTGTACCTTCGGTGTTTGGTCAGGGAAATTGTTGGGTTTCATTGTTAGCCAGAGAGGTATTGAAGTTGACCCTGATAAAGTCAAAGCAATTCAAGAAATACCAGCGCCGAGAACTGAAAATCAAGTCAGAGGGTTCCTCGGGCGTTTAAATTATATTTCCAGATTCATTTCCCACATGACTGCAATGTGTGAACTGATTTTTAAGTTGTTAAAGAAATATCAAGGTTGTGTGTGGACAGATTACTGCCAAAGGGCATTTGAAAGTATTAAAGAATATCTGCTTGAACCTCCTATCTTGCTCCCTCCTGTTGAAGGAAGACTATTGATTATGTATCTGATAGTTTTAGATAATTCCATGGGCTGTATTATGGGACAAAAAGATGAAATAGGGAATAAAGAGTATGCCATTTATTATCTCAGTAAAAAGTTTACTGATTGTGAGTCGTGGTATTCCATGCTGGAAAAGACATGTTATGCTCTGGCCTGGGCGGAAAAACATTTGTGGCAGTATATGTTGAATCACACTACTTGGTTGATCTCCAAAATGGATCCAATCAAGTACATTTTTGAAAAGCCTGCTCTTACTGGGAGAATTTACTGCTGGCAAATGTTGTTATCTGAATATGACATTGAATACCGCACTCAAAAAGCTATTAAAAGCAGCGTGTTGGCAGATTATCTTGTTCACCAACCAGTTGATGATTATCAGTCTGTGATGTATGATTTCCCCGATGAGGATGTGATGTTTCTGAAAGTGAAAGATTGTGATAAACCATTTCCTGAGGAAGGTCATGATCCTGAATCTCACTGGAGCATGATATTTGATGGAGTTGTGAATGCTTATGGTAAAGGAATTGGTGTGTGATTGTCACTCCACATGGATCACACATTCCTTTTACTGCAAGATTGACATTTGATTATACTAATAATATGGCAGAATATGAGGCTTGCATCATGGGTCTCAAGGAAGCTATTGATCTCATAATTAAAATTCTAGATGTGTATGGCGATTCAGCTTTGGTAATAAATCAGATTAACAGAGAGTAGGATACTCATCACCCTGGCTTGATCCCTTAAAAAGATTATGCTAGAAGATTGTTACCCTTCTTTAATAAAGTTGAATTCCATCACATCCCCAGAGACGAAAATCAAATGGCAGATTCTCTGGCAACTCTGGATTCTATGTATCAAGTGAGTACTGGGAATGATATACCTTGAATTATAGTTCGGCGACTGGATAGGCCCGCTCATGTGTTTATAAAAGAAGATGTAGCATATGAGAAACTGTGGTATTATGATATCAAGCATTTTCTCCAGACTCAGGAATACCCGATTGGTGCATCGAATAAAGATAGAAAGACATTGAGAAGATTGGTTGGCAGCTTCTTCCTCAGTAAAAATGTGTTGTACAAGATAAATTATGACATGGTCTTGCTCAGATACATGGATAGAAACGAAGCAGACATGTTGATGCATGAGATTCATGAAGGTTCATTTGGCACTCATGACAATGGACATTCGATGGCTAAAAAGATGCTAAGGGCAGGTTACTATTGGCTGACAATGGAATCTGACTGTTACAGATTTGCAAAGAAGTTCCATAAATGCCAGATTTATACGGACAAAATTCATGTGCCTCCGACACTTTTAAATTTTATTTCTTCCCCGTGGCCTTTCTCTATGTGGGCTATTGACATGATTGGAATGATAGAACCCAAAGCTTTGAATGGACACTGTTTTATCTTGGTAGCAATTGATTACTTCACCAAATGGGTGGAAGCTGCTTCATATGCTAATGTTACTAAGCAGGTGGCAGTGCGCTTCATTAAGAATAATATCATATGTCGGTATGGTGTACCGAGCATAATTGTCACCGATAATGGCTCGAATCTGAACAACAAGATGATGATAGAACTTTGTGAAGAATTCAAGATTGTCCATCATAATTCATCTCTGTACAGGCCAAAGATGAATGGGGTTGTTGAAGCTGCTAATAAGAATATCAAGAAGATCATTCAGAAGATGGTTGTTAATTATAAGGATTGGCATGAAATGCTCCCTTTTTCTTTACATGGATATCAGACATTTTTCCGCACTTCAACAGGAGAAACCCCATTCTCCCTTGTGTATGGAATGGAAGCATTGCTCCCAATCGAGGTTGAGATTCCCTCTTTGCGTGTGATAATGGAAACCAAGTTGTCAGAGGCTGAATGGGTCCAGAACAGGTTTGACCAATTGAATTTGATCGAAGATAAGAGAATGACGGCTTTGTGTCATGGGTAGTTATATCAGAAGAGAATGAAGAAAGCTTTTAATAAGAAGGTCAAACCTCGTGAATTCAGAGAAGGCGACCTCGTGCTCAGGAAGATCGTGTCTTTTAACGCTAATTCTAGGTGCAAGTGGACTCCTAATTTTAAAGGCCCGTATGTTGTCAAGAAAGTCTTCTCTGGCGGTGCATTAATTCTTGAAACTATGGATGGTGAGGAGTTCCCACGTCCCATGAATGCTGATGCAGTCAAGAAATACTTTGCCTAAAGAAATAAAAGAACAGCTCACTAAGTTGAAAACCCGAAAGGGAGGCTTAGGAAAAAAGGAGCGTCTCGGTTGGCCGAAAACTCGAAAGGGAGGTCTAGGAAAAAATTAGAGACATAAACAGAATAAAATTTCCCGCTAAGTTGAAAACCTGCAAGGGCGACTTAGGCAAAATTTAGGTACTTTCTTGGAAAGTAACTACATCAGACAAGACTTGATCATTGAAGCAACAATCTTATTGGATCCTCACCATACTTCAACGGAAGTTGCTGCTCAGAATTTCGAAGTTGTTAGAGGGAATAGTGGTCATTGTATCTCAATGTATCTTTTCTATTATATATTACCATTTTCCGAACTTTGTAATCATCTGTGGAGTCTCTCCATTCGCAGGCTACCATTCTATCAATAAAATTTGAGCTTTTACCCAATTCTTTGTATTTCTTATTTTTTATTCAGCTTACAAAGACTTCATTTATTATTGATAATAATTTTCAAAGCAAAAAGATTAAATAACAAAATTATTTTTCAAAAAGATTTTACAACTTACTTTTACTTTAGATTTTTTGATTCAAGAGGAAAACAAAAGACGTGATCCCAAGAATGGATGAACTCCAGTAATTTTGGGAAGTTTTGTTTCCCCCAGGAAGGTTTTCTCAGGTCATTTTCGCTGGTATGCATGTGATTTTTGCATATTGAAGACGATACCAATTGGCATAAGGTGCAGTATTGGGTTTGTGATCCCAGTGTCCCCAGTCAAGTCTTGGTTCATTTTTTTTATTTTTGGGTTTGCATGGTCTGATGCCTCTATCTCAGATTACCTAGTGAAGTCTTCCCTCATATGACGAAAGGTATTTTTCCCTTGGTGTGCTGAGATGGAACTATTTTTAAAATGTCGCTCTTTCTGTGGTATTGGCATTATTGTTGGTATTTATTTCCCAGGAAACTAGACTAGGGCAGTATATTTTCTAAGAAGCATTGAGACAGTTTTCAACCCTTTGTGTTTTCACCCGCCAAGTGCCGGGTTTGATTTAAAATCCCCAGGAGTTTGACCTTTTTCTAATGTTGACTTCTTGATTCCCCAGGAAGGCTATCCCAAGCATCTTTTGTTGGAGTAAGTTGGCATGATATGAAGACCCAATCTAAGATTCCCCGGTGAAGGCTTCACTATTTGATAGAAGTCTTTTCTCCCTGTGCATGCTGAGATTTGACTCATTTACGAAGCATCTCCCTTTCGGTAGTACTTGCATTTTGTTTGATTTCCCAATAATCAGGCAAGGGCAATGTTTTATTTAAGAAGTGTTGAGGCATTTGTCAGTTTTTTTAGGTTTTCACCTGCCAAGTGCTGGGTTTGATTTAAAATCCCCATAAGATTGATTTCTTGTTGTAATGTTGGACTTCTTAACTCCCCAAGTTGTTATCCCCATGAGGTTTCATACTTTTTCCCCAGAGAAGTTGGTGCAATACTTACTCTCAATATTGAAGAACGTATCTTGGTTTCCCCTCTTTGATGTGGTGTTTGCCTCCCCAATGAAGTCAGTACGAGGTCTCCAGTTGGTATCTCAATGATGAAGCATTATCTCCCCTAGTGAAGTCTGTAGGATATTTCCCCAATGAAGTCAGTACAGATAGGATTTTGTTTCCTCGTTTGGTTCTTAGTTTCTTATGGAATGTTCATCTTGGATGTGATTTAGCCAAGTGTTGATTGTGCCCGATTTGGTTTTTTCTGGGTATTCCCTGTATTATATGTTTGTTTTGTCAGCATATACATAATAACACTCAGACATTCATACATACACCATACATAGTTGAATCTAGCAAATCATTGCTCATTTGCCTTCATTAATTTTTTGTTAGCATATTACCCTGTTTTGTAGAGTTGTGTTATTCTCTCTCCAATAGAGTGTCAACCTTAAGTAGAAAGTGTATATTCTTTCAATTTCCCCACTGAGTTATCCCTCGTGGAAGATTTTTGCTTTAGCCTTCCTGTACAGCTCTTTGTCTGGATAGATTGGGTTTCCCTCTTGAGTTTATTTCTCAAAGGATGTATTTTGGTTGACTGTTTTACTCCGGTTTATTTCTGGTTTGAATCTTTGTTTCCCAGCAATATTATTACTTTGGATTTTTGCATGCTTCGAGCCTTGGTTTGAGAATGTGCATTTATTTTGCACGAGAAGACTTTATCTCCTCAGTAAGAATATATTGGCATTTCCCCAGGAAGTCGTGATTCATTCCCCAGGAAGTCATATTTCTTTCCCCAGGAAGCCATATTGCTTTCCCCAGAAAGTCATTTTTACAATCCTTCACATAACAGCAAATAGCATGTCTCTTTATTTGAGCAATTTTTACTTCCCCGCAAGAGTCGACATTACTTTTTTGCTATCTTCTTTATGAATGGATAGTTTGCAGTTCGTTGTCAAATTACTCCAGTGGATGGCAAGTCTTTCAATATCGCAGAGACAATTCGTTGTGAAATCTTTGCAAGTGGTAGTCTCTTTATTTGAGACTGCTTATATACTACCCTTTACAGGCGGTATGCCTCGGTTAAAGAAGAAGTTGAGACCCGTTCTAGGTGAAATGCCATGATTTGGGGAAAACTTGTTATCTTTTTTCTACCTTCAGTGAACGTTGGTAGTTCACCGTTAGTGAATGTCGGCGCTATGATATTTTCTCTCTACCTTTAGTGAAAGTTAGTAGTTCATCGTCAGTGAACGTTGATGATATTTTCTCTTACTACCTTCAGTGAAAGTTGGTAGTTCACCATTAGTGAACGTTGGTGACTGTTATCTTTTTGCTACCTTCACTGAATGTTGGTAGTTCACTGTCAGTGAACGTCGGTGCTATGATATTTCTTTTCTCTCTACCTTCAGTGAAAGTTGGTAGTTCACCATCAGTGAATGTTGGTGATTGTTATCTTTTTGCTACCCTCAGTGAACATTGGTAGTTCACCGTCAGTGAACGTCGGTGCTATGATATTTCTTTTCTCTCTACCTTCAGTGAAAGTTGGTAGTTCACCATTAGTGAACGTTGGTGATTGTTATATTTTTACTACCTTCAGTGAACATTGGTAGTTCACCGTCAGTGAATGTCGGTACTTTGATATTTCTTTTCCCTCTACCTTCAGTGAAAGTTGGTAGTTCACCATCAGTGAAGGTTGGTGATTGTTATCTTTTTGCTACCTTTAGTGAAAGTTGGTAGTTCATCGTCAGTGAACGTCGATGTTTGTCTCTCTACCTTCAATGAACCTTGGTAGCTCACCGTCAGTGAACGTCGGTGTTGTTATTATTTTCTCTTTCTACCTTCAGTGAACGTTAGTAGTTTCGCCTTCAGTAAAAGTTGGTGTATCCTTTTGATCTTCTACCTCCGACTGTTGAGTTTGGTAGTTCACAGTTGGTGGTCAATCACCTTTATCCTGTACTATCTCCTTTTTAGCTGAGTTGATGCTACCTTATCTCTTCTTTGGGTGTTACACCAATAGAGTCGGGTCTTTTTGATTCACCAGTGATTTATTTTCCTGATCGGGTTTCTCTTTTGATCCTTATTTTATTTACTATATCCCCCAGTGGTGTTTTGCATCCCTTTGAAGTTGTTCATATGCATTCATACTCATAAGTATTGCATGGCATCTTAGGGCCAAAAATAGGGTTTGTTTTATATTTAAGTATCTTCGATCACGTTGACACGAAGATTTTTAACCTTCGTATCACTGGATAGAAGAAACTTCAATAAGGGCAGTTGTTGTACCCCAATTTTTGCCCCTAAGATCCTTTTATCATACCATATTGATTCAATCACAACAAGATCACATTAGGGATTTTGGTTCTCCTCCCTATCTTTAGCTTTGCTCTTTGAGGAATCACCAAGCACCTTGACTTGTTTTTATCTTATGATCATGCATGTTTTGTTTTGACTTTCCTTTTAATTAATAAAATACAATGTTGGTTTGTCTTACTTGTTAATAATGTAGGTAAAGGCAATATGGCTTAGCAAGTTGATCCATGGGTTCATGAGTTTATTTCCATGCCCTAGTCAATAAAGCTTGAGAAATTAAAACCTCGCCATTGAAGTTGTTTTGAAGAAATGGCATGGCAAGGTTTATTTTGGTTCACCACATTTCAAAGTTATCAATATTGATTCAAAAGTACAAAGGGTTGATTGAAGAAGTTGTCATGGTTGGACAAGGCCTTGTTCCCATTGGTCACAAGTGCATATTTCTATCAATTCTCAAGATATGTAAGTTGTTTTGGTTTCTATGAGTTCTCATTATCATCCTCAACAACTTCTATCTACAAAGCAAAAGTGTTGGTACAAGAAGTTTGTTTAAAATTGTCAAAGTTCCTCAAAGCATTTTCTTGATCTAGGAGTTAGGGTTTTGAACTTCAAAGAAGTATATCTTGCTCATATTTTGGTATTTTTGAGTGATTCCAAAAACATCCTTCTCTTCAAAGGGTTATTAAAAAATCACTTAAAAAGTTTCAAGGAGTTTTCATGTGGAAGAAACTTGATGATGAAAAAAGATTACAAGTCCTCCAGATGAACCACCAACTTCCCATGTGTGACTTCAAATGATCATAACTTGGTCAATTTTTATCACCTTGATCCCAATCTTTTTCCATAATGATCTTGAGGATATGAACTTTATTCCTTCATTTATGTGCAAAGTGAGAAAATGGATGGAGGATACCTTAAGGATACAAGATATTATAGGTCATTTCATGCTTTTTTGCCAACTTCAACAATTCATAACTCTTTCAATTTTTGGATATTTTGAATGGTTCAAGTTTCAAAATGTCATTCAAGAGGTCTATTTCATGACATCTTTTTTGGTCAAGAGAAAATTCCAAGAGGAAGGCCATGTTTGGATGCAAAACATTATAGGTCACTTTTGAAGAAAAACTTGAAATATTTCTAAGTATGGAAAGTCAACCTCTTTTTCCCAACTTTGACTCATTGCAAATTTCAGCTCAAACATCCATTTGATTCCATTCTTTTCCCATTGAAAAGCTTGTAATATCATATTTCTAAAGCATCAAGAACCATACCTTAAGACCCCTTGAGATGAGAATGTCATTGTTTCAAAAGTGGTAACTTGGAATTGATGTTTCATCGCAAGTCAGAATTTGAATTTCATGTTACAACTTCTAACCCTCAAATTAGCACGCGTTTTGGGTCTAAACATGATTATCCAACTTTCCTAAGTGGATTAGTGCATTAAAATGTGCATTTTGAATGAGTTTTGACAAAATAGAAGTCACACTTTATTCATGATGCAGACCCGCATGAATTCCCTCAAAATTTCATCATTCACCCTTCCTTTTGATCCTATTTGCTTCTCCTATAAATACATGAGCTATCCCATTCATTTTCTCAAGCTTGAACAATTAAAATCACCCTACCAAACTCGCTCCATAACTCACTTTTCTCCAACATTGAAATCTTTGTTCAGGCCTTTTTCAATCTATTTTTTCTATCAATTCACCTTCCTTGATCTTCTCTGAAGCTAACAGAATAAGAATTGAGCCTTGAAACCTTCTGAATTGATTTGACCAAGTCCATTTACAGAGCTCTGCAACTGAACTTCAATAGGTAGATTTCTCCATCAATTCTTCCAAACTTTGATATCATTGTGAAACTGCAGGACTAGGGTCCTTTGTCCTTTCTTGGTTCTCCTCGTCCTTGGATGAGGAGGTCAGATCAGCTGATTGTCTTAACCTTTCTCCGAATCTTCTACCCATGTTCAGAATACCGACCTTCTTCTTTTTATTCTTCTCTTTCAGAATAAGGGTCTTCAGATCCTCTTTCCCTTTAGCCAGACTTAGGAACAACTGTTGGAATTGGGCGTTCTGTGCCTGAAGATCTTTGATGGCCTGATCGGAAGACATAACTACTGAAATAAACAGTGAAGAAGATAAGAAACCTGTAAGGGTACCTGTAATGATGTGCATGATAATGGGATGCGCATGTAATGATTTCAAAGACTTTGGGAGATTTAAATTTGTAAACCAAAAATGAACAAAACTTTATTAGATTAACTCTGAAAGGTTCAACAATGCCTTTAAGGCGTTACAAAGAAGTAAATAAAACAAGATCTAAAACTAGAAAAAGAAAAATCAAAAGTCCCATGGTCGCTTCCTCTTTGTGCCGATATAGTCATTGATCACTCTTTCTTCTTCGAGCTACCTGGTGAACTTCAAAATCTTCCTTTCTTGTTAATGGTACTTTTTCGGTAAGTATCCTACTCATTCTTCAGCTGAATCCAAGACCTTTGCAGCTCCCCAGGGTCAGTGGGCATGTAAGGATAGATAATCGTGTAAGGAATTCCCTCTTCATTAGTGGGCTCCACAATCACTGGTAACACAGCCTCATAGGGAATCCCAAGCTTCTGGGCATGAGCTCAGACCCATTGGAGATAAGGCTGCATAGGAAGGGAAGTCTTTGGTCCCAACTCTTGGGGGTCAGATCTGTTCACCCTGCCCTAAGCTCGTATAAACCTCCGGCGATACTCCTTAACATCCTCCTTGTAGTCGAATGCAATGTCCTCAAGAAGTAGTTCATGGGGACCATCTCTCCAAGCACGACCAAATTATCGTAAAGCTAGACAAGGATTGCAAGTTATACCTCCTCTGATTCCAAGCAATGGGACATTAGGGTACCCCCCACAATGGTCAATAACAGCAGTGTCTTCCATAGCCCGGGAACACCAAAGAATATCTGTATGGGCAAGTGACATAATTCTTGTACGACCAACCCAAACCTTCTTCATTCTTCAGCACAGACTTAGGGAGGTGTGAAATAAACCACCTCGACAGCAATGGCATGCAACACATGAGAGTCCCTCTTCTCATCACGGTACGAGTATAGAGGGAATGCAGGATATCCCCAAGCAAAGTAGGCACAGGGTTGCAAGAAAGGAAAATCTTGACAGCATTCACATCTATAAAGGAGTCTGGATTCGGGAAGAGAACCAAACCATAGATAAGGAGAGCCAAGACATCTTCAAAAGCCTGAAAATCCAAATTATCCCAGAATAGCTGAGCCTGGTCTATCATGAATTTGGCTAGAAAACCTTCGACCCCGCTTCGTGTTTCCCAATTGGATACTACATCAGCCCGTTTCAAATGCAGAGCTGAGGCAATGTCTTATGGTCTAGGAACTTCTTCCATACCTGTGAAGGGTACCTGTTCAAGAATGGATATGCCCAATAGGTGAGAGAACTCTTCCAAGGTGGGGACCAACTGGTAATCTGGAAAGGTGAAGCAATGATGCACAGGATCGAAGAACTGAAATAGCACTCTCATCATCTGCTCATCAAGATTTGAAGTAACCAAACCGAGGAGCTGACTGTGTCTCTTAATGAACATAGAAGTCTCAGAAACTCTTGAGGCTAGCTCTTTAAGTTGGGCAGGTATTTGCACAAAGTTGAGTCGGATGGTATTTCTACGCACGGAAGCTATAATCTGCAAAACAGAACAAAGATAAATTCCCTTTGTCTTTGAAATGGTTAGTGTAATGAAGCATGAATGCCATGTTATGATGAATGATGTCATGGTAAACCACATGTATAGCAAAAACAGATATTTCAAACACAGATATTGTAAACACAGTTATTGCAAACACAATCAAATCACAAAAAGCCCTTAGGTTTAAGGCTTGTATGAGGCCAAAGGTATTACCCTTTTGAAGTTTAAGTTGGCTTCAACCTGTCCTAAAAAAAGTAACCGGGTCCTAGAGGATCTCAATATCACTGACCATCCTCCATCAGTCATGGTTTCAGCTCACGCAATCTTTTCTTGCAGCCGGAACTATCTCGAGAGTATGGTCTCAATGAATGTAGCATTGAGTATCAACTAGTTTTCAGCTTTACACCGAGGTCGGCTATCTCACTACTTTCTAATGGACAAGTTGGGCGATTAAAGGTTCTAAGGTCAGTTGATGCTTAACGACACCATGCAGCGGCCCCGTATTCTCCTCGTTTCTCCACAAGGGATACTGGTACCAACCAATGTGCCACATCAATGTAGCTATTGCTTCAACCGTATCGATCTATGATGTACATTTCCCTCACAGTCTATTGCTACTTACCTAAAATGTGTCCCCAGATCTGGGTTAGGATCTATAGTAACTCCCAAAAAAACCCTTAAAAGTAAAGCAATCAAAGCAATCAAGAGAAGAAATTATGATGAACTAGATCCTAAGGTATACCCCACTTATAAAATTCCCCAGCAGAGTCGCCAATTCTGTGATACGGCGGCAGAACTGACTATTAATACTGGTTTGCGTTTTGCATTTTTTTTGTTCACAAAATGTCGGGGTAAGCAAGAGTCTCCACCGACTTTTATTTCATCTAATCGGAAAGGAAAAAAGTACAGAAAAAAATCCTTTTTCGAGATGTTTCTGAGTACGGGGGATAGATTATAGAAAGGGAAGGTGTTAGAACCCTTTCTATCCATGGTTTTCCATGGGCTCTTAGATACTTTCTCATCTTTTTAAAATTTCTTGTGTATGTGCTTTGTTTTTGAAAAAGTTTGACGTCGTGATAATCCTTGTATCAGTCCTCAAAGGTGTGACGAAGTTATTTTGAAAATTTGTTTGAAAAAAGTGTAAGTGTGAAAAATTTTGTTTTGAGCAAGTACCTACTAGCATCTACCTACTCGAAAAAAGATCGTCCCTATTCTTGTTTCCTTTAGACAGCGTTATCCTAGTATTGAGAAATAGGTAGCACCATCGTTGGAGTTGTAAGGGTCAATTCAAAAGGGACATACGATCACTAAAGCAATATTAGGACACCTTAGTAATAACCCTAGAGTCTTAAGATCATATTCGAGGCAACATTTCCGAGGCAACATTTCCGAGGCAACATTTTCGAGGCAACATTCGAATGGGACATTTGATCTTTTTTAGGCAGGAGGGAAACCACTAAGACACCCTATGCTTAATGCTCGTTTACCGAAGGCAACCGGAGTGAGGGTATACCCTAAGAGTGATATGTGCAAGTGATTTGTTTTCAATTATTTAGTCTTTGCACATTAGGGTTCTCTAACTGGATTAATTTGTCATGCATTCTTATCATACAATCCTATTAGCATACATCTAAACAGTCAAATATTTGCGAGAATTAAAATGCAAGAAAGTAAATCTAGCTATTATAAGGCTTCGGGGAGAGGGATTAATTACATAGCCAAAAAACTCGGGAAAAAGCGATAAATAAAAGCCCTAGATTAAACTATTACAAACCATGAACAGTTACATCAATATTGTAAAAATAATAAACACGCGTGCGATGAATCGGATGCGGAGCAACTAGGGTTTTTGACCCTTGCCTAAACCTAATTGCGATTAGTTAAAAAAACTTTTGCTTTGTTTTATTATTTTAAGAAGATAAAGAAATTATTACATTAAAAGAAAACCCTAATCCTATTTAATTTTAAATTAAGAAAAATAAATTAATTAATTCATCTAAAAGCCTATTTTTATATTTTTATTTATTTGAGAAAAATGGCAAAATAAAATTAAAGGAAAAGTTTAACCTAATTTTTATTTGATTTTATTTTTGAAAGCAAATTATAATTTCCTAAATTAAACTAATTTAAATTAATTTTGATAAATAAAAAAACTAATCCTAATTTTGTGAATTATTCATTTTATGGTTTTTTGTGAAAAACTTAATTAATTTGCCAATTAAATAAATAGTGGAAAACAAAGAATAAAAAAAATAGAGAAAAAGAAATAAAGAAAGGTTAGTAAATGGGCCTGCATTAGCAAATGGGGGGTGCTGTTTGAGATTTGAGCCCAAAAAAATCCTGGCCTTTTTGACTTTGCTTGATCCAATGTACACGTTTGACTAGGGCGCATGGTGGTCCTCCAATGATGGCATGTTGATCTGAGGCGTTGATGAATTGAATGGCCAGATCCTAAGGGTATAAGGTGAACTTCTTGACTCGCTATGCACTGGATTACCTATGGAAAATATTAGGAATAAAGGTTGGGACCTGGGAATCGAACCCAGGTCCTTAGGCATTTTCCAAGGCATGCTTGCCATCTGAGCTGCATGATTCATTTGTATATACAATAAAACATAAATATTATATAATGAAAACATTGAACCCTAAAAAAAGCGCTGAATTCAAATGGCCCAACCAAAGGATGACACGCATCATCGTCTACCTCTCAACCGTCGTTTTAGGTAAACAAGCTTTTACCTACAGACACTGGCTATAGGTATATCCATGTCCATCTCCAAAATCGTGTGCGCTCAAGATAAATGGCCATGGCTGGTACCATTCTACTCGTTTCACCCTCACGAGTCTCATGGTACCAGAATCAACGCCCAATTTTGCCTATCCTGCAAAGCCCTAATCAAGAACACAAAACCCTAGCTATGGCAACTTCCTGTACATGCATTAGAAATGCAATTAAATGGTACCAATAGTTTAAAAACTCAATGACAAACACGAATATATCATTAAAATATTCAATGGATGAGTAAATCAATGAAACCTAATTTGAAATTGGAAGCAAGTCGTGATACCTATATCTTACAGTTCCAGGCGTAAGAGAGCTTGCAAATGGTTGGAATTCCTTCTGGAGATGTCCAAGAACTTGTTGGTGTCGTGAGAATGGTATGAATTGGCCTCTAATATGGAAATTGAATCACCACTTTTCTTGCAATTTTTTGAGTTTTGTTTCACCTCTGCACGGCTGCTTCCAACCTCTCTATGCCTTGGTCTCCTTCTGTATATGTACTACAAACTATTAGGTCAACAAAAACGACCTCAATCTTTCTCATCATGGAGATTTGATTTGATCTTTCATAGCATATGATTCCTTTCCAATTTTGCTCAAATCTAATCTTTTTCCAACCAAATTGACTTTGCACGAGTTGATCTTCAATTGACAGCATATAAGATCTTTTTTCAATGCAAAAATCATCCCTAAAATACAATATGTGATTTATTAGGATTTATTTGATTTTATTTGAATTTTAAAATCTAAATATATTAAATAAATGAATAAATCAAGCATGTAGGGTCCCATAGGTCGTGGAATATGTTATCATTGAAGTGCAAGCATAAAAAGTTGGGCCTATTTAGCAAAAAAATGCAAATTTGAGCACATTTGACTTTTGGCAATTTTGCCAAAAAGGTCAACTTGGCCAATGCATAACTCTCTCAATTTTGACCCTAGAGAGGTGTTCTTGGACTTTTTAGAAAGCTTAGGATATCCTATAAACAACCCTTTAGGTCTCATCTCAATTGAGTCTTCCATGTTCATGTATGAAGCTTTGACCCAAAAGGTGTTTTTGTTGACTTTTCAAAAGGACCTAAAATGTCAAAATTCATATCTTTTTGTGAGTGCATATTCTCAACTTTGGAGCTGAAGATGAATTGTAGGGAATTGCATCCTCTTAAAAATTAGCTTTGGATGGGTCATTTCTGATAAAGCATGAGAAATTTATGCTTGGTCAAAGTTGAGTTGACTTTTCCTACAAACCCTAATTTAGCAACTTTTGGGTTTTGATGAGTTGTGAGCAATCCTTGAGGAATCATGATCAACCCTTGATCAAATGATGAATAATACTTCAAAATGAGGATTTTGACCAAAAATCTTGAGGTTTGACTGTATATGGGCCACAGTTGACTTTTGACCTAGCATAGTTGATTTTCAGGCAATTGAGCAATTGACTGAGCAAACCTCTCCTGCAAGGCTTGAAACTTGACATGGATGATCTTAAGAACATATTAAGACAATGGTGAGCATTTGAGACTGTGATCGGTGGATCTGGAACTGACTGTTTAACGCTGGTTCGCGAAATGTCGCGGAAGCAAGAGTCGCCACCGTCTTTTATTTTCTCCAAATGGAAAGGACAAAAGCACAAAAAAATTCCTTAAAGAGATTGCTCTCGGTTCGAAAGGTAGGTTATAGAAAGGGAAGGTGTTAGCACCCTTTCTATCCATGGTTATCCATGGGCTCTTAGATACTTGCTCATTTGTGTTTTCAAAATGGTTTGTTTGCTTTTCAATGTGGGTTTTAAAAAAGTTTCTTTGAAAATTCCAGTTCGACTCTTGTATCGGTCCTCAAGAGTGTTTGAAAAATTGCTTTCGAAAGCTTTTGAAAAGGTGTCGGTGTGAAAAGTATTTTTGATTTGTTTTTGAAATTAGAGCAAGTATCTAGAGTCGTCTACCTACCCTAAGGAATTCGTCTGTGTAAATGTCCTTTAAAGTAGTGCCATCCCACCATTGAGAAGTAGGTAGCACCACCGTTGGAGGTGTTCGGGTCAATTCGAGGTTCGGGACATGGTGATCACCAGAGCAATGGGAAGACACCTTAGAAGCTACCCTCATGCCAGGTTCCCGGATCATGAGGACTTACTAAGACATCCTCTACTCGACGATCACCTTTCGAAGGCAAGGCAACAGTGAGGCGTACCCTAGGGGTGGTGTGTGCGATTCGTGTGTCGTTTTCATTTGCATTTATCTTGTCATGTGTATTGGTATTCTACGCTTGATTTTATTTTGACATACATTCTTTCATGCTTTGATTAACAATTAAAAGTTGCGAGAAAAAGTAAATCTAAAGCTATTACAAATGGCGCGGGTCCACATCGCCAAAAATTAACCAGGACCCGATTTGACAGAAAATAAAGAAAATAAAAGTGCGAGAAAGTTAATTACAAGGCTTCGGGAGAGGTACATAATTATTTAAGCAAAATAAAATAAATATGCGAATTAGAATAAAAATTAAGAACGAGACGAGGGCGTTGGACCCTTTTGCAAAAATTAAAATTAATGAGGAATTAATTAATTAAAAGAAGAAAGGAATTATTTTTTTTGGTGTTTTTATGTATTTTATGATTTAATAGAAAAAAGAAAGAATTAATTAAAATTAACTACTAACCCTAATTCTATTGGCTTTTAAGTTATTAAGAAAAATATTGAAGTTTCTAACCTAAATTAAACCCTAATTAATTTACAATTTTAATTATAAAAATAAATAAAATAAATATATTATTATTATAAGAAAGAAAAATTAAAAAGGAATAAAAACATTAATTAAACCTAATTCTACTTCTTTTTAGATTTTTTTTATTAAAAGTATTAAAATTAAACCCTAATTTATACTAAATTCAATTATATACAATTTGTTTATGAAAATAATTAAAATAAAATACTTATTATATTTTGCTCTTTTTCTGATTTTTTATGTGTTTTATGATTTTATGAAAATATAATTAATTAAACAAACAGTAATTAAAAGAAAAATGAAAAAAATTTAACAAGAATAAAAAATAGAGAAAATTAAGAGAAGTGGCAAACCAAGGGGGTATCAGTCCCCAGATAGGAGGTGTAGCCCATGAATTTGAGCCCAATGACCTTCAGGTCCATTGACTTTTCCAGACACCATGTGGCACCTTTGACCAGGGTCTACCATATGCCTTAAATCTGAACCTTTTGATTGATGTAACCAACGCGTGGATGACTGGATCTTGGGAGTGTATGGTGCGCTCCACCTTTGAAACTGCATAGGAAGATGTATTGCAAAATAATATGGAAATTAACGTAGACCTGGGACTCGAACCCAGGTCATGAGGGTTAATATCACTACACTCTGCCAGCTGAGCCAGTTTACATATTCAATATATTAATAACGCACAAATAATATAAAAGAAAGCCAAGGCATTAGTGGGTTAAAGCGCGCGAATTTCAAACCGTCCAATCATTGATGGCCACGATACCATCTTCTTCGCGTGTTTCTTTTTTTCCTGAAATACACAAAACAGTGGCAACGGTTTTCACGCGTTGCCTAAGACGTCCTACAAGAAAATAGCGATTAGGCATGGAACGTCCATAAATTGGGCGCGAGGGTGGGTTTAGATTCGTCCAGATGCACTGATTCTAATGGTGGTAGTCTTGAGGGCTAATTTTTCCCCATTACAAAAGCCCTAATTCCAAGCTTCTTGAACCCTAAATATCAACAATGGCATATTTGCGTACAACACATAAAAAGGCAATTAAATGTATTGGTTAGCTTCAGAACAAGGTAATAATCATGAATCAATGAATAAAAGTTACAAAGGATGCCTAAATCATGATGCACGATTATGAATTTTTCTTGGTACAGTTTGCATTCATGTTACCAATTCTTGAGGTTCTGATGAGTATTCTTGATTGGGAATCGTTCAGTGGACCTTGAGGAAGCTTTTGAAACAAGTCTTGAGACCTGAATCGCCTTGCAAAGGTGTTTACAGTTTTGAGTTTTTTTGCAATTTTTTCAAGTTTGACAATGGCTTTCTGGAGCAGCTGTGCGTGTATATGCATTAGGGTTTCATTCTAGCTTATGTAGTGAACAGATTAGGTCAATAAAATTGCCCAAAGATCCATGAATTAAAGAATCCAATATTTGATTTTTCCACCATGATTTCCATATCTTTTTCCATGCAATTTTGTGTCAATTAGGATCCAATCAAACCAAATCTTCCCATATTTGAATGTGCACGAATTATTGAGTCTAAAACATGTGCAAAAAGATTTGTTAGGTTAAGTTAAGTATTTTTCATATATTTAATTGATTTAAGTGAATTAATATAAATAAAAATTCAAATAAATAAATAAAAAATGAATAAAAACTTCCCTTTGGGCCAAATGGTCGTGCACATGTCATGGATGGTGAATTATGGAAGAAAAATGGGCCCATTAGCAATTTTAGGTCATTTGAATCAATGTTGACTTTTCAAAATATCCAAAAATTTCCCAACTTCCACAAGGCATAACTTGCTCAATTTTTAAGCTTTTCTCATGTTCTTGGACATTTTGGAAAGGTCTTTGAGTCCTCTAACCAATGCCTTTGGTCCCATGTCATTTTGATTTACCAATCTCAAGTTATGGCCTTTAACTTAAAGTCCCTTTTTGTTGACTTTTGAAAATGACCTATAATGTTGAAATTGATAACTTTTTGTGAGAGAATTTCTTGGACTTGAAGTATGAATATGAGTTGTAGGAAATGTCTTTCTCTTCAAAATGAGATTTGGATGGAATTTTTCTGATAATCCATGTGAAAGTTATGCCCTGGTCAATTTCAGTTGACTTTTTCAGCTGTCCAAATATAGTAACTTTTGCATCTTGATGATTTCTGAGCCAAATTTTGAGAATCATGATCAAGCATTGATCAAATGATGTTTGTGGCTTCAAAATTATATGTTGACCAAAAATTTGAACTTTTGACTGCCAAATGACCATTTTGCCCCTACAGTTGACTGTAGTGCAATTAGGGTTTTTGATTGTGCAATTTTGAGCTGATTATCTTGAAACTTGATATGAGGATGCTTGACCATATTTATAGGCATGTGAGACTTGATTGGACCTTTGAAAGCTTCATTTTCTTGATCAGAACACAAATCCTAATTTTGACTGTATAGGAGATCTTTGACTGTGCAACCCTTGGGGAGATTTTGAAGCTTTGACTTGGCAAATCTTGAAGAATATGGGAGGGCAAATTTTGGGGTACAACAGAGACCTTTGTGGTTCACACATCCTGATGAAGATGGAAACCCTAATTTGAGGTAGACTGCCTTAGGAGAGAGTTTGTCTGGTCAACTCTTGAACTTCCTTGAGTAATTTGGGGACCTCACTTGAAGTTTGTTGAGAAATATAGGAGGGCAAATTTTGGGGTACAACAATGTCATTTACGGTTTCTTATTTTTTTGTAAAATTATATCTTTAACCTTGCTTTGTTTTAAATTGAATTGATACTTCTAACATGATTCTGAGATACGCTTGAACGGGTTTAGATCACTAATATGGTCCCATGCACGCAGATTTGAAAATCACCATTTTTACTCCAATCGGTGTAGTTTGGTTTGAATCGCATGATACAAAAACCCATGGCCAAAACTAAGGCCAGATTCGGATCCAGGAGGGTCGAATTAGGGGGGACATGTTGTTTTAGAACCTTAAAAATTGATTTTTGCATGCTTTGTATTTTGCAGGTTGCCAGAGAAGACGACCGGAGCTAGGGCTCTGGCGCCTCTCCGACCAATAGTATTTTGCTTCATTTTTGTTTTTATTATTTGATTTATATAATCAGAAGCAATAGCCGCCCCAATGGTAAGCGTGTGTTTGTAAGGGTGTTAGTATACCAGGGCATGGGTTTGATCCCTGCCCCTAGTATGTTTATTTTTCATGTTTTTCTATTATAGAGCCACTGCTTGCCAATCCAGCATGTCTCATCCTGCGTTTCCAATTCTTCATCATCAGATGCTCACCAAGTCAGATCCAACGCCCCAGATTCGCAGGCGTACAATGAGATGCATAGATCCAGCCATATTGGATCACTCACAGTAACTGGGTTGTTTGTGCTGGGCCTAACAGATTTGCTTTTCAATCACCCCCTGGGTTTACTTTTGCAGACCCATTTCATTTTTATTTTAAAAATTGTTTTTTAAAACATAATTAATTTTTTCTAATTGATTAATTAAAACTAACCTAGATTTAGGTTAAAATCAACTTGACTATTTTTTTTCATTTATTTAAATTGAATTAACTTTTGGTAAATAAATTAATCAAATTAATTAATTTAATTAAACTTTTCTTCAATTAAAAATAACTTAGGTTTTATTAGGTTTTAATTCCTTTTTCTCAAAAATAAACAAAAATCAGTTAATCATCATTTATTTTCCATTAAATAATCTCTCTGTTTCTTCTTACAACCTTCACGCATTTCTATTATTTTTTTCACATTAGAAATTGTTTAATATTATGTAATTGCTAAAAGTTGTAATAGTTAATTAGGGTTTACTATTTTTTTCCCATTTTTATGGTTTGTAACCCCCGTCCCTGAAGCATTGTAATAGCGTAGGTTTTATTTCCCCCACTTTACTGCTTTTCATTATAGTTATATCACTTTTCTAGTAACTAGGATTGTATGGCAAGATTAAAACAAAATTCTAGAAAACCTAATCAAAGACAAACTAACTGAAAACAAATCATTTTTCACACACGCACCTCTAGGGTAACCTCACTTGTATCCTTCGGATAAAACAATCATGTCCCTCGAACGTGGGACACTTTATCAAAGACCCTCGGTTAAAAGATCGTAGTCCCTTGATGACCCTTCGATGCTGCCTCACTAAACGATCTTAGTCCCTTACGATAAATTGTTAAAGCGCCCTACGAGTTGCCTTTATGATTGTACGATGACCCGTGCCTATCCCTCAAACATCCAATGATAGGGCTTCCTACTAACTAATGGTATGATAGCACTATCTAAGGAGGAAGAAAATAATGTGAAAGACCTTTGAGTAGGTAGATAGCTCATAATTTCTTGCTCACACGAAAAAACATCTTTTCATACATACACTTTTTTTTCTCTGAAATATTTTCAAAACAAACACTTTGTGTGGGTTCTCAATGATACGAGAATAATTACAAAGTTGCCTAACTTAGGCATTTTCAAAATATTTTCAAACACACGAACACAAGGCATTTTTAAACAAAGTGAGCTAGCAATTAAGAGCCCGTAGATAACTACGGATGAAAAGGGTGCTAACACCTTTCCTTCTCATAACCTACCCCCCGAACTCAGAAAATTCTCAAAGGTCTTTCATGTTATTTTCACCCTTTCCTTTATTGGATAAAAGAAAAGTCGGTGGCGACTCTTGCTATCCGCAAAATTTGTGATAAAATGGAAAACCAAAAGTCAGTTCTCCTACCTTATTACAGGGTTTCACATTTTTTTTATTTCATTGGAAGTGAACTTTGCAATACTACATTGTTTGAGTTTAATTTATAACTATGTTGAATTTTGAAAGATGATAATTATGACTCTGGTTGGAGAATTGAGATGATTTTTATTGATGTTTTCCGCTGCGAATAAATGAAAGGAATTTTAAGACTTTTGAACATATGAATTATGTTGCGTATCTTAATTAATGAGCATGTATGATGTATGAAGTATGTGACATCCTATTTTGATGTTGTACTTTAGAAATTAATTTACTCTGATTTTTATATAATTTACCGAGGGGGAAATAGGTGTTACACGAAGCATCTTCCCTTATACTTTTCCATGCGAGAGTGAGGCGAGAGTGAGGGATGATTTTGGTAGGTTCTGTAAAATTAATGGAGGAGGTGTCTCACTCCAGCTTCGTCGAGCGAAGTAGAGGCGAGCGTGAGCTCGCCAGGAGAACGAGAGGTCGATGGGTGAAAGAGATGATGGAAAATGTATGCTCCTGGAATTTTGTATGGGGTAAGGCTTTTCGCCTCAACCTCGCCAGGCAAGCCTCAGGCGAGTGACAACTGATAGATTTTGTAAAGGCTATAACTTGAGTTTTCCGACTATATTTGATGTGTTGTTCGAAGCGTTAAAAAGCTAACGTGATGTACCATAATTTGGTAAAATAAAACGAATCATATGAAGTATTTATCCAGTGATTGTTCTATGAAAAGTGATGTGATTATGCCTTGATGTGATATGATGTATGTTCTTATGATGAATTGTTGTGATTATGCCTTGATGTGATATGATGTACGTTCTTATGATGAATTGCTTTGATTATGCCTTGATGTGGTATGATGTATGTTCTTATGATGAATTGATGTTGTTATGATGATGTATGCAATGTGAAGTGTGTGATGATATTATGATGATTACATGAATAATGATGCGATTTGACTAGCAGTGGTCATGTTTTATTGTGTTGTTGTGCATCATGTATTCATGGCATATGTTAGGATATTGGTCCAGTGATGTTGTTAGGACGATTGGTCCAGTGATGTTGATAGGACTTTGATCCAGTGATGGCCTCAATCCCATAGTGTGGATTGAGTGCAATATTGTGAAGTGCTCTGGTTCCAAGCGGGAGTCAATCCTATGGTGGGGATCTTTGGAGGAAGATGAATTGGTCATCAGTAAAGTTTTGGTATCATATTCATGAGTCAATGATGTTGCATTACATTACTTGTGATGTTGCATAATGATTGATTAAGTTATGTTGATGACATTGTGATCTAAGTGGTGTTTGATGATAGATGTTAATATGATGATGTATGGAATCAATGATGATTTGTGACTTTATGATGTCTTGGTAATGATGGTTGATTTGATGACATGCTAATGTTGTGAATAAATTATGATGTGAAAGAGTGAGTATAACATATGATGTATGACGATATGTGAATTCATGTTAATATGTTGTAACTACTGTACTTATTCCTTATATCTTTTGTAATGATTTGTGATTACTCACCATTTTTGCTTAGAAATGTTGCATCGATATGTGGGTAACTTGTAGGTAATCAAGAATAGCTCGTAGGAGTTTGAGGATATCTTGGAGTTATTCATTTATTTTTGTTAATGATAGTGGTATTACTCTGATATTGTAACATCGAGTGGGGAAACACTTAAGTTGAAGTTTCAATTGTTTTGATAAACCAATTTTATGAGTTTTACTATGATGAATGCATTTGATGATGACTTTTGTTATTGAACGAAAGGTTCTTGATGTTGATGAACTAAATGAAGTTATTTTTGAGACTATGATTCCGCTACGAGATTTAAATTTGTTTCTTGATGTTAGTAAAGAAGTAATTGTTTAAAATGTTTTGAAAATCCATGTTATGGAGCAGGATGTTTTATATGATATTTTTATGAAGGTGTTACACCCTGTTGTTGATTTATGTTTCATTAATATTATAGTTACTCGTGAATTATCCGTTGGGTTTAGAAGTGTGTTACACCGACCACGACCTCTGCGTAGCCACCGTCTCACCACTCACGGAAACGACGCAGACCTTATACGCACCGCCCCTAGTATATCACGCGAGCTATCGTGCATCGCTCTCTCCACCACTTCGTTCTAATGTCGACATCATAGGTTAGTAGGGCCATATGTTTATGTTTGCTTTGTTCTCTGTTTGTGAATTTAAAATGAAACCTTGCCCTGTTTGATATGTTTGAAATTGAAAAAAAAGACGGTGAGATAAGTGAAGAGAAACCGAGAGAAGCAAGAGGAAAATATAAATGTGTGTTTGTTATTTTTGTTCTCAATATGTATTATTTTATACAGTTATTTTTTATTTATTTTTAGGGACACACCACGTGTCCGAATCTAATTGGTTGGGGCATTGGTTTAAAAAAAGTCACCAGAACTCCCATATGCATTAGCGCCGTCCCTCTTGCTTCATCACTTTCTTTTTTTCAGATTTTATTTTATCTTTTTATTATATTAATCATATCTAGATTAGGGTTTTTGAGTCTTGGACCATGGGCTTTTTACTAGCTTCTAACATTTACATCAATAATCCACACCCTTACTACAATTTGACACTCCCTTTAATTTTAGGTTATTTCTTCTTATTATTAGTTAAACTAATTCTTTTATTTAAATTATTCATTTAATTTTACTTAACAAGAATACAAAAATATCAAAAATTTGTTTTATAGTTATTATGAGATTATTTATTTAAGTTAATTACTCTTGTATATATTACTCGACAAAAATTTCTTCATCCTCACCTATAAATAAATATTAACCATGTATATAAATCAAACCCTCTCTTAAATCAAACTAATTAAGCATGTTTATAAATAATAGGATCAATGGATGCATATCCTCGAGTAATTAAGTGGTTGACTTAACATCTACCAATTAACTATTCAAATACACATCTAAAATCCATTCAAACTCGTCAAACTTTGGTTTTTTCTCCAGACAATAATCAAACACTACCCTTCGCTCCATGCGACAACCAAAATCAATTTCTTCGTCCAACGCGATTTAATTCTAAATAAATATCAACTATATATCAACAAATCAATTTCTTCTCCCCACGCGATTTAATTCTAATAAAGATCAACTCTTTATCAATCAAATATCATTCAAACTACGAAGGACTCAGATTTCTTCGCAAGAGGATACGTAGGAACACGGTTCAAAAACCAAGGCGAGTCCACTAACTAAAAAACTAAATTTTCCCTTGTTTTTATAATATGATTAAGTAGAGAAATATTCTCATTAAGTCCTAGAGCTAAAAATGACCCCCTTGAGTACAAGGGAGGTAAAGGGTGTCTAACACCTTCCCTTTATCTAATTAACTCGCGAATCCAGTAATCTCTGAAACAATTAGGGTTTTATGTTCCTTTCCCGTCCTTAGAACAAAAACTAATGGTGGCGACTCTCTCTTATTTTTTTCCGGTTACGACAGGCTTCATTGTTCTCTTTATGGGATGAAACACTCTCCACGTGCTTGGTTTAGATGCTTTAGTTCTTCTTTGATATAGTTTGGTATGACTAGATGTGAAGCAGGTTATTATGTCTTCTTCATTCCTCCACTGGTAAGCGCATCTTTATTATGGTCTATGTTGATGACATTGTTATTACTCACTACTACAAAAAACATATCTAACGTCCAACGCGAAATATGTTTGATGTCGAACGCGGAATCGAGGTAAGTAAGGGTGTTATTAAAGATTATCACCTATCACCTCAGGTATTAAAACACTGAGGGGTTACATTAACTGCATGTGGGTTTGATTCCCATCCTCGACATTTTTATTTTTTTCATTACTTGATGGCACGCCAATTATTAACACTTGGTTTCTTGATAAGACGAGGTAATATATAAATATAATTACTTCGGTTTGTTTGGGAAACCGATGGGTTATAATTTTTTTTATTGTTATCTGCACCTGGATTACAAAATACATAATACATAACTATTTCAAACCCAAAATAGCGTGCCCATTCCTTAATCTGAAACAAAAATATTCATTGATTACACCATATGCAAACCCAAAATGGCACACACTTTATAATTTTACATCAAAACTAAAACAAATGATTAAGAAACAAAAGCAATAAGCCATTTACTTACTAGTTTTCCCATATGCCCTCTTCATGATCACGACGAATATCATGCACATCATCTAAGTCATTTTCTTCAGATGATTGACTTACACGTGTTGCTAAACAAGGAGTCTCACAATTAAAATATTGATTTTCATCAGTACTATCAGGAAGATATTTTCCTTGAAGGACAATTGACCATCTAATGTTAGATGGATCAGTGACATAAAAAATTGTTTGGCTTGGTTTTCCATGATGAATGATTCGTTCTTGTATGTTTCCTTTTGAAGATCAACCCTTGTGAATCCTAATTCATCAATTTCTATTCCAACTTTACTGTCAATCCACCCGCACTTAAATAAAGGCACTTTAAAAGAAACATAGTCAATCTCCAAAATATCCTCAATGATCCCAAAGAACGCTCTAGATGCTAGTACTTGATTTTTATCTTGGGAACTAGAAAAGTACATAGATTCAGCCTCAACCATAACACCACTATTTTGCATGGTGCTATGATCATCCTTTGATTTTATGTAGAACGAATATTTATTAATGTTGTATGCACTCTAAGTAATTACATTAAACTTAGGAAAATGTGACAACCATTTGCAATTACCCGATGCACCACTCTCTTTATAAATACTTTCATTAAACCAATTTATGAAAGTTCTGTTATGCTCCGTCAACAACCATTTTTCATTCATTCGGGGGGTATTTTTCCTTTATAAGAGCTTTCTGCGGGGTCAAGTAAGGATCAACTTCACTAAGTTTATTCAATATATAGAAATGTGCTTGAAAAACTACTTCTCGACTATATGTCTTAACATTTAAACCTTGAGCACCTCTACCATCACAAAATCCATCACGATGAGACTCGGGAACTCGTATAAAGTTTGCACCTGAAAAATAGTTTGTACAAAACTCAATAGCTTCTTCTATGATGTACCTTTATATGATCGAAGCTTCTAGACGGTGATGATTCTTTGTATACCCTTTGAAAATCTTCATGTAACACTCTACCAGATACATCCACCACAAATAAACTGGACCACGAATTCCAATCTCCCTTACTAGATGAACAACTAAGTGAACCATAATGTCAAAGAATGATGGAGGGAAAAACATCTCTAACTGGAACAAGATTATTGCAGCTTCATGTTCCAGTTCATCTAAATTTCCAAGATCTATAACTTTACTACATATAGCATTGAAGAATAACCACAATCTGGTTATAGTCACCCTTAGATTTCTTGGTAAGATGCCACGGATAGCCACTAGTATAAGTTTTTGCATCAAGACATGGCAATCATGAGATTTTAAGCCAATTAATTTGTGATCATTCTCTGACACAAGTTTCTTCACATTTGATGAGTACCATTGGGGAAATTTGATACCGTGTAAACAATCGCAGAATTTTTTTCTTCTTTTTTAGACAGAGTGTGACATGCTGGGGGAAAATAAGTTCTATTTCCTACTTCCTTTTAGGATAATTATTGTCGTATACCCATCACAACCATATCCTCATGGGATTTATTAGTATCTTTTGTCTTGTCTTTAATGTTGAGAAGTGTTCCAATCAAACTATCACATACATTTTTCTTCACGTGCATCACATCAAGACAATGTCTTACATCAAAGACTGGACCATTATGGAAGATTGAAGGACACCGACCTCTTTTTCCATGAACTTTTCTCCACGGGATTTTTTTTGTTTCTTTCTAAAGACAACTTTAATGTGTTGTTATTTTCTATAAACTTCCTTCCCATTTAAGGGTTTTGGAGCGATATGAAACTCTTGCTCTCCATTGAAAGCCTTGCACAATCTACGATATGGATGATTAGCTCTTAGAAATCTTCGATGCCCTAGATAAAATATGTTTTTTTTCTTTTGTTAATTGGTTGTGACAACGTATGACCTTCATATATAGGACATGCTTAATGACTATTGACTTTGTACCTAGACAAATTATTGTATGCAAGAAAGTCATTGATTGTGCAAAATAATATGGCACGCAACTTAAAGTTATCATATGTATACGCATTATCAACACCAACACCTTCCTCCCACAAAAGTCTTAAATATTCAATCAATGGCGATAAGTAAACATCCATGTCGTTCCCTGGTTGTTTCGGACCCGAAATCATCATCGATAACATCATATACTTGCGCTTCATGCACAACCATAGAGATAAGTTGTAAATTAAGAGAAGAACAAGCCATGATGTATGGTTAGTACTCATATTACCAAAAGGGTTCATTCCATCGGTGACAAGTCCAAGCCTAAGGTTCCTTGGTTCAAGGGAAAATTCTAGAAACAATGAATCAATTTTCTTCCATTGCAATGAATCAGCTACATGGAAAAATTTTCCAAGCACGCTCCTTCATCTGCATGCCATCTAGTATTATTTGCAAAACTAACATTAGCAAACAATTTCTTGAACCTCAGAATTATTGGTAGGTACCACATCACCTTGAAAGGAACACCCTTGCTAGTTGCACCATCATTATCATCACACCAGTTTCCTTCTATTTGTAGCGCGACACCCCACACCTTGGGCACTCCTTCAAGTTTTCAAACTCTTTCCTGTATAAGACGCAATCATTATGACTAGAATGTATTTTGACATAATCCAAACCCATTGGACACAATATCTTCTTGGCCTCATAAGTACGGTTTGGTAACGTGTTACCTTCAGGAAGCATTTCTTTCAACAATTCAAGAAATTCGGTGAAAATTTTATCCCTCCACCCACCTAGCGCCTTAAGATTAAATAGTCTTAAAACAACTGACAATCTTGTAAAACCTTTACATCCCGGGTACAATGAATCTTCCATGTATTTTTTCAAAGTATCTATCATACTAACTTTCTTGAAAGCATCTACTCCAATATCACGAATGATGTATTCTAGATTATCAGTCATACATTCATCATCTTCAATTGTTTGTGACAAAGGTCTCTTTTTTGTCCCTTCACCATGCCATACCCATTCCGTGTAATTTTGAATAATTTCATCACAACCACAATGGTTGAATATAACATCCCTTGAATGTTTATTCATATTATATCATTTCAATCCATTCTCATACTCTCTATTAATATATTGGATTTCATCCAACTACGATCCATAATCACATAAAGCTTCTGAAAATAAAATAAAAAATAGTAAAGAAATAAAACTTCTCAACAACAACAATAACAATAATAAAACAATGCACGAAGAACAACAAGAACATACCGAGGAGCTCCTTGGAGAAAAGTGTTCTTTCGTTGGCTAAGCTCCTTGGAGAAAAGTGTTCTTTCATTGGCTGGAGAAAAGTGTTCTTTCGTTAGGGATCAAAAAATGAATTAGGAGAATCAAACATATATAAAAACTTTATCTCAACTAAACTAAAAAACCGAGGTAGAATAGCCGACGTATTCTATATAAAAAAAAGAGGCGCCTTTTTGTTTGCCAAAAGAATAAAAATTTAGGGAGTTTTTATCTCGGTTTTGGAAACAACTGAAGTAAAATATCCGACGTAAAATATTTAAAATATAATGGTGCCTTTTTGGTTCCATGTAAAGCACTAAATAGCAGTAGCTGGGAATCGAACCTTAAACCATGAGCATTTAAATATGTTGGTTTTATTAAAAGATGAGGTAATAAGATTTATTTTATTTTATTTAAATAAAACAAAGCGCTCCATTCACATGTACCCGCGGGTTTTTTTTATTTGTTGTGAAAGCTTCATCATGAAAAGCGTTATTTGTTGTAGTGACTACAGACGATACGAAAGGAATACAGTGAATCAAAACTCATCTTTTCAAAAAAAATTAGACAAAATATTTGGGTCCACTCAGATACTTCTTAGGTATTGAAGTTGCTCAGTCCTCATCAAGCATTGTAATTAACCAACGTAAGTATACATTAGATATTCTAACTGAAACTGGTATGCTTGACTGTCATCCGATTGATACTCCTATGGATCCCAACATCAAGCTTCTCATGGGTGAGGGGAGCTATTGAAAGACCCAGGAAGATATTGATTTTTAGTGGGTAGACTCAATTATCTTACCGTCACCAGACTGGATATTACTTTTGTAGTGGGTATTGTGAGTCAGTTCCTAAATGCTCCGTGTGATACTCATTGGAATGCATTTATTTGGATTTTCAGATATATAAAGAATAATTCTGGAAGAGGTCTAGTATATGAAGATAAGGGTGATGCTAACATCAAGTGTTATTCATATGCAAATTGGGCAAGATCACCGTCTGACAGGAGATCCACTTCTGGATATTGTGTTCTTATTGGAGGAAATATGATCTCATGGAGGAGTAAGAAGCAAAACACAGTTGCACTATCGAGTGTTGAAGCTAAATATCATGCTATGGCAGCAGCATAGAAGGAACTTGCATGGCTTAAGAATTTGCTCTCAGAACTTAGGTTGGGAAACCTTCAGGCCATAAAACTCATATACTACATTCAAGTGGCACTTCACATTGCATCCAGTCTGGTTTTTCATGAACGAACCAAACACATTGAAATAGATTGTCACTATGTAAGAGACAAGGTACTGTCATGAGAAATAACCACAAAAATTTTCAAATTTGAAGATCAACTAGCTGATTTGTTTACCAAGTCTCTCAAGGTTTCTCGAGTAAATTATATTTGTAACAGGCTCAGATCATACAATATATACATCCGGCTTGAGGGGGAGTGTTGAGAATCTATATATAATCAATTATTATTGATTAGTAATCAATTAGTCATAAGTGTATATTATAACATTACCTATTGTGTATATATCTTTTACATGAAAAAATACATCATGTGTGATCATATTCGTCACACAGAAATATAATTACAACATAGCCTACAACACCACATGCATGTGGATTGTTTTAACCCATACAATGATATTTGTAACTTAATTGCATACATTTCTCTAGGTTTTGTTATCTCTGACATTTTAAATCCTTCTGGGATTTTCATGTATATATCAATATCAAGTGATCCATATAAATAAGCAGTAATAACATCCATAATATACATATCAAGATCGTTAAATATTGTTAAACCAATTAAATAAATAAAAGTAATGGCATCCATAAGAGGAGAATATGTTACCTCATAATCAATTCCTGGTCTTTGGTAGAAACCTTGTGCATCAAGATGAGCTTTGTATTTGACAATCTCATTTTTCTCATTTTGTTTTCTTACACCCAACCAATTTCACATCTTTATGTATAGCTATAATAGGGTCAAATACTTTTCAATTTTTAAGAGAATTTAACTCAATGTCTGTTGCATCCTTCCAATTTTTCCAATCATGTCTATTTTGACATTCACTCATAGTTCTTGGTTCAAGATCATCATTTTCTTTCAGGATTTCACATGCAATGGAGAGTGAAACTATTTCATCTATATTCATACCTTTTCGGTTCCATAAAGTTCCTCTATTAACATAATTAATTGAAATCTCGAGATCATTCTTCTTTTCAGTTTCATTATCAATGATCTCTTTATTAAGATCTTGAACCCAATCGAATAAACTTATGATATGTTCTTAAAGTTTATTCTAAGATCTTGAACCCAATTGAATAAACTTTGCTATGTGCTTAAAGTTTTTTCTAAGATATTGAACCCAACTTAATCATGTCATGTGCTTAATGATTATTTTAAAATGAAAAGCTTAAAAACTTGGATAAAACATAGGGGGAGCTTACAAAACTCAACTTATGTTTTATTAGACTCGGAGATAGCTTAGAAACCCCAGGCTCTGAAGTTGTCAAGTTACTTTGCTAATTATTTTAAAAATAAAAGTTTAATAACTTGGATAGAACTTGGGGGGAGCTTACAAAACTCAATATATAAACTGTTACACTCAAAGAGAGCTTACAAATATCAGGCTCTGATGTTGTCAAGTTACTAAAATTGGTTTAAATAATTTGGATAGGACTTATACGGAGCTTACAAACCTCAACCTATGGACTGTTAGACTCATGAGGAGCTTACAAACCTCAGACTCTGATGTTGTCAAATTATTGAAACTAACCAACCAATTGTTCTTACATACTTATGTTTGTCATCATCAGAGAGGGGAGATTTTTGGAACAAAATCTATTCATGCTCCTTGAGTTCATACTCCTTGGGTTTTGATGATAACAAAAGTACTTAAAGAACAATAGGGTATACTAATGTTTTATTAAGTATGCAGGTTCATTGATCTAGTTATTAACTTGGCTATGACCCTGTTATTTAGCCAGTAAAGAAGAAGCATGTAATTTAGATTCTAAAGGATCAAAATCTGAATTTCAAATAGAACCTCAAGCGCCATATGATTTCAACTTCTGATAGAATGACAGTTGCTAGATTGATTCTGCCTCTGGTGATTCAAATGAAACTTCAAAGCGCTCTGTTGGAAACATAGTACAATACTCTTATATATGTACTCTATGTAAAAGATACTCTATCTTGTTAACTGCTAGAATTATGAAGATGGTCAGCTAGACGTTTTTGGCGCAAGGCTCAAGGTTGTGTGACATGATATCTTCAGTCTACCACAACATGCCTATGGACGCCTTACTAGAGAAAGACACAATGGATAAGATGATTACTCAGAAGAAAAATATCCTAATGGTAACTACTCCAGCGTGTCTCTCTTGGAAACTGCTTCTTCAACAAAGACACTTATGTAAGCAAGCTTCCAACGACTCTTTATGTCCTCTCTATATAAGGAGATGAATATTCAAAAGAAGCAACAACAAGAACAACAAGAAAAGAAACATACAACACATCTGAACCAAAATTTTCACGTTCTCTAAGCTATTGTATACAATTTTTGTATTGCACATAGACTTGAGAGTTTTTTACATCTGCATATCTTAGAAATCTCAATAACCAAGGTCTCTACATGTGCTGCATTGTTAGTACCTCTGTGTAATGGTGAAAAGTTGAGACTAAACCATTGATTGACTTAACTCACAAAGTGAAAATCGCCACCACACTTTATTGTTTCCAAGGTTGTTTGCAAAATCACTGGAGAGATGAGAAAATAAATGGTTCTTACAATTTTGATTCGACAAAACAATAATGAGCTATGTGCCTACGTACCATCAATGTGCAATGATGAAATCAGAACCTCGTAGTTCTTCTAAAAAGGAACAAAATTGTATGTTGGTTAATTTTAAGAGAAGAGAAATTTTGTCATCTTAGGGAGAATACTCAACCACATATCCATAAACATGAGAATGATGGACCTTTGCATCACAAGTGAAAAGAGGGCTCCAACCTAGATAACTCAACATGTATGCCACTAACCCCTTCAAGTTGAAAATATTCAACATCATATCAATCAAGGTTATGAACCAGGGCGAGTTACATCTCAACCATAGAGATGACTCATATCTAATCTTTTAAGAAAAAGTTTTAAAATCAAAAGCCAAATGGAAAAAGGTTTGAAGTGATGTTTTGTATTTTTTAGTCTTTGAAGAAAAGAGTTAGACTTTGATTAAATGAATTAAAATTTAATTAAGAAAAAGTTTTGAAAATGCATGGGCCTACGTCTAAGTTTATTATGAAATCATTCAAGTTTGAAAGCAAGAAGAGTTTTGAAAAGGAGGGAGAAGATTTTGAAATTAAAGAAAATGGGAAAGAGATGAAGGGACTATCCTAAAGTATAAAGTAAAATCTAAGGTAGGAAAGATCTAACCAAACAAGAAGCCAACACTCGACATAATGAAGTCAATATAGAATTCCCATCCTTTACATTAAATCTACACAATGAATAAATAAGCATTATATGAATAATAAGTTCCCCAGGTGTAAGCTTACATCAGATGAATTCAAAAAGGGACAGATGACTTGACATGTATAAGATGAACTCGGTGTCTCAGATAACTTATTTTTGCATCAGATGAATTTTAGAGTAACACCTGTGTTATACCCCAAAATTTTCCCTCTCATTTTATCAAGATTTCTCCTTACAAGACTCTTTGAACTCAAGACCAAGCTAGGGTTTGCTCTACTCAAGACATCTCCTTGCACTGTTGACCTAAATTAGGGTTTGAGTTTGCACAAGGAATTTTGGACTTCTAATGCTCAAAGTGACTTTCATACTTCATGTTGGACTTATAAGATTAACTCTACCAAGTTTCAAGCCTTGAATCAAATTTTTGCCCAGTCAATTGGACAGTCGACCTAGAATTCAACTGTATTGGGGAAAAAGTCAATTGTGGCCAATTTACAGTCAAACCTCATAATTTTTTATCCACATCAAAATTATAGACTCATATGAACCATTTGATCAAGTTTGGACCACAACTCCTCAAGAAATTTGATCAGATCATCAAAAGGGCAAAATGGTCATTTTTAGGGTTTTGATTGTATAAGGGTAATTTCTGATTTTTCAGCTAGCCAATGGAAAATTGGGTTCAAGCATGGATTCAAGGACTCAATGGCATCATCTTGACCTATTCACAAGGTTCAAAAGATCTCAATTGCATTGGATTGACAAATGAATTTTCTAGTCAACTGATCAAAAATCAATTGTACACTGAAAAGTCAAACTTTGACTTTTTGGTCAAAATCAAGTGCCAAGGGTCATTTTTCATCAAGATGTGTCAAAACATGAAACTTGTTCATCAAGAAACCTAATTTTCCATATTAGGGTTTAAGATTGGAAAATTTCATAACTTAGAATTTTTCTAAGTTATGAAATTTTCTTATTTTTTCCCAACTTTGCCCAACTTTTTCACCATGATGCAATTGGATTCAAACAAAACTTCAAACATGAAAGTTATAGTCCTCCAAAAAATCTACAAATTTTATTCACAAAGTTTTCCCAAAATAAGCTTGGATCTCAAGTTATGATTTTTGGAACAAGGGTCCATGAAACTTTTAACTTAGTGAAATTTTGCCCTAGTTTAGGCAGGATTTTGACCTATCTTAATGGCAATTTTTCACCTAGTTCCACTTGGAATCTCAAAATTCATTTCAAAGATGGATTATAGAGCATGTTACAAGCTTTCCAAAATGTCCAATAAATCTCCAAAATCATTTATGGTTAGGGAGAATCGAAGGTTTGAATTTGGTAAAAACTCACTTTTGATCCATGGCATTTTCATATTGACACAAAATCTGTCCACCTTTGTTTGTACTTGAATACATGTCTCTAAACCCTTCCACACTCAAAAATTGAATGAAAACTCATTGGTTTAAGGCATTATTCTGATTATTGGAAGTTTACACAAGGAGTTAATCCATTTTTGGCAAAAAGTTAATATTGCCATTGTTGTACCCCAAAATTTACCCTCTCATATTTCTCAAAACATTGCAAGAAAAATCTCCAAGTTGCTCAAGTTTGCTCAAGAGTGGGTCAGACAAATCATCTCCTAAGGCAGTCAACCCCAAATTAAGGTTTTGTGTTGCATCAAGATCCTTGAGTCCAAATGACCTCAAATGCTCCTTAATGTCCTAATATGTTATCAAGGTCATCCATGTCAAATTTCAAGCCTTGCAGGGGAAGTTTGCTCAGTCAATTGCTCAAAGGATCCAAAAATCGACTGTGTTAGGGCAAAAGTCAACTGTAACCCAAATACAGTCAAACCTCAAGATTTTTTGGCAACATTCTCATTTTGAAGGGTATTTCATCATTTGATCAAGGGTTGATCATGATTCATCAAGGATTGCTCAAAATTCATCAAGACTCAAAAGTTACTAAATTAGGGTTTTGCAAGAAAAGTCAAACCAACTTTAACCAAGCATAACTTTCTCATACTTTATGAGAAATGACCCATCCAAATCTCATTTTGAATAGGATGCAATTTCCTACAATCCATCTTCATACCCCAAGATCATAAAATTCACTTACAAGAAGTTATAAATTTGGACATTATAGGCCATTTTTGAAAGTCAACAAAAACACCTTTTTTGCCAAAGCTTATAACTTGAGCATGGAATATCAAAATGAGATGAGACCAAAAGGGTTAGTTATAGGACATCTCAATATTTCTAAAAGGTCCAAGAACACTTTCAAAAGTTCAAAATTGAAGAAGTTATGCATTGTTGAAGTTGCGCATTTTTGCAAAATTGCCAAAAGTCAACTATCCCCAAAACTTCAAATTTTGTCAAATGGGCCCATTCTTTTCCACTTGATTTGAACTTGCCACATTGCACACGTGCCCTAGCTTCAGCCTTGTGTCCATTTATCAATTTTATTATTTTATTTGATTTTTTATTGAATTATTTCATTTTAAATCAAATTAAATCAAATAAAATCCCAAAACTTGATTACATGAGATCTTTTACTATTTTCAGGACTTAATCATCATCATGGTCAGCATCAAATTCGTATCTCACCATATCATGAACAAAAAAATGGATTTTTGACAAATTAGGCAAGCTTTCAAAAGTGAATCAAATCAAATATCTTATGCATTGATGGGGAAGATTCAAGGCATATTTGTTAACCTAATGCCTTCCATCATACATAAGTAAGCTTGAGGCACGATTACAAGGGTTAAAGGCTGCAAGAACCAACCATGTTATTTGTTATATTTTTCCTTTAGGTAATCCAGTGCAAATATAGGTGTGGAGCTCATCATGTGTCCTCACTCAATCAAGCGCCAGATGGCCCAAGGCCAGATCTGGTGATCCAGGATGATGGTCCACCATGGGACCAAGTCAAAAGGCGCACATGGAATCAAAAAGTCCACCAGGCCAGCGTGTTATTGGGCCTTGGAATTGCTATTCAGACCTCCAAAAACCAGGCCCATATACCTCTATCTCTCTCTATTTTCATTTAGTTTATTTAATTGTTTTATTATATTTTTAATATTAATTAACCAATCAAATTTTTTCTTTATAAAAATAAAACCAAAAAATATTTTTCTTCATTGAAACCAAATTTTAATTTTTATTAATAAATACTAATTATATTAATTTAGTTTTAATTAGGATAACTTTAATATATTTTGTAAATAATCAAATTAACTTAGACTTAATTAGATTTTTACTAACATTGATTAATTTTATTTTCTTTCTTTAAATATCAAAAAACCCAAAAATATTTATTTTTATTAATTAATTTATTTACTAATTTAATAATTAAATTAGATTAATTTCTCCCTTAATTCAAAAATAACAAAAAAATCTTTCCTTTAATAACAAAGGGTCAAAACCCTACTTGCGCTCGATTTAATTTCCCGCACGCGATCTATTTATTCAATATTATATTTATTCCCGGAATGTAATAGATAATTAGGACTATCTTTACCGCTTTATTTATTTTCCGCATTTAAATTTCAAAGGGTTGCTTTTGGCGATGTAAATACCCGACGCCTTGTAATAGTTAGTTAAATTTCCGCAATTTAATTTCCGCAACTTATAAACTGTTAGATGTTTGATAATAGGGATGCATGACAATAATGAATGTTTAACCTAAAATCAACATAGATAACCATTGACATGTACAAAGACAAAATAACTGAAAACAACACACTCGCACATGCGCACTCTTAGGGTACACCCCACTTGGTTGCCTTTGTAACGCGGTCATTGAGTATAGGTAGTTTTAGAGGTCGCCCTCTTGTCCAAAGATCATAGTCGCCTCAAAACGGTAGCCTCGGATATTGTTGCCTCAAAACAAATGATCTAAGACATTAGGGTTACCGCTAAGGCGTCCTAACATTGCTTTAGTGACCGCACGTCCCTTATTCGAATTGATCCTAAAACTCCAACGACGGTGCTACCTACTCATCAATAGTGGGATAGAATTGTCTAAAGGAAGAAAACATAGAATGATTCCTTTTTTCGGGTAGGTAGATGGTTCTTAAGTACTTGCTCTTTCAAAAAAAACAAAATCTTTTTCACACTTACACCTCTCAAACAAAAACTTTTTCAAACCCACAAACACGAAGAAAAGCAATTTTGAAAACAAATGAGCAAGTAACTAAGAGCCCGTGGATAACCGCGGATAGAAAGGGTGCTAACACCTTCCCTTTCTATAATCTACCCCCCGAACCCGAGAAATATCTCGAAAAAGGAATTTTTTTGTGCTTTTTTCCTTTCCTTGTTGGATAAAATAAAAGACGGTGGCGACTCTTGCTTACCGCGACATTTTGCGAAAACAAACGCAAAATGCAAACCAGCATTCCAAAAAACAGTCAGTTCTCTCCCACCGTATCACAACCATTTTTGTCAAAACTTGCTTTATGTCAAATTGCATCCCTTGAGCCTAGAACCCAATCTTGGACAGCAAACAAAACCCACAAAGTTGGGGCCAAGCTCACCAAATGTGTACAGGGATTAAAGCTAGCATGTACAGGCCTGGCCTTTGTCACTTCTCACCTTTTGCTTCAAAAACAAGAAAGCTTGTAAGAGATCCATATCTTTGAAATCTGATAAGAACAAAGTTTGTAAGAATTTGAAACAACTTTTGCATATTGCTTTGAGACAGAAACACGAGCCATCCATTCCTAAAACACTCTTGAACATTAAAACACCAAAAACTTGCAAAACAGGGCACTCTCTGCAGTTTCACTTCCATCTCACAAACCACTCGTGTGTTTTGTCCCAAACCAGTTCCAATACCTTCCATATAACCCACCTAAGCTATCCCAACCATTAGCAATTGACTGTAACTCCATTTGCAAGCTTCACCATTTCTGATTTCAGCTTGTGCAGGTTGACTTCTACAGGCTTATTCAAGCAAGCTCAAAGCAAACAAAGCATTGGGGAAGGTCAGAGGAAGTTCAGGTAAGCTCACAAACATCTCAGGCCTCATTGAAAACCTCCACATTGCCATACTCGAGTTCAACTGAAGAAGGTATTTTCCAACTTTCTATCTCTCTATTTAGGAATCATTGGGCTTAGGTTTGTGAATAAAAAATGTAGTACTCATTGCCCTCAAGTTGTACATATGCATAGATTTCATTTAAGTTAAGTGTGTTAAGAGAATTTGATTGATGAAAATTCTGAAAAAGTTAGGTTAGAAATTAGGGCCGGAGAAATTCTCTCTGGTCTTTGAGAGTTAGATTAAGTTCTTTATATGGTTGGAATCGTGTTGAAAAATGCTATAACTTTCATGTTGTGAGTTTTTGCTTTATAGCACGTATGCAAGAGTTGGACATTTGTACAGGAAGCGCGCATATCTTTGTTTGAACGAAGGTTGAAGATGAAGTAGCTGGGTTGGGCCTGGCTATTTCTCACTTTTGGCACCCCCCCCCCCCAGCTGAAACAACCGGCTGAAAATCATCAAACAATGAAGTCGCCATCGAACGTCTTTTATCCCACATGTAGGGAAAGGTAAACATCGAGAAAACCTGAGAAGGGAGAAGTCACGGTCTTGCGACCGAGAGATCGGGTAAGGGAGTCTGTTACGCGAGGGGAAGGTATTAGCACCCCACACGCCCGTAGTACTCTATGGTATCCACTCTAGTTATCTATCTTATGGGTGTGTTTAATCTATGCTTACTGTCTATTATACTACTGAAGGAATGCATGCAAAAGAAAAGGGAAAAATGTAGGGAAAATAAAATTGTGCTCGCTTGGGCCCTACCCCAATGCCTACGTATCCGTTTTGAGGAATCAAAACTACCGTAGTTCGGCTCATATGTTTTTATTTGTTTGTTTTTTTTATGGACGAAGTTAATTCCGCCTTCTGCCGCAGCTCGACCTTTGGAGACTTATGCGTTGGCACAGAAGTAAATTAATCGTGTCCTTACCTGAAAAGGGTTTAAAAGAAAAGGTGCTCGAGCGCATAAAAGATTTGATTTTGTTTTGTATTTTTGTTGTAGATGATTACTGATTGACCTCAAGGGAGAGGTATTAGCCATTTTTCTACTTAGTCATGAAAGGAGTCTTTGAGAATTGAACCACACCTATGCTTGAGATGAAGAACAATAAGATCGAGAAGAGACTCGCTTATCATTTCCCGTACTAAGCAAAAGCATGATTCTCATCAATAGTTTTAAAGTATTTTGAATTTTGAAAAGAAAAAGAAGCTTTAGTTTTAGGTGCGAATGCAAAAGGAGAAAGAAAAGTCAACTGGGGACTAGCCTACTTCTAAACCTAATGCTATTATGTATTGTTAGACCTAAAGTTAGAATTTTGAGGTAATTCTTCATAATGTTAGCATGCATATGGATCGCGATAAAGTACCGAAATGAAGGATAAAATAGGGTTGTGACGATACCGAACGGAGAAGGTCCGTTGCCTCTTTAAAATTGTGCAAGCGGTAAGAAAATTCTATCAAAGTTCCCTTGGGCAAGTGATTGAAGAATTAACCCCGAGTATTCCACATTGCAAGAGTTATATCAATGCTATCACAAAAATCTTGACTAAAAAAGTCAATAAGAATGATTACCAAATATGAAAAATAAAAATAGAAAAAATTCTAATCGAAATTCTAAAATGAAATTCTAAAGAAATCTAAAATATTCTATTATTTTGCATCATTTTATTATCAATTGAAAGAGAAAAATTAAACTAAAAGAAAAAACTAAAATAAAAAGAAATAAAAATTAGAAGGATCAAGGGGGTACAAGCTAAATTCATGGGGTGCTGTAGAAGAATGGCATAGAGGCCAAAACAGCCAGGGTCCAATCAAGAGTTTTGTCCACAAGATTTTCAACATTTTATTTATTATTTACTCAGTTATAATTATTATTAATTTGAATTAAAGAATAATAAAACAATGCAACAATTAAAAAACAAAAGAAAAGATATGAAATTGGAAAGGGGTTTTAGGGTTAGAAAAAAAAAGTCTCTTCCTCTCCCTCACGAACAGAATCGGCGCCGCCGGTCTCTCACCATCTCCGATTTCCAGTCACGGAGCCTCCGTCTGCGCTCTCGAAACCACGACGGTGACCTAAACTCTTCTTCTCCGATCATTCGGTAGCGCGATCTCTCTTCACACTCTCACCGCCTTCGCTTCCCCGTCTCGGACTCCGGATTTTGTCAACCCCGCGTGGCCTCACTTCGATTGCACCTTCACCGTGACGATCTACGTTTCTGATCGTCTTCCTCCGTTCAGTCACCGCTCGTTAATCCCCGTCTCGGCGTCTTCGCGTCTCGGATCTCTTCAATGCTTCGATCTGACTTCTTCGCCGTTTCAACTGTAACGATGATAAAGAAGGGAAATCTTGTTGAGAAGCTCAGGTATATATGTATTCGTATCTTGCGCTTTCTTCTCCCTTCGCGTTTTCTGATTATCCTCTTCTTCTTCTCATTCTTTGGTTTGCGCTTGTGTTGTGCTTCTGTGTTGTTGATTCCTATTGTTGTTATTATTTGCAGTAGCCGTTTCGTGAAATGGCCGTTGTTTCAATGTTAAGTGTTGTAGAATTAATGTTGAGGAACCAAGAAAAGAAGATGATGATGTTGCAACAGTAATAATCATGAAGGTTGAAGATGTGTTAAGGCTGAAAGTTGTTGATGAAGATGAACAATGAAGATGCTTGAGGTTGTGGTTCAGAGAGAGTCATGGTAATGAAGGATCTGTAGAGGAATTTGCAGAAGATCATTTCGAGGTGAGTTTTTTTCTCCATTTTCTGTATGAATGAATCGTATCCCTCTATTCTGTCCATCTGTTATGTATATGCTGGAAGTTTGTTGGTTAGGAGGTAGTTCTCAAAAATTCTGTTAGGAAGTTAAGATGCAGTTTGTTGTTATAACAGTTTTGGTTGTTGTTAGTTATGCTGTTAGAAGTGGTTAGAAGGTTTGAGAGTTTGTTATGAATTGGTTACTGAATGTTAGTTATGCTGTAACTGTTTTGGGTTGTTATTGAATGTTAGTTATGGGGATGTTACAGTTAGTTCTGTTATGAGTTAGGGAATTGGGTATAGGTTGGTTACAGTTAGAAGTTAGGGAAAAGTTAGTTATGAATCTGTTAGTTTTGGTTGGTTAATGAAGAAATCGGTTAGTAGTTAGTTATAGATTATGGTGCTGTAAGTTACTTTGTTTAAAATTTATGTGCAGGGCTGCCTTTATTTTTTTGGGTTACGGAATTGGTTTTGACAATTGGAAGTGTAGTGTATGCGGTTCATGCTTATGATAGTTTATCCAATATTTTTGCAGGTTTGGTTCATATCAGGGCTATTGGGAAGCAAAGGCAAAAGGAAAACACCAAGATGATATGAAGTTGGAACAAAGACGCATAACACGAAGTTTTGGAAGCTTGAAGTTTGAAACATGAAGAATGATTGAAAATTAGGATAGGTTTTGGTAAAAATGTATAGATGTTATGTATAATTGTAATGGAATTCGGACTTGTATGTATTTGAATACATTGGAATGTATGTTGACTTTATTTCCACATAATGAAATGGCCTTTGTATGAATTCAAATAAATGGTATGAATCCAAAATATTTGCAAGGTAACCAAAAGAGACATGAATCTTGAATGAATCCAAGAGAGGCTATTTGGACAATATTTTGATGGTTGGATGAATTTGATGCATGCTTTTTCATACTTGTAGTTTGAATTCCAAGAAAAGCCACGCAAATATTTAAGAACTTTGATTTTCTCCAAATCCACTTCAAATATTAATGAATGAATTCTAATCAAACTACAGCTTCAGTGAATCCCTAATTCAATTCAATTTTCCGATCTAAACCAAATTTGCGTGTCAAGCAAATAAGCATTTGAGATAATGACACCTTGATCACAATCAACATCTTGTACCATGTCCCGACTATATGAGCACTAGAACAACGACGTCTTGGACCCCTTCTCAATAGATGATAATGACTATGCCCTGAGGGATTCTTTGCAGATGAATATGAAAGATGAGACATGCGAATACCTTGATATGGAATGAACCTCTGGTAGAATGCTGACAAGCTCAAGTATGAAAATGTATAAACCCTGATTTTTAGCTTCGTCTCATAAAACCTTGCAACTTGACATTGAGAAGAAAAGAATAGCCTCGTAGCTTGATGATGATAAGGTCCATGAAATGAAAACCTAGCTTCAAACAAATTATTAATGAAGAAATCAACCGAAACAAGCTTGTGCGAAGATGGGAGCCTTAAATCCATACACCAACCCTTATTCCTCGAAATCCATGATCTTATGCCAATTTATCAATTAATGATGCATGATGTGTTAGATGACCTAATGTGAGAAAAATGCGTAAGCTAGATAGGAAGTAAAAGGGTAGGACAAATTTGGGGTATTACAGCTGCCCCTATTTAATCGTCTTAAACCTGAAAGTACGATTGGCACATGCCTTTCGGAAGTTCAAGGTTGAAGATGATTAAATATCAATGCCAAAAATTTGTCCTGAGGGAGAGCGTAAGTGTTTTCTTTATTTATGTGTTATCTGCTGGGGGAAAGAAATTTGTTTTTTTCAATGAAGAGACAGAGACTGGACTTGTAACGTGGCTTGATGCCAATACAATACAGATGGTTGGTATGAAAAGACTGCGGACGAGATCTACGGGCGACCTACGATCCTAAGGTGACACATGAGAGTGATTTGACAGAGAACCTAGCCAAAGGGCGATCTCATGTTCTAAGACAAAGTATATGGAAGGAACCTAGCCAAGAGGCGATCTCAGGTTCGACGATGACTTGAGGGAAGAACCTAGCCAAGAGGCGATCTCAGGTTCGACGATGATTTGAAGGAAGAACCTAGCAAAGAGGCGATCTCAGGTTCAACGGTGATTTGAAGGAAGAACCTAGCCAAGAGGCGATCTCAGGTTCGACGATGATTTGAAGGAAGAACCTAGCCAAGAGGCGATCTCAGGTTCGAAGAAGGGAACATGGGTTATGACACGATGATTGTTTAGATAAGCGACACGGACGAGCATCAAGAAATGTTAAACACGGACGAGTATTGAAAGAAGATACAGGTGAGTATCAAAAGGTTAAACACGGACGAGTGTTTGAATCAATACGGACGAGTATTGAAAGGAGATACAGGCGAGTATCAAAAGTATAAACACAGACGAGTGCTTGATTCAATACGGGCGAGTATTGAAAGGAGATACGGACGAGTATCAAAAGTTAAACATGGGAGAGTGTTTGATTCAATACGGACAAGTATTGAAAGAAGATACGGACGAGTATCAAAAAGTATAAACACGGACGAGTGTTTGAATCAATACGGACGAGTATTGAAAGAAGATACAGGTGAGTATCAAAAGTATAAACACGGACGAGTGTTTGATTCAATACGGACGAGTATTGAAAGAAGATACAGGTGAGTATCAAAGGTATAAACACGGACGAGTGTTTGAATTAATACGGACGAGTATTGAAAGGAGATACGGACGAGTATCAAAAGTATAAACACGGACGAGTGTTTGAATCAATACGGACGAGTATTGAAAGGAGATACGGACGAGTATCAAAAGTTAAACACGGACGAGTGTTTGAATCAATACGGACGAGTATTGAAAGAAGATACAGGCAAGTATCAAAAGGTTAAACACGGACGAGTGTTTGAATCAATACGGACGAGTATTGAAAGGAGATACAGGAGAGTATCAAAAGGTAAACACGGACGAGTGTTTGATTCAATACGGACGAGTATTGAAAGAAGATACGGACGAGTATCAAAAGTTAAACACGGACGAGTGTTTGATTCAATACGGACGAGTATTGAAAGAAGATACGGACGAGTATCAAAAAGTATAAACATGGACGAGTGTTTGAATCAATACGGACGAGTATTGAAAGAAGATACGGACGAGTATCAAAAAGTTAAACACGGACGAGTGTTTGAATAACTGACCCGGTGGGTGTTTAGGAAACTTGACACATACGAGTGCTTAGGGATGGACACGGACGGGTGTTTAGGAATGGACACGGACGAATGTTTAGGGAACCGACTACCAGACAAGAACTGGGTTTAGAACGGCAAAGTGTATTGATTTTGTTTGGCATTGAAAAGGTGAAGGTCACCGACTGGGGACTTTGGGCATGATACCCTCCTGTAGGGATGTATTGTTGTACTTGAATAATTCAGGTCTTTTGTGTAAGGTACCTGATCTGGCTTATGCTTTGTATGCATGTTTGAATTTCTTTTGACGTAAAGATCCATTCTGATGGATCGGCTACGCGCTTTTTAGGATGTAATGTTATGCAGTGATAACTATATGCAATGCGAAGAAATAAACATCATGGGGATAAGCGAAAGCTTGCTGGGAGCCATTGCTCATCACAGGGGATGCCAATATACATCGACGCTGGAAGCCTGCAGTATCAAAGGTTGCTGGGGATGATGATAAGAGTACACACTGGGGAGCTCTTGAAGACCAAAGATTGTTGTTGACTTTGCTAAAGATTAAATTGCTGACGAAGCGAGTTTTTAGGTACGCTGCTGAATTCTGAATCGCCATTGGGAAGAGATAACCTGACTAGACTTCCAAACATCCTGAACTGTTGAGGGGGTGATAGAAGTGAATATGCCGAAGAATGGATACTGAACACCATGCGGATCTCTCTGAATACATGTCCCAAGTTTACGCACACTGGGGAATTATCTCTTGAATCACTTGGGGATAAGAGATGGGCATGGATACCTACGAGTGCCCCGGTTGAACTCTGTGACTGCCCCGGTTTAGCTCTGCGAATGCCCCGGTTTAGCTCTACGAATGCCCCGGTTTAGCTTTACTGGGGATGCTCTTGATTAACTCCACTGAGGATGCACTTACGCGTGCTGAGTCAAAAGACGATTATAGGCTTTCTGAATTCACTTGGGGAATCAGATTTGAAATTGTCTGTGGTAGATGAAGGCAGCTTCGTGCGCTGGTCAAGTCAGGTTGATTGTCATGATGCTTTTATCTTGATCGTAGTCTCGTACAACATAATTGACTTGAGCAACTAAGTACGGATGAGGAATGCCCCTGTCTGGAGGGTCTCTGGGAAGATCTAGGTTGAATAGAAGACCAGAAGGTTCGTGCCACAATACGATATGAGGTGGCCTGCCCCAATGTCTTGAGCTACGAAATAAACTGCTCTTGATTACAGCTTTCTTGGAGAGATTTGTCGAATCTCGACGTAACTACCCCATGTTGAATGACTTTGGATAGATCTCTCGACGTGATAGCCTCTGATTGATCGAGCTTAAAGAGATTTATCGACGTGATAGCCTCTAATTGACAGCTTTGAGGGAATTCCCCAGATTTGGCTGAGCTTGGAGAGATCGACTCTCGACTTGATTGCCCCAGATTGGCTGAGCTTTGAGAGATCGACTCTCGACTTGATTGCCCCAGATTGGCTGATCTCTGCTAACTTCATCCCTGAATTGTACTCAGACTGTGAAGTACCGAGATGATTTCTCTTGACATAATCACCGATTAACATGCTGTTGGATAAGTCATTTCTCTTGTGGCAGCTGACTCTTGCTTCAACAGGGTATTCAAGCCTCTCTTTTGTGACAAGATTGAGCTCTTTATCGATTGTTCATTGTGTAAACTTACTTGATATTGATCATTGTTTTGTATGCAGAAGAATGTTTATTATGAGAATGATAATTCTAATGCAACACATATGTAAGTCTTGAAGTTTGAAAAAACTTTGAATGAAATGACGTCACAACTCTATTGTGAACGAGTCACTAGCTAGAGAGAAACATTTGCAAATTCTTTTTTCATGAAAGATAATGCAAGCATATGATGCCAACACAGATATTGGAACGTACCTCTTAGGAGTCAGTTAAACGCTATCTCGTTGTAGCACGCTTTCAAATTGACCCATGCTTCAATTAGGACTTTTATGGGTTGTAACGTGGCCTGGTTCACGGTTTTAGAAAAAAGGATTTAAGGCTCAAAATTATTTGGTGCCCACCCATTCTCCATGATGTTCTCCATTCCTACGTTCAGTTGATCTGGTACAAGCGTTCATCTCTCAAGAAGAGTTTGCAATAATTGAGGAATCACTGTGGTTTCTTGGACACGACAGTCACTTCACCTGATTTTGGTGTCTGGTCAGACGACTTTGTTCTTTGATGAGGATTTTCATTGGTAATCCTTTTCTCGCCTTTTAGGCTTTTCAATTTCTTCTTGCTTTCCCTATTTTTTGCCTGGACAAATTCTTTTGAATTTTGATTTGGAAGTCCAGTGGGATGCCCCAATTTTTTGCCTAAGCGACTTGTTTTCAAGTTTCGACTTAGCAGGGATTTTTGTTTCTTTCTTATTCATATTTTTCATTTTGAACAAGTCGTTGATTTTTGCGTTGTCTTTGATTTGTTGGAAGTGATCGTGACTGCCTGAGTCTTTAGTATCGTTATTTGTTGACCTCCTGATGTGCGAGAGATACCCATTGGGATATAGTCAAATAGACGCACGTTGTCGTTAGATGAGGGTTAACCATTGTGGTTTTGACTTCCCTCAACCTTTTGATGGATAACCATTGTTGTATCCTTGGGTGCACACTCTTGATGAGTTTTGAATGTTTGATCAGATCAGCTGAACACTACCCGCCCCAGGGTTGAAATGAGGGTTTTTTCTGAACAGAAAAGAAACTCCTACTTTGAAGGCTCAGAGGGGTTGACGAGGGTCTATCTCCCTTATATCTCCAGTGTTTGGGGATTGAAACAAGGCATGTACATCGTCAGCAGGGTCTCACTCAAAAGCATACCAACCAGAGATTTTGCGTTTTCAGATTATTGTCATCCTCCTTTGAATCTTTACCTAAGCATAAGACTAGGAAATATGACATCAATATGCAAGTAAAACACTTAAAGAGTGATAACGAATGTATGACTAAAAATGAAAAAAACACTTCAAGACAAGCATACTTATTGCATTAAGATTTTCGTTCAAAAATAGACAAGTTTCTATATACAAACGATGTTTAAACAAACAAGCAAGAATGCAAATGAAAATGCAGTAAAGAAACCAATGATCGCCATTTGTTGAGGAGACTTGACTCCGTATGGACTTGCTGATTCTGACGACTTTCTGTAGTCTTGATGCTCGAGTGTGCGAGAGAATTCCCTTTCAGATCTGATGTGAGCATGACAGTCTCTGAATTGATTCAGTCTTGGACTTGGTCTCTGGATGACATACCATCTTCAATCGATTGGCCAAGTGCCCCAGTATAATATGCATCGCCAAGCACATCATGTCCTAAAGAAATAATAGACATCATCATCAGAGTTTCCATGATCTGGCTTATCTGACTCTTTAATCCATTATCTTCCTGCTTGAAGAAGTTTCTGACTATGAGCCAAAGCTTGCATGTACCACTCAGAGTTATTCCATAGCTGATCTCTGAGCATGTGAGGTGAGAAATCAGGTTGAACCTTTGAAGAGAACCCCAGGTCTGAATAAGAATCCCCAATCTTCGGATACCTGTAATGAATGCATGAATATACATGGAGTGTATGAATGAATGCCATGTCATGTTTTGTCATTTCCAAGGAATTTGCGTGCTTTGATTTTGTTTTTGCGCAAGTAAGGGATGGAAGAATTTTGGCACAAGACTTGCAAATATGATTCCTTGAAAATAACAGAACATGTATGTTAAGCATGCAGTTAGCCATGTTATGTATGCAAAGGCATGAGATCAAAGAGGATCATGGTTCCATCATTCCTGAATAAGGTTGCTGCACTGATCTGGATCATGTGAGTATCATCAGATCAGAGGTCCGACATAACTTCTGCATATATAAGCACCAAGTACCCTGTGGATCTCCCATTGTCCGGGATCAAGGCTTCTAGAACATCGGATACTGTTGAGAATTTCTGAACATGCTGGGAATACCAAGATTGAAGGCTTGAATGAACCTCCAGGTAAACAAGTCAGGATCTCAGAAAATAAATCTGAGAACCATACGGTCACCAACAAGATATAGCATCTGCATCAAGTCATAACAGAAATCCAGAATACAGCCATCAGAACCAATAGCCATTGTCTAAGCATAGTCACCATCTGTACCTGAATAACCATCTTAACACAGTCACCATCTGTACCTGTAATAGAAATTCCCTCCCCATTCACGGGTGAAAACTAGGTCAGGGTAAGATAATGGTAACTCGAAAATCATGGGTTCGCCTGAAAGTGATATGGGCTTGCCCACAGACGTGGGTGCCGATAGTAATTCATTTGAACCTCATCCGAGCGTGGTATATGACATGACTGCACTAATTGGACCACGTCCTATAGCCGTCATGCCCCCACTCTATGCCTAGGTATCCTAGTGCACTCTGGCCTGGGTACTGGGCCTTTTACCTCAAAAGTGACATCCCCACCCAACATAGAGAATAGAGTCCAGCATAATAGATAACAAATATGGAAAGCCATAAAATGCAATGCAAACTTATGCTCAGATAAACATGTACAAATGAGTAAACTGAAAGCATACAAATAAACACCCTAAGGAAAGAAAACAAGAGCTAGGAGCGACTCCGAGACGGATCAGCATTTGGTCGACCCTTCCCCAGTGAAGTCGCCAACTGAAACAACCGGCTGAAAATCATCAAACAATGAAGTCCCCATCGAACGTCTTTTATCCCACATGTAGGGAAAGGTAAACATCGAGAAAACCTGAGAAGGGAGAAGTCACGGTCTTGCAACCGAGAGATCGGGTAAGGGAGTCTGTTACGCGAGGGGAAGGTATTAGCACCCCACACGCCCGTAGTACTCTACGGTATCCACTCTAGTTATCTATCTTATGGGTGTGTTTAATCTATGCTTACTGTCTATTATACTACTGAAGGAATGCATGCAAAAGAAAAGGGAAAAAATGTAGGGAAAATAAAATTGTGCTCGCTTGGGCCCTACCCCAATGCCTACGTATCCATTTTGAGGAATCAGAGCTACCGTAGTTCGGCTCATATGTTTTTATTTGTTTGTTTTTTTTATGGACGAAGTTAATTCCGCCTTCTGCCGCAGCTCGACCTTTGGAGACTTATGCATTGGCACAGAAGTAAATTAATCGTGTCCTTACCTGAAAAGGGTTTAAAAGAAAAGGTGCTCGAGCGCACAAAAGATTTGATTTTGTTTTGTATTTTTGTTGTAGATGATGACTGATTGACCTCAAGGGAGAGGTATTAGCCATTTTTCTACTTAGTCATGAAAGGAGTCTTTGAGAATTGAACCACACCTATGCTTGAGATGAAGAACAATAAGATCGAGAAGAGACTCGCTTATCATTTCCCGTACTAAGCAAAAGCATGATTCTCATCAATAGTTTTAAAGTATTTTGAATTTTGAAAAGAAAAAGAAGCTTTAGTTTTAGGTGCGAATGCAAAAGGAGAAAGAAAAGTCAACTGGGGACTAGCCTACTTCTAAACCTAATGCTATTATGTATTGTTAGACCTAAAGTTAGAATTTTGAGGGAATTCTTCATAATGTTAGCATGCATATGGATTGCGATAAAGTACCGAAATGAAGGATAAAATAGGGTTGTGACGATACCGAACGGAGAAGGTCCGTTGCCTCTTCAAAATTGTGCAAGCGGTAAGAAAATTCTATCAAAGTTCCCTTGGGCAAATGATTGAAGAATTAACCCCGAGTATTCCACATTGCAAGAGTTATATCAATGCTATCACAAAAATCTTGACTAAAAAAGTCAATAAGAATGATTACCAAATATGAAAAATAAAAATAGAAAAAATTCTAATCGAAATTCTAAAATGAAATTCTAAAGAAATCTAAAATATTCTATTATTTTGCATCATTTTATTATCAATTGAGAGAGAAAAATTAAACTAAAAGAAAAAACTAAAATAAAAAGAAAGAAAAATTAGAAGGATCAAGGGGGTATAAGCTAAATTCATGGGGTGTTGTAGAAGAATGGCATAGAGGCCAAAACAGCCAGGGTCCAATCAAGAGTTTTGTCCACAAGATTTTCAACATTTTATTTATTATTTACTCAGTTATAATTATTATTAATTTGAATTAAAGAATAATAAAACAATTCAACAATTAAAAAAAAAGAAAAGATATGAAATTGGAAAGGGGTTTTAGGGTTAGAAAAAAAAGTCTCTTCCTCTCCCTCACGAACAGAATAGGCGCCGCCGGTCTCTCACCATCTCTGATTTCCAGTCACGGAGCCTCCGTCTGTGCTCTCGAAACCACGACGGCGACCTAAACTCTTCTTCTCCTATCATTCAGTAGCGCGATCTCTCTTCACACTCTCATCGCCTTCGCTTCCCCGTCTCGGACTCCGGATTTTGTCAACCCCGCGTGGCCTCACTTCGATTGCACCTTCACCGTGACGATCTACGTTTCTGATCGTCTTCCTCCGTTCAGTCACCGCTCGTTAATCCCCGTCTCGGCGTCTTCGCGTCTCGGATCTCTTCAATGCTTCGATCTGACTTCTTCGCCGTTTCAACTGTAACGATGATAAAGAAGGGAAATCTTGTTGAGAAGCTCAGGTATATATGTATTCGTATCTTGCGCTTTCTTCTCCCTTCGCGTTTTCTGATTATCCTCTTCTTCTTCTCATTCTTTGGTTTGCGCTTGTGTTGTGCTTCTGTGTTGTTGATTCCTATTGTTGTTATTATTTGCAGTAGCCGTTTCGTGAAATGGCCGTTGTTTCAATGTTAAGTGTTGTAGAATTAATGTTGAGGAACCAAGAAAAGAAGATGATGATGTTGCAACAATAATAATCATGAAGGTTGAAGATGTGTTAAGGCTGAAAGTTGTTGATGAAGATGAACAATGAAGATGCTTGAGGTTGTGGTTCAGAGAGAGTCATGGTAATGAAGGATCTGTAGAGGAATTTGCAGAAGATCATTTCGAGGTGAGTTTTTTTCTCCATTTTCTGTATGAATGAATCGTATCCCTCTATTCTGTCCATCTGTTATGTATATGCTGGAAGTTTGTTGGTTAGGAGGTAGTTCTCAAAAATTCTGTTAGGAAGTTAAGATGCAGTTTGTTGTTATAACAGTTTTGGTTGTTGTTAGTTATGCTGTTAGAAGTGGTTAGAAGGTTTGAGAGTTTGTTATGAATTGGTTACTGAATGTTAGTTATGCTGTAACTGTTTTGGGTTGTTATTGAATGTTAGTTATGGGGATGTTACAGTTAGTTCTGTTATGAGTTAGGGAATTGGGTATAGGTTGGTTACAGTTAGAAGTTAGGGAAAAGTTAGTTATGAATCTGTTAGTTTTGGTTGGTTAATGAAGAAATCGGTTAGTAGTTAGTTATAGATTATGGTGCTGTAAGTTACTTTGTTTAAAATTTATGTGCAGGGCTGCCTTTATTTTTTTGGGTTACGGAATTGGTTTTGACAATTGGAAGTGTAGTGTATGCGGTTCATGCTTATGATAGTTTATCCAATATTTTTGCAGGCTTGGTTCATATCAGGGCTATTGGGAAGCAAAGGCAAAAGGAAAACACCAAGATGATATGAAGTTGGAACAAAGACGCATAACACGAAGTTTTGGAAGCTTGAAGTTTGAAACATGAAGAATGATTGAAAATTAGGATAGGTTTTGGTAAAAATGTATAGATGTTATGTATAATTGTAATGGAATTCGGACTTGTATGTATTTGAATACATTGGAATGTATGTTGACTTTATTTCCACATAATGAAATGGCCTTTGTATGAATTCAAATAAATGGTATGAATCCAAAATATTTGCAAGGTAACCAAAAGAGACATGAATCTTGAATGAATCCAAGAGAGGCTATTTGGACAATATTTTGATGGTTGGATGAATTTGATGCATGCTTTTTCATACTTGTGGTTTGAATTCCAAGAAAAGCCACGCAAATATTTAAGAACTTTGATTTTCTCCAAATCCACTTCAAATATTAATGAATGAATTCTAATCAAACTACAGCTTCAGTGAATCCCTAATTCAATTCAATTTTCCGATCTAAACCAAATTTGTGTGTCAAGCAAATAAGCATTTGAGATAATGACACCTTGATCACAATCAACATCTTGTACCATGTCCCGACTATATGAGCACTAGAACAACGACGTCTTGGACCCCTTCTCAATAGATGATAATGACTATGCCCTGAGGGATTCTTTGCAGATGAATATGAAAGATGAGACATGCGAATACCTTGATATGGAATGAACCTCTGGTAGAATGCTGACAAGCTCAAGTATGAAAATGTATAAACCCTGATTTTTAGCTTCGTCTCATAAAACCTTGCAACTTGACATTGAGAAGAAAAGAATAGCCTCGTAGCTTGATGATGATAAGGTCCATGAAATGAAAACCTAGCTTCAAACAAATTATTAATGAAGAAATCAACTGAAACAAGCTTGTGCGAAGATGGGAGCCTTAAAGCCATACACCAACCCTTATTCCTCGAAATCCATGATCTTATGCCAATTTATCAATTAATGATGCATGATGTGTTAGATGACCTAATGTGAGAAAAATGCAAAAATGCGTAAGCCAGATAGGAAGTAAAAGGGTAGGACAAATTTGGGGTATTACACCAGCTTACTGATTGCACCCCATTGGCCCATTATTTTATATTTTTATATTTTTCTTTTTCTTTTTCATTTCTGATTTTATTTCATTTTCTCTAAACATAAAAAATATCAAAAACATTCTCATAAATTTTCACATTTTATTTTGTATTTTTTATTATTTTTTCTAACATAAAAATAATTATTAAATAACATACTTTTATTTTCTTTAATAAAAACTTGAAAATAATACATAAAAATATTATATTTTTATTTTTATCACTTACATACTTAAATAATATTTTTTCTAATATATTTTTATTTTTGACATTTATATATATTTTATTATTTTATTTTATTGTATATAAATAATATAACTAATATATATATATATATATATATATATATATATATATATATATATATATATATATATATATATATATATATATATATATATATATATATATATATATATATATATATATATATATATATATATATATATATATATATATATATATATATATATATATATATATATATATATATATATATATATATATATATATATATATATATATATATATATATATATATATATATATATATATATACTTTCTTAAAACAAATTAGGGTTTCCACCCTTAATAAAAATAATATTTTATTTTCTTATTTTTTTTACACATTAAATATTATATTTTTACATGCATAAAAATAAACAAAGACATTTTTACATATTTATAATAAATTGCATATTTATTTAATTGTCTATTTAATATTTGTTTATTTATTGTTTGATACCAAGAATTCAATTTGGATGTAATAGTTAATCTTAGGGTTTTATTTTCTTGCAAATACTCCTCATTCAAAATTGTATCCCCCTCCCCATATCAATGTTGTAATAGCTTAGATTTATTTTTACGCACTTTATGCTTTCAAATATGCCATGATAGAGATTAGGGTTTGTATGCAATATCCAAAATCAAAACAAATAGCTAGACCTAATACAAGACATAAATGCATGAAAATGATAACACAATGCACACATGCACCCCTAGGGTTTTTCATCCACTTGTTGCCTTTAAATTGGCCATGGTATGCATGTTGAGAATCTTGGCAAAACAAAAACAAAAATAGTCCCTCGATGACGATATCTTGGTTGTCTATACAAAATGATCTAGTCCCTCAAAAATTTGCTAAGATACTTGGCACAATTGCTATCATGGTCAATACGATGACCCATGCCTGTCCCGTTTAACATCCAAACACAAGGTTGTTTACCAAACGCAATGGTAAAATAACACTGTCAAAAGGGTTAAAAATGTGAAGGAAAGATCTTTGAGTAGATAGGGTAGATGCTCCTAGTTACTTGATCAAAACTTGCAAACATCCTTTCTATTTTCAAAAACACATCACCACACAATTTCAAAACATTTCCTAAAACAAACTTTCAAACATTGAAATATCTTTTCAAAAGACAAACACCTTTGTATATATTCAAACAAGAATCATTACAAAGGTTGCCACAACGATGGCCTCTTTTCAAAACATTTTCAAAACCATACACAAAGCACCATTTCAAACAATTGAAAAGCAAAAGCAAGTGATCTAAACAAGTAACTAAGAGCCCATGGATAACCATGGATGAAAAGGGTGCTAGCACCTTCCCTTTTCATAATCTACCCCCCGAACCCAAGAAAACATCTCAAAGGTCTTTCCTGTGCTTTTTGACCTTTCCTTTGGATAAAATAAAAAGTCGGTGGCGACTCTTGCTAAACCGAAACATTTGCAAACACAAACGCAAAACCTCAAGTCAGTTCTCCCACCGTATCACAGAACTGGCGACTCTGTTGGGGAAATAATCTAAAAGTGGGGTTACCTTAGGGTTTTAGATCACCTTCACATGCTTATCTTGTTTGACTTGATTGATTTACATTTGGTTTTATTTTTTGGGTTTGAATTCTCTACCCGGATTTGGGAAACATTCATAGGTAAATAGCAATACATTGTGGAAACTGTGCGGGGTATACCGACATGGTTGAAGCAATAACTATATTAGTGCGACATATTTGTGGGTACCGGTAGCCTTTGAGTCAATCAAAGAGAATACGGGACCGCTGAGTGGTGTCATGAAGCACTAATGGACTTTTAGAACCTTTACTTGACCATCTTGGCCTTATTAGGGGTAGTGAGATGACCGGCTTTGATGCAATCCGAAGTTGGTAGATACTCGATACTACACTCATTGAGGGTTGTTTTCTTGGAATATTTCGGTCGCTAATAAAGTGGCTAAACTGAAACAATGAACACAGAAAATAATCCAGTGATATTGAGCTCCTTAGAACCTGGTTACTATTTATAGGACAGGTTGAGCCAACTAACTTCAAGAGGGTACTTACCTATGAACCCCATGCAAGCCTGAAACTAGGATCTTGTGTGACTTGCTTGTACATATACTTGTGCATATATCATGAACACCATAAAGCATCATATGCATCCACTAACCATTTCAAGGGTTTGGATTTTCATCTTTGTTCCTGTTTTGTAGGTTATGGAATCACTCCGCAGGAAAATAATCCAGGTCAACCTTGTGAGAATTCCTCCTCTACTCAAAGAGCTTTCTTCCAAGGTTCCAGAGAATTCTCCCTTCACTGAAAGACATGGTAGACTTCTCAACTTGGTCAACTCCAACATTGAAGAAGACATGGTGAAAGTTCTCTTCCAGTTCTTTGACCCCCTACACCACTGCTTCACATTTCCTGATTACCAACTAGTGCCTACTTTGGAGGAATTTTCTCAACTCCTGAGGATTCCTATTCTCCATCAACTACCCTACAACGGTACGGAAAGAGAACCAAAGCCTGAATATGTTGCTCAAGCCTTACACTTGCAACCATCTGATATCAAAGGTCATTGGGAAACCAGAAGTGGTGTCAAGGGTTTCTTGGCAAAGTTTCTGTTTGAGAAGGCACAAGACTGCTGGAATTCTCTAGACCTGCAAGCTTTTGAAGAGATTGTAGCACTTCTCATCTATGGGTTGGTCTTGTTCCCAAACCCTGATCAGCTTATATAAGTGAATGCTGTCAAGATTTTCATATCTCGGAATCCTGTGCCTACATTGCTTGGGGATATCCTCCACTCATTTCACACACGAATAATGAGGAAAAGAGGTGTTCTCATGTGCTGTACTCCTCTTCTAGCAAGGTGGTTTATTTCTCACCTTCCCCAGTCAGTCTTGAAGAATGAATAAAGCTTGAGGTGGTCAAAACGGCTGATGACTCTTACACATTCTGATGTTCATTGGTGTTCTCGGTATAGAGAAAATGTCATCATCATTGATCATTGTGGGGAATTCCCTAATGTCCCACTACTTGGCATTAGGGGAGGCATTACCTACAACCCCTGCTTGGCTCTGAGATAATTTGGGTATGCCCGAAGGGATGGCCCTCATGACATGCTGATTCCAGACTTGGTTTTTAACTTCAACAACGACGCTCAAGGACTTCGACAAAGCTTTATCTGAGCTTGGAGGATGCCCAACAAAGTGGACAGTAAGACACTAGGACACAATAATTCCATCCCCCTTGAGCCTTACCTCAAGTGGGTATGAACCCACGCCCAGAGTCTTATGATGCCTTACCCCTACATTCTCCCTGTGATCAAAGAGCCTGTTATGGAAGGAGAGGTTCCATGCACCCTCCTACATCCTTACATGCCAACATCATTGGAAGATTTGCAAAAGAGTTGGATACAGCTCAAGGAAGAACGGAACACTTTTGAAGCCAGCTGCTACGCCAGTGAGAAGAAGGTTTTGGAACTTACTCGTCGACTCCATGAAGAGCAGACTCTTAACACCTACATCGCACCAAAGAGGACGCACAACGTCTTTTTACCTTAGAATTTTGTATTATTTTTCCCATGGGGCACTTATGTACTAACAAATTATATCTTATTAATATGACGTACGTTCTTTTTTGTTTGCAACAAATTTGAATTTATGAATCCTTGAATGCATTACATGAATACATATCATTCATCATATGCATAAGCAGGTCTTCACACCAGGTTTCCTTATCTCTCTGCTGTTTATTTCAGCAAGATGGATATAGAGCATACGGTCAAAGATCTACAAGCGTAGAATTCACAGTTCCAACAACTACTCATGACCTTGGCAAAGGGTCAGGAGGATCTTAAAGAACTGTTAGAGAAGGAAAAGGAAAAAGAGAAAAAGAAAAAGAAAAGAGTTGGTGTGGCTACTCTGGGTAGAAGATTTGAGAACCAAGCTAGAAGGGTCCTGGATTTCCCCTCAACATCTGATGAAGGGATAGGTAAAGGAAAGGGAGCTGCGGTACCATCTGAGTCTGAGGCTGAAGAAGAAAAAGAAGAGGATGAAGACTATTCTGAGCAGCAGTACCCTCCTGCAGATGACAAGTACAAGAATCTGGAAGAGCTTCTGGAGGTTATGGAGGTACAAAGAGTGCATGGGCTGGACTTCGAAGAGCTAGGGTTAGTTGCTGGGATTGTGATTACCCCTAAATTCAAGGTGCCTGCATTTGCTAAATATGATGGTTTGTCTTGTCCGAAGATGCACCTACGGTCTTACGTCAGAAAGATCCAACCTCATTCTTCTGATAAGGATTTGTGGGTCCATTTTTTTCAAGATAGTCTTTCGGGGATGCAATTAGATTGGTTCTACCAGCTTAAGAGATCTGATGTACACAATTGGGAGGATTTGGCTGCTGCCTTCTACAGATAATATCAATATAATGCAGACTTAGCACCTACTCGTACTCAATTACAGAGTATGGGTATGGTCTCTAATGAAGGCTTTAAGGAGTATGCCCATAAAATGAGGGATTTAGCTGGAAGGGTGCAGCCACCATTGTCTGAAAGAGAGCTTGTTGATATGTTTTTGGGGACGCTGTCAGGTCCATTCTTTAACCATCTGATAGGGAGTTCGTCTACGGGGTTCACCGAGTTAATTCTGACTGGTGAAAGAGTTGAAGCTGGCATCAAAAGCGGTAAAATTCAAAAAGATACATCTGCTTCCGCTGCCGTTAAAAAACCTTTTCCAGCAAAGAAAGAGGTGTCAGCTGTTTACCCCCAAAGAGGTAGAGGAAGAGTGGAGCTCCGACCAGCGGTGGGGGCTGTAATGATTCAAAAGACTGTAGCTGATCAGCCTAGAAATGATCAACCCAGAACCAACCAACAAAGAGTGGGAAGGCCTGCTAGGCAATTCACCAAAATAAACATGACGCCTGCCTGGGTTCTCCCCCATCTCTTGAAGTTAAACCTTACAACCTTGAGAGAGCCACCACAAAATCCGAATACAACTTCTCCTTTTTACCATGCCAACGCTAAATGTGCTTATCATTCAGACGGCATAGGGCACGACACCAACAATTGTTGGGCCCTCAAAAACAAGATCCAGGATTTAATAGATGCCAAGGAGGTGGAATTCGACGTGCCTGAAAAGCCGAATGTGATCTCTGCCCCAATGCCAAAGCATGGTCATAATGCCCATGCTATCGAAGATGATCTGTATGTTGCTGTTGTTGATGACTTAATGACCCCTTTACCAATAATCAAGATGAATCTGTTGAAAGCCGGGATTTTCCCGAGCTATGAAAAAGATTGTTACCGTTGTTCATCCTTACAATCCGACTGTCCGCTATTGAAGTTAGGCATCCAATGCCTAATGGATAATCAAGAAATCCTCTTTGAGAAAACTCCTGTTATTTCGATTCATGTCGAAGATGTTGCTATAATTACCATTTCCGCCAGTCTTTCCATGGTCTCCAAAAGACCTGTTAAGATTACACCCGACCCAAAGTTTGTACCTCTGAAGATAACTATGTTGGGGCCTATCCCATACAAGTCCAACAAGACAATACCGTGGAATTATGGAGGAGAGATCTTCTACCACGGTGTTAAGCAGATTGAATCAATTGAAGAAAGTTCCGATGAAGAGACTCCTGACATAGGAAATATTGCGGGGATGAGTAAGATCACCCGCAGCGGAAGAATTTTCTCTCCGGATATTGCTCCCCCTAGGGCAGTCTTCGGACCCTCAAATGCTCCTAAGGTTACTCATGTGTCGGTCAACATCTCTGTGAGAAGTCCAGTTATTGAATAAATTGTTACTCCCGTAGTTGTACCCTCTACTGTTGCTGCTGATAAAGGTAAGATGATCCAGGAAGCGCCCGTCAGGATGAGGGCTCAGCCTTTGGTCATCCCCGAGACCACTCAAAAGTAAATGGAGGAGATTTTAAAAATAATTAAGAAAAGCGACTATGATGTCGTAGAACAACTGGGGCAAACCCCTTCAAAAATCTATATGCTGGCCCTACTACTATGTTCCGAGGCTCATGCCAAATCCTTAATCAAATTCCTGAAGATGGCCCATGTGCCTCAAGAAACCTCTACGGACTAGTTCCAGGAGCGTGTAGCCAGCCTAACCGCCGACAATGGTCTTGGCTTCTTCGATGCCGATCTAACATCTAAGGGGAGAAAGCATAATGACGCGCTGCATGTCTCGGTGGAATGCAGAGGGACTACTCTTGATCACGTTCTGGTTGATATCGGGTCGTCTTTAAATGTCCTGCCAAAGAAAGCATTGGACATATTGGACTGTAAAGGTTTGACCCTAAAGCCCAGCAATATCATTGTTAGAGCCTTTGACGGTTCTAAGAGGATGGTCCACGGGGAAGTGGACATCCCAATTAAAGTGGGAACGAAAATTTTCAACTCTACATTTTATGTGATGGACATTCGTCCTTCATATTCTTGCTTGTTGGGAAGACCCTGGATCCACAACGTTGGGGCAGTCACTTCTTCTCTACACCAAATGCTCAAATACCCAGTCCATGGGAAAATCATAACGGTTCATGGCGAGGAGGAGTATATGATAAGCCATCTTAATTCTTTCCTCTATGTGGAGTTAAATGGTGAATTCATATAAACCCCTTTCCAACACTTTGAAGAGGTTTCTCCTGAAGTTGCGGCAGCCAAGACAATGACTTTTGTACCCATCATTACCAAGCCTGTGTCCCGGATGTCATCCCTTAAAGATGCGAAGGCTGTGATCGAGGAAGGAGGAAGTACAATATGAGGTCAGCTACCAGATTTTCCTTTCAAGATAGATAAGTTCGGCTTGGGTTTCACCACTTCTGCTCAAAAGGTTGTGCACCGCTCCCGGGTTGGAGGGCCACCATTGAAGATCACTCATCAAGGAGTTCATGCTTTGAAGGATGGTGAAGATGAGAGCAACTTTGAAGATTGGATCTTTCCAACTATTGAAGGAGGACTGAACAATTGGGAGGCGAAAGACTTCGTTCCCATTACTTTCATCAATCAGTAATTTATCTTTCGAACATTTTCTGTTGGTCTGTAATAATTTTTAAATAATTCGTACACTTTTTGCCTTATGCCTTACCCGAGGCATATAGGTCCATTTGTAAGGGCTTGATTTTTCATCTTCATATGCCATTTTAATGAATCATGGATGTTTTCATATATAAACTTTTGTGTTCATTGTCTTTCTTTTTACATTTTATTTGTTTAAAGGTGACTATCCCTTACACACACCCATACTCACAAAATGCAGGTACCCATCCACTCCGGGTTCCATGGGTAACAATTCTGCTATGGCCTTCAGTGACTCTGAAGATCTGGTCAATCATGTCGAATATGAAGGTGATAAAGACTGTGAAGTGCCTGGAGAGTTGGCTAGACTAATGCAACAGGAAGAAAGGGCTATTCTACCTCACGAGGAGTTGTTAGAGACTATCAACTTGGGAACAGAGGAAGACAGAAAAGAAGTTAAAGTGGGTGCCAACCTAGAGTCAAATGTCAAGGAGCGCTTAGTTCAGCTGTTGAATGAATATGTTGAGATCTTCACCTGGTCCTACGAAGACATGTCAGGACTCGATACAGATATTGTGGTTCACCGTCTCCCTACTAGAGAAGACTGTCCACCAATTAAACAGAAATTCCGCCGAATGAGGCCCGATATGTCTGAAAAGATCAAAGCTGAAGTGATGAAGCAGTTCAATGCCGGTTTTCTTGTTGTTACTTCCTATCCACAATGGGTTGCTAACATTGTGCCTTTGCCTAAGAAGGACGGCAAAGTGAGAATGTGCGTGGATTACAGAGACTTAAACAGGGCTAGCCCTAAAGATGACTTTCCACTACCACATATTGACATCTTGGTTGACAACACAGCTCGGCATAAGGTATTTTCTTTCATGGATGGAATTCCAGGGTATAACCAGATCAAAATGGCCCCCGAAGACATGGAAAAGACTACCTTTATTATGCAGTGGGGTACCTTCTGCTAAAAAGTGATGCCATTCGGACTGAAGAATGTTGGGGCAACCTATCAGCGAGCCATGGTAGCTTTGTTTCATGACATGATACATCATGAGATTGAAGTCTACGTAGATGACATGATAGCCCGTTCGCAAACAGAAGAAGAACACCTCGACCATCTATAAAAGCTGTTTGTTAGGTTGAAGGAGTACAAGCTCAGACTGAACCCTAACAAGTGCACTTTCGGAGTCAGGTCCGGTAAACTCTTGGGTTTCATCGTAAGTAACAAAGGCATCGAGGTTGATCCTGCCAAAGTAAAAGCTATACAAGAAATGCCTGCGCCTCGCACTGAGAAGGAGGTCAGAGGATTCTTGGGACGCCTAAACTACATTGCAAGGTTCATTTATCACCTAACATCTACCTGTGAGCCAATCTTCAAGTTGTTAAAGAAAGATCAGGTGGTTAAATGGAATGATGACTGTCAAGTTTCTTTCAATAAAATCAAGGAGTATTTGATGGAACCTCCTATCTTGATGCCACCCATCGAAGGAAGGCCGTTAATCATGTATCTGACCGTTCTGGAGAATTCAATGGGGTGCGTACTGGGCCAACATGACGAGTCTGGTCGAAAAGAGCATGCCATTTATTACCTTAGTAAAAATTTTACCGACTGTGAGACTCGCTACACACTACTCGAGAAAACTTGCTGCACTTTGGTATGGGCTGCTCGCCTGCTAAGGCAGTATATGTTGACACATACCACTTTACTGATCTCTAAGATGGACCCGATCAAGTACATCTTTGAGAAGCCTGCTCTATCCGGAAGAATCGCTAGATGGCAGATGATCCTCACCGAATATGATATACAGTACACGACCCAAAAAGCTATAAAGGGGAGTGTGCGAGCCGATCATCTGGCCCATCAAGCTGTCGAAGATTACCAATCCATGAGGTTCGATTTCCCCGACGAGGATATCATGACTTTGAGTAACATTGAAGAAAACAGACCGTATGACGGACCTGAACAAGGATCCCGATGGACCCTGTACTTTGATGGTGCTTCAAATGCACTTGGAAACGGTATCGGCGCGGTACTTATCTCTCCAGAAGGTTGCCATACACCTTTCACTGCTAGACTCTACTTCAGCTGCACCAACAACATGGCCGAGTATGAAGTTTGCATCTTTGGTCTCAAGGCTGCTATTGACTTGGGAATCAAATCTTTGGTTGTATTTGGGGACTCAGCTTTGGTTATCAGTCAAATCAAAGGAGAGTGGGATACTAAAAACCCTAACCTCATCCCTTACAAAGAACATGTCCTGATATTGTTACCACACTTCGAGCAGATCACCTTCGAGCACTTCCCGCGAGAAGAGAATCAGCTAGCAGATGTACTAGCTACAATGTCATCCATGTTTAAACTTAATTGGGATAATAAGGCTCCTCAAATCACCATTGAACGAATGGACGAACCTGCACATTGTCACGAGATTAATACCGAAGAAGTAGTGGACCGACCTTGGTTTCATGACATCAAAAGGTATCTCGAAGCACAAGAATACCCTAAAGGAGCTTCAGTCAATGACAAAAAGTTCTTAAGGAGATTCTCTGCCAAGTTCTTCCTGAGCAATGGTATCCTATACAAGTGCAACCATGATTGCGTTCTGCTTCGTTGTGTGGACAAGGTTGAAGCCAAGCAGATCATGGTTGAACTGCATAATGGTACATTTGGCACCCACTTGAGCGGACACACGATGGCTAAGAAGATTCTACGGGCAGGCTACTACTGGTCTACCATGGAAGCTGACTGTCATCAACATTCCCGTACTTGCCACAAATTCCAAGTCTATGCAGACAAGGTACATATTCCTCCAGTTCCTCTCAATGTCCTAACAGCTCCTTGGTCATTCGCAATATGGGGTATCGACATGATTGGAGAGATCAAGCCTACATCATCCAATGGACACCGCTTCATCCTGGTGGCTATTGATTACTTTACCAAGTGGTTCAAAGCAGCTTCCTTCGCCTCCTTTACAAAGAATGTGGTTGCCTGCTTCATCAAGCAGAACCTCATATGCCGGTATGGTATCCCCGACCGTATCATCACAGACAATGGTACAAACCTGAACAACACTATGATCACCGCTCTGTGCGAGCAGTTTAAGATTCAACATCACAATTCATCTCCCTATCGGCCAAAGATGAACGGTGATGTCGAAGCTACAAACAAAAATATCAAGAAGATCATTCAAAAGATGACAGTCACCTACAAGGACTGGCATGAGATGTTACCATTTGCTTTGCACGGATACCGTACCACGGCGCGTACATCAACTGGGGTAACACCATTTTCTTTGGTATACGGCATGGAAGTTGTTTTACCTATGGAAGTTCATATTCCTTCCCTGAGAATCATGAAGGATGCTGGTTTGAGTAAAGACGATTGGATTCAGACCCGGCTTGATCAACTTAACTTGATTGACGAGAAGCGACTTACTGCTGTTTGTCATGGTCAGACGTATCAAAAATGGATGATCAAGGCTTTTAACAAGAAAGTCAGACGTCAGGTGTATCAAGTAGGAGATCTTGTAATCAAGAAGATCATCTTGCCGCAAAGTGATCCCAGGGGCAAATGGACTCCTACCTACGAAGAACCATTTGTGATCAAAAACATCTTTTCTGGTGGGGCTATGATTCTGACCACCATGGACGGCGACGACCTGCCGCACCCTGCAAACACAGACATAGTCAAAAGATATTACGCATAAACGACCCGACAAGTTGAAAACCCGAAAGGGCGACTTGGGAAAAAATGGGCATCCCGGTGAATCGAAAACCCGAAAGGGTGGTTCAGGCAAAAATTAGGGATAAAACAAAAAAATTTGTACACCCGGCAAGTTGAAAACCCGAAAGGGCGACTTAGGCAAAAAGGGGTTTCCCGGTGGATCGAAAACCCGAAAGGGAGATCCAGGCAAAAGTTAGGGAATTAAAGCGTATGACTATGTCTCGTCGGATCACTTTAAGGACAATCTCTTCACGGACAAGCTCCAAGCTTCTGATCAATCCAATCATCTGCGGACGAAGCAACGAATGGACAAGATACTCAGAGTTACGAAGGCTATAGCAGAATGGGAATCCCATGGAATTGTTACACATAGCCATCTTTCTTTGTATAAATTTTTCTCAATTTTATGACAACATTCTCTTACTAGGATGTCTGTCTCCTTTGTACAAAATACTTACACAAAGTTAATACAAAGATACTTCAAAGTGCAGAAAATTGTTTTCCTTTTTTTTTTTTTTACACTTGTGTTTTATTTGAAAACGTCCAGTGATTTATTAAATGAGCATATGCATTTGAATATAATCACAGCTTACAAATAAAACGAAATGAGAAAGAATAATTACTGATAGGTTAAAAGTATAGGAAAACGTCTTTAGGCTATTCCAGGAGAAATCCCCTGCAGTACATCATCTAGATCCTCGGCGGAACTAAAGCCTTAAAATACATATCCCCAGCGGAGTTAAGTTTCAAAAATCCCCGGCGGAGCAAAACTTTGAACTACAAACCCTCAGTGAAGGTGAAACTTTCTTCCTCAACGGAGTCAAACCTTCAACCTTTGAACATCGTTGGAGACCATCCAGTTTCCTCCAATTTCCCCAGAGAGTTATTTTAAAACCTTCTTCCTCAACGGAGTCAGGTTTCCATACACGATCAAATCAGCACGTCATTAAGATCCCCAGCAGAGAGGAAACTTTGAGCTACCAATCCCCAACGGAAACCATTCAGTTTTCCCCTAATACCCCCAACAGAACGGAGATTCTCATTCTTGAAAGTCCCCATTAGATTGGCATACAACCTAAACTCCTGATCTCCCCAGCAGTATAGCTTCTCCCCACAGAGGTTGTCAAAGATCTTGAATCTCCAACAGCGGTCATGGATTTATTTTCCCCGACAGCAGTCAAAGATTTTATTATCTCCAACTATCCGGGATTTATTTTCCTCAACAAAACAGCTAATCAGCTTACATGCGCATACATTACATTCATAAATCATGAACATTGATAAAACACATATATTGAATCATACATTTCATGCAACATAACTTTGTGTTTCAGCTAACATTCTACCCTTTTCAGGATGAAATTAATAGCTACCTAAAGCAGATATTCGAAGCTCAGAAAACGGCTTAGAGACGCTCCAGACGCGGATGCTTTCCTATTTGCTTATTTAAATCAATGTGCAGATTCTTGTTCTAGTTATAAAGTCTGGATTCGACCAGATTTTATCTTGACTATACTGAAGCCCGGAGATCGACCGAAAAATAGTTGAATCCCCTGCGAGTTTTTTTGAAGACTGGATGTTGACCAGATAGAAATACAAGACTGTGAATCCTGGATGTTGACCAGATAACAGTAAGGTATACTATGAAGCTTGGACGTTGACCAAGTAACAGTTTACTCGGCCAATTACTTTGAAGCCCGGATCCAACCGGATATTAGTAGACCCCGAAATCAAAGGGAAAACCGGAGGCGACCGGATAACCATTTGATTTTCTTCTGAAGACTGGATGTTGACCAGATAGGAAGTAAGGTATCGTGAAGCCTGGATGTTGACCAAATAGCAATACAAGAATGTGAAGCCTGGATGTTGACCAGATAACAGTAAGGTATACTGTGAAGCTTGGACGTTGACCAAATAACAGTTTACTCGGCCAATTATTTTGAAGCCCGGATCCAATTGAATATTAGTAGGCCCCAAAATCAAAGGGAAACCCGGAGGTGACCGGATAACCATTTGATTTCCTTCTGAAGACTGGATGTTGACCAGATTAGAAGTAAGGTATCGTGAAGCCTGGATGTTGACCAGATAGCAATACAAGACTGTGAAGCCTGGATGTTGACCAGATAACAGTAAGGTACACTGTGAAGCTTGGATTTTGACCAAATAACAGTTTACTCGGCCAATTACTTTGAAGCCCGGAGGTGACCGGATAACAATTTAATTCCTTCTAAAGCCTGGAGCACGACCAGATAGAAGTTCATTTTCACCTCTTCAACCATGAGATGACTCCCCAATAGAATAACGGACGACCGAAGCTCCTAAAATTCTATTTCTCCCACAACAGAAACCAGCATTCCCCGGCATAGTCCTCCTCAACAACAGGTATACGAGCTCTCGCAAAGGAATCTCTTATGCGATCAACATCCTTGGATGGCATCTTTTAAGCCCATCTCCAACAATATTCAATCATCTCCAAATGGAATCTTTAAGCCCATTTCCTCAACCACAGTGTGACGAGTGCAAATTTACGGGCACTCTAATGTCCAATCCTCTTTTACCTTCGAGTCACGAAAAGCAAACTCGCCAATATAACTCTTCAGGTTCAAGAAGATTGAACAGGGGAAGTTGTTGTACCCCAAAATTTTCCCTCTCATTTTATCAAGATTTCTCCTCACAAGACTCTTTGAACTCAAGACCAAGCTAGGGTTTGCTCTGCTCAAGACATCTCCTTGCACTGTTGACCTAAATTAGGGTTTGAGTTTGCACAAGGAATTTTGGACTTCTAATGCTCAAAGTGACTTTCATACTTCATGTTGGACTTATAAGATTTCCTCTACCAAGTTTCAAGCCTTGAATCAAATTTTTGCCCAGTCAATTGGACAGTCAACCTAGAAATCAGCTGTATTGGAGAAAAAGGCAACTGTGGCCAATTTACAGTCAAACCTCATAATTTTTTATCCACATCAACATTATAGACTCATATGAACCTTTGATCAAGTTTGGACCACAACTCCTCAAGAAATTTGATCAGATCATCAAAAGGGTAAAATGGTCATTTTTAGGGTTTTGACTGTATAAGGGCAATTTCTGATTTTTCACCTAGCCAATGGCAAATTGGCTTCAAGCATGTATTCAAGGACTCAATGGCATCATCTTGACCTATTCACAAGGTTCAAAAGATCTCAATTGCATTGGATTGACAGATGAATTTTCTAGTCAACTGATCAAAAATCAACTGTACACTGAAAAGTCAAACTTTGACTTTTTGGTCAAAATCAAGTGCCAAGGGTCATTTTTCATCAAGCTGTGTCAAAACATGAAACTTTTTCATCAAGAAACCTAATTTTGCAAATTAGGGTTTAAGATTGGAAAATTTTATAACTTAGAATTTTTCTAAGTTATGAAATTTTCTTATTTTTTCCCAACTTTGCCCAACTTTTTCACCATGATTCAATTGGATTCAAACAAAACTTCCAACATGAAAGTTGTAGTCCTCCACAAAATCTACAACTTTTATTCACAAAGTTTTCCAAAAAGAAGCTTGGATCTCAAGTTATGATTTTTGGAACAAGGGTCCATGAAACTTTTAACTTAGTGAAATTTTGCCCTAGTTTAGGCAGGATTTTGACCTATCTTCATGGAAATTTTTCACCTAGTTAAACTTGGAATATCAAAATTAATTTTAAATATGGATTATATATCATGTTACAAGCTTTCCAAAATGTCCAAGAACTCTCCAAAATCATTTATGGTTAGGGAGAATCGAAGGTTTGAATTTGGCAAAACCTCATTTTTGATCCATGGCATTTTCATGTTGACACAAGTTGCAAAACCTGTCCACCTTTGTTTGTACTTGAATACAGGTCTCTAAACCCTTCCACACTCAAAAATTGAATGCAAACTCATTGGTTTAAGGCATTATTCTGATTATTGGAAGTTTACACAAGGGTTTAATCCATTTTTGGCAAAAAGTTAATATTGCCATTTTTGTCAAAACTTGCTTTATGTCAAATTGCATCCCTTGAGCCTTGAACCCAATCTTGGACAGCACAAAAAATCTACAAACTTGGGGCCAAGCTCACCAAATGTGTGCAGGGATTAGAGCTAGCCTGTATAGGCCTGGCCTTTGTCACTTTTCACCTTTTGCTTCAAAAACAAGAAAGCTTGTAAGAGATCCATATCTTTGGAATCTGATAAGAACAAAGTTTGTAAGCATTTGAAACAACTTTTGCATATTGCTTTGAGCCAGAAACACAAGCCATCCATTCCTAAAACACTCTTGAACATCAAAACACCAAAAACTTGCAAAACAGAACACTCTCTGCAGTTTCACTCCCATCTCACAAACCACTCGTGCGTTTTGTCCCAAACCAGTTCCAATACCTTCCATATAACCCACCTAAGCTATCCCAACCATTGTCCATTGACTGTAACTCCATTTTTAAGCTTCACCATTTCTGATTTCAGCTTGTGCAGATTGACTTCTATAGGCTTATTCAAGCAAGCTCAAAGCAAACAAATCATTGGGGAAGGTCAGAGGAAGTTCATGCAAGCTCACAAACATCTCAGGCCTCATTGAAAACCTCCACATTGTCATACTCGAGTTCAACTGAAGCAGGTATTTTCCAACTTTCTGTCTCTCTATTTAGGAATCATTGGGCTTAGGTTTGTGAATAAAAAATGTAGTACTCATTGCCCTCAAGCTGTACATATGCATAGATTTCATTTAAGTTAAGTGTGTTAAGAGAATTTGATTGATGAACATTCTGAAAAAGTTAGGTTAGAAATTAGGGCCAGAGAAATTCTCTCTGGTCTTTGAGAGTTAGGTTAAGTTCTTTATATGGTTGGAATCGTGTTGAAAAATGTTATAACTTTCATGTTGTGAGTTTTTGCTTTAGAGCACGTATGCAGGAGTTGGACATTTGTACAGGAAGCGCGCATATTTTTGTTTGAACGAAGGCTGAAGATGAAGTAGTTGGGTTGGGCCTGGCTATTTCTCACTTTTGGCACCCCCCCAGCTTGCTGATTGCACCCGCTTGGCCCATTGTTTTATATTTTTATATTTTTCTATTTCTTTTTCATTTCTGATTTTATTTCATTTTCTCTAAACATAAAAAATATCAAAAACATTCTCATAAATTTTCACATTTTATTTTGTATTTTTTATTATTTTTTCTAACATAAAAATAATTATTAAATAACATACTTTTATTTTCTTTAATAAAAACTTGAAAATAATACATAAAAATATTTTATTTTTATTTTTATCACTTACATACTTAAATAATATTTTTTATAATATATTTTTATTTTTGACATTTATATATATTTTATTATTTTATTTTATTGTACATAAATAATATAACTAATATATATATACTTTCTTAAAACAAATTAGGGTTTCCACCCTTAATAAAAATAATATTTTATTTTCTTATTTTTTTTTACACATTAAATATTATATTTTTACATGCATAAAAATAAACAAAGACATTTTTACATATTTATAATAAATTGCATATTTATTTAATTGTCTATTAAAATATTTGTTTATTTATTGTTTGATACCAAGAATTCAATTTGGATGTAATAGTTAATCTTAGGGTTTTACTTTCTTGCAAATACTCCCCATTCAAAATTGTATCCCCCTCCCCATATCAATGTTGTAATAGCTTAGATTTATTTTTACGCACTTTATGCTTTCAAATATGCCATGATAGAGATTAGGGTTTGTATGCAATATCCAAAATCAAAATAAATAGCTAGACCTAATACAAGACATAAATGCATGAAAATGATAACACAATGCACACATGCACCCCTAGGGTTGCCTATACAAAATGATCTAGTCCTTCAAAAATTTGCTAAGATACTTGGCACAATTGCTATCATGGTCAATACGATGACCCGTGCTTGTCAGGTTTAACATCCAAACACAAGGTTGTTTACCAAATGCAATGGTAAAACAACACTGTCAAAAGGGTTAAAAATGTGTAGGAAAGATCTTTGAGTAGATAGGGTAGATGCTCCTAGTTACTTGATCAAAACTTGTAAACATCCTTGCTATTTTCAAAAACACATCACCACACAATTTCAAAACATTTCCCAAAACAAACTTTCAAACATTGAAATATCTTTTCAAAAGACAAACACCTTTGTATATATTCAAACAAGAATCATTACAAAGGTTGCCACAACGATGGCCTCTTTTCAAAACATTTTCAAAACCACACACAAAGCACCATTTCAAACAATTGAAAAGCAAAAGCAAGTGATCTAAACAAGTAACTAAGAGCCCATGGATAACCATGGATGAAAAGGGTGCTAGCACCTTCCCTTTTCATAATCTACCCCCCGAACCCAAGAAAACATCTCAAAGGTCTTTCCTGTGCTTTTTGACCTTTCATTTGGATAAAATAAAAAGTCGGTGGCGACTCTTGCTAAACCGAAACATTTGCGAACACAAACGTAAAACCTCAAGTCATTTCTCCCACCGTATCACAACCTGCACACAGAAAAGTTCCCAATATAGACAAAATAACAACAAGATTCCAGGGTCCAAAAGTCTCCAAGTAACAAGGTCCCATCCTAAGTCCAAAAGTCCAAATACTCCAATATGCCAAGGGATAGTAACCATAGTCCATAAAGAGCCTTAAGTCTTTTAATGTTTAAGTTGATTATTAATGATTTTAAGAACAAAAATAAAAGTCCAAGTGGACAAAGGAAAAATGACATAAAATGAAAGTTCAAGTGGACAAAGAAAATGGTATAAAATAAAGAGCAAAAAGATAAATGACGTGAATGATAAAGATGGTGAAATTAAATGACATAAAGTAAATTGCGAGGAATTTAAATTGCATTATAATAAAAGTTAGTACAATAAATGTTATAGTTAATATGTTAGTTTTCTGATCTGGAACAAATTTAGCATTATGTTAAGCAATCGCATACGTAATTATGTAGAAGTCAATACTATACGAGGTCTGTCAATAACAATGTATGTACCATACGTGTTAGAGATAAGGTAAAAATTATACTCCTAAAACATGTAGCAGAAGTAAAAACAAAAATGGATCAAGACCTAGGTCATGGAGATGAGATCATTACATTAATCAAATCCTTCATGATACTTTAGGACAAACTTTCACTAATCCAAAGTACCTAGAGTGATCAATTAATCACTTAGAGATAGATTTAAAATGATGAAAGTTCATCAAGTACCAATCCACATTCAATTGAACAAGATGAATCATCAATCATCCAATTGATCTAAGGAGAAAAAAAGAAGAAAGAGATAAAGATGCGATAAAGTAAACAAGACAAAAGTGGAAATTCAAATTGGATCATGAATTAGGTCTAACTTCATCAAAATCAATCATCCATTTTGGTGAATTTTGTCTTTCAACCTATCAACATCCAAGTCCTGTTGATGTTGATAAAATTCATGACCTAAATGATCAAGATCCAAGCCAACTAGAATATACAAAATTTAAATTGCTAAAATAAAAATAAAATAAAATAAGAAAATGATTTTACAAAATGGTCTATAAATGGAAATAAAAGGTAAAATACGAAATTATATTTAAAACATCAAATAAAAATCAACTAAGACCATAGAAAAATCAGAGATGGTCCATAATATTTTTAGAAAATAGTTTAATCATTTTTGGAAATCAGAAACTATTTTTAAACTAATAAAAAATAAGCAAGAAGATCAAAAAAGGATGAAAAATAGTAAAGCTAAAAATAAAAACCAAATAAAATCACCATAGGTCAGAAACTATCGTTGGATCATAAAATATTTTTTTCAGAATTTAAAAAGTAATAAAAACATTTTAAAACTAATTAAAACAAAGCAAATAATCTAAAAATTATAAAAAATAGCAAACATAAAAATAAAAATCTAAGAAGATATCCATAAAATCATAAATCATTCAAAGTATTTTTGTGTAATTTTTCATAATTTTTGGATAAAAATAAAGGAGTTATGAATTTTTGAAGATAAAATGAATTTAAAAATAATTTTGTAAAATAAAAAAAAATCAGAAAAATGTGGAAACGTTGGATCTAAGTCACTTAAACACGCTGGCACATCAAATAGATGAGAGGTGGTGATGTATGGTGGACACAAGTCAAACCACGTGCATCTGATCCAAAGAAGTCACACCAATCAAATTATTTCATATGGCACACTTTCATTGGTTGAGGATGACAGGTTGGTCATCTTCAACCTCCAGCCATCTGCAACTAGGGAAATTCACGTTTCAAGAAGAAGTAACCATTGCTCATGAGGCTGGTATCATTAGAAGCGTCTTGTTGTACCCCAAAATTTTCCCTCTCTATTCTCAAGACATTTCTCACAAAAGATCTCAAATGCTCAAAAAGTTTCAAAGAGTTTGATCAGATAAGCTCACCTCCTAAGCACTGAGCCTCCAAATTAAGGTTTTGATTTTATCAAGGACAATTAGACTTTTAATGCCTCAAATGACTTTCATGGTTCATTATAGGTCTCCAATATTACTCATACCAAGTTTCAAGTCTTACATCACAAATTTGCTCAGTCAATTGCTCAGGTGGCTGAAAATCAACTGTATTGGGTGAAAAGTCAACCATGGTCAAAGTACAGTCAAACTTCATGATTTTTGGCCAACATCAACATTTTGAAGTCATGTTTTATCAATTGATCAAGGTTGGATCACAATGCCTCAAGGAACGCACTCAAATCATCAAAGGGGCAAAATTGTCAAAATTAGGGTTTTGGCTGAGAATGACTGATCATGGACTTTTGACCTAGTACATGACCTAATGGCTTGAAACGTGATCTCAAGGACTAAAACACAACATGTTGACCTAATTTCATGGCTCAAATCATTTCTCAAGATCAATGGATTGACAATTGAAATTTGATCAACTGATGAAAAGTCAAACTTTGACTTTTTGGTCAACATTAAATTTCAAAGATCAAAATTCATCAAGACATTCAAAAATATCAAACTTGATCATCAAGAATCAAGAAAGTCCAAAAAAAGTCAAAGTTTTCAATACTTAAATATTTGACCAATATGTTTGTTTCAAAACTTATGGTATTTCTGTATCTTTTGAATGTCTTTACCAAAATTATTTTGTGTATCGTTAAACTTATATATGTTTTAAAATACTATCTTATCTTATAATTAAGTATGTTTTTCCTATAATTCTATTATTATCATTATGTGACAATTAGAATTAATGCACCTATAAGGGAAAATGCTTGACAAAACTTACGATCTTTTGTTTTGTGCTTTAAAAGAGGTTTATACGTTTTCCATTTTCAACCATCATTTATTTTTCATTTTCCTTTTTTACCTTGTATTTATAAATATCAATCAATTTTTTTTTCGTTGAATGTATTTTTTATTACTCCGCTTATCCTTTAAACTAATATTTATAAAGCTAAATTATTTTGTAAAACTACGTTATATTGTGATGAATTTTTTCCGTACATTAACATAAACATCAACTAATTCTGGAAATAACATATTGTCTTTTTCGTTCAATCAACTATTTCAACAAATGAGCGTGCCCGACCAGTACCCGTACAAACGCACGGGTATCCCACTAGTTATTTTTCAAAAGAGCAATTATTTTTTTCTTATTATCTAAAATCTTAGTGATAATGTACTAAATAATAATTCATGTATAAATTAATGAAAAAAATTAACAAAAAATAATATTCACGTATAGAATTTAAATAATACTAATATTATAAAAAACATAACACAATATCAATTAAAAATATTCAAAAATATATATACAATAATTTAGACATGTTAAAGATCCCAAAAAAAAAAGGTGTGATATTCAAAATGTTAGATCATATTCAAAGTGTTCTAGAGAAAAATAATAATAAACATGTATAAATAAAATTATGATAGAAAAATAATATAAAATAAAACATGATGATAGAAAGAAAAATAATATAGTATGGATTACAATAATTAAAAAAAAAACAAAGTGAATGAAAATAAAATATAATAATATAGTATGAAGCATGATGACTGAAAAAGTCTTGAAAGTATTTGAAAAAATTTCATGGTTTATAGTGAAATGATATGCATATTTTCAACTAATTTTTTTTTCAAAATCCATTCTATTGAAAATTTCTTTAACATCCATAGATTTTTAAATATCATTATACATTTTATATGTTATGAAAAATCTCAATTGAATACCAGCCGATTTCTATTATCCTAAAAAGAAATATTGTGATTGTCTAAATTCAATACCACAAAATGTATGAGTTTTATAATAGTTTTATTTGAATATCACAACAATTATCATAGAAAAGTCTTTTAAATTTATTTAAAATCTCAATCCAATAAACTAAAAAAATGTGTATTTAGTTTTTAGTTTTTTTTTGTAACAAAAAAAATACACATGTATTGAATGAAGTTTACAATATGCATGTTTCACATGTTCAAATTTTTTTGCTATAAATTGGAAAGTGCATTGTTGTTTGATTAGTCACAAGATGAAGGTTGTTGTTGCAGCAGAGCTGTGCATTTTCTTGCTCTCCGCATCTTGCCTTCTACTCCTTTCTTCAGGTTCCTTTCTCTCCCTCAATTTCACTACTCTTTAGTGTTCCTTTTTCTGTAATAGTGTATGTATCTTTTCAACACATGCAGGGTTTCAACTCCATTCTAAACCCTATGATTATTCTGCTACTACTAAGGTAATGCCACTTTTTTAACAGTTAAGATGTTTATGATTATATTTTATTAACTTGTGTTGCCAATGTCTTGAAATAATGCAGTGTGTGAAAAAACCTCATAGGGCACAATATGGAGGAGGGATTATAGTAAATCCAGGGTTTGAACATAACTTAAAGGGTTGGACTGTGGTTGGAAATGGAACAATTGTGGAAAGGGTATCGAGTGATGGCAATCGATTCATTGTTTCTCGCAACAGAACACGAGCATTGGATGGTTTCTCACAGAAGGTTCATCTGAAGAAAGGAATTATATACATTTTTTCTGGTAACTTGTGTTTATTTTTTGTTAATGATTGTGTGATGAATGTTATACCATGCTGGTGATTCTTTAACTTAGGGTTGTAAAACATTTTCCACATTTCAGCTTGGTTTCAGCTGAGTGAAGGAAGTGGCATTGTTTCGGTTGTTTTTAAAACAAATGGAAGTGAATTGGTACATGGTGGCCATGCGATAGCCAAGCATGGATGTTGGTCTCTGCTAAAAGGGGGCATAGTTGCAAAGTTTTCAAGACATGTTGAGATTCTTTTTGAGGTGAATTGGTTTTCATCTGATCTTATTTTGCTAAATTTCTTGGTATTTTGTTATCTAAAATTTACTAGCAATGCAGATTGAGAATCCGACTGTGGAACTATGGGCTGATAGTGTGTCCTTACAACCATTCACCAGAAAGCAATGGAGATCACACCAACACGACAGCGTTGAGAGGGTAAGCTGGCTCTTAAGTTATTTTCACATAGATCGCAATAAGCATGTTGTCATCAAGAGGAATGAACTTGATAGCAGTGAAAATCAGTAGTAGAAGTATAGCAGAAAGAAAAAAGGTATTAACAAGTTTTGCAATTTATAAACTGCAGGTACGTAAGAGAAGTGTGAGATTCCAGGTAACTCATCCAAACGGAACAGCGTTGGAAGGAGCAACCGTTGTAATCAAACAAACAAGGGCAGATTTTCCATTTGGATGTGCGATGAACCATTATATCCTCACAAACAGTGAATACCAGAAATGGTTTGTTTCAAGATTCAAATACACGACTTTCACCAACGAGATGAAGTGGTATAGTACAGAGATAGTTCAAGGCCACGAAAACTATACCATCCCAGATGCCATGTTGCAGTTTTCTAAAGAAAATGGCATCTCAGTAAGAGGTCATAACATTTTGTGGGACAGTCCAAGACGTCAACCTCATTGGGATTTGACCTTGTCTCCTGACGAATTACGAGTAGCAGCTGATAAAAGAATGAATTCTGTTGTCTCAAGGTATAAAGGACAAGTTATTGCATGGGATGTCGTGAATGAGAATGTCCACTTTCACTTTTTTGAGGACAAACTTGGCGAAAATTTCTCTGCAGAATATTATTTAGCAGCTTACCGTCTTGATCCAAACACCGAGATGTTCATGAATGAGTATAACACCATTGAGGTCATTGGGGATAAGAATGCCAGCCCAACCAATTATCTCAGGAAACTTAAGGAGATTCAGCAATTTCCAGGAATTGATGGAATATCATTGGCCATAGGGTTGCAAGGCCATTTTCCAAGTGGTGTGCCAAACCTTGCTTACATGAGATCAGGTTTAGATCTTCTTGCCGCAACTGGACTTCCTATATGGCTCACAGAAGTCAGTGTGGATGCTCAGCCAAATCAGGTATATGACAAGAACATTTAGTTTCATAGCCATTGCACGCCAGATTATATCACATGAAAAACAGAAACTGAACGTTTCTTTCTCATTCTTTGTTTATTGGGCAGGCAGAGTACTTTGAAGACGTACTAAGAGAGGGGTTCTCTCATCCTGCTGTTAAAGGGATTATAATGTTTGTAGGACCAGAACAAGCTGGTTTCGACAGTACATTACTTGCAGATAAAAATTTTAAAAATACTCCTGCCGGAGATGTTGTGGACAAGCTGATTCGCAAGTGGGGAACTGGCCCTCAAACAGCCATAGCAGATAGTAGAGGAACTATAGATATTTCACTATATTATGGGGATTATGATGTCACTGTTACACATCCTCTAACCCAATACTCCAAAACACTGAATATAAGTGTAAGGAAAGGATTTTCTCTGGAAACTGTCCATGTCATAATGGACGCCTAAAAAGCAACCACCTTTTGAAACCTCTGCTGAAGCAAGAAATTGTTACCTGTTTCAATTTTGAAAGATTATAATAAAATGTTTTGCAGCATCATGCTTGATTATTTTTGGTTATATTACACTTTTCATCCTATCTAGAACTGAACTCTTTTTGTATGAAATCTGCCTCCGACAAGAGATCTAATCTAATAAAATACAAGTACATAACAATGCTGCGTAATTAACTTTCTAGTATAATATGCTCCCATTAGAGGCCATTACATCAGCTGATAACTCATTTTGTAATTCAATGCAAGAATAAAATTCAACAAAGACCTAAAAGCTAGTGCAATCTTGAATGCAAATCCAGCTTTCCTACCTAATCAACAGTTAGCCGGACAAAACTAGGAAATTGTAGAGTTAATTCCTCCTCCAGATTTCCGGTCGTAATAGATGTCAAAGTCGCTTGTTATGGATTGGATTTGATTTGCTATCAGGAGCCTGCCTTAAACTTGTGTTCACAGATCTCTGGGTGGTTTCATAAGATATTTCCAACTTATCTAAACTTGCAGTGAAGGAGGAGACATGAACTAGCAGCTTCCGTGGCAGAAAACTATCTATAAGATTACTTCTAGTTTCACTATTTATCAAAACTATAGAACATGTTATGAAATTTAAGAGCATTAAGACAAAGAGACCCAAAAAAACACGTTGAGTGGTTATCATGGCAGGCTTGAGCTGAAACAAACAACAACTGATACTAGAAAAAAAAAAAAAAAAAAAAGAGAATTATTGTGCTTGGGAGTTTAAACTATCCCATAAGAATGTTTTGAAGTTGGAGTCTAAAATGCAAGGGGATCTATCATGTGTGTGTATCTGAAAGTGTAGCAATTCTTGTTAATTGTTTATTGATGTTTGAAGGCTTTAATGGACAATGATGAACAAAGCAATACATAGTTTTGTGAATGATTCAGATTTAAGGAAGAGGAAAGGGAAGGAAGGTACATAGATAATGGATTATTGGATCTGCCACATCTTTGTTTTGTTGTGTAGTAGAACATGGAAATAAGCAGCTTGTCATGTGATCCTTGACCAAATCACATACATCTCTGACACTTCTTTAGTGTTTCCATCACATGCTAATATGGATCATGTGACTAATCATCTGCAATTAATTGGTGTCCATCCTTTACTATATTATTTTTTTCACTTGCATATGTATAGAACTCAGTAAGAAAGAAGTAAAAGTAGAATGTATAAGTTTTGCCTAATTAACCTATGATATAGACAAATGCGAAAGAACGTCTATATATGTAGAATAAACAAGAATTTTATTGGTTAAATACTTCAAAATAATACAAGAAATGAATAACTGTTATACAACAATTTACTGACAGAAAATAGCTGTCTCATTCAGTTTCATTTTTATCAGACAATATAGAAGTACCCTCCTTCCAGATCACTTTATCATAACCAAAGATTCTTGCAAAACATGAAATCAACTCCTCTTGTATTATTTCTTCCGAGGGAAGGTCAAAACCTGTCTCCCTTCTCAAAGATGTCACTTCTTTATCTGCAATTCCACATGGAACAATATGCCTAAAGTAGTTTAAATCAGGGTCAATGTTAAACGCCATACCATGAGAAGTGATTCCGTTCGATATCCGAACACCAACTGCCCCAATCTTCCTTTCTCCAACCCACACTCCTGTCTCACACCTTCGTCCAGGACAAGCTTTCACACCATATACACCTGCCAATTCAATCATAGTTAACTCAATCTTTTCTACAAATGTTCTCGCACCAAGTCCCATGTCACGCAGAGAAACGATAGGATATAAAATGGCTTGGTGTGGACCGTGAAATGTAATGTCGCCTCCACGTTGCGTGTAGTGAAATTCAGCTCCAATCTGTTCCAATTCTGACTGGGGGATTAGTAAATTGTGAACCGTTTGTCTTTTGCCAACCGTGTATGTAGGGGAGTGTTGCAAAGACAGAAGAGTATCACATATCTTATGGGATTTTCTTTCCAACACCAGTTTTTCCTGCAGTTTTAATGCATCCAAATAGTTGACAACTCCCAGTTTCCAGACCTCAAGGCTTCGCAAGGCCTTCATTACTGCCTGTTCACAATGATATTATCAATTACATAACTTTCTTTTCTTGTCTACTCAAATCTAGATAGTTAATTCATGTGCAATTACAGTACCCTACGTCAAAAATTGCATCAGAATATTCAAGTCTATACAAACAGGTGGACCAAACATTTCAGCAAACAGTTAGTGGGCATTCAGGTAAAGCCATAAAATTTATAAAAACCAGATTTTTTTATAAAACCGGTTACTAAATTCCAATGGGTTTTCAACGGTGGGAAAGAATTCAATGCAGAAATGCTTATGGAGGTTACATTGAAGTTAATGGCAATAAAAGATGTGTGTGATTGTGAAGTGAGGTGAAATTAAGAAACTAGAATATTGGGGAAGAAGAATGAATAACCTGATGTAATCTTCAAATTGAATGTGGATGTGTTGACAAGAGACAGAGGAAGCAAGATAGGACCAGTGTTGGAGTTGAAGAAAATATGTGGAGCGTAGCGGCGAAGATGTGATTTATTTATTTATTTTTATTTAATTGACTTTACTTGTTTATTTCCTTTTGGGTTTTTTAAGTCACTTTTTATAAATAGCTTTTGAGAAATAAAAATAAGACAATACCGGTGTGTGCTTTCAGTCTAACACTGCTAATTAGTGAGTCACAATTTTAATCTTCAAAATTAAATGAACAAATAATTTAATCTAATCTTTAAATATACAAAATGGAGATTCAATTATATATTTGTGTGCATATTTCAGGGGTAAATTTTGATTTCTAAATACAGAAAGAACTAACCATATCCTTGTAGGACACAAGCACAAGTCACCACCCCGTAAGTAACTTTCCACGTGCACAGATAGAGGTGTTGCTCCAGACAAATGACACGTACTTTACCCCCTAAAACTTGTTTTACCTAATCAAATTGCAAGACCAAATTATGATTAGTCAAAACAGAAAACTCATTGTTGTCAAACCGGGGCAGTAATTAATATTAGTAAATTTTACTACCTTATCAAACACAATTTTGTCAAGAAGTGGAGCTGCTGCATGCTTATGCCCTTTCTTCATGTTGACTCTATCAAGTACACGGGGTACAACACATAAAATAGTCGGTTTTAGCTCTTCGAGGTCCTCAATTAACAATTTAATATTATGCAGCCATTGTTATGATGGATAAGTTCAATTATCATATTAAATTATAATTCAGTAACAACTAATTTATCACATATATTCACCCCACGCCAGAAGCCTATTAAAGCACCATGCCATATAAATGTCTCTTGAATGACCCTATCAAAGACATGTGCCAGAGGAAGGTATGATAAGTATACATCCTTCTCAGTCAACTGCAATGAAGTAAAAGGAGGGGAGGTTATGTAAGTCAAAGAAAGAAACATGTAAGCATTTAATATATTAAAATCGAATAAATATTTTCCGAGCTTTGAAATTTGATATTAAATATGCACGAATGAAATGAAAATAAGTTAATTATAGAGAATGACCGGTGCATTCATGTAGTACCATGTAAAATATAACAAAGAACTACTTACTTTTTCATCGACACTCTCCAATAATCGCTTAACCCCAGCTAATAGGGTAATAATACTCTCATTGGATATCAATACCCCCTGGGATCACCAGTAGTTCCACTAAAATACATTATGGTAGAGATATCACTTATTTTTTTTACAGGTGGATCAAAACTCTGATTTTTCCCTGTGACAAGTATTAACAATCAAATTAGGAATAGCAACCACAAGATATCTATATAAGTAGCAAAAGAGACATTACTTTCTGCTAGCGATACTTGTAATGAGGTTAAGAAAAATAACTTCAAATTCTAATGAATATGTTTCTTTAAAAAATTAACCCAAGCCAACTAACTAAACAACTCATAAGTTTTCATTGACATGATATCATCCTTATTTTTCTTATTTCAATTGCGTAACAATCAGGATAACCTACGTGAAAAGAAGACACACACAATGAATTCATTTTGTTCCTTTGTTATACCTCTTAATATTTTAAAATCTTCCAGTTGAATAAATAGTCAGCATCATATCCTGCCAAACAAAAATTTATTGCATTAATAGATAACATATTGTATTGATTTAGCTTTTGAAATTGTTGGCTCCAGATATGATCAATCAACTAATGGGAAAAAATCAACCAAAATGAAAATTGACATATACTTTTAGCTCACCAGTTGCCGATTTCTAAAAGTCACATAAAAACCGAAAAAAGTTATTGTAACCAAACTCCACACTACTTGTGCTTAAAAACCTTCATAAACCAAACTCCAAAATCATGAACCATGTAACAATCACATCTTTTTGTTCTACACTCAATTTCCATTGAAAATCCATCCATAAAACTTCATTAAACTTCATACACAGCTTGACAACCAAAAGAAGAAGCATCAGTTTTTGAATCATAAACCATGTAATCCATCAATACAACTTATACATACTAAACACATAGATTTTGACACAGTAGCTACTTCAATTTATAACTTAAAGATAGTCTTCAACAGCTCTATCAGCTACAATTTACGTCTTATAACTTGTGATCCATTGACATGTTTGAGTACATGCACCTATTATGAGAGACATGTCTTGTCTAACGCAAATCAACATATAGATACTGCAAGGGAGGAGAATACATTACCTTTCTTCATGCACTCAACGATAAAAACAAAAGTGAATTGTTCTTCCTCACCCCAACGATCAACCATCACTTTTCGATAGTCTTCCAGCATCAAAGAAGCCAAAGCTTTTGTTGGGTACTGCTTCAAATCAAATATAAGTAAGTTAAATTTAGCATCATAGATATGTGAAGTCAAGCTTCTTCAACATTATGTTTTGATGAAGACAACTACTATGTGCATATATCAAAGGATGAGAAAAATCAATATAAGCAAAATGACTATGGATCAAGATTGCAACTTTATGGAGACTAGCATTGATCTTAATTTATTGAGGCATAAGCATGTAGTCTATATTGATAACTTAGTGCTCAAAATACTCTTAAATATTCACTTACATGCATGGTCCAAAATAGTTGAATTACAAACTATTTATGCACATTAAAACAAATATTTTTTCAATTTTTAGTTCAGGAAATTGATTACCCATATTTCAGAAATCGATTTCCTTCACAAAATTTTGAATTTCCAAAAAATAATTTTTAGGCATGGAAATCGATTACCCCTATTTCAGAAATCGATTTCCTTTACAAAATTTTGAATTTTCAGCAAACTATTTTTAGTCATGGAAGCTGATTACTCCTATTTCAAAAATGGATTTCCTTCACAAAAATTTGAATTTTAAGTTGCAACGTTTCAAAGGAAGTCGATTACCCCATATTCCAAAATCGATTTCCTGAGTATGGCAGTAGCTTTTCAGTCTGTTTTGAACCTGAATATTTTGATAAATTCATTCCATAATCATTGTTTATTTTCATTGAATCACACACATTCATAGAGGTGTTAAGGTGTTATATATACTCTTAGTTTCATAATTTAGATCTCACCTCTTCCATTACAATTTAACATCATTTTATACTCATTCATTTTCAAACAAGTGTTTTGATACTTCAACTTTCATTGAGAATTTCTCTGCATTTGTTCCACATACCAGTCTAGAAAAATTCCTCCATCATTCATACATACTTGAGCACTACTATATCTTTAGAAATTACTTGTTTGGAAGAGAATATCAATCATTGTGACTTATACTTATTCATAAACTTTATTACTCAAATAATTTCCATATTTGGTTTGTAATTTCTTGTTTTCCAGGATTGTTAGAAATAGGAGAGTAGAAAGAAAAGGATTATTTTCTTGTTCTATTTGTTTGACTGTACCTTGTTGTCCAGGATTGTTGGAAGCAAGAGGTTGAAAGTGAGAGGATTTTTCTCATTTCAACTTGGTTGATCCAAAAGGATTTTTCTTGGTGGTTTTGTTGTTAGAAGATTGTAGGAGAAGTCTTTGTATAAGACTTGTACAAAGATCTAAGAATAGTGAAATCTCTTTCATGTTGAAAGGGGACTGGACATAGCTTCGAATTGTAACAATTTTTGTTATCTAATAGTTTCTTGACTGTGCAGATAAAATATTCTAATTTATTCAGGATTGTTTCCTGAAGAATCATCATAATTGTGTTTGGCACGCCTTAAAAAGACTATTGCATTCACTTCTAAAGAAACATCAATAGTTCTGATGAATGTTGAATGTTCGCCAGAAAAGGATCCACTTGTAGTTCTCCAGATAAGTTGTTGATTCATAAGTCACGAGCGTTCACTAGAAAATGATCTCTTAGTATTAATCAGATATCAAGCTCACTTCAAAGATCAGATATCAAGAAACTGTGCTTATCATAAAAGCTTTTGCTTCCAGCTCACATATCAAGAATTATTTGTCAGATAAGTTATTGATCCAAGCCTGAAGACAAGGTTCTGATTCTGAAGATTCAGATACCTTTGGAAACATTACAATGAAATGCCTTCTAGAATATGTATCATTTCACATCAGAAATTCTCTATCAGAATATTAAAGAACAAAACATGATTTCTTTTGCACTCTCTTTAATACTGCAGATCAGAATTATCTCATTAGAAGAAAAGATCATAAACTTGAACAAGAAGATTATATTACAATAGTACAAGACCTATTCCACTATGGTGAATAAAGCTCTATACGATTAAAGATTTGTTATGCTCTTGTCTCCCACGATCACACGTTACCGTTGTAGCAGCTGACAAATGAAAGTGATGTTTTGTACTATCCAACTGTCTACTTTCTCAGCCTATATAAAGAGATGACCAATTCTTTGGAAATTAATGACTCATCATTAAGAAATTCAAAAAGAAAAGTTATTGTGCATAGAAATTCAAGAGATAAAATCACAACACAAAAAGTTATTGCTCATTTTTTGTTAACTTTTATTCACTAAAAACACAAGAGTTGTTGCTCATATTTGTGTTTTTATTATCATTATTGTATACATAAAAGTTGTTGCTCATATTTGTGTGTAAACATTTGTTCTTTATTGTAGTGTTAAATCTGCTTTTTAGAAGCATAATTGAATGTAAACATTGTTTGATTGTAAATCTTTCAAGATTTGTTTCCTCAAGTGACTAACTTGTAGTCTGTATACTTGAGAGGGCTAAGGTGTTTTTCTAAATTCTTAGACGTTGTTTGTAATCTTTCTAGATTAGTGGATTAAGTTATTTTCTAAGGCAAAATCACCTTGGCGGATGGACAAGAGTGGCCTTTTCTAAGGTGAACTTGTATAAACTGATTGTGTCATTTTTCTTTCTAGCTTGTCTATCATTGATCGTTTGTGAGAAGAACTTTTAAAAGAAAAAGTGTTTGAAAACCCAATTAAAACTTCTCATTTCTTGTGTTTTTCTCAACCTTCAATTGGTATCAGAGCCTGGTTATGTTATTAATTTTCCTATCAAACACTTAACCGTATAGAGAGGTCCATTGTGAGAAAAACTTAAATGGTCGCTGCTAGCACAAATGAAAGAGGTAGTTATAATGCTAAGTCTCCTGTTTTTGGTGGAGAGAAATTTGACTATTGGATCGATAGACTAGAAAGTTTCTTTCTAGGCTATGATATTGAGCATTGGGATATTGTCACAAAAGGCTATGAGACACCTGTTAGTATGATTGGTATTCTCATTCTCAGAAACAGGATGAGTGATGCTCAAAAGTGTGATCTCAAGAATAACCACAAAGCTAGAACTATTGTTCTCAATTCTATTTCTTACAATGAATATGTGAAGATCACCGATAGAGATACAACTAAGGATATTCTTGATTCGTTAAGAATGAGACATGAAGGCAATGCTTAAGTCAATGAAACTAAGGACCTGGCCTTCAATAAAAAATGTGAGGATTTCAAGATGGAAGAAGAAGAAGAAATGGTTTAGACTATATTCTCAAGGTTTCAAATCTTAGTAGCAGGAATCAAGGTTCTGGACAAAGGTTACTCCACAGCTGATCATGTCAAGAATATTATCATAAGTCTTCCCAAGAGATGGAGACCAATGGTTACTGCGTTGAAGCTGGCTAAGGATCTAAACAACATAACTCTTGAAGAGTTAATTAGTGCTCTTAAGAGTAATGAGATAAAGTTAGATGAAGATGAGCCCCAAAAAAGAGTCAAATTCGTTACTCTAAGATCAAGATCAAAAAGACCCAAGTCAACAAAGTAAAAAGCCTTTCAAGCTGAAGAAGCGGAAGATTTTGACAAGGAAGTTTCAGATGATGAAGATGAATTGTCCCTTATGTCTAGAAAAGTCAAGAAGTTGTGGAAGAAAAGACAAAACAACTTCAGAGGATCCACAAACAGTGGAGATCGACCAAAAACATATGCAAGAGAAAGAGCAAGCAAGGAAGTAACATGTTAAGAGTGCAAAAAGCCTGGTCATTACAGAAATGAATGACCAATGCTCAAGAAAGAGAGCACCAGAAAAGAAAGCTTCAATAAAAGTGGTTTCAATGGCAAGAATAAAGGTCTCATGGAAACATGGGATGAATCTAACTCTGAAGGATCTGAATCCGAAGAAGAACACGCCAACATAGTATTCATGGCAACCACGTCAGAAGGCGACACCATAGAAACTGATTCTGACTTAGAAGAGGTATTTTCTGAACTTTCTCGTGCTGAACTAGAATTATGTCTATCTGAATCTCTGAGTAAGTATTATAAACTTCAATGAAAATTTAAGAACCTTCAAAAATTTCATGAATATGAAATTGAAGAATATGGTAAGCTAGAGAAAGAAGTTTCTGAGCAAAAAGGAGACAATTTTATTTTAGAAAAAGAAAATGTCTTTCTGAACAAGAAATATTTAAAACTTGAAGAAACTCTTTCTAAAGCACCTCCATCTTCTGAAACTGTCTTATACAAATATGATAAGGCATTTCAGAAATTCTTGAACAACAACATAGGAAGAAGTAAAATGACTTCCATGATCTATGGTGTTAGTCATAATGGTAAAAGAGGAATTGACTATGTTTCTGATAATGATAAACAAGAAAACCAACCCATATCTCCTTTTTCTTATCTCTACCGTTCTGCATAGACATAAATTCAATGTTGCACAGAAACCCAAGTTTACTAGAAACTCTAGGAAAACTAACTCTAAAGGACCCAAAAGATATTGGGTACCAAAAGATAAAATAGTGTATGTTGTAGATATCTTATACAAACAAGTTAAAACACTAGTCATGGTTCCTGGACTCTGGATGCTCACTTCACATGAAGGGAAGAAAGCATATGTTCCAAAACTTGGAACTTAAAGTTGTTGAGCATGTCAGTTTCAGAGGAAACCAGATAGGAAGAATAAAAGGATCTGGAACAGTTGGTTCTGGAGAAAAAGACAAAAATGTCAAAGGATGATACAACAGAAGCACCTGAATACACATCAGTCCAGAAATGACAAAGGCAAAGACAAACCATATAGAAGATTTGATTATGGGAGATAAACTTGAACATGTCAGAACAAGATCCACATTTAAGCAATCTAAGGAACACTTATGGGATTGGTGTCTCTGATAGAACCAATTTCTCGTAAAGAAGTACTTCTAGTTAACGTATGGATTCTAGTAAAATACAAGAAATGCCAAATAAATTTTCAAGAATTGATGTTTGGAATATGATGCTCTAGTCTTGAGAGGACTCGTGCTTTGAGAATTAAATGGATCTTCAGAATCAGAGTAAGTAAGAAAAGTGATGTCTTTAGAAATAAAGCACGTCAGGTCAAAATCTCTTACTTCTTAATCTAATTTTTTTGTTACTAGCTTAATCTACCTTGATACGTCTACAATTTAGAAGATATCTTGATCATAAACCCTTCTAAGTCAAAAAAAAACTTTGGTATTCGTGAATATGGTAAATATCAACTTGTGTCTTTTCAAACGTATGGTTGTAACTCATCTTAGACACTTGTCATGCTTGAATCATAAATGCGTCATTTGAGTGACACCTCAAGCATTGGGATTTTCTAGATATTAGGTTTAAAATAATTGTTACTTCTCCTTTTTGTGTGTCTTCCTTGTTAAGTAATCATTTAAAACTGTTTTACAAATACCCATTTTTTTCACTATCACACACTTCGTTACTTCACTTTCATCAATTTAAACTCTTTCAACGTAAAACCATCTTCACTCTTCATTTTCGTCCATGGATTCCCTGTTCCTATCTGCTCTAGAAAAATCTTCACAATAAGGTCCCAAATTGTTTGCTTATCTTTTATCAACAATAGAGAAATCTTCTGGGTCTTGTCAAAAGGAAATACAAGAATAATTGTATGATGTTCCTGAAATCACTCTTGCTACGAATTTGAATAAGTTAAAAGTTCTCTGTGAACCTTTAGTTGATTTCCAAAACCTCAAGGAAAATGGTTTTAATCTTCTGCATGATGTAACTCTTCAAGGATGGGAAAATTACTTCAATCGTCTTAATGGACCCGTTTATCCTCATCTTGTGAAAGATTTTTGGATTCATTCAAAATCCTCAATCTTTCAAGTGGTTTATATCGTACCCCAAATTTGTCCTACCTCGATGACTTTATTTTTCGAGATTAAAATTGAAGAAATATTCAATTAAAGATGGTATATCAGTATCTGGCAGTCCGTCTTTATCCGACTAGGGGGGTGTACCTTAAATTCAGGAAAGTGGGGCTTTCTAAATCAGAAAGACTCGTGTATCCGTAAACCCATTCGCAAAGCATGTTGGCCAATGGCCCATGCAATTCAAAAATAGAAAATTATTTTAAAGAAAAAAGGAGATAATAATTACTAGGTTATTAACTTATTAAGTCCACTTATGTTTAATTTTCTAGCAATTAATAATTAAGTTTTAATTACTAAGCCCATTTAAGTTTTATTTACTCTTAGTAAAAGGGGGGTGAAAACTTCAAGTCCATTAGAATTCAGGGCCCATTTTTGTTTTGATTAAGTAGCAAAGGGGGGTGTGATTACAAATTTATTCGCCCATTAAGATTTGTTATGAAACATTATAGTGATTTTAAGAGAATTGATTATTAAAATATTTTGTTATTTTATTAAACATTTTCATAATTAAGTTATTAAGAGATTTATTATAATTATTTTTAAACTATTTTATTAAATAGTTTTTTATATAATTTAATAAAGAGTCTTTGTTTGTCTGAGAAAAAGATTTGTTTTATAAGGTCATTTAGGCCCAATTGAAAAAAGACTTTGTTGTTTAATTAAAAAATACACTTAGAAGATTGATTTTACTATAAAAGAAAAATGTTGGGCCGGGTAAGTAAGAAATGCGCTGCTGGCCCGATTTTTCCAAAAAAAAAACACGCATTGTATCAATTACCCACAAAAAATGCACGTTTTATCTTTTTAACACTTACTGTACCAATTTCAACCAAAATTCACGTGTTTTTACTAACGTGCACTGTTGGAATCAAATCCTAAAACAATATCAAGTTAATTTACAGTCCAAATCTCCAAAACATTCAAATAATACAAATTAATGAAATCTGGAAATTACAGTATCAATCACAAAATCAAATCAACAAATCTCTACAAATCTCTACAAATCTCAATCCATTACAGTAAGGAAAAATCTAGCAACAGAATCAATTAACCAAAATCAAATAAATTTGTATCAATTACAGCAAAATCAATATATTTCAATCCCTAATTCTAAGGAAATCAAAAACCCTAATTCTAAAAAGCTATAAATACTAATAATAAATACAGAGACAAGGGGGGGCTTAGAGACAGAAAAAGGACGGAGAATACAGAGAAAAAAGGTTGGATTACAGAGACGAAAAACTTTGTACATAATAGAGAAATTACAGAAGGGGGAGGATTAGAGACAGAAAGAAGAACATTCGAACACCTGTTGTTGAAGCTCGGAGAGAGAGGGAAGCTGTGATACGGTGGCCAGAACCGGGATGTATTTCCCTTTTTAAGGAATTAATGGTTTGCGTTTTACGTTTATGTTCGCAAAATGTCGTAGTAAGCAAGAGTCGCTACCGACTTTTATTTTATCCAATAAGGAAAGGAAAAAAGCACAGAAAAATTTCCTTTTTCGAGATATTTCTAAGTACGGGGGGTAGATTATAGAAAGGGAAGGTATTAACACCCTTTCTATCCGTAGTTATCTACGGGCTCTTAGGTACTTGCTCATCATTTTCAAAATTGTTTTCTTTGTGTTTGTGTGCTTTGAAAAGTTTTTGTTTTGACTTCGATTTAACTCTTGCTTCTGTCTTCAAGAGTGTAATGAAGTGTTTTGAAAACTTTGTTTGTAAAGGAGTGTAAGTGTGAAAAAGTTTGTTTTGTTTGAACAAGTACTTAAGAGCTAATCTACCTACTCGAAAAAAGAATCGTTCTGTATTCGTTTCCTTTAGACATTGCTATCCCACTATTAGTGAGTAGGTAGCACCGTCGTTGGAGTTTTGAGGGTCAATACGAAAGGGATGTACGATCACTAAAGCAATGTTATGACGTCTTAGTAGTAACCCTAATGTCTTGGATTAATTATCCGAGGCAACAATATCTGAGGCAACCTTTCTGAGGCAACTGTGATCTTTGGACAAAAGGACGACCACTAAAGCATCCTATACTCAATGACCATTTACCGAAGGCAACCAAGTGGGAGTGTACCTTAGGAGTGCGCATGTGCGGGTGATTCAATTTCAGATTATTTATCTTTGCACATGTTAGGGTTATCTAACTGTTTTAAAGTTTTTCACATACATTCTTGTCATGCATCATAATATCATACATCTAACACTTAAATATTTGCTGAATTTTAAAGTGCAGAGATTAAACTAAGCTATTACAAGGCTTCAGGTATTTACATAGCCAAAAACAAACCCTTTGAAAATAAAGCGATAAATAAAAATAAACATCCCAATTAAACTATTACAAAATGTGGGCAGTTACATCAGTATGATAAATAATAAAAATAAAGCGCGCGAGAAAAATTAAGATCGGGAAGAAATTAGGGTTTTGACCCTTCTAACCTAATCAAAGGAAAAATTGTTTTTTTTTTGTGGTTATTTTTAGGAAAAAAGAAAATGATTAAATTAGAAATAAAAACCTAATTATTCTAATTAGTTTTAATTATTTACAAAAAAAGAATTAAAGTTTACCTAAAATTAAAATCTAATTAAATTAATTAATTTTTGACAAAAAATAAAACTAAACCTAATTTGTGAAAAGTATTATTTTTATGGTTTTTTGATAAAAGAAAATAATTGATTGGTTAGTAAAATAAAAATAAATAAATTAAGTGAAATAAAATATAAAAGAATAAAGAAAAGAATTTTGGGCCTGCAATAGCAATTCTGAAGGGGGTGTGAATAGCAAGCTTGGGCCCAAAAGATGGAGGTTCGTTTGAATTTTTGGATCTAATGTTGCACGCTGACTGTGGCCTATGGTGCTCCTCCAGATGATGGCCATCAGATTTGGCCATCTGGCCACTTGGCAGATTGGATGGTGAGAGTGCATGATGGTCCTTGGTGCACGCTGGATTGCCTGAAAGGAAAAAATATGAAGAAATTGGGGGACCTGGGATTCGAACCCAGGTCCTGAAGCGTTTTGCCTTCGCCTTGTAACCAACTGCGCTGTTTGCTTTTGTTGTTAAATAATACAAAACAATTATTATATTATAAACAAGCATAATATGAAAAACTCGCGCGGAAATTTGAACAAGCCAATGGTTATTTGCCAGCTGGTCATCTTCCTCCTTGGATCTGTTGGTAAAAGTTCCAAACTTTTACCTACGGACGTTTGTCCGTAGCTACAAGTCCTGTAAATCTTAAAACTCAACACAAGCGTGAAAAATAAAAATGAAGGCCATGGACATCTTCGTCTTGATCTGCTGAATTCATTGGTAGCCCTTTCATGGCCCAATTTTGCTTGTAAACAAAACTCCTAAATCGAACCATAAAACCTTAGCTATGCTGAAATCCAATACGAGCCATGAAAATGCAATCAAATGTTACAGGAAGCTTACAAACATGATGGTGATCAAGAATATACAATTATTTTATGCTACAAGTGCAAGAATGATGCTATTCGATTTCAAAAAAGAAGCTATGCCGTGGGTGACTTACAGCGCGATATAAGGCCTGGAAACGCTTGTTTTGGGTTGCTTTTGCTTGCCTGCACTCACAGGAATCGATTGGAATCGTCCAAGGGTCTTGAATTGGCCTCTAAGTACAAATTTGATTCACCACTTTTTCTTGTTTTTTCCAAGTTTTTGTTTCTGGTTCATGTGCCCGTTTTTTTCTTAGAGCATAAGGTTTATATAGACAATGGAATTTAGGTCAATATTTGTGTATCAAATCTTGGTCCATTATGATGAAGATATTTGATTTCTTCATAAATACTTGCTATATTTGATTCAATCAAGTGCCAATCTATTTTCATACGTTATTGCCAGCCTGTTATGAGTTGTTTAGGCCTCCAACATGATGAGAATCGAAAGCTGACCTGCCCCTGAAAATCCAACTCCCTTCTAATTTGCTCTCTTCGGTGGCCTCAAAGTCCCAATTCTAATTACTCCAGCTTCTATTGCATAGCCCCCTTCGATTGAATCTTCCTCTGCTTCGATTGCTTGATTCGAAAAGAATCACCCATGTCTAATCAACTTTTGTGGGGTTAGGAGTAAACAAGGAAAGAATATGGCCTGGATAGGTTAGGATATGTGTTTTTTCCTTAGTCATGCCAGCCCATTTCATTCCTTATTTGATTGAGAGAAGATTCTTTCGATTGTGAGATTTCTGGCTTATTTTAGAATAAATATCCTTCCTTCCTTCCTTCCTTCGAATCTGCCTTCCTTGCCAGCCTTAAACTCCAATTTGAGCCAATCAAGACCTTCCTTATTAGAACCTTATTCTCCTTAATGGTTCTGAGTCGAATTGTGTCAGCTTCAATACTAGGGCTCCTTCGATTGGACCACCCTTTGCTTCCATTTCCTGTCCTTTTGAAGAGAATTTCCTGGTCGAATCAGCTCTTTGTGGAATTATGAACAAACTAGGCAAGAATCTGGCCTGGACATATTTTTCGAGTGCCCTCTTGATGGCCTCTTTCGAATGGCCTGGAAGGAATTCTTCGAAGGGCCCTTGTCCAAATACCAATCGAAGGATTTTGACACAATACTAAATCGAAGGATCCCTTGCCATGCCAATCGAAAGGCTTGGACATAATGCCCAATGAAAGGCTTGTCATGAGGCCAATCGAAAGGCCTTTTGCAGATGTCAATCGAAGGATGCTATGTAGATGTCAATCAAAAAGTATTTTGGATATGCCAATCGAAATGCATTTTGGAGATGCCAATTGAAAGGCACTTTGGAGATGCCAATCGAAGGGCATTTTGTAGGTGCCAATCGAAGGATACTTAACCATCAATTGAAAAATTTCCTTGTCTTTAGGCAAAGGTTTATAACCACCTATGCAAGAGGAAAATCTTGGAAAAACATGAGGGCAAATTTTGGTGTACAACAGCTGCCCCTGTTCAATCTTCTTAAACCTGAGGATGTCGATTGGCTTTCGCGCCTTTCGTGATCCGAAGGTGGAAGATGATTGAACACTAGAGTGCCCAGAAATTTTCACTTGCACGAAGTGGTATCCGTCTTGCGATGTCGGGAATGGGCTTACAGATGCCATTTGGAAATTGCTGACGAGGGGATGGGCTTAAAGATGCCATCCGAAGGAGTGTCGATCGCATAAGAGATTCCTTAGCGAGAGTTTGTATGCCTGTTTGTTGAGGAAGATTCCGCAGGGGAATACTGATCTCTGTCTTGAGAGAAATAGAATTTTAGGAGCTTCAGACGTCCGTTATTCTACTGGGGTATCATCTTTGTTTTGAGAAAGGTTGAATTTTAGGACCTTCGGTCGTCCGTTATTCTTGTTGAGGAACCATCTCTGTTGAAATTTAGGACCTTCGGTCACCCGTTATTCTACTGAGGAATCATCTCTGTTGAATTTTAGGAACTTCGATCTTCCGTTATCTACTAAGGAATCATCTCTATTGAAATTTAGGACCTTCGGTCGTCCTTTATTCTATTGAGGAATCATCTCTATTGAATTTTAGGAACTTCGTTCGTCCTTTATTCTACTGAGGAATCATCTCTGTTGAAATTTAGGAACTTCGGTCGTCTGTTATTCTACTGAGGAATCATCTCTGTTGAAATTTAGGAACTTCGGTCGTCCGTTATTCTACTGAGAAATGATCTCTATTGAAGAGGAAAAGGAACTACTATCTGGTTGTAATCCAGGCTTCAGAAGGAACTAAGCTGTTATCCGGTCGCATCCGGGTTTCACGGCTTGTTGGGGATTAAACTAATATTCGGTCGAATCCGGGCTTCGTAGCTTGAATTTTGTGAGAATTTGATTGTATCTTTCCTGAAAGGCAAAGGTTACTCGTATGTAATGCATGGCATGTATTAAGCAATAATGTTCTCAAAATAAATGAGATTGTGTTGTATGATGTGTATGCACATGTGTGATACGGTGGGAGAACTGACTTGAGGTTTTGAGTTTGTGTTTACAAATGTTTTGGTTTAGCAAGAGTCGCAACCGACTTTTTATTTTATCCAAAGGAAAGGTTAAAAAGCACAGGAAATACCTTTGAGATGTTTTCTTGGGTTCGAGGGGTAGATTATGAAAAGGGAAGGTGCTAGAACCCTTTTCATCCATGGTTTTCCATGGGCTCTTAGTTACTTGTTTAGATCACTTGCTTTTGCTTTTCAATTGTTTGAAATTGTGCTTTTGTGTGTGGTTTTGAAAGTATTTTGAAAAGAGGCCTTTGTTTTGGAAATCTTTGTAATGATTCTTATTTGAAGAATGTATACAAAGATGTTTGTCTTTTGAAAAAAATGTTTCAATGTTTGAAAGTTTGTTTTGGGAAATGTTTTGAAATTGTGTGTGTGTTTTTGAAATTAGCAAGGATGTTTGCAAATTGATCAAGTAACTAGGAGTTGTCTACCTCACTCAAAGATCTTTCTTGTATATTTTTAACCCTTTGACATTGTTGTTTTACCATTGTATTTGGTAAACAACCTTGTGTTTGGATGTTAAACGGGACAGGCGTGGGTCATCGTATGACCATGATAACAACATTGCCAAGTATCTTTAGCAAGTTTTTTTGAGGGACAAGATCATTTTTGTATAGGCAACCAAGATAGTGTCATCGAGGGACAATGATCTTTTGTTTTGTTTGATTTTGTCTAGATACCTAGCATGCATACCATGGTCATTTTAAGGCAACAAAGTGGATGAAACCCTAGGGGTGCTTGTGTGCATTGTGTTGTCATTTTTCATGCATTTTTATCTTGTGTTTAGTCATGGTATTTGTTTTGATTTTTGGTCTTTTGCATACAAACTCTAGTTTTACTATCATGCATAATGAAAGCAATAAATGCGTAAAAGTAAATCTAAGACTATTACAACATTATTATGGGAAGGGGGTACAAGTTTTGAATAGGGAGATATTGCTCAAAAATAAAATCCTAAAACTATTACAACCATATTGAATTTATTTGTACAAATAAATAAATAAGCAAATATTAAATATGCAAATAAATGTAAATATGCAAAAAATGTTTTTGTATTATTTTTATGTATGTAAAAATAAGTTTATTTATGTCCTAAAAATAAGAAAATAAAAATGATTATTTTTGGAAAGGGTGAAGAAACTCTAATTTTTGTTTTAAGAAAATATATTCTATATTATTTATTTATTTCATTTATGTACAAGAAAACAAATAAAAATATATACAAAAAATGTCAAAAAATAAAATATGTGAGAAAATATTATTTTATATGTATAATATAATAAAATAAATTATGTAAGTATTTTAATATTATTTGCAATTTATTTAAGAAAAATAAAGTATATATTATTAGTAAACTATTTTTATGCCCAAAAAATAATAAAAATAATAAAATAAAAATGTAAAAATTAAGAAAATGGTTTTGGTGAATTTTAATATTTAGAAAAAATAATAAAAGTCAAAAAATATAAAAGAAATGAGAAAATATACAAAAATGAAGAAAATGGGCCAATGGGTGCAAATAACACAAAGGAGGGTGTAAACAACAAGGCAAGCCAGGCCCAGCCCATTTCCACTTCGTCCATGTCCTTGAGACAGAAATACGCGTGCGCCATGTACAAACTTGTATCTCTTGCATACATGCTTAAAAACAAAATCTTGCAAAATGAAAGTTATAGCTCATCATCACACGATTCTAATGATATAAAAAACTTGATCTAACTCTCAAAGACCAGAGAGAATTTTATCATCCCCAATTTCTGACCTAAATATTTCAGCATCTTTATCATCCAAATTCTCCTAGCTCAGTTAATATAAATACAAGCTATGCATATGTACAATTCAAGGACATTAAGGGCTACATTTTTGCTTCACGAACCTAAGCCTAATGATTCCTAAATAAGGAGATAGAAGTTTGAAAATTACCTATTTCAGTCAAGTTCAGATATGGCAATGCATCAACTTTGAATGAGGCCTGAAGGACTTTTGAGCTTGCTTGATGTTCCCTTGACCTTTCCCAATGCTTAGCTTGCTTTGAAATGATCTAAAACTCCTTGTAGAACTCAACCTGCAAAGCTTCAAAATGAAAATGGTGAAGTGTGAAAATGAGGTTACATTTGCAAAGTAAGGGTTTGGATAGTTTAGGTGTGATGTTTAGAATGTGTTTGAAATGATTTGGGACAAAACGCACGAGTGGAATTGGTTTTGGCTTGAGTTCTGCAGAGCTTGCCCTGTTTTGGGCAGAAATGGAGTTTTTGGTGTATTTGGGTGTTTGAGAGGCTTGTAACTCGTGTATTCTTCTTGCTACAATGTGTTGAGGTTGTTTGTAATGATACCAAGGCTTGCTCTTATCAGATACCAAAGTTGTGGAGTTTTTGCACACTTGCTTGTTTTTGAAGTAAAAGGTGAGTTGACAAAGGCACAGCCTGTACAGGTTAGCTCAAGGCCTGGGGAGGGTTGGTAAACCTTTTCTGATGTTTGTGGATGTGTTTTTCTGCAAAAGATTAAGTTCAATGCTCTAGATAAACAAAAGGACATAAAGCATGCTTTATCAAAGTAGCAATGTTGCCTTTTTGCCACTTTTGGATTAAATCAAAGTATAATGCTCCAAAGCTTAAAATAATGCCTTTGTCCAATGTATTTGCATTTAATTTATGAGTGTATAAAGGATTAGAGCCTGTAAACCAAGTACAAGCATGATCCAAACTGATTTGCAACTTGTGCCAATGTGGAAAATGCCATGGACAAAAGTGAGAAATGGCCATTTTATTTTCTTCGATTCTCCCTAACCATAAATGATTTTGGAGAGTTCTTGGACATTTTGGAAAGCTTGTAACATGCTCTACAATACATATTTGAAATTCATTTTAAGATTCCAATTGGAACTATGTGAAAAGTTTCCATGAAGATAGGTCAAAATCCTGCCTAAACTAGGGCAAAATTTCACTAAGTTAAAAGTTTCATGGACCCTTATTCACAAAATCATAACTTGAGATTCAAGCATCTTTTGGAAAAACTTTGTGTATAAAAGTTGTAGATTTTGTGGAGGACTACAACTTTCATGTTGGAAGTTTTCTTTGAATCAAATTTCATCATGATGAAAAAGTTGGGCAAAGTTGGGAAAAAATAAGAAATTTTCATAACTTAGAAAATTTCTAAGTTATGAAAATTTTCAATCTTAAACCCTAATTTCCAATATTAGGTTTCTTGATGAACAAGTTTCACGTTTTGACACATCTTGATGAAAAATGACCCTTGGCACTTGATTTTGACCAAAAAGTCAAAGTTTGACTTTTTAGTGTACAGTTGATTTTTGATCAGTTGACTGGAAAATTCATCTGTCAATCCAATGCATTTGAGATCTTTTGAACCTTATGATTAGGTCAAGATGATGCCATGGAATTCTTGAAACCATGTTTGAACCCAATTTTCCATTGGCTAGGTGAAAAATCAGAAATTGCCCTTTATTGTACCCCAAAATTTGCCCTCGTATCTTCCCACAAGAAATCACAGCTTCAGGCTTTTCCTGATTTTTCAGACTGGCTCAAGAATCGGTCAAACAGACTTTTCTCGTCAGCCCGACAAAATTAGGGTTTTCATTGATTTTCATGGCTCTGGAACAGTTCAAATATTTGGCTTAGGGTTTGGTTGATTTTAGCTCAAGTTTTGATCAGGCGGACGTTTCTTTGGCTTTTAATCAAGAACTAGGTTTTTTGTGCACGTATTTCTCAGAAAAGATTATCTTTACAGTTTCTTTTCAGTTTACTCTGAAATTTTGATTGAGGCGTTTGAATCAAGAAAATTACAGATTATTGTTTAATCAGTAAAGGCTAAAGCACTTGATTTGAGACGAGATAAAAGTTAAGGCGCTTAAATTGAGAATCTACAGCGACTGATTTGATCAGTAAAAGGATAAATATCTGGATATTGGTTTGATTAATTGTGCATCGGATACTTGAAACGCCAGGTTTATTACTCAATGATAAGGCCACAATGTTCGTTAATTATTTTTCTAAAGTCAGAATAATTGGATACTTCCAGTTATTTTAATTTTAAGAAATTCAGATAATTAAATGAACATTAAACTTAAAGAAGAATTAATTGATCAAGTTGGATTTTTTATTTATCTTCAATTATTCGTTACAATTATTATTTGAATACAGTATTTTACAAAGTATTCTAATGATGATTACAATAATTGAAAGGGAATAAAAAGATTTGATTGGTCAATAAGAGGACTTTTATTTATCTTTAAATTATTTGTATAATTGTTATTGTTTACAAAAAATGTTTACAATAATAATGTTACAGTAATTTAAATTGAAATAAAACAATGTCCTAAAAAAAATTCTAAATCTTCATCTTCTATCCAATGCTCCCTTGATGCTCTTTTGATTTTTATCTGCAAAGAATAAGAAAAGAAGAAAAAAGTCAAAGCAGAGAAAAATAGTTAAAGCAGACAGATAAAAAAGGTTCATCATTAAAAACAAATGGCCGGAATCAGTTTTGGCCCTCTCTGCAAATCACGGGATTTCTCTCGGTTCACAAAGAAGGATGGAATGCTTGCAATGAAACATGAATGCACAAAGTTATGGTTTTTGCACAAATTCAAAATTCTTAAGCATGCTGCATAATTCAAAACCTGCATAGTTCAAAACCAAACAGCATATGCAAGTATAAATCCAAAGGCAAACTGAGTTCCAATGTCAAAGCAACTAAGTCAAAAAGCTGCCAAAAGGTGCACAGCTGCCCAAAAGATACCTCAAGATGCCAAAGCATCAAAAAATTGTCACAAAGGTGCAGGAAAATATGGAAGCAGTACAGAGACAAAACTACCTATGCAAGCAAGCTAGTTCCATTTCATCACTTTCCAACCATTTGTTTTTTCAGAAAAGACAAATGTAAACAATATTAAATGTTTAAAATTTGTCAAGAGAGAGAAAGAGAGAGGAAAAGAATGGGCTTACAGGTTTAGGCATGAGGACAATATATGTAAAACTGCAATAAAACAGTGGGACAGAAGGCAGAGATATGAAGAAATCAGAATGCAAACAAAAACTGTCAATAAAAAGAAACAAAATTTTCTTTCCACAATTAAACCTTCAAACCGGATTCAAACCCTGAACCCTTTTTTGGGGGAATATAACAACAGCAAGCCCTGCGTTCAACAAAAAAGAAAAAAGATATACAAAACCTGAACCATCAAAAAAGCAAAAGCCTAAACTGATATAAAAAAAACAACACTCAACCTGCTGAAAGGATAAAGCCAAAGCCATATCAAAAAAAAGAGAGGGCATAACATCAAAACCAGTAAACTCATCAAACTCCAAACAACCAGCCTTACCATTCAAAACCTTAACAGGCCATAACCTGTCAATAAACCTGTTTTCAACAAAAACTATCCCAAACCACACAAAACATAAGCCATGCCAAACCTGAAGCAAGCCTCACCAAGGCCATAACCTGCACAAACCTGTGTCAAAACCATAAACCTCAAAGCTTTGTCCTAACCTGTCAGGCTTTGTCAAGCATCAAAACTACTGTCAAGCCTAAGCATTCAAGGCAACCACAAGCCCTCAGAAAATATTCATCATTGGGCTATCAAACATACCAACAAACACATCAAGCTAAAGCATTCAAAGGCTACAAACCCTCAGAGTTTCCTCATCATCGGGCAACCACTCAATCATCAAAGCATTTCATAACAAGCATGTTCAGAAGCGATCAGGGGTAAGCATCAGGCTAAAGCATACATATCAGAAGCAAGGCAACAGATCCAGCACAACAATAGCCAAGCATACAAGGAAGGCATCAAGACAAACAGAAGAAGGAGATAAAGAAGTATACTGAAGCATAGAACAAGGCAAAACACGAAATACCGGATTCCAAGCTAACGCTCAACACTGCTTCCTCCGCCGTCAAAGCCTCCACGCGCCTCCTAATCCCCTCCTCCTTCGTCCCCAAGAGGTAGTCTTCTCATCCCCTTTGCATGCATTTCAAAATGGCAAACAAAATACTTAAATCAGAACTCAAATCAAAACATGAAATCAAACAATAACGAAAACCCTAAACAAGATTGAAACGGGAAATCTACCTTTTAAACTGTTGCCTGGATGATGGGAAGAGGAAGGATGGTTACGCTGGTGGCTTGGGCGAAGGAAACTCAGGCGAAGGCGAACGAGAAAGACGAACGACATAAACGACGGCGCCGTTATCAGCCAAACCCTAATCTGTTCCCCAAAATAAAACAATAACATTGAAACCCCTCACAAAAAATGTATGAAATATAATGGGCCGGGTCGCCCCAACAATGCTTAAACCCGTTCCAACCAACACCTCTCTCTTTCTCTCATTTATGCTGTTTATTCAGTTTGGGCTTAATATCCTTTTGGCCCATTCAATTTTCTAAAATTAACTCTTTTTTTTTACATATCTTTTCTTTTTTTAATTAACACACTAATTTATTTGCAATATATATTTTAGTTACAATCTTGCATAGAATATTTACTAAAAAATGAATGATGAATGAACATAATAATTCTCTTAATCTTTTTAAAGAAAAAACATATTTCTTTTCTTGTATTAAAGCTCTTTTCATTTAAATATAAACCTTGTTTAAAACATTAATACTAAAAAATACATAAAAGAATAGAATTTAAAAACATTTTCCTTTCTTTAATTAAATTTTCTTACTTTGTACATAATTACATAATTTTTCCTTTAAAAGTTAATACTTTTCTTTCCTTAAAATTAAAACTTTCGATTTGTACATACTTTACAAAAAGATATAAAAATACAAATTTAAATCAAACATAGATAATAATACTTGACGAATAAATAATATTTAATTGTCTCATTAAATTCACACTTCTTAACTTGTAAATAAACCTAATACATTTACACTTACACCTACACAATACATTTTACATTTGATACATTATACATTTGCTATTCTTACACTTTGCTATACATTACATTGTTTACATTTGATCGCGATTCGATTTGGTTGTAATTATTTAAGTCTCATCCCCCTTTGTGAATTTGTACCCCCACTCCCGGATACTATTTGTAATAGCGTAGACTTTAAAATTCCCGCAATTTACCGCTTTCGAATTATACCATGATTAGACCTAGGGTTTGTATGTACATAAAATCAAACGCTAGATAACCTAATACAAAAACAAATGCATGAAATCAATACACAATCACACTTGCACCCTTTAGGGTGATCCAACATGTTGCCTTCCAAAATGGGCCATGCTTGCACGTCGAGTTTCTTTGGCAAAACAAATTCAAATGATCATAAGTCCCTCGATGACGCTTTCGAAAGTTGCCTAAAACGGAATGATCATAGTCCCTTCAAATAAATTGCCAAAGACACTTGGCACCATTGCATTCATGGTCCATACGATGACCCGCGCCCGTCCCATTAAACATCCTAAACGCAAGATTGTCCACCAAATTCAATGGTGGAACAAAATTGTTAAAAAGGGGTTGAAAGCATAGAGAAAACCTTTGAGTACAATAGGGGTAGACCAAACTCTTAGTTACTTGAAATCAACTTGCAAAAACACTTGCCTCATTTTCAAAAACCACACTTCACAAACACTTTCAAAACAAACTTCCAAAAACACTTTGAAACATCTTTTCGAAAAGATACACACCGTTGTATATACTCAAACACGAGTCATTACAATAGTTGCCGAAACAAAGGCGTCTATTTCAAAACATTTTCAAAACACACACACACACACACCATTTTTCAAGCAATCAAAAATCAAGGCAAATGATCTAAAAACCAAGTAACTAAGAGCCCATGGATAACCATGGATGAAAAGGGTGCTAATACCTTCCCTTTTCATAATCTACCCCCCGAACCCATGAAATATCTCAAAAAGGTTTTTCCTGTGCTTTTTTAACCTTTCCTTTAGGATAAAATAAAAAGTCGGTGGCGACTATTGCTAAACCGAACAAGTGCGAATACAAACGCAAAACTCAAGTCAGTTCTCCCACCGTATCACAGAACTGGCGACTCTGCTGGGGAAAATTGAAAAAGTGGGGTTACCTTAGGGTTTTTAGATCACCCTCTTGCATGATTAATTGTTTGCTTTGTTTGCTTTACCTTTGTGGTTCTCTTGTTTGGGCATGAAATCCTACACCCGGATTTGGGAAACATTCATAGATAGCAATACGTTGTGGAAACTGTGCGGGGTATACTGACACGGTTGAAGCAATAACTATATTAGTGCGACATATTTGTGAGTACCGGTAACCCTTGAGTTCAATCAAGGAGAGTACGGGGCCGCTGAGTGATGTCACTAAGCACTAATGACCTAGAACCTTACTTGACCATCTTGGCCTTTCATTAGGGGTAGTGAGATGACCGGCTTTGGTGCAGTCCGAAGTTGGTAGATACTCGATACTACACTCATTGAGGGTTGTTTTCTTGGAATATTTTGGTCGCTAGTTAAGTGGCTAAACCAAAACAATGAACGATGAAAACAATCCCGTGATATTGAGCTCCTTAGAACCCGGTTACTATTTATAGGACAGGTTTTAAGCCAACTACACTCAAGAGGGTACTTACCTATGAAACCCATGCAAGCCTGAAACTAGGGTTTTGTGTGATTTGCCTGTGCATATGTTTGTGCATACATCATAAACATCATGAAGCATCATATGCATATACTAACCATTTCAAGGGTTTAGATCTTCATCTTTGTTCTTGTTTTGTAGGTCATGGAAGTTCCTCGCAGGAAAACCATCCAAGTCAACCTTGTGAGGATCCCTCCTCAACTCAAGGAGCTCACATCAAGAATTCCAGAAAACTCTCCCTTCTGTGAAAGACATGGTAGACTGCTCAACCCAGTCGGCACCAAAGCTGAAGAGGACATGGTAAAGGTGTTGTTTCAGTTCTTTGACCCCCTTCACCACTGTTTCACGTTCCCTGACTACTAGTTGGTACCCACTTTGGAGGAATTTTCTCAACTCCTGAGAATTCCTATCCTTAATCAACTACCTTTCAACGGTACGGAAAAGGAGCCAAAGCCTGAAGATGTTGCTCGAGCACTACATCTACAACCATCTGACATCAAGGGGCATTGGGAAACTAGAAGAGGTGTCAAAGGCTTCTTAGCAAAATTCTTGTTTGAGAAGGCACAAGAATGTTGGAATTCATTGGACCTACAAGCCTTTGAAGAAATTGTGGCCCTTCTTATCTATGGGCTGGTCTTGTTCCCAAATCCTGACCAGCTTGTAGATGTCAACGCCGTCAAAATCTTCTTATCCAGAAATCCAATACCAACATTGCTTGGGGACATTCTTCACTCATTTTACACTCGAACAATGAGAAAGAGGGGTGTTCTCATGTGCTGTACTCCTCTCCTTGCAAGATGGTTTATTTCGCACCTTCCACAATCTGTCTTGAAGAATGACCAAGGCCTAAGGTGGTCACAACGGTTGATGACCCTTACTCACTCTGATGTACATTGGTGTTCTCGATCCAGAGAAAATGTCATCATCGTCGATCGTTGTGGAGAGTTCCCTAATGTTCCTTTACTTGGCATTAGGGGAGGCATTACTTACAACCCTTGTCTAGCTTTGAGACAATTTGGATATGCACGGAGGGATGGCCCCCACGACATGTTGATTCCCGACCTAGTTTTTGACTTCGACAACGATGCACAAGGACTTCGCCAAAGATTCATCCGAGCTTGGAGAATGCCTAACAAGGTTGACAGCAAGACACTGGGGCACAAGAACTCCATTCCTCTTGAGCCTTATCTCAAGTGGGTACGAACCCGGGCCCAGAGTCTAATGATGCCTTATCCTCATGTTCTCCCTGTGATTAAAGAGCCCGTTATGGAAGGAGAGGTTCCCTATACCATCCTATATCCTGACATGCCTACATCGTGGGAGGAGATGCAGAAGAGTTGGATTCAACTCAGGGAGGAACGAAACACTTTTAAAGCCAGCTTCTACGCCAGCGAGAAGAAGGTTTTAGAGCTCACCCGCCGACTCCATGAGGAAGAGACCCTCAACACCTACATCGCACCAAAGAGGATGCGCAACGTCTTTTTACCTTGAGAAGTTTTTTTTTTGTAATATTTGGCCCATGGGGCATTTATGTACTGACAAATTTCTTCTTATTAATATGACGTGCGTTCTCTTTTGTTTGCAACAATTTTGAATATTCTAAATCCTTGAATGCATTGCATACATAAAGCATACCATTCATCATGTGCATAAGCAGGTCTCCACACCAGGTTTCCTTATCTTTCTGCTGTTTATTTCAGTAAGATGGATCTCGAGCAAACGGTCAAGGACTTGCAGTCTCAAAACGCACAGTTTCAACAACTCCTGATGACCTTGGCTAAGGGTCAGGAGGATCTGAAAATCCTGCTTGGGAACAAAGACCAAGTAAAGAAGAAGAAAAAGAGAGTCGGGGTGGCTACCTTGGGGAGAAGGTTTGAAGGTGAAGCCAGAAGAGTGCTTGAATTTCCCCATACTTCTGAGGAGGGAACCAGTAAAGGGAATGCGGCTGCAGTACCTTCCGAGTCCGATATGGAAGAAGAGGAGGCTGAAGAGGACGAAGACTACTCGGATCAACAATACCCGCCGGCTGATGACAAGTACAAGAATTTGGAGGACCGTTTAGCAGCTATGGAGCTGCAGAGAGTTCCAGGCTTGGATTTCGAAGATTTGGGATTAATTGCCGGAGTTGTGATCCCCCCGAAGTTCAAAGTGCCTATTTTTGCAAGATATGACGGGCTGTCCTGCCCAAAAATGCACCTAAGGTCATATGTTCGAAGAATCCAACCTCACACATCTGACAGAAACCTTTGGGTACACTTCTTTCAAGATAGCCTGTCTGGCACTCAGCTAGACTGGTTTTACAAGCTGGAGAGATCAGAGATACGTAGTTGGGAGGATCTGGCGGCTGCTTTTTATCGCCAATATCAGTATAACTCTGACCTGGCACCAACCCGTACTCAGCTACAGAGTATGGGGATGGCCTCAGGTGAGGGATTCAAGGAGTATGCCCAAAAATGGCGTGATTTGGCTAGAAGGGCGCAGCCACCTCTTTCTGATAGAGAACTTGTTGATATGTTCCTGGGGACCCTGTCTGGTCCATTCTTTAATCATCTGATCGGTAGCTCTTCCTCGGGGTTTACTGAATTAATTCTGACTGGAGAGCGGGTAGAAGCCGGTATCAAGAATGGGAAGATTCAGAAGGATGCCTCTGCATCTACAATTGCTAAGAGACCATTTCCAGCGAAGAAAGAAACAGTTGTTGTGTATTCTCAAAGGGGAGCAGGAAAAAGCGAGCGCAGGCCGACTGTGGGGGTCGTAATGATCCAAAATCCACCAGGTGATCAGCCTCGCAATAACCCGTCCAGACCTAAACAGCAATGGGGAGAACGGCCACCACGGCAGTTCACCCGCATTAATATGACGCCCGCGCAAGTTCTTCCACACTTGTTAAAGCTGAATCTCACAAATATCAAAGAAGCGCCGAAAAATGTGAATACAGCCTCACCAGCCTACAATGCCAATGCCAAATGCGCCTACCATTCCGATAGCGTCGGACATGACACGAATAATTGTTGGGCGTTGAAAAATAAAATTCAAACTTAATAGATGCAAAGGAAGTGGAGTTCGACGCTCCAGAGAAACCAAACGTGATATCTGCTCCGATGCCGAAGCACGGTCGAAATGTCCATGCTATCGAAGAAGATTTGTATGTTTCTGATGTCAATGACCTGATAACTCCGCTGTTAACCATCAAGTTAAATCTGTTAAAGGCCGGGATCTTCCCGGGATGCAAAGAAGACTGCTACTGTTGTTACTCTTTGCTGTTTGACTGCCCATCACTGAAGAAAGGCATCCAAGGCCTGATGGACAGTCAACAAATTCTGTTTGAAAAAGTTCCTGCTATTCCAATCCCTACTAAAGATGTCTCAATTATCACCATTCACGCCAATCTTTCCAAGGCCGTCAGAAAGCCTGTTAAGATTACATCAGCTACAAAGATTGTTCCATTGAAAATAACTATGCCTGGGCCAGTCCCCTACAATTCTGACAAGTCAATACCATGGAATTACGGTGGAGACATCTATTACCATGGTGTTAAACAAGTCGATGTGACCGAGGAAATCTCTGATGAAGAAGAGGCCAGCATTGGAAACATTGCTGGTACAAGCAAGATCACCCGAAGCGGGAGAATATTTTCTCCAGAGATTGCCCCCCCAAAGGTAACCTTTGGACCCTCAGCCGCTGCCAAAGTTAATCCTGCACCAATAAGACTTTCCGCCGAAACTCCATTGATTGAAGAAACTATTACTGTCCCTCCTACTTCTGTTGATAAAGGTAAAGGGGCCCAAGATGAGCTCGTCCGGACGAGGGCTCAACCTTTGGTCATCCCGGAGACCTCTAAGAAAGAAATGGAGGAGATCCTGAAGATAATTAAAAAGAGTGATTATGACGTGGTAGAGCAACTGGGGCAAACCCCCTCGAAGATCTCCATGTTGGCATTACTGCTTTGTTCTGAGGCGCATGCCAAAGCATTGATCAAATTCCTAAAGACAGCCCATGTCCCTCAGGAAACTTCTGCCGACCAATTCCAAAAATGTGTAGCCAGTCTTACAGCAGACAACGGTTTAGGTTTCTCTGATGCTGACCTAACCTCAAAAGGAAGGAAACACAACGACGCGTTACATGTGTCAGTGGAATGCCAAGGAACTACTCTGGCCCATGTTCTGGTCGACACTGGTTCTTCTCTGAACGTGCTGCCTAAGAAGGCCCTCGACCGTTTAAACTGTGAAGGCTTGGAGTTAAGGCCAAGTAATATCATTGTAAGGGCATTTGACGGGTCAAAGCGAATGGTACATGGGGAGGTAGACATTCCCATTAAGGTTGGTACAGAGGTTTTCCCCTCAACTTTCTATGTGATGGACATCCGTCCGTCATACTCTTGTTTACTGGGAAGGCCATGGATACATAACGCTGGGGCAGTTACCTCCTCCTTACATCAAATGTTCAAGTACCCTGTCAAAGGAAAGATCATAACCGTGCACGGCGAAGAGGAGTATATGATCAGCCACCTGAAATCTTTCCGATATGTAGAGGTAGAAGGTGAATTCATTGAAACGCCGTTCCAGCACTTCGAGGAAGTCTCTCCTGAGGTGGAAGTAGCGAAAGTGGTAGCTGAGGTACCAAGGCAGATGGCCAGGATGGCATCTCTAAAAGACGTGAAAGCTGCATTGAAGGAAGGGAAGGGCTCAACGTGGGGGCAGTTGCCGGATATTCCTCATAAAACAGACAAGTTTGGTTTAGGATTCACTACTGCGGGGCAGAAAGCTATGCACCGTTCAAAGGTTGAAAGAGCACCCATCAAGATCTCTCCTTACGGGATTAATGCTTTGGAAAGTGAAGACGAAGATGCCAACATTGAGGATTGGATCTACCCAACCATCGAAGGGGGATTACGCAACTGGGAGGCAAAAGACTTTGTCCCCATTACTTTTATTAATCAGTAATTATCTGTCAAACATTTCCTTTGGTCTGTAATAATTACTTTTGAACAATCCGTACACTACTTTTTCACCTCATGCCTTGCCCGGGGCATGTAGGTCCATTTGTAAGGGTTTTGATTATCTTTATATCCATATGCCATGTTTAATGATTCATTGGACGTTTTTCATTGATAAACTGTTGTGTTCATTTTCTTTCCTTTTTGCATTTTTGTTCGTTTAAGGATGGCTATCCCTTACACACACCCACACTCACAAATGCAGGTACCCGTCCACTCTGGATTCTATGGGTGACTATTCTGCTATGTCCTTCAATAACTCTGAAGATCTGATCAATCAGGCTGAGTATGAAGATGACGAATATTGTGAAGTACCGGGAGAGCTAGCCAGACTTCTACAACAAGAGGAAAGGACCATCTTGCCTCACGAAGAGTTGTTGGAAACCGTCAACTTAGGAACAGAGGAAGACCAGAAGGAAGTACAAGTTGGTGCCAATCTGAAACCAAGTGTCAAGGAGCGCCTGATACAGTTGTTAAATGAATACGTTGAAATCTTCGCCTGGTCTTATGAAGACATGCCGAGATTAGACACAGACATCGTGGTTCACCGTCTCCCCACCAGGGAAGATTATCCACCGATCAAGCAAAAAGTCCACCGAATGAGGCCCGACATGTCTGAGAAGAATAAAGCAGAAGTGATGAAACAATTCAACATTGGCTTTCTGGCTGTTACATCCTATCCACAATGGGTTGCTAACATCGTGCTAGTTCCTAAAAAAGATGGCAAGGTCAGGATGTGTGTAGACTACCGGGATTTGAATAAGGCCAGCCCCAAAGATGATTTTCCGCTACCGCACATTGACATTCTGATTGACAACACAGCTCAGCACAAAGTGTTCTCCTTCATGGATGGATTCTCGGGCTACAATCAAATTAAAATGGCCCCCTAGGACATGGAGAAAACAACCTTTGTTACACAATGGGGTACTTTCTGTTACAAGGTGATGCCGTTCGGTCTGAAGAACGCAGGGGCAACTTATCAACGCGCCATGGTAGCTTTATTTCATGATATGATACATCATGAGATCGAAGTTTACGTAGACGATATGATAGCTCGGTCACAAACAGAGGAGGAGCACCTTGAGCATCTAGAAAAGCTGTTTGCCAGGTTGAAAGAGTACAAACTCAGGCTGAATCCAAGTAAGTGTACTTTTGGAGTTAGGTCTGGTAAACTTCTAGGGTTTATTGTCAGCAACAAAGGCATTGAGGTCGATCCAGCAAAAGTGAAAGCAATACAAGAGATGCCTACACCCCGCACTGAAAAGGAGGTCAGAGGGTTCTTGGGGCGCTTGAACTATATTGCCAGATTCATCTCTCATCTAACTTCTACCTGTGAGCCAATTTTCAAATTATTAAAGAAGGATCAGGTAGTCAAGTGGAACAACAATTGCCAAGATTCTTTTGATAAGATCAAGGAGTATTTGCTAGAACCTCCTATTCTGATGCCTCCTGTCGAAGGAAGACCATTGATCATGTATCTGACCGTCTTGGATAACTCAATGGGGTGTGTTTTGGGCCAGCATGACGAGTCTGGTCGAAAAGAGCATGCTATTTATTACCTTAGCAAAAAGTTTACCGACTGTGAGACTCGCTACTCAGTGCTCGAGAAAACTTGATGCGCTTTGGTATGGGCTGCTCGCCGACTAAGGCAGTATATGTTGACTCATACCACTTTGTTGATTTCCAAAATGGATCCTATCAAGTATATCTTCGAAAAGCCTGCTTTACCTGGAAGAATAGCTAGATGGCAAATGATCCTAACGGAGTATGACATCCAGTACACCACTCAAAAAGCTATAAAAGGGAGTGTACTAGCTGATCATCTAGCTCATCAAGCTATCGAAGATTATCAATCCATGAGATTTGACTTCCCAGACGAGGACATCATGAATTTGGACAACATTGAAGGTAACGGACCGTATGACGGACCTGAAAAGGGATCCCGATGGACCCTGTACTTTGATGGTGCTTAAAATGCACTTGGAAACGGTATCGATGCGGTACTCATTTCCCCGGAAGGTTGTCACACTCCTTTCACGGCTCGACTCTGCTTCAGCTGCACAAACAACATGGCGGAATATGAAGCTTGCATCTTTGGTCTCAAGGCTGCTATAGACTTGGGGATCAAATCTTTGATCGTATTTGGGGACTCGGCTTTGGTTATCAGTCAAATCAAAGGAGAGTGGGATACCAAACATCCTAATCTTATCCCATACAAAGAACATGTCCTGGCATTGTTGCCTCATTTCGAGCAAATTACCTTCGAGCATTTCCCGCGAGAAGAGAATTAGCTAGCAGATGCTCTGGCAACTATGTCCTCTATGTTTAAACTCAACTGGGATAACGAGGCTCCCCAAATCACCATCGAGCGAATGGATGAACTTGCGCATTGTCACGAGATTAATACCAAAGAAGTAGTGGAACAACCCTGGTTTCACGAAATCAAAAGGTATCTTCAGACTAGAGAATATCCCGAAGGAGCTTCCGTAAATGACAAGAAGTTCCTAAGGAAATTTGCTGCCAAGTTCTTCCTGAGCAATGGCATCCTCTATAAGCGCAACCATGATTGTGTTTTACTCCGATGTGTCGACAAAGCTGAAGCAGAGTTAATCATGACAGAGATGCACAGCGGTACATTTGGCACCCATTTGAGCGGGCATACTATGGCTAAAAAGATCCTAAGGGCAGGCTATTACTGGTCTACCATGGAAGCAGATTGCCATCAACACTCCCGTACTTGCCACAAGTGTCAAGTCTACGCTGACAAGATTCATATTCCTCTGGTTCCTCTCAATATGCTGACAGCTCCTTGGCCATTCGCAATATGGGGCATTGACATGATTGGAGAGATCAAGCCCACGACTTCCAACGGACACCGCTTCATCCTGGTTGCCATTGACTACTTCACCAGATGGGTCGAAGCAGCTTCTTTCGCCTCTGTCACTAAAAATGTGGTTGCCCGCTTCATCAAGCAAAATCTCATATGCCGGTATGGTGTTCCAGACAGGATCATCACGGACAACGGTACAAATCTGAATAATACTATGATCACCGCATTGTGCGAACAGTTCAAGATTTATCATCACAATCCATCTCCCTATCGGTCGAAGATGAACAGTGCTGTTGAAGCTGCGAACAAAAACATTAAGAAGATCATTCAGAAAATGACAGTCACTTACAAGGACTGGCATGAGATGTTACCGTTTGCTCTGCATGGATACCGTACGACGGCACGTACTTCAACCGGGGCCACCCCATTTTCTTTGGTATATGGCATGAAAGCTGTCCTGCCCATGGAAATTCAGATTCCTTCTTTAAGGATTATGAAAGAATCTGGTTTGAGCGAAGATGATTGGATTCAGACCCGACTTGATCAACTCAATTTGATCGACGAGAAGCGACTCGCTGCTGTGTTCCATGGTCAGACGTATCAAAAGCGGATGATCAAGGCTTTCAACAAGAAAGTCAGACGTCAAGTATATCAAGTCGGAGATCTCGTAATCAAGCGGATTATCCTGCCGCAAAGTGATCCCAGGGGCAAATGGACTCCTACATACGAGGGACCATTTGTGATCAAGAGCATATTTTCTGGTGGTGCAATGATTCTGACCACCATGGACGGCGACGATCTGCCGCACCCTGCGAACGTAGAAATAGTCAAAAGATACTACGCATAAAATAACCCGACAAGTCGAAAACCCGAAAGGGCGGCTTGGGAAAAAATGGGCATCCCGGTGGATCGAAAACCCGAAAGGGCGGTTCAGGCAAAAATTAGGGATAAAACAAAAAAAATCTGTACACCCGGTAAGTTGAAAACCCGAAAGGGCGGCTTGGGCAAAAAAGGGGTTTCCCGGTGGATCGAAAACCCGAAAGGGCGATTCAGGCAAAAATTAGGGAATTAAAGCGTATGACTATGTCTCGTCGGATCACTTTAAGGACAATCTCTTCACCAACCAGCTCCAAGTTTCTAATCAACCCAGTCATCGGCAGACGAAGCATTGAATGGACAGATATTCAGAGTCGTGGAGGCTATAGCAGAATGGAATCCCATGGAATTGTTTCACATAGCCATCTTTCTTTTGTATAAAATTTTCAATTTTTACGACGGCATCCTCTTACTAGGATGATTGTCTCCCCTGTACAAATATACTTATAGAAAGTTAATACAAATACTTTTCCAAATACAGAAATTTGTGTTGTTTTCCTTTTCTCTGTTCTCTTGCACTTATGTTTTATTTGAGAAACGTCCAATGTTTTGTTAAATAGGCATATGCATTTGAACATAATCATTTCCTTATGAATCAGGAAAGATGATTACTGATAGGTTGAAGATACAAGTAAATATCCTGATACCCTTTCAGAAGGGATCCTCAGCAGAGTTAAAATCCAAATTCCCCAACCAGAGGGCCTTCCAGAACTCGATTCCCCTCAGAGTCAAGTTACGGAATCCCCAATGGAGCCTCAAGAAATCTGAAAATTCAATCCCCAACGGAGCTAAGATTCCCTGCCATCAATCCCCAGCTGAACCAGGCTAGTGAAACTTCTCCCCACAGAGATATCTGCAACCAAACTGAAAATTCGCAATCATACCTCTCCAACATGAGTCTATCAGATTCTAAACTTCCCCAGTAGAGATCCCCAAGAATTCTCATCCCCGCGAGTCACCAAGGAATGCCATTTCTCCAGCAATGGCCCTAAGATCCCTCAACGATTGAAGATCTTGTTTTCCCCAAGCAGAATGAAGGTTCATTCTCAATGCCTCGTAAGATAATCAGATGTTCTCCAGTGAAGATCTCCTCAAGACAAGAATCCCCAGAAGATTGGTATACAACCCAAGCTCCTGTTTCTCCAGCAGCAGTCAACGAGGATGTCTCATCCTCAGCAATCAAGATTTCTTGTCTTTCCCTGCAGCAATCAAGGATTCACTTTCCCTAGCAGCAGTCAGGATTCTTTATCTCCAGGATTCATCTGTCCTCAGCAAGACAGCTCGTGAGCTTACATACGCATTCATCTACATTCATATCATAAACATTGATATAACATATTTTGCATCATACATGTCATGCAACATAACTTTGTGTTTTAGCTAACATTTCACCCTTTTCAGGATAAAATTAGAAGGCTACCATTAACAATTATTTAGATACAGTATGGATACACCCCAGACACGGCGGTCATTCTATTACTCAATCAGAATCTCAAGTCAGATAAAGTATGGATACACCTCAGACACGACGGTTATTCTACTACCCATTCGGACTACAGCAATCAGATACGGACTAGATACGCTCCAGACTCGGCAACCATTTTATCTCTCATTCAGATTCATTTATCCACCTCAAGGTTCAATGCATTCCAAACATGGATACCATTCTAGCCCTTACAACAGCAGCCTGATTCTCTCCAGTGCGTTCGCCACAGAAGTCATTCTGTCATTTATCTGGATCCCAGTTGCAGTTTCAGATACACTTCAAACACAGAAGTCATTCTATTACTCATACGAATCTCAATCCTAGTTACAGTTTCAGATACACTCCAGACACGAAAGTCATTCTGCTACTCATACAATTTTCAACTTCAGATACAGTCCAGATACGCTCCAAACATGGTTGCCATTCTATCACTCATTCAGAATTTATCCCTAGCACGCGGTTGCTCCATACAGATGTTTCTCTGTTACCCAGACACAATACAGATACACTCCAGACACAGCAGTCATTCTGATATTCATTCTGCACTTCAAACACAGTTACAACTCAGATACTCCCCAGACACAGAGGCCATTCTTCTGCTCATACAAACTCAGTCCTTAGATACAGTTCAAATACATTCCAGACACGGATACCCCCTTTTGATCCTCATTCTTCGGACCCATCACACTGCAGTTCAACAAATCTTCCAAATGGCATCTTTAAGCCCATTTCCAGATGACATCTCTAAGCCCATCCCCCGATAGGATTCTATCACATCCCTAGATGGCATCGTTAAGCCCATCTCCAAATGGCATCTGTAAGCCCATTCCCTCTACCATCACATCGCCGAGTGCAAATTTTCTGGGCACTCTAGTGTCCAATCTCCTTCTACCCTCGAGTCGCGAATGGCAAACTTGCCAATCTAACTCTTCAGGTCCAAGAAGATTGAACAGGGGCAACTGTTGTACCCCAAAATTTGCCCTCGTATCTTCCCACAAGAAATCACAGCTTCAGGCTTTTCCTGATTTTTCAGACTGGCTCAAGAATCGGTCAAACAGACTTTTCTCGTCAGCCCGACAAAATTAGGATTTTCATTGATTTTCATGGCTCTGGAACAGTTCAAATATTTGGCTTAGGGTTTGGGGTATTTTAGCTCAAGTTTTGATCAGGAGGACGTTTCTTTGGCTTTTAATCAAGAACTAGGTTTTTTGTGCGCGTATTTCTCAGAAAAGATTATCTTTAAAGTTTCTTTTCAGTTTACTCTGAAATTTTGATTGAGGCGTTTGAATCAAGAAAATTGCAGATTGTTGTTTAATCAGTAAAGGCTAAAGCACTTGATTTGAGACGAGATAAAAGTTGAGGCGCTTAAATTGAGAATCTACAGCGACTGATTTGATCAGTAAAAGGATAAATATCTGGATATTGGTTTGATTAACTGTGCATCGGATACTTGAAACGCCAGGTTTATTACTCAATGATAAGGCCACAGTGTTCGTTAATTATTTTTCTAAAGTCAGAATAATTGGATACTTCCAATTATTTTAATTTTAAGAAATTCAGATAATTAAATGAACATTGAACTGAAAGAAGAATTAATTGATCAAGTTGGATTTTTTATTTATCTTCAATTATTTGTTACAATTATTATTTGAATACAGTATTTTACAAAGTATTCTAATGATGATTACAATAATTTAAAGGGAATAAAAAGATTTGATTGGTCAATAAGAGGACTTTTATTTATCTTTAAATTATTTGTATAATTGTTATTGTTTACAAAAAATGTTTACAATAATAATGTTACAGTAATTTAAATTGAAATAAAACAATGTCCTAAAAAAATTCTAAATCTTCATCTTCTATCCAATGCTCCCTTGATGCTCTTTTGATTTTTATCTGCAAAGAATAAGAAAAGAAGAAAAAAGTCAAAGCAGAGAAAAATAGTTAAAGCAGACAGATAAAAAAGGTTCATCATTAAAAACAAATGGACGGAATCAGTTTTGGCCCTCTCTGCAAATCACGGGATTTCTCCCGGTTCACAAAGAAGGATGGAATGCTTGCAATGAAACATGAATGCACAAAGTTATGGTTTTTGCACAAATTCAAAATTCTTAAGCATGCTGCATAATTCAAAACCTGCATAGTTCAAAACCAAACAACATATGCAAGTATAAATCCAAAGGCAAACTGAGTTCCAATGTCAAAGCAACTAAGTCAAAAAGCTGCCAAAAGGTGCACAGCTGCCCAAAAGATACCTCAAGATGCCAAAACATCAAAAAATTGTCACAAAGGTGCAGGAAAATATGGAAGCAGTACAGAGACAAAACTACCTATGCAAGCAAGCTAGTTCCATTTCATCACTTTCCAACCATTTGTTTTTTCAGAAAAGACAAATGTAAACAATATTAAATGTTTAAAATTTGTCAAGAGAGAGAAAGAGAGAGGAAAATAATGGGCTTACAGGTTTAGGCATGAGGACAATATATGTAAAACTGCAATAAAACAGTGGGACAGAAGGCAGAGATATGAAGAAATCAGAATGCAAACAAAAACTGTCAATAAAAATAAACAGAATTTTCTTTCCACAATTAAACCTTCAAACCGGATTCAAACCCTGAACCCTTTTTTGGGGGCATATAACAACAGCAAGCCCTGCGTTCAACAAAAAAGAAAAAAGATATACAAAACCTGAACCATCAAAAAAGCAAAAGCCTAAACTGATATAAAAAAAACAACACTCAACCTGCTGAAAGGATAAAGCCAAAGCCATATAAAAAAAAAGAGAGGGCATAACATCAAAACCAGTAAACTCATCAAACTCCAAACAACCAGCCTTACCATTCAAAACCTTAACAGGCCATAACCTGTCAATAAACCCGTTTTCAACAAAAACTATCCCAAACCACACAAAACATAAGCCATGCCAAACCTGAAGCAAGCCTCACCAAGGACATAACCTACACAAACCTGTGTCAAAACCATAAACCTCAAAGCTTTGTCCTAACCTGTCAGGCTTTGTCAAGCATCAAAACTACTGTCAAGCCTAAGCATTCAAGGCAACCACAAGCCCTCAGAAAATATTCATCATTGGGCTATCAAACATACCAACAAACACATCAAGCTAAAGCATTCAAAGGCTATAAACCCTCAGAGTTTCCTCATCATCGGGAAACCACTCAATCATCAAAGCATTTCATAACAAGCATGTTCAGAAGCGATCAGGGGTAAGCATCAGGCTAAAGCATACATATCAGAAGCAAGGCAACAGATCCAGCACAACAATAGCCAAGCATACAAGGCAGGTATCAAGACAAACAAAAGAAGGAGATAAAGAAGTATACTGAAGCATACAACAAGGCAAAACACGAAATACTGGATTCCAAGCTAACGCTCAACACTGCTTCCTCCACCGTCAAAGCCTCCACGCGCCTCCTAATCCCCTCCTCCTCCGTCCCCAAGAGGTAGTCTTCTCATCCCCTTTGCATGCATTTCAAAATGGCAAACAAAATACTTAAATCAGAACTCAAATCAAAACATGAAATCAAACAATAACGAAAACCCTAAACAAGATTGAAACGGGAAATCTACCTTTTAAACTGTTGCCTGGATGATGGGAAGAGGAAGGATGGTTACGCTGGTGGCTTTGGCGAAGGAAACTCAGGCGAAGGCGAACGAGAAAGACGAACGACATAAACGACGGCGCCGTTATCAGCCAAACCCTAATCTGTTCCCCAAAATAAAACAATAACATTGAAACCCCTCACAAAAAATGTATGAAATATAATGGGCCGGGTCGCCCCAACAATGCTTAAACCCGTTCCAACCAACACCTCTCTCTTTCTCTCATTTATGCTGTTTATTCAGTTTGGGCTTAATATCCTTTTGGCCCATTCAATTTTCTAAAATTAACTCTTTTTTTTTACATATCTTTTCTTTTTTTAATTAACACACTAATTTATTTGCAATATATATTTTAGTTACAATCTTGCATAGAATATTTACTAAAAAATGAATGATGAATGAACATAATAATTCTCTTAATCTTTTTAAAGAAAAAACATATTTCTTTTCTTGTATTAAAGCTCTTTTCATTTAAATATAAACCTTGTTTAAAACATTAATACTAAAAAATACATAAAAGAATAGAATTTAAAAACATTTTCCTTTCTTTAATTAAATTTTCTTACTTTGTACATAATTACATAATTTTTCCTTTAAAAGTTAATACTTTTCTTTCCTTAAAATTAAAACTTTCGATTTGTACATACTTTACAAAAAGATATAAAAATACAAATTTAAATCAAACATAGATAATAATACTTGACGAATAAACAATATTTAATTGTCTCATTAAATTCACATTTCTTAACTTGTAAATAAACCTAATACATTTACACTTACACCTACACAATACATTTTACATTTGATACATTATACATTTGCTATTCTTACACTTTGCTATACATTACATTGTTTACATTTGATCGCGATTCGATTTGGTTGTAATTATTTAAGTCTCATCCCCCTTTGTGAATTTGTACCCCCACTCCCGGATACTATTTGTAATAGTGTAGACTTTAAAATTCCCGCAATTTACCGCTTTCGAATTATACCATGATTAGACCTAGGGTTTGTATGTACATAAAATCAAACGCTAGATAACCTAATACAAAAAAAAATGCATGAAATCAATACACAATCACACTTGCACCCTCTAGGGTGATCCCACATGTTGCCTTCCAAAATGGGCCATGCTTGCACGTCGAGTTTCTTTGGCAAAACAAATTCAAATGATCATAAGTCCCTCGATGACGCTTTCGAAAGTTGCCTAAAATGGAATGATCATAGTCCCTTCAAATAAATTGCCAAAGACACTTGGCACCATTGCATTCATGGTCCATACGATGACCCGCACCCGTCCCATTAAACATCCTAAACGCAAGATTGTCCACCAAATTCAATGGTGGAACAAAATTGTTAAAAAGGGGTTGAAAGCATAGAGAAAACCTTTGAGTACAATAGGGGTAGACCAAACTCTTAGTTACTTGAAATCAACTTGCAAAAACACTTGCCTCATTTTCAAAAACCACACTTTACAAACACTTTCAAAACAAACTTCCAAAAACACTTTGAAACATCTTTTCGAAAAGATACACACCGTTGTATATACTCAAACACGAGTCATTACAATAGTTGCCGAAACAAAGGCGTCTATTTCAAAACATTTTCAAAACACACACACACACACACACCATTTTTCAAGCAATTAAAAATCAAGGCAAGTGATCTAAAAACCAAGTAACTAAGATCCCATGGATAACCATGGATGAAAAGGGTGCTAATACCTTCCTTTTTCATAATCTACCCCCCGAACCCACGAAATATCTCAAAAAGGTTTTTCCTGTGCTTTTTTAACCTTTCCTTTAGGATAAAATAAAAAGTCGGTGGCGACTCTTGCTAAACCGAACAAGTGCAAATACAAATGCAAAACTCAAGTCAGTTCTCCCACTGTATCACACCCTTCTACAACCAAAACCCTAAAAATGACCATTTTGCCCTTTTGATGATCTGATCAAATTTCTTGAGTTGTTGTGGTCCAAACTTGATCAAATGGTTCATATGAGCCTATAATGTTTATTTGGATAAAAAATTATGAGGTTTGACTGTAAATTGGCCCCAGTTGACTTTTTCCCCAATACAATTGATTTTTAGGTCAACTGTCCAATTGACTGGGCAAAAATTTGATTCAAAGCTTGAAACTTGGTATAAGCAATCTTAGAAGTCCAACATGAAGTATGAAAGTCACATGAGGCATTGGAAGTCCAAAAATCCTTGTGCAAACTCAAACCCTAATTTCAGGTCATCAGTGCAAGAGGAGGTCTTGAGCAGAGTAAACCCTAATCTGGTCTTGAGCCCAAAGAGTCTTGTGAGGAGAAATCTTGATAAAATCAGAGGGAAAATTTTGGGGTACAACAGTTGCCCCTGTTCAATCTTCTTGAACCTGAAGAGTTAGATTGGCGAATTTTCAGTTCGTGACTCGAAGGTAAAAGATGATTGGACACTAGAGTACCCGTAAATTTGCACTCGTCAAAGTATGGTTGAGGGAATGGGCTTGAAGATGCTATTTGGAGAGGTGACAAAATCTTGTCGGAGATGGGCTGAAATATGCCATCCAGGAAATGTTTGTTGAAAATCAGGAGAATGAACATCAGAATGGTATCCATATCTGGAACGTATCTGAGTTGTATCTGGAGATTGGATCTGTATGAGCAAGGGAATAACATCCGTGTTTGGAGCGTATCCGAGCTGTAACTGTATTTGAATCTGAATGAATAACAGAATGACTTCCGCGTCTAGAGTGTATCTGTATTGTATCTGAATCTGAAATCTAAATAAACGACAGAATAACATCCGTGTCTGGAGCATCTCTGGGTTGGGAAAAAGTCAGAATAAGTGATAGAATGGCAACCGCGCCTGGAGCGTATCTGGACTGTATCTAAAGTTGAGATCTGTATGAGTAGTAGAATGACTTCCGTGTCTGGAGTGTATCTGAACTGTAACTGGGATCTGAATAAATGACAGAATGACTTTCGTGTTTGGAGTGTATCTGAACTTGGTAGTTGAATCTGAATGAGAAATAGAAAGGCTTCAGTGTTTAGAGCGTATCTAATCTGTATCTGATTGTTGAAGTCTGAATGAGTGGCAGAGTGGCTTCCGTGTCTGAAGCGTATCCGTACTGTATCTTGACTTTGAATTCTGAATGAGTAATAGAATGACTTCCGTGTCTGGAGTGTATCTTTACTGTATATGAAATTTTTGAATATTGTTGATGATAGCTGTTAATCTTATCCTGAAAAGGGTAAAATATTAGCTGAAACACAAGTTATGTTGCATGAAATGTATGATGCAATAAATGTGTTTTATCAATGTTTATGATATATGAATGTAATGTATGCACATGTAAGCGGATTTGCTGTCTTGCTGAGGAAAGAATAAATCCTTGATAGTTGGAGGTAATGAAATCCTTGACTGCTGCTAGGGAAAATAAATCTTTGACTGCTGCTGGAGATTCAAAATCTTTGACAACTTCTGTGGGGATGTGAGGATCCTTCACGACTTTCCTGGGGATAGGGATCCCTCAAGTCTTTGGAGTTGGAGGATAATAAACATTCTGTTGTGAGAATAATGCCAAGTGTTGTTTGAGAAACCTGCTTGGGGAATCCCGAGAACTTTAATGATATGGCTGGGAATTATACAGTGGGAATCCTTACTCGGCTGAGGAATAGGGAAAACTCTGGCTATCTCTACCGGGGATCGGACAAAGGAAAACCTTGATCTGCTGGAGAATAAGGAAGACTCTGATGGCTTCCACGGGGAATTAAGAATGAGAATCTTCAATCTGCTAGCGGAATTTGAATCCTTGGGGAGCCAAGAATGAGAATCTTCGATCTGCAGGGGATTAAAAATTATGAAAAATTTATGCTGGGGAGTAATGAAGGCTCTGGCAAATTCACTGGGGAATAAAAAATGAGAGTCTTCATTCTGCTAGGGGATGAAAAACTCTGTGGGGAGTAGCTATACTGCTGGGGAGTAGCTATCCTGCTGGAGAGTAAGTTCAGGACTCTGGGGGAAAAGTTTATTCCTGTTTGGAAGAAGTTCAGGAGTTTGGGTTGTATGCCAATCTACTGGGGAGTTATCCTAGTTTGGGGATAAGACAAAAGTTAACTGTTATCTGGTTGATTCTCAGACTTTTAAGACAACTTGCTGAGGAAATTGGGGAAAACTGAATGGTTCCCGCTGTGGATTGGTAGTTGGAAATTTGACTCCGTTGGGGAAGAAGGTTTCATCTCCGCTGAGGGTCTGTAGTTCAAAGTTTTTGCTCCGTCGGGGATTGGGAGTTTGAAAACTTAACTCTGATGGTGGATTAAAGATTTGAAATTTAACTCTGCTGGGGATATGTATTTCAAGGTTTTAGCTCCTCTAGGGATCTAGATGATGTACTGCAGGGGATTTCTCTTGGAATAGCCTAAAGACGTTTTCCTATACCTTCTACCTGTTAGTAATTACTCTTTCCCATTTCGTTTATTTGTAAACAGTGATTATATTCAAATGCATATGCTCATTTAATAAATCATTGGACGTTTTCAAATAAAACACAAGTGTAAAAAGGAAAAGACAAATATTTTTTTGCACTTTGAAGTATCTTTGTATTAACTTTGTGTAAGTATTTTTTACAAAGGAGACAAAGATCCTAGTAAGAGAACGTTGTCATAAAAATGAGAAAAATTTATACAAAGAAAGATGGCTATGTGTAAAGATTCCATGGGGTTCCCATTCTGCTATAGCCTTCGTAACTCCGAATATCTTGTCCATTTGTTGTTTCGTCTGAAGATGATTGAGTTGATCAGAAGCCCGAAGCTTGTCTATGACGAGATTGTCCTTAAAGTGATCCGATGAGACATAGTCATACGCTTTAATTCCCTAATTTTTGCCTGGACCGCCCTTTTGGGTTTTCGATCCACCGGGAAACCCTTTTTGCCCAATTCTCCCTTTCGGGTTTTCAACTTGCCGGGTGTATAAATTTTTTATTTATCCCTAACTTTTTCCTAAACCGCCCTTTCGGGTTTTCGATTCACCGGGATGCCCTTTTTTTGCCTAGGTGTGTCAACCTAGCGGGTCATTTATGCGTAGTATCTTTTGACTATGTCTGCGTTTGTAGGGTGCGGCAGGTCATCGCCGTCCATGGTGGTTAATATCATTGCCCCACCAGAAAAGATGTTTTTTGATCACAAATGGTCCTTCGTAGGTAGGAGTCTATTTGCCCCTGGGATCACTTTGCGGTAAGATGATGCGCTTGATTACAAGGTCCCCGACTTGATATACCTGGCATCTGACTTTCTTGTTGAATGCCTTGACTATACGTTTTTGATACGCCTAACCATGGCAAACATCAGTAATTTGCTTTTCGTCAATCAAGTTAAGTTGATCAAACCGGGTCTGAATCCAATCGTCTTCACTCAAACCAGCATCCTTCATGATTCTCAAGGAGGGAATATGAACCTCGATAGGTAAAACAACTTCCATGTCGTATACCAAAGAATAGGGTGTTGCCCTAGTTGATGTACGTGCCGTGGTACGGTACCCGTGCAGAGCAAACAGTAAAATCTCATGCCAGTCCTTGTAGGTGACTGTCATCTTTTGTATGATCTTCTTGATATTTTTATTTGCAGCTTCGACAACACCGTTCATCTTTGGCCGATAGGGAGATGAATTGTGATGTTGAATCTGGAACTGCTTGCACAACACGGTGATCATAGTATTGTTCAGGTTTGTACCGTTGTCGGTGATGATCCTTTTGGGGATGCTGTACCGGCAAATGAGGCTCTGCTTGATGAAGCGGGCAACCACATTCTTCGTGACAGATGCGAAGGAAGCTGATTTGACCCATTTGGTAAAGTAATCAATGGCCACCAGGATGAAACGGTGTCCATTGGATGCTGTAGGCTTGATCTCTCCAATCATGTCGATTCCCCACATTGTGAATGGCCAAGGAGCTGTTAAGACATTGAGAGGGACTGAAGGTATATGTACCTTGTCCTCATAGATTTGGCATTTGTGACAAGTACGAGAATGTTGATGGCAGTCAGTTTCCATGGTAGACCAGTAATAGCTTGCCCGTAGAATCTTCTTAGCCATCGTATGCCCGCTAGAGTGAGTGCCAAAGGTACCATTGTGCAGTTCAGCCATGATCTGTTCAGCTTCAACCTTGTCCACGCAATGAAGTAGAATGCAATCATAATTGCGCTTGTACAGGATACCATTGCTCAAGAAGAACTTAGCTGAGAACCTCCTCAAGAACTTTTTATCATTGACTGAAGCTCCTTCAGGGTATTCCCGAGCCTCGAGATACCTTTTGACTCCGTGAAACCAAGGTCGGTCCACTACTTCTTCGGTATTAATCTCGTGACAATGTGCAGGTTCGTCCATCCGTTCAATGGTGATTTGGGGAGCCTCATTATCCCAGTTAAGTTTAAACATGGATGACATTGTAGCTAGAGCATCTGCTAGCTGATTCTCTTCTCGCGGGAAGTGCTCAAAGGTAATCTGCTCGAAATGTGGTAACAATGCCAAGACATGTTCTTTGTAAGGTATGAGGTTGGGATGTTTAGTGTCTCACTCTCCTTTAATCTAACTGATGACCAAAGCTGAGTCCCCAAATACAATCAAAGATTTGATTCCCAAGTCTATGGCAACCTTGAGACCAAAGATACAAGCTTCATACTCGGCCATGTTGTTGGTGCTGTTAAAGCAAAGTCTGACGGTGAAAGGTGTATGGCAACCTTCTGGTGAGATGAGCACAACACCGATACCGTTACCAAGTGCATTGGAGGCACCATCAAAGTACAAGGTCCATCGGGATCCTTGTTCAGGTCCGTCATATGATCTGAAATCTTTAATGTTGTCCAATGTCATGATATCCTCGTCGGGGAAGTCAAACTTCATGGATTGGTAATCTTCGACAACTTGATGAGCCAGATGGTCAACTAGTACACTTCCCTTTATAGATTTTTGGGTCGTGTACTGTATATCATATTCGGTCAGAATCATTTGCCATCTAGCTATTCTTCCAGACAAAGCAGGCTTCTCGAAGATGTACTTAATCAGATCCATCTTAGATATCAACAAAGTGGTATGAGTCAACATATACTGCCTTAGTCGGCGAACAGTCCATACCAAAGCACAACAAGTTTTCTCGAGCAGTGAGTATCAGGTCTCATAATCAGTAAACTTTTTGCTAAGGTAATAAATGGCATGCTCTTTTCGGCCAGACTAGTCATGTTGGCCCAGTATGCACCCCATTGAATTCTCTAGGACAGTCAGATACATGATTAGCGGTCTTCCTTCGACGGGAGGCATCAAGATAAGGGGTTCTAGTAAATATTCCTTGATTTTATCGAAAGCAAATTGACAGTCATCATTCCATTTAACCACATGATCTTTCTTCAACAGCTTGAAGATTGGCTCACAGGTTGTTGTTAGGTGAGAAATTAACCTTGCAATGTAGTTTAGGCGTCCCAAGAAACCTCTGACCTCCTTCTCAGTGCGAGGGGCAGGCATTTCTTGTATAGCTTTGACTTTGGCAGGATCAACCTCGATGCCTTTGTTGCTGATAATGAAACCCAAGAGTTTACCGGACCTGACTCCGAAAGTGCACTTGTTAGGGTTTAGTCTGAGCTTGTACTCCTTCAACCTGACAAACAGCTTTTGCAAGTAGTCGAGGTGTTCTTCTTCCGTCTGTGATCGGGCTATCATGTCGTCTACGTAGACTTCGATCTCATGATGTATCATGTCATGAAACAAAGCTACCATGGCGCGCTGATAGGTTGCCCCGACATTCTTCAGTCCGAATGGCATCACTTTGTAACAGAACGTACCCCACTGTGTAACAAAAGTATTTTTCTCCATGTCTTCAGGTGCCATTTTGATCTGGTTGTAACCTGAAAATCCGTCCATGAAAGAAAATACCTTGTGCTGAGCTGTATTGTCAACCAAGATGTCAATGTGCGGTAGTGGAAAGTCATCTTTAGGGCTAGCCCTGTTTAAGTCTCTGTAATCCACACACATTCTGACTTTGTCGTCCTTCTTAGGCACGGGCACAATGTTAGCAACCCATTGCGGATAGGATGTAACAGCAAGAAACCCAACATTGAACTGCTTCATAACTTCTGCTTTGATCTTTTCAGACATGTCAGGTCTCATGCGACAGACCTTTTATTTAACTGGTGGACAGTCTTCTCTTATAGGGAGATGGTGAACCACAATATCTGTATCGAGTCCCAGCATGTCCTCATAAGACCAGGCGAAGATCTCAACATATTCATTCAACAGCTGAACTAAACGCTCCTTGACACTTGGCTCTAGGTTGGCACCCACTCTGACTTCTTTTCTGTCTTCAACAATACCCAAGTTGATCGTTTCTAACAGCTCCTCATGAGACAGAATTGCCCTTTCTTCCTATTGTAGAAGTCTAGCCAATTCTCCCGGCACTTCACAGTCTTCATCACCTTCGTATTCGGCATGGTAGACCAAATCTTCAGAGTCACTGAAGGCCATAGCAGAATTGTTACCCATGGAATCCGGAATGGAAGGGTACCTGCATTTGTGAGTGTGGGTATGTGTAAGGGATAGCCACCTTTAAACAAATAAAATGTAAAAAGACAGACAATGAACACAAAAGTTTATATGTGAAAACGTACATGATTCATTAAAATGGCATATGAAGATGAAAAATCAAACCCTTATAGATGGACCTATGTACCTAGGGTAAGGCACAAGGCTAAAAGTGTACAAATTGTTTAAGAATTATTACAAACCAAGAGAAATGTTTGAAAGATAAATTACTGCAGTATGAAAGTAATCGGAACAAAGTCCTTTGCCTCCCAGTTTCACAGTCCTCCGTCAACAGTAGGGAAAATCCAGTCTTCCAGGTTGCTCTCCTCTTCACCATCCTCCAAAGCATTGACTCCATGATGGGTGATCTTCACTGGTGGCCCCCCAGCCCGGGTGTGGCGTACAACCTTTTGAGCAAAAGCAGTGAACCCCAAGCCAGATTTATCTGATTTGTGAGGAAAGTCTGGAAGTTGCCCCCAGATTATGGATCCGCCTTCTTCAATCACAGCCTTTGCATCTTTGAGAGACGACATCTGAGGCACAAGTTTGGTAATCAAGGGTGCAGAAGACACTGTCTTGGTTGCTGCTATTTCAGGAGAAACCTCTTCAAAGTGTTGGAAAGGGGTCTCTATGAATTCACCATCCAATTCTACACAGCAGAAAGAATTTAGATGGCTTATCATGTATTCCTCTTCGCCATGAACATTTATAATTTTCCCCTGGATTGGGTACTTGAGCATTTGATGCAGAGAAGAAGTGACGGCTCCAGCATTGTTAATCCAGGGTCTTCTCGACAAGCAAGAATAGGAAGGACATATGTCCATCATGTAGAATGTGGAGTTGAAGGTTTCAGTTCCCACTTTAATCGGGATGTCCACTTCCCTGTGGACCATCCTTTTAGAACCATCAAAGGCTCTGACAATGATATTGCTGGGTTTCAAGGTTAAGCCTTCACAATCCAACCTATCCAAGGCCTTCTTCGGCAAGACATTCAGCGAAGAACCAGTGTCTACTAGTACGTGTGCTAGAGTAGTCCCTCTGCATTCCACTGAGATATGCAAAGTGTCATTATGATTTCTCCCTTTTTATGTTAAATCGGCATCGGAGAATCCTAGACCATTGTCAGCTGTTAGGCTAGCTACACATTCCTGGAACTGATCCGCGGAGGTTTCCTGTGGCACATGGGCCGTCTTTAAGAATCTGATCAAAGCTTTAGCATGAGCTTCTAAACAAAGCAACAGGGCCAACATAGAGATCTTTGAGGGGGTTTGCCCTAGTTTTTCCACAACATTATAATCGCTTTTCTTGGTTATTTTCAAAATCTCTTCCATTTCTTTTTGAGAAGTCTCAGGTATGACCAATGGCTGAGCCCTCGTCTTGACGGGCGCTTCTTGGATCCCTTTCCCTCTATCATCAGTAGCAGCAGAGGGGACAACCATAGGAGTTACAATTTCTTCAATAATTGGAGTTCTCGCAGATATGCTGACCGGAACAGGGGTAACCTTAGGAGCATTCGAGGGTCCGAAGATTGCCTTTGGAGGAGCAATCTCCGGAGAGAAAATTCTTCCGTTGTGGGTGATTTTACTCGTTCCAACAATGTTTCCAATGTCGGAAGTCTCTTCATCAGAACTCTCTTCAGTTGATTCAATTTGTTTAACACCGTGGTAGTGGATTTCTCCACCATAGTTCCATGCTATTAATTTGTCAGACTGGTATGGGACGGGCCCAGGCATGGTTATCTTCAAAGGTACAATCTTTGGATCGGATGTAATCTTAACAGGTCTTTTGGAGACCTTGAAAAGATTGGCGGATATGGTAATTACTGAAACATCATTGACAGGAGTCGGTGTAACAAGAGTCTTCTCAAAAAAGATTTCTTGATTATCCATTAGGCATTGGATGCCTAACTTCAGCAATGGACAGTCAGTTGGTAAGGATGAACAAAGGTAGCAATCTTCTTCGCAACCTGGGAAAATCCCAGCCTTCAACAAATTTAACTTGATTATTGGTAGCGGAGTCATCAAATCATCAATAGTAGCAACAAAAAGATCTTCTTCAACAATATGGGTATTGTGGTCATGCCTTGGCATTGGAGCAGAGATCACATTCGACTTTTCAGGGGCATCAAATTCCACTTCTTTAGCATTTATTAAATCCTGAATCTTATTCTTGAGGGCCCAACAATTGTTGGTGTCGTGCCCTATACTCCCTGAATGATAAGCACACTTGGCATTTGCATGGTAGTAAGGAGAAGTTGTATTCGGATTCTTCGGGGCCTCTTTCATACTGGCAAAGTTTAACTTCAAGAGATGGGGTAGAACCTGAGCAGGAGTCATGTTTATCTGGGTGAATTTCCTTACAGGCCTTTCCACCCTTGCTTGGTTGGTTCTAGGTTGATTGTTTCTGGGCTGATCAGCTGCAGACTTCTGAATCATTACGGCCCCCACCACTGGCCGGCGCTCAACTCTTCCTTGACCTCTTTGGGAGTAGATAGCTGAGACTTCTTTCTTTGCTGGAAAAGGCTTTTTGATGGCAGCGGAAGCAGGTGCATCTTTTTGAATCTTACCACTCTTGATTTCGGCTTCAACTCTCTCACCAGTTAGAATTAACTCGGTGAACCCCGCAGACGAACTTCCTATCAGGTGATTAAAGAAAGGACCTGATAGAGTCCCCAAGAACATATCAACTAGCTCCCTCTCAGATAGAGGTGGTTTTACTCGTCCTTCCAAGTCTCTCCATTTCTAGGCATACTCTTTGAAACCTTCATTTGAGACCATACCTGTGATACGATGGGAGAACTGACTATGGTTTTGCGTTTGTTTTTGCAAATGTTTCGGTTGAGCAAGAGTCGCCACCGACTTTTTATTTTATCCTAAGGAAAGGTTTAAAAAGCACAGCAAAAACCTTCGAGATATTTCGTGGGTTCGGGGAGTAGATTATAGAAAGGGAAGGTATTAACACCCTTTCTATCCATGGTTATCCATGGGCTCTTAGTTACTTGCTTAGATCAACTTGCCTTGATTCTCAATTGTTTGAAATGGTGCTTTGTGCGTGGTTTTGAAAATGTTTTAAAAAAGATGCCTTGTCTAGGCTACCCTTGTAACAATTCTTTACTCGAATGTTTTACAAAAGGTGTTTGTCTTTTTGAAAAGATGTTTCAAGGTTTTTTGAAAGTTTGTTTTGAAAGTGTTTGTGAAGTGTGGTTTGAAAGATGGGCAAGTGTTTTTGTTTTTCAAGTTGACAAGTACTTAAGAGCTATCTACCCTAAAGTTCTCAAAGATTTTTGCTATGTTTTAACCCTTTTAACAATTTTGTTCCACCATTGTATTTGGTGGACAATCTTGTGTTAGGATGTGAATGGGACGGGCGCGGGTCATCGTTTAGACCATAATTGCAATGGTGCCAAGTATCTTTGGGCAATTTTTCTTTTAAGGGACTTGATCATTTTTTAGGCAACTTTCGAAAGCGTCATCGAGGGACTATGATCATTTGATTGTGTTTGTTTTGCCCAAAGAGACCTAACATGCAATATGGCCCATTTATTGAAGGCAACAAGTGGAATACCCTAGGGGTGCAAGTGTGATTAGTGTTGTCCATTTTCATGCTTGTTTATCTTGGAATTAGGTCAAACTATTTTTGTTAATTTATTTGCATACTGTTGTACCCCAAAATTTGCCCTCCCATATTCATCAAGAAATTACCAAGTCAAGGTCACAAAACTCCCCCAAGGACTATGCAGCTCAACTGTCTCCTAGACAGTCAGTACTAGGGTTTGAGTTCTGATCAAGCAAATGAACTTTTCAAAGGCCCAATCAAGTCTCATATGCTTACAAAGATGGTCAAGTATCCTCATGTCAAGTTTCAAGGCATTCAGCTCAAAATTGCACAGTCAAAACCCTAGATTGCACTACAGTCAACTATAGGGGCAAAATGGTCATTTGACAGTCAAAAGTTCAAATTTTTGGTCAATATATCATTTTGAAGCCACAAACATCATTTGATCAATGCTTGATCATGATTCTCAAAATTTGGCTCAGAAATCATCAAAGATGCAAAAGTTGCTATATTTGGACAGCTGAAAAAGTCAACTGAAATTGACCAGGGCATAACTTTCACATGGATTATCAGAAAAATTCCATCCAAATCTCATTTTGAAGAGAAAGAAATTTCCTATAATTCATCTTCATGTTCCAAGTCCAAGAAATGCTCTCACAAAAAGTTATCAATTTCAACATTATAGGTCATTTTCAAAAGTCAACAAAAAGTGACTTTAAGTCAAAGGCCATAACTTGAGATTGGTAAATCAAAATGACATGGGACCAAAGGCATTGGTTAAAGGACTCAAAGACCTTTCCAAAATGTCCAAGAACATGTGAAAAGCTTAAAAATTGACCAAGTTATGCCTTGTGGAAGTTGGGAAATCTTTAGGAATTTTGAAAGGTCAACAATGATGCAAAAGGCCTAAAAATGCAAATGGGCCCATTTTTCTTCCAAGTTTCTTCATGCCAAGCCTATGCACGACCACTAGGCCCAAAGGGAAGTATTTTCATATTTTTTAATTATTTATTTGAATTAATATTAATTTATATTCATTTAAATCATTTTAATACATGAAAAATATCAAACTTAACCTAAAAAAATCTTTTCATGCATGATTATTCTTAATATTTTGTGCATATCCCAATTAGGCAAATTTGGATGAGATTGGATCATGATTAAACAAAAACAACATAAAAAAGGATTGGAAAAGATATTAAGCAAATCAAATCTTCAAATAATGAATTGATGAGATTTTGTTGGTTTTTGTTGACCTAGAAGCCTCACTATATGATTCAGAACAAGACCTAATGCCAAAAGGACAAAAAGCTGCGCCCAAAACAAGCATTGCATATTGAAAATTTCACATAAAACTCAAATACTGAAATCAGGGTTTTAGGTGGATTCAAGCTTCAATCTTCATCCCATTAGCATCCTGAGACATCATTGAGTATTTCTCAATCATAAACAACAAGCAAAACGCCTTGAAACGGTACCAGGAACTCAGACTGTATCACAAATTTTTCCAAATCGCATATCATCATTCACGCATCCTCGTGCATTTTTGTTTATGAATTCTTGTTCACATTAAAGTTTCAAAGCTAACCATAACTTTTAATTGAAATTTCATGCGCTTTTGGCCAAGATGCCATGTTCGAATATTAGGGTTTGCAGGTTCCAGAATTAGGGGTTTCTTAACCAAGAAAAATCAGAGCTCAAAAATGCCATGGTTGGATTCAGCACCTCAAGACGAAGATGTCTGAACCCTCGCGATGAATTTATGGTCCACAGGATGCTAATCGCTATTTTCTTGTAGGTTGCTTAAGGCCACGCATCCAAAACCGTGGCTAAAGGGTTTTGTTTCAGAAAATAATGGGGAAGATGACGCGCTGGCAACCACTGAGTGGTTCATTCAAACCAGCGCGCGCTTTTAGGGACCACTGACCAATTTTGATATTTGTTATTTAATTGATATATTATGTTAATTGAAATTGAATGGTTCAGCTGGCAACGCACTATGCATGTGACATCAAAGACCTGGGTTCAAGTCCCAGGTCTTGCATAATTCCATATTATTTTTCAAACTAAATTCTCATGCAGGCATAATTCTGAGACGCACCATGCACGCTCCAAGATCACCATACACACGTCCATCAGTATCCATCCAAGGGCCATGATCAAAGGAGTACAATAAACTCCAGCCAATGGCATCATACACAATCCAAAAAGTCAATGAATGTCAAAGCTTGATGGGCCAGGCCTCTCAAATTTATACCTCCATAATGGGACAGCAAACCCCCCCTGGTTCTATCTTTTTCTAAATTTTCTTTTATCTTTTATTATTTTTAATTGTTTATTTGTTTATTTATTTTCTGATTTAAATTAAATATCCTTTTTACAAAAAATACAGAAAAACACCATAAAAATAAAGAATGGCCAAATAAAAATATAATTTTTAATTTTAATTATTTTCATCAATAAATTAATATATGTAAATATTTAGTATAATTAGGTTATAGTCTTAATCTTTTTAATAAAAAACACCAAAAATAGAATTTAGGTTTAATATCTTTTTATTTTCTTTTAACTTTCCCTTTTTTTTTTCAGAATAACAATATTATTTATTTATTATTTTATTTTCATAAATTAAAAATTGTACAAATTAATTTAGAGTTTAATTTAGGTTATAATTTAATTCTTTCATAATAAATAAAAAATATTAGAATTAGGGTTTGCCGTTTAATTTAATCTCAATTAATTTCTTTTTTCATTAAATCTAAAAAACACAAAAATATCATTCTCATTTAATTTTAATTTTTAAGTCCTTATTAATTTTAATTTCTTTATTTCGCGCATTTATTTTATTATCGCTTATTATAATTTTGTAAATCTCCCAAAGCCATGTAACTTTACTTTTCGCGCTTTATTTTATCGCATTATTTATTTTCCGCTAAATCGGGTCCGGTTTAATTTTGGCGGTGTGGACCCGCGCCATTTGTAATAGTCGTAGATTTCTTTTTTTCCGCAATTTTATAACTGTTAAATATGCATGCAAGAATGAATGGCCTTAATTAAAATCAAGCGTAGAACACGACAAACATGACAAGACAAATAACTGAAACATGACACACAATTTGCACACACCACCCCTAGGGTACGCCTCACTGTTGCCTTGCCTCGAAAGGTGGTCATCGAGTAGAAAACGTCTTAGTAAGTCCTCATGATCCGGGAACCTGGCATGAGGGTAGCTTCTAAGGTGTCTTCCTATTGCTCTGGTGATCACCACATCCCTAAAACTCGAATTGACCCGAACACCTCCAACGGTGGTGCTACCTACCTCTCAATGGTGGGATGGCACTACTTTTAAGGACATTTACACAGACGAATTCCTTAGGGTAGGTAGGTTCTCAAGGATACTTGCTCTAATTTCAAACAAATCAAAAAGACTTTTCACACTGACACTTTTCAAAAGCTTTCGAAGCAAATTTTTCAAACACTCTGACGTACGAGTCGATCTGAAATTTTTCAAAGAAACTTTTTTTTAAACCCACATTGAAAAGCAAACAAACAATTTTGAAAACACATTGAGCAAGTGTCTAAGAGCCCATGGATAACCATGGATAGAAAGGGTGCTAACACCTTCCCTTTCTATAACCTACCTCCCGAACCGAGAGCAACCTCTTTGAAGGAATTTTTCTGTGCTTTTGTCCTTTCCTATTGGAGAAAATAAAAGACGGTGGCGACTCTTGCTTCCGCGACATTTCGCGAACCAGCGTTAAACAGTCAGTTCCAGATCCACCGATCACAGAACTGGCGACTCTGCTGGGGATTTAAACTTAAAGTGAGGTGTACCTTAGGACTAAGATCACTATGTTTTCAATTGTTTTCCTTGTGTGCTTTAAATTGTGGGTTGCTTGGGAGTTCTATAGATCCTAACCCGGATCTGGGGGATACCTTCTTAGAAAGTAGCAACAAGGCTGTGAGGGAACTGTGCGGGGTATACCGACATGGTTGAAACAGTCTGCTACGTTGATGTGGCACTTTGGTGTGTACCGGTAACCCTTGAGTTCAGTCAAGGAGAGTACGGGGCCTCCGCGTAGTGTCGTGAAGCATCAACAGACCTTAGGAACCTTAATTTGAACTATCTTGGCCTCTTTAGGGTAGTGAGATAACTGACTTTGGTGCAGTCCGAGGTTGGTTGATACTCGATACTACGCTCAATTGAGGGTTGCTTTCCTGGAATATTTCGGTCGCCAGTTCAGTGGCTAAATCGAAACGATGAACAATGAAAGCAATCCCGTGATATTGGGAACCTTAGAACCCGGTTACTTTGATTAGGACAGGTTGAACCCACCAACTTCAAAAGGGTAATACCCAGACCTCATGCTGGCCTAAACCTTAAGGGCTCTTTTGTGTGACTTGTGTGCCTTCGTACTTGACTATCTGCGTGCTTGTTACCTAACACTTGTTTCTTGCAGGTCTTGTTTATAGTCCTTAATTGGGACTCATAACAGGGTACTAAGTTTCTTGCAGGTCTTGTTTATAGTCCTTAACTAGGACTCATGACAGGGTTTACCAAATTTCTTGCAGGTGTTGTTTATAGTCCTTAACTGGGACTCATAACAGGGTTTACTAGATCTCTTGCAGGTTTTGTTTATAGTCCTTAATTGGGACTCATAACAAAGTACCCTGAATTTCTTGCAGGGTTTGTTTATAGTCCTTAATTGGGACTCGTAACAGGGTTTACCTACTTCACCCCATGCATAGCATGACATCATACCATTGCATACTATTGCATACATCCTAACCCATTTCAAGGATCTCAAGGGCTTGTGATGCAGGTCATGGTGAATCAATTATCCCATCAAGGGGCAAAGAGGATTTATTTTCCTCTAGCCAAGGTTGTCAGGGGCTATGACCCACTGGATATGGTGAGCCTTTGACCCTTGAAGAAGGGCTCTCTGCAACAGGAAGTTCCTTCAATCAAGCTGCCAGTTTCCAACTCTAACAAGTTTCCCTGTTTACCCTGCGAGGTCCTTGAAAACATTGCATACATGTCATACTCATCATTGCATTACAGGTATCCCTTTTGCAGGTCACTCACCATCTTCGCTGTTTATTTCAGCAATGGCTTTCCAACCCGACAGCCAAGATCTCCGTGCTCAGAACGCCCAACTGCGAGAAATGTTCTTGAACCTATCCCAGGGGCAAGAAGAAATAAAGACTCTCCTCACCAGGAACTTGACCTTAGGGAATGCAGGGGGCATCAGGAACGATCAGCTGGAAGGACTACAAATTGAGTTGGCAACCATGAAGATCCAAATGATGGGGCAGTTGGTGGGCCAAATGACTCTCATTCAGGACTTAGCTCAAAAACAAGAAGAGCTCCGGGTTCTCGTCACCAAGCTGCTTCAAAATAATCCAATAGGGCAAACAGCCAAGGTGGAAGCTCCAACCATCATTCAACCACATGCGGGGCAAGAAGACAAAGGAAAATCTCCTCAGCTTGCTTCAGGGTCACGAGCCCAGCCTCAACGAGGTAGTCAACGTAAACGAAATGCGCCCGGAAGACATTTCTCGGAAACTGATATACCCTCATCCTTTATACTGAAGCGCTTGCTGGAGGTCAATCTGATCACTCTAAAGGACCCTCCCAAAAACCCCAACATGACAGCTTCGAGGTATAACCCCGAAACCCACTGCGCTTATCATTCAGACAGCCCGGGGCATGCTACAGATGACTGTTGGACCTTGAAGAACAAAATTCAGGATTTGATTGACGAAGGGGTGATAGAGTTCATGCCGGATGGCGAGATGAAAATCTTCCGCTGAGAATTCTCCATCTGAGATGGCTGCCTCAAACTAGAAATTTTTGTTCATTAGGATTTTTCAAGTTGTAATTCCCTTTTGATTATTCAAACATTTGTTCATTGTTAAACATTGTTATTTCATTAATGCATCGCATACGTCTGTTTTGAAGCAATATATTCGTATTCACTATATGCAAATTATCTTCATATTTTTTCTGATGATCAACGCTCGATTAACAATTCTAAGCCTCTTGAGGGAGGATGACGAAAACGATACCACAATCATTACAATATGCTTTTGAACAGACCCCGTTGATGAGGTACAGGCATTGTTTCAATCCCTAAACACTGGAGTTATAAGGATGATAAACCCTCGTCAACCCGTCTGAGCCTAAGAAGTAGGAGTTTTTTTATTTTCGAAAATTGAAACCCTTTATCATAACCCGGGGCAGGGTAGTCTTCTCAGTTGATCCAAGTGCATAACGAATGGCACCAAAGAGACCCTTACGAAAAAACAGTGATGGTTCAGAACAATCATAAAGACAGGCAGTCATCATCAAAAAAATTCATAAATGAAAAGCCCAAAAAGTCTAAACCTACAAAGGGGACTTATGAAACTGGGGCATCCCGCTGACTGTAATTCCAAAAAGGAAACAGTTCAGGCAAAAAAAGAAAGGGATAACAAAAATCAAGAAAGAGGTCTCACAAACCCTCAACAAAAAATGACTGCCTAGTCAGAATAAATCATCAATGTTTGAACCATCACCGGAAAATCAAAGCAAAGACTCGAACGAGGTCTAACGTATGATCAACTGAGTTTAGGTTTGAAGAACATCACGAAGAGCGGGTGGGTACAAATAAAATTTGAGCCTTTATCCTTTGTTTCTTAAACCGTGAACCAGGCCACGTTATAACCCTAAAAAGTCCTAGCTGAAGCATGGGTTAGTTCAAAAGCATATTGTGACAAAAGGTATCCTGACTCCTGAAGGCCTACGGTAAAATACAGAGTTGACATCACGTTTTATAAACAATCACCTGTTCTATGAAAAAGAATGCATTTTCAAAATCTTCAAGACAGACATAAGCGTTGCATTTTTAACATAACTTTGTTTGCATATGACTTTTTGTTTGAACAGCAGGGAACTTCGCACGATGAATGCCTAATGAACAAAAGTACTTCCAATCAAGGGGCACGGCATGACTATTGTCCATCATCTGGGGCAGTTAAGTCAAGATCCAGAGAATCTCTCAAAAGGCCAAATAGCCTGGGGCAAATCTCCGCCTGAGTCACTTGGGGCATTCCAACAACGAATCTTGCCCGATTAAACATCTTCTGGTGACAGGACAAAACACTTCTAACAGGGGCAGCACCCTACATTCTGAAAGCGTAGACATAGTCGGAAAAAATACTACGCATAATCAAAGACCCGCTAGGTTGACATACCTAGGCAAAAATAAGGGCTTCCCGACGAACCAAAAGGGTTCGGGCAAAATGAAGGGATGAAATGGAAAAATCTGTACACCCGGCAAGTCGAAAACCTGAAAAGGCGGTTTGGGCAAAAATGGGTATCCCGGTGGACTGAAAACCCAAAAGGGCGGTCCAGGCAAAAGTTAGGGATTAAAGCGTACGACTATGTCCTGTCATCTTGTCACCTGCCTATCAGAAGAAGCTTGGTCTATCAACAACTATCAACCCTTCACAGGGGCCTCCTCCCACAGAAACAGGGGCAATAAAGAGTTGTCTAAGCAACCTAATGGTTCTGCCCTCCAAGGTACCAAGGTAGGTTCAGCTAAAGAACATGACCGAGGATCTTAAATTCCCCAGAGAGTAGTTCAGCAAAACAATACATTCTTCTCCAAGCAAATCATCAAATATCAAGGGAATTGAGTATCCTCCAGCCGATCTCAAACATTCCTCAGCAGCAATACATATATTCTTAACAAGTACCCCCGGCAGTCTTGGTCTAAAGATTGTTCCCCGGCGATATACCACCATTCAAAGGGATCATCCTCCAGCATATCAAACTCCCCAGGAGAGTCCAATCCAGTTTCCCCAGGAAAGTTGGAATTCATATCTCCCCAAGCAGCAAGCTTATCCCCAGTAGATCCTGGAAACTTATCCCTCGCAGAGCACGAACGCGTCGTCCCGGCTTGATTTAAAGAGTTATTTCCGTAGCAGGATATAACTGGGTTATCCTCAGCCAAAAGCCACGGAAAGAGCGTCCTCGGCAAAATATCTTCCTACCCCCAGCGAAGTCTATCAACACTTCCAGCATAACAAGGATATCCCCAGCCTAACTCATCAACGGTATCCCCAGCGGAGTTATCTTCATCAACAATTCAGCAAAGCATCGCTATCCCCACAGAGTAGCACTCCCCAGCATGATTGCTAGAGTATCTTTTCTCCCGCAGAATTATTTCATTTGCCAAGTTTATTCCTCAACGGAGTTATCTTCTCCTACCGGTATTCTTGCAACGAATCATCCACAGCGGAAGCAAAATCTCTTCCTCAAACATCAGCCCAGGATGGGACTTCCCGGCACCCGTCAAGGATTTATTTTCCTAGACAAAAACATACATTAATCATCACATACATCATTATAGCATGCATGTACGCATCATATCATATAAATCGCATCCATGTTGAGAACATCATTGCTTGATCCATATCATGCATTGCATATAACTGACCTTTACCTTGCAGGAAAGATGCAGTTGAAATTCTCAAACATATTTCAAGGACTTCCCTAGTCCAGTTAAATCGACTCCAAACATATTTTTCTGATAAAGACTCAGTAGAAGTTCTCTTATGGTCCCCTCTCCAACGGCGTGTGAGGTGGTAATTCCTTCTTCAGATGTTCCCCTCTCCGGCATGAGCGTGAGGTGATATTCTCTTATGGTCCCCTCTCCAACGGCGTGTGAGGTGGTAATTCCTTCTTCAGATGTTCCCCTCTCCGGCATGAGCGTGAGGTGATATTCTCTTATGGTCCCCTCTCCAACGGCGTGTGAGGTGGTAATTCCTTCTTCAGATGTTCCCCTCTCCGGCATGAGCGTGAGGTGATATTCTCTTATGGTCCCCTCTCCAACGGCGTGTGAGGTGGTAATTCCTTCTTCAAGATGTTCCCCTCTCCGGCATGAGCGTGAGGTGATATTCTCTTATGGTCCCCTCTCCAACGGCGTGTGAGGTGGTAATTCCTTCTTCAGATGTTCCCCTCTCCGGCATGAGCGTGAGGTGATATTCTCTTATGGTCCCCTCTCCAACGGCGTGTGAGGTGGTAATTCCTTCTTCAAGATGTTCCCCTCTCCGGCATGAGCGTGAGGTGATATTCTCTTATGGTCCCCTCTCCAACGGCGTGTGAGGTGGTAATTCCTTCTTCAGATGTTCCCCTCTCCGGCATGAGCGTGAGGTGATATTCTCTTATGGTCCCCTCTCCAACGGCGTGTGAGGTGGTAATTCCTTCTTCAGATGTTCCCCTCTCCGGCATGAGCGTGAGGTGATATTCTCTTATGGTCCCCTCTCCAACGGCGTGTGAGGTGGTAATTCCTTCTTCAGATGTTCCCCTCTCCGGCATGAGCGTGAGGTGATATTCTCTTATGGTCCCCTCTCCAACGGCGTGTGAGGCGGTAATTCCTTCTTCAGATGTTCCCCTCTCCGGCATGAGCGTGAGGTGATATTCTCTTATGGTCCCCTCTCCAACGGCGTGTGAGGTGGTAATTCCTTCTTCAGATGTTTCCCTCTCCGGCATGAGCGTGAGGTGATATTCTCTTATGGTCCCCTCTCCAACGGCGTGTGAGGTGGTAATTCCTTCTTCAGATGTTTCCCTCTCCGGCATGAGCATGAGGTGATATTCTCTTATGGTCCCCTCTCCAACGACGTGTGAGGTGGTAATTCCCTTTCAAGATGTTTCCCTCTCCAACGGCGAGTGAGGTGATATTTTCTTCCAGATTATAGTTTCCTATAGTTCCCTCTCCAACGGTGAGTGAGGTGACTCCCTTTGAGGTTATAATGTCCTTTGGTTCTCTTCCTGACACTACGAAGATGGTAATTCTCACCAAGATTTTCTCAACGAGCGTTGTTGAGGTTGAAATCATTCAGGATTCTCTTACCGTCCATGCTAAGACAGTAACCATCCCTGGTTCATTCATCAGCATTTGAAGCTCCAAGACCCAGCTCCTGTAACCAGTCAGGACATATCTATATCAAGCATCTAAAATCAGCTCCTGCGACGCGTCAGGTACTCATTTTTCTGTTTTGCAGGTATGCAGGTTCTCGCTAAGGAATCTCCTACGCGATCAACGTCCAGATGGCATCTATAAGCCCATCATCCTATCCAAGCAACATCCAAATGGCATCTATAAGCCCATTCCCTCATCATCATTGCTACTATGTGAGCGCAAATTTCTGGGCACTCTAGTGTCCAATCATCTTCTACCCTCGGATTACGAAAGGCACGTCCGCCAATCTGCATCCTCAGGTCTAAGAAGATTGAACAGGGGCAACTGTTGTACCCCAAAATTTGCCCTCCCATATTCATCAAGAAATTACCAAGTCAAGGTCACAAAACTCCCCCAAGGACTATGCAGCTCAACTGTCTCCTAGACAGTCAGTACTAGGGTTTGAGTTCTGATCAAGCAAATGAACTTTTCAAAGGCCCAATCAAGTCTCATATGCTTACAAAGATGGTCAAGTATCCTCATGTCAAGTTTCAAGGCATTCAGCTCAAAATTGCACAGTCAAAACCCTAGATTGCACTACAGTCAACTGTAGGGGCAAAATGGTCATTTGACAGTCAAAAGTTCAAATTTTTGGTCAATATATCATTTTGAAGCCACAAACATCATTTGATCAATGCTTGATCATGATTCTCAAAATTTGGCTCAGAAATCATCAAAGATGCAAAAGTTGCTATATTTGGACAGCTGAAAAAGTCAACTGAAATTGACCAGGGCATAACTTTCACATGGATTATCAGAAAAATTCCATCCAAAGCTCATTTTGAAGAGAAAGAAATTTCCTACAATTCATCTTCATGTTCCAAGTCCAAGAAATGCTCTCACAAAAAGTTATCAATTTCAACATTATAGGTCATTTTCAAAAGTCAACAAAAAGTGACTTTAAGTCAAAGGCCATAACTTGAGATTGGTAAATCAAAATGACATGGGACCAAAGGCATTGGTTAAAGGACTCAAAGACCTTTCCAAAATGTCCAAGAACATGTGAAAAGCTTAAAAGTTGACCAAGTTATGCCTTGTGGAAGTTGGGAAATATTTAGGAATTTTGAAAGGTCAACAATGATGCAAAAGGCCTAAAAATGCAAATGGGCCCATTTTTCTTCCAAGTTTCTTCATGCCAAGCCTATGCACGACCACTAGGCCCAAAGGGAAGTATTTTCATATTTTTTAATTATTTATTTGAATTAATATTAATTTATATTCATTTAAATCATTTTAATACATGAAAAATATCAAACTTAACCTAAAAAAATCTTTTCATGCATGATTATTCTTAATATTTCGTGCATATCCCAATTAGGCAAATTTGGATGAGATTGGATCATGATTAAACAAAAACAACATAAAAAAGGATTGGAAAAGATATTAAGCAAATCAAATCTTCAAATAATGAATTGATGAGATTTTGTTGGTTTTTGTTGACCTAGAAGCCTCACTATATGATTCAGAACAAGACCTAATGCCAAAAGGACAAAAAGCTGCGCCCAAAACAAGCATTGCATATTGAAAATTTCACATAAAACTCAAATACTGAAATCAGGGTTTTAGGTGGATTCAAGCTTCAATCTTCATCCCATTAGCATCCTGAGACATCATTGAGTATTTCTCAATCATAAACAACAAGCAAAACGCCTTGAAACGGTACCAGGAACTCAGACTGTATCACAAATTTTTCCAAATCGCATATCATCATTCACGCATCCTCGTGCATTTTTGTTTATGAATTCTTGTTCACATTAAAGTTTCAAAGCTAACCATAACTTTTAATTGAAATTTCATGCGCTTTTGGCCAAGATGCCATGTTCGAATATTAGGGTTTGCAGGTTCCAGAATTAGGGGTTTCTTAACCAAGAAAAATCAGAGCTCAAAAATGCCATGGTTGGATTCAGCACCTCAAGACGAAGATGTCTGAACCCTCGCGATGAATTTATGGTCCACAGGATGCTAATCGCTATTTTCTTGTAGGTTGCTTAAGGCCACGCATCCAAAACCGTGGCTAAAGGGTTTTGTTTCAGAAAATAATGGGGAAGATGACGCGCTGGCAACCACTGAGTGGTTCATTCAAACCAGCGCGCGCTTTTAGGGACCACTGACCAATTTTGATATTTGTTATTTAATTGATATATTATGTTAATTGAAATTGAATGGTTCAGCTGGCAACGCACTATGCATGTGACATCAAAGACCTGGGTTCAAGTCCCAGGTCTTGCATAATTCCATATTATTTTTCAAACTAAATTCTCATGCAGGCATAATTCTGAGACGCACCATGCACGCTCCAAGATCACCATACACACGTCCATCAGTATCCATCCAAGGGCCATGATCAAAGGAGTACAATAAACTCCAGCCAATGGCATCATACACAATCCAAAAAGTCAATGAATGTCAAAGCTTGATGGGTCAGGCCTCTCAAATTTATACCTCCATAATGGGACAGCAAACCCCCCCTGGTTCTATCTTTTTCTAAATTTTCTTTTATCTTTTATTATTTTTAATTGTTTATTTGTTTATTTATTTTCTGATTTAAATTAAATATCCTTTTTACAAAAAATACAGAAAAACACCATAAAAATAAAGAATGGCCAAATAAAAATATAATTTTTAATTTTAATTATTTTCATCAATAAATTAATATATGTAAATATTTAGTATAATTAGGTTATAGTCTTAATCTTTTTAATAAAAAACACCAAAAATAGAATTTAGGTTTAATATCTTTTTATTTTCTTTTAACTTTCCCTTTTTTTTTTCAGAATAACAATATTATTTATTTATTATTTTATTTTCATAAATTAAAAATTGTACAAATTAATTTAGAGTTTAATTTAGGTTATAATTTAATTCTTTCATAATAAATAAAAAATATTAGAATTAGGGTTTGCCGTTTAATTTAATCTCAATTAATTTCTTTTTTCATTAAATCTAAAAAACACAAAAATATCATTCTCATTTAATTTTAATTTTTAAGTCCTTATTAATTTTAATTTCTTTATTTCGCGCATTTATTTTATTATCGCTTATTATAATTTTGTAAATCTCCCAAAGCCATGTAACTTTACTTTTCGCGCTTTATTTTATCGCATTATTTATTTTCCGCTAAATCGGGTCCGGTTTAATTTTGGCGGTGTGGACCCGCGCCATTTGTAATAGTCGTAGATTTCTTTTTTTCCGCAATTTTATAACTGTTAAATATGCATGCAAGAATGAATGGCCATAATTAAAATCAAGCGTAGAACACGACAAACATGACAAGACAAATAACTGAAACATGACACACAATTTGCACACACCACCCCTAGGGTACGCCTCACTGTTGCCTTGCCTCGAAAGGTGGTCATCGAGTAGAAAACGTCTTAGTAAGTCCTCATGATCCGGGAACCTGGCATGAGGGTAGCTTCTAAGGTGTCTTCCTATTGCTCTGGTGATCACCACGTCCCTAAAACTCGAATTGACCCGAACACCTCCAACGGTGGTGCTACCTACCTCTCAATGGTGGGATGGCACTACTTTTAAGGACATTTACACAGACGAATTCCTTAGGGTAGGTAGGTTCTCAAGGATACTTGCTCTAATTTCAAACAAATCAAAAAGACTTTTCACACTGACACTTTTCAAAAGCTTTCGAAGCAAATTTTTCAAACACTCTGACGTACGAGTCGATCTGAAATTTTTCAAAGAAACTTTTTTTTAAACCCACATTGAAAAGCAAACAAACAATTTTGAAAACACATTGAGCAAGTGTCTAAGAGCCCATGGATAACCATGGATAGAAAGGGTGCTAACACCTTCCCTTTCTATAACCTACCTCCCGAACCGAGAGCAACCTCTTTGAAGGAATTTTTTTGTGCTTTTGTCCTTTCCTATTGGAGAAAATAAAAGACGGTGGCGACTCTTGCTTCCGCGACATTTCGCGAACCAGCGTTAAACAGTCAGTTCCAGATCCACCGATCACACATACAAACCCTAATTCTAGCATGGTATAATTAGAAAGCATTAAAGTGCGAAAAATAAAGTTCCTAAGTTATTACAACACAATATATGGGAAGGGGGGTACAAATGTTCAAATGGGGGGTATTTGACAAGGAATTTAAACCTAGACTATTACATCAAATTGAGAAATTACAAGATATTTAATTTGCACAAATTAAATAAAAAATAAAATAAATATGTAAGATGCAAAAATGATTTTTTATGTGTATGAAAAAAAGTGTTTTTTATATGTCAAATAAACAAAATAAAAAGTATTATTTTTTTGAGTTTTTTATGTATTTAGGACAAAACCCTAATTTATTAATTAAAAAGGTATTAATTATTTAATATGTACAATATTTAATAATTATGTACAAAAATAAAATAAAAATGAAGTATATTTATAAAAAAGGTATTTTTAATGTCAAATATTAATAAAATAAAAATGTATATATTTTTGTATTTTTGTCCTAAATATTCTAATAAATATATATGTATTGGTATTATTTACTAAATATATATTATGTGTACAAAATAATAATATTTAATATTTAAAAAAAAGTATATTTTATATAAAATATTTTCAGAAGATAAAATAAAATAAAAATCAGAAAATAAATGTGTTTGCATTATTTTTTTTTAGTATTTTGAATAAAAGTATATCTATATATTTATTTATGTACAAATACCTATTTAAACCAATAAATGCCTAATAAATTCAAAAATGGTGTGAAAAATATTTTTAATATTATGAGAGAAAATAAATAAGTCAGAACAAAAAAGAAAAAGTCAAAAAATCATGAAAATAAGCATAATGGGCCAAAGAGGTGTAAAAGTAAAAATAGGGTGCAAATAAGAAAAGATAGAACAAGCCCAACCCAAATGACCTTCTTCAACCTCTGGCCAGAAACTTTGTCAAAAACGCGCGCTTGTACACTGATTCAAACATCTGGATTCCTGGACTTTTAGCACAAACTTACAACATAAGAAATGTTAAGCATCAAGTCACGATTCTGGACATGTAAAGAACTCATCCTAACTCTCAGAAATGAGAGAGAATTTCTCCATTCCCAAATCTTAACCTAACTTTTTATCAATGTTCAGACCTCAAATTCTCATAGCACAGGCAAAATAAATGGAAAGTAAAGACATGTATAGTTTCAGGGACATGAGCATGACATTTTTCATTCACAAACTTAGAGCTAATAATGCCTACATTGAGAGATAGAAGTTCATGAATATACCTGTTCAGTTGGAATCGTGTCTGGCAATGGAGGAGCTTTCAGGGCAAGATGATGGTTTGTACAGCTTGCTTGAAGTGTGAGGATGCTATTCCAATACTTGGTATGCTTTGAAACCTTCTATATCAAGCTGCAGAAGTCAACCTGCAAGAGGAAGAAATGAAAATGGCCAAACTGATTAGAGGAGTTACAGTCTACTTCTAATGCTTTGGATAGTTTGGATTGATGGTAAGGAAAGTGTTTGAACTGGTTTTGGCCAAGATGCACGATGGAAATGAACTATGCCACTCAAACTGCAGGGATGCCCTGTTTTTGTGCAGTTCAATGGTGATTCTGTGAATGGAGAGGTATTGGAGGTGATAGGCTTGTGTCTCAGGTCAGGATGGAGGTTTGGAATGTGTTTGACAAGTTTGCCTAAGCTGGTTTTTGCTGAGATGAGAGTTGTGTCTTGTTATGCTAGGTTTCTTCACACTTAAGCAAGAAAATGTCCACTTGATTTCTAGGCTGATAGAGGCCCCCCTAATGTGCTGCACCACTTAGTCTTGATCGGTGTAATTAGTCTAATAACTTGTGCCAAAAGGATATGCACTGTACTTGCTTGGATTGCTAATTGACATAAAGTTCCACTTTTGCAAAAATGGACATTATGCTTTTTCTACTTTGGGACTAAACCTCTATGTAATGCTTGAACACATAAAATATGGTCTTGGCACAATGAGTTTGCATTAAATTTATGAGTGCAAAAGGGACATAGGACCTGTAATCAAGTTGTGCAAGCTGATTTCAAAATTGCCTAAGTGTATGGACATGTAATTTGGTCATGAACAAAGTGAGTTTTTCCCATATTTCCAAATTCTATTCTCTCTAACCATGAGGTTGTTTGATGAGTTCTTGGACATTTTGGAAATCTTGGAATGTGTACTTCAATCCATCTTTGAAATGAAAATTCAAATTCCAAGTGGAAGTATGTGAAAAATGGTCTTGAAGTTAGGCAAAAATCCTGCCTAAAATAGGTCAAATTTTCTCTAAGTTAAGAATGGTTTGGTACCCTTGTTCCAAAAATTGTAACTTGAGATACAAGCTTCTTTTGAGGAAACTTTTTGAATAAAAGTTGTAGATTTTGCAATAGGCTACAACTTTCATGTTTTGACTTTTGCTTGAATCTAAATGAATCTTGGTGAGAAAGTGGGACAAAGTTAGGAAAAAATTAGGGTTTTTCATAACTTAGAAAAATTCTAAGTTATGAAAAATCTTCATTTCAAACCCTAATTTGCAATTCTTGATTTCTTGATGAACAAGTTTCATGATTTGGCATGTTTTGATGAAAAATGAATCTTGACACTTGACTTTGACCAAAAAGTCAAAGTTTGACTTTTCAGTATACAGTCAAAATTGATCAATTGACTGGGAAATTCAACTGTCAATCTTGTGCATTTGGGATCTTTTGAACTTGTTGAGTATGTCAAGACAATTCCATTGGGCCCTTGAGTCCATATGTGAGCTTGGTTTGCCATTAGCTAGGTCAAACAGTCAAAAATTGTCTTTGTGCAGTCAAAACCCTAAAAATGACCATTTTGCCCTTTTGGTGATCTGATCAAATTTCTTGTGGAATTGTGATCCAAACTTGATCAAATGGTCCATGTGAGTTCATAATGTTGATGTGGGTCAATTTTCATGAGGTTTGACTGTCAATTGGCCACAGTTGACTTTTTCCCCAATACAGTTGATTTCTAGGTCAATTGTCCAATTGACTGGGCAAAATTTGGAATTAAGACTTGAAACTTGGTATGGATAAACTTGGGAGTCCAACATGAAGCATGAAAGTCATCTTAGGCATTTTAGGTCAAAATATCTCTGTTCAAACATAAACCCTAATTTGGGTCAACAGTGCAAGGAGAAGTCTTGAGCAGAGGAAACCCTAACTGGATCTTGAGCTTCAAGGGTCTTGTGATGAGAAAATGTTGAGAAAAAGGGAGGGCAAATTTTGGGGTACAACAGTTGCCCCTGTTCAATCTTCTTGAATCCGAAGAGTTAGATTGGCAAGTTTGCCTTTCGTGACTCGAGGGTAAAAGAAGATTGGACACTAGAGTGCCCTTAAATTTGCACTTGTCAAAGCAATGGATGCGGGAATGGGCTTAGAGATGCCATTTGGAGATGGGCTTAACGATGCCATCAGGGGGAGTGACAGAAACTTGTCGGGGATGGGCTTAAAGATGCCATCTGGAATTAGTATCAGAGAGGTGCCCATGTTTAGGACCATCTCTAAATTGGGGTCTTAATAAGTAATAGATTAACATCCGTATCTGGAGGCATCCGTCAACTGTTTTCAAAAGTTGCATCTAAACAAGCGATAGATTAGCATCCGTTGTTGGGAAGAATCCGTAAACTATTTTCAGAAGTCTTCGAAGAAGAATCTGAACAAGCGATAGGTTAACATCCGTTACTGGAGAACCTGTGAACTATTTTCAGAAGTCTTGAGGTTGAATAAGCAATAGAGCAGCATCCGTTGTTGGGAAGCGTCCGTAAACTGTTTTCAAAAGTTGAGAAGAGTCTGAACAAGCGATAGATTAACATCCGTTATTGGGAAGAATCCGTAAACTGTTTTCAGAAGTCTTCGAAGAAGAATATGAACAAGCGACAGGTTAACATCCGTTACTGGAGAACCCGTGAACTGTTTTCAGAAGTCTTGAGGTTGAATAAGCAATAGAGCAGCATCCGTTGTTGGGAAGCGTCCGTAAACTGTTTTCAAAAGTTGCATCTGAACAAGCGACTGATTAACATCCATTGTTGGGAATAATCCATAAACTTTTTTCAGAAGTCTTGAGAAGAAACTGAACAAGCCATAGGTTAACATCCGTTACTTGGAGAACCCGTGAACTGTTTTCAGAAATCTTGAAGTTGAATAAGCAATAGAGCAGCATCCGTTGTTGGGAAGCGTCCGTAAATTGTTTTCAAAAGTTGCATCTGAACAAGTGATAGATTAACATCCGTTGTTGGGAAGAATCCATAAACTGTTTTCAGGAGTCTTGAGAAGAAACTGAACAAGCGATAGGTTAGCATCCTTTACTTGGAGAACCCGTGAACTGTTTTCAGAAGTCTTGAAGAGGAACCGGTGTAGGGCTTCCTGATGATGCGTTCGTGTAAAACTGCATCTGAATGAATCTGAAATAAGTATCAGAATGTCGCAGTGTCCGGGTCACATCTGAACTATTTCTGGATGAATCTCGGGAGACGATCTTTGTCTGTCGACTGATCTTACCTGAAAAGGTAAATGGTTAGTTGTATGCCATGTTATGATGCATGATGCAAAGTATGTGACATAAATGTTTATGACATGAATGTGATGAATGCGCATGTAAGCTGATAAGCTATCTTGCTGAGGATAAATGAATCCTGGATGGCTGAAGATAAAAGAATCTTGACTGCTGCCGGGGAGAACAATTCCTTGGTTGCTGCTGTGGAGGGCAAGAATCTTCTGATTGTTGAAAATGAGAAGTCTTGGGACCACTGTTGGGGAAATCAGAAGCTTGGGTTGTATGCCAAACTACTGGGGTCTTCCTGTTTTGAGGAGATCTGTGTAGGATTTCTCGATGATGAGTCCGTGTAAAACTGCATCGGGTTTTTGAACACTTTTGACATTTGAATGCCCCAAGTGGTGATGCAGATAATTTCCTGGCTTGTTACAGGTGTTGATCCATAATCAGTCGTCCACAGATATCTTCCTGGCTTATCACAGGTGTTGATCTGGAACTAGTCGTCAATAGATATGCCCTGGCTGGATACAGGAATCGAATCTTCAAACTCTTCAGACATGCCCTGGCTAGATACAGGAATCGAGTCTGGAAATAGTCGTCAACAGATATGCCCTGGCTGGATACAGGAATCGAATCTTCAAACTCTTCAGACGTGCCCTGGCTAGATACAAGAATCGAGTCTGGAAATAGTCGTCAACAGATATGCCCTGGCTGGATACAGGAATCGAATCTTCAAACTCTTCAGACGTGCCCTGGCTAGATACAAGAATCGAGTCTGGAAATAGTTGTCAACAGATATGCCCTGGCTGGATACAGGAATCGAATCTTCAAACTCTTCAGACGTGCCCTGGCTAGATACAGGAATCGAGTCTGGAAATAGTCGTCAACAGATATGCCCTGGCTGGATACAGGAATCGAATATGGAATTGTGATAGTTGATTTGTTGAACACTTTTGACATTCGAATGCCCCAAGTGGTGATGAAGGAGTCTTGAATCAGATTACTCTGCATATTGAGAGATTTCTTGAAATCTTGACTGGACTGCCCCAGATTAACTGGATTTTGAAAGATCTGTTGGACCTTGACTGGACTGCCCCAGGTTAATTGGATGGTGCTATGTCATGCCCCTTGTTGATAGGAGATTTGTAAAGGAAGTGTCGTCCTTTTGAAGTGATTTTGCTCACTGAGAGAGTTTTCGTCCCTCCGAACATTCGTTGTATGAATTTCTTCGCTGTCAAACAAAAACCCAAATGCAGACAGTGATATTCAAGCAATGCAAAGTTTATGTTTGTCTCGAAGTTTTGAAAAATGCATTTTTAGCAGAAAAACTTTTTATAAGACTGATCAACACAAGATTTAGAGCAAAGCCTTACAAGAGTCAGGATACCTTTTGTAACAGTATGCTTTCGAACTAACCTATGCTTCAATTAGGACTTTTGAAGGGTTATAACGTGGCTTGGTTCACGGTTTAAGAAACAAAGGATAAAGGCTCAAAGTATATTTGTACCCACCCGTTCTTCGTGATGTTCTTCAACCCTAAGCTCAGTTAATTATGTGTCGTACTCTATCTTGAGTTTGGAACGACCTTTGGGCGATGGTTCACCCATTGAATTTGGGGAGATAGTCATCATCTCCTTTTTTCTTTTTCAACATTTTTTCATGTTGTTGAGGATTTTGTAATGACCTCACTATTTTGATTTTGATTTGTTATCCCTAACTTTTGCCTGACTGTTCCCATTTTCGAGATTACAGTCAGCGGGATGCCCCAGCTTTCTTAAGCCTCCTTTATAGGTTTTGGCTTGGTGGGCTTTTCTCCTTTGAGAGATTGACTGTCTATGTGGTAAGGAACCACCCTCGTCTTTTGATTCCAAAGGAATGCTTTTCTTTTTCTTTGACGTCGTTTGTTGTATTATGAACTGAGAGTTTGCGACTTCAATGCGCGTTTCTCTTGAATTAACTGAGATACTACCCTGCCCCGGGTTTATCAAAGGTTTTGATTGTTTAGAAACAGAAAACTCCTACTTCTTTGGCTCTAAGGGGTTGACTAGGGATTATCTTCCTTATAACTCCAGTGTTTGGGAATTGAAAGAAATGCCTGTACATCATCAGTAAGGTCTGTTCAGAAGCATACTGTATAAGATCATGGTATTGTTTCGTCATCCTCCCTCTAAAGGCTTGCAGCTTTTTATCAAGAGTTAGATATCATAAAGAAAAGTATAAGAGTAGTGAAACGAATGGATGAATTCAAGACAAACATATGCAATTCATTAATGAAAGCAGAGTTTAACATCAACAGATAATTGTTTGACAGCAAAAGAAATTACAACTTTGAAAATTCAAAATGAAACAAAAGTCTTTCAGCTTGAGCTTTGTCACTTCAGGTGGAGAACCCTTTAACGGAAGATTTTCATCTCGCCGTCCGGCATGAATTCCAGCACTCCAATGTCGATCAGATCTTGAATCTTGTTCTTCAAGGCCCAACAGTCGTTGGTGTCGTGTCCCGGGCTGTAGGAGTGGTAAACACAAAATGCATCGGGACGATAGTTAAGAGAGAAGGTATTGAGCTTCTGAGGAGGATCCCTTAGAGTAAGCAGGTTGACCTCCAACAGGCGTTTCAGTATGAAGAATGATGGTATTTCAGTCTCCGTGAACTGTCTTCCCGACGTTTCTTGCTTACGCCGATTACCCCTTTGACGCTGGCGAGGTTGTTGATGGGCTTGTGACCCTGAAGCAAGCGAAGGAGCCTTCCCCTTGTCTTCTTGAGTGGATGGAGGCTGAGCGGTGACTTGCTCTTCAACCTCAGATGTTTGCCCCAATTGGTTGTTTGGAAGCAGTTGGCGGATAAGAACTCTGAGTTCCTCTTGTCTTTGAGATAGGTCTTGGATGAGAGCCATCTGGCCCACCAACTGTCCCATCACTTGGGTCCTTAATGTTGTCAGATCAAACTGCAGCACCGCAAGCTGATCACTCCTGGTATTGTTGGAATTCTCCAAGCTCTTTGTGAGGAGAGCTTTCATCTCTTCTTGCCCCAGAGACAAGCTCAGGAACATTTCCTGCAGCTGAGTAGTCTGGTCTTGGATGTCTTTGACAGACCTTTCTAGAGCCATCTCTTACTGAAATAAACAGCAGGAGAGTAAGGAAACCTAAAAAAGGAAAAACTGTCAAAATGCAATGCATGATATGTGGATGCATACTTTCAAGAATCTCTTGGGGTAAACACAAGAAAATGTTAGAGGTTGGACTTTACTCTTGGATTAGAGAACTTTGCACCAGTGGATGTCCTTCCACTAGAATCAAGCTCACCATGTCGAGTGGGTCATAGCCACTGATTCAAGTTGTAGTACTTGATCTTTGTTTGGAGAACTGTGCACTGGTGGATGTATTTCCACGAGAATCAAGCTCACCATGTCGAGTGGGTCATAGCCACTGATTCAAGTTGTTGTACTTGATCTTTGTTTGGAGAAATGTGCACTGGTGGATGTCTTTCCACGAGAATCAAGCTCACCATGTCGAGTGGGTCATAGCCACTGATTCAAGTTGTTGTACTTGAAATTTGATTGGTATTGGTTAGAGGAGAAACCTCTTGCCTCTTTGGTAGACGTCTGGTTCAACGTAATCCTGCATCAAAAGAACCTTCGAGATCCTTGAAATGGTTATTGAAAATGCTATGGTATGATGTCATGATGTTATGTACCTGTATGCAAAAAGCAAGTGAGTGTATATACAGACAAACATATTCACACAAAGCAAACAAGTCCTTAGGTTTAGGCTTGCATGGGGTTTAGGTAAGTACCCTCTTGAAGTTAGTTGGCTCATCCTGTCCTAAAATAAAAACTGGGTTCTAAGGAGCTCAATATCATTGGATTGTTTTCTGTGTTCGTTTCGGTTTAGCCACTTACTGGCGACCAAAATATTCCAAGAAAACAACCCTCAAATGAGTGTAGTATCGAGTATATACCAACTTCGGACTGCACCAAAGTCGGTCATCTCACTACCCCTAAAAAGGCTAAGATGGTCAATTAAGGTTCTAAGAGTTCGTTAGTGCTTCACGACATCACTCGGCGGCCCCGTACTCTCCTTGATTGAACTCAAGGGTTACCGGTACTCACAAATATGTCACACTAACATAGCTTACTGCTTCAACCATGTCGGTATACCCCACACAGTTCCCTCACAGTTTTTTTGCTATTTACCTAAGAAGGTGCCCCAAATCCGGGTGTAGGATTTACAAAAAACCCAAACAAGAACCCAAAAGATAAAGCAATCAAGTCAATCAAAGCAAGAAAGTAAAGGTGATCTAAACCCTAAGGTAACCCCACTTTTAAGTATCCCCAGCAGAGTCGCCAGTTCTGTGATACGGTGGGAGAACTGACTATGGTTTTGCGTTTGTTTTCGCAAATGTTTCGGTTGAGCAAGAGTCGCCACCGACTTTTTATTTTATCCTAAGGAAAGGTTTAAAAAGCACAGCAAAAACCTTCGAGATATTTCGTGGGTTCGGGGAGTAGATTATAGAAAGGGAAGGTATTAGCACCCTTTTTATCCATGGTTATCCACGGGCTCTTAGTTACTTGCTTAGATCAACTTGCCTTGATTCTCAATTGTTTGAAATGGTGCTTTGTGCGTGGTTTTGAAAATGTTTTGAAAAAGATGCCTTGTATAGGCTACCCTTGTAACAATTCTTTACTCGAATGTTTTACAAAAGGTGTTTGTCTTTTTGAAAAGATGTTTCAAGGTTTTTTGAAAGTTTGTTTTGAAAGTGTTTGTGAAGTGTGGTTTGAAAGATGGGCAAGTGTTTTTGTTTTGCAAGTTGACAAGTACTTAAGAGCTATCTACCCTAAAGTTCTCAAAGATTTTTGCTATGTTTTAACCCTTTTAACAATTTTGTTCCACCATTGCATTTGGTGGACAATCTTGTGTTAGGATGTGAAAGGGACGGGCGCGGGTCATCGTTTAGACCATAATTGCAATGGTGCCAAGTATCTTTGGGCAATTTTTCTTTTAAGGGACTTGATCATTTTTTAGGCAACTTTCGAAAGCGTCATCAAGGGACTATGATCATTTGATTGTGTTTGTTTTGCCCAAAGAGACCTAACATGCAATATGGCCCATTTATTGAAGGCAACAAGTGGAATACCCTAGGGGTGCAAGTGTGATTAGTGTTATCCATTTTCATGCTTGTTTATCTTGGAATTAGGTCAAACTATTTTTGTTAATTTATTTGCATACAAACCCTAATTCTAGCATGGTATAATTAGAAAGCATTAAAGTGCGAAAAATAAAGTTCCTAAGTTATTACAACACAATATATGGGAAGGGGGGGGGTACAAATGTTCAAATGGGGGGGGGGGGGGGGGGGTATTTGACAAGGAATTTAAACCTAGACTATTACATCAAATTGAGAAATTACAAGATATTTAATTTGCACAAATTAAATAAAAAATAAAATAAATATGTAAGATGCAAAAATGATTTTTTATGTGTATGAAAAAAAGTGTTTTTTATATGTCAAATAAACAAAATAAAAAGTATTATTTTTTTTTGAGTTTTTTATGTATTTAGGGCAAAACCCTAATTTATTAATTAAAAAGGTATTAATTATTTAATATGTACAATATTTAATAATTATGTACAAAAATAAAATAAAAATGAAGTATATTTATAAAAAAGGTATTTTTAATGTCAAATATTAATAAAATAAAAATGTATATATTTTTGTATTTTTGTCCTAAATATTCTAATAAATATATATGTATTGGTATTATTTACTAAATATATATTATGTGTACAAAATAATAATATTTAATATTTAAAAAATGTATATTTTATATAAAATATTTTCAGAAGATAAAATAAAATAAAAATCAGAAAATAAATGTGTTTGCATTATTTTTTTTTAGTATTTTGAATAAAAGTATATCTATATATTTATTTATGTACAAATACCTATTTAAACCAATAAATGCCTAATAAATTCAAAAATGGTGTGAAAAATATTTTTTATATTTTTAATATTATGATAGAAAATAAATAAGTCAGAACAAAAAAGAAAAAGTCAAAAAATCATGAAAATAAGCATAATGGGCCAAAGAGGTGTAAAAGTAAAAATAGGGTGCAAATAAGAAAAGATAGAACAAGCACAGCCCAAAGGACCTTCTTCAACCTCTGGCCAGAAACTTTGTCAAAAACGCGCGCTTGTACACTGATTCAAACATCTGGATTCCTGGATTTTTAGCACAAACTTACAACATAAGAAATGTTAAGCATCAAGTCACGATTCTGGACATGTAAAGAACTCATCCTAACTCTCAGAAATGAGAGAGAATTTCTCCATTCCCAAATCTTAACCTAACTTTTTATCAATGTTCAGACCTCAAATTCTCATAGCACAGGCAAAATAAATGGAAAGTAAAGACATGTATAGTTTCAGGGACATGAGCATGACATTTTTCATTCACAAACTTAGAGCTAATAATGCCTACATTGAGAGATAGAAGTTCATGAATATACCTGTTCAGTTGGAATCGTGTCTGGCAATGGAGGAGCTTTCAGGGCAAGATGATGGTTTGTACAGCTTGCTTGAAGTGTGAGGATGCTATTCCAATACTTGGTATGCTTTGAAACCTTCTATATCAAGCTGCAGAAGTCAACCTGCAAGAGGAAGAAATGAAAATGGCCAAACTGATTAGAGGAGTTACAGTCTACTTCTAATGCTTTGGATAGTTTGGATTGATGGTAAGGAAAGTGTTTGAACTGGTTTTGGCCAAGATGCACGATGGAAATGAACTATGTCACTCAAACTGCAGGGATGCCCTGTTTTTGTGCAGTTCAATGGTGATTCTGTGAATGGAGAGGTATTGGAGGTGATAGGCTTGTGTCTCAGGTCAGGATGGAGGTTTGGAATGTGTTTGACAAGTTTTCCTAAGCTGGTTTTTGCTGAGATGAGAGTTGTGTCTTGTTATGCTAGGTTTCTTCACACTTAAGCAAGAAAATGTCCACTTGAGTTCTAGGCTGATAGAGGCCCCCCTAATGTGCTGCACCACTTAGTCTTGATCAGTGTAATTAGTCTAATAACTTGTGCCAAAAGGATATGCACTGTACTTGCTTGGATTGCTAATTGACATAAAGTTCCACTTTTGCAAAAATGGACATTATGCTTTTTCTACTTTGGGACTAAACCTCTATGTAATGCTTGAACACATAAAATATGGTCTTGGCACAATGAGTTTGCATTAAATTTATGAGTGCAAAAGGGACATAGGACCTGTAATCAAGTTGTGCAAGCTGATTTCAAAATTGCCTAAGTGTATGGACATGTAATTTGGTCATGAACAAAGTGAGCTTTTCCCATATTGCCAAATTCGATTCTCTCTAACCATGAGGTTGTTTGATGAGTTCTTGGACATTTTGGAAAGCTTGGAATGTGTAATTCAATCCATCTTTGAAATGCAAATTGAAATTCCAAGTGGAAGTATGTGAAAAATGGTCTTGAAGTTAGGCAAAAATCCTGCCTAAAATAGGTCAAATTTTCTCTAAGTTAAGAATGGTTTGGTACCCTTGTTCCAAAAATTGTAACTTGAGATACAAGCTTCTTTTGAGGAAACTTTATGAATAAAAGTTGTAGATTTTGCAATAGGCTACAACTTTCATGTTTTGACTTTTGCTTGAATCCAAATGAATCTTGGTGAGAAAGTGGGACAAAGTTAGGAAAAAATTAGGGTTTTTCATAACTTAGAAAAATTCTAAGTTATGAAAAATCTTCATTTCAAACCCTAATTTGCAATTCTTGATTTCTTGATGAACAAGTTTCATGATTTGGCATGTTTTGATGAAAAATGAATCTTGACACTTGACTTTGACCAAAAAGTCAAAGTTTGACTTTTCAGTATACAGTCAAAATTGATCAATTGACTGGGAAATTCAACTGTCAATCTTGTGCATTTGGGATCTTTTGAACTTGTTGAGTATGTCAAGACAATTCCATTAGGCCCTTGAGTCCATATGTGAGCTTGGTTTGCCATTGGCTAGGTCAAATAGTCAAAAATTGTCTTTGTGCAGTCAAAACCCTAAAAATGACCATTTTGCCCTTTTGGTGATCTGATCAAATTTCTTGTGGAATTGTGATCCAAACTTGATCAAATGGTCCGTGTGAGTTCATAATGTTGATGTGGGTCAATTTTCATGAGGTTTGACTGTCAATTGGCCACAGTTGACTTTTTCCCCAATACAGTTGAGTTCTAGGTCAATTGTCCAATTGACTGGGCAAAATTTGGAATTAAGACTTGAAACTTGGTATGGATAAACTTCGGAGTCCAACATGAAGCATGAAAGTCATCTTAGGAATTTTAGGTCAAAATATCTCTGTTCAAACACAAACCCTAATTTGGGTCAACAGTGCAAGGAGAAGTCTTGAGCAGAGGAAACCCTAATTGGATCTTGAGCTTCAAGGGTCTTGTGATGAGAAAATGTTGAGAAAAAGGGAGGGCAAATTTTGGGGTACAACAGTTGCCCCTGTTCAATCTTCTTGAATCCGAAGAGTTAGATTGGCAAGTTTGCCTTTCGTGACTCGAGGGTAAAAGGAGATTGGACACTAGAGTGCCCTTAAATTTGCACTTGTCAAAGCAATGGATGCGGGAATGGGCTTAGAGATGCCATTTGGAGATGGGCTTAACGATGCCATCAGGGGGAGTGACAGAAAATTGTCGGGGATGGGCTTAAAGATGCCATCTGGAATTAGTATCAGAGAGGTGCCCATGTTTAGGACCATCTCTGAATTGGGGTCTTAATAAGTTATAGATTGACATCCGTATCTGGAGGCATCCGTCAACTGTTTTCAAAAGTTGCATCTAAACAAGCGATAGATTAGCATCCGTTGTTGGGAAGAATCCGTAAACTATTTTCAGAAGTCTTTGAAGAAGAATCTGAACAAGCGATAGGTTAACATCCGTTACTGGAGAACCTTTGAACTGTTTTCAGAAGTCTTGAGGTTGAATAAGCAATAGAGCAGCATCCGTTGTTGGGAAGTGTCCGTAAACTGTTTTCAAAAGTTGAGAAGAGTCTGAACAAGCGATAGATTAACATCCGTTATTGGGAAGAATCCGTAAACTGTTTTCAGAAGTCTTCGAAGAAGAATCTGAACAAGCGACAGGTTAACATCCGTTACTGGAGAACCCGTGAACTGTTTTCAGAAGTCTTGAGGTTGAATAAGCAATATAGCAGCATCCGTTGTTGGGAAGCGTCCGTAAACTGTTTTCAAAAGTTGCATCTGAACAAGCGACTGATTAACATCCATTGTTGGGAAGAATCCATAAATTTTTTCAGAAGTCTTGAGAAGAAACTGAATAAGCCATAGGTTAACATCCGTTACTTGGAGAACCCGTGAACTGTTTTCAGAAATCTTGAAGTTGAATAAGCAATAGAGCAGCATCCGTTGTTGGGAAGCGTCCGTAAATTGTTTTCAAAAGTTGCATCTGAACAAGTGATAGATTAACATCCGTTGTTGGGAAGAATCCATAAACTGTTTTCAGAAGTCTTGAGAAGAAACTGAACAAGCGATAGGTTAGCATCCGTTACTTGGAGAACCCGTGAACTGTTTTCAGAAGTCTTGAAGAGGAACCAGTGTAGGTCTTCCTGATGATGCGTTCATGTAAAACTGCATCTGAATGAATCTGAAATAAGTATCAGAATGTCGCAGTGTCCGGGTCACATCTGAACTATTTCTGGATGAATCTCGGGAGACGATCTTTGTCTGTCGACTGATCTTACCTGAAAAGGTAAATGGTTAGTTGTATGCCATGTTATGATGCATGATGCAAAGTATGTGACATAAATGTTTATGACATGAATGTGATGAATGCGCATGTAAGCTGATAAGCTATCTTGCTGAGGATAAATGAATCCTGGATGGCTGAAGATAAAAGAATCTTGACTGCTGCCGGGGAGAACAATTCCTTGGCTGCTGCTGTGGAGGGCAAGAATCTTCTGATTGTTGAAAATGAGAAGTCTTGGGACCACTGTTGGGGAAATCAGAAGCTTGGGTTGTATGCCAAACTACTGGGGTCTTCCTGTTTTGAGGAGATCTGTGTAGGATTTCTCGATGATGAGTCCGTGTAAAACTGCATTGGGTTTTTGAACACTTTTGACATTCGAATGCCCCAAGTGGTGATGCAGATAATTTCCTGGCTTGTTACAGGTGTTGATCCATAATCAGTCATCCACAGATATCTTCCTGGCTTATCACAGGTGTTGATCTGGAACTAGTCGTCAATAGATATGCCCTGGCTGGATACAGGAATCGAATCTTCAAACTCTTCAGACATGCCCTGGCTAGATACAAGAATCGAGTCTGGAAATAGTCGTCAACAGATATGCCCTGGCTGGATACAGGAATCGAATCTTCAAACTCTTCAGACGTGCCCTGGCTAGATACAAGAATCGAGTCTGGAAATAGTCGTCAACAGATATGCCCTGGCTGGATACAGGAATCGAATCTTCAAACTCTTCAGACGTGCCCTGGCTAGATACAGGAATCGAGTCTGGAAATAGTCGTCAACAGATATGCCCTGGCTGGATACAGGAATCGAATCTTCAAACTCTTCAGACGTGCCCTGGCTAGATACAGGAATCGAGTCTGGAAATAGTCGTCAACAGATATGCCCTGGCTGGATACAGGAATCGAATATGGAATTGTGATAGTTGATTTGTTGAACACTTTTGACATTCGAATGCCCCAAGTGGTGATGAAGGAGTCTTGAATCAGATTACTCTGCATATTGAGAGATTTCTTGAAATCTTGACTGGACTGCCCCAGATTAACTGGATTTTGAAAGATCTGTTGGACCTTGACTGGATTGCCCCAGGTTAATTGGATGGTGCTATGTCATGCCCCTTGTTGATAGGAGATTTGTAAAGGAAGTGTCGTCCTTTTGAAGTGATTTTGCTCACTGAGAGAGTTTTCGTCCCTCCGAACATTCGTTGTATGAATTTCTTCGCTGTCAAACAAAAACCCAAATGCAGACAGTGATATTCAAGCAATGCAAAGTTTATGTTTGTCTCGAAGTTTTGAAAAATGCGTTTTTAGCAGAAAAACTTTTTATAAGACTGATCAACACAAGATTTAGAGCAAAGCCTTACAAGAGTCAGGATACCTTTTGTAACAGTATGCTTTCGAACTAACCCATGCTTCAATTAGGACTTTTGAAGAGTTATAACGTAGCTTTGTTCACGGTTTAAGAAACAAAGGATAAAGGCTCAAAGTATATTTGTACCCACCTCTCTTCGTGATGTTCTTCAACCCTAAGCTCAGTTAATTATGTGTCGTACTCTATCTTGAGTTTGGAACGACCTTTGGGCGATGGTTCACCCATTGAATTTGGGGAGACAGTCATCATCTCCTTTTTTCTTTTTCAACATTTTTTCATGTTGTTGAGGATTTTGTAATGACCTCACTATTTTGATTTTGATTTGTTATCCCTAACTTTTGCCTGACTGTTCCCATTTTCGAGATTACAGTCAGCGGGATGCCCCAGCTTTCTTAAGCCTCCTTTATAGGTTTTGGCTTGGTGGGCTTTTCTCCTTTGAGAGATTGACTGTCTATGTGGTAAGGAACCACCCTCGTCTTTTGATTCCAAAGGAATGCTTTTCTTTTTCTTTGACGTCGTTTGTTGTATTATGAACTGAGAGTTTGCGGCTTCAATGCGCGTTTCTCTTGAATTAACTGAGATACTACCCTGCCCCGGGTTTATCAAAGGTTTTGATTGTTTAGAAACAGAAAACTCCTACTTCTTTGGCTCTAAGGGGTTGACTAGGGATTATCTTCCTTATAACTCCAGTGTTTGGGAATTGAAAGAAATGCCTGTACATCATCAGCAAGGTCTGTTCAGAAGCATACTGTATAAGATCATGGTATTGTTTCGTCATCCTCCCTCTAAAGGCTTGCAGCTTTTTATCAAGAGTTAGATATCATAAAGAAAAGCATAAGAGTAGTGAAACGAATGGATGAATTCAAGACAAACATATGCAATGCATTAATGAAAACAGAGTTTAACATCAACAGATAATTGTTTGACAGCAAAAGAAATTACAACTTTGAAAATTCAAAATGAAACAAAAGTCTTTCAGCTTGAGCTTTGTCACTTCAGGTGGAGAACCCTTTAACGGAAGATTTTCATCTCGCCGTCCGGCATGAATTCCAGCACTCCAATGTCGATCAGATCTTGAATCTTGTTCTTCAAGGCCCAACAGTCGTTGGTGTCGTGTCCCGGGCTGTAGGAGTGGTAAACACAAAATGCGTCGGGACGATAGTTAAGAGAGAAGGTATTGAGCTTCTGAGGAGGATCCCTTAGAGTAAGCAGGTTGACCTCCAACAGGCGTTTCAGTATGAAGAATGATGGTATTTCAGTCTCCGTGAACTGTCTTCCCGACGTTTCTTGCTTACGCCGATTACCCCTTTGACGCTGGCGAGGTTGTTGATGGGCTTGTGACCCTGAAGCAAGCGAAGGAGCCTTCCCCTTGTCTTCTTGAGTGGATGGAGGCTGAGCGGTGACTTGCTCTTCAACCTCAGATGTTTGCCCCAATTGGTTGTTTGGAAGCAGTTGGCGGATAAGAACTCTGAGTTCCTCTTGTCTTTGAGATAGGTCTTGGATGAGAGCCATCTGGCCCACCAACTGTCCCATCACTTGGGTCCTTAATGTTGTCAGATCAAACTGCAGCACCGCAAGCTGATCACTCCTGGTATTGTTGGAATTCTCCAAGCTCTTTGTGAGGAGAGCTTTCATCTCTTCTTGCCCCAGAGACAAGCTCAGGAACATTTCCTGCAGCTGAGTAGTCTGGTCTTGGATGTCTTTGACAGACCTTTCTAGAGCCATCTCTTACTGAAATAAACAGCAGGAGAGTAAGGAAACCTAAAAAAGGAAAAACTGTCAAAATGCAATGCATGATATGTGGATGCATGCTTTCAAGAATCTCTTGGGGTAAACACAAGAAAATGTTAGAGGTTGGACTTTACTCTTGGATTAGAGAACTTTGCACCGGTGGATGTCCTTCCACTAGAATCAAGCTCACCATGTCGAGTGGGTCATAGCCACTGATTCAAGTTGTAGTACTTGATCTTTGTTTGGAGAACTGTGCACTGGTGGATGTCTTTCCACGAGAATCAAGCTCACCATGTCGAGTGGGTCATAGCCACTGATTCAAGTTGTTGTACTTGATCTTTGTTTGGAGAACTGTGCACTGGTGGATGTCTTTCCACGAGAATCAAGCTCACCATGTCGAGTGGGTCATAGCCACTGATTCAAGTTGTTGTACTTGAACTTTGATTGGTATTGGTTAGAGGAGAAACCTCTTGCCCCTTTGGTAGACGTCTGGTTCAACGTAATCCTGCATCAAAAGAACCTTCGAGATCCTTGAAATGGTTATTGAAAATGCTATGGTATGATGTCATGATGTTATGTACCTGTATGCAAAAAGCAAGTGAGTGTATATACAGACAAACATATTCACACAAAGCAAACAAGTCCTTAGGTTTAGGCTTGCATGGGGTTTAGGTAAGTACCCTCTTGAAGTTAGTTGGCTCATCCTGTCCTAAAATAAAAACTGGGTTCTAAGGAGCTCAATATCATTGGATTGTTTTTTGTGTTCATCGTTTCGGTTTAGCCACTTACTGGCGACCAAAATATTCCAAGAAAACAACCCTCAAATGAGTGTAGTATCGAGTATATACCAACTTCGGACTGCACCAAAGTCGGTCATCTCACTACCCCTAAAAAGGCTAAGATGGTCAATTAAGGTTCTAAGAGTTCGTTAGTGCTTCACGACATCACTCGGCGGCCCCGTACTCTCCTTGATTGAACTCAAGGGTTACCGGTACTCACAAATATGTCACACTAACATAGCTTACTGCTTCAACCATGTCGGTATACCCCGCACAGTTCCCTCACAGTTTTTTTGCTATTTACCTAAGAAGGTGCCCCAAATCCGGGTGTAGGATTTACAAAAAACCCAAACAAGAACCCAAAAGATAAAGCAATCAAGTCAATCAAAGCAAGAAAGTAAAGGTGATCTAAACCCTAAGGTAACCCCACTTTTAAGTATCCCCAGCAGAGTCGCCAGTTCTGTGATACGGTGGGAGAACTGACTATGGTTTTGCGTTTGTTTTCGCAAATGTTTCGGTTGAGCAAGAGTCGCCACCGACTTTTTATTTTATCCTAAGGAAAGGTTTAAAAAGCACAGCAAAAACCTTCGAGATATTTCGTGGGTTCGGGGAGTAGATTATAGAAAGGGAAGGTATTAGCACCCTTTTTATCCATGGTTATCCACGGGCTCTTAGTTACTTGCTTAGATCAACTTGCCTTGATTCTCAATTGTTTGAAATGGTGCTTTGTGCGTGGTTTTGAAAATGTTTTGAAAAAGATGCCTTGTATAGGCTACCCTTGTAACAATTCTTTACTCGAATGTTTTACAAAAGGTGTTTGTCTTTTTGAAAAGATGTTTCAAGGTTTTTTGAAAGTTTGTTTTGAAAGTGTTTGTGAAGTGTGGTTTGAAAGATGGGCAAGTGTTTTTGTTTTGATAGTTGACAAGTACTTAAGAGCTATCTACCCTAAAGTTCTCAAAGATTTTTGCTATGTTTTAACCCTTTTAACAATTTTGTTCCACCATTGCATTTGGTGGACAATCTTGTGTTAGGATGTGAAAGGGACGGGCGCGGGTCATCGTTTAGACCATAATTGCAATGGTGCCAAGTATCTTTGGGCAATTTTTCTTTTAAGGGACTTGATCATTTTTTAGGCAACTTTCGAAAGCGTCATCAAGGGACTATGATCATTTGATTGTGTTTGTTTTTCCCAAAGAGACCTAACATGCAATATGGCCCATTTATTGAAGGCAACAAGTGGAATACCCTAGGGGTGCAAGTGTGATTAGTGTTATCCATTTTCATGCTTGTTTATCTTGGAATTAGGTCAAACTATTTTTGTTAATTTATTTGCATACAAACCCTAATTCTAGCATGGTATAATTAGAAAGCATTAAAGTGCGAAAAATAAAGTTCCTAAGTTATTACAACACAATATATGGGAAGGGGGGGTACAAATGTTCAAATGGGGGGGGGGGGGGTATTTGACAAGGAATTTAAACCTAGACTATTACATCAAATTGAGAAATTACAAGATATTTAATTTGCACAAATTAAATAAAAAATAAAATAAATATGTAAGATGCAAAAATGATTTTTTATGTGTATGAAAAAAAGTGTTTTTTATATGTCAAATAAACAAAATAAAAAGTATTATTTTTTTGAGTTTTTTATGTATTTAGGGCAAAACCCTAATTTATTAATTAAAAAGGTATTAATTATTTAATATGTACAATATTTAATAATTATGTACAAAAATAAAATAAAAATGAAGTATATTTATAAAAAAGGTATTTTTAATGTCAAATATTAATAAAATAAAAATGTATATATTTTTGTATTTTTGTCCTAAATATTCTAATAAATATATATGTATTGGTATTATTTACTAAATATATATTATGTGTACAAAATAATAATATTTAATATTTAAAAAAATGTATATTTTATATAAAATATTTTCAGAAGATAAAATAAAATAAAAATCAGAAAATAAATGTGTTTGCATTATTTTTTTTTAGTATTTTGAATAAAAGTATATCTATATATTTATTTATGTACAAATACCTATTTAAACCAATAAATGCCTAATAAATTCAAAAATGGTGTGAAAAATATTTTTTATATTTTTAATATTATGATAGAAAATAAATAAGTCAGAACAAAAAAGAAAAAGTCAAAAAATCATGAAAATAAGCATAATGGGCCAAAGAGGTGTAAAAGTAAAAATAGGGTGCAAATAAGAAAAGATAGAACAAGCACAGCCCAAAGGACCTTCTTCAACCTCTGGCCAGAAACTTTGTCAAAAACGCGCGCTTGTACACTGATTCAAACATCTGGATTCCTGGATTTTTAGCACAAACTTACAACATAAGAAATGTTAAGCATCAAGTCACGATTCTGGACATGTAAAGAACTCATCCTAACTCTCAGAAATGAGAGAGAATTTCTCCATTCCCAAATCTTAACCTAACTTTTTATCAATGTTCAGACCTCAAATTCTCATAGCACAGGCAAAATAAATGGAAAGTAAAGACATGTATAGTTTCAGGGACATGAGCATGACATTTTTCATTCACAAACTTAGAGCTAATAATGCCTACATTGAGAGATAGAAGTTCATGAATATACCTGTTCAGTTGGAATCGTGTCTGGCAATGGAGGAGCTTTCCGAGCAAGATGATGGTTTGTACAGCTTGCTTGAAGTGTGAGGATTCTATTCCAATACTTGGTATGCTTTGAAACCTTCTATATCAAGCTGTAGAAGTCAACCTGCAAGAGGAAGAAATGAAAATGGCCAAACTGATTAGAGGAGTTACAGTCTACTTCTAATGCTTTGGATAGTTTGGATTGATGGTAAGGAAAGTGTTTGAACTGGTTTTGGCCAAGATGCACGATGGAAATGAACTATGTCACTCAAACTGCAGGGATGCCCTGTTTTTGTGCAGTTCAATGGTGATTCTGTGAATGGAGAGGTATTGGAGGTGATAGGCTTGTGTCTCAGGTCAGGATGGAGGTTTGGAATGTGTTTGACAAGTTTTCCTAAGCTGGTTTTTACTGAGATGAGAGTTGTGTCTTGTTATGCTAGGTTTCTTCACACTTAAGCAAGAAAATGTCCACTTGAGTTCTAGGCTGATAGAGGCCCCCCTAATGTGCTGCACCACTTAGTCTTGATCAGTGTAATTAGTCTAATAACTTGTGCCAAAAGGATATGCACTGTACTTGCTTGGATTGCTAATTGACATAAAGTTCCACTTTTGCAAAAATGGACATTATGCTTTTCCTACTTTGGGACTAAACCTCTATGTAATGCTTGAACACATAAAATATGGTCTTGGCACAATGAGTTTGCATTAAATTTATGAGTGCAAAAGGGACATAGGACCTGTAATCAAGTTGTGCAAGCTGATTTCAAAATTGCCTAAGTGTATGGACATGTAATTTGGTCATGAACAAAGTGAGTTTTTCCCATATTGCCAAATTCGATTCTCTCTAACCATGAGGTTGTTTGATGAGTTCTTGGACATTTTGGAAAGCTTGGAATGTTTACTTCAATCCATCTTTGAAATGCAAATTGAAATTCCAAGTGGAAGTATGTGAAAAATGGTCTTGAAGTTAGGCAAAAATCCTGCCTAAAATAGGTCAAATTTTCTCTAAGTTAAGAATGGTTTGGTACCCTTGTTCCAAAAATTGTAACTTGAGATACAAGCTTCTTTTGAGGAAACTTTGTGAATAAAAGTTGTAGATTTTGCAATAGGCTACAACTTTCATGTTTTGACTTTTGCTTGAATCCAAATGAATCTTGGTGAGAAAGTGGGACAAAGTTAGGAAAAAATTAGGGTTTTTCATAACTTAGAAAAATTCTAAGTTATGAAAAATCTTCATTTCAAACCCTAATTTGCAATTCTTGATTTCTTGATGAACAAGTTTCATGATTTGGCATGTTTTGATGAAAAATGAATCTTGACACTTGACTTTGACCAAAAAGTCAAAGTTTGACTTTTCAGTATACAGTCAAAATTGATCAATTGATTGGGAAATTCAACTGTCAATCTTGTGCATTTGGGATCTTTTGAACTTGTTGAGTATGTCAAGACAATTCCATTGGGCCCTTGAGTCCATATGTGAGCTTGGTTTGCCATTGGCTAGGTCAAACAGTCAAAAATTGTCTTTGTGTAGTCAAAACCCTAAAAATGACCATTTTGCCCTTTTGGTGATCTGATCAAATTTCTTGTGGAAACCTGATCCAAACTTGATCAAATGGTCCATGTGAGTTCATAATGTTGATGTGGGTCAATTTTCATGAGGTTTGACTGTCAATTGGCCACAGTTGACTTTTTCCCCAATACAGTTGATTTCTAGGTCAACTGTCCAATTGACTGGGCAAAATTTGGAATTAAGACTTGAAACTTGGTATGGATAAACTTGGGAGTCCAACATGAAGCATGAAAGTCATCTTAGGCATTTTAGGTCAAAATATCTCTGTTCAAACACAAACCCTAATTTGGGTCAACAGTGCAAGGAGAAGTCTTGAGCAGAGGAAACCCTAACTGGATCTTGAGCTTCAAGGGTCTTGTGATGAGAAAATGTTGAGAAAAAGGGAGGGCAAATTTTGGGGTACAACAATGCCCATACTCTGTAATTGAGTACGGGTCGGTGCTAAGTCCGCATTGTATTGATACTGCTTATAGAATGTAGCTGCTAAATCCTCCTAATTATGCACATCAGACCTATCTAGCTGGTAGAACCAATCCAATTGCGTCCCCGACAAACTGTCCTAGAAGAAATGGACCCACAGGTCTTTGTCAGAAGAATATGGTTGGATTTTCCTGACATAAGATCGTAGGTGCATCTTTGGGCAAGACACCCCATCGTACTTAGCAAACAGCGGTACTTTAAACTTGGGAGGAATGACAATTCCAGAAACTAACCCTAACTCTTCAAAGTCCAGCCTAGGAACTCTTTGTATCTCCATGGATGCTAGACGTTCTTCCAAGTTCTTGTACTTTTCATCTGCAGGAGGATACTACTGTTCAGAATAGTCTTCATCCTCTTCTTCTTCTTCTTCTTCTTCTTCTTCTTCCTTAGACTCAGATGGCACTACAACTCCCTTTCCTTTTCCTACCCCTTCATCAGATGTTGAGGGGAAATCCAGGACCCTTCTGGCTTGACCTTCAAATCTTCTGCCCAAAGTAGCCACACCAACTCTCTTCTTTTTCTTTTTCTCCTTTTCCTTTTCTAGTAGAGTTTTGAGCTCCTCCTGCCCCTTAGCCAAGGTCATGAGTAGCTGTTGGAACTGTGAATTCTGCGCTTGCAAGTCTTTAACCGTCTGCTCAATATCCACCTTGCTGAAATAAACAGCAGAGAGATAAGGAAACCTGGTGTGAAGACTTGTTTATGCATATGATGAATGATATGTATTCATGTAATGCATTCAAGGATTCAGAAATTCAAATTTGTTTTAAACAAAAAAGGAACACATGTCATATTAGTAAGATAGAATTTGTTAGTACATCAATGCCCCATGGGAAAAATAATACAAAACTCTAAGGTAAAAAGACGTTGCGCATCCTCTTTGGTGCAATGTAGGTGTTGAGAGTCTGCTCTTCATGAAGTTGATGAGTGAGTTCTTAAACCTTTTTCTCGTTGGCGTAAAATTGGGCTTCAAAAGTATCGCGTTCTCCCTTGAGCTGTATCCAACTCCTTTGCAAATCTTCAAGTGATGTTGGCATGTCAGGATGTAGGAGGGTGTATGGAACCTCTCTTTCCATAATAGGCTCTTTGATCACAGGGAGAATGTAGGGGTAAGGCATCATAAGACTTTGGGCTCGGGATCGTACCCACTTGAGGTAAGGCTCAAGGGGGATGGAATTCTTGTGTCCCAAGGTCTTACTGTCTACCTTGTTGGGCATCCTCCAAGCTCGGATGAACCTTTGTCGAAGTCCTTGATCGTCGCTGTCAAAGTCAAAAACCAAGTCGGGAATCAGCATGTCATGTGGGCCATCCCTTCGTGCATACCCAAACTTTCTCAGAGCCAAGCAGGGGTTGTAGGTGATGCCTCCCCTAATGCCAAGTAGAGGGACGTTAGGAAATTCTCCACAACGATCAATGATGATAACATTTTCTCGGGATCGAGAACACCAATGGACATCTGAATGTGTAAGAGTCATCAATCGTTGTGACCACCTTAAACCTTGCTCATTCTTCAAGACTGATTGAGGAAGATGAGAAATAAACCATCTTGCCAATAGAGGAGTACAACACATGAGAACACCTCTTTTCCTCATTGTTCGAGTGTGAAAAGAGTGGAAGATATCCCCAAGCAATGTAGGCACCGGGTTGTGAGCCATGAAGATTTTGATAGCATTGACATCTATAAGCTGGTCAGGGTTTGGGAACAAGACCAACCCATAGATGAGAAGAGCTACAATCTCCTCAAAAGCTTGAAGATCTATAGAATTCCAGCATTCTTGAGCTTTCTCAAACAAGAACTTTGCCAAGAAACCCTTGACACCACATCTAGTCTCCCAATGGCCTATAATATCAGATGGTTGTAAGTGTAGGGCTTGAGCAACATCTTCAGGCTTTGGATCTCTTTCCGTACCTTTGAAGGGTAGTTGATGGAGAATAGGAATCCTCAAGAGTTGAGAAAATTCCTCCAAAGTAGGCACTAGCTGGTAGTCATGAAATGTGAAGCAGTGGTGTAGGGGGTCACAGAACTGGAAAAGAACTTTCACCATGTCTTCCTCTGTGTTGGAGTTGACCAAGTTGAGAAGTTGACCATGTCTCTCAGTGAATGGAGAATACTCTGGAATCTTGGAAGCAAGCTCCTTGAGTTGAGGAGGGATTCTCACAAGGTTGACCTGAATAGTTTTCCTACGAAGTGATTCCATAACCTACAAAACAGGAACAAAGATGAAAATCCAAAATCCTTGAAATGGTTAATGGATGCATATGATGCTTCATGATGTTCATGATGTTATTCACAAGTATATATGTACAAGCAAGTCACACAAGATCCTAGTTTCAGGCTTGCATGGGGTTTCATAGGTAAGTACCCTCTTGAAGTTTAGTTGGCTCAACCTGTCATATAAATAGTAACCGGGTTCTAAGGAGCTCAATATCACTGGATTATTTTCTATGTTCATTGTTTCAGTTTAGCCACTTTACTGGCGACCGAAATATTCCAAGAAAACAACCCTCAATGAGTGTAGTATCGAGTATCTACCAACTTCGGACTGCACCAAAGCCGGTCATCTCACTACATCCTAAAAGGCCAAGATGGTCTAGTAAAGGTTCTAAAAGTCCATTAGTGCTTCATGACATCACTCAGCGGCCCCGTATTCTCTTTGATTGACTCAAAGGCTACCGGTACCCATAAATATGTCGCACTAATATAGCTATTGCTTAGACCGTGTCAGTATACCCCGCACAGTTTCCACAACGTATTGCTATTTACCTATGAATGTTTCCCAAATCCGGGTAGAGGATTCAAACCCAAACAATGGAATCAAAGTGTAAAGCATACAAGTCAAGCAAGATAAGCAGGTAAAGGTGATCTAAAACCCTAAGTTAACCCCACTTTTAGATGATTCCCCAACAAAGTCGCCAGTTCTGTGATACGGTGGGAGAACTGACTTGAGGTTTTGCGTTTGTGTTCGCAAATGTTTCGGTTTAGCAAGAGTCGCCACCGAATTTTTATTTTATCCAAAGGAAAGTTCAAAAAGCACAGGAAAGACCTTTGAGATGTTTTCTTGGGTTCGAAGGGTAGATTATGAAAAGGGAAGGTGCTAGCACCATTTTCATCCATGGTTTTCCATGGGTCTTAGTTACTTGCTTAGATCACTTGCTTTTGCTTTTCAATTGTTTGAAATGGTGCTTTTGTGCGTGGTTTTGAAAGTATTTTGAAAAGAGGCCTTTGTTTTGGCAATCTTTGTAATGATTCTTATTTGAAGAATGTATACAAAGATGGTTGTCTTTTGAAAAAAATGTTTCAATGTTTGATAGTTTGTTTTGGGAAATGTTTTGAAATTGTGTGTGTGTTTTTGAAATTAGCAAGGATGTTTGCAAATTGATCAAGTAACTAGGAGTTGTCTAGCCTACTCAAAGATCTTTCTTGTATATTTTTAACCCTTTGACATTGTTGTTTTACCATTGTATTTGGTAAACAACCTTGTGTTTGGATGTTAAACGGGACAGGCGTGGGTCATCGTATGACCATGATAACAATATTGCCAAGTATCTTTAGCAAGTTTTTTTGAGGGATTGGATCATTTTTGTATAGGCAACCAAGATAGCGTCATCGAGGGACTATGGTCTTTTGTTTTGTTTGATTTTGTCTAGATACCTAACATGCATACCATGGTCATTTTAAGGCAACAAAGTGGATGAAACCCTAGGGGTGCTTGTGTGTATTGTGTTGTCATTTTTCATGCATTTTTGTCTCGTGTTTAGTCATGCTATTTGTTTTGATTTTTGGTCTTTTGCATACAAACCCTAGTTTTACTATCATGCATAATGAAAGCAATAAATGCGTAAAAGTAAATCTAAGACTATTACAACATTATTATGGGAAGGGGGTACAAGTTTTGAATAAGGGGATATTGCTCAAAAATAAAAACCTAAAACTATTACAACCATATTGAATTTATTTGTACAAATAAATAAATAAGCAAATATTAAATATGCAAATAAATGTAAATATACAAAAAATGTTTTTGTATTATTTTTATGTATGTAAAAATAAGTTTATTTATGTCCTAAAAATAAGAAAATAAAAATGATTATTTTTGGAAAGGGTGAAGAAACCCTAATTTTTGTTTTAAGAAAATATATTCTATATTATTTATTTATTTCATTTATGTACAAGAAAATAAATAAAAATATATAAAAAAAATGTCAAAACATAAAATATGTGAGAAAATATTATTTTATATGTATAATATAATAAAATAAATTATGTAAGTATTTTAATATTATTTGCAATTTATTTAAGAAAAATAAAGTATATATTATTAGTAAACTATTTTTATGCCCAAAAAATAATAAAATAAAAATGTAAAAATTAAGAAAATATTTTTGGTGATTTTTAATATTTAGAAAAAATAATAAAAGTCAGAAAATATAAAAGAAATGAGAAAATATACAAAAATGAAGAAAATGGGCCAAGGGGTGCAAATAACACAAAGGAGGGTGTAAACAGCAAGGCAAGCCAGGCCCAGCCCATTTCCACTTTGTCCCTGTCCTTGAGACAGAAATACGCGCGCGCCATGTACAAACTTGTATCTCCTGCATACATGCTTAAAAACAAAATCTTGCAACATGAAAGTTATAGCTCATCATCACACGATTCTAATGATCTAAAAAACTTGACCTAACTCTCAAAGACCAGAGAGAATTTTATCATCCCCAATTTTTGACCTAAATATTTTAGCATGTTCATCATCCAAATTCTCCTAGCTCAGTTAATATAAATACAAGCTATGCATATGTATAGTTCAAGGACATTAAGGGCTACATTTTTGCTTCACAAACCTAAGCCTAATGATTCCTAAACAAGGAGATAGAAGTTTGAAAATTACCTGTTTCAGTCAAGTTCAGATATGGCAATGCACCAACTTTGAATGAGGCCTGAAGGACTTTTGAGCTTGCTTGATGTTCCTTTGACCTTTCCCAATGCTTAGCTTGCTTTGAAATGATCTGAAACTCCTTGTAGAACTCAACCTGCAAAGCTTCAAAATGAAAATGGTGAAGTGTGCAAACTAGGTTACAGTTGCAGAGTAAGGGTTTGGATAGTTTAGGTGTGATGTTTAGAATGTGTTTGAAATGATTTGGGACAAAACGCACGAGTGGAATTGGTTTTGGCTTGAGTTCTACAGAGCTTGCCCTGTTTTGGGCAAAAATGGAGTTTTTGGTGTATTTGGGTGTTTGAGAGGCTTGTAACTCGTATATTCTGCTTTCTACAATGTGTTGAGGTTGTTTGTAATGATACAAAGGCTTTCTCTTATCAGATACCAAAGTTGTGGAGTTTTTGCACACTTGCTTGTTTTTGAAGTAAAAGGTGAGTTGACAAAGGCACAGCCTGTACAGGCTAGCTCAAGGCCTGAGGAGGGTTGGTAAACCTTTTCTGATGTTTGTGGATATGGTTTTCTGCAAAAGATTAAGTTCAATGCTCAAGATAAACAAAAGGACATAAAGCATGCTTTATCAAAGTAGCAATGTTGCCTTTTTGCCACTTTTGGATTAAATCAAAGTATAATGCTTCAAAGCTTAGAATAATGCCTTTGTCCAATGTATTTGCATTTAATTTATGAGTATAGAAAGGATTAGAGCCTGTAAACCAAGTACAAGCATGATCCAAACTGATTTGCAACTTGTGCCAATGTGGAAAATGCCATGGACAAAAGTGAGAAATGGCCATTTTCTTTTCTTTGATTCTCTCTAACCATAAATGATTTTGGAGAGTTATTGGACATTTTGGAAAGCTTGTAACATGATCTACAATCCATCTTTGAAATTAATTTTTATATTCCAATTGGAACTATGTGAAAAGTTGCCATGAAGATATGTCAAAATCCTGCCTAAACTAGGGCAAATTTTCACTAAGTTAAAAGTTTCATGGACCCTTATTCACAAAATCATAACTTGAGATCCAAGCATCTTTTGGGAAAACTTTGTGAATCAAAGTTGTATAGTTTGTGGAGGAATACAACTTTCATGTTGGAAGTTTTCTTTGAATCCAATTGCATCATGGTGAAATAGTTTGGAAAAGTTGGGAAAAAATAAGAAAATTTCATAACTTAGAAAATTTCTAAGTTATGAAAATTTTCAATCTTAAACCCTAATTTCCAAAATTAGGTTTCTTGATGAACAAGTTTCATGTTTTGACACATCTTGATGAAAAATGACCCTTGGCACTTGATTTTGACCAAAAAGTCAAAGTTTGACTTTTCAGTGTACAGTTGATTTTTGATCAGTTGATTGGAAAATTCATCTGTCAATCCAATGCATTTGAGATCTATTGAACCTTGTGATTAGGTAAAGATGATGCCATTGAATCCTTGAAACCATGTTTGAACCTAATTTTCCATTGGCTAGGTGAAAAATCAGAAATTGCCCTTCTACAGCCAAAACCCTAAAAATGACCATTTTGCCCTTTTGATGATCTGGTCAAATTTCTTGAGGAGTTGTGGTCCAAACTTGATCATATGGTTCATATGAGCCTATAATGTTGATTTGGATAAAAAATTATGAGGTTTGACTGTAAATTGGCCCCAGTTGACTTTTTCCCCAATACAGCTGATTTTTAGGTCAACTGTCCAATTGACTGGGAAAAAATTTGATTCAAAGCTTGAAACTTTGTATAGGCAATCTTAGAAGTCCAACATGAAGCATGAAAGTAACATGAGGCATTGGAAGTCCAAAAATACTTGTGCAAACTCAAACCCTAATTTCAGGTCATCAGTGCAAGAGGAGGTCTTGAGTAGAGTAAACCCTAATCTGGTCTTGAGCCCAAAGAGTCTTGTGAGGAGAAATCTTGATAAAATGAGAGGGAAAATTTTGGGGTACAATAACATGTCATGATGTATGGACATACAATGTTTTTACGATAATCTCTAGCTGGGGAAAATAAATCCCGGGCTGCTGCTGGAGAGTGCAAGAAGTTGAACTCTTCGTTTCTGCTGGGGATAGTGACTGAAGATGATTGTGAGAATGATCCTGTAGGAGAGAATAACTCCATTGGGGAATAAAATGACGAGGAAATGACTCTGTGGGGAGGACATACTCTTCTGGAGGATTTGTTGATTTGGAAGAATAACCTCAGCCGGGGATGAATTACCGTTGTTGGCGATAATGAAACTCTGTTGGGAATTGAGTTTCTGTTTGTAAAAGGAATGAACTCCGCTGGGGATAATTTTCCAGTTGCGACTTCACTGGGAATAATATTTTAGACTCTACTGGGGACAATATTCCAGACTCCACCGGGGATAGTCCTCCAGACTCCACTGGGGATAATCTTTTAGTGCGGGCAATAGATAAACTCTGATTGGGGAGAATCTTGCTGATTCATTTGCGGTTGCGATCCTCAGCTGGGGAGAATGGTGTCCTGTTCAGGACCGCTAATATCACTGTCTTTTTCTTACTCTACAGGGAGTGAACGTACCATAGTCATATTCTTCAACTAGGTTTATCCCTTTACCTGGTGGACAGAGCAACTGTATGGTTTAGACATTTCTTGTCTGCCCCTGTTTCTAATATTACGAGTAATCGTCTTTTGTTTTGCATGTAAATATTTATGAGAAGCAATTAATGTCAAATGCATATATCAAAAATGAACATTGGACGTTCTTGCAAAACAAAACAGAAAAAGGAAAACAATTTGAAATTTCTTTGTGAAAATGAATTGTATTGACTTTGAAGTTTGGCCTGTAAATAGGCATTTTGTACAAGAGGCTGACGTCCTAGTAAGAGAATGTCGCCAAATGATAGAATTTACACAATTTGTGAAAAACAAAGAAAAACAGCTATGTGAACAATCCCACTGGGTTCCAACTCTGTTATTGCCTTTATATCCTCAAGCATCTCATCACTTTGCTACTTAGTTAAAGGTAGATCAGATTGATTAGCGCTGTCTGAGCTTGATAGTCGATACCGAAGTCTGATTGCAAGGTGATCCAATGAGACATAGTGTTACGCTTTGATCCCTAATTTTTTCCTGGACCGCCCTTTCGGGTTTTCAGTCTACCGGGATACCCTTTTTTTCCCAAGCCGCCTTTTTAGGTTTTCGAGTTACCGGGTGTACAGTTTCTTTTTTATTTTCATCCCTTATTTTTTCCCGAACCCTTTTGGTTCACTGGGAAGCCCTTATTTTTGCCTAGGCCAGTCGACCTAGCAGGTATTTGATTATGCGTAGTATTTTTTCACTATGTCTGCATTGACGGGGTGAGGAAGGTCGTCACCATCCATGGTGGTTAGAATCATAGCCCCTCCTGAGAAAATGTTCTTAACCACAAATGGCCCTTCGTACGTAGGGGTCCATTTTCCCCTGGGATCACCTTGTGGCAGTATGATGCGTTTGATCACCAGATCCCTAACTTGATACTCTTGTCATCTAACCTTCTTGTTAAAGGCCTTGATAATTCTCTTTTGATACGTCTGACCATGACAAATAGCAGTAAGTCTCTTTTCGTCGATTAAGTTTAACTGATCAAGCCGGGTCTGGATCCAGTCGTCTTCGCTCAAACCTGCATCGTTCATAATTCGGAGAGAGGGTATTTGAACTTCAATGGGTAAGACTGCTTCCATGCCATACACCAAAGAGTAGGGCGTTGCCCCTGTTGACGTCTGCGCTGAGGTACGGTACCTATGAAGAGTAAATGGTAACATCTCGTGCCAATCTTTGTATGTCACCGCCATCTTCTGCACAATCTTCTTGATGTTCTTATTAGCCACTTCAACAACCCCATTCATCTTCGGCCGGTAGGGAGAAGAGTTGTGATGCTGTATCTTGAACTGCTTGCAGAGCTCGGTGATCATTGTATTGTTGAGATTTGTACCATTGTCCATAATGATCCTCTCCAGTACACCATATCGACAAATCAGATTGTGCCGAATAAATCGTGCCACGACGTTCTTGGTCATTGTAGAAAAGGAAGCTGCCTCAACCTATTTTGTAAAGTAATCAATTACTACCAGGATGAAACGATGCTCGTTAGATGCAGTAGGTCTGATCTCACCAATCATATCGATGCCCCACATTGCAAAAGGCGAAGGTGCTGTCAAAACATTCAGTGGAATTGGAGGTATGTGCATCTTATCAACATAGACTTAGCACTTGTGACAGGTTCGAGAATGCTGATAACAGTCGGCTTCCATGGTAGACCAATAGTACCCTGCCCGTAGGATTTTCTTTGCCATGGTATGTCCACTGGAATGAGTTCCGAAAGTACCTCCATGTAACTCCACCATGATCTTTTCTGCCTCGTTCTTATCTACACACCGCAGTAAGGTTGAGTCATGGTTACGCTTGTAAAGGATGCCATTACTGATGAAGAACTTTGCCACGAATCTCCTCAGAAACTTTTTATCATTAACAGATGTACCTTCGGGGTATTCTTGAGCCTCAAGATACCTCTTTACCTCATGAAACCAGGGTTTATCTGCTACCTCTTCAGCCTCAATGTCACAACAATATGCGGGTTCGTCCAACCTCTCAATGGTAATCTGGGGAGCTTCATTGTCCCACCTGAACTTGAACATAGAAGACATAGTAGCTAGCGCGTACGCTAACTGATTCTCCTCTCTTGGGAAGTGTTCAAAGGTTATCTCTTCGAAGTGTGGAAGCAACGTCAATACATACTCTTTGTAAGGAATAAGATTTGGGTGTTTCATATCCCACTCGCCTTTGATCTGACTGATCACGAGAGAGGAATCTCCGAATACCCTCAAGAACTTAATCCTTAGGTCAATAGCTGCTCGAAGGCCCATGATGCACACTTCATATTCCGCCATGTTGTTGGTACAGTTAAAACATAGTCGGGCGGTGAATGGAGTATGACAGCCTTCAGGAGATATGATCATGGCGCCAATGCCATTACCCAAAGTGTTTGAAGCTCCATCTAAATACATAGACCATCGGGATCCTTCCTCAGGTCCTTCATCCGGTCCAGGTGTTTCACAGTAAGTTACCAACATGATGCTCTCATCCGGAAACTCGAAATTCATAGACTGGTAATCATCCACTGCCTGATGTGCCAAATGATCTGCCAACACACTTCCCTTGATTGCTTTTTGGGTCGTGTATTGGATGTCATACTCATTCAAGATCATTTTCCATCTTGCTATTCTTCTGGACAAGGCAGGCTTCTCGAAGATATACTTGACTGGATCCATCTTTGATATCAATAGAGTAGTGTGAGTCAGCATATATTGTCTCAGCCGGCGAGCAGCCCATGCCAAAGCGCAACAAGTTTTCTCAAGTAGTGATTATCGGGTCTCACAGTCGGTAAACTTTTTTCTAAGGTAGTAAATAGCATGCTCTTTTCGGCCAGACTCGTCATGCTGCCCCAGCACGCACCCCATTGAATTGTCGAGTACTTTCAAGTATAAGATCAAATGTCTCCCTTCAACTGGAGGCATCAGAATAGGTGGCTCTTGGAGATATTGTTTGATCCTTTCGAAAGAGGCCTGACATTCATCGTTCCATCTTACCACTTGATGTCTCTTGAGTAACTTGAAGATTGGCTCACAAGTAGCGGTCAGGTGTGAGATGAATCGGGAAATGTAATTCAACCGTCCCAAAAAACCTCTGACTTCTTTTTCTGTTCGGGGGGCTGGCATTTCCTGTATATCCTTCACCTTTGCCGGATCCACTTGAATATCTTTATCACTAACGACGAAACCCAACAGCTTACCAGACCTTACTCCGAAGGTGCACTTGTTCGGATTTAACCTCAGCTTATACAACTTCAACCTGTCAAATAGCTTCTGAAGATGGTCGAGGTGTTCTTCCTCAGTCTGGGACCTCGCAATCATGACATCAACGTATACCTCAATCTCATGGTGAATCATGTCGTGGAACAAAGCGACCATGGCGCGCTGATACATTGCCCCATCATTCTTTAATCCAAACGGCATGACCTTGTAGCAAAAGGTACCCCATTGTGTAACAAAGGTTGTCTTTTCCATATCCTCGGGAGCCATCTTAATCTGATTGTAACCGGAAAAACCATCCATAAAGGAGAAGACCTTATGTTATACGGTGTTGTCAACCAGAACATCGATATGAGGCAGAGGGAAATCATCCTTGGGGCTTGCCCTGTTCAGATCCCTATAGTCCACACACATACAAATTTTACCATCTTTCTTCGGCACCGGAACCACGTTGGCCACCCACTGCGGGTAAGAAGTAACTGCTAGAAAACCGACATCAAACTGTTTCATAACCTCAACTTTGATTTTCTCAGACATCTCTGGGTGCATTCGACAAACTTTCTGCTTTACTGGAGGACAGTCTTCCTTGGTTGGAAAACGGTGAACCATAATGTCGGTATCCAACCCAGGTATATCTTCATAAGACCAGGCAAAGATCTCAACATAGTCACGCAGCATCTGTATCAACCGTTGTTTGACACTAGATTCCAGATTTGCACCGATCTTGACCTCTTTCTTGTCGTCCTTTGTACCTAGATTTACCGTTTCCACTGGCTCTTCATGCGGCTGTATAGCCCTCTCTTTCTGAAGTAACAGTCTAGCAAGTTCACCAGGAACTTCACAATCATCCTCACCTTCGTCCTCGGCTTGGTTGATCGGACTTTTGAAGTCATAACTGGCAGTAGCAGAGTCATTATCAGTGGGATCCAGAGTGGATGTGGACCTGTATTATGATATGTGAGTGTGTGTAAGACAAATAGTTGTTTTACAAGATAGAAAAGAAAAACAAGGAGCACAAAATTTGTAATGCAAGAAAAACGTTCAATGCTTTTATTGATGATATATGGAAATGACACATAATAAGCCCTCAAACAAAGCCACGGTGTCGCGGGCAAGGCACTGGGCCGTAAAGTTTTAAACTGTCTGTTATAAATCTTAAAACAAAAGTCTTATTATTGTGTAATAAAAGAAATGGGAACGAAGTCCTTTGCCGTCCAATTGCTTAATCCGCCGTCGATAGTCGGGTAAATCCAGCTGTCAAACTCAGACTCTTCATCATCATCCTTCAATTGCATTCACTTCCAGATTACTGATACGCAGGGGAGGTCTTCCAATCCGCGCACGCCGAACTTCCCTTTGAGCTTCTGCAGTAAAACCCAAACCAAACTTGTCAGTCTTGTGTGCAAAGTCAGGGAGTTGACCCCAATTCGCACACCCACCTTTTTCAATAACAGCCCGGGCATCCTTGAGGGAAGCCATCTTTATTGGAGGATCTTCAGCAACAGTTTCAGTCGATGCCATAGTCTGGGGGACTTCTTCAAAGTTCTGACACGGGGTTTCAATAAACTCTCCATCCATCTCCATATATCGGAAGGAGTTAAGGTGACTCACCATGTATTCCCCCTCCCCCTGCACCGTAACAATCTTACCTTTCACTGGATACTTCAACATCTGATGGAGCGTAGAAGTTACTGCCCCAACTTTATGAATCCATGGGCGACCCATCAAGCAAGAATAAGATGGCCGAATGTCCATCACATAGAACGTAGACGCAAAAGTTTGGGAACCAACCTTAACAGGGACATCCACCTCCCCATGCACCATCCTTTTGAACCCGTCAAAGGCCCTAACCACAATATTACTCGGCTTCAGCACCAACCCTTCACAGTCCAACCGGTCTAACGCTTTTTTGGGTAAAACATTTAATGAGGACCCAGTATCCACCAGTACGTGGGCCAGAGTAGTGCCCCTGCACTCGATCGAAACATGCAGGGCATCATTTTGATTCTTTCCTTTGGCAGTTAAATCTGCGTTGGAGAAACCCAACCCGTTGTCAACGGTCAAACTAGCCACACAATCTTTGAATTGATCCGCAGATGTTTCCTGCGGCACATGCGTAGTTTTTAGGAAAGCAATTAAAGTCTTTGCGTGGGCTTCTGAGCACAACAATAAAGATAACATGGAGATCTTCGACAGGGTTTGTCCCAGCTATTCGACTATGTTGTAGTCGCTTTTCTTGATGATCTTCAAAATTTCCTCTATCTCCTGCCTATAGGTTTCAACAATAATTTTCTTCGGTGCCTCCGTCCGGGCAGGCTCACCGGTGATCTCTTTTCCCCGAGCGTCAGATGACTCGGCGACAGGGGTAATGATTGGAACATGAACAAAGATAGTAGTAGATGTACTGGCAGGTGGAATAGCAACAAGTTTTCGAACAGTTGGTGGGGAGATCTCAGGAGAGAAAAGTCTTCCGCTTCAGGTGACCTTGCTAGACCCGACAATATTGCTGACATCAGTATCAGCCTTTTCAACCTTCAATTCTTTTTTGATCCCATGATAATACGCATCATCCCCATAATGCCACGGGACAGCCTTATCCATAGTGTAAGGGATAGGTCCAGGAATAGTAATGATCAATGGAGAAACTCTCGGAACAGATGTAATCCTAACAGGCTTTCTCGAGGAAGCCTTGGAAGGATTGGCGGAAATGGTTATTATGGAAACATTTTCAACAGGAATCAATGGAACCAAAGTTTTCTCGAACAATATCTCTTTGTTATCCATCAAGCGTTGAACACCTGATTTCAACAAATGACAACCAACAGGCAGGATGGAACATAGGTGGCAACCTTCGCCACAGCCCGGAAATAAACCGGCTGATAATAAGGTTCTTCTTCACTGTCATCAACGGAGTAGAAACGTCTTCTACAGAGGTCACAAATGAATCATCATCCACAGCATTTACTCCATGCTTGGGCATAGGAGCAATCATGACATTTGGCTTTTCTGGTGCTTCAAACTCAATCTCCTTAGCTTCAATCAGATCCTGCACTTTATTCTTCAAAGCCCAGCAGTTGTTCGTATCATGCCCCGGGCTATTAGAGTGATAAGCACAACGGGCGTTCGGATTATACAACGGTGATGTAGTACTGGGATTCTTTGGAGCCTCCTTCAGAGTCACCAAGTTGGTTTTCAACAGTTGCGGCAGAATTTGAGATAGAGTCATACTGAGCCGAGTATACTGCCTTTGTGGTCTCTCTACTCTTTGTTGATTGTTGCGTTATGGGGCAACAGTTGGTCTGGATATTACGACCGCATTAACTTCTTGGCGGCGTTCAGGTCGGTTTTGGCTCCTTGAGCTGTAAACTGTACTAGCTTCTTTTCTGAAAGGCTTCTTCTCTGTACTTGACGAAGCACCTTTCTGTATCTTGCCACTTTTAATACCAGCTTCAACTCTCTCCCCGGTCAAAATCAATTCAGTGAACCTAGACGATGAACTTCCGATCAAGTGATTGACATATGGACCAGACAAAGTCCCAAGAAACATATCCACCAACTCCCTATCAGACAGAGGGGGTTAGACTCTTCCAGCAAGATCTCTCCATTTCTGAGCATAGTCCTTAAAGCCTTCGCTTGTACCCATAGACATACTCTAAAGTTGAGTACGCGTGGGAGCAAGGTCAGTATTATACTGGTATTGCTTATAAAAATCAGCAACAACGTCCTCCCAATTACGTACGTTAGCTCCTTCCAGTTGATAGAACCATTCAAGTTGAGTCCCTGACAGACTATCTTGAAAGAAATGAACCCATAGGTTCCTATCAGCAGTATATGGTTGAATATTTCTAACATACGAGCGGAGGTGTAACTTCGGGCAGGAGACCCCATCATACTTAGCAAAGATAGGTGCTTTAAACTTGTGCGGGATCACCACCCCAGATGCCAATCCCAGATCTCCGAAGTCCAACCCGAGTATCTTTTGAATCTCCATCGCACTCAACCGGTCTTCAAGTTGCTTATACCTATCCTCAGCAGTAGGATACTGGTCTTCATCAAAGTCAGTGTCATTGTCAGAAACCACATGGCTAAGACCCTTTCTTTCCTCTTGATTCTCTCCCCCTCCAGATGAATGGGATAAATCAGTTTCATGTCGCAAATTTTTCCCGAATCTGTGACCCATATTCAGCAGGACCACCTTCTTCTTGTTCTTCTTCTTGTCCTTCAAGATGAGAGTTTTCAAATCTTGCCGCCCTTTGGCCAGGTTCAGGAACATTTCCTGGAACTGAGCATTCTGAGCTTGAAGAGCCTTTATGGCTTGATCAGTAGGTGTTTCAGAAGACATGATTGCTGAAATAAACAGCGAAGAATATAAGAAACCTGTAAGGGTACCTGTGATGAAGTGCATGGGAATGGAATGCGTATGAAATGATTTCAAAGACTTAGGGAGATTCAAATTTGTAAACCAAAATAAAACACACTTTATTATATTAAAACTTGTAACAATGTTTAACAAATTCCTTTAAGGCGTTACAAAAGAAATACTAAAAAGCAAATCTAAACTAGAAACAATAAAAAAACATCAGAAATCCCATGGTCGTTTTCCTTTCATGCTGACATAATCGTTGATTGTCTTCTCATTCTCAAGCTGCCTTGTAAGCTTCAGGATCTTCCGCTCCTGCTCGTGATACTTTTCTCTGTAGGTATCCCTTTCTTCCTTTAGCTGGATCTAAGATCTCTTCAATGCCCTCAGATCAGTAGGCATATAGGGATGGAGGATTGTATAAGGAACACCTTCTTCATTAGTATGCTCTATAATCACCGGCAAAACAGCTTCGTATGGCATCCCCAGCTTTTGAGCACGGGCTCGAACCCACTGAAGATAGGGTTGCATCGGGAGAGAAGTCTTCATTCCTAGCTCATGTGGATCAGACATGTTCACCCTGTCCCAAGCTCGTATAAACCGGCGACGATGTCCCTCAACATCCCCCTTGAAGTCAAAGACAATTCCTGTAAGCAGCAGCTCATGAGGATCGTCCCTTCGAGCTCGTCCAAACTGTCGTAAGGCCAAACAAGGATTATAGGTTATTCCTCCTCTAATTCCAAGCAATGGAACATTAGGGTATTCCCCACACCGATCAATGACAACTACCCTTTCCATGTCCTTAGTACTCCAAAGGATGTCCGTATGAGCAAGGGACATGATTCTGTAAGCCCAACCTACACCTTCCTCATTCTTCAATATAGATTTGGGAAGGTGAGAAATAAACCACCTCGCCAGCAGCGGTGTACAGCACATGAGGGTTCCCCTTCTCCGCACAGTACGTGTATAGAGAGCATGTAGAATATCACCTAGAAGAGTAGGCACTGGGTTACGAGACATGAAGATTTTGACTGCGTTCACATCGACGAAAGAATCTGGATTCGGGAACAGAACCAAGGCATAGATGAGGAGAGCCAGGATGTCTTCAAATGCTTGAAAGTCTAAACTATCCCAGAACTGTTTAGCTTGATCAATCAAAAACTTAGCCAAGAAACCTATAACCCCACTCCGAATCTCCCAGTTAGATACTACATCAGCCATTTTTAGGTGTAGGGCCGAAGCAATATCCTCTGGCCTAGGAGCTATCTCCAAACCTGTAAAGGGTGTCTGCTCTAGAATAGATATGCCAAGTAAATCAGAAAACTCCTCCAAAGTAGGGACCAACTGATAGTCCAGGAAGGTGAAACAATGATGCAATGGGTCAAAGAACTGGAACAACACGCTCATCATTTGCTCATCCAACTTGGAAGTGACCAGGCTAAGGAGATGACCATGTATTCTAACAAAGGAAGAAGTATCAGAAACCTTTGAAACCAACTCTATGAGCTGAGCAGGGATTTGCACGAAGTTGACTCGAATGGTATTTCTGCACACAGAAGCCATGATCTGCAAAACAGAACAAAGATGAATCCCTTCAGTCTTTGAAATGGTTAGTCTAATGAAATATGCATGCGATGTCATGATGCATGATGTCATGATAAAAACACACCACAGGTATCACAGATAGAAAACATGGTAAAGGCAAACAAGTCACACAATAGCCCTTAAATTTCAGGCTGGCATGGAGTTTAGGTACTACCCTCTTGCAGTTTAGTTGGTTCAACCTGTCCTAGTAATAGTAACCGGGTTCTAGAGGTTCTCAATATCACTGACCATCCTCCATCCATCATAATTCCAGTCACGCAATCTTTTCTTGCAGCCGGAACCATCTCGAGAGTATGGTCTCAATGAGTGTAGCATACTGCTACTTTCTATGGCCAAGTTGGTCGATTATAGGTTCTAAGGTCAGTTGATGCTTAATGACCCATATAGCAGCCCCATACTCTCCTTGTTCCTCCACAAGGGATATCGGTACCAACTAATATGCCACATCAACATAGCTACTGTTTCAACCGTATCGGTCTACGCTGTACAGTTCCCTCACAGTCTATTGCTACTTACCTAACAGGTGTCCCCAGACCCGGGTTAGGATCTATAGTAACTCCGATTCAAAGTCCACAAAAATAAAGCAAACAAATCAAACAATTGAAAACAATATGATGAACTAATACTAAGGTACACCCCACTTATTAACTCCCCAGCAGATTCGCCAGTTCTGTGATACGGTGGCCAGAACCGGGACGTATTTCCCTTTTTAAGGAATTGCTGGTTTGCATTTTGCGTTTATGTTCTCAAAATGTCACGGTAAGCAAGAGTCGCCACCGACTTTTATTTTATCCAATAAGGAAAGGAAAAAAGCACAGAAAAATTCGTTTTTCGAGATATTTCTGAGTACAGGGGGTAGATTATAGAAAGGGAAGGTATTAGCACCCTTTCTATCCGTAGTTATCTACGGGATCTTAGGTACTTGCTCATCATTTTCAAAATTGTTTTCTTTGTGTTTGTGTGCTTTGAAAAGTTTTTGTTTTGACTTCGATTTAACTCTTGGTTCTGTCTTCAAGAGTGTAATGAAGTGTTTTGAAAACTTTGTTTGTAAAGGAGTGTAAGTGTGAAAAAGTTTATTTTGTTTGAGCAAGTACTTAAGAGCTAATCTACCTACTCGAAAAAAGAATTATTCTGTATTCGTTTCCTTTAGACAGTGCTATCCCACCATTAGTGAGTAAGTAGCACCGTCGTTGGAGTTTTGAGGGTCAATTCGAAAGGGACGTACGGTCACTAAAGCAATGTTAGGACGTCTTAGTAGTAACCCTAATGTATTAGATCAATTATCCGAGGCAACAATATCCGAGGCAACCTTTCCGTGGAAACTGTGATCTTTGGACAAAAGGACGACCACTAAAGCATCCTATACTCAATGACCGTTTACTGAAGGCAACCAAGTGGGAGTGTACCTTAGGAGTGCGCATGTGCGAGTGATTCAATTTAAGATTATTTATCTTTGCACATGTTAGGGTTATCTAACTGTTTTAAAGTTTTTCACATAAATTCTTGTCATGCATCCTAATATCATACATCTAACACTTAAATATTTGCAGAATTTTAAAGTGCAGAAATTAAACTAAGCTATTACAAGGCTTCAGGTATTTACATAGCCAAAAACAAACCCTTTGAAAATAAAGCGATAAATAGAAATAAACGTCCTAATTAAACTATTACAAACTGTGGGCAGTTACATCAATATGATAAATAATAAAAATAAAGCGCGCGAGAAAAATTAAGATCGGGAAGAAATTAGGGTTTTGACCCTTCTAACCTAATCAAAGGAAAAATTGTTTTTTTTTTGTTATATTTAGGAAAAAAGAAAATGATTAAATTAGAAATAAAAACCTAATTATTCTAATTAGTTTTAATTATTTACAAAAAAGAATTAAACTTTACCTAAAATTAAAATCTAATTAAATTAATTAATTTTTGACAAAAAATAAAACTAAACCTAATTTGTGAAAAGTATTATTTTTATGGTTTTTTGATAAAAGAAAATAATTGATTGGTTAGTAAAATAAAAATAAATAAATTAAGTGAAATAAAATATAAAAGAATAAAGAAAAATAATTTTGGGCCTGCAATAGCAATTCTGAAGGGGGGTGTGAATAGCAAGCTTGGGCCCAAAAGATGGAGGTTCGTTTGACTTTTTGGATCTAATGTTGCACGCTGACTGTGGCCTATGGTGCTCCTCCAGATGATGGTCATCAGATTTGGCCATCTGGCCACTTGGCAGATTGGATGGTGAGAGTGCATGATGGTCCTTGGTCCTTGGTGCACGTTGGATTGCCTGAAAGGAAAAAATATGAAGAAATTTGGGGACCTGGGATTCGAACCTAGGTCCTGAAGCGTTTTGCCTTCGCCTTGTAACCAACTGTGCTATTTGCTTTTGTTGTCAAATAATACAAAACAATTATTATATTATAAACAAGCATAATATGAAAAACTCGCGCGGAAATTTGAATAAGCCAATGGTTATTTGCCAGCTGGTCATCTTCCTCCTTGGATCTGTTGGTAAAAGTTCCAAACTTTTACCTACAGATGTTTGTCCGTAGCTACAAGTCCTGCAAATATTAAAACTCAACACAAGCGTGAAAAATAAAAACGAAGGCCATGGACATCTTCGTCTTGATCTACTGAATTCATTGGTAGCCCTTTCATGGCCCAATTTTGCCTGTAAACAAAACTCCTAAATCGAACCATAAAACCTTAGCTATGGTGAAATCCAATACAAGCCATGAAAATGCAATCAAATGTTACAGGAAGCTTGCAAACATGATGGTTGTCAAGAATATACAATTATTTTATGCTACAAGTGCAAGAATGATGCTATTCGATTTCAAAAAAGAAGCTATGCCGTGGGTAACTTACAGCGTGATATAAGGCCTGGAAACGCTTGTTTTGGGTTGCTTTTGCTTGCCTACACTCACAGGAATCTATTGGAATCGTCCAAGGGTCTTGAATTGCCACCACTTTTTATTGATTTTTCCAAGTTTTAGTTTCTGGTTCATGTGCCCATTTTTTTCTTAGAGCATAAGGTTTATATAGATAATGGAATTTAGGTCAATATTTGTGTATCAAATCTTGGTCCATTATGATGAAGATATTTGATTTGATTTCTTCATAAAGACTTGCTATATTTGATTCAATCAAGTGCCAATCTATTTTCATATGTTATTGCCAGCCTGTTATGAGTTGTTTGGGCCTCCAACATGATGAGAATCGAAAGCTGACCTGCCCCTGAAAATCCAACTCCCTTCTAATTTTCTCTCTTCGGTGGACTCAAAGTCCCAATTCGAATTACTCCAGCTTCGATTGCATAGCCCCCTTCGATTGAACCTTCCTCTGCTTCAATTGCTTGATTCGAAAAGAATCACCCATGTCTAATCAACTTTTGTGGGGTTGGGAGTAAACAAGGCAAGAATCTGGCCTGGATAGGTTAGGATATGTGTTTTTTTCTTAGTCATGCCAGCCCATTTCATTCCTTATTTGATTGAGAGAAGATTCTTTCGATTGTGAGATTTCTGGCTTATTTTGGAACAAATACCCTTTCTTCCTTCCTTCGAATCTGCCTTCCTTGCAAGCCTTAAACTCCAATTCGAGCCAATCAAGACCTTCCTTATTAGAACCTTGTTCTCCTTAATGGTTCTGAGTCGAATTGTGTCAGCTTCAATACAAGGGCTCCTTCGATTGGACCACCCTTTGCTTCTATTTCCTGTCCTTTTGAAGAGAATTTCCTGGTCGAATCAGATCTTTGTGGAATTATGAACAAACAAGGCAAGAATCTAGCCTGGACATATTTTTCGAGTGCCCTCTTGATGTCCTCTTTCGAATGGCCTGGAAGGAATTCTTCGAAGGGCCCTTGTCCAAATACCAATCGAAGGACTTTGACACAATACTAAATCGAAGGATCCTTTGCCATGCCAATCGAAAGGCTTGGACACAATTCCCATTGAAAGGCCTTTTGCAGATGTTAATCGGAGGATTCTATGTAGATGTCAATCGAAAAGTATTTTGGATATGCCAATCGAAATGCATTTTGGAGATGCCAATCGAAAGGCACTTTGGATATGCCAATCGAAGGGAATTTTGTAGGTGCCAATCGAAGGATACTTAACCATCAATTGAAAAATTTCCTTGTCTTTAGGCAAAGGTTTATAACCACCTATGCAAGAGGAAAATCTTGGAAAAACATGAGGGCAAATTTTGGGGTACAACAGAAGCGGTTGAGGTTTCAACTTCTGAAACCCTAACCGTGAGTAGCCACTGCTATCCCCCGCCTCTAGCCACCGGCTTCGCCGTTGCTATCACCCTCATTTTCAACACCACCGAAACTTGTGAATCGTGAAAAGAGAAGAAGATCAGAATAAAAAACAATCGAAAAAAGCTCAGAAGCTGGAATCGCGAAAGGGTAAAGACGCTTAGATTTAACTCGTTTGGTGATTCTTATTTTTGGTTGGGGTATTTATTAGGGGTTGCGAGGAAGAGATTTGGTTTTGATGATAGTTAAACCGTCGCTGCAATTTTGTTAGGGTTAGGGAAGAAGGAAATTGGGGCTAGCGTGAGAGAGAGAGAGAGAGAGGAAGACGACTGGTTACTGTAAAAGAAGAAAGGTAAATTGTGAAAATGAATTAAAATAGAATTATGTAATTCGTTTGTCCAATATGCGCGCGCATATCATACTTAACGTATACCTTCGCCTTCCCCTTTTAATCATCATCAGACGGCCAGAGGCCAAGTCTGCACCATAGTAGCGTACACCCTCATCCATGCAATCCCTCAGCCTCTCTCCCAAGCGTCTGGGCCTAGGCCCAGTTACTTCTTGCACCCCCCTTTAGTAATTTTACTAAACTAACAAACCATATTGCACCCCCTGTTCTGAGTTGTTAATGGGCCTAGCCCATATTTTCTTTTAACACCGCCTCTGATTTACTTATCAAATAAAACTGCAACCCACCCCACCCCCCCCTAAAATTGATTATTATTTTTATTTATTATATATATATATATATATATATATATATATATATATATATATATATATATATATATATATATATATATATATATATATATATATATATATATATATATATATATATATATATATATATATATATATATATATATATATATATATATATATATATATATATTATCCTTATTATTTCTTTTATGATAATTATTATTATTAATGCTTTATTAATATTTTATTAATTTATTATTTAATATTGTCATGTAAATAAATTATTTTTATTTAAAGGTCATGAATATTATTTTCTTATATATTGCATTAAATATTTTTTAAATCATGCATTAATCAAGATATTTTTGCAATCAACACAATAAAAAACACAAACAAATCATCAAACTATTTCTTCGCAATAAACTAAGCTAATCAACAGTTTTTTGCAAAAGGGTTTCAAACAAGTTTTGACTTACTGCGCATTTATTCAAAATCTCAGCAATCACCACTCCTGACCAAAGTGCGAGATGATTCAAAATATGTTTGCAAACCCCTAAAAAACACCAACCCCATACGAACTACAAATTGAGACTTTGATTCCTCATAAGAGGATACATAGGCATACGACCAAAAATCGTAGCGAGTTCCCCTATAAAAAATTTAAACTCTTCCCCTAATAAAATTTAAAACCCTTTTCCCCTATTAAAACTTAAAACCCTGTCTTACCCGAACCTAAGCCTAAAAGCTAATATCCTTGTGAACAAGGTAGATGAAAGGTGCCTAACACCTTCCTTTCGTCTAATAGAGTCTGAAACCTAGAATCTTTGTCTGCGAATTAGGGTTTTCTGTTAGATTCCCTTCCCTAGGGTAAAAACTAATAGTGGCGACTCTAATTTAAAATCCAGTTGCTACAGCTGGCGACTCTGCTGGGGAATTCAACTTTAGGTTTTAGGGTTTTTTGTTTGGGGTTTTATTGCTTTATTTATTTATTGCTTTCATTTATTCATTGTATTTATTTAATTATTGTCTATTGTTTATCATCATATATACTGTGTGGCTGGATTTTTTATTTTCTCAAAATATTTTCAATAACCCTTAGAAAGAAGGTTCGTCTATTAGCTTAGGGGATACATCATCCCTGTGAGTTTATATGATGACTTCACCTAGAGTTGGTGGACTTCCAAAAAAGGAATACTTATCGAGAGATACCCTCTTGACGAGTAGGACTTTGGAAGGTCACCCATGACTCTTTGTAACGACCTTAACCTAAAATATCATGACGAGACCTTTCACGACTTTGAGATAAAAGTCTCAGCCAGTAAAGAAGCTCCACCTAAGGGAGTCCCTTATGCCTTTTCTCTCTGGTGTTATTCATGAAACCCTTAAGGAAGCCGCATTTTGGGAGGGCAGATCAATTGTAGGTCAAGATTAAGGAACCTACCTTCTAGGGGTACTTATCACAAAATCCCGTCACTCAACCTTACACCTACGCATTCATACATTTCATGTATTCATCATGAACTTCATATATTCGTCACCCGTACATTTGTCTTATTCACAGGGGGTATAAAAGATAATAATAAACTCAAGATCTCGGTGACTGTCTTTAAAAATGGATACTGAAGGAAATAACTTATCCGCATCAATGCACCAAACATGTCTGAAATCAAAGCCACAAAAGGGAAATAATATGCTGAAGACTTTCTCAAGCTTTGTCGAGCAAAGGTGGATGGTTTCAAGAGCTGACTTCCGCAGGTGCACATAGAAGACCTATTTCCCTTTGTTTTATTTCACGCAAATAAATTTCTGGTCTAAGATTATAATATTTTTCAATATCTGAATTATGTTACCTTCAATAAAGGCATTTTATTTCCACATCTCATTTGCGTATCTATTTTAAAGATAGACACCAAATAAAATAAGCGAAAGACAAATACATACCCAAGTGAATAAGACACTCAAAACAAGTAACCATTTCATATTCATACGTATTCATTCGCATGCATGCATTCGTAAACACCTGCATATCATACCAAAACTCATTTTTCAAAAAAACCACTCTCCAGTTGAACCATTGGTAGAAGAAGATCTCTACCTCCTTGGCCTCCATATCAAATAAGGGCCTATCAACAAAAAGCATTGGAGAAAATCGAGGAGACTCGGGCCGTGTTCAAAGAGGATCTCGACCAAGTAAAGGGGGATGTAAGTTCAATGAAAGGATATTTGAATCAAGTTCTCCTAGCTTTAAAGAACATTATTGACAGGCAAGACCAAATTCCCAGGGTAGATTTCGAAGAAGTAGCCCAGACTATTGGTACATAAAGCGGTCACCCACCAAGGAAAGAGCCAGAAGCAGGACTCTAAAAGTCCGTCATGGCCCAACAAGAAGTTAAAACTGAAGGGTTTATCCCACCACCATCAAAAGCAGGGGCATCACATACCCTATGGATTCCAGTCAACAATACAGACAACTACTTGGACCTACAATATGGAGACCACGACCTAGAGGACGCCAACCAAGCGCCCTTAAAGACGACTGGTACTTATGCTATTGATAATCCACTGGTGATGAATCAGTATAAAGCTCTGGAAGAAAGATTAAAAGTTGTGGAAGGTTTTCACACTTTCAAAGTAGACGCTCTCGAAATGGGCCTAGTTACTAATGTGGTGATTCCACCAAAGTTTAAAGTACATGACTTTGAAAAATACAAGGGTCTCACTTGCCCAAGAAACCATCTCCGTATGTATTACAGGAAGATGCATGCCCATGCCTGAAACAACTGGCTGAAAATCATCAAACAATGAAGTCGCCATCAAACGTCTTTTATCCCACATAGGGGGAAAGGTAAACATCGAGAAAACTTGAGAAGGGAGAAGTCATGGCCTTGTGACCGAGAGATTGGGTAAGGGAATCTGTTATGTGAGGGGAAGGTATTAACACCCCACACGCCCGTAGTACTCTACGGTATCCACTCTTGTTATATATCTTATGAGTGTGTTTAATCTATGCTTACTATTTACTACTGAGAAAGAATGCAAGCAAAAGAAAGAGGAAAAGAACGTAGGTAAAATAAAGTTGTACTCGCTTAGGCCCTACCCCAATGCCTACGTATCCTTTTTGAGGAATCAGAGCTACCGTAGTTCGGTTCACATGTTTTTGTTTGTTTTGTGTTTTTTATGGAAAATGTTAATTTCGCCTTCTGTCGCAGCTCGACCTTTAGAGACTTATGTGTTGGCACAAAAGTAAATTAATCATATCCTTACCTGAAAATGGTTTTATAGAAAATGTGCTCGAGCATCCAAAATGGTTTGAGTTTGTTTGTATTTTGTTGCAGATAATGACTAGTTGACTTCAAGAGAGAGACATTAGCCACTTTTCCACTTATCCATGAAAGGAGTTGTTGTACCCCAAAATTTCCCCTCTCAATTCTCAAGGCATCTCTCACAATGATTCTCAAAAAGGGTACATTGGGATTTTCCAGCACCAGAATTAAGAGGAACCTGTCAAAAAGGGAGAAAACAGATAAAAATAACATTTTGATGAATTTAGAGGAAAATAGGTCTCCTTCGATTCATCCCCCTTCGATTGGACTTTGCACCTCCTTCGATTGCTAAAAAGTTGCTTCTAACATGCCTCTTTCGTCTGGGCATGTGACTTCAAATAGGTCTCCTACGATTCAGAAGGAAATGATCTTCATACAAGCTTCAATTGAGTTTTTTTGTTTCCCTTTAAAACAATGTCCTTCGACTCAGGAATGTCCTTTGACTCAGGAATATCCTTTGAATCAGGAATGTCCTTCGACTCAGGAATGTCCTTCGACTCAGGAAGTAAAGGCCTTCTTATGGTTTTCTTCAATTCAAAAAGTCAATAATCTTCTGAAATCTTCCTTCGATTCAGAAGTTAATAACCTTCTGAAAAGTGTCATTCAATTGCACCATTATCCCCTCACCTGTTTGCCTTGGATTCATAAGTTTTCGATTAGATGAATGGCTACCTTCCTGTGACTTTCAAATTCATCTTCATGTATGATTAGAATGCGCCTTCATATCACCTTCGAATCCATCTGTAAACCCTTCAATACTCCATAGTCCTGCATTATGACACACAACTTGGTGGTCCATTCAAAGGACTTGCCATAGTTGGGGAATAATTGTTCTCTTACTTTGGAGTCTAGTCGAAGGTTTGGGTCTAAGTTATTAAAAAGCAAGAAAACTCAAAATGGCATATTCAGCTAAAAAGGGCCATTCGAAGAACACACAGTTGGTTCATTCGAAGGACACACAACTGGTGAAAACGAATGCGGTTTTGTTCTAGTCTGGTCGAAAGGTGTAGAAAGGTGGAGGATTCGACTCAAAAGATCAAGTTGAACATTTAGACCCATAGGCTAGGCTACGTGTTTTCCCTTTTCAGGCCTCAAACCTATGACTCACTCTATACTTAATTGTTTATACAAGATAAAATATGCCTTTACCCATTTGTTGTCCAAGACCACTTGCACTTAATAACATAGTACTACCTTTTAGAAAAGTTTGTCTTGAGCCTTATGCCTGTTTTCCTTTAGAAAGAAGCAACCCATCTGAACCATTCATCATGCTTTTATGGCACAAGTGGACACTTACTTTCCAGTTGAGCCTTATTTTATTATTTTTTCTCCCCAAGCTTCCCAAAATCCTTTCTCTATAAATAGAGAGTTCATTTGCACAAAGAAAGAAAGAGGAGAAAAGAGAAGAGGAGAGGGAGGGAATGTATCTTCAAAATTCTCACACACCATAAAATTCTCAAAAACTTCAACACTTATTTATGAAGAACAACACATTCCAGTTTCCTTCGAATCAAGGAGCATCCCACTTGTTCCTTCCTTTGAATCCAGCAAAGAAGGATATTTCACTTGTTTTACTTTTTCGAATCCAGTGTCGAAGGCTTACCCTGGGTCTTTTTCCTTCGAATCCAGAGGCATTCAAAGCAACCGCTTCAAAGTCCAAAACACGCTCCAACCTCCAGCAAGGTAAATCATTTTTAACCTTTGGCCCTTCGTTTCCAGCATAACATGTAAATACAATTCCTTTTCGTTCCAAACATGTACATACTATTGTTCTTCTTTTTCGTTTCCACCCTTTTTAATATGTTTCATGGTTAACAACCTTCTTGGATTTTGCTCTTGGTGCATTTAAATACGCTTTAAAGAACTAATCTAGTCTTAAGGTGATGTTGGCATGGCCTTGGGCCATATTGCTATTCAAACTCAAATGAAAGAAACAAGAGACAGAAAAGTTAGAAATGAAGCCTCTGGCTTCCATACTAACCTTCAGGCCAAATGAAAGAGGCAGTCGAAAGGCACAACATGCTGGCCTCCAGGCCCCATTCGAAAGGCACAACATGCTGGCCTCCAGGCCCCAATCGAAAGCCAAAACATGCTGGCTTCTAGGCCCCAATCGAAACTCATTCCTTCACCCCTTTTCAGGTAAGGTCGAAGAGAGCCAGAAATGGCAGAGTCGAAGGGTTTGCTTCCCTAAATCGAAAGATCCATTTTTTCTTGCTTTTACCTTATTTTTGCTTTTATATTTTCATGCAATTCAATATGGTTGTAATAGTGTAGGATTTATTTTTTGCACTCTTTTATTACCTTCATATGAATGTTAAGTAATTAGGTGTGTATGACAAGATAAAATCAACAAGTAGACAACCCAAAAATCAAAGACAAAATGCATGCAATCAAACACACTCGCACACTTACACCCTTAGGGTAATTCCACTTGTTGCCTTTCAAAAATGGCCATGTTATACATGTGGGATGTCTTAGCACAAACGAATCGAAAAAGATCATAGTCCCTCGATGACGCTATCAAAATTTGCCTTTCAAAATGATCTTAGTCCCTACAGAAAAAGTGCTAAGTCATTTCACAACATTGCTATCATGGTCATACGATGACCCAATGCTTATCCCTTCACATCCAACGATGGGGCTTCTTATCAAAAAAATGGTAAGATAGAAACATCTAAAGGAGGAGGAAAAACACATATAAAACCTTTTTAGTAGGTAGATTACTTTTAGTTACTTGATCAATTTCAAAGTAAACATCCTTGCTATTTTCAAAACCATCACATACACTTTCTAAACATCTTTAAAACACTTTCCAAAACTTGAAATATTTTCAAAAGCTCAACACTTTGCATACATTCTTACGAACGAGAATCATTGCAAAGTTCGCCTAAACGATGGCACCTTTTTCAAAATACTTTCAAAACCACACAAAAGGACAATTTTCAAACAAAAGCAGGTGATCTAACAAGTAACTAAGAGCCCATGGAAAACCATGGTTGGAAAGGGTGCTAATACCTTCCCTTTTCATAATCTACCCCCCGAACTCAAGAAAACATCTCGAAAGGTCTTTCCTGTGCTTTTTCACCTTTCCTTATTGGATAAAAGAAAAGTCGGTGGCGACTCTTGCTAAATCGCAAAACCCTCGAGTAAGTTCTCCCACCGTACCTCAGAACTGGCGACTCTGCTGGGGAATTTTATCTAAAGTGGGGTTACCTTAGGGTTAGATCATATTTACTTGCTTATATTGTTTGATTTGCTTGCTTTATATTTTGGTTCCTTGTTTGGGTTACTGTTAAAAAATCCTACACCCGGATTTGGGGACACCTTTTAGGTAAGTAGCAATAAACTGTGAGGGAACTATGCGGGGTATACCGACACGGTTGAAGCAGTAGCTACGTTGATGTGGCACTTTGGTTGGTACCGGTAACCCTTGAGTCAGTCAAGGAGAGTACGGGGCCGATGCATGGTGTCATAAAACATCAACTGACCTTAGAACCTTACTTGACCGACTTGGCCATTAGGACATAGTGAGATGACCGGCTTTGGTGCAGTTCGAAGTTGGTTGATACTCGATGCTACGCTCATTGAGGTTTGACTCTTGAGTTTTGTTTGGTTGCGAGTCAATCGCTTATTGAACGAAACTTAGGGGAAAGATCAGTGATATTGAGATCCCTTAGAACCCAGTTACTTTTAACTAGGACAGGTTGGGCCAACTAAAACTTCAAGAGGGTACTTACCTGAAACCCCATGCAAGCCTAAACCGAGGACTTGTTTGCTTTGTATATGCATTTGTACATAAACATCATAAACATCATAAACATCATAAACATCACTAACCATTTTAAGGATTTTTGGATTTATCTTTGTTCTGTTTTGTAGGGCATGGCCTCCGCTCGTAGGAGAACTATCCAAGTCATTCTTGTGAGGGTACCTCCACAACTCAAGGATTTAGCGTCAAGGGTCCCTGAAGATTCCCTGCTCACCAAAATACATGGCCGACTCCTTAGTTTGGTTACCTCAAGTATTGAAGAAGATATGATAAATGTGCTTGTCCAATTCTTTGACCCTTTGCATTATTGCTTCACTTTTCCTGATTACCAACTTGTACCCACTTTGGAGGAATTTTCTCAACTTGTAGGGATCCCTATCCTTAATCAGTTACCTTTCAACGGTATTGAAAGAGACCCTAAACCTGAGGAAATTGCTCGAGCTCTACATTTGCAACCATCTGACATAGTAGCAAATTGGGTAACAAGGAGTGGTGTTAAAGGGTTACTAGCAAAGTTTTTGTTGGAGAAGGCTCAAAAGTATTGGAATACTTTGGATCTACAAGCCTTCGAGGAAATTCTGGCTCTTCTCATCTATGGATTGGTACTACTTCCAAATCCTGACCAATTTATATATGTGAATGCAATTAAGGTTTTCATATCTCGTAATCAGGTGCCTACATTGCTTGGAGACATATTGCATTCTCTTCACTCTCGCACTTTGAAGAAAAGGGGGACTTTGATGTGTTGCACTCCTCTGTTGGCTAGGTGGTTTATTTCGAACCTACCTCGACCCGTGGTGAAGAATGAACAAGGTATGAGATGGTCTAAAAGATTGATGTCACTTTCGCATGCTGATATCCGTTGGTATTATTGCTCCTTAGAAGACATTACCATCATTGACCGCTGTGGGGAATTCCCTAATGTCCCTCTACTTGGAATTAGGGGAGGCATTACTTACAACCCTTGTTTAGCTTTGCGACAATTTGGATGCTAGAAGAGAGGGCCCTCATGAGGTACTCATCCAAGGAATTGCATTTGACTACGAAAGCGATACCCAAGGTTACCGTCAAAGATTTATACGAGCTTGGGGTATGGTTAACAAAGTTGATAGAAAGACATTGGGGCGTAAGAATTCCATTCCTTTGGAACCTTATCTTAAATGGGTAAGGGCTCGCGCTCAAAGTCTCAAGATTCCTTATGAAGCCGTCTTACCTGTTATCATGGAGCCAGTAATCGAGGGAGACATTCCACATACGATCCTCTATCCTGATATGCCTACTTCTCTTGAAGATTTGCAAAATGCTTAGATTCGATTAAAAGGAGAGCGAGACACCTTCAAAGCTAAGTTCTATGAAAGCGAGAAGAAGATATTGGAGCTTACAAGGGAACTTCATGAAGAAAGGAGCTTAAACACCTACATTGCACCAAAGAAGATGCGCACAACTTTTCTGTCTTAGGAGTTTACTTTATGCTTATTTCTGTTGTTGTAAGCCCAAGAGGCATGCTTGTATTCAAATCAAGATTTCTTTAATGCAAGTTAACTCTTTGTATATACAAATTTAAATTATTTAAATCCTTGAAATCATTTGCATAATGCATATTCATGCATCATGACATGGCAGGCGTCCGCATAATAGGTTTCCTTATCTCTCCGCTATTTATTTCAGCAAGATGGATCTAGAGAAAACTGTGACGGAACTCCAGGCTCAGAATTCTCAATTTCAGGAAGCTTTACTCGCCCTGGCCAAGGGACAGCAGGATATGATGGCCTTGTTGGCCGCTAAAAAGAAGCCAAAGAAGAAAGCTCTGCTCAACATGGGTAAAAGGTTCAAAGAGACAATCCGTCAAATTCCAATAGAGGAAGATTAATCCAAAGAGGACGAGAACCAAATTGGTTAAGTCAAGAGTACTCAGTCCGACTGTATCAATGACCAAGAATCTGATGATGATTATTTCAATGAACAATATCCACCCGCAGACATCAAATACAAGCAGCTAGAAGACATATTGAAAGCAGTTGAAATCCAAGCTATTCCCGGTTTGAATTTTGACGATTTGGGCTTAATCTCTGGAGTAGTCATTCCCCACAAGTTCAAAATACCAACCTTCGCAAAATGCGATGGGGTTTCTTGCCCAAAGCTCCGTTTGAAGTCCTATGTGCGCAAGGTTTTATCAGTTGGATGGCTCTCGCATCAATACTTGGGAGGGTCTAGCTACTGCCTTCTACCATCAATATCAGTACAACACCGACTTGGCACCGACGAGGGTTCAATTGCAAGGTATGACCATGGGGAAGGATGAAGGATTTAAGGAGTATACGCAGAAGTGGAGAGACCTTGCAAGTAGGGTCCAACCTCCATTGACTGATAGGGAACATATTGACGTGTTCATGAGCACATTATCTGGTCCTTTCTTTAATCTGTTGGTTGGCTGCTCTTCTTCTGGTTTCACCGAATTAATGCTAACCAGTGAAATAGTAGAAAGTGGCATTAAGAGTGGAAAGATCTCTGTGGCGTCTACTTCCACTCCCAATCCTGTCAAGAAACCTTTTGCCTCAAAGAAAGAAGTTAATGTTGTGTATAGAGCAAAGGCCCGTACCAAAATGATTAATCATCCGTCTATCAATATTGTCCGAATCTCCAATTCGACTGCTACTCAAAGACCATCTACCAATCATCAACGGGTTGAAGCTCCAAGAAGACAGTTCACAAGGTTAGGCATGTCATTATCTCAAGCCCTTCAGCATCTGCTCAGGACCAATTTAGTGACATTGCGGGATCCTCCTACCAATCGTGACACCTCGTCACCGAGATATAATCCAAATGCAAAATGTGCTTATCATTCAAATAGCCTAGGGCATGAGACTGATCAATGTTGGGCTCTGAAGAACAAAATCCAGGATTTAATTGACAACAAGACTATTGAATTTGATCCTCCTCCAACGCCAAATGTAATTACCTCTCCAATACCGAAGCACGACAAAGGTGTTAATGTCGTCGAAGATACAACTTTCATTGCCTCTGTCAAAGGGTTAACTACTCAATTAAATGTAATCAAGAGCAATCTGTTGAAAGCTGGGACTTTCCCCGGTTGTGAAAAAGACTGTGTGGGCTGTATGGGACAATCCGATGGGTGTGAAAAATTGAGGAAAGGTATACAACGCCTAATGGATAGCCGTGAAATTCTATTCGAAAAGAATCCTTCCATCAAAAATTCAGTCAACAAAGCTGAAGAATTGGCCATCATAATAATTTCAAACAAACCTCTTAGGATCTCATCCAAAGGTCCTATAAGGATATTAAACGAACCAATCACTGCTCCTCTCATAATCAGTGCTGCCGGACCCGTTCCATACACCTCTGATAAAGTGGTGCCATGGAATTATGGTGTCAAGGTTTATTACCATGGGGTAAAACAAGATTCTTGGATTGATCATAATGAAGCGGGTGTTACTAATATTACTAGTTCTAGTAAAGTCACAAGAACAGGAAGAGTCTTTTCCCCTGATATCTCACCACCAACCACTACCGCAGTTCCAATCCGCATAACCAACGACAATGTTGGTGCCAGTACTAAAGGGAAAGAGAAAGAAAGTGAGTCTGCCAGGGAAGAGGCAATTACTAAAAAGACTGTTATGGAAGAACCATCCACTCAAGAGATGGAGGAGATTATGAAAATCATCAAGAAAAGCGACTTCAAAATAGAAGAGCAATTGGGACAAACCCCTTCTAAAATATCAATGTTGTCCCTATTGCTACGTTCTGACGCCCATGCACAAGCTTTGATGAAGTTCTTGAAAAAGGCTCACGTGCCTCAAGAAACCACAGCCGACCAGTTTGAGAATTGCATAGTAATTCTGACATTTGACAATGGTCTGGGATTCTCTGACACAGATTTAACCCCCATGGGAAAGAATCACAATAAAGCCTTGCATGTTTCTGTTGAATGTAAGGGGACCACTCTGGCACATGTTTTGGTGGACACAGGCTCATCTTTAAACGTGTTACCTAAAGGCGCTTTAGATTGGCTAGATTGTGAAGGTTTGGTTTTGAAGCCAAGTGACATTGTTGTAAGGGCATTCGATGGGTCGAAAAGGATGGTTCATGGAGAGGTGGATCTCCCAATTAAGGTTGGTTCACAGATTTTCAACTCCACATTCTACATAATGGACATACGGCCTGCATATTCTTGTTTGCTTGGGCGCCCATGGATCCATGGGGCAGGTGCGGTCACTTCTACTCTCCACCAGAGGTTAAAATACCCAGTTCAAGGGAAGGTTGTCACTGTTTGCGGTGAAGAAGAATTTATGGTAAGCCACCTTACTTCTTTCAAGTACGTAGAAATGGAGGGCGAGTTCATAGAGACTCCTTGCCAGACATTTGAAGTTGTGGCCACCACCAAAATCTCCTCCGACACTCCAAAAGCCGATAAAGTTATTCCCAAGATGGTTTCTCTTAAGGATGCCCGTGCGGTAGTAGAAGAAGGAAACAATGAGATGTGGGGTCATCTCCCCGACATCCCGTTCAAGGCAGATAAGTTTCACCTCCAAAGCTCATAAAGAAATTAGAGATGCTCGTACTGGAAAGTCGTCTCTCCACCTCAAGAGTCATGAAGTAAATGCCATAGAGGATTCTGATGATGAGTGTGCCTTCGAAGACTGGATCTACCCAACAACCAAGGGGAAGCCCAACAATTGGCATGCGTAGGACTTTGTGCCCATATCCTTCATTGAGGAGTAATCTACTTGTTTTTGCTTTTAATAAATTCAAGAACTATTTGTCTGTAATATTTTGATATTGACTTTTAAGCCATGTGCCTAGCATGGGGAACTTTGGTTATTTTGTCAAGGGTTTTATATTTTGTTCATCTAATCATATGACCATTCGGTACATTGGACTCTTTTGCATTCAAATATTTGCGTTCATTGTCTTTCTTTTCTTTCAAATACATTTCCAAAAGATAGCCATGTATCTTACATGCACACACACACACACACACACACACACTCTTACAGGTCTACATCCACTCTGGATCTTATCATCGACAACTCTATTATTGCCAACTATGACTTTGAATGTCCTATTAACCAAGCCGAAGACGAAAGCGAGGAAGATTGTGACATACCAGGAGAACTAGCCAGACTTCTGTTACAAGAGGAAAAGGCTATTCAACCATATGAAGAGTCAATTGAGGTTATCAACCTGGGTACTGAGTCAAACAAGAAAGAAATCAGGATCAGTGCTAATTTGGAAAGCAGTGTCAAAAGCCGTTTGGTTCAGATGTTGCGCGATTATGTAGAAGCATTTGCTTGGTCATATGAAGATATGCCTGGGTTGGATACCGACATTGTGGTTAATCGTCTGCCAACTAAAAAAGACTGCCCTCCTGTTAAACAAAAAGTTCGTCGCATGAGGCCTGACATGTCTGGAAAGATCAAAGCTGAAGTAATGAAACAGTTTGATACAGGATTTCTAGTTGTAACATCCTATCCTCAATGGGTGGCTAATATAGTGCCGGTGCCAAAGAAAGACGGGAAAGTTCGCATGTGCATAGACTATAGGGATCTGAATAGGGTAAGCCCCAAGGATGATTTCCCTCTACCACACATTGACGTCTTAGTCGACAATACCGCTCAGCATAAAGTCTTCTCATTCATGGACGACTTCTCAAGCTATAATAAAATAAAGATGGCACCCGAAGATATGGAAAAACTACTTTTGTTACACAATGGGGCACTTTCTGCTACAAGGTCATGCCGTTCGGATTAAAGAATGCAGGGGAAACATATCAAAGGGCTATGGTGGCTTTATTTCATGACATGATTCATCATGAGATAGAGATATATGTGGATGATATGATCTCCAGATCATAAACCGAAGAAGAACATCTCGGTCACCTGCACAAACTATTTGAGAGACTGAAGAAATATAAACTGAGGTTAAACCCTAACAAGTGCACATTCGGAGTACGCTCTGGAAAGCTTCTAGGATTTGTTGTCAGCAATAAAGGCATTGAAGTTGATCCCGCCAAGATAAAGGCAATCCAAGAAATGCCAGTCCCTTGTTCTGAAAAAGAAATCAGAGGATTCTTGGGTCGTCTCAATTACATTGCCCGTTTCATATCACACTTAACTGCTACCTGTGAGCCACTCTTCAAACTCTTGAAGAAAGATCAGGTAGTCAAATGGAACGATGAATGCCATATTGCCTTTGACAAGATCAAGGAATACCTACAAGAACCTCCTATTCTCATGCCTTCGGTTGAAGGAAGACCGTTGATCATGTACTTGACGGTACTAGAGAATTCTATGGGGTGTGTTTTGGGCCAACATGACGAGTCTGGCCGAAAAGAGCATGCAATTTACTACCTAAGCAAAAAGTTTACCGACTGTGAAACCAGATATTCACTGCTCGAGAAAACTTGTTGTGCTTTAGCGTGGGCTGCTCGCCGGCTAAGGCAGTACATGTTGACTCATACCACTTTGTTGATTTCTAAGATGGATCCTATTAAGTACATCTTCGAAAAACCTTCCCTTTCTGGACGAATAACCAGATGGAAAATGATCTTGACTGAGTACGACATTCAATACACAAATCAAAAAGCCATCAAAGGGAGTGTAATAGTAGATCATTTAGCCCATCAAGCTGTGGATGATTATAAGTCAATGAACTTCGACTTCCCTGACGAGAATATTATGCTGGTAACCGACTGTGCAAAACCTAGACCGTATGATGGACCTGAACAAGGATCCCGATGGACTATGGTGTTCGATGGGGCTTCCAATGCCTTAGGTAACGGAATTGGTGCTGTGATCATATCTCCTGAAGGATGCCACACTCCTTTTACCACCAGACTATGCTTCGATTGTACAAATAATATGGCTGAGTATGAGGCATGCATCTTAGGACTAAAGGCTGCTATTGACTTAAGGATCAAGCATTTGGATGTATTTGGAGATTCCACTTTGGTGATCAGCCAAGTAAAAGGATATTGGGACACTAAACACCCTAATCTTATCCCTTACAAGGAGTTTGTGCTATCCCTAATTCCCTACTTCAAAGAAATCACGTTCGAGCACTTCCCTAGAGAAGAAAACCAGTTGGCTGACGCTCTGGCAACCATGTCCTCAATGTTCAAAGTCAGATGGAACAACGAAGCCCCTATGATTACAATTGAAATATTTGATGAGCCTGCACATTGCTATGAGCTTGACACCGATGCGGAAAATCCGTGGTACCATGAGGTAATGAGATACCTTGAAGCGTAAGAGTATCCAGAGGGAGCATCTATCAATGATAGAAAGTTCTTACGAAGATTTGCAGCCAAATTCTTCCTAAGTAACGGGATATTGTACAAGTGCAACCATGATTCGACTCTACTCCAATGTGTGGATAAGAGAGAGGCAGAGGAAATCATGGAAGACATGCACGATGGCCTTTTTGGTACTCACTCAAGTGGACATACAATGGCTAAGAAAATCTTAAGAGTTGGCTACTATTGGTCAACGATGGAGACCGATTTCCATCAACATTCAAGAACTTGCCACAAATGCCAAATTCACGCTGATAAGGTCCATGTACCTCCGATTCCTCTGAATGTCATGTCCACTATGTGTCCATTTGCAATGTGGGGTATTGACATGATCGGAGAGATCAAGCCCACAGCTTCCAACGGACACCGCTTCATTCTTATTGCTATCGACTATTTCACCAAATGGGTCAAAGCCGCCTCATTTGCCTCAATCACCAAGAATGTGGTAGCCAGATTCATCAGACACAATCTTATCTATCGTTACGGTATCTCCGAAAGGATCATCATCGACAATGGGACTAACCTCAACAATGCCATGATCAGGGAATTGTGCACTTAATTTAAGATCAAGCATCACAATTCTTCTCCGTATAGACCGAAAATGAATGGCACAGTCGAAGCAGCCAACAAAAATATCAAGAAGATTGTGTAGAAAATGGTAGTGACCTATAAAGATTGGCATGAGATGCTACCATTTGATCTACATGGTTACCGTACTTCAGTTAGAACATCAACTGGGGCAACTCCCTTCTCTCTAGTCTATGGCATGGAAGCTGTTTTGCCAGTGGAAGTTCAAATTGCCTCGCTGAGGATTATGATTGAGGCAGGCCTAAGTAAAGACGAATAGATTCAAACGAGATTGGATTAGCTGAACTTGATCGATGAAAAACGATTAGCTGCTATCTACCATGGTCAGACGTATCAAAAACTGATGATCAAAGCTTTCAACAAAAAGGTCAAGCCTCGAGTATATCAAGTTGGTGACCTGGTGATAAAATGCATCATTTTACCACATGGTGACCCAAGAGGAAAATGGACTCCCACCTATGAAGGGCCGTTTGTTGTCAAGAGAGTTTTCTCTGGCGGTGCCATGATACTAACCACCATGGATGGTGAAGATTTCCCACATCCTATAAACGCGGACATAGTTAAAAAATACTACGCATAAGAGACACGTTAGGTTGACACACCTAAGCAAAAAGGGGCATCCCGGCAAGCCAAAAGGTTTGGGCAAAAATTAGGGATATATACAAAAGATTATACACCCGACAAGTTTAAAACCCGAAAGGGCGACTTGGGCAAAAAAAAGGGTATCTTGGTGGACTGAAAACCCGAAAGGGAGGTTCAGGCAAAAATTAAGGATTGAAAGCGTACGACTATGTCCCGTGAAATAAACACGGTCAATACTATCACCAAGGTCCAAGTTCAAATGGTCCAGGATCAATCCAATCAACTTCGATCAATGGCAAGGGACATTCAAAGACATTGGGGCAATAGTAGAGCTGAAAGGCAATGAGATCATTTCACATGGCTATTTGTTTTTCATTCTCAATTTTGTTTTCTTTTCGGAGATTTCCTCTTACTAGGATTTCCGTCTCTATGTACAAAAACGCCTATTCATGGGCAAAATATCAATACAAATACACTTTGAAGTGCAAAATTGTCTATCTCTGTTTTGAATGCAAATTTGTCCAATGACTAAAATTGAATGAACATATGCATATGAACATAATTAAAGCTATTTGGCACATGTGTCCTGCCAAGCAGCAACCTCAACAAGGCATCAGTAAGCATCCCTTTAATGAATGTGAAATATCCCCACAGAGTTATCTCACCATCATTATCCCCACCAGGGCGCTGGCAATAAACCTTTCCCCAACGGAGTTGCCCATAAAATATCCTTGCACGGGACGATCCTTGGCGAGAGTCTCAATCTCTTGACAGCTTTTTTCCCAGCTAAAGCCTAGGAGATCTCTTCCTAAAGGGAATCCACTTCCTCAACAGATTTTATTCCCCACAAAGTTATATCATCATCATTATCCCTATAGGGACAACCCCAATGCAACCTTTCCCCAGCGGAGTTGCCTACAAAAATTTCTTCACATAGGATAAACCCCCGGCCAGAGTCTCAATCTCTTAGCAACTTTCTCTAGCTAAGTCAATTTCTACAAAATTGAAACCTATGGGTCTCCGTCTAAAGGAAATTCTCCTCAACATGGTTTATTTCCCCAACAGTTATTTCCCCGGGCCAAGTGCAAATTCCTCAACGTACAACACACCCTGATTTCCCCAGTCGAGTAAGCACTCCCCAGCTGAGCCCATCATCCCCAGATGATCCCATCATTCCCAGCGGGGTATATCTTCCAACCGGGGTTTTTTATCCCCAGTAGAGTATATCTTCCAACCAAGATTTTATTCTCCAAGCTGAGTCCATCCTCCCCGGCTGAATAAACACTGCCCACTGAGTCCATCTTCCCCAGCGGAGTATATCTTCCAACCAATATTCTATTCCCCAGCGGAGTACAAATCCCTCAATGGAACCCAAATTCCCCATTTGAGTCCGAATCGCCCAACTGAGTATATTCTCACCAAGCTAAGTCTGCCTTGCATGACTGAGTCTATACTCTCCAGTTAGAATTTCCCCTTCAAATGACTGCAAATCACAGGGCCACAACCCCTAATCCCTAGTAAAGTCTTCAGCAAAGCCTTTATTATTACCAAGAAATGCTATGAAGCCTGGATCCGACCAGATATTAGCACAATTTTCAAGTTATACTGAAGCCTGGACCCGACCAGATAACAGTTTGACTTCTTCAATTTCTGAAGCCTGGACCCGACCAGATAACAGTTTGATTTCTTTGATTACTGAAGCCTGGACCCGACCAGATAACAGTTTGACTTCTTGAGTTACTAAAGTCTGGATCCGACCAGATAACAATTGATCTCATTTCTCAAAAAGCTATGAAACCTGGACATGACCAGCCCAACTCTTCAAAGATATAGAAGAACCTAAACTTAATCCAACCAAGGTTTTAACCACTTGTCTCCAGTAGAGTTGCCTATTTATTCCCCGAAAAAGGACTGAGAAACCTGGATCTGACCAGATATCATTCCTCATTTCCATCTTTTCAAGAAAGTCATTGCGAAGCCTGGATCCGACCAGATAGAAATCATCCTCAGAGATTCGTTGTGAAACCTGGAAACCGACAAGATAACAACTAAATCTCCAAGCAGTTCATTGTGAAGCCTGGACCCGACCAGATAACGATTAACTTCATCAAAAATCTGCAAAGCCTGGACCCAACCAGATAACAGTTTTCAACCAGTTTATTATGAAGCCTGGACCCGACCAGATAACAGTTTTCGAATGGTATATTGTGAAGCCTGGACCCGAACAGATGACAATTGACCCTGATCCCCAGAAAGACACTATGAAACCTGGACTCGACCAGATAATAGTACAACTTTCCAAAAGACCATAAAGCCTGGACCCGACCAGATAACAGTCTTCAAGAAGTTACTGTGAAGCCTGGATCCGACCAGATAACAGTTAATTCACCCTTACCTCCAACAAGTTACTGTGAAGCCTGGATCCGACCAGATAACAGTCAACCTCCACCTACCCAACAAGTTGTTATGAAACCTGGACCCGATCAGATAACAGTTTTCAAGGAATTTTCTGGAAAGCCTGGATCCGACCAGATAACAGTTAATTTATCCCTTCCCCTAGTAAGTTACCATGGAACCTGGACCCGACCAGATAGCAACTGACTACTCCATCCTCAGCAACTGTGAAGCCTGGATCCGACCAGATGATCTTTGAGTGATGTTCCCCAGCAAAAGCATCTCTTCAATAGAATTTGAAGGTATGCATATTCTTCATTTTCAACAGGCAATCAAGGATTCAACCTCCGAAGATTTCGTCAGCAGTAGTCAGGGATTTATTTTCCCGGACGAAAACACATTTCGCATTCATACATCATAGCATGTACATAACAATGTGTGATACGGTGGGAGAACTGACTGTGGTTTTGCGTTCGTGTTTCGCACTTGTGCGGTTAGCAAGAGTCGCCACCGACTTTTTATTTTATCCTAAAGGAAAGGTTAAAAAGCACAGCAAAAACCTTTTGAGATATTTCGTGGGTTCGGGGGGTAGATTATGAAAAGGGAAGGTATTAGCACCCTTTTCATCCATGGTTATCCATGGGCTCTTAGTTACTTGGTTTTTAGATCACTTGCCTTATTTTTGATTGCTTTGAAAATGGTGCGTGTGTGGGTGCTTTTTGAAAATGTTTTGGAAAAAGATGCCTTGTCTTAGGCAACTAATGTATTTGACTCGTGTTTGAGTGTTTTACAAAAGTGTGAATCTTTTCGAAAAGATGTTTTCAAATGTTTTTGAGAGTTTGTTTGAAAGTGTTGTGGATTGTGGTTTTTGAAAAGAAGGCAAGCGTTTTTGCAAGTTTGATCTCAAGTAACTAAGAGTTTTGTCTACCCTATTGTACTCAAAGGTTTTTGTCATGTTTTAACCCTTTTTTTAACAATTTTTGTTCCACCATTGAAATTGATGGACAATCTTGCGTTTAGGAAGTTTATTCGGGACGGGCGCGGGTCATCGTATGGACCATGAATGTAATGATGCCAAGTGTCTTTGGCAATTCATTTTGAAGGGACTATGATCATTCCGTTTAGGCAACACTTTGAGACTTATGATCATTTGATTTGTTTTGCCAAAGATACTCGACGTGCAAGCATGGCCCATTTTGGAAGGCAACATGTGGGATTACCCTAGGGGGTGCAAGTGTGATTGTGTATTGATTACATGCATTTGTCTTGTATTAGGTTATCTAGCGTTTGATTTTATGTACATACAAACCCTAGGTCTAACCATGGCATAATTGAAAACTGTAAATTGCGGAATATAAATCTACGCTATTACAAAATAGTGTCCGGGAGTGGGGGTATAAATGTACAAGGGGATGAGACTTATAGTATCCAATAATTTACAGCCAAATCGAATGTGCGATCAAAATGAATATCAAATATAAATGCAAGATAAACAAATGTGTATAGGGAAATGTGTTGTGTAAGTGTACAAGTGTATATGTATGTGAATTGTGTATGTGTAATTAGATACAGGTGCGAATTGTGAAGTTGAATCGTATTAGGGTTTGACCTAGAGGAATGTTTTTAATGAATTTTTGATTTATATGCTTAATTATGTACAAAAATAGTTCAAGTTTTAAATTAAGAATGTTTCTTTATTTGCAAAAAAAAAAAAAGTATTTTAACTAAATGTTTGGAAATTAAATATTAGAGAAAAAAACGTATTTCTATTATTATGTACAAAATTAATGTTTTAAAATGTATGTACAAATGAAAATGTTTTTAATAGAATATTCAAGTTTCTAATTAAATTATGTATGAAAATGTATAATATGTATTTTAATTAAAAGAAGGTTTTCAATTTTAATTATATGATAAAAATAATATGTATTATTTTACACACAAATATATTTTAATGAAAGAGTAAATAAATAAATGAAAATAATTATTTTCAAACTTAATATATGAGGTAAAGATGTATTTTTAATTAGGTTAGTATGTTTCAAAGAAAATAAAAAAAGTAAAAATTTGCTTGTAAAATAAAAAGGGTTAGTGTTTAATGGACCTTGGGGTAATCAGGAAACGGGTCAGGCCCAAGCTTGTCTTGAACGAAATTAGGGTTTAGGCATTTGGTTCAGTTTGAAACGAAGGTTAGGGTTAGTGAGGCAGCGATGGCGCGTTCGTCTTCTCCGATTACCAATTTCCTGAGCGTTTTCTCCGGCCACCAGCGCTATTCAACGCCTTTCTTCCCTCCATATCATGAACTCAGCGCCTTTGATTTAAGGTTAGCTTTTGTTGTTACGTTTTCTTTCTTCTTTTCTGAATATGCGCATGTGTTGTTTTAAGTTCTTATTTTTTCGTTTTTTATGAGATGAAGGAGAAGAGATAGAAGGCGAAGATTATACTACCTGATCTTTGGAGATGGAGGAAAGGTGGAGAAGTAGCGCTCAGGAGGCCGGAGATTCGGTGATGGAGCTTGCTTGGATGAACCTTTGAGCTTCCCTGGTACTTTCGTTCCTTTGCTATATTTAGGGCTTTGATGATGATGTGTACTGAGAAACCCTAATTCACTTCTTTATCTCTTCTACTGCCACTGTATATTTGCGTGCTTGTTGCTTATGTTGGATGCTATGATGTTCTGAATAATTTTGAATGTTTTAGAACATTTGCTGCCTTGCCTATGATGAAGCTTGCTTCTGAGGCCCTTGATGCTTTGAGTTGTTGTTCTGTGTTACCTTGAATTTTCGTTGAATGGTTGCTTTCTTGAACGACTTGCCTATGTGTGCTTGCCTAGAACTGTTGCCTCAAATGTTTTGCCTTGAGCTTGCCCCATGATGTGTTTCACCGAGGGCTTAGGTTGCCTTGAGCGATTTTTCTGTGTTATCTTGAACTTGCCCTTGCTTATGTGCTTGAGATGTTTGCTGGCCTTTAGATTTTGATGCCCTTGACGCTTTCGTTGAGTTGGATGTCATGTTTTTATTGCCCTATGATGAATCCAGCATTCTGAGGGTTTTTTGTTGCCCTGGATATTGAGTTGCTTCTTTCTTCTTCTTCTTGAGAGGCTATATGCTTGTTTGGTTGGTTTGGATATGTTTGGGAGATTATGTGTTTGATGAATGGTGAGGCCTACTTGGGTTTGGGGTTGGTTCAGGTTTGAACTTGACTATGTTTGTGCTAGCAAATGGGTGTGTTGACAAGCAGGTATGAGGTTTGGCTTTCTTGATGTAGGTAAGTGTGTTGGGAAGTTATACTGGTTCAGGTTATTGTGAGGTTTTTGACTTCTGTTTGTGTTTGATCTGGACAATAGGCAGGTTTTTGGAGCATTTAGCAGGTTATGTGAGGTTAATACTGATGCAGGTTTTGTAGTTCAGTGTATGGTGAGGCAGGATTGTGTGATATTGTAAGGATGATGCAGGTTCTGATTAAGCTTGGCTTAACACAATTTTGGTTAGGTCATGCTTCAGTATGGATGTTAGGCAGGTTCTGATGCTAGCAGGTTTTGCAAAGTTATGGTTTTTATGAGGTTCTCTTGGTTGGGCAGGGTATTGGTGTTTGATGACAGTAATGAGCCTTTTGTTGCTTCCTCAGTTTGTATGCTTCTCTCTTCTCTCTTTCTTTGCTTGTTGCTGAACTGAGTTTGTATCTTTCTCTTCTATCTCCTCACTTTACTTCTGCCTGCCACTGAACTGTCTTGTGGATATTATGTGGAGTTGTGTGTTTTGTATCTTTTTTTCTGTCTTCCTACTGTCTATGCCTAACCTGAACTATGCTTGAAAACCTGCCTTGCTGCCTTTATCTCTTTTTTCTTCTCTCCTAGTACAGTTTAGAATTTTATATGTTATTATTCTGTACTTGTTCTGAAGGGGCCTACTATGGGAAATGATGAAAAAATCCAAGTTGCTTGCATCCTACATACTACTTGACTGCATCTTCTTTATCTCTTTTTTTTTGACAGTTTTGTATGCTTTTACTGATATCTTCCAAAATCTTTTATGACAGCCTTGGCACTTTGTGATATCTTGGCAAGAATCTTTTCATGACAGCTTTTGAGCTTTGATAGCAACTTGTACTACTTTGATTTCTTTCTTTGAGTAAACTGACAGTAGTGCCTTTGCTTTGGATGGAAAGTTTGAGATTGGATTTGAACTATATGGTTTTGAATTGAGATTCTATGCAGCTTGAATTTTTAGAAACTTTGACATTTGCATTTCATGAAATAAAAAATCTTCCCTCTCTGTGAACCGGGAGAAATCCCGTGATTTGCAGAGAGGGTCAACTGATCCCAGTCAGTGGCCCCTAATGATGAGCAATATTTTATCTGTCCCTTTTTAAATGCCTTCTGACTTTTCTTGTTTCTTTTTGCAGATAAAAAAAATGGAGCACCGGAGCGGAGTGAAGAATGAAGAATATTTAGAAAATAGGATAGTTTTTTCATTCTATGTAATATTTAAATTAAATGTAAATTATTGTCTGTAATTTAATTTATAAACAACAATTTGTACAAATAATTCAAATATCAATAAAAATCCAAATTATCCAATTGGTTCTAATTTTCTTTATTGCTTATTTATTTATTTAAAATTCTTAGAATTAAAACAATTGAAAGATAAATTTCAATCATTCAATTTTAGAATAATAAATAACTTAAATAATAATAATATTGGCCAATTAAACCCGTCTTATTCAACACCCAAAGCAAAGCAGCAGTCAATCCAAGTAAACTGATCCAACACATAAACACTGTGAATCCAACACTGCATCCTGTATATGACTGGCCCAATCAAAACGTACTGAATTCAAAACCACTGTCTCTTTTACTGATTAAACCAAGATAACGCGAATTTTAATCTGAATCTTGAAATAAACCGCAAAGTGCTGTGGAATTTAAATTCTTCTGAGAATAAGCCCATAAAACCCTAATTCTGCTTGACTGTCAAATCACGCTCGCTTGATCAAAATTGAACCAAAAATCAACCAAACCCTAAGCCCACTGTATGAAACAATTCAGAGCTCTGAAAATCACTAAAAACCCTAATTTTGATTGACTGTCAAGAAAAGTCCGTTTGTCCGGTTCTTGAGCCAGTTTGAGAAGTCAGGAAATGTTTGAAGCTGAGATTTCTTGTGGAAAAGCGCGAGGGCAAATTTTGGGGTACAACAGTTGCCCCTGTTCAATCTTCTTTGACCTGAAGAGTTAGATTGGCAAGTTTGCCTTTCGCGACTTGAAGGTAAAAGGAGATTGGACACTAATGTGCCCAGAAAATTTGCGCTCGTCGATGTGACGGTGGAGGTGAATGGGCTTAAAGATGCCATTTGGTGATGGGCTTAAAGATGCCATCTGGTGCGAGAGAATTTTGTCGGGGGATGGGCTTAGAGATGCCATCTGAGAATGGGCTTACAGATGCCATTCGGCGACTGCTGGTAGGAGGATGGGCTTACAGATGCCATATGGTGATGTTGAACTGTAGGTCAATGGTGAGTGGACAAGTATCAGAAGGGGCCTCCATGTTTTGAGGACATCTCTGAATTGGGGTCTGAACAAGCAACAGATTGACGTCCGTGTCTGGAGGATCTGTAAACTATTTGAGATTGAATAAGCAATAGAGCAGCATCCGTTGTTGGGACACGTCCGTAAACTATTTTAAAAAATTGAGAAGAGTCTGAATCAGTTGGTAGATTGACATCCGTTGTAGGGAAGAATCCGTAAACTGTTTCAGAAGCTATGAAGAGTCTGAACAAATCGGTAGATTGACATCCGTTGTAGGGAAGAATCCGTAAACTTGTTTCAGAAGTTGAGAAGTTGAAGAGGAACCAGTGTAAGGTTTCTACTGATGCGTCTGGATGAATCTGGAATAAGTATCAAAATGTTGTCGTGTCCGGGTCACATCTGAACTATTTTTGGATGAATCTCAGGAGATGATCTGTGTCTGTCGACTGATCTTTCCTGAAAAGGTAAAGGGTTAGTTGTATGTAATGTTATGATGCATGATGCAATGTATGTGACATCAATATTTATGAATGTGATGGATGCGCATGTAAGCTGATGAGCTAATCTTGCTGTGGATAAATGAATCCGAGATGGCTGAAGATAAAAGCATCTTGACTGCTGCCGGGGAAAATAAATCCTTGGCTGTCGCTGGGGAAGAGAATTTCTGATGACCTCTACTGGGGAGTTCCAACTAGTAGACTCATGCTGGGGAGGTCAGATTGAGAATCTTTGGCTTGATGGGAGGTAACCCTGGAGACTTCACTGGGGAACTCAAGATTTGCCTTTCCAGAACCCTGTGGGGAGAAGGTTTAAAAGTCTGACTCCGCTGGGGACAGGGAGAATTTTGGCAAGCGCGATCTTCCGTGGTGGTTAGCTTTGAGAAGAATCTGAACAAGCGATAGGTTAACATCCGTTTACTTGGAGAACCCGTGAACTGTTTTCAGAAATCTTGAGGTTGAATCAGCAATAGAGCCGCATCCGTTGTTGGGAAGCGTCCGTAAACTAAATTCAAAGGTTGCATCTGAACAAGTTGATAGATTAACATCCGTTGTTGGGATGAATCCATGAACTGTTTTCAGAAGTCTTGAGAAGAATCTGAACAAGTCGGTAGATTAGCGTCCGTTGTTGGGAAGAATCCGTAAACTGTTTCCGAAGTCTTGAAGGGGAACCGGTGTAGGGTTTCCTGATGATGAGCTTGTGTAAAACTGCATCGGTTTTGAACACTTTTGACATTCGAATGCCCCAAGTGGTGATGTAGATAAATCCTGGTTTATTACAGGTGTTGGTCTACAAACGGGCGTTCACAGATGTTTCCTGGGTTGTTGCAGGTGTTGATCTGGAATTCTTCAGACATGCCCTGGCTGGATACAGGAGTCGAATCTGAAAAGGTGATAGTTGATAGATATGCCCTGGCAGGATACAGGAATCGAATCTTCGAACTCTTCAGACGTGCCCTGGCTAGATACAGGAATCGAGTCTGGAAATGGTCGTCAACAGATATGCCCTGGCTGGATACAGGAGTCGAATCTGGAAATAGTCGTCAACAGATATGCCCTGGCTGGATACAGGAATCGAATCCTCGAACTCTTCAGACGTGCCCTGGCTAGATACAGGAGTCGAATCTGGAAATAGTCGTCAACAGATATGCCCTGGCTGGATACAGGAATCGAATCCTCGAACTCTTCAGACGTGCCCTGGCTAGATACAGGAGTCGAATCTGGAAATAGTCGTCAACAGATATGCCCTGGCTGGATACAGGAATCGAATCTTCGAACTCTTCAGACATGCCCTGGCTAGATACAGGAGTCGAGTCTGGAAATGTGGTCAACAGATATGCCCTGGCTGGATACAGGAGTCGAATCTGGAAATGTTGTAGTTGATTTGTTGAACACTTTTGACATTCGAATGCCCCAAGTGGTGATGAAGGAATCTTGAATCAGATTACCCTGCATATTGAGAGATTTCTTGAAATCTTGACTGGACTGCCCCAGGTTAACTGTACTTTGAAAGATCTGTTGGACCTTGACTGGACTGCCCCAGGTTAACTGAATTGTGACATGTCATGCCCCTTGTTGATAGGAGATTTGATGGAAGTGTTATCCTCTTGAAGTGATTTTGACTTACTGAGAGAGTTTTCGTTCCTCCGAACATTCGCTGTATGAGTTTCTTCGCTGTCAAACGAAAGGGGTTAAATGCAGACAGTGATATTCGAATAATGCAAAGTTTATGTTTGTCTCGAAGTTTTTTTTTTTTTGAAAAATGCGTTTTTAGCAGAAAACTTTTCATAAGACAAGTTAACACAAGATTTGGAGCAAAGCCCTACAGGAGTCAGGATACCCTTTGTGACAGTATGCTTTCGAACTAACCCATGCTTCAATTAGGACTTTTGGAGGGTTGTAACGTGGCCTGGTTCACGGTTTAAGAAACAAAGGATAAAGGCTCAAAGTATATTTGTACCCACCCGCTCTTCGTGATGTTCTTCAACCTAAGCTCAGTTAATTGTGCGTCGCACTCTGTTTTGAGTGACTTTTGGGCGATGGTTCACCAGTTTGAATTTTTGGGAGACAGTCATCATCTCCTTTTTCTTTTTCCAACACTTTTCATGTTGTTGAGGATTTTGTAGTGACCTCACTATTTTGATTTTGATTTGTTATCCCTAACTTTTGCCTGACTGTTACCGTTTTCGGGATTACTGTCAGCGGGATGCCCCAGCTTTCTTAAGCCTCCTTCATAGGTTTTGGCTTGGTGGGCTTTTCTCTTTTGAGAGATTGACTGTCTATGTGATAGGGAACCACCCTTGTCTTTTGATTCCAAAGGAATGCTTTCTTTTTGACGTCGTTCGTTGTATTATGAACTGAGAGTTTGCGACTTCAATGCGCATTTTCTTTTGAAATAACTGAGATACTACCCTGCCCCAGGTTTATATCAAAGGTTTTGATCGTTTAGAACAGGAAACTCCTACTTCTTTGGCTCGAAGGGGTTGACTAGGGATTAACTTCCTTATAACTCCAGTGTTTGGGAATTGAAAGAAATGCATGTACATCATCAGCAAGGTCTGTTCAAAAGCATACTGTATAAGATCACGGTATTGTTTCGTCATCCTCCCTCTAAAGGCTTGCAGCTTTTTATCAAGAGTCAAATATTATAAAGAAAAGCATAAGAGTAGTGAAACGAATGGATGAATTCAAGACAAACATATGCAATGCATTAATGAAAACAGAGTTTAACATCAACAGATAATTGTTTGACAGCAAAAGAAATTACAACTTTGAAAATTCAAAAAGAAGCAAAAGTCTTTCAGTTCGAGCTTTGTCACTTCAAGCGGAGAACCCTTTAACGGAAGATCTTCATCTCGCCGTCTGGCATGAATTCCAGCACCCCAATGTCAATCAGATCTTGAATCTTGTTCTTCAAGGCCCAACAGTCGTTGGTGCTGTGTCCCGGGCTGCAGGAGTGGTAAACACAAAATTCGTCGGGATTAAAGCGAGGAGAGGAGATGTTGAGCTTCTGAGGAGGGTCCTTTACGGTGAGCAAATTGACCTCCAACAGGCGCTTCAGTATGAAGAATGATGGTATTTCAGTCTCCGTAAACTGTCTTCCCGACTTTTCTTGTTTACGCCGATTGCCCCGTTGATGCTGGCGAGGTTGTTGATGGGTTTGTGACCCTGAAGCTAGCAAAGGAGCTTTCCCCTTGTCTTCTTGAGTTGATGGAGGTTGAGCGATGACTTGCTCTTCGACCTCAGATGTTTGCCCCAGTTGGTTGTTTGGAAGCAGTTGGCGGACGAGAACTCTGAGTTCTTCTTGTCTTTGAGATAGGTCTTGGATGAGAGCCATCTGGCCCACCAACTGTCCCATCATTTGAGTCCTCAGTGTTGTCAGATCAAACTGCAGTTCCGCAATCTGATCACTCCTGGCTTTGTTGGAACTCCCCAAGTCCTTGGTGAGGAGAGCTTTCATCTCTTCTTGCCCCAGAGACAAGTTCAGGAACATCTCCTGCAGCTGAGCAGTCTGGTCTTGGATGTCTTTGACAGACCGTTCTAGAGCCATCTCTTGCTGAAATAAACAGCAGGAGAGTAAGGAAACCTGAAAAATGAAAGATTGTCAAAATGAAATGCATGATATGTGGATGCATGCTTTCAAGGATCTTTTGGGGTAAACACAAGAAAGTGTTAGAGGTTGAACTCTGCTTTTGGATTGGAGATCTCTGCACCGGTGGACGTCCTTCCACGAGAATCAAGCTCACCATGTCGAGTGGGTCATAGCCACTGATTCAAGTTGTTGTACTTGAACTTTGACTGGATTGGTTAGAGGAGAGACCTCTTGCCCCTTGATAGATGTCTGGTTCAACGTAACCCTGCATCAAAAGAACCCTCGAGATCCTTGAAATGGTTATTGAAAATGCTAAAATGGTATGGTATGATGTTATGATGTTATGTACATGTATGCACGAGCAAGTAAGTGTATATACAGGCAAACAATATTCACACAAAGCAAACAAGTCCTTAGGTTTAGGCTTGCATGAGGTTCAGGTACTACCCTCTTTCAGTTTGTTGGTTAAAACCTGTCTTATCAAAAGTAACCGGGTTCTAGAGGATCTCATGTCATTGGCTACCCTCAATCGGTCATAACTCCAGCATCGCAATCTTTTCTCGCGGCCAGAACCATCTCGAGAGTTTAGCCTCAATGAGTGTAGCATACTGCTACTGTCCTAATAGCCAAGTTGGTCAATTGAGGGTTCTAAGGTCGGTTGGTGTTTAATGACCCCTTAGAAGACCCATATTCTCCCCGTTACAACACAAGGGATATAGGTACAGACTAAGATGCCACACCAACGTAGCCACTGCTTCACCCATGTTGGTCTACGCCGGACAGGTCCCTCACAGATTATGCTACCTAAAAAGGGTACATCGCAGATCCGGGTTAGGATCTATGAAACTCCGATGCAAAGCCCACAAATGTAAAGCAAACAAAGCAATCAATTGAAAGCAAAGGTGATCTAAACCCTAAGGTAACCCCACTTTAAAAAGAAGTCCCCAGCAGAGTCGCCAGTTCTGTGATACGGTGGGAGAACTGACTGTGGTTTTGCGTTCGTGTTTCGCACTTGTGCGGTTAGCAAGAGTCGCCACCGACTTTTTATTTTATCCTAAAGGAAAGGTTAAAAAGCACAGCAAAAACCTTTTGAGATATTTCGTGGGTTCGGAGGGTAGATTATGAAAAGGGAAGGTATTAGCACCCTTTTCATCCATGGTTATCCATGGGCTCTTAGTTACTTGGTTTTTAGATCACTTGCCTTATTTTTGATTGCTTTGAAAATGGTGCGTGTGTGGGTGCTTTTTGAAAATGTTTTGGAAAAAGATGCCTTGTCTTAGGCAACTAATGTATTTGACTCGTGTTTGAGTGTTTTACAAAAGTGTGAATCTTTTCGAAAAGATGTTTTCAAATGTTTTTGAGAGTTTGTTTGAAAGTGTTGTGGATTGTGGTTTTTGAAAAGAAGGCAAGCGTTTTTGCAAGTTTGATCTCAAGTAACTAAGAGTTTTGTCTACCCTATTGTACTCAAAGGTTTTTGTCATGTTTTAACCCTTTTTTTAACAATTTTTGTTCCACCATTGAAATTGATGGACAATCTTGCGTTTAGGAAGTTTATTCGGGACGGGCGCGGGTCATCGTATGGACCATGAATGCAATGATGCCAAGTGTCTTTGGCAATTCGTTTTGAAGGGACTATGATCATTCCGTTTAGGCAACACTTTGAGACTTATGATCATTCGATTTGTTTTGCCAAAGATACTCGACGTGCAAGCATGGCCCATTTTGGAAGGCAACATGTGGGATTACCCTAGGGGGTGCAAGTGTGATTGTGTATTGATTACATGCATTTGTCTTGTATTAGGTTATCTAGCGTTTGATTTTATGTACATACAAACCCTAGGTCTAACCATGGCATAATTGAAAACTGTAAATTGCGGAATATAAATCTACGCTATTACAAAATAGTGTCCGGGAGTGGGGGTATAAATGTACAAGGGGATGAGACTTATAGTATCCAATAATTTACAGCCAAATTGAATGTGCGATCAAAATGAATATCAAATATAAATGCAAGATAAACAAATGTGTATAGGGCAATGTGTTGTGTAAGTGTACAAGTGTATATGTATGTGAATTGTGTATGTGTAATTAGATACAGGTGCGAATTGTGAAGTTGAATCGTATTAGGGTTTGACCTAGAGGAATGTTTTTAATGAATTTTTGATTTATATGCTTAATTATGTACAAAAAGAGTTCAAGTTTTAAATTAAGAATGTTTCTTTATTTGCAAAAAAAAAAAAAAGTTTTTTAACTAAATGTTTGGAAATTAAATATTAGAGAAAAAAACGTATTTCTATTATTATGTACAAAATTAATGTTTTAAAATGTATGTACAAATGAAAATGTTTTTAATAGAATATTCAAGTTTCTAATTAAATTATGTATGAAAATGTATAATATGTATTTTAATTAAAAGAAGGTTTTCAATTTTAATTATATGATAAAAATAATATGTATTATTTTATACACAAATATATTTTAATGAAAGAGTAAATAAATAAATGAAAATAATTATTTTCAAACTTAATATATGAGGTAAAGATGTATTTTTAATTAGGTTAGTATGTTTCAAAGAAAATAAAAAAAGTAAAAATTTGCTTGTAAAATAAAAAGGGTTAGTGTTTAATGGACCTTGGGGTAATCAGGAAACGGGTCAGGCCCAAGCTTGTCTTGAACGAAATTAGGGTTTAGGCATTTGGTTCAGTTTGAAACGAAGGTTAGGGTTAGTGAGGCAGCGACGGCGCGTTCGTCTTCTCTGATTACCAATTTCCTGAGCGTTTTCTCCGGCCACCAGCGCTATTCAACGCCTTTCTTCCCTCCATATCATGAACTCAGCGCCTTTGATTTAAGGTTAGCTTTTGTTGTTACGTTTTCTTTCTTCTTTTCTGAATATGCGCATGTGTTGTTTTAAGTTCTTATTTTTTCGTTTTTTATGAGATGAAGGAGAAGAGATAGAAGGCGAAGATTATACTACCTGATCTTTGGAGATGGAGGAAAGGTGGAGAAGTAGCGCTCAGGAGGCCGGAGATTCGGTGATGGAGCTTGCTTGGATGAACCTTTGAGCTTCCCTGGTACTTTCGTTCCTTTGCTATATTTAGGGCTTTGATGATGATGTGTACTGAGAAACCCTAATTCACTTCTTTATCTCTTCTACTGCCACTGTATATTTGCGTGCTTGTTGCTTATGTTGGATGCTATGATGTTCTGAATAATTTTGAATGTTTTAGAACATTTGCTGCCTTGCCTATGATGAAGCTTGCTTCTGAGGCCCTTGATGCTTTGAGTTGTTGTTCTGTGTTACCTTGAATTTTCGTTGAATGGTTGCTTTCTTGAACGACTTGCCTATGTGTGCTTGCCTAGAACTGTTGCCTCAAATGTTTTGCCTTGAGCTTGCCCCATGATGTGTTTCACTGAGGGCTTAGGTTGCCTTGAGCGATTTTTCTGTGTTATCTTGAACTTGCCCTTGCTTATGTGCTTGAGATGTTTGCTGGCCTTTAGATTTTGATGCCCTTGACGCTTTCGTTGAGTTGGATGTCATGTTTGTATTGCCCTATGATGAATCCAGCATTCTGAGGGTTTTTTGTTGCCCTGGATATTGAGTTGCTTCTTTCTTCTTCTTCTTGAGAGGCTATATGCTTGTTTGGTTGGTTTGGATATGTTTGGGAGATTATGTGTTTGATGAATGGTGAGGCCTACTTGGGTTTGGGGTTGGTTCAGGTTTGAACTTGACTATGTTTGTGCTAGCAAATGAGTGTGTTGACAGGCAGGTATGAGGTTTGGCTTTCTTGATGTAGGTAAGTGTGTTGGGAAGTTATACTGGTTCAGGTTATTGTGAGGTTTTTGACTTCTGTTTGTGTTTGATCTGGACAGTAGGCAGGTTTTTGGAGCATTTAGCAGGTTATGTGAGGTTAATACTGATGCAGGTTTTGTAGTTCAGTGTATGGTGAGGCAGGATTGTGTGATATTGTAAGGATGATGCAGGTTCTGATTAAGCTTGGCTTAACACAGTTTTGGTTAGGTCATGCTTCAGTATGGATGTTAGGCAGGTTCTGATGCTAGCAGGTTTTGCAAAGTTATGGTTTTTATGAGGTTCTCTTGGTTGGGCAGGGTATTGGTGTTTGATGACAGTAATGAGCCTTTTGTTGCTTCCTCAGTTTGTATGCTTCTCTCTTCTCTCTTTCTTTGCTTGTTGCTGAACTGAGTTTGTATCTTTCTCTTCTATCTCCTCACTTTACTTCTGCCTGCCACTGAACTGTCTTGTGGATATTATGTAGAGTTGTGTGTTTTGTATCTTTTTTTCTGTCTTCCTACTGTCTATGCCTAACCTGAACTATGCTTGAAAACCTGCCTTGCTGCCTTTATCTCTTTTTTCTTCTCTCCTAGTACAGTTTAGAATTTTATATGTTATTATTCTGTACTTGTTCTGAAGGGGCCTACTATGGGAAATGATGAAAAAATCCAAGTTGCTTGCATCCTACATACTACTTGACTGCATCTTCTTTATCTCTTTTTTTTTGACAGTTTTGTATGCTTTTACTGATATCTTCCAAAATCTTTTATGACAGCCTTGGCACTTTGTGATATCTTGGCAAGAATCTTTTCATGACAGCTTTTGAGCTTTGATAGCAACTTGTACTACTTTGATTTCTTTCTTTGAGTAAACTGACAGTAGTGCCTTTGCTTTGGATGGAAAGTTTGAGATTGGATTTGAACTATATGGTTTTGAATTGAGATTCTATGCAGCTTGAATTTTTAGAAACTTTGACATTTGCATTTCATGAAATAAAAAATCTTCCCTCTCTGTGAACCGGGAGAAATCCCGTGATTTGCAGAGAGGGTCAACTGATCCCAGTCAGTGGCCCCTAATGATGAGCAATATTTTATCTGTCTCTTTTTAAATGCCTTCTGACTTTTCTTGTTTCTTTTTGCAGATAAAAAAAATGGAGCACCGGAGCGGAGTGAAGAATGAAGAATATTTAGAAAATAGGATAGTTTTTTCATTCTATGTAATATTTAAATTAAATGTAAATTATTGTCTGTAATTTAATTTATAAACAACAATTTGTACAAATAATTCAAATATCAATAAAAATCCAAATTATCCAATTGGTTCTAATTTTCTTTATTGCTTATTTATTTATTTAAAATTCTTAGAATTAAAACAATTGAAAGATAAATTTCAATCATTCAATTTTAGAATAATAAATAACTTAAATAATAATAATATTGGCCAATTAAACCCGTCTTATTCAACACCCAAAGCAAAGCAGCAGTCAATCCAAGTAAACTGATCCAACACATAAACACTGTGAATCCAACACTGCATCCTGTATATGACTGGCCCAATCAAAACGTACTGAATTCAAAACCACTGTCTCTTTTACTGATTAAACCAAGATAACGCGAATTTTAATCTGAATCTTGAAATAAACCGCAAAGTGCTGTGGAATTTAAATTCTTCTGAGAATAAGCCCATAAAACCCTAATTCTGCTTGACTGTCAAATCACGCTCGCTTGATCAAAATTGAACCAAAAATCAACCAAACCCTAAGCCCACTGTATGAAACAATTCAGAGCTCTGAAAATCAGTAAAAACCCTAATTTTGATTGACTGTCAAGAAAAGTCCGTTTGTCCGGTTCTTGAGCCAGTTTGAGAAGTCAGGAAATGTTTGAAGCTGAGATTTCTTGTGGAAAAGCGCGAGGGCAAATTTTGGGGTACAACACAATGCATTTAGCATGATACCACATCTGGTGAGCATCATGCAAGCATCTGCATTTTCCTAACCCCTTTCTCACAGGTAAAACAACAAGTTTAGTATGAATCAACAAGAGATTTATGTTGATACTTCTTCCAGAGTTTACCAACATTCCTCCAAATGGCATCTATAAGACCATTCACCATCCATCTTCGAGTGCAAATTTCTGGGCACTCTAGTGTTTAAACTTCTTTCACCATCAAGTCACGAATGTCGAATCCGCCAATCTAAATCTTCAGGCTCAAGAAGTTTGAACAGGGGCAGCTGTTGTACCCCAAAATTTGCCCTCTCAATTCTCAAGGCATCTCTCACAATGATTCTCAAAATTCAAGCTTTCACAAGTACATTGGGATTTTCCAGCACCAGAATTAAGAGGAAGCTGTCAAAAAGGGAGAAAATAGATAAAAATAACATTTTGACGAATTTGGAGGAAAATAGGTCTCCTTCAATTCAGCCCCCTTCGATTGGACTTTGCACCTCCTTCGATTGCTCAAAAGTTGCTGCTAGCGTGCCTCTTTCGTCTGGGCATGTGACTTCAAATAGGTCTCCTTCGATTCAGAAGGAAATGATCTTCATACAAGCTTCAATTGAGTTTTTTTTGTTTCCCTTTGAAACAGTGTCCTTTGACTTAGGAATGTCCTTCGACTCAGGAAGTAAAGGCCTCCTTTTGGTTTTCTTCAATTTAAAAAGTCAATAATCTTCTGAAAGCTTCCTTCGATTCAGAAGTTAATAACCTTCTGAAAAGTGTCACTCGATTGCACCATTTGCCCCTCACCTATTTGCCTTGGATTCATAAGTTTTCGATTGGATGAATGGCTACCTTCCTGTGACTTTCAAATTCATCTTTATGTATAATTCGAATGCGCCTTCATATCACCTTCGAATACATCTGTAAACCCTTCAATACGCCATAGTCCTGCATTATGACACACAACTTGGTGGTCCATTCGAAGGACTTGCCATAGTTGGGGAATAATTGTTCTCTTACTTTGGAGTCTAGTCGAAGGTTTGGGCCTAAGTTATTAAAAATCAAGAAGACTCAAAATGGCATATTCAGCTAAAAAGGGCCATTCGAAGAACACACAGTTGGTTCATTCGAAGGACACACAACTGGTGAAAACGAATGATGTTTTGTTCTAGTCTGGTCGAAAGGTGTAGAAATATGGAGGATTCGACTCAAAAGTTCAAGTTGAAAATTTAGACCCATAGGTTAGGCTACGTGTTTTCCCTTTTCAGGCCTCAAACCTATGACTCACTCTATACTTAATTATTTATGCAAGATAAAATAGGCCTTTACCCATTTGTTGTCCAAGACCACTTGCACTTAATAACATAGTACTACCTTTTAGAAAAGTTTGTCTTGAGCCTTGCGCCTGTTTTCCTTTAGAAAGAAGCAACCCATATGAACCATTCATCTTGCTTTTATGGCACAAGTCGACACTTACTTTCCAGCTGAGCCTTATTTTATTATTTTTGCTCCCCAAGCTTCCCAAAAGCCTTCCTCTATAAATAGAGAGTTCATTTGCACAAAGAAAGAAAGAGGAGAAAAGAGAAGAGGAGAGGGAGGGAATGTATCTTCAAAATTCTCACACACCATAAAATTCTCAAAAACTTCAACACTTGTTTCTGAAGAACAACACATTCTAGTTTCCTTCAAATCAAGGAGCATACCACTTGTTCCTTCCTTTGAATCCAGCAAAGAAGGATATTTCACTTGTTTTGCTTTTTCGAATCCAGTGTCGAAGGCTTACCCTATGTCTTTTTCCTTCGAATCCAGAGGCATTCAAAGCAACCACTTCAAAGTCCAGAACACGCTCTAACCTCCAGCAAGGTAAGTCATTTTTAATCTTTGGCCCTTCATTTCCAGCATAACATGTAAATACAATTCCTTTTCGTTTCAAACATGTACATACTATTGTTCTTCTTTTCGTTTCCACCCTTTTTAATATCTTTCATGGTTAACAACCTTCTTGGCTTTTGCTCTTGGTACATTTAAATACACTTTAAAGAACTAATCTAGTCTTAAGGTGATGGTGGCATGGCCTTGGGCCATATTTCTATTCAAACTCAAATGAAAGAAACAGGAGACATAAAAGTTAGTAACGAAGCCTCTGGCTTCCATACTAACCTTCAAGCCAAATGAAAGAGGCAGTCGAAAGGCACAACATGCTGGCCTCCAGGCCCCACTCGAAAGGCACAACATGATGGCCTCCAGGCCCCAATCGAAAGCCAAACATTGCTGGCTTCTAGGCCCCAATTGAAACTCATTCCTTCACCCCTTTTCAGGTAAGGTCCAAGAGAGCCAGAAATGGCCGAGTCGAAGGGTTTGCTTCCCTAAATTGAAAGGTCCATTTTTTCTTGCTTTTACCTTATTTTTGTTTTTATATTTTCATGCAATTCAATATGGTTGTAATAGTGTAGGATTTATTTTTTGCACTCTTTTATTACCTTCATATAAATGTTAAGTAATTAGGTGTGTATGGCAAGATAAAATCAACAAGTAGACAACCCAAAAATCAAAGACAAAATGCATGCAATCAAACACACTCGCACACTTACACCCTTAGGGTAATTCCACTTGTTGCCTTACAAAAATGGCCATGTTATGCATGTGGGATGTCTTAGCACAAACGAATCGAAAAAGATCATAGTCCCTCGATGACGCTATCAAAAGTTGCCTTTCAAAATGATCTTAGTCCCTACAGAAAAAGTGCTAAGTCATTTCACAACATTGCTATCATGGTCATACGATGACCCAACGCTTGTCCCTTCACATCCAACGATGGGGCTTCTTATCAAGACAATGGTAAGATAGCAACATCTAAATGAGGAGGAAAAACACATCTAAAACCTTTTGAGTAGGTAGATTACTTTTAGTTACTTGCTCAATTTCAAAGTAAACATCCTTTCTATTTTCAAAACCATCACATACACTTTCAAAACATCTTCAAAACACTTTCCAAAACTTGAACTATTTTCAAAAGCTCAACACTTTGCATACATTCTTACGAACGGGAATCATTGCAAAGTTCGCCTAAACGATGGCACCTTTTTCAAAATACTTTCAAAACCACACAAAAGCACAATTTTCAAACAAAAGCAAGTGATCTAACAAGTAACTAAGAGCCCATGGAAAACCATGGATGCAAAGGATGCTAATACCTTCCCTTTTCATAATCTACCCCCCTAACTCAAGAAAACATCTCAAAAGGTCTTTCCTGTGCTTTTCACCTTTCCTTATTGGATAAAAGAAAAGTCGGTGGTGACTCTTGCTAAACTGCAACATTTGCAAACACAATCGCAAAACCCTCAGGTCAGTTCTCCCACCGTAGCACAGGAGTCTTTGAGACTTGAACCACACCTATGTTGGAGATGGAAGAACAATAAGATCGAGAAGAGACCCGCTTATCATTTTCCATACTCAACAAAAGGTATGATTTTCATTAGTGATTTTAAAGTGTTTTGAAGTTTGAAAGAAAAAAGAAGTTTTTTTTTTGTTTTAAATGCATATGCAAAAGGAGAAATAAAAGTCAAAGGGAGCCTAGCCTATTTCTAAACCTAATATTATTATGTACCATGGACCTAAAGTTGGAATTTTTGAGGGAATTTTATCTAATGTTTGCATGCTTGGATTTAAAAGCCTAATGTCTAATTTTAGTTCAATTAAATCGAAGGTTAAATTTGAATCAAAATCTCCTAAGGAATCATGAAGAATATGAAAACAAGTAAAATTAGGTAGCGAGTGTTAAAGTATAGCCTACAACTCATACCAAAAAATCGCAAACGAAATACATGATAAAAAATGAGTAAAACCAGTGATTAAAATTGAGTACAAAGTTAGCAAAAGGGGAGATAAATTAAGGTCACGATGATACCAAACAGAGAAGGTCCTTTGCCTCTTCATAATCACACAAGAAATAATAAAACTCTGCTAAAAGCTTCCTCGAATTCCCTTGATGAAAATTAGGCTCTTAATTTACTTCGCAACTTCTTGAAGCTCTTCCGCCAAATCTTTTATTCAACCATATCCACATAATTGTAATAATATTATATCACAAATTCATGGCGAAGGGATAACAACAAATGATTACCAAATAATTATCAAATGATTACCATCCATAAAATCTAAATTCTAAAGAATTTCTAGGCAAATTCTTAAGGAGATTATCATTATTTTTAGTAATTTATACCAAAATGTCATGAAAAGAAAATGATAGGAAAAGGGTTTAGAACTCCAAACAGGGGGTAAGCTTATGAATTGGGGAGTGTTGTACCCCAAAATTTTCCCTCTCATTTTATCAAGATTTCCCCTCACAAGACTATTTAAATTCCAGACAGGATTAGGGTTTTTCCCTGCTTAAGACATCTCCTTGCACTGATGACCTAAATTAGGGTTTGAGTTTGCACAAGGATTTTTTGACTTTCAATTCTCAAAGTGACTTTCATACTTCATGTTGGACTTATAAGATTTCCTCTACCAAGTTTCAAGCTTTGAATCAAATTTTTGCCCAGTCAATTGGACAGTTGACCTAGAAATCAGCTGTATGGGGGAAAAAGTCAATTGTTGCCAATTTACAGTCAAACCTCACAAATTTTGATCCACATCAACATTATAAACTCATATGAACCATTTGATCAAGTTTGGATCACAACTCCTCAAGAAATTTGATCAGATCATCAAAAGGGCAAAATGGTCATTTTTAGGGTTTTGATTGTATAAGGGCAATTTCTGATTTTTAACCTAGCCAATGGAAAATTAGGCTCAAACATGGACTCAAGGACTCAATGGCATCATCTTGACCTATTCACAAGGTTCAAAAAATCTCAATTGCATTGGATTGACATATGAATTTTTCAGTCAACTGATCAAAATTTGACTGTACACTGAAAAGTCAAACTTTGACTTTTTGGTCAAAATCAAGTTCCAAGGGTCATTTTTCATCAAGATGTGTCAAAACATGAAACTTGTTCATCAAGAAACCCAATTTTGCAAATTAGGGTTTAAGTTTGAAAAATTTCATAACTTAGAATTTTTCTAATTTATGAAATTTTCTTAATTTTTCCCAACTTTGCCCAACATTTTCACCATGATGCAATTGGATTTAAACAAAACTTCCAACATGAAAGTTGTAGTCCTACACAAATTATACAACTTTGATTCACAAAGTTTTCCCAAAAGAAGCTTGGATATCAAGTTATGATTTTTTGAACAAGGGTCCATGAAACTTTTAACTTGGTGAAATTTTGCCCTAGTTTAGGCAGGATTTTGACCTATCTTCTTGGAAATTTTTCATCTAGTTCCACTATGGATCTCAAAATGCATTTCAAAGATGGGTTATAGAGCATGTTACAAGATTTCCAAAAAGTCCAAGAACTCTCCAAAATCATTTGTGGTTAGGGAGAATCGAAGGCTTGAAGTTGGCAAAAACTCACTTTTTATCCATGGCATGTTCATATTGATACAAGTTACAAACTTTAATCAGCCTTGCTTGCACTAGATTACAGATCTCAAAACCCTTCCATACTCAATAATTAAATTCAAATCCATTGTTCTAAGGCTTTGTTTTGGTCATTAGATGATTGCGCACAAGATTAATCCTTAAATAGAAAAAGGTACATTACCATTTTTGTCATAATCTTGCTTTATGTCAAACCACATCCCTTGAGCATTGAACCATATCTTATGCAGAAAATTAAATCCAAAAACTTGAGGGGAGAAGAGCATAGTGTGCAAGCTGATAGATAGCCTGTACATGCCTGCTTTGGATCACTTGTCCACTTTTGCTTCATATACAAGAAACTTGTAAAACACAACATAACTGGAACATCAGAGAGAACAAACTTGTGGAAGCTTTTGAGACAATTTTTACACATTGTATTGAACCTAAAATACGAGCCTTTGAGTCCTGAAACCTCCCATAGCACAAAATCACCTTCCATTGGCAAAACAGGGCAGCTTCTGCATCTTGAGTTCTATCTCACAAGTTGCTCGTGCATTTTGCCCCAAGCCTGTTCAATCACCTTCCATACAACCTATCCAAGCTTTCCCAGCCCTTAAACACTAACTGTAACTCCATTTGCAAGGTTTGCCATTTCTATTTTCAGCTTGTGCAAGATGAGTTCTGTAGGCTTGTTCAAGCACATTCAAGGCAAACTAGGTATTGGGGAAGGTCAGAGGAAGTTCAAGCAAGCTCCCAAACATCTCAGGCCTTATTGAAAAGCCCCACATTGCCATACACGAAGTCAACTGAAACAGGTTTTTGTCAACTTCCTATCTCTCTATTTAGGAATCATTAGAATTAGGTTTATGAATAAAAAAATGTAGTATTCAAAGCCATGAAGCTGTACATATGCTCAGTTTTCATTTAAATTAAGTGTGTTAAGAGAATTTGATCCATGAACTTCCTGAAAAAATTACGTTAGGATTTAGGGCCAGAGAAATTCTCTCTGGTCTTTGAGAGTTAGAATGAGTTCTTTACATGGTTGGATTCATCTTGAAAAATGCTACAACTTTGATGTTATGGGTTTTTGCATTAGAGCACGTATACAGGTTGTTCGTGTCTGAAGCCAGGCGCGCGCAATTTTGAGACAGAGGTTGAAGATGAAGTCTGGTGGGCTGGGCTTGGTTCTGGCTCACTATTGGCACCCCCCGGGCCCATTTCTTCATATTTTTATATTTTTCCATTTTATTTTCATTTCTGATTTTATTTTATTATTTTTGAACATAAAAAATACCAAAAATATTTTTATAAATTTTCACATTTTATTTTTATATTTTTATTTTATTTTTCTAACATGAAAAATTATTAATTAATAAATACTTATTATTTTCTTTAATTAAAACAAATAAACATTTTAGAAATATTGTATATTTTTATTTTATTATTTATACATATAAAAGTAACATTTTTCTAAATATATTTCATTTTTGTATATACATTATTTTATTTTATTGTACATATAAATAGTATATTTAATATATTTACATTCTTAAAAGAAAATTAGGGTTTTACCCTTAATAAAAAAATATATAATCTTTTATTTCTTGTTTATATATACACTAAATATTTTTTACATATATAAAAAATAATAATAAACATAAACATTTTTGCATATTCATAATATTTTGTATAATTTGTTTATATAAATATTATTCATTTATTATTTGTACCAATTATTCAATTTGGATGTAATAGTAGATATTAGGGTTTTAATTTCTTGCCAAATAATCCCCATTCAAAAAATTGTATCCCCCTCCCCATAATCGTGTTGTAACAGTGGTAGATTTACTTTTATGCATTTATGCTTTCAATTATGCCATGATTAGAGATTAGGGTTTGTATGCCAACAATCCAAAAATCAAACAAATAGCTTGACTAATACAAAAACAAAAAGCATGTAAATTGACAACACAATGCACACAATGCACCCCTAGGGTTTCATCCACTTGTTGCCTTTAAAATGGCCATGATATGCATGTTGAGTGTCTTGGCAAAACAAAAACAAAACAAAAGATCATAGTTCCTCGACGACGCTATCTTGGTTGCCTATACAAAAAATGATCTAGTCCCTAAAAAGTTTGCTAAAGATACTTGGAAATATTCCTATCATGGTCAATACGATGACCCGCGTCTGTCCCGTTTAACATCCTAATACAAGGTTGTTTACCAAATGCAATGGTAAAACAACACTGTCAAAAGGGTTAAAAATGTGTAGGAAATACCTTTGAGTAAAATAGGGTAGATAACTCTTAGTTGCTTGATCAAAACTTGCAAAACATCCTTGCTATTTTCAAACACACTTCACAACACAATTCCAAAACATTTCCCAAATCAAACTTTCAAACATTGAAATCTTCTCAAAAGACAAACACCTTTGTATATATTCAAACAAGAATCATTACAAAGGTTGCCACAACGATGGCCTCTTTTTAAAGCATCTTTCAAAACCACACACAAAGCACCATTTCAAACAATTGGAAAAGAAAAGCAAGTGATCTAAACAAGTAACTAAGAGCCCATGGAAAACCATGGATGAAAAGAGTGCTAGCACCTTCCCTTTTCATAATCTACCCCCCGAACCCAAGAAAACATCTCAAAGGTCTTTCCTGTGCTTTTTGACCCTTCCTTTGGATAAAATAAAAAGTCGGTGGCGACTCTTGCTAAACCAAAACATTTGCAAACACAAACGCAAAACCTCAAGTCAGTTCTCCCACCGTATCACCAGAACTGGCGACTCTGCTGGGGAATATTTTAAAAGTGGGGTTACCTTAGGGTTTTAGATCACCTTTAAATGCTTATCTTGTTTGCTTTGATTGCTTTACATTTGGTTCTCTTGTTTGGGTTTGAATCCTCCACCCGGATTTTTGGGAAACATTCATAGGTAAATAATACGTTATGGAAACTGTGCGGGGTATACCGACATGGTTGAAGCAATAGCTATATTAGTGCGACATATTTGTGGGTACCGGTAGCCTTTGAGTAAATCAAAGAGAATACGGGGCCGCTGAGTGATGTCATGAAGCACTAATGAACTCTTAGAACCTTTACTTGACCATCTTGGCCTTATTAGGGGTAGTGAGATGACCGACTTTGGTGCAGTCCGAAGTTGGTAGATACTCGATACTACACTCATTGAGGGTTATTTTCTTGGAATATTTCGGTCGCCAGTTAAGTGGCTAAACTGAAACAATGAACACAGAAAATAATCCAGTGATATTGAGCTCCTTAGAACCCGGTTACTATTTATAGGACAGGTTGAGCCAACTAGCTTCAATAGGGTACTTACCTATGAAACCCCATGCAAGCCTGAAACTAGGAACTTGTGTGACTTGTTGTACATATACTTGTTCATACATCATGAACATCATAAAGCATCATATGCATCCACTAACCATTTCAAGGGTTTGGATCTTCATCTTTGTTCCTGCTTTGTAGGTTATGGAATCACTCTGCAGAAAAACTATTCAGGTCAACCTTGTGAGAATCCCTCCTCAACTCAAGGAGCTTGCTTCCAAGATTCCAGAGAATTCTCCCTTCTGTGAAAGAGATGGTAGACTTCTCAACTTGGTCAACTCCAACATTGAAGAAGACATGGTGAAAATTCTCTTCCAGTTCTTTGACCCCCTACACCATTGCTTTACATTTCCTGATTACCAACTAGTACCTACTTTGGAGGAATTTTCTCAACTCCTGAGGATTCCTATTCTCCATCAACTACCCTACAATGGTACGGAAAGAGAACCAAAGCCTGAAGATGTTGCTCAAGCCTTACACTTGCAACTATCTGATAACAATGGTCATTGGGAAACCAGAAGTGGTGTCAAGGGTTTCTTGGCAAAGTTTCTGTTTGAGAAGGCACAAGACTGCTGGAATTCTCTAGATCTGCAAGCTTTTGAGGAGATTGTAGCACTTCTCATCTATGGGTTGGTCTTGTTCCCAAACCCTGATCAACTTATAGATGTAAATGCTGTCAAGATTTTCATATCTTGGAATCCTGTGCCTACATTGCTTGGGGACATCCTACACTCATTTCACACACGAACAATGAGGAAAAGAGGTGTTCTCATGTGATGTACCCCTCTTCTATCACGGTGGTTTATTTCTAACCTTCCCCAATCAGTCTTGAAGAATGAGCAAGGCTTGAGGTGGTCACAACGATTGATGACTCTTATGCATCCTGATGGTCATTGGTGTTCTCGATCCAGAGAAAATGTCATCATTATTGATCGCTGTGGGGAATTCCCTAATGTCCCACTACTTGGAATTAGGGAAGGCATTACCTACAACCCATGTTTAGCTCTGAGATAATTTGGGTATGCCCGAAGGGACGGCCCTCACGACATGCTGATTTCAGACTTGGTTTTTTACTTCGACAACGGAGCTCAAGGACTTCGACAAAGGTTTATCCGAGCTTGGAGGATGCCCAACAAAGTGGACGGTAAGACACTGGGACACAAGAATTCCATCCCCCTTGAGCCTTATCTCAAGTGGGTACGAACCCGCGCCTAGAGTCTTATGATGCCTTACCCCTACATTTTTCCTATGATCAAAGAGCCTGTTATGGAAGGAGAGGTTCCATACACCCTCCTACATCCTGACATGCCAACATCATTGGAAGATTTGCAAAAGAGTTGGATACAGCTCAAGGAAGAACGAAATACTTTTGTAGCCAGCTTCTACGCCAGTGAGAAGAAGGTTTTGGAACTTACTCGTCGACTCCATGAAGAGCAGACTCTCAACACTTACATCGCACCAAAGAGGATGCGCAACGTCTTTTTACATTAAGAATTTTGTAATATTTTGCCCATGGGGCATTTATGTACTAACAAATTTCTTCTTATTAATATGACGTGTGTTCTTTTTGTTTGCAACAACTTTGAATTTCTGAATCCTTGAATGCTTTACATGAATACATATCATTCATCATATGCATAAACAGGTCTTCACACCAGGTTTCCTTATCTTTCTGCTGTTTATTTCAGCAAGATAGATATAGAGCAGACGATCAAATATCTGCAAGCACAGAATTCACAATTCCAACAACTCCTCATGAACTTGGCAAAGGGTCAAGAGGACCTTAAAGAACTATTAGAGAAGGAAAAGGAAAAAGGAAAGAAGAAAAAGAAAAGAATTGGTGTGGCCACTATGGGAAGAAGATTTGAGAACCAAGCTAGGAGAGTCCTGGATTTCCCCTCGACGTCTGATGAAGGGGTTGGTAAAGGAAAAGGAGTTGCGATACCTTCTGAGTCTGGGGCTGAAGAGGAAGAAGAAGAAAAGGTTGAAGATTACTCTGAGCAGCAGTACCCTCCGGCAGACGATAAGTATAAAAATCTGGAAGATTGGCTGGCAGCCATGGAGGTACAAAGAGTACCTGGGTTGGATTTCGAAGAACTAGGGTTGGTTGCTGGGATCGTCATTCCCCCAAATTCAAAGTGCCTACATTTGCTAAATACGATGGTTTGTCCTGTCTGAAGATGCATATGCGGTCCTACGTCAGAAAGATCCAACCTCACTCTTCTGATAAGGATCTATGGGTCCACTTTTTTCAAGATAGTTTGTCAGATATGCAATTGGACTGGTTCTATCAACTTGAGAGATCTGATGTACATAACTGGGAGGATCAGGCTGTTACTTTCTATCGGCAATATCAATACAATGCAGATTTAGCACCTACTCGTACTCAACTACAGAGTATGGGTATGGTCTCTAATGAGGGCTTTAAGGAGTATGCCCAGAAGTGGAGGGACTTGGCTGGAAGGGTGCAGCCACCATTGTCTGAAAGAGATCTGGTTGATATGTTTTTAGGGACGCTGTCTAGTCCATTCTTTAATCACCTGATAGGGAGTTCATCGACAGGGTTCATCGAATTAATTCTGACTGGTGAACGAGTTGAAGCTGGCATCAAGAGTGGTAAGATTCAAAAAGATACATCTGCTTCTGCCACTGTCAAAAAACCTTTTCCAGCCAAGAAGGAGATGTCAGCTGTTTACTCTCAGAAAGGTCGAGGAAGAGTAGAGCGCCGGTCAACGGTGGGAGCTGTGATGATCCAAAAGACAGCAGCTGATCAACCTAGAAATGATCAACCAAGAGCCAATCAACAAAGAGGAGGAAGGCTTGCTAGGCAGTTCACCAAAATAAACATGACACCTGCCCAGGTCCTCCCCTATCTCTTAAAGCTGAACCTTATAACCTTGAGAGATCCTCCACAAGATCCAAATACCTCTTCTCCCTACTATCATTCAAATGCAAAGTGTGCCTATCATTCAGACAATGTGGGGCACGACACCAACAACTGTTGGGCCCTTAAAAACAAGATCCAAGATTTGATAGATGCCAAGGAGGTAGAGTTTGACGCACCTGAAAAACCTAATATGATATCCGCTCCAATGCCGAAACATGGTCATAATGACCATGCCATTATGGAAGATCTTCATGTTACTGCTGTTGATGACTTAATGACTCTGTTGCCAATGATCAAGATAAATCTATTGAAAGCCGGGATTTTTCCAGGCTGTGAAAAAGACTGTTACCTATGTTCGACCTTATAATCCGACTGTCTGCTGTTGAAGTCAGGCATCCAACGCCTGATGGATACTCAAGAAATCCTCTTTCAGAAAACTCCTGTTACTCATGTTATTCCAATCAATGATGTTGCTATAATCACAATTTCCGACAATCTTTCCAAGGTCTCCAAAAGACCTGTTAAGATTACACCTGATCCAAAGTTTGTATCATTGAAGATTACTATGCCGGGACCAATCCCATACAAGTCCAATAAGACAATACCGTGGAATTATGGAGGAGAGATCTTCTATCACGGTGTGAAACAGATCGAATCAGTTGAAGAAAATTCCGATGAAGATACTCCTGACATAGGAAATATTGCAGGGACAAGTAAGATCACTCATAGCGGAAGAATCTTCTCTCCGGAGATTGCTCCTTCACGGGCAGTCTTCGGACCCTCAAGTGCTCCTGTGCCTGTCAAGATATCTGTGCGAAGTCCAGTTATTGAAGAAATTGATACTCCCGAGGCTATACCCTCCGCTGTTGTTGCTGATAAAGGTAAGGGGATCCAAGAAGCACCCATCAGGACGAGGGCTCAGACTTTGGTTATCCCCGAGACCACCCAAAAAGAAATGGAGGAGATTTTAAAGATAATTAAGAAAAGCGACTATGATGTCGTAGAGCAGCTGGGGTAAACCCCTTCAAAAATCTCCATGCTAGCCTTGTTGATCTGCTCCGAGGCTCATGCCAAAGCCTTGATCAAATTCCTGAAGACGGCACACGTGCCTCAAGAAACTTCTGCGGATCAGTTTCAAGAGTGCGTGGCTAGCCTTACAGCCGACAATGGTCTTGGCTTCTCTGACGCCGACCTAACATCTAAGGGAAGAAAGCATAATGATGCGCTGCATGTCTCAGTAGAGTGCAGAGGGACCACGCTTGCTCATGTTCTAGTTGATACCAGTTCATCTTTAAATGTCCTACCAAAGAAAGCATTGGACAGGATAGACTGTGAAGGTTTTACCTTAAAGCCCATTAATATCATTGTTAGAGCCTTCGACGGTTCTAAGAGGATGGTTCATGGAGAAGTGGACATCCCAATTAAGGTGGGAACAAAAATTTTCAACTCTACATTTTATGTGATGGACATTCGTCCTTCATATTCATGTTTGTTGGGAAGGCCATGGATCCACAACGCTGGGGCAGTCACTTCTTCTCTAAACCAAATGCTCAAATACCCAGTCCAGGGTAAGATCATAACAGTTCATGGTGAGGAGGAGTATATGATAAGCCACCTTAACTCTTTCCGCTACGTGGAGTTAGATGGTGAATTCATAGAAACACCTTTCCAACACTTTGAAGAGGTTTCTCCTGAAGTTGCGGTAGCCAAGACAATGACTTATGTGCCCGTCATTACCAAACCTGTGTCCCAGATGTCATCCCTTAAAGATGAGGAGGCTGTGATCAAGGAAGGAGGAAGCATAGTATGGGGTCAACTGCCAAATTTTCCTTACAAGACAGATAAGTTCGGTTTGGGTTTCACTGTTGCTAGTCAGAAAGCTGTGCGTCGCTCCCGGGCTGGAGGACCGCCATTGAAAAACACTCACCATGGAGTTCATGCTTTAGAGGATGATGAAGAAGGAAGCAATTTTGAAGACTGGATCTTTCCAACCATTGAAGGAGGACTGAACAACTGGGAGGCGAAAGACTTCATTCCCATTACTTTCATCAATCAGTCATTTATCTTTTGAACATTTCCTATTTGGTTTGTAATAACTTTTAAACAATTCGTACACTTTTTGCCTTATTCCTTACCCGGGGCATATAGGTCCATTTGTAAGGGTTTTGATTCTTCATTTTCATATGCCATTTTTAATGAATCATGGACGTTTTCATCTATAAAATTTTGTGTGTTCATTTTCTTTCTTTTTACAGTTTATTCTGTTTAAAGGTGGCCATCCCTTATACACACGACACTCACAAAATGCAGGTACCCATCCACTCCGGATTCCATGGGTAACAATTCAGCTATGGTCTTCAGTGACTCTGAAGATCTGGTCAATCATGCCGAATACGAGGGTGATGAAGACTGTGAAGTGCCTGGAGAGTTGGCTAGACTTTTGCAACAAGAAGAAAGGGATATTCTGCCCCATGAGGAGTTGTTAGAGACTATCAATTTGGGAACAGAGGAGGACAGAAAAGAGGTTAAAATGGGTGCCAACCTGGAGCCAAGTGTCAAAGAGCGCTTAGTTCAGCTGTTGAATGAATATGTTGAGATCTTCGCCTGGTCCTATGAAGATATGCCGGGACTGGATACAGATATTGTGGTTCATCGTCTCCCTACAAGAGAAGACTGTCCACCAATCAAATAGAATGAGACCCGACATGTCTGAAAAGATCAAAGCTGAAGTGATGAAGCAGTTCAATGTTGGCTTTCTTGTTGTTACTTCCTATCCACAATGGGTTGCTAACATTGTGCCCGTGCCTAAGAAGGATGGCAAAGTCAGAATGTGCGTGGACTACATAGACTTGAACAGGGCTAGCCCTAAAGATGACTTTCCACTACCACACATTGACATCTTTGTTGACAACACAGCTCAACACAAGGTATTCTCTTTCATGGATGGATTTTCAGGGTACAACCAGATCAAAATGGCCCCCGAAGACATGGAGAAGACTACTTTTGTTACGCAGTGGGGTACCTTCTGCTATAAACTGATGCCATTCGGATTGAAGAATGTCGGAGCAACCTATCAGCGAGCCATGGTAGCTTTGTTTCATGACATGATACATCATCAAATCGAAGTCTACGTAGACGATATGATAGCCCGTTCACAAACAGAAGAAGAACACCTCAATCATCTGTAAAATTTGTTTGTTAGATTAAAAGAGTACAAACTCAGGCTGAACCCTAGCAAGTGCACTTTCAGAGTCAGGTCTGGTAAACTCTTGGGATTCATCGCCAGCAATAAAGGCATTGAGGTTGATCCTGCCAAAGTCAAAGCTATACAAGAGATGCCTGCCCCTCGCACTGAAAAGGAGGTCAGAGGTTTCTTGGGACGCCTAAACTACATTGCAAGGTTCATCTCTCACCTAACATCTACCTGTGAACCAATCTTCAAACTGTTGAAGAAAGATTAGGTGGTTGACTGGAATGATGACTGTCAAGTTGCTTTCGATAAAATCAAGGAGTATCTGCTGGAACCTCCTATCTTGATGCCACCCGTCGAAGGAAGACCTTTAATCATGTATCTGATTGTTTTGGATAATTCAATGGGGGTGCATATTGGGCCAACATGACGAGTCTGGCCAAAAAGAGCATGCCATTTATTACCTTAGCAAAAAGTTTATCGACTGTGAGACTCGCTACTCACTGCTCGAGAAAACTTACTGCGCTTTGGTATGGGCTGCTCGCTGGCTAAGGCAGTATATGTTGACACATGCCACTTTACTGATTTCTAAAATGGATCCGATCAAGTACATCTTTGAGAAGCCTGCTCTATCCGGAAGAATCGCTAGATGGCAGATGATCCTCACCGAATATGATATACAATACACGACCCAAAAAGCTATAAATGGGAGTGTGCTAGCCGATCATCTGGCTCATCAAGCTGTCGAATATTACCAATCCATGAGGTTCGACTTTATCGACGAGGATATCATGACTTTGAGCAACATTGAAGAAAACAGACCGTATGACGGACCTGAATAAGGATCCCGATGGACTCTGTACTTTGATGGTGCCTCCAACGCACTTGGGAACGGTATTGGCGCGGTACTTATCTCTCCAGAAGGTTGCCATACACCTTTCACTGCCAGACTCTGCTTCACCTGTACCAACAACATGGCTGAGTATGAGGCTTGTATCTTTGGTCTCAAGGCCGCTATTGACTTAGGAATCAAATCTTTGATTGTATTTGGGGACTCCACTTTGGTTATCAGTAAAATTAAAGGAGAGTGGGATACTAAACATCCAAACCTCATCCCTTACAAAGAACATGTCCTGACATTGTTACCACATTTAGAGCAGATTACCTTCGAGCACTTCCCGCGAGAAGAGAATCATCTAGCAGATGCGCTAGCTACAATGTCCTCCATGTTTAAACTTAACTGGGATAATGAGGCACCTCAAATCACCATCGAACGAATGGACAAACCTGCACATTGTCACGAGATTAATACCGAAGAAGTGGTGGACCGACCTTGGTTTTATGACGTCAAAAGGTATCTCGAAGAACAAGAATACCCTGAGGGAGCTTCAGTCAACGACAAAAAGTTCTTAAGGAGGTTCGCGGCCAAGTTCTTTCTGAGCAATGGTATCCTATACAAGCGCAATCTTGATTGTGTCCTACTCTGTTGTGGAGACAAGGTTGAAGCTGAGCAGATCATGGCTGAACTACATAATGTCCCCTTTGGCACCCACTCAAGTGGTCATACGATGGCTAAGAAGATTCTATGGGCTGGCTACTACTGGTCTACCATGGAAGCTAATTGTCATCAACATTCTCGTACTTGTCACAAATGCCAAATCTATGCTGATAAAGTACATATTCCTCTGGTTCCTCTCAATGTCCTAACAGCTCCTTGGCCATTCGCGATGTGGGGAATCGACATGATTGGAGAGATCAAGCCTACAACATCCAATGGACACCGTTTCATCCTGGTGGCCATTGATTACTTTACCAAGTGGGTCGAAGCAGCTTCCTTCACCTCTGTTACAAAGAATGTGGTTTCCCGCTTCATCAAGCAGAACCTCATATGTCGGTATGGTATCCCCGATAGGATCATCACTGAAAACGGTACAAATTTGAACAACACTATGATCACCGCTCTGTGCGAGCAGTTTAAGATTCAACATCATAATTCATCTCCCTATCGGCCCAAGATGAATGGTGCCGTCGAAGCTGCGAACAAAAATATCAAGAAAATCATTCAAAAGATGACAGTCACCTACAAGGACTGGCATGAGATGTTGTTGTTTGCTCTGCACGGGTACCGTACCACGACACACACTTCAACTGGGGCAACCCCCTTTTCTTTGGTATACGGCATGGAAGTTGTTTTACCTATCGAGGTTCAGATTCCCTCCTTGAGAATCATGAAGGATGCTGATTTGAATAAAGACGATTGGATTCAGACCCGGCTTGATCAACTTAACTTGATTGACGAGAAGCAACTTACTGCTGTTTGCCATGGTCAGGCATATCAAAAACGTATGATCAAGACCTTCAACAAGAAAGTCAAGAGGTAAGTATATCAAGTCGGGGACCTTGTAATCAAGCGAATCATATTACCACAAAGTGATCCCAGGGGAAAATGGACTCCTACTTACGAATGACCATTTGTGATCAAAAACATCTTTTCTGGTGGGGCAATGATCTTAACCACCATGGACGACGATGACCTGCTGCACCCTGCGAACGCAGACATAGTCAAAAGATACTACGCATAAATGACCCGGCAAGTTGAAAACCCGAAAGGGCGACTTGGGTAAAAGTGGGCATCCCAGTGAATCGAAAACCCGAAAGGGCGGTTTAGGCAAAAATTAGGGATAAATAAAAAATCTGTACACCCGGCAAGTTTAAAACCCGAAAGGGCGACTTGGGAAAAAAGGGGTTTCCCGGTGGATCGAAAACCTGAAAGGGCGATCCAGGCAAATGTTAGGGAATTAAAGCGTATGACTATGTCTCGTCGGATCACTTTAAGGATAATCTCTTCACGGACAAGCTCCAAGCTTCTGATCAATCCAATCATCTGCAGACGAAGCAACGGATAGACAAGATACTCAGAGTTATGAAGGCTATAGCAGAATGGGAACCCCATGGAATTATTACACATAGCCATCTTTCTTTGTATAAAATTTTTCTCAATTTTACGACAACATTCTCTTACTAGGATATCTGTCTCCTTTGTACAAAATACTTACACAAAGTTAATACAAAGATACTTCAAAGTGCAGAAATTTGTTTGCCTTTTTTTCTTTTTTACACTTGTGTTTTATTTGAAAATGTCCAATGATTTATTAAATGAGCATATGCATTTGAATATAATCACTACTTACAAATAAAACGAAATGAGAAAGGATAATTACTGATAGGTTGAAAGTATAGGAAAACGTATTTAGGCTATTCCAGGAGAAATCCCCTGCAGTATGTCATTCAGATCCTCAATAGAGCTAAAGCCTTGAAATACATACCCCCAGCAGAGTTAAGTTTCAAAATCCCCATCAGATTGGAGTTTCCAAACTCCCAATCCCCAACGGAGCCAGAAAACTTTGAACTGCAAACCCTCAGTGAAGATGAAGCTTTCTTCCCCAACGGAATCCAAAACTTCAATCTTTAAATCCCAGTGGAGATCATTCAGTTTCCTCCATTGTCCCTGAAGAGTCACTTTAAAACCAGGTAATTCCCCAGAGAGTTATTCTTCCCCAGTGAAGTCGCAACGATCGAATCAGGACATCATGAAGATCCCCAGCAGAGATGAAACTTTGATCTACTAATCCCTAGCGGAAACCATTCAGTTTTCCCCTGATATCCCCAGCAGAACAGAGATCCTCATTCTTGAAGTCCCCAGTAGACTGGTATACAACCCAAACTCCTGATCTCCCCAGCGGTATAGTTTCTCCCCACAGAGTTTGTCAAAGATCTTAAATCTCCAGCAGTGGTCTTGGATTTATTTTCCCCGACAGCGGTCAAAGATTTCATTATCTCCAGCTATCCAGGATTTATTTTCCTCAGCAAAACAGCTAATCGGCTTACATGCGCATACATTACATTCATATATCATAGACATTTGATAAAACACATCTTATTGCATCATACATTGCATGCAACATAACTTTGTGTTTTAGCTAACGTTCTACCCTTTTTAGGATGAAATTGATAGTTACCTAAAACAGGTATTCAAAGCTCAGAAAATGGCTTAGAGATGCTCCAGACACGGATGCTCTCTTATTTTCTTATTCAAATCAAAGGGCAGATTCCTGTTCCGGTTATGAAGTCTGGGTTCGACCAGATAATACCTTGATTATACTGAAGCCCGGAGATCGACCGAAAAATAGTTGAATCCTTTGCAAATCCTTCTAAAGCCTGGATGTTGACCAAATAGGAAGTAAAGTATCTTGAAGCCTGGATTTTGACCAGATAGCAATACAAGACTGTGAAGCTTGGATGTTGACCAGATAACAGTAAGGTACACTGTGAAGCTTGAATGTTGACCAAATAACAGTTTACTTGGCCAATTACTTTGAAGCCCAGATTCAATCGGATATTAGTAGGCCCCAAATCAAAAGGGAAAATCGGATGCGACCGGATAACCATTTGATTTCCTTCTGAAGACTGGACGTTGACCAGATAGGAAGTAAAGTATCGTGAAGCCTGGATGTTGACCAGATAGCAATACAAGACTGTAAAGCCTGGATGTTGACCAGATAACAGTAAGGTACACTGTGAAGCTTGGATGTTGACCAAATAACAATTTACTCGGCCAATTACTTTAAAACCCAGATCCAACCGGATATTGGTAGGCCCCAAAATCAAAAGGAAAACTGGAGGCGACCGGATAACCAATTGATTTTGTTCTGAAGCCTGGATGTTGACCAGATAGGAAGTACAAGACTGTAAAGCCTGGATGTTGACCAGATAACAGTTCACTGTCACCTCTCCAACCGAAAGATGAATCCCCAGTAGAATAACAGACGACTGAAGTTCTATTTCTACCACAACAGAGACCAGCATTCCCCGGTATAGTACTCCTCAACAACAGGTGTATGGGCCCTCACAAAGGAATCTCTTATGTGATCAATTTTTCTTGGATGGCATCTTTAAGCCCATCTCTGACAAGATTCTGTCACGGCTCCAAATGGCATCTTTAAGCCCATTCCCTCAACCTACATTTTGACGAGTGCAAATTTACGGGCACTCTAGTGTCCAATCATCTTTTACCTTCGAGTCACGAAAGGCAACTCGCTAATCTAACTCTTCAGGTTCAAGAAGATTGAACAGGGGCAGCTGTTGTACCCCAAAATTTTCCCTCTCATTTTATCAAGATTTCCCCTCACAAGACTCTTTGTATTCTAGACAGGATTAGGGTTTTGCCCTGCTCAAGACATCTCCTTGCACTGATGATCTAAATTAGGGTTTGAGTTTGCACAAGGATTTTTGGACTTCCAATGCTCAAAGTGAATTTCATACTTCATGTTGGACTTATAATATTGCCTCTACCAAGTGTCAAGCTTTGAATTAAATTTTTTCCCAGTCAATTGGACAGTTGACCTAGAAATCAGCTGTCTGGGAGAAAAAGTCAATTGTGGCCAATTTATAGTCAAACCTCACAATTTTTGATCCACATCAACATTATAAACTCATATGAACCATTTGATCAAGTTTGGATCACAACTCCTCAATAAATTTGATCAGATCATCAAAAGGGCAAAATGGTCATTTCAAAATGCATTTTTCACCTAGTTCAACTGAAACAGGTTTTTGTCAACTTCCTATCTCTCTATTTAGGAATCATTAGGATTAGGTCTGTGAATAAAAATGTAGTATTCATAGTCATGAAGTTGTACATATGCTCAGTTTTCATTTAAATTAAATATGTTAAGAGAATTTGATCCATGAACTTCCTAAAAAAATTAGGTTAGGATTTAGGGCCAGAGAAATTCTCTCAGGTCTTTGAGAGTTAGAATGAGTTCTTTACATGGTTGGATTCGTCTTGAAAAATGCTACAACTTTGATGTTATGGGTTTTTGCATTAGAGCACGTATGCAGGTTGTTCGTGTTTGAAGCCAGGCGCGTGCAATTTTGAGACAGAGGTTGAAGATGAAGTCTGGTAGGCTGGGCTTGGTTCTGGCTCACTATTGGCACCCTCATTTTACTGATTGCACCCCCCTGGCCCATTTCTTCATATTTTTATATTTTTCCATTTTATTTTCATTTCTGATTTTATTTTATTATTTTTGAACATAAAAATACCAAAAATATTTTTAAAAATTTTCACATTTTATTTTTATATTTTTATTTTATTTTTCTAACATGAAAAGTTATTAATTAATAAATACTTATTATTTTCTTTAATTAAAACAAATAAACATTTTAGAAATATTGTATATTTTTTTATATTATTTATACATATAAAAGTAATATTTTTCTAAATATATTTCATTTTTGTATATACATTATTTTATTTTATTGTACATATAAATAGTATATTTAATATATTTACATTCTTAAATGAAAATTAGGGTTTTATCCTTAATAAAAAAATATATAATCTTTTATTTCTTGTTTATATATACACTAAATATTTTTTACATATATAAAAAAAATAATAAACATAAACATTTTTGCATATTCATAATATTTTGTATAATTTGTTTATTTAAATATTATTCATTTATTATTTGTACCAATTATTCAATTTGGATGTAATAGTAGATATTAGGGTTTTAATTTCTTGCCAAATAATCTCCATTCAAAAAATTGTATCCCCCTCCCCATAATCATGTTGTAATAGTGATAGATTTACTTTTATGCATTTATGCTTTCAATTATGCCATGATTAGAGATTAGGGTTTGTATGCCAACAATCCAAAAATCAAACAAATAGCTTGACTAATACAAAGACAAAAAGCATGTAAATTGACAACACAATGCACACATGTACCCCTAGGGTTTCATCCACTTGTTGCCTTTAAAATGGCCATGATATGCATGTTGAGTGTCTTGGCAAAACAAAAACAAAACAAAAGATCATAGTCCCTCGACGACGCTATCTTGGTTGCCTATACAAAAAATGATCTAGTCCCTCAAAAATTTTGCTAAAGATGCTTGACAATATTGCTATCATGGTCAATACGATGACCCGTGCCTGTCTCGTTTAACATCCGAATACAAGGTTGTTTACCAAATGCAATGGTAAAACAACACTGTCAAAAGGATTAAAAATGTGTAGGAAATACCTTTGAGTAAAATAGGGTAGATAACTCTTAGTTACTTGATCAAAACTTGCAAAACATCCTTGCTATTTTCAAACACAATTCCAAAACATTTCCCAAATCAAACTTTCAAACATTGAAATCTTTTCAAAAGACAAACACCTTTGTATATATTCAAACAAGAACCATTACAAAGGTTGCCACAATGATGGCCACTTTTCAAAACATCTTTCAAAACCACACACAAAGCACCATTTCAAACAATTGGAAAAGCAAAGCAAGTGATCTAAACAAGTAACTAAGAGCCCATGGAAAACCATGGATGAAAAGGGTGCTAGCACCTTCCCTTTTCATAATCTACCCCCCGAACCCAAGAAAACATCTCAAAGGTCTTTCCTATGCTTTTTGACCCTTCCTTTGGATAAAATAAAAAGTCGGTGGCTACTCTTGATAAACTGAAACATTTGCGAACACAAACGCAAAACCTCAAGTCAATTCTCCCACCATATCACCAGAACTGGCGACTCTGCTGGGGAATATTTTAAAAGTGGGGTTACCTTAGGGTTTTAGATCACCTTTACATGCTTATCTTGTTTTCTTTGATTACTTTACATTTGGTTCTCTTGTTTGGGTTTGAATCCTCCACCCGGATTTTTGGGAAACATTCATAGGCAAATAGCAATACGTTGTGGAAACTGTGCGGGGTATACCGACATGGTTTAAGCAATAGCTATATTAGTGCGACATATTTGTGGGTACCGGTAGCCTTTGAGTCAATCAAAGAGAATACGGGGCCGCTGAGTGATGTCATGAAGCACTAATGAACTCTTAGAACCTTTACTTGACCATCTTGGCCTTATTAGGGGTAGTGAGATGACCGGCTTTGGTGCAGTCCGAAGTTGGTAGATACTCGATACTACACTCATTGAGGGTTATTTTCTTGGAATATTTCGGTCTCCAGTTAAGTGGCTAAACTGAAACAATGAACATAGAAAATAATCCAGTGATATTGGGCTCCTTAGAACCCGGTTACTATTTATAGGATAGGTTGAGCCAACTAGTTTCAAGAGGGTACTTACCTATGAAACCCCATAAAGCCTGAAACTAGGAACTTGTGTGACTTGCTTGTACATATACTTGTGCATACATCATGAACATAATAAAGCATCATATGCATCCACTAACCATTTCAAGGGTTTGGATCTTCATCTTTGTTCCTGTTTTATAGGTTATGGAATCACTCCGCAGAAAAACTATTCAGGTCAACCTTTTAAGAATCCCTCCTCAACTCAAGGAGCTTGCTTCTAAGATTCCAGAGAATTCTCCATTCTGTGAAAGACATGGTAGACTTCTCAACTTAGTCAACTCCAAAATTAAAGAAGACATGGTGAAAGTTCTCTTCCAGTTCTTTGACCCCCTACGCCATTGCTTTACATTTCCTGATTACCAACTAGTACCTACTTTGGAGGAATTTTCTCAACTCCTGAGGATTCCTATTCTCCATCAACTACCCTACAATGGTACGAAAAGAGAACCAAATCCTGAAGATGTTGCTCAAGCCTTACACTTGCAACTATCTGATATCAAAGGTCATTGGGAAACCAGAAGTGGTGTCAAGGGTTTCTTGGAAAAGTTTCTGTTTGAGAAGGCACAAGACTACTGGAATTCTCTAGATCTGCAAGCTTTTGAGGAGATTGTAGCACTTCTCATCTATGGGTTGGTCTTGTTCCCAAACCCTAATCAACTTATAGATGTAAATGCTCTCAAGATTTTCACATCTCGGAATCCTGTGCCTACATTGCTTTGGGATATCCTACACTCATTTCACACACGAACAATGAGGAAAAGAGGTGTTCTCATGTGTTGTACCCCTCTTCTAGCAAGGTGTTTTATTTCTCAACTTCCCCAATCAGTCTTGAAGAATGAGCAAGGCTTGAGGTGGTCACAACGATTGATGACTCTTACACATTCTGATGTTCATTGGTGTTCTTGATCTAGAGAAAATGTCATCATTATTGATCATTGTGGGGAATTCCCTAATGTCCCACTACTTGGCATTAGGGGAAGCATTACCTATAACCCATGTTTAGCTCTGAGACAATTTGGGTATGCCCGAAGGGACGGCCCTCACGACATGCTGATTCCAGACTTGGTTTTTGACTTTGACAACGATGCTCAAGGACTTCGACAAAGGTTTATCCGAGCTTGGAGGATGCCCAACAAAGTGGATGGTAAGACACTTGGACACAATAATTCCATCCCCCTTGAGCCTTATCTCAAGTGGGTACGAACCCGCGCCTAGACTCTTATGATGCCTTACTCCTACATTCTGCCTATGATCAAAGAGCCTGTTATGGAAGGAGAGGTTCCATACACCCTCCTACATCCTGACATGCCAACATCATTGGAAGATTTGTAAAAGAGTTGGATACAGCTCAAGGAAGAACAAAATACTTTTGTAGCCAGCTTCTATGCCAGTGAGAAGAAGGTTTTGGAACTTACTCGTCTACTCCATGAAGAGCAGACTCTCAACATTTACATCGCACCAAAGAGGATGTGCAATGTCTTTTTACATTAAGAATTTTGTAATATTTTGCCCATGGGGCATTTATGTACTAACAAATTTCTTCTTATTAATATGACGTGTGTTCTTTTTGTTTGCAACAACTTTGAATTTATGAATCCTTGAATTCATTACATGAATACATATCATTCATCATATGCATAAACAGGTCTTCACACCAGGTTTCCTTATCTTTCTGCTATTTATTTCAGCAAGATGGATATAGAGCAGACGGTCAAAGATCTGCAAGCACAGAATTCACAATTCCAACAACTCCTCATGACCTTGGAAAAGGGTCAAGAGGACCTTAAAGCACTGTTAGAGAAGGAAAAGGAAAAAGAAAAGAAGAAAAAGAAAAGAATTGGTGTGGCCACTATGGGAAGAAGATTTGAGAACCAAGCTAGGAGAATCCTGGATTTCCCCTCGATGTTTGATGAAGGGGTTGGTAAAGGAAAAGGAGCTGCAGTACCTTCCGAGTCTGAGGCTGAAGAGGAAGAAGAAGAAGAGAATGAAGATTACTCTGAGCAGCAGTAACCTCCGGCAGACGATAAGTATAAAAATCTGGAAGATCGGCTGGCAGCCATGGAGGTACAAAGAGTACCTGGGTTGGATTTTGAAGAACTAGGGTTGGTTACTGGGATCGTCATTCCCCCCAAGTTCAAAGTGCCTACATTTGCTAAATACGACGGTTTGTCCTGTCCGAAGATGCATATGTGGTCCTACGTCAGAAAGATCCAACCTCACTCTTCTGATATGGATCTGTGGGTCCACTTTTTTCAAGATAGTTTGTCAGGTACGCAATTGGACTGGTTCTATCAACTTGAGAGATCTGATGTACATAACTGGGAGGATCTGGCTGCTGCTTTCTATCAGTAATATCAATACAACGCAGATTTAGCACCTACTCGTACTCAACTACAGAGTATGGGTGTGGTCTCTAATGAGGGCTTTAAGGAGTATTCCCAGAAGTGGAGGGACTTGGCTGGAAGGGTGCAGCCACCATTGTCTGAAAGAGAGCTGGTTGATATGTTTTTAGGGACGCTGTCTGGTCCATTCTTTAATCACCTAATAGGGAGTTCATCGGCAGGGTTTACCGAATTAATTCTGACTGGTGAACGAGTTAAAGCTGGCATCAAGAGTGGCAAGATTCAAAAAGATACATCTGCTTCTGCCACTGTCAAAAAACCTTTTCCAGCCAAGAAGGAGGTGTCAGCTGTTTACTCTCAGAAAGGTCGAGGAAGAGTAGAGCACCGGTCAACGGTGGGGGCTGTGATGATCCAAAAGACAGCAGCTGATCAACCTAGAAATGATCAACCAATAGCCAATCAACAAAGAGGAGGAAGGCCTGCTAGGAAGTTCACCAAAATAAACATGACGCCTGCCCAGGTCCTCCCCCATCTCTTAAAGCTGAACCTTACAACCTTGAGAGATCCGCCATAAGATCCAAATACCTCTTCTCCCTACTATCATTCAAATGCAAAGTGTGCCTATCATTCAGACATCCTTACTATTTTCAAAACCATCCCATACACTTTCAAAACATCTTCAAAACACTTTCCAAAACTTGAACTATTTTCAAAAGCTCAACACTTTGCATACATTCTTACGAACGGGAATCATTGCAAAGTTCGCCTAAACAATGGCACCTTTTTCAAAATACTTTCCAAACCATACAACAGCACAATTTTCAAACAAAAGCAAGTGATCTAACAAGTAACTAAGAGCCCATGGAAAACCATGGATGGAAAGGGTGCTAATACCTTCCCTTTTCATAATCTACCCCCCGAACTCAAGAAAACATCTCGAAAGGTATTTCCTGTGCTTTTCACCTTTACTTATTGGATAAAAGAAAAGTCGGTGGCGACTCTTACTAAATCGTAACATTTGCGAACACAATTGCAAAACCCTCAAGTCAGTTCTCCCACCGTACCACATGAGTCTTTGAGACTTGAACCATACCTATGTTGGAGATGGAAGAACAATAAGATCGAGAAGAGACCCGCTTATCATTTCCCATACTCAATAAAAGGTATGATTTTCATCAGTGATTTTAAAGTGTTTTGAAGTTTGAAAGAAAAAAGAAGTTTTTTTTTGGTTTTAAATGCATATGCAAAAGGAGAAAGAAAAGTCAAAGGGAGCCTAGCCTATTTCTAAACCTAATATTATTATGCACCATGGACCTAAAGTTGGAATTTTTGAGGGAATTCTATCTAATGTTTGCATGCTTGGATTTAAAAGCCTAATGTCTAATTTTAGTTCAATTAAATCGAAGGTTAAATTTGAACCAAAATCTCCTAAGGAATCATGAAAGAATATGAAAACAAGTAAAATTAGGTAGCGAGTGTTAAAGTATTGCCTACAACTCATACCAAAAACTCGCAAACGAAATACATGATAAAAAATGAGTAAAACCAGTGATTAAAATTGAGTAAAAAGTTAGCAAAAGGGGAGATAAATTAAGGTCACGATGATACCGAACGGAGAAGGTCCGTTGCCTCTTCATAATCACACAAGTAATAAGAAAACTCTGCTAAAAGCTTCCTCGAATTCCCTTGATGAAAATTAGGCTCTTAATTTACTTCGCAACTTCTTGAAGCTCTTCTGCCAAATAGTTTATTGAACCATATCCACATAATTGTAATAATATTATACCAAAATGTCATGAAAAGAAAATGATAGGAAAAGGGTTTAGAACTCCAAACAGGGGGTAAGCTTCTGAATTGGGGAGTATGTCCAGCAATACTGTCTGGAGCTAAGGCCTATCTATAAAGAAAGTCCATGAAGCTATTTTTGTTTCCCATGGCTTTAGCTTAAAAAAAATATTGTATGGGCTTAAAGAATGCAGATCCGATCCACTTGCAATTTTTCAGCCATTCCATATTTTTTTATCACATTATATAAAATGAAATAAAATCAAATTAAAATAACAAATATATTGGGGTTAGAAGTATGAATCTTCAGCTTTCCAAGGAGAACTCGCTTCTTCTCAAATTTTCTTTGCTGACGGCGTGAACTCTCTTCTCTGATCAACCTCACCGCCCAAACCAGACCACGACTACCACAACAGTCATATCTGTTCATTGTCGCCTTTTGACCTTCAGATTCATCTCAATCCTTTGATTTTGATTTGTCTTCAACGTCAATAACTCGCCTCAGTTTTGTGGATTCACTCCTTCTCAGCACCGTAACCATCGTGCCACACTGATCCGCAACCTCTCCAATTTATCAGCATCGTTCCTCATCTATCCCTCACTCTCGAACCCACAACGCTTCCTTCTTCTTCAACAATCTCCGAACATCATTCTCACTTCATCGTGGACTCGCCTTCGCTCTCACCAAGATTCGTATAAGGATGATAAAGAGCTAAAGGAGATTAATTCTTGACCGAGCTTCACGTATATACTCATTTCTTCTTTCTTCGTGTTCTTCAGCTTCTTCTGCATTTTGGTGTATGTGTTATTAAGCGTGACGTCGTGGTACTGAAACGATTGTGCGTTCTTGTTGCTTGATTGTAGAGATAAACACTAAGGGAGCTTGAGAATGTTATTGATGATCTTCTCATGGAGAAGATTGAAATCAATAAATATGGTTGCGACGACGGCGATTGATGAGGGTGTAGGGATACGAAGTGGAAAAGAAGATGTGAAGATGATGAAGGATATGCATAAGAATTTTCAAAGGATAATTTAGAGGTGAGGTTTTCTCTTCTGAATCTGTGAAGTTTTTTTCTCTAGTTTGAGTTCTTTTGTTTTGTATGGTAAATAATAATCTCCCTCTCTGTTGAATGATTATTGTTTATATAGGTTATTACGGATGCATAAGTTTGTTACAACTTGAAGTGATCTTGGCCCTTGGTTTGATGAATTCGGTTAGGAAATGAAGGGTGATATTGAAATCCAGTTAGAGAGTTTTCTTTTGGTTCATGAATTATGATTTTTCCTTTTTTCCTTCGGCTATCTTCTGTTATCCCTTCTAGCTCTCTCTCTTTTCTGTTTTTGAAATTGTTATGGGACGGTTAGGAAGTTTTTAGAAGTTAGTTGGTTTTCTGTTACTAAATTATTTTTCTCCACCTTTGTTCTGTTATTCTGTTACAGCTTGATTGGCTACAGCTTGATTGGCCGTTGTTTGATGAGGCAGTTAGAAACAGTTAAGGTGAGCGGGAAGTTAGTTCTTGTTGGTCTGAATTTCTGTTAGAATGGTTAGAGGGTTTGTTATTGGCAGTTAGTTTGGTAAATTGCTAGAATTCAGTTATAATTCTGTTTGGAGGTTATGTTAGAAGTTGGTTGGGTTTAGAAAAGGCAATTAGGGATAGGTTAACTAAAGTTAGAAAAGAGGTTAGCGAATTCTGTTTAAAAATTTGGTTTTTGACAGTTTTTTGGAAATAGTTAGGAAAATGGTTAGAAGCGGTTAGGAGTTCTGGATAGGGTTGTTAATGTTGTTATTCTATTTTATTCGATGCAGGCAGCAACGACTTTCATTATAGAATGTATGGGCAGGCTCGAACTGACGACAAAGGGCTTGAAGAAAGCTTGAAACTGGTTTGTGTTTGATGCAGCAGGGCACCATATGGCTTAACAAAGGGTTTTGCTCCTAATGGACGAATACAAATCCATTCAATATGCCTTGGAATCTGAAAGTGAAAGAAAGCCTGTAAATTGGTTGCGGACTTTTACGGTATGGCGATCTCGACTCTTTGTATTTTTATGCAAATGGGCTGAATGGTTTAATACAGGTGAGTCAGTTTACTAACAATGCGATTAAAGGGTGAACTGATTTTTATGGACAACTATTTTACTAGCTTATGCATTACAGGGAAGCTATATCCGTAGCGGGGTGGTTCATGATAATATTTTTAAGGTTTCAATATAGGGGCTTGTTTCTATGAGCGTTATGCTAGTTTCGGTCCTTTGGTGTTGATTTTCTGAATCGGTTTCAAGCGCGATTATTGAACTGATTTTAGTGTGGATTAGTTTAACTTAATACATGTTTTTGTACTGGTTTATGCAGGTTATTTAATGAAATGATTGAGCGTATGGTGTAAATCTTGATGATCATGTCATAGTTTTGGCATTGAAGTTAAAAAAGGTCATGGTGAATGATCTTGAAGAATATTGAGATGGAATCATGGAGTTTGGGTCTAGCAATTAGAAAAAATATGCTTTCGTATAGTTTTCTTTATATGGTGATTTGTGTAAATTTTCAAGGTGTAATGGAATGACAACTTGTAATCTTGAGTGAAGTCAATTAGGATAGTACTTGAATTCATCTTGAAATCTTGTAAATTTGAGTGCACTTCTGATTTTGGCATTGATTTTGTCAACCAATTAATATGGAATAAATGGTTTCCCTCCTTTTCAAATTTGAAATTCAATTTTCTTTTTGTAATGCCTTAATAATTCCACAAAGTCCCATCCCATGTATGCTTTCACTAATGTAACAGTGGTCGAATATTAATGGGGAATGAGTAACAAAAGTCAACCCTTTTCTGATGTCTTAATAAAAAGACGGTCCCATCTCTGACTTGTTCCACCTGAGAACAATTAAAACCCCAATTGGTGAAGAAAAACCAAATGAAACCCTCTTCCTCTCTTGCATGAAAACCATGGCCACATGTCTTGAGATTCGAGTGACAATTGAGCCTCCTTTGATGAAAAACAAACGTTAGAACCTTGGCTAGCCATGGATAATATCCCCTTCTGATAACCATAACATCACAAACGAATCCTAATTCATGTGGGTATACCACATATTAGGAAATAACTCTTAATGCATAAGTCGATAGTCCTTTTGGATGATACTTGTAGATATTTTGTGTCATAAACGACACAAATACTTTCTTGTTTGAAAGATTCCAAAGAATGTTTAAGAAGAAGAGCTTCAGATTACATGTATCCAACGAGCCTTCATCATATGACCTTGAGTATAGGGTTAGAAACCCTAATCATGGCCATTGCCTCTTCAATTGAGTTGGCCCTGCAATAGGTGAGAAAACCCTAATCCACGAATGAACCCATAGTGCACCAGTGAAACCCTAGTTCCTTGAAGATTCTCGATCCCCTATCAAGTTACGTTGTTAGTGAATATATGCAATGTTAAATGACCTAATGGAAGTTATGTACATAAGAAAAGCGTGGGATGCATAAGCCAGATAAAAGTAAAAAGGGGTAGGACAAATTTGGGGTATTACAATGCCCATGATCAAAAGCTGGTGATTCACTATTTTCAAGATAGCTTGAGTGGGGCATCTTCAGACTGGTATATGCAATTGGAGTGAATGCATATTCGAACATGGGCAGATCTTGCTAATGCTTTTCTAAAGCATTATAAATATAACCTGAACATGGTGCCTACCCGCACACAACTCTTGAATCTATCCCATAAGAAAGAAGAGTCCTTCAAGGAGTATGCTCAGAGGTGGAGGGAGTTGGCATCCCGTGTGCAACCACCACTGTTAGAGAAAGAATTAGTAGACATGTTCATGGGGACTTTGCAAGGGCTGTATTATGAGATGATGGTTGGAAGTATCTCTTCGGGATTCTCAGACCTAGTAACCATCAGAGAAATAATCAAGATTGGGATAAAAAGTGGGAAGATATCAAGGGGACCATCAAATATCCCCTACAATTCAAGAAGGCCTACTTTAAACTTCCCCAAAGGAAAAGAGGGAGAAATTAATGTTGTAGCATCACAACCCAGGGTGCAACAACCATTAGTGGTCCCACTAGGGTAGCAGCAAGGTAGAAGGCCGCCCAGGAAATTTGATCCACTACCTATGCCACCTAGCCAGTTATTGCAATAGCTGGTTAAGGCATCCCTAGTGGAACTCAAGCCTCTAGCTCCCCCAGTCGAGCCACTCCCACGAAGATACGATGCCAATGCGAGATGTGAGTATCACGCTAATTCTCCTGGACATACCATAGAACAATGTTGGCCATTCCAACACAAGGTGCAGGATTTGTTGGAATCTCAAGACATCACCTTCGAGAAGCCCAACATTGAATCAGACCTTATGCCTTCGCACGATGGGGCGATGATAAATGCAATTGAAGTAGTCACTAACTCTGGGGAAAGTAGACGAGCAAAAACCCCGATAAACTTGCTGAAAGAATATCTGTGGGGATGTGGACTCCCGATAGAACACAATGAAGCTTTTAAAAGAGCTCTACAAAGGCTAGGGGACCAGGGGATAGCCTAGCTCAGACAATACCCTGAAGAAAAATATAAAGTTGTTCTGAAGGGCGAAGCACATTTCCCCTCCAATCCAAGAGACCTTTATCAATAAGAGAGTAGAGCATGGCAGACATGTGGCGAAGGTATCCAACAAAGCCAACACCAAAGAGGGCAACTGAATTCGTCCGAGAATGTGCCCCAGAGGAAGAACTCAAAATATGGACCGTCATGGAGATTCCTGAGATCTTTTTCCTTCCTAATTAATTTTTCTTGTTTTCGAAAGAACCTATGTCAAGCCCGAGACATAGGGGTTGCTTGTAAGGGTTCCCCGTTTTGTTTCAGACAATATCTATGATTAATAAAAGTTATATTTTGTTTTCCATTAAGATCCCTTTATTTCTCTTGCATTTATATCTTAAATTTAAAAATGAAAATACTTTCTCTGCATATGCATTTTCAAATATTCATATACTAAGATTTTCACCAAAACATGATAAAGGTGCAAATCCATGCCCAAAACCATCGATATTGCTATTGTTGCGAAACGATATGATTTTGATGCTCCTATCAACCAATATGAAGAGAAAGATGATGAAGATATTGAACTCTCTGAGGAAAGGGCGAGGGAAATAGAACGAAAGGCTGACAACATACAACCGTATCAAGAGGCTATTATGACCATTAATCTGAGCACATGGGAAGATCCGAAAGAAACCAAGCTAAGGGGAAATGTTAGAGAGGAGCCACAAAAAAGCTGATAAAATTATTGCACACATTTTCTTGTTCCTATAGAAATAGGCCAAGGTTAGATACAGACATTGCTGTAAAAATAAGCAACTACGAAATACCAGGACCTACGAATAACCCGAGCCAGGGGCTTGTTGGACATTCATGTTCGACGTGGCTTTAAATACACTAGGGCACGATATAGGGGCAATTTTGACCCCTCCTAAAATACCATGTTGGCCATATACCAAGTCAACGGTGAATGGGATACTAAACATCCAAAACTGATTCCATATCGAGATCATGTTTTGAAAACTGACTGCGGAATTCGCAAAGATCACTTTCAGTCATACCCCACAAAAAAAACAAATGGCAGACGCTCTGGCGACTATATCAGCTATGAACCGCGCATCACAAACAGACACTTCGAAGAGCCCGCACATTGTCGTGCTATTAAAAAATCACAATATAACGAGCCTTGGTTTTACGACATCAAGAAGTACCTGGAAAAACAGAGACATCGAGAAAATTCCTCTAGCACTGGCAAGTAAAAATTAGCCTCGGAATTATTTCAAAGTAACAGTATACTGCACAAGACGAACCACGGCATGGCCTAATACTCAAGAAGATTCTGCTATCTTGCCTCGATTCACATGGTAAATGGACACCCAACTACGAAGGTCCATACAGAATTCTCCGGAGGTAATCTTATCCTCACAATAGTGGATGGGGGAAGAACTACCGCATACGATAAACTCAGACGCAGACAAAAATACTATGTATAAGAAGCTCGAACCCTAAATGGGCGAATTAGGAAAAAAGGAGTGTCCCAGTGGATCAAAAACCCTAAAGGGCGATCTAGGAAAAAATTAGGGGCATATAACAAAAAATTATCCCGGTGGATTGAAAATCCGAAAGGGCAATCCAGGAAAAAGTTAGGGACTTCATACAAAGAAATAAAGAATAAAAAGATTGCGATCTAAGAACTACGACTATGAACCACGAAGGGAGATATAGACCTGAATCATACACTCACAAGCAAAGGAGGTAAGATCATTAAAAGAATATTGGGGAACAACAACAACAATTATCATTTTTCATTGCCATTTACAGTTTCAAAAATTTATGTAATTACCACTTTCTAGGAATTACATCTTGTACTCTCGCCTATTCAGAGGCATATTAATAAAATATTTGCTCTCTTTGCAGCTTTCAAATTGTGTTTTCTTTTATCAGACTTGTTTACAAAACACTATGATCATTACTTGTGAATATTGTCTTGAAATCATTTTGGGGGATTAACAAAATAAAAGCATTTGAAAAAACATCAAAAAAGCATTTTAGGTTAGAAAAATATTGAAATAAAATCCACGTCTACGTCCACACACATGGCTATGCCTACTCCTACGTCTACAATGCAAAAGTCTATATATACGTCCACGCACATGTCTACTCTCGTGTCTACAATACAAATTCTATACATATGTCCACGTCTACGCCTGTGCTTACAACATAAAAGTCTAACATATGTCAATGCATACGTCTACGCTTACAACATATAAATCTACGCATATGCCATTACCTGTGTGTAAGTGTTTGGTTATTGGCATGTATTTTTGGTAAAACTAGGTGTGTGAATGTCATGACTGATGTCATAACATTCTGGGTTACTAGGTACTTTCTGCAGAAAAAGAATGGCATACAGTAGCTGCTCATTATGAGTGTGTATATGATCATTATGCAATGATCACATTTATTACATTCTACCAAAATCAGTAAACAGGATTCTTGTTGTCATAACCAATGTTAAGACATCCTGTACTGATCTAACAGTTAGGCAGTTTTGTTAATTCTGAGATTTTTCAGGAATATGGTTCATACATTCCAGAACATAATCTCACGTGGAACTTAGGTTAACTTGGCTTAACCCTAATCTGGCTGATAAAGTCTTGTGACCAAGTCTTGAGGTTAACCCTAATTAACCCTAGCTATTTTCGTGGAAGCCCTAACTGAAGAACAACTGCCTATATATTCAACAGGAAGGTTGTTGGTGAAGATAACTTTTTGACAGAAGATCAACAAGGGGCTGTATAGTTTTAACTACTGTAATCCAAGCAAGTATCGTTGTGATAAGTGACTTGGAGTAGGTTTTGATTTTAAGGGTTGTGTATCACTCAAAGCTTTGAAGCACGGGTGTTTGTGTCACTTGATTAAAGCTTTGAAGCAAGGTCAAGTTAGGTTTATGTATCACTCAAAGCTTTGAAGCACGAGTGTTTGTGTTACTTGATTAAAAGCTGTGAAGCATAGTCAAGTGTATGTTCTGAAGAGTGTCTTCATGATTTCATTAGTCAATTGTTTAGTATCACTGCTGTGATTGAGGGGGAGTGAGTAGGAACTCAGGTTTAAGTTGAACTTAGATTGAAGTTGCATTGGGTAGGTCTTAAGTGAAGGAGATAAATTGGTTGTTTTATTCCTGAATTAATATCTCTTATAGTGAATTTCCTCTCTGGCTTGGTAGCCCTCAGAGTAGGTGTTGTTTCACACTGAACTGGGTAAACAATTGACTGTGTTCTTTACTGCTTTTTGATTTACTGTCTTATAGAAAGTCAGATACGGTGTCATAACATTCACTGTGACATTGAGTATCTGTTGCCAGAATTTCAATTGGTATCAGAGAAGGCACCCTGCCTGTCTTACTGGGTGAGATCTAGGGATATCACTTTCTGGCGCTATGGACAAAGAAGGAGTTTTTGGAAATAGACCACCCATACTGGATGGATCAAATTATGACTACTGGAAACCTCGTATGATTGCCTTCTTAAAATCACTGGACAAAAAGGCTTGGAGAGCTGCTGACAAAGGATGGAATCATCCCACCATAACTGAGAAAGATGGGACAATCAGTCTGAAACCTGAGGAAGAATGGAGCAAAGAAGAAGATGAGTTAGCCCTGGGTAATTCCAAAGCATTAAATGCCTTGTTCAATGGAATTGATAGAAACATATTCAGATTAGTACATCAATGTGAACTGGCCAAGGAAGTTTGGGACACTCTCAAAACTACCCATGAGGGCACATCCAAAGTAAAAATGTCAAGACTTCAGATGCTGACTGTGATACGGTGGGAGAACTGACTTGAGGTTTTGCGTTTGTTTTCGCAAATGTTTCGGTTGAGTAAGAGTCGCCACCAACTTTTTATTTTATCCCAAGGAAAGGTTAAAAAGCACAGCAAAAACCTTTGAGATGTTTTCTTGGGTTCGGGGAGTATATTATAGAAATGGGAGGTATTAGCACCCTTTCTATCCATGGTTATCCATGGGCTCTTAGTTACTTGCTTAGATCACTTGCCTTGCATTTTCAATTGTTTGAAATGGTGCTTTCAATTGTTTGAAATGGTGCTTTGTGTGTGGGTTTGAAAATGTTTTGAAAAGAGGCCATTGTTGTGGCAACCTTTGTAATGATTCATGTTTGAATGTATACAAAGGTGTATTTGTCTTTTGAAAAGTTTTCAATGTTTTTGAAAGTTGTTTTGAAAGTGTGTTGTGATGTGTGTTTTGAAAAAAAAAATGGCAAGGATTGTTTTGCAAGTTGGTCAAGTAACTAAGAGTTGTCTACCCCTAAATTTACTCAAAGGTTTTTCCTATGTTTTAACCCTTTTAACAATTTTGTTCCACCATTGTATTTGGTGGACAATCTTGTGTTAGGATGTTAACGGGACGGGCGCGGGTCATCGTTTAGACCATGATTTGCAATAGTGTCAAGTGTCTTTGGCAATTTTTCCTTTAAGGGACTTGATCATTTTTTAGGCAACTTTCGAAAGCGTCATCGAGGGACTATGATCATTTGAATTGTTTTTGTTTTGCCAAAGACACTTAACATGCAACATGACCCAATTTTGAAGGCAACAAATGGAGTAACCCTAAGGGTGCAAGTGTGATTGGTGTTGTCCATTTTCATTAATTTTTGTCTTTGCATTAGTCAAGCTATTGGTTGGTTGATTTTTGCATACAAACCCTAAGTCTATCATGGCATAATTAGAAAGCTTTAAAATGCGGAATTTAAAGTCCTAAATTATTACAACATAATTATGGGGATGGGGGTACAAATGTTCAAATGGGGGATATTTAGCAAGAAATTAAATCTAGAACTATTACATCCATATTGAATATACAAATTATTTAATTGTACAATAATTAAATAAATATAATAAATATGCAAAATATATTACGCACAAAAATGTTTTTTATGTATGTAAAAGTATTTTTCAATGTAAAATATAATCAAAATGAAAAGTCAATTTTTTTGGATATTTTCATGGTTTAGGGCAAAACCCTAGTTTTTCTAAATAAATAGTATTTATTAATTATATTATATACAATATTTGTTAATTATATACAAAAAATAAAAAAGGAAGTATATTGTGAAAAAAAAGTATTTTGATGTCATATGTTAATAAAAATAAAAATGTATTATTTTCATATTTTTGTCCTAAATATTTAATAAAATATGTATAAGTATTTATATTATTTATTAAATATACTAAATATATACAAAAATGAAATATTAATTATTTACAAAAAAAGTATGTTTTTAGAAAATGTTTCCAAAATGTAAATAAATAAAAAAACAATAACTAAAAAATATATTTTTTGTATTATTTTCTAGGGTTTTGAAATAAAAATATATATATTTATTTACATGTATAAGTTTAAATAAAACAAATAAATTCCAAATAAATGAAAAAATGGGTGAAAAAATATTTTTTATATTTTTTATATTTGAGCAAAAGGAAAAAATCAAAAATGATTAAAAAAAACACACAATGGGCCAGGGGGGTGCAAAATGAAAAAAGGGGTGCAAAAAGCAGGTTGACTCAGGCCCAGCCCAAGTCAACTCTGTCTTCAACTCTGTCTTCAACCTCCAGCCATTTGAAACAAAAAACGCGCGCCCTTCCTTGCTCAACGCTAACTCCTGATTCCTTGATTTTTAGCCAAAACTCACAACATAAACAATATAGAGCATTAAATCACGAGTTCATACATATAAAAATCTTGATCTAACTCTCAGAAATGAGAGAGAATTTATCCATCCCCAATTTCTGACCTAAATTTTCTTCCATGTTCAGGTCCAAAATTCTCTCAGCATACACAATATAAATGAAAAGTAACTATATGGATGGCTTCAGGGCTATGATTAGAACATGCTTTCTTCACAAACTTAAGCCTAACTATGCCTGGATAGAGAGATAGAAGTTCAAATTTTTACCTGTTCAGCTTGAGTCGTGTACAGCAATGGAGGTATCTTCAATGGAGTTTGAGGACTTGTACATCTTGCCTGAGGTCCAAGGAAGCTTCCTCTATGCTTGGTGTGCCTTTAATCACTATGAATCGTGCTATGAAAGTTTACCTGCACAACTGAAAAAATGAAAATGACAACAGGGGTTAGGGATGTTACAGTTTGTATCTAGGGCTTGGAACAGTTTCAATGGATGGTATGGAATGTGTTTGCAAGGTTATTAGCCAAAGTGCACGAGTGGATTGAGTTGTGGACCTCAATATGCAGCAGGTGCCCTGTTTTTGCAAGAGGATAATGTTTTTGTGTTTGAGGAGGTATGACGGAGGGTTTAATCGTGCCTTAGGCCAGTTATGATGTATGGAAAGTGTTTACAAACTTTGCTTTGGCTAGTTCTTACAGGAATGAGAGATATGGTTCAATATGCAAGTTTTCTTCTTATCTAAGCAAAGATTGTCAAGTTGGGTTATAGGCTCATACAAGCCCCTCAAGCATACTGCAAACTTGGTTCTTGATCAGTGGGATTTGTCAATAAACTTGTGCCTCAAAGATCTGCTTGTACTTCCAAGATATGGACTTTGACATAAAGCATTGCTTTTTCAAAATGGCAAATGTGCTTTTTCCATATATGGATTGATTTTGTGTGTATTATCCAAATGAACAAAATAACACTCTAACACAAAGGATATGCATTTAATTATTGAGTGTGAGAAGGATTAGAGGCCTGTAATCTAGCTTGAACCATGCTGACTTGAAAATGGCAATGTTATGAACATGTATTTGGCTATGAACAAAGTGACTTTTGCCCATCTTTGCCAATTCGATTCTCCCTAACCACAAGGGTGTTTGAGAAGTTCTTGGATAATTTGGAAAGATTGGAATGTGTACTAAAATCCATCTTTGTAATGCAAGTTTAAATTCCAAGTGGAAGCATGTGAAAAGGGGCCATGAAGTTGGGCAAAAATCCTGCCTAAAATAGGTCAAAAATTTCTAAGTTAAGAATGTTTTGCACCCCTATTCCAAAAATCATAACTTGAGATACAAGCTTCTTTTGAGGAAACTTTTTGAATCAAAGTTGTAGATTTTGCAATGGACTATAACTTTCATGTTTTTAGTTTTGTTTGAATCCAAATGTATCTTGATGAAAAAATGGGACAAAGTTAGGAAAAAATTAGGAAATTCCATAACTTAGAAAATTTCTAAGTTATGAAATTTCTTCATTTCAAACCCTAATTTGTAATTTTTGGTTTCTTGATGAACAAGTTTCATAATTTGACATGTTTTGATGAAAAGTGAATCTTGGCACTTGATTTTGACCAAAAAGTCAAAGTTTGACTTTTCAGTATACAGTCAAATTTTGATCAGTTGACTGGAAAATTCATCTGTCAATCTTGTGCATTTGGGATCTTTTGAACTTGTTGAATATGTCAAGACAATGCCATTGAGTCCTTGAGTCCATATGTGAACTTGGTTTGCCTTTGGTTAGGTCAAACAGTCAAAAATTGTCTTTGTGCAGTCAAAACCCTAAAAATGACCATTTTGCCCTTTTGGTGATCTGATAAACTTTCTTGTGGAATTGTGATCCAAACTTGATCAAATGGTTCATATGAGTTCATAATGTTGATGTGGGTCAAAAATCATGAGGTTTGACTGTCAATTGACCACAGTTGACTTTTTCTCCAATACAGTTGATTTCTAGGTCAACTGTCCAATTGACTGGGCAAAGATTGGAATCAAGGCTTGAAACTTGGTATGGATAAACTTGTGAGTCCAACATGAAGCATGAAAGTCATTTTGGGCACTTGGGGTCAAAAAATCTTTGTGCAAACTCAAACCCTAATTTGGGTCAACAGTGCAAGGAGGAGTCTTGAGCAGAGCAAACCCTAACTTGACCTTGAGCTCCAAGGGTCTTGTGATGAGAAAATGTTGATGAAATGAGCGGGAAAATTTTGGGGTACAACAGTTGCCCCTGTTCAATCTTCTTGCACCTGAAGAGTTAGATTGGCAAGTTTGCCTTTCGCGTCTCGATTGTAAAAGGATATTGGACACTAGAGTGCCCTTAAATTTGCACTCGTCGGAACAAAGGATGTGGGAATGGGCTTAGAGATGCCATTTGGAGATGGGCTTAAAGATGCCATCTAGAGGGGTGACAGAGTCTTGTCGGGGATGGGCTTAAAGATGCCATTTGGAGATGGGCTTAAAGATGCCATCTAGAGGGGTGACAGAGTCTTGTCGGGGATGGGCTTAAAGATGCCATCTGGAATGTTTGTTGAACTGCAATGTGATAGGTCAGAAGAATGAGGATCAAGATGGTATCTGTGTCTGGAATGCATTTGAAAACGGTATCTAAGGACTGAGTTTGTATGAGCAGAAGAATGGCCTCTGTGTCTGGGGCGTATCTGAGCTGTAACTGTGCTTGAAGAATGAATATCAGAATGACTGCTGTGTTTGGAGTGTATCTGTATTGTATCTGGGTAACAGAGAAACATCTGTATGGAGAAACTGCGTGCTGGGGACAAATTCTGAATGAGTGACAGAATGGCAACCGTGTCTGGAGCGTATCTGGACTGTATCTGAAGTTGAAAGTTGTATGAGTAGCATAATGACTTCCGTGTCTGGAGTGTATCTGAAATTGTAACTGGGATTGAGATCCGTATGAGTAATATAATGACTTCCGTGGCGAACGCACTGGGGAGAATCAAACTGTTGTTGTAAGGGTCAGAATGGTATCCGTGTTTGGAATGCATTGAACCTTGAGGTGGATAAATGAATCTGAATGAGAGATAGAATGGCTGCCGTGTCTGGAGCATATCTGGTCTGTATCTGATTGCTGTAGTCTGAATGAGTAGTAGAATGACCGCCGTGTCTGGGGTGTATCTGTACTGTATCTGATTGCTGTAGTCTGAATGAGTAGTAGAATGACCGTCGTGTCTGGGGTGTATCTGTACTGTATCTGACTTGAAATTCTGAATGAGTAATAGAATGACCGCCGTGTCTGGGGTGTATCCATACTGTATCTGAATAATTATTAATGATAGCCTTTTAATCTCATCCTGAAAAGGGTGAAATGTTAGCTAAAACATAAAGTTATGTTGTATGATATGTATGATGCAATATATGTTATATCAATGTTTATGATATGAATGTAAATAAATGTGCATGTAAGCTGAAGAGCTGTCTTGATGAGGATAGATGACTCCTGGAGATAAAGAATCTTGACTGCTGCCAGGGAAAGTGAATCCTTGACTGCTGCAGGAGAAGACAAGAATTTTGATTGCTGAGGATGAGACATCCTTGTTTGACTACTGCTGGAGAATTAGGAGCTTGGGTTGTATACCAATCTTCTGGGGATTCTTGTCTTGAGGAGATCTTCACTGGAGAACATCTGATTATCCTGTGAGGAACTGAGAATGAGCCTTCACTCTACTTGGGGAAATGCAAGATTTTCAATTGTTGAGGGATCTTAGGACCGCTGCGGGGAATTGGAATTCCTTGGTGACTTGCAGGGTAAGAAAATTTCTGATGATCTCTACTGGGGAGTTCAGAGCCTGATAGATTCATGCTGGAGGAGTAAGACTGAGCGTCCTTAGTTTGGTGGGAAGTATCTCTGTGGGGAGAAGGTTCACTAGCCTGGTTCCGCTGGGGATTTGATGGTTGGAAATTTTAGCTCCGCTGGGGATTGGATTTTTAACTCTGAGGGGAATTGAGTTCTAGAAGGCTCTCTGGCTGGGGAAATCAGTTTTGAGAAAGCTTTCTCTGTTGAGGATCCTGAAGTTTAACTTTGTTTGGGGAATTAAGTTCTGGATCGAGGAATTTGGAGTTTTAGATCTGCTGGCGATTTCTTCTGAAAGGGCATCGAGATATCCACCTGTACCTTCGGCCTATCAGTAATCATCTTTCTTGATTCATAAGGAAATGATTATGTCCAAATGCATATGCCTATTTAACAAAACATTGGACGTTTCTCAAAATAAAACATAAATGTAGAAAAGCAAGAGAAGACAAAGCAAATTTCTGTATTTGGAAAAGTATTTGTATTAACTTTCTATGAGTATATTTGTACAAAGGAGACAACCATCCTAGTAAGAGGATGTCGTCGTAAAAATTGAAAAATTTATACAAAAGAAAGATGGCTATGTGAAACAATTCTATGGGATTCCATTCTGCTATAGCCTTCAAAACTCTGAGTATCTGTCCATTCAATGCTTCGTCCGCTGATGACTGGATTGATCAGAAGCTTGGAGCTGGTTAATGAAGAGATTGTCCTTAAAGTGATCCGACGAGACATAGTCATACGCTTTAATTCCCTAACTTTTGCCTGAATCTCCCTTTCGGGTTTTCGATCCACCGGGAAACCCCTTTTTGCCCAAGCCGCCCTTTCGGGTTTTCGACTTGCCGGGTGTACAGATTTTTTTGTTTTATCCCTAATTTTTTCCTGAACCGCCCTTTTGGGTTTTCGGTCCACCGGGATGCCCCTTTTTGCCCAAGCCGCCCTTTCGGGTTTTCGACTTGTCGGGTTATTTTATGCGTAGTATCTTTTGACTATGTCCGCGTTCGCAGGGTGCGGCAAATCTTCGCCGTCCATGGTGGTCAGAATCATTGCACCACCAGAGAATATGCTCTTGATCACAAATGGTCCTTCGTATGTAGGAGTCCATTTTCCCCTGGGATCACTTTGCGGCAGAATAATCCGCTTGACTACGAGATCTCCGACTTGATATACTTGACGTCTGACTTTCTTGTTGAAAGCCTTGATCATCCGTTTTTGATACGTTTGACCATGGCAGACAGCAGCGAGTCTCTTCTCGTCGATCAAATGGAGTTGATCAAGTCGGGTCTGAATCCAATCATCTTCATTCAAACCTGCGTCCTTCATAATCCTTAAAGAAGGAATCTGAACTTCCATGGGCAGGACAACTTCCATGCCGTATACCAAAGAAAATGGGGTTGCCCCGGTTGAAGTACGTGCCGTCGTACGGTATCCATGCAGAGAAAACGGTAACATCTCATGCCAATCCTTGTAAGTGACTGTCATTTTCTGAATGATCTTCTTAATGTTTTTGTTCGCAACTTCAATAGCACCGTTCATCTTCGGCCGATAGGGAGATGAATTGTGATGATAAATCTTGAACTGTTCACACAATGCAGTGATCATAGTATTATTCAGATTTGTACCGTTGTCTATGATGATCCTGTCCGGAACACCATACCGACATATGAGGTTTTGCTTGATGAAGCGGGCAACCACATTTTTAGTAACAGAGGCGAAGGAAGCTGCCTCGACCCATTTGGTGAAATAGTCAATGGCAACCAGGATGAAGCGATGTCTGTTGGATGCCGTGGGCTTGATCTCTCCAATCATGTCAATGCCCCACATTGCAAATGGCCAAGGATCTGTCAGCACGTTGAGAGGAACCGGAGGAATATGAATCTTGTCAGCGTAGACTTAACATTTGTGGCAGGTACGGGAATGCTGATGGCAATCTGCTTCCATGGTAGACCAGTAATAGCCTGCCCTTAGGATCTTCTTAGCCATAGTATGCCCGCTTAAATGGGTGCCAAATGTACCGTTGTGCATCTCGGTCATGATTAACTCTGCTTCAGCTTTGTCTACACATCGGAGTAAAACACAATCATGGTTGCGCTTATAGAGGATACCATTGCTTAGGAAGAACTTGGCAGCAAATTTCCTTAGGAATTTCTTGTCATTTACGGAAGCTCCTTCGGGATATTCTCTGGTCTGGAGATACCTTTTGATTTCATGAAACCAGGGTTGTTCCACTACTTCTTCGGTATTAATCTCATGACAATGCGCAGGTTCATCCATTCGCTCGATGGTGATTTGGGGAGCCTCGTTATCCCAGTTGAGTTTAAACATGGAAGACATTGTAGCCAGAGCATCTGCTAGCTGATTCTCTTCTCGCGAGAAATGCTCGAAGGTAGTTTGCTTGAAATGAGGCAACAATGTCAGGACATGTTCTTTGTATGGGATAAGATTAGGATGCTTGGTATCCCACTCTCCTTTGATTTGACTTATAACCAAAGCCGAGTCCCCAAATACGATCAAAGATTTGATCCCCAAGTCTATAGCAGCCTTGAGACCAAAGATGCAATCTTCATATTCAGCCATGTTGTTTGTGCAGCTGAAGCAAAGTCGAGCCGTGAAAGGCGTGTGACAACCTTCCGGGGAAATGAGTACCGCACCGATACCGTTTCCAAGTGCATTTGAAGCACCATCAAAGTACAGGGTCCATCGGGATCCTTTTTCAGGTCCGTCATACGGTCCGTTACCTTCAATGTTGTCCAAATTCATGATGTCCTCGTCTGGGAAGTCAAATCTCATGGATTGATAATCTTCGATAACTTGATGAGCTAGATGATCAGCTAGTACACTCCCTTTTATAGCTTTTTGAGTGGTGTACTGGATGTCATACTCAGTTAGGATCATTTTCCATCTAGCTATTCTTCCAGACAAAGCAGGCTTCTCGAAGATATACTTGATAGGATCCATTTTGGAAATCAACAGGGTGGTATGAGTCAACATATACTGCCTTAGTCGGCGAGCAGCCCATACCAAAGCGCATCAAGTTTTCTCGAGCAGTGAGTAGCGAGTCTCACAGTCGGTAAACTTTTTGCTAAGGTAATAAATGGCATGCTCTTTTCGACCAGACTCGTCATGCTGGCCCAGCACGCACCCCATTGAATTATCCAAGACGGTCAGATACATGATCAACGGTCTTCCTTCGATGGGTGGCATCATAATAGGAGGTTCTAGCAAATACTCCTTGATCTTATCAAAAGCAGCTTGGCAATCGTCGTTCCATTCGACTACCTGATCTTTCTTTAATAATTTGAAAATTGGCTCACAGGTAGAAGTCAGGTGAGAGATGAATCTGGCAATATAGTTTAAGCGCCCCAAGAACCCTCTAACCTCCTTTTCAGTACGGGGAGCAGGCATCTCTTGTATTGCTTTCACTTTTGCTGGATCGACCTCAATGCCTTTGTTGCTGACAATAAACCCTAGAAGTTTACCAGACCTAACTCCAAAAGTACACTTACTTGGATTCAGCCTGAGTTTGTACTCTTTCAACCTGGAAAACAGCTTTTCCAGGTGTTCAAGGTGTTCCTCCTCTGTTTGTGATCGAGCTATCATATCGTCTACATAAACTTCGATCTCATGATGTATCATATCATGAAATAAAGCTACCATGGCGCGTTGATAAGTTGCCCCTGCGTTCTTCAGTCCGAACGACATCACCTTGTAACAGAAAGTACCCTATTGTGTAACAAAGGTTGTTTTCTCCATGTCCTCGGGGGCCATTTTAATTTGATTGTAGCCCGAGAATCCATCCATGAAGGAAAACACTTTGTGCTGAGCTGTGTTGTCGATCAAAATGTCAATGTGCGGTAGCGGAAAATCATCTTTAGGGCTGGCCCTATTCAAATCCCGGTAGTCCACACACATTCTGACCTTGCCATCTTTTTTAGGAACTGGCACGATGTTAGAAACCCATTATGGATAGGATGTAACAGCCAGAAAGCCAGCGTTGAATTGCTTCATTACTTCTGCTTTAATCTTCTCAGACATGTCGGGCCTCATTCGGCGGACTTTTTGCTTTATCGGTGGACAATCTTCTCTTGTAGGGAGACGGTGAACCACGATGTCTGTGTATAAACCCAACATTTCTTCATAAGACCGGGCGAAGATTTCAACGTATTCGCTCAATAGCTGTATCAGGCGCTCCTTGACACTTGGTTCCAGATTGGCACCCACTTGTACTTCTTTCCGGTCTTCCTCTGTTCCTAAGTTGACAGTTTCCAGCAACTCTTCGTGAGGTAAGATGGCCCTTTCCTCTTGTTGTAGAAGTCTGGCTAATTCCCCTGGTACTTCACAACCTTCGTCGTCTTCATACTCAGCTTGATTGACCAGATCTTCAGAGTTATTGAAGGACATAGCAGAATAGTCACCCATAGAATCCAGAGTGGATGGGTACCTGCATTTGCGAGTGTGGGTGTGTGTAAGGGATAGCCACCCTTAAACAAAGAATGCAAAAAGGAAAGAAAATGAACACAACAGTTTATCAATGAAAAACGTCCAATGAATCATTAAACATGGCATATGGATATGAAGATAATCAAAACCCTTACAAATGGACCTACATGCCCCGGGCAAGGCATGAGGTGAAAAAGTAGTGTACGGATTGTTCAAAAGTAATTATTACAGACCACAGGAAATGTTTGACAGATAATTACTGATTAATAAAAGTAATGGGGACAAAGTCCTTTGCCTCCCAGTTGCGTAGTCCTCCTTCGATGGTTGGGTAGATCCAATCTTCAATGTTGGCCTCTTCGTCTTCACCTTCCAAAGCATTGATCCCATAAGGAGAGATCTTGATGGGTGTTCTTTCAACCTTTGAGCGGCGCATAGCTTTCTGCCCCGCAGCAGTGAATCCTAAACCAAACTTGTCTATTTTGTGCGGAATATCCGGCAACTGCCCCCATGTTGAGCTCTTTCCTTCCTTCAATGCGGCCTTCGCGTCTTTTAGAGATGCCATCCTGGCCATCTGCTTTGGTACCTCAGCTACCACTTTTGCTACATCCACCTCAGGAGAGACCTCCTCAAAGTGCTGGAATGGTGTCTCAATGAATTCACCCTCTACCTCTACATACCGAAAGGAGTTCAGGTGGCTGATCATATATTCCTCTTCACCGTGCACGGTTATGATCTTTCCTTTGACAGGGTATTTCAGCATTTGATGTAGGGAAGAGGTGACTGCCCCGGCATTGTGTATCCATGGTCTCCCGAATAAGCAAGAGTATGACAGACGGATGTCCATCACATAGAAAGTTGAGGGGAACACCTCTGTGCCAACCTTAATGGGAATGTCCACCTCCCCATGTACCATTCTCTTCGACCCGTCAAACGCCCTTACAATGATATTACTTGGCCTTAACTCCAAGCCTTCACAGTCTAATCGGTCGAGAGCCTTCTTAGGCAGCACGTTCAGAGAAGAACCAGTGTCGAACAGAACGTAGGCCAGAGTAGTTCCTTGGCATTCTACTGACACATGTAAGGCGTCGTTGTGCTTTCTTCCTTTTGAGGTTAGGTCAGCATCAGAGAAACCTAAACCGTTGTCTGCTGTAAGACTGGCTACACAGTCTTGGAATTGGTCGGCAGAGGTTTCCTGGGGCACATGGGCTGTCTTCAGGAATTTTATCAATGCCTTGGCGTGCGCCTCTGAACAAAGCAGTAATGCTAACATGGAGATCTTTGAGGGGGTTTACCCCAGTTGCTCTACCACATCATAATCACTCTTCTTAATTATCTTCAGGATCTCCTCCATCTCTTTCTTAGAGGTTTACAGGATGACAAAAGGTTGAGCCCTCGTCCTGACGAGCTCATCTTGGGTCCCTTTCCCCTTATCAGCAGAAGTAGGAGGGACAACAACAGGAATAACAGCTTCTTCAATCAACGGAATTCTTGCGGAAAGTTTTATTGGTGCAGGAATAACTTTGGCAGCAGATGAGGGTCCAAAGATTGCCTTTGGGGGGGAAATCTCTGGAGAAAATATTCTCCCACTTCGGGTGATCTTGCTTGTGCCGGCAATGTTTCCAATGCTGGCATCTTCTTCATCAGAGCTTCCTTTGGTTACTTCAACTTGTCTAATACCATGGTAGTAGATTTCTCCACCGTAATTCCATGGTATTGATTTTTCAGAACTGTAGGGGACAGGCCCTGGCATAGTTATTTTCAGAGGAACAGACTTTGTAGCGGATGTAATCTTAACAGGCTTTTTGACGGCCTTGGAAAGATTGGCGTGAATGGTGATAATTGAAACATCTTCAGTAGGGGTTGGAATAGCAGGAACTTTTTCAAACAGAATCTGCTGACTGTCCATTAGGCCTTGTATGCCTTTCTTCAGTAATGGGCAGTCAATTGGTAGAGAGTAACAACAGTAGCAATCTTCTTTGCATCCCGGGAAAATCCCGACCCTTAGCAGATTTAACTTGATGGTTAACAGCGGAGTTATCAGGATATTGACATCAGAAACATACAAATCTTCCTCAATAGCATGGACATTTCGACCATGCTTCGGCATTGGAGCAGATATCACGTTTGGCTTCTCTGGAGCATCGAACTCCACCTCTTTTGCATCTATCAAGTCTTGAATTTTATTTTTTAGCGCCCAACAATTGTTTGTGTCATGTCCGACGCTATCAGAATGGTAGGCGCATTTGGCATTGGCATTGTAAGCTGGTGAGGTTGTATTCACATTTTTCGGTGCTTCTTTGATATTTGTGAGATTCAGTTTCAACAAATGCAGAAGAACTTGCGCGGGCGTCATATTAATGCGGGTGAACTGCCGTGGTGGCCGTTCTCCCCATTGCTATTTAGGTCTGGACTGGTTATTGCGAGGCTGATCATTTGATGGATTTTGGATCATTACGGCCCCCACAGTCGGTCGGCGCTCACTTCTTCCTGCTCCTCTCTGAGAATACACAACAATCGTTTCCTTCTTCGCCGGAAATGATTTCTTAACAGTTGTAGATGCAGAGGCATCCTTCTGAATCTTCCCATTCTTGATACCGACTTCTACCCGCTCGCCAGTCAGAATTAATTCAGTAAACCCTGCGGAAGAGCTACCGATCAGATGGTTAAACAATGGACCAGACAGGGTCCCCAGGAACATATCAACAAGTTCTCTATCGGAAAGAGGTGGCTGCACTCTTCCGGCCAGATCGCGCCACGTCTGGGCGTACTCCTTGAATCCCTCACCTGAGGCCATTCCCATACTCTGTAGCTGAGTACGGGTTGGCGCCAAGTCAGAATTATACTGATATTGGCGATAAAAAGCAGCTGCCAGATCTTCCCAACTATGTATCTCCGACCTCTCCAGCTTGTAAAACCAGTCCAGCTGAGTACCAGATAGGCTATCCTGAAAGAAATGCACCCAAAGGTTTCTATCAGATGTGTGAGGTTGGATTCTTCGGACATACGACCTTAGGTGCATTTTTGGGCAAGACAGCCTGTCATATCTTGCAAAAATTGGCACTTTAAACTTCGGGGGATCACAATTCCAGCAATTAATCCCAAATCTTCGAAATCCAAGCCGAGAACTCTCTGCAGCTCCATAGCTGCCAACCTGTCTTCCAAGTTTTTGTACTTATCATCGGCGGGAGGGTATTGTTGCTCTGAGTAGTCTTCGTCTTCTTCAGCCTCTTCCTCTTCAGCTTCGGATTCAGAAGGTACCGCAACCCCTTTTCCTTTATTGGTTTCTTCTTCAGATGCAGAGGGAAATTCAAGAACTCTTCTGGCTTCACCCTCAAACCTTCTTCCTAGGGTAGCCACCCCGACTCTTTTCTTCTTCTTTTTCACTTGCTCTTTGTTGCCAAGCAGGGCCTTTAGATCCTCCTGACCCTTTGCCAAGGTCATCAGGAGATGTTGAAACTGTGAGTTTTGAGACTGCAAATCCTTGACCGTCTGTTCGAGATCCATCTTACTGAAATAAATAGCAGAAAGATAAGGAAACCTGGTGTGGAGACCTGCTTATGCGCATGATGAATGATATGCTTATTTATGCAATGCATTCAAGGATTTAGAAATTCAAAATTGTTGCAGACAAAAAGAACGCACGTCATATTAATAAGAAGAAATTTGTCAGTACATAAATGCCCCATGGGCCAAATATTACAAAAACTTCTCAAGGTAAAAAGACGTTGCGCATCCTCTTTGGTGCGATGTAGGTGTTGAGGGTCTCTTCCTCATGGAGTCGGCGGGTAAGCTCCAAAACCTTCTTCTCACTGGCGTAAAAGCTGGCTTCAAAAGTGTTCCGTTCCTCCTTGAGTTGGATCCAACTCTTCTGCATCTCCTCCCATGATGTTGGCATGTCAGGATATAGGATGGTGTAGGGAACCTCTCCTTCCTTAACGGGCTCTTTAATCACAGGGAGAACATGAGGGTAAGGCATCATTAGACTCTGGGCTCGGGTTCGTACCCATTTGAGATAAGGCTCAAGAGGGATGGAGTTCTTGTGCCCCAGTGTCTTGCTGTCTACCTTGTTAGGAATCCTCTAAGCTCTGATGAATCTTTGGCGAAGTCCTTGCGCATCGTTGTCGAAGTCAAAAACTAGGTCAGGAATCAACATGTCGTGAGGGCCATCCCTCCGTACATATCCAAATTGTCTCAAAGCTAGACAAGGGTTGTAGGTAATGCCTCCTCTAATGCCAAGTAATGGAACATTAGGTAACTCTCCACAACGATCGACGATGATGACATTTTCTCTGGACCGAGAACACCAATGTACATCAGAGTGTGTGAGGGTCATCAATCATTGTGACCACCTTAAGCCTTGGTCATTCTTCAAGATAGATTGTGGAAGGTGCGAAATAAACCACCTTGCAAGGAGAGGAGTACAGCACATGAGAACACCCCTCTTTTTCATTGTTCGTGTGTAAAATGAGTGGAGGATGTCCCCAAGAAATGTTGGTATTGGATTTCTAGATAAGAAGATCTTAACGGCATTGACATCTACAAGCTGGTCAGGATTTGGGAACAGGACCAACCCATAAATGAGGAGTGCCACAATTTCTTCAAAGGCTTGTAGATCCAATGAATTCCAACACTCTTGTGCCTTCTCAAACAAGAATTTTGCCAAGAAGCCTTTGAGACTGCTTCTAGTTTCCCAATGCCCCTTGATGTCAGATGGTTGCAAGTGTAGTGCTTGAGCAACATCTTCAGGCTTTGGTTCTTTTTCCGTACCGTTGTAGGGTAGTTGATTAAGAATAGGAATTCTCAAGAGTTGAGAAAATTCCTCCAAAGTGGGCACCAATTGGTAGTCGGGGAATGTGAAACAATGGTGAAGGGGGTCAAAGAACTGGAACAACACCTTTACCATGTCCTCTTCAATGCTGGTGTTGACTAGGCTGAGCAGTCCACCATGTCTTTCACTGAAGGGAGAGCTTTCCAGAATTCTGGATGTGAGCTCTTTGAGTTGAGGAGGGATTCTCACAAGGTTGACTTGGATAGTTTTCCTGCGAAGAATTTCCATGACCTATAAAACAAGAACAAAGATGAAGATCCAAACCCTTGAAATGGTTAGTGTATGCATATGATGCTTTATGATGTTCATGATGTATGCACAAACATATGTACAAGCAATTCACACAAAACCCTAGTTTCAGGCTTGCATGAGGTTTCATAGGTAAGTACCCTCTTGAGTGAAGTTGGCTTAAAAACCTGTCCTATAAATAGTAACCGGGTTCTAAGGAGCTCAATATCACTAGATTGTTTTCCATGTTCATTGTTTTGGTTTAGCCACTTAACTAGCGACCAAAATATTCCAAGAAAACAACCCTCAATGAGTGTAGTATCGAGTATCTACCAACTTCGGACTGCACCAAAGCCGATCATCTCACTACCCCTAATGAAAGGCCAAGATGGTCAAGTAAGGTTCTAGGTCATTAGTGCTTAGTGACATCACTCAGCGGCCCCGTACTCTTCTTGATTGAACTCAAGGGTTACCAGTACTCACAAATATGTCGCACTAATATAGCTATTGCTTCAACCGTGTCGGTATACCCCGTACAGTTTCCACAACGTACTGCTATCTATGAATGTTTCCCCAAATCCGGGTGTAGGATTTCAAGCCCAAACAAGAGAACCAAGATATAAAGCAATCAAAGCAAACAATTAGTCATGCAAGAGGGTGATCTAAGCCCTAAGGTTAATCCACTTTTAAAACTCTCCCCAGCAGAGTCGCCAGTTCTGTGATACGGTGGGAGAACTGACTTGAGGTTTTGCGTTTGTTTTTGCAAATGTTTCGGTTGAGCAAGAGTCGCCACCGACTTTTTATTTTATCCTAAGCAAAGGTTAAAAAGCACAGCAATAACCTTTGAGAAGTTTTCTTGGGTTCGGGGAGTAGATTATAGAAAGGGAAGGTATTAGCACCCTTTCTATCCATGGTTATCCATGGGCTCTTAGTTACTTGCTTAGATCACTTTCCTTGCATTTTCAATTGTTTGAAATGGTGCTTTCAATTGTTTGAAATGGTGCTATGTGTGTGGGTTTGAAAATGTTTTGAAAAGAGGCCATTGTTGTGGCAACCTTTGTAATGATTCATGTTTGAATGTATACAAAGGTGTATTTGTCTTTTGAAAAGTTTTCAATGTTTTTGAAAGTTGTTTTGAAAGTGTGTTGTGATGTGTGTTTTGAAGAAAAAAAATGGCAAGGATTGTTTTGCAAGTTGGTCAAGTAACTAAGAGTTGTCTACCCCTAAATTTACTCAAAGGTTTTTCCTATGTTTTAACCCTTTTAACAATTTTGTTCCACCATTGTATTTGGTGGACAATCTTGTGTTAGGATGTTAACGGGACGGGCGCGGGTCATCGTTTAGACCATGATTTGCAATAGTGCCAAGTGTCTTTGGCAATTTTTCCTTTAAGGGACTTGATCATTTTTTAGGCAACTTTCGAAAGCGTCATCGAGGGACTATGATCATTTGAATTATTTTTGTTTTGCCAAAGACACTTAACATGCAACATGGCCCAATTTTGAAGGCAACAAATGGAGTAACCCTAAGGGTGCAAGTGTGATTGGTGTTGTCCATTTTCATGCATTTTTGTCTTTGCATTAGTCAAGCTATTGGTTGGTTGATTTTTGCATACAAACCCTAAGTCTATCATGGCATAATTAGAAAGCTTTAAAATGCGGAATTTAAAGTCCTAAATTATTACAACATAATTATGGGGATGAGGGTACAAATGTTCAAATGGGGGATATTTAGCAAGAAATTAAATCTAGAACTATTACATCCATATTGAATATACAAATTATTTAATTGTATAATAATTAAATAAATATAATAAATATGCAAAATGTATTATGCACAAAAATGTTTTTTATGTATGTAAAAGCATTTTTCAATGTAAAATATAATCAAAATGAAAAGTCAATTTTTTTGGATATTTTCATGGTTTAGGGCAAAACCCTAGTTTTTCTAAATAAATAGTATTTATTAATTATATTATATACAATATTTGTTAATTATATACAAAAAATAAAAAAGGAAGTATATTGTGAAAAAAAGTATTTTGATGTCATATGTTAATAAAACTAAAAATGTATTATTTTCATATTTTTGTCCTAAATATTTAATAAAATATGTATAAGTATTTATATTATTTATTAAATATACTAAATATATACAAAAATGAAATATTAATTATTTACAAAAAAAGTATGTTTTTAGAAAATGTTTCCAAAATGTAAATAAATAAAAAAATAATAACTAAAAAATATATTTTTTGTATTATTTTCTAGGGTTTTGAAATAAAAATATATATATTTATTTACATGTATAAGTTTAAATAAAACAAATAAATTCCAAATAAATGCAAAAATGGGTGAAAAAATATTTTTTATATTTGAGCTAAAAATAATAAGTCAGAATCAAAAGGAAAAAATCAAAAATGATTAAAAAAACACACAATGGGCCAGGGGGGTGCAAAATGAAAAAAAGGGTGCAAAAAGCAAGTTGACTCAGGCCCAGCCCAAGTCAACTCTGTCTTCAACCTCCAGCCATTTGAAACAAAAAATGCGCGCCCCTTCCTTGCTCAATGCTAACTCCTGATTCCTTGATTTTTAGCCAAAACTCACAACATAAACAATGTAGAGCATTAAATCACGAGTTCATACATATAAAAATCTTGATCTAACTCTCAGAAATGAGAGAGAATTTCTCCATCCCCAATTTCTGACCTAAATTTTCTTCCATGTTCAGGTCCAAAATTCTCTCAGCATACACAATATAAATGAAAAGTAACTATATGGATGGCTTCAGGGCTATGATTAGAACATGCTTTCTTCACAAACTTAAACCTAACTATGCCTGGATAGAGAGATAGAAGTTCAAATTTTTACCTGTTCAGCTTGAGTCGTGTACAGCAATGGAGGTATCTTCAATGGAGTTTGAGGACTTGTACAACTTGCCTGAGGTCCAAGGAAGCTTCCTCTATGCTTGGTGTGCCTTGAATCACTATGAATCGTGATATGGAAGTTTACCTGCACAACTGAAAAAATGAAAATGGCAACAGGGGTTAGGGATGTTACAGTTTGTATCTAGGGCTTGGAACAGTTTCAGTGGATGGTATGGAATGTGTTTGCAAGGTTATTAGCCAAAGTGCACGAGTGGATTGAGTTGTGGACCTCAATCTGCAGCAGGTGCCCTGTTTTTGCAAGAGGATGGTGTTTTTGTGTTTGAGGAGGTATGAGGGAGTGTTTAATCGTGCCTTAGGTCAGTTATGATGTATGGAAAGTGTTTACAAGCTTTGCTTTGGCTAGTTCTTACAGGAATGAGAGATATGGTTCAATATGCAAGTTTTCTTCTTATCTAAGAAAAGATTGTCAAGTTGGGTTATAGGCTCATACAGGCCCCCCAAGCATGCTGCAAACTTGGTTCTTGATCAGTGGGATTTGTCCATAAACTTGTGCCTCAAAGATCTGCTTGTACTTCCAAGATATGGACTTTGACATAAAGCATTGCTTTTTCAAAATGGCAAATGTGCTTTTTCCATATATGGATTGATTTTGTGTGTATTATCCAAATGAACAAAATAACACTCTAGCACAAAGGATATGCATTTAATTATTGAGTGTGAGAAGGATTAGAGGCCTGTAATCTAGCTTGAACCATGCTGACTTGAAAATGGCAATGTTATGAACATGTATTTGGCTATGAACAAAGTGACTTTTGCCCATCTTTGCCAATTCGATTCTCCCTAACCACAAGGGTGTTTAAGAAATTCTTGGACAATTTGGAAATCTTGGAATGTGTACTACAATCCATCTTTGTAATGCAAGTTGAAATTCCAAGTGGAAGCATGTGAAAAGTGGCCATGAAGTTGGGCAAAAATCCTGCCTAAAATAGGTCAAAAAATTTCTAAGTTAAGAATGTTTTGCACCCCTATTCCAAAAATCATAACTTGAGCTACAAGATTCTTTTAAGGAAACTTTATGAATCAAAGTTGTAGATTTTGCAATGGACTATAACTTTCATGTTTTGAGTTTTGTTTGAATCCAAATGTATCTTGATGAAAAAATGGGACAAAGTTAGGAAAAAATTAGGAAATTCCATAACTTAGAAAATTTCTAAGTTATGAAATTTCTTCATTTCAAACCCTAATTTGTAATTTTTGGTTTGTTGATGAACAAGTTTCATAATTTGACATGTTTTGATGAAAAATGAATCTTGGCACTTGATTTTGACCAAAAAGTCAAAGTTTGACTTTTCAGTATACAGTCAAATTTTGATTAGTTAACTGGAAAATTCATCTGTCAATCTTGTGCATTTGGGATCTTTTGAACTTGTTGAATGTGTCAAGACAATGTCATTGATTCCTTGAGTCCATATGTGAACTTGGTTTGCCATTGGTTAGGTCAAACAGTCAAAAATTGCCTTTGTGCAGTCAAAACCCTAAAAATGACCTTTTTGCCCTTTTGGTGATCTGATCAACTTTCTTATGGAATTGTGATCCAAACTTGATCAAATGGTTCATATGAGTTCATAATGTTGATGTGGGTCAAAAATCATGAGGTTTGACTGTCAATTGACCACAGTTGACTTTTACCCCAATACAGCTGATTTCTAGGTCAACTGTCCAATTGACTGGGCAAAGATTGGAATCAAGGCTTGAAACTTGGTATGGATAAACTTGTGAGTCCAACATGAAGCATGAAAGTCATTTTGGGCACTTTGGGTCAAAACATCTTTGTGCAAACTCAAACCTTAATTTGGGTCAATAGTGCAAGGAGGAGTCTTGAGCAGAGCAAACCCTAACTTGACCTTGAGCTCCAAGGGTCTTGTGATGAGAAAATGTTGATGAAATGAGAGGGAAAATTTTGGGGTACAACACTGACTACAAAATTTGAGAACCTAAGGATGATGGAAGATGAAACCATTCATGAGTTTCACATGAACATCTTGGAGATTGCCAACACCTCAGGAACATTGGGAGAAAAGATGTCAGAAGAAAAACTGGTGAGAAAGATTCTCAGATCCTTGCCTAAAAGATTTGCAATGAAGGTAACTTCTATAGAGGAAGCCCAGGATATCAGAAAATTGAAGGTAGATGAACTCATTGGGTCTCTTCAGACCTTTGAGATGGGGATCAGTGACAATGTTGACAAGAAAAACAAGAGCATAGCACTTGTATCTAACACTGAATATGAAAACAAGGAGGATGAAGAAGAAAATATTTCAGAAGCTATAGCCATGCTTGGAAGACAATTCAACAAACTCATCAAGAGAATGGATCCAAAGTCAAGGTCAAATGTTAAGAACATTCCTTCTGACATTAACAGATCTTATGACTCCAGCAAAAGATCAAAGTCTGAAGAAAAGGGAAATCAAAGAAGAGGAATTAAATGTCATGGATGTGAATATGGGCACATTCGAGCTGAATGTCCTACCTTTCTTAAGAAACAAAAGAAAGGGATGTCTGTTACTTGGTCTGACTGTGATTCAGAAAGTAATTCTGAAGAAGAATCTGCCAAACTAGTTACTGCACTAACTGGTATTTGTAACTCTGATAGTGACTCTAGTGATGAGGAGGTAACATTTGAATAACTGGCTGATTCCTACAAGAAACTATGTATCAGAAGTGCTGAAGTCTGTCAGAAAAATGAGAGACAAACAAAACTCATAATAAAGTTGGAGGTTGAGAAAAAGGCAGACATTGATACTATAAGTCATCTAGAAGGGGAAGTTAAAATGCTAAACTCAAAACTGGACCAGATGACCAAATCTGTCAAGATGCTGACAAATGGAACTGACAAATTGGAAGAAATCCTTCAGGTTGGACAAAATGTGGGAAACAAGTTTGGTCTAGGATTTGTGGCAGCAAAGAAATCTGGTATAGACAAGAAGATCAGGCCTGATAAACAAATGTCAAAGCAGAAGTCACAACATAGCACTCAACATCGTGAATAGAGAAATATGAAGAAAAAGTATCAAAGATGGAGATGTCATCATTGTGGGAGGTTTGGTCATATAAAGCCATTCTGCTTCAGATTATATGGATATCCTAATCAGAACCCAGGTGTCAAACCTAAGTCTAACAAGGTACCATATACTCCACAATGGAAGAAAAAGGCTACTGCCCTGATAGCTCACACTTCCCTTAGAGTCTCTATAAAGGAAGACTGGTACTTTGACAGTGGATGTTCTAAGCACATGACTGGGATTAAGAATCTTCTCAATAATGTTAAACCTCACACCACTAGTTTTGTGACCTTTGGAGATGGTGCTAGAGGAGAAATCAAAGGAGTTAGAAACTTGGACTTCCCTGGAGTTCCAAATCTAAATGAAGTACTGCTGGTAAAAGGCTTGACTGCTAATCTCATAAGTATCATCCAATTATGCAACCTAGGATTCAAGGTCAACTTCTCCAAATCTGAATGTCTTGTAACTAATGAGAAACAAGAAGTTATAATGAAAGGAGTCAGATCTAAAGACAATTGCTACTTGTGGGAGCCTGAGAACACTAATTACTCTACTGTGTGTTCTATTGCCAAAGAAGAAAAAGAAGTGAAATTGTGGCACCAAAAACTTGGCCATCTACATCTAAGAGGAATGAAAAGGATTATATCCATGGAGGCAGTCAGAGGGATCCCAAGACTGCAAATTGATGAAGGGAGAGTCTATGGTGAATGTCAGGTTGGTAAGCAGACTAGGATGTCACATCCAAAGTCAAGACATCTGACCACCTCTAAGGTTCTAGAACTTCTACATATGGATCTGATGGGACCAATGCAGGTGGAAAGTCTTGGTGGAAAAAGATATGCCTATGTTGTTGTGGATGATTTTTCCAGATTCACCTGGATTAACTTCATTAGGGAAAAATCTGATGTATTTGAAGTTTTTAAAGAACTGCGTAAAAGAATTCAAAGAGAAAAAGAAGGGTGCATTGTCAGAATCAGAAGTGATCATGGCAAGGAATTTGAAAACAGTAAGTTTAATGAGTTATGTTCCTCAGAAGGAATTAATCATGAATTCTCTTCACCTATAACTCCTCAGCAAAATGGAGTTGTAGAAAGGAAAAACAGGACCATACAGGAATCTTCCAGAGCAATGATACATGCCAAAAGACTTCCTATTCATTTTTGGGCTGAAGCTATGAGTACAGCCTGTTATGTCCATAACAGGGTCACCTTGAGAAAGGGAACCTCATCCACCATTTATGAACTCTGGAAAGGAAGAAAGCCAACAGTGAAGTACTTCCATGTATTTGGTAGCAAATGCTATATTCTGGCAGATCGTGAACAAAGGAGAAAGCTGGACCCTAAAAGTGATGAAGGAATATTTCTAGGATACTCCACCAACAGCAGAGCTTATAGGGTATTCAATTCCAGGACCAAAGTCATGATGGAATCAATAAATGTCATAGTTGATGATTATCATGAGGAAACAGATGTCCCTTATAATGTTGAGAGATTCTTTGAGACTTCTACTCAACAGGATGATCTACCTAACACCACTGCTTCAGACTCTGAATCAAAGGAAGCTAACAAAAACCCTTCCATCAGAATTCAGAAAGATCATCCTAAAGAACTCATCATAGGAGATCCTAACAGTGGAGTCATTACAAGATCTAGAGAAATCATCTCAAACTCTTGCTTTGTGTCTAAAATTAAACCAAGAAATGTTAAGGAGGCTTTAACTGATGAATACTGGATTGGAGCAATGCAAGATGAATTGAACCAATTCAAGCAACATGAAGTATGGGAGTTAGTTCCTAGACCAGAAGGAACAAACATCATTGGCACAAAATGGATCTACAAGAACAAATCAGATGCTGAAGGAGTTGTCACCAGGAATAAGGCAAGACTTGTTGCTCAAGGATACACTCAAGTTGAAGGGGTTGATTTTGATGAGACCTTTTCCCCTGTAGCCAGACTGGAATCAATCAGACTCCTATTGGGAATTGCTTGTCTCCTGAAGTTCAAGTTATTTCAGATGGATGTAAAAAGTGCCTTCCTAAATGGGTACTTAAATGAGGAAGTTTATGTGGAACAGCCTAAAGGTTTTGTGGATCCAAACTACCCTGATCATGTCTACAAATTGAGGAAAGCTTTATATGGCCTGAAACAAGCTCCTAGAGCATGGTATGACAGGTTGACAAAATTTCTCTCTGAAAAAGGATACAGAAAAGGAGGCTTGGATAAAACCCTCTTTGTCAAAAATGAAGGAGGAAAGATAATGGTAGCTCAAATATATGTTGATGACATAGTGTTTTGGGGAATGTCAGATAAAATGGTTAAACATTTTGCTGACCAAATGCAGGCTGAATTCGAAATGAGCCTCATGGGAGAATTGACCTACTTTCTTGGGCTGCAAGTCACACAGATGGAAGACTCAATTTTTCTGTCTCAAAGCAAGTATGCAAAGAACATTGTCAAGAAGTTTGGTATGGAGAATGCCAGTCACAAAAGGACTCCTGCACCTACTCATTTAAAGCTATCCAAAGATTCAAGTGGGGTTAAGGTGGACCAAAGCCTGTACAGAAGCATGATAGGAAGTCTGCTATACTTAACAACCAGCAGACCTGACATTGCTTTTGCAGTTGGAGTATGTGCAAGATACCAAGCTGATCCCAAAGTCAATCATATCAACCAAGTGAAGAGAATTTTGAAGTATGTAAGTGGAACTTACAACTATGGCTTGATGTACTCTCATGGTTGTGAACCAACTCTGACTGGTTACTGTGATGTTGATTGGGCTGGAAGTGTTGATGATAGAAAGAGCACCTCTGGAGGATGTTTCTTCTTAGGAAATAATCTGGTCTCCTGGTTCAGCAAGAAGCAGAATTGTGTGTCTCTCTCTACTGCTGAAGCTGAATACATAGCAGCTGGTAGTAGCTGTTCTTAAATGATCTGGATGAAACAGATGCTTACTGAGTATAATGTCACACAAGATGTTATGACATTGTACTATGACAATCTGAGTACAATCAACATTTCCAAGAATCCTATTCAGCATAGCAGGACCAAGCATATTGACATTAGACATCACTTTATCAGAGATCTTGTAGAGGAGAAGACGATTAAACTGGAACATGTTGCCACTGAACTACAGATGGCTGACATTTTTACCAAGGCACTTGATGCAAATCAATTTGAAAATTTAAGGGGCAAGTTGGGTATTTGCCAACATGAGGAAATGTAGCAATTAATTTTGCTTAAAACAAGGGGTGAAGGGGATTTTTGTGTTAAGTCTATTTTGATTGGGTGTTTCCCTATTTCTTTCAAAATTGTTAAGAAGTTGAATAGACACTCATTTACCTCCTTCCTCTCTCGGCTCTGCAACAATCCCCATTCTCTCAATCAAAGACTTCACTCTCGTTGTTACTGGTTTTCTAAGACTCTCAAAATGTCTCAACTATCCATGATATCATCCTCTTCAAAGATGACTGTTTCTTTTGCATCCTCTGATCGAGAACCTAGGGCAATCACAACTTGCATGGATTTTGATGTCCTGGAGATTACTCCTCTTAGAGAACTGGAAGCTAACCCCTCTAAGGTTAAAAAGCTGAGAACAAGGCATGTAGGAAGGTCTCAAGCTACTTCATCTGGTAATCCCTCTCAACCATCATCTTCTGTTCCCTCAGAAATAGCAAATAGGGAAGGCTCAGCTTATGTTCATCAAGCAATAGCTAGACTTGTTACAAGAATTCTGAATGAGAACCACTCAGTACCTGGCATTTCTGTTCCTTTAAATCAAGAATCTGCTAGTCCAAATGTTGAAATGAATCCAGATGTCACTAAGAATGTTGAGACACCGGATGACAACATTCGGAAATCATCTGAAGATCTTGATGATCTCCAGAACCCTTCAGAGAAGGATGTTGAACCCCCGATTATTGATGTGGATGAAGAATACTCTGACAATGACCTAATTGCAAACATCAACCCTAGCATAGCTAGGAGGATGATGAACAGAAAAGGAAAGCAGGATGCTGCAAAATGTCTGACCAAAGAGAAGACTACTGATGTAGTTCATAAGAAAACCAGGTCTGAAGATAAGACTGGTGTAGAAACTGTGAAGACTGGATTGTCCATAGGGAAGGTGAAAACCCGAGTACCTGCTGGTAGTCTCTCAAAGCCTGTGAGACAACCAATAGCAAAGAAAAGGAAAGAGCCTGAACCTTCTGATTCTGATGAGGAATCAGAATTTGAAGTTGATGTTGAAGACATTCCTCTCAGAAGGAAACTCCCATCAAGCAAAATGGCTAAAGTTCCTGAAGTCCCCACTGACGACATTTCTCTTCACCACCCTGAAAATGCCAACAGATGGAAGTATGTTTGTTTGAAAAGAATAGCCTTGGAAAGAGAACTGAACAATGGTGCCATGGAATGTAAGGAGATCATGGACCTAATCAAAACTGTTGGTCTAATGAATACTGTGGTAAAGTTTACCAACTGCTATGAAAATCTTGTCAAAGAATTCATAGTGAATTTATCTGATGGATGTGCTGATGGAAGGACAGCTGACTTTAAGTGTGTCTATGTGAGAGGAAGAAAAGTAAATTTCTCTCCCTCTGAAATAAACAAATTCCTAGGAAGACCATATGAGGATTGCCCTGAACTAGAGGTTACTGACAACCAAGTATGCCAAACCATCACTCCAAAACAAGTCAAGAGCTGGCCCTTAAAAGGCAAGCTGAATGCAAGCAAGCTAAGCATGAAATTTGCCATCCTGCACAAGATTGGTGCAGCCAACTGGGTTCCTACCAACCATAAATCAACCATCTCCACAGGAATGGGAAGATTCATTTATGTTGTTGGAACCATGACAGAATTTGACTATGGCAGGTATATCTTTGATCAGACTTTAAAACATGTTGGAAGCTATGCTGTTAAAGGCCCTATTGCCTTTCCCTCCCTCCTATGTGGTATTGTCCTTGCTCAGTATCCTGACATTCTAGTGGAAAGAGATACTGTATGCAAAAGAGCCCCTGCTCTTGGGTTGCACTATAAGCTATTTCAGGGAACTCATGTTCCTGACATTGTCATGGCATCAACTGAGACATCAACTGTCAAAACTCAGTCCAAGAAATTTGATGTTATAGTTGTGCTGAAGGAAACCTGCAAAGAGCTCGAGACAAGGAAAAAGACTCTTGAGAACCTAATTGCTAGACTAGAACAGGAGGAGACTGAAGGACAAAGAAGGGAAGAGGATGCTGCTGATGATCAGCTTAATGCTGAAGATAGTGCCTCCTCTGAAGATGATAGTGCTTGAAGATCAGTGGAGTTGTCAAGCTTGCTGCTGGTACCTGTTGCTGCAAGTGATTTCAGATTTTTTGTTGTCTTTATTATTAATTTTGGATGACTGTATAACCTAAACGTACATGTATCTTTGGCCTATTTATGGCTAAAGAGGGGGAGAAGATTTTGTGTTAATTATTCTTGGTAGACATTATTTTTTATGCAGACATATTATTTCTGCTGCTCTCTAATCTCTGATTGTTTAGGGGTTTTAGCCAAAAATTTGCCAAAGGGGGAGTTTGTAAGTGTTTGGTTATTGGCATGTATTTTTGGTAAAACTAGGTGTGTGAATGTCATGACTGATGTCATAACATTCTGGGTTACTAGGTACTTTCTGCAGAAAAAGAATGACATACAGTAGCTGCTCATTATGAGTGTGTATCTGATCATTATGCAATGATCACATTTATTACATTCTACCAAAATCAGTAAACAGGATTCTTGTTGTCATAACCAATGTTAAGACATCCTGTACTGATCTAACAGTTAGGCAGTTTTGTTAATTCTGAGATTTTTCAGGAATATGGTTCATACATTCTAGAACAGAATCTCACGTGGACTTTAGGTTAACTTGGCTTAACCCTAATCTGGCTGATAAAGTCTTGTGACCAAGTCTTGAGGTTAACCCTAATTAACCCTAGCTATTTTCGTGGAAGCCCTAACTGAAGAACAGCTGCCTATATATTCAACAGGAAGGTTGTTGGTGAAGATAACTTTTTGACAGAAGATCAACAAGGGGCTGTATAGTTTTAACTACTGTAATCCAAGCAAGTATCATTGTGATAAGTGACTTGGAGTAGGTTTTGATTGTAAGGGTTGTGTATCACTCAAAGCTTTGAAGCACGAGTGTTTGTGTCACTTGATTAAAGCTTTGAAGCAAGGTCAAGTTAGGTTTATGTATCACTCAAAGCTTTGAAGCACGAGTGTTTGTGTTACTTGATTAAAAGCTGTGAAGCATAGTCAAGTGTATGTTCTGAAGAGTGTCTTCATAATTTCATTAGTCAATTGTTTAGTATCACTGCTGTGATTGAGGGGGAGTGAGTAGGAACTCAGGTTTAAGTTGAACTTAGATTGAAGTTGCATTGGGTAGGTCTTAAGTGAAGGAGATAAACTGGTTGGTTTATTCCTGAATTAATATCTCTTATAGTGAATTTCCTCCCTGGCTTGGTATCCCCCAGAGTAGGTGTTGTTTCACACTGAACTGGGTAAACAATTGACTGTGTTCTTTACTGCTTTTTGATTTACTGTCTTATAGAAAGTCAGATACGGTGTCATAACATTCACTGTGACATTGAGTATCTGCTGCCAGAATTTCACTGTGTCTACGTCTACATCTACACTTGCGCTCACAATACAAAATCAATGTTCAAAAATTTGCCAATGCTTTTTTCCATCGCGTTCAGATCGAATTTAACAAAGCTACGACGACACAATATACAACGCCAGGGGATTGATAACTCTAATCCAATGGTTTAAAGGAGAGAATGCTAGAAATAGTCTTAATAACATTTCAAGGCATACGTACATCTTCTCAAGCATACATACACTATGCATTCTTGCATACAATACTCAGGGTTCCATATCAATGTCAAACATCATCCACTTTGCATACATCCAAACATCTCAATATTAGACATCATACGCATGTATCATATAGCAAACAAATAGTCTCACCCTCGATTTAACTATCTAAGGGTCAACCAATAAAACACTTCTCCTAATGATTCAACTCGTCACCTAAGTCTTCATGCCGTGACGCGTTTAGCCCGTCACCTAAGTCTCCATGTAGTTATGAGTTCTTTATAAAGTAGTCCATTACCTAAGTCTTCATGCAGTAATGAATAACACTCGGTACATTTCCTTTAAGTTGTAATGTATTATCCAAACTTAACACATTGCCTATAAGCCGCAATGCATTCATAAACTCACTACATTGCCTCTAAGCCGCGATGTATCCTCAAAACTCAGTACATTGCCCCTAAGCCGCAATGTATTTGTAAAACTCAGTACATTACCTCTAAGCCGCAATGTATTTGCAAAACTCACTACATTGCCTCTAAGCTGCAATGTATTCTCAAAACCCAGCCTATCGCCTCAGACTTCACACAGTGATTCGCGAGCCAAGCCCATTGCCTCAGACTTCATGCAGCAATGTGTTTCTTTATTCTACAACACAGATCATCGCCTCAGACTTCATGCAGCGATGCTCGAAAAAAAAACCTAACGTATCGCCTCAGACTTCACGCAGCGATTTGCAATCCTAACCCATTGCCTCAAACTTCATGCAACAATGTGTTTCTTTCTCCAAATTCCAAACCATCGCCTCAGACGTCATGCAGCGATGTTCAAAACCAAATTTAGCTTATCACATTAGACTTCACGCAGTGATTTGTGAACCTAACCCATTACCTTATGTGATATGGTGGGAGAACTGACTTGAGGTTTTGCGTTTGTATTCGCAAATGTTTCGGTTTAGCAAGAGTCGCCACCGACTTTTTATTTTATCCTAAGGAAAGGTTAAAAAGCACAGGAAAAACCTTTGAGATGTTTTCTTGGGTTCGGGGAGTAAATTATAGAAAGGGAAGGTATTAGCACCCTTTATATCCATGGTTATCCATGGGCTCTTAGTTACTTTCTTAGATCACTTGCCTTTCATTTTCAATTGTTTGAAATGGTGCTTTCAATTGTTTGAAATGGTGCTTTGTGTGTGTGGTTTTGAAAATGTTTTGAAAAAGATGCCTTATCTAGGCAACCGTTGTAACAATTCTTTACTCGAATGTTTTACAAAGGTGTTTGTCTTTTTGAAAAGATGTTTCAATGTTTTTTTGAAAGTTTGTTTTGAAATTGTGTTGTGGAGTGTGTTTTGAAAAATGGCAAGGATTTGTTTTGCAAGTTGGTCAAGTAACCAAGAGCTATCTACCCTAAATTTCTCAAAGATCTTTCCTATGTTTTATCCCTTTTAACAGTATTGTTCCACCATTGTATTTGGTGGACAATCTTGTGTTAGGATGTTAACGGGACGGGCGCGGATCATCATTTAGACCATGAATGCAATAGTGCCAAGTGTCTTTGGTAATTTTCCTTTAAGGGACTTGATCATTTTTTAGGCAACTTGAGAAAGCGTCATCGAGGGACTATGATCATTTAATTTGTTTTTGTTTTGCCAAAGACACTCAACATGCAACATGGCCCATTTTTTAAGGCAACAAGTGGAGTAACCCTAGGGGTGCAAGTGTGTATGGTGTTGTCCATTTTCATGCATTTTTGTCTTTGAATTTAGGTCAAGCTATTTGTTATTTGATTTGCATACAAACCCTAAGTCTATCATGGCATAATTTGAAAGCTTTTAAATGCGGAAATTTAAAGTCCTAAATTATTACAACACGATTATGGGGATGGGGGTACAAATGTTTGAATGGGGAGATATTTGACAAGAAATTAAATCTAAGCTATTACATCCATATCGAATATACAAATATTTAATTGTAAAATATTAAGACAAATAAATATGAAACATGTAATATGCACAAAAATGATTTTTTATGTATGTGAAAGTGTTTTTCAATGTGAAATATAAACAAAAATAAAAAAGGTCAAATTTTGAATATTTTTATGGTTTAGGGCAAAACCCTAGTTTTCTAAATAAATAGTATTTATTTATTAATTATATACAATATTTGTTAATTATATACAAAAAATAAAAAAAGAAGTATATTGTAAAAAAAAAGTATTTTTTAGTGTCATATATTAATAAAAATAAAAATGTATTATTTTCATATTTTATCCTAAGTATTCTAATAAATATATACAAGTATTTATATTATATATTAAATATATACAAAAATATTAATTATTTACAAAAAAGTATATTTTTAGAAAATGTTTTCAAAAGGTAAACAAAAAATAATAACTGAAAAATATTTATTTTTGTATTATTTTCTAGGATTTTAAATAAAAAGTATATATATTTATTTACATGTATATGCTAAATAAAACAAATAAATGCCAAATAAATGCAAAAAAGGGTGGAAAAATATTTTTGATATTTTTGATATTTGAGCAAAAAATACTAAATCAGAATCAAAAATAAAAAATAAAAAATGATCAATATATCACACAATGGGTCAGGGGGGTGTAAATTGGAAAAGGGAGTGCAAAGAGCAAGAACCAACTCAGGCCCAGTCCAAGTCACCCTTCTTCAACCTCCAGCTTCGTTTGAACAACCAAAACGCGCGCTTTCCATGCTTCATTCAAACTCTTGATTCTTTGACTTTTAACAAAAACTCATAACACAAACAATGTAGAGCATCAAGAGACGAATTCATACATATAAAACACTTGACTTAACTCTAAGAAACGAAGGAGAATTTCTTCATCCCCAATTTCTGACCTAATTTTTCTTCAATATTCATGGCCAAAATTCTCACAGCATACTCAATATAAATGAAAAGTAAATATATGGATGGCTTCAGGGCTATGAGGAGAACATGTTTCATTCACAAACCTAAGCCTAACTCTTCCTATATTGAGAGATAGAAGTTCATGTTTTTACCTGTTTCAGCTTGAATCGAGTACAGCAATGGAGGTATCTTCAATGGAGTTTGAGCTTTGGTACAGCTTGCCTGAAGTCCAAGGATGCTTCTCCAACACCTGGCTTGCTTTGAATCACTATGAATCGTGCTATGGAAGTTCACCTGCAGAACTGAAAAAATGAAAATGGCAACAGGGGTTAGGGATGTTACAGTTTGTATTTAGGGCTTGGGATAGTTCCAATGGATGGTAGGGAATGTGTTTGAACAAGCTTTGGCCAAAACGCACAAGCAAACTGAGTTGTGCAACTCAATCTGCAGGGATGCCCTGTTTCTTGCAGAAAAATGGTGTTTTGGTGAATGAGGGGGTATTGAGGATGAAGGAATCGTGTTTTAGGTCAGCTTGGGTGTATGAAAGATGAGGATAAAGTTTGCTTAGGCTTATGCTTGCAGGAAGTGAGTGTTGGATGGAGTTTGCAATGTTTCTTCCCATGTAAGCAAAGAGATGTCAACTTGTGATATAGGCCTGTACCAAGTTCTCAAGCATGTTGTATACTTTGTTCTTGATCAGTGGGATTTGCCTACCAACTCTTGCCTCAAAGATTTTGCTTGTACTTCTTGGATTTGAATTTGACATAAAGCACTACTTTTCAAAAATGGCAAATGTGCTTTTTCTATTTAAGGGATAATCTTGCATGTAATGACCAAATGCACAAAACAATGCTTGAACACAATGGTTAGGCATTTAATTATGGAGTGCAAACTTGGTTTAGAGGCCTGCAAGCAAGTACCAAGCATGATGATTTGAAAATGGAACTTGTATGAACATGCATATGGTTATGAACAAAAGTGAATTTTGCCCAACTTTGCAAATTCGAATCTCCCTAACCACAAGGGTGTTTGAGGAGTTCTTGGACAATTTGGAAAGCTTGGAATGTGTACTACAATCCATATTTGTAATGAAAATTGAAATTCCAAGTGGAAGCATGTGAAAAATGGCCAAGAAGTTGGACAAAAATCCTGCCTAGAATAGGTCAAAATTTCTCTAAGTTAAAAATGTTTGGCACCCTTGTTCCAAAAATCATAACTTGAGCTACAAGTTTCCTTTAAGAAAACTTTTTGAATCAAAGTTGTAGATTTTGAAATGGACTACAACTTTCATGTTTTGAGTTTTGTTTGAATCCATTTGTATCTTGATGAAAAAATGGGACAAAGTTAGGGAAAAATAAGGAAGTTTCATAACTTAGAAAAATTCTAAGTTATGAAATTTTCTCATCTTAAACCCTAATTTGCAATTTTGGGTTTCTTGATGAACAAGTTCCATAATTTGACATGTCTTGATGAAAAATGAATCTTGGCACTTGATTTTGACCAAAAAGTCAAAGTTTGACTTTTCAGTTTACAGTCAAATTTTGATCAATTGACTGAAAAATTCATCTGTCAATCCTATGCATTTGAGACCTTTTGAACTTGTTGAATGGGTCAAGACAATGGCATTGAACCCTTGAGTTCATATGTGAGCTTGGGTTGCCATTGGTTAGGTCAAACAGTCAAAAATTGCCTTTGTGCAGTCAAAACCCTAAAAATGACCATTTTGCCCTTTTGGTGATCTGATCAAATTTCTTGTGGAATTGTGATACAAACTTGACCAAATGGTTCATATGAGTTCATTATGTTGACGTGGGTCAAAAATTATGAAGTTTGACTGTCAATTGGCCACAGTTGACTTTTTCCCCAATAAAGTTGATTTCTAGGTCAACTGTCCAATTGACTGGGCAAAGATTGGAATCAAGGCTTGAAACTTGGTATGGATAAACTTGTAGGTCCAACATGAAGCATGAAAGTCACTTTGGGCATTTTAGGTCAAAACATATTTGTGCAAACTCAAACCCTAATTTGGGTCAACAGTGCAAGGAGGAGCCTTGAGCAGAGCAAACCCTAACTTAATCTTGAGCTCCAAGAGTCTTGTGGTGAGAAAATGTTGATGAAATGAGAGGGAAAATTTTGGGGTACAACACCTTAGTCTTCATGCAGCAATTTGTTTCTTTATTCCGCGACACAAATCATCGCCTCAGACTTCATGCAGCAATGTTCGAAAAAACAAATTTAGCTTATCGCCTTAGACTTTACGCAGCGATTTGCAAACCTAACCCATTGCCTCATACTTCATGCAACAATGTGTTCCAAACTAGCCCATCGCCTCAGACTTCATGCAGCGATGTCCGAAAACCATACTAGCTTATCGTCTCAGACTTCACGCAACGATTTTCAAGCCTAACCCATTGCCTCAGTCTTCATGTAGCAATGTGTTTCTTTATTCCATAACACAAATCATTGCCTCAGACTTCATGCAGTGATGCTCAGAAGAGAAAAAAACTTTAACCCATTGCCTCAGACTTCATGCAGCAATGTGTTTTTTACTCTGTAACACAGACCATCGCCTCAGACTTCACGCAACGATGCTCCAAAATACAAGATTTTTCCCATCGCCTCAGTCGTCGTGCAACGATTCGCGAACATAACCCATGACCTCAGTCTTCAAGCAACCATGCATCATCAATTATTGTTGTATTCATCCTCCCAAAAGGATGAATAAGCAAAAGAAAACCAAGACATACAAAATTGCTCTTGCCCTCTTAAAACCATTTGCCTCGTTATCAAACCCTAGTAAGCGATACATCATCAGCTTTGCCTACTTCCTTAAGACTCTTAAGGACATTCTATATCAACGTAACCTTATATTTGTCGGACAAATTTTGGGATACTTCAAGTATTCAATAAACTTCCAATCAGAATGCACAAAACTCAAGTTTTCTCACGCTATTCGTCTGGAAGATAATTGAATAGGGGAAGCTGTCGTACCCCAAATTTGTCCTACCTCGATGATTTTATTTTTCGAGATTAAAATTGAAGAAATATTCAATTAAAGATGGTATATCAGTGTCTGATAGTCCGTATTTATCCGGCTAGGGGGTGTACCTTAAATTCAGGAAAACATGGCTTTCTAAATCAGAAAGACTCTTGTATCCGTAAACCATTCGCAAAGTATGTTGGTCAATGGCCCATGCAATTCGAAAATAGAAAATTATTTTAAAGAAAAAAGGAGATAATAATTACTAGGTTATTAAATTATTAAGTCAACTTATGCTTAATTTGCTAGTAATTAATAATTAGGTTTTAATTACTAAGCCCATTTAAGTGTTATTTATTGGTAGTAAAAGGGGGGTGAAAACTTCAAGTCCATTAGAATTCAGGGCCCATTTTTGTTTTGATTGAGTAGCAAAGGGGGGGTGTGATTACAAATTTATTGACCCATTAAGATTTGTTATGAAACATTATATTGAGTTTAAGAGAATTGATTATTAAAATATTCTGTTATTTTATTAAACATTTTCATAATTAAGTTATTAAGAGATTTATTATAATTACTTTTAAACTATTTTATTAAATATTTTTTTATATAATTTAATAAAGAGTTTTTGTTTTTCTGAGAAAAAGATTTGTTTCATAAGGCCATTTAGGCCCAATTGAAAAAAAGACTTTGTTGTTTTAATTAAAAACATACACTTAGAAGATTGATTTTGCTATAAAAGAGAAATGTTGGGTTGGGCAAGTAAGAAATGCGTTGTTGGCCCAATTTTCCAAAAAAAAAACACGCACTGTATCAATTACCCACAAAAAATGCATGTTTTATCTTTTTAACACTTACTGTTCCAATTTCAACCAAAATTCACGTGCTTTACTAACGTGCACTATTGGAATCAAATCCTAAAACAATATCAAGTTAATTTACAGTCCAAATCTCCAGAACATTCAAATAATACAAATCTGTGAAATCTGGAAATTACAGTATCAATCACAAAATCAAATAAACAAATCTCTACAAATCTCAATCCATTATAGTAAGGAAAAATCTAGCAACAGAATCAATTAACCAAAATCAAATAAATTTGTATCAATTACAGCAAAATCAATATATTTCAATCCCTAATTCTAAGGCAATCAAAAACCCTATTTCTAAAAAGCTATAAATACTAATAAGAAATACAAAGATAAGGGGGGCTTGGAGACAGAAAAAGGACGGAGAATACAGAGAAAAAGGTTGGATTACAGAGACGAAAAACTTTTTACAAAATAGAGAAACTACAGAAGGGGGGATTGGAGACATAAAGAAGAACATTCAAACACCTGTTGTTGAAGCTCGAAGAGAGGGGGAAGCGGTTGGGATTTCAACTTCTGAAACCCTAACCGTGAGCTGCCACCACTATCCCCCGCCTCTAGCCACCAGCTTCACCATCATTATCACCCTCATCTTCAACACCACCGAAACCTGTGAATCGTGAAAAGAGAATAAGATCAGAACAAAAAACAATCGAAAAAAGCTCAGAAGCTGGAATCGCGAAAGGGTAAAGACGCTTAGCTTTAATTCATTTGATGATTCTTATTTTTGGTTGGGGTTTTGATTAGGGGTTGCAAGGAAAAGATTTGGTTTTGATGATAGTTAAAATGCCACCGTGATTTTGTTAGGGTTAGGGAAGAAGGAAATTGGGGCTAGCGTGAGAGAGAGAGAGGAAGACGACTAGTTACTGTAAAAGAAGAAAGATAAATTGTGAAAATGAATTAAAACAAAATTATGTAATCCATTTGTCCAGTATGCGCGTGAATATCATACTTAACGTACACCTTTACCTTTCCCCTTTTGACCATAATCAGACGGCCAGAGGCCAAGTCTACACCATAGTAGCGTACACCCTCATCCACGCAATCCCTCAGCCTCTTTCCCAAGCGTCTGGGCCTAGCCAATTACTTCTTGCACCCCCTTTAGTAATTTTACTAAACCAACAAAGCAAATCACACCCCCCCTGTTCTGAGTTGTTAATGGGCCTAGCCTAGATTTCCTTTTAACACCCCCCTTTGATTTACTTATCAAATAAAATTGTAACCCCCCCCCCCCCCCCCCCAAATTGATTATTACTTTTATTTATTATTATTTTCTATATATATTTTATTTATTATCCTTATCATTTCTTTTATGATAATAATTATTATTAATGCTTTATTAATATTTTATTGATTTATTATTTAATATTGTCATGTAAATAAATTATTTTTATTTAAAGGTCATGAATATTATTTTCTTATATATTGCACTAAATATTTTTTAAATCATGCATTAATCAAGATATTTTTGCAATCAACACAATAAAAAACACAAACAAATCATCAAACTATTTCTTCGCAATAAACTAAGCTAATTAACTGTTTTTTGCAAAAGGGTTTCAAACAAGTTTTGAATTACTCGCATTTAGTCAAAATCTCTGCAATCACCACTCCTGGCCAAAGTGCGAGATGATTCAAAATATGTTTGCAAACCCCTAAAAAACACCAACCTCATACGAACTACAAATTGGGACTCTGATTCCTCATAAGAGGATACATAGGCATACGATCAAAAATCGTAGCGAGTTCCCCTATAAAAAATTTAAACCCTTCCCCTAATAAAATTTAAAACCCTTTTCCCCTATTAAAACTTAAAACCCTATCTTACCCGAACCTAAACCTAAAACCTAATATCCTTGTGAACAAGGTAGATGAAAGGTGCCTAACACCTTCCTTTCGTCTAATAGAGTCCTAAACCTAGAAACTCTGTCTGCGAATTAGGGTTTTCTGTTAGATTCCCTTCCCTAGGATAAAAACTAATAGTGGAGACTCTGATTTAAAATCTAGTTGCTATAGTTTCATTCCTTAAGGGAAAGAATATCATGATCAATGAACAACTTATTACAAAACTCCTTAATCATGGTGGAAAAGGAACAAGATGCTATCATGCGATAGAAAGATGGTCTGATTTAATTGAGATATCCAAAGTCATCTTCAAAACACAGAAAACTTCTTGCAAGACTGAGAATCTTCATGATCATCTAAAAATCTGGGCCAAAATTCTTTTGACAATAATCCTTCAAGAGCCTCCAAAAGAGTATTCAACCTACTTAAATAGAGACCAAAGATATGTCATGTATTTCATTGCTTCAGGTACTCGAGTCAATCTTTCATCCATCCTCTTTAATCATTTGAGGGATATTGTAAGAGTAACAAGAGAAGGAAGCAATAATATGAAGTCTTAGATTCCTTTTAGAAGACTTATTTTTGACATCATCATTGAAAGCAATCTGCTTAAACATGTAGCTGATGAGGATCTCGAAAAGGTTACTGGGGAATCCTTCAATGCCCTAAACTTGAAGAAGACGGGGATTCTGAAAGATGTTATTCACCCCCTGCAAAAAAAGCTAAAAAAGCCAGTTCTTCAAGAAAGGTTTCAATTAAAAGTTTCTAATTCATAATCAAAACTAATGTCTAAAGGACTTGATTCCCTTTCTAAATACTTTTGCTGAAGCTGATGTATCTGAAGACAGGACGAGGGAATGAAATTGAAAGAATTCAGAAACTATCATGCCTGATGAGAATCTTTCAAGGAAGAAAAAAATAGCTATAGAATCTATGTGTCAAGAAAATATGTCATCTCTGGAGAAGAAGAAGCAAACAAAAAAGAAAGTCCCAAGGGTACTTAAAGTTAGTTCCTCTTTAGTACACGATGTTTCCCTTCACTCACCATCCTTGATTATCACCTTACCTTTTCCTCAAGTCATAGTTTCATACAACTTCCCACTACATACCACTACCATCCAAACATCCTGTTTTTCAGAACACACTATTTTAAATATTGTTAATTCTGAACCACTATTTTGAAAAAGATGCCTTGTCTAGGCAACCGTTGTAACAATTCTTTACTCGAATTTTTTACAAAGGTGTTTGTCTTTTTGAAAAGATGTTTCAATGTTTTTTTGAAAGTTTGTTTTGAAATTGTGTTGTGGAGTGTGTTTTAAAAAATGGCAAGGATTTGTTTTGCAAGTTGGTCAAGTAACCAAGAGCTATCTACCCTAAATTTCTCAAAGATCTTTCCTATGTTTTAACCCTTTTAACAGTATTGTTCCACCATTGTATTTGGTGGACAATCTTGTGTTAGGATGTTAATGGGATGGGCGCGGATCATCGTTTAGACCATGAATGCAATAGTGCCAAGTGTCTTTGGCAATTTTCCTTTAAGGGACTTGGTCATTTTTTAGGCAACTTGAGAAAGCGTCATCGAGGGACTATGATCATTTGATTTGTTTTTGTTTTTCCAAAGACACTCAACATGCAACATGGCCCATTTTTGAAGGCAACAAGTGGAGTAATCCTAGGGGTGCAAGTGTGTATGGTGTTGTCCATTTTCATGCATTTTTGTCTTTGAATTTAGGTCAAGCTATTTGTTATTTGATTTGCATACAAACCCTAAGTCTATCATGGCATAATTTGAAAGCTTTTAAATGCGGAAATTTAAAGTCCTAAATTATTACAACACGATTATGGGGATGGGGGTACAAATGTTTGAATGGGGGGATATTTGACAAGAAATTAAATCTAAGCTATTACATCCATATCGAATATACAAATATTTAATTGTACAATATTAAGACAAATAAATATGCAAAATTTAATATGCACAAAAATGATTTTTTATGTATGTGAAAGTGTTTTTCAATGTGAAATATAAACAAAAATAAAAAGGTCAAATTTTGAATATTTTTATGGTTTAGGGCAAAACCCTAGTTTTCTAAATAAATAGTATTTATTTATTAATTATATACAATATTTGTTAATTATATACAAAAAATAAAAAAAAGAAGTATATTGTAAAAAAAAGTATTTTTTAGTGTCATATATTAACAAAAATAAAAATGTATTATTTTCATATTTTATCCTAAGTATTCTAATAAATATATACAATTATTTATATTATATATTAAATATATTAAATATATACAAAAATATTAATTATTTACAAAAAAGTATATTTTTAGAAAATGTTTTCAAAAGGTAAACAAAAAATAATAACTGAAAAAAATTTATTTTTGTATTATTTTCTAGGATTTTAAATAAAAAGTATATATATTTATTTACATGTATATGCTAAATAAAACAAATAAATGCAAAAAAGGGTGGAAAAATATTTTTGATATTTTTTATATTTGAGCAAAAAATACTAAATCAGAATCAAAAAGAAAAAATAAAAAATGATCAATATATCACACAATGGGCCAGGGGGTGTAAATTGGAAAAGGGAGTGCAAAGAGCAAGAACCAACTCAGGCCCAACCCAAGTCACCCTTCTTTAACCTCCAGCTTCGTTTGAACAACCAAAACGTGCGCTTTCCATGCTTCATTCAAACTCCTGATTCTTTGACTTTTAACAAAAACTCATAACACAAACAATGTAGAGCATCAAGAGACGAATTCATACATATAAAACACTTGACTTAACTCTAAGAAACGAAGGAGAATTTCTTCATCCCCAATTTTTGACCTAATTTTTCTTCAATGTTCATGGCCAAAATTCTCACAGCATACTCAATATAAATGAAAAGTAAATATATGGATGGCTTCAGGGCTATGAGGAGAACATGTTTCATTCACAAACCTAAGCCTAACTCTTCCTATATTGAGAGATATAAGTTCATGTTTTTACCTGTTTCAGCTTGAATCGTGTACAACAATGGAGGTATCTTCAATGGAGTTTGAGCTTTGGTACAGCTTGCCTGAAGTCCAAGGATGCTTCTCCAACACCTGGCTTGCTTTGAATCACTATGAATCGTGCTATGGAAGTTCACCTGCAGAACTGAAAAAATGAAAATGGCAACAGGGGTTAGGGATGTTACAGTTTGTATTTAGGGCTTGAGATAGTTCCAATGGATGGTAGGGAATGTGTTTGAACAAGCTTTGGCCAAAACGCACGAGCAAACTGAGTTGTTGATGGGGTCTGCGATCGACTTAATGTCTGATGGTATCTTAACTGCAAGCGTACAGCCTATCGAGGTAGTAATAAAAGATTGTCGAATCCACAGGGACTTTGTAATCACGTTAGTGTTGTAAAACAGGTTGGTTTAGCTAAGGCGGAAATTGTCACGTTGGTTTTGGGAAGATTAAGGAAGGTAAATTAATTGATTTTAAAGTAATTATAAAATGAACGGTCGGTATGAAATAGAGTCGACCTAAGGGATCTAATCGGACCTAGGCATATAAGGATGGTCAACTTGGTTTATCTGTAGAATTAATCAGTTTAAAAACCCTCAACTCACACTTTCATGGTCTTATCTCGGATTATACGTCTAAAGCCCTATACCTGCTTTCGCTAGCCTATAAGTGTTTAGAAGTATTTTTTGGAAACTTAATTAATTCTAATTTGGTTTAAAGCGCTTTCACTGTATTTAAATCAAATGCCTAACTTTAGCTATCCGGTTAAAAACCTCACACTTTCGTGGTCTCGATCTAACCTATTTACTCTTCTTACTTTCGTAACAAAGATTTTATTATTAAGCATAAAAAGTTATAACCAGAGTTAAGTTGATTAAAGTTTTAGCCTAAGTTTGATAGATGCCTAATGTCTCTTACTATCCCATACCGACACTAAAGGTTTAGCTAGCCATGGAAATTAAAATAAACATACTGTAAATAAAAGCAAACAAATATAAATTGGACATTATAAATAATAAATAACAAGCATGCATTAATTAATTAATTAAAATGAATTTAATACAATTGCAAAATAAAAACCTGACAGTAAAGCCAATACTTCAATCCTTCTTCCACAAACCGGAAACTCGGACTTGGTATCGGGAGTATTGCAAATTCTGAAGCTTGAATGATAATTCTTAAACTAAAATAATAATTCCCTAATGTTGGAAATTATTATTTGGACAGTGGAATTAAAAGAATTGAAATAAACAAATGCTGGAAAATGATAACTGAAATAATACTGGTTTTAATTTTGGCAGAGCTTCGGCACAAATAAGCTGTAATAAACTCCATCCTTTTAATGTTCAATATTGAGGTATTTATAGAAGAATAAAATTTGGCAGTTGGTTTGAAAACTTGTAACTCAGTCTTCCTTCAAAATCTCCAAGAATATAGTAACGTGAGTAGTTGAGGGAGAAATGGTGAACATGGTGTTTGACTGGAGAGAATTAAGGAGTTTGGAAACTCCTTCTGTTATGCTTGCCACGTTCTGCATTCTTCAAATAAACTATATACGCGTTACGTTTGTTAGCTTGGCGTCACAAGCAGATTTTGGTCTTTCCCGTGTTACGGTCGTGGCCACTGTGTTACGGTCGTAACACTCTTCAAACTGGCTTACGGTCGTGGCAGCTACATTACGACCGTCACAGCTACAAAAATGCATTTCTTTGACAGATTTATCTTTTGCTTCTGTACTTTTGATGCTTTCTTGCATTGTTTCATGTTTTCTTCTGTTTTGAGCTCAGTTATGAAATACCTGCAAAAAGTGATGACAAACTCGAAATATTCGGGAATTAATCGGGTCAAAATAATACAGAACGGGAGAATTTCATATAAAATAAACGATACGATTTCATGTTATCAAATACCCCCATACTTAAACCTTTGCTTGTCCTCAAGCAAAATAATCAAATTAAAAATATCGGACAAGTTTTTATAAACGCACATAACTAGTATACCTTTCGTTTTCAAATAATTTCAAGAAATCCTAAGTTAGTTCGGCCGAGAAAATCGAATGAAACAACAACGATACATAAATGATACAAGCATCAAGCTAGTCGACAACTATCCATTTTAAACGAAACATACAATTATACCGTTATAAGTCAACTCAAGGTTTCTCGTTCATATTTCACCCGGTTTCGTTCTTGCGCAATCACATTAAGCCCATTATCCTTGCACGCACGTAGTGGAATAGCCGCTTAGTGGTTCTGATCAAAACGCGACGGTTTCTGGCACAATTATGTGGCAACCTCTTTTATCCAATTGCAAGATGCGGGGGATCAAACCGTAGTCTGCCCTACCGAGTTCAGTACCAGATGCTTCCGAACCATCTAGACAATGGATTCTTATGTTACTTAGTAGAAGCTTTTGCATCCGTTGGATTAAACGATCGGGTGAGGATCGCCCAATTTAATCGGTGCAATATCTATTTCCTTAAAGCATGTAACATTGTATTTAAATCAATTTGCAAGATCATCCACTTATGTTCATCGACTTTCCACGTGGATTGTGTTAGGACTGGTGCTGACTGCTAATATAAACTACTAGGGGCTAATTTAAGGTTCAAAACTCAAAGTATCGGTATAACGAAAATGGAGACGATTCGCGCGAGTAGAGAGTCGAAGGTGTCATAATCGTATAGTTCTCGTTGGATCGTTCTCGGCCTTCTAACTAAGATTTCAGTTAAAGAAGGTAACTAACGGTTATGCGAATATAAAAGGCGAAAAAATTTTGGTATGGCTAAATAAAACGGGGAGAAAATGAAATAACGAAATATAACAGAAATAGAAATGAAATTACTCGTTCTGGATTAAGAATGCAGTACTCCTCCCACACTATATCAAACATTGTCTCAATGTTATGATATAATGGCGAGGTTAAATAAAAAGTACATCGGAAAAACAAGGAAAACAACAAGAAAAGGAAAAACTACTGGCAACCACGGCGGCTTCGGGTTCGTGACCGTCTGGAAGGAGTAGCTTCAGGGTCAGTGTCCTGGGGTCCAAGAGATGTAACATCCATCCTCAAAGCATTAAGCTCGCATAACACTTCATCCAGCCTTTCATTTTTCGAGCGCTGACCACTCAAGATTTGGACATTTTGCTGATGTAAGGCGTCATAACGCTCCTGATTCTTCCTTTCAAGAGCTACAGCCATCTGATTCTGCTGATGGAGGGCTCTAAGGACGTCCTCCATAGTAAAAGGAGGTAGTGAAGAGGAGGACGACTCAGGAATGTCAGGCGCGGGAGCAACTCGATCCATTTCTTCCTGCATCTCATCAGCGGGGCCGACATGAGGTTCTTCTTGAGCAGCAGCAGGGCCTTCAGGGTTAAATAGCCAGTTGGCTCGGTTCTGAGGGTCGATTCTGTCCCTGCAAGGCAAAAAAATATTAGTGTAAACTCGGTTTTGTATCACTGGATGAAATCTTCCATCGTCCCGCTCATGGATGAGGTGGGCCGATTTGCAATGATCCAAAGTGAGCAGAACCGGTGGTTGGGATGGCAGATGAACAAGGGTGTCACCATGGTTTAGTGCTAAAGCAAGAGAAGTGACAAGCCCTCCAAAATAGAAAGGTTTATCGCCTCTGGTGCAGATGGAGTGAATATGAGCCGGGAGGAAAGGTGCGGCATTAATTTTCTGACCCGAGAATGCACAATGCATGAAAAATAGCTCCTTTGAGTTAAGCTTGTGGTTGCTATCTCTTGCAAAGATTGTGTTGGACAAGATGCGGTGGAAGTAACGAATGGCGGGGTTGTGGATTTGGGTGGCATTTAGGTGATCGTATGAATCAGCCCGATTATTGGCCAAGCTATGCCACAGGTTGAAAGATACGGGTAATGGATGTATATATGGTGGAAGGAGGTAGTGGAAGTTTGAAAATTGATAGGGATTAATTTTGGGTTGAATGGGGTTAATGGGAAGTTATGGAAGAAGAAGAAGAGAGAAAGGTGCAGGAAAAGGGAACGTTCTGCTAACAGGGTTACTGATGTAACCCGTGTTATGGTCGTAACACCTGGCTGATGAGCGTAACGCTCTAAAAGGCACGTTACGGTCGTGGGGGATAGATGACGATCGTGGCAGCTACAAGTTTTGGTTTTTCACAGAACAGAACACAATACAATTGCACAGAGTATATTTTTATAGCAGTAGAACATCTCAAGCATTCCAACATAAACACAACATTAATTAATTCAACATATAATCCAACATATATAATTCGCAATAGAGTAGAAAACCGTAGAACACTGTAAGCGGCATAATGATTGTAAGTTTAAAACTGAAAACAAACAATTGCATTAATTTAAATTTAGTAACTTGTTCTTTTTGACAGAAAATAAATGGCGTGTAATTTGAAATGCAGTAACTTAACAAAAAATTTGAAACTAACTAAGAACAAAGTATAATGGAAAAAATCAAAAAACAAAGAATTGAAAAACTGAAAACTGAAAACTAAGAAACTATAAACTGCTTCATCCAATCTTTTCTTTTAATATTTCCAGAGCTTGAGTGATGTTATAGAACTGTTCCACTGAGATGTCAGTTAAACCAATAAGATCCAAACGCATAGTCTTCAATTCATCCTTTATTCCATCAATGTCAGTTTTATGAGCATCCAAAGTGGTCAGAATGGTGTTTAATTGTGTGGTATATTCTCCTTGGTTTGTAAATTCATGATAGCCATGAGGGGTTTCAGGATCTGTTTCTTTTTCAGACATGAAATTATTATCAACAAAATATGATTGTGGTGTTTCCGGTGTCGAAGGGTGATCGGGTGGATTCAATTCGTACAACCAATTTTCACGGTTGTGGACACTTATTCGGGCATGGTTCGGGAGGGTAAAAAGAGTAACAAATTCGTCTCTGATCAGGTAATCATAAGGTGCAGGGCCTAAATTTCCTATTATCCGGTTGTTAAAATAGAAATTAATATTCATAGGCCTAATTGATCCAAATGGTGCACAGTTATTAAGTTGGCAACGAGGTCCAAGAGCATGTGCAATCATTGTAACTAATCCTCCCACACTGACAGGAACATTAGGGTCCTCACTAATGCGGGTAAAGGTCTTCATCAGGAGTGGGACCGCATTGACAGGGCGTCCTAGGTTCATACAATAAAGCAGAGATAATTCATCCTTGGATACAGCATTTTGATTTTGTTCTTTTCCAAACATGGTGTGGGCAAGAATCCTATGGAAATAACGGATGGTTGGGTTATGTATTTCATTGTTATCCATACTTTCTGGGTCAGGGTGATAGTTTCCGGTTAAAGTACCCCAGAAGTAATCCAGCTCAAAATCCAATATCGGCCTCAGGGGTGGTAAAAGCTAAGGGTCCACTGGGGAATCCTAATAAAGCAGCTAAGTCCCTATGGTTATAGGTGAATTCAATACCAAAAAGTCTGAAGGTAATGAATCCTTTTCGGGCTCCAACACCGTGTTCAGGGATGTGAACTAGAGAACTTAAGAATTCAAGGGTAAGCTCTCGGTAAGTGACAAACCTATTTTTCAGGTGGGCTTTCTCCCATCCCAACTGGTTAAACATGTAGTAAATACTGTCAGTAATGCCTAAAGAGTCCATAGTGGGTACATCATGATACAGGGTTAAACTGATTTCTCGCTGAGACAAAGCCTCAAATCTTCTTTGTTGGTTTCTACCTCTAAAGTCGGTTTCCATAAAGTTCTGTGGAGGATCCATAGCAAAAATAAAGCGGGGAAACAGAGTAGAGGAGAAAGTAAAGAGAAAAAGATTATTCAGAAATCCTGTGTCAAGTGAAATTGATTTGAAATCAGCAGCAGTTTCATAAAAGTTTTTAAAAAAAAATTAAAAATACTTATATAGAATGCAAAAACAAATAATACAAACAAAATAGCAGGTAAACACAAATAAAATGGGTTGCCTCCCATGAAGCGCTGTTTTTAACGTCATAAGCCTGACGAAATGCCTAGTGAAAGATTAGTCGGGAGAAATAGGTAGCCGTTCTACGAGTTTAAGCTTATTCGTATAATCTCTATTATCTATACGATGATATTGTTTTAACCGCTGCCCGTTCACAATAAACGGGGCGCTATTTCTATCCGTGATTTCTACCACTCCGCTAGGAAAAACTCTTGTAATTTCGAAAGGACCGGACCATCTAGATTTAAGTTTTCCAGGGAAGAGTCTAAGTCTAGAATTAAATAAAAGTACGACATCTCCCACACTAAATTCTTTTCGAGATAAACGCTGATCGTGCCATTTTTTAGTTCGTTCTTTGTATATTTTAGCGTTTTCGTAAGCGTCTAGTCTTAATTTTTCCAGTTCATGTAAATAGAGGATTCGTTTCTCGCCAGCAGCAGTGTAATTAATATTGAGTGTCTTTATCGCCCAATAAGCTTTATGCTCTAATTCTACCGGGAGATGACATGATTTTCCGTAAACAAGTTTGAAAGGTGTAGTTCCGATAGGAGTCTTATAAGCCGTCCTATAAGCCCATAAAGTTTCGTTAAGCTTGGATGACCAATCTTTTCGAGATATCGCGACGGTTTTTTCTAATATTTGTTTAATCTCTCTATTCGAAACTTCGACTTGTCCGCTAGTTTGCGGATGATAAGGCGTTGCTACGCGGTGGTTCACTCCATATTTGGATAGTAATTTATCAAATATCTTCGAAATAAAATGAGATCCACCGTCACTGATAACAAGTCGGGGAACACCAAAACGCGGGAAAATTACATTCTTGAAAAGCTTAATCACTACTCGTGTGTCATTTGTAGGAGAAGCTATTGCCTCGATCCATTTTGAAACGTAGTCGACAGCGACGAGTATAAACTTGTTTCCAAAAGAAGATGGGAAAGGTCCCATAAAATCTATTCCCCAAACGTCAAAGATTTCCACTTCAAGTATTCCTTTCTGAGGCATTTCGTCGCGTCTTGAGATATTACCGGTGCGTTGGCATCGGTCACAGTTTTTAACGGCGACGTGGACATCCTTCCACAGGTTAGGCCAGAAAAGGCCGGCTTGGAGAATTTTGGCACACGTTTTAGAGGTGCTAGTATGTCCGCCACAAGGAGATAAATGACAATGGGAAATGACGTTTTCTATTTCTTCGTCAGGTACACACCGGCGGAAAATTCCATCAGGTCCTCGTTTAAATAAAAGTGGTTCTTCCCAATAGTAACTCTTGAGATCATGGAAAAATTTCTTTTTCTGTTGGTAAGTTAAATCAGGTGGAAGTGCTCCGACAGCTAAATAATTAACGATGTCAGCATACCAAGGCAATCATATGGTCATGTCGATGGCTTCCACGACTTCTTTAGCTTCTGGTTTATTTAAATTCAATTGATCTAGGTCGTTTATCATATGTGCTATCAGATGTTCATACGGAAAATCATCGTTAATCGGCACTTGTTCGGGTTTTATACCTTCTAAACGGGATAAATGATCCGCTACGACGTTTTCTGTTCCTTTCTTATCTTTAATTTCCAAGTCGAATTCTTGTAAGAGTAAAATCCATCGGAGGAGTCTGGGTTTTGCATCTTTCTTGGCAAGTAAATATCGGATAGCAGCATGGTCCGTGTAAATGATGATTTTCGCTCCTACAAGGTAAGAACGGAATTTGTCGAGTGCGAAGACCACGGCTAAGAGTTCTTTTTCAGTGGTGGCGTAGTTAATCTGAGCTGAGTCTAGCGTTCTGCTGGCGTAGTAAATTGCGTGAAGTTTCTTATCTTTTCTTTGCCCAAGAACTGCGCCTACAGCGTAATCACTTACATCGCACATGATTTCGAAAGGTAACCTCCAATCGGGAGGTTGCATGATTGGTGCAGAAATAAGTGCGGCTTTAAGGATTTCAAAAGCTTTAAGACAATCGTCATCGAATATGAACTCAGCATCCTTCATTAATAGACCGGTAAGTGGTTTCGTAATTTTCGAGAAATCTTTAATAAAGCGTCGGTAAAAACCGGCGTGTCCTAGAAAGCTTTGTATCTCTCGAACGGTCTTGGGTGGGAGGAGTTCTTTAATCACTTCTATCTTAGCTTTATCAACTTCAATTCCTTTATTAGAAATAACAATTCCAAGTACGATTCCTTCTCTGACCATGAAGTGGCATTTTTCCCAGTTGAGCACAAGGTTTACTTTCACACATCGTTCTAAAATACTTTCTAAATTAGACAGGCATCCTTCAAAGCTTTTTCCACACACTGAGAAGTCGTCCATAAACACTTCCATGATGTCGTCAATGAAATCTGCGAAGATGGCCATCATACATCGTTGGAAAGTTGCGGGAGCATTACATAATCCAAATGGCATTCGTCTGTATGCGAACGTTCCATAGGGACACGTGAATGTAGTCTTCTCTTGATCATCAGGGTGAATCGGAATTTGGAAAAATCCGGAATAACCGTCTAAATAGCAGAAGTAGGAGTGTTTGGCTAATCGTTCTAACATTTGATCAATAAAGGGTAAAGGGAAATGGTCTTTCCGAGTAGCTTTGTTCAGTTTTCGATAATCAATGCACACTCTGTATCCACTAACTACTCTTTGTGTTATTGATTTTCCTTGTGCGTTTTTCACGACAGTGACACCTCCTTTCTTAGGTACGACATGCACTGGGCTAACCCATTTACTGTCGGAGATCGGGTATATAATTCCAACTTCCATTAGCTTTTTGATTTCGTCTCTGACTACAGTGCTTAGAATCGGATTGATTCTTCTTTGAGGTTCTCGAGAGGTTTTGCAATCCTCTTCTAATAGAATACGGTGCATACAAATTGAAGGACAAATTCCTTTTAAGTCTGATATGTTGTAACCTAACGCAGTAGGGTATTTCCTTAGAACGTCTAAAAGTTTTTGAGTTTCGAGCGTTCCTAAACTGGAATTCACTATTACAGGTCGAGTTTGTTCAGTATCAAGGAATTCGTATCGTAGATTTTTAGGTAGAACTTTCAATTCTAGTTTTGGTTTCTTGGAACATGGCATATGATCGGGTGTAAGTGCTAGACTTTCGCTTAGACTGTCATCTTTATATGGTTCTTGCCAATTGTCGTCTTCGAATATCAGAGGGGTTTCGATTTTCATTATTTCGGAATATGTGGTTTGTTCAACTTCCATCTCTCTCACGCACTCGTCCAAAATATCGAGTAAATAACATGTGTCATTCATGGCGGGTGCTTGTAGAAATTGAGTGAGGATGAATTCCACTATTTCCTCTCCGACTTCGAATGTTAATCTGCCCTTCTTGACATCAATTATAGCTCCGGCTGTGGCTAGGAATGGTCTTCCTAGTATGATAGGGGTAACTGAGTCCTCGGTTATGTCCATGATGATGAAATCGGTAGGGATATAGAATTGACCTATTCTAACTGGAACGTTTTCCAGTATACCTACAGGGTATTTAACCGATCGGTCGGCTAATTGGACGGACATTTTCGTGGGTCTGAGTTCTCCCATCTCTAGCTTTTTGCAGATAGATAAGGGCATGACACTAATGCTTGCTCCTAAGTCACACAGAGCTTTGTCTACGACAAATTTTCCAATATTACAAGGTATAGAGAAACTACCTGGATCTTTTAGCTTAGGAGGCATATTGTTTTGAATGATCGCGCTACACTCGGCGGTGAGTGTAACTGTTTCGTTATCCTCTATCTTCTTCTTGTTGGATAGGATTTCCTTAAGAAATTTAGCGTACGAGGGCATCTGAGTGATGGCTTCTGTAAAAGGTATGGTTATATTGAGTTGTTTCAGAAGTTCAACGAATTTCTTGAACTGGCCCATCATTTTAGAATTTGTAAGTCTCTGAGGATACGGGATTGGTGGTTTATAAGGTGGTGGAGGTACATAAGGCTTCTCTTGCTCCACTGCCTCTTGCGTTTCGCTTTCCTTTTCTTTTTCTCTAGGTTCATTGGCTTGTTCAGGCGGCTCGCTCTGCTTTTGGTACATGGCTGGATTTTCTAGTCTCGGGTCAACAGGTCCGTCAAGTTCTTTTCCACTTCTCAGTATCACAGCATTAGCATATCCTTTCGGGTTAGGCTGTGGTTGACCAGGAAAAATTCCAGCTGGTGCCGCAGTAGATGCTTGTTGTTGAGCTACTTGTGAGATTTGCGTCTCAAGCATCTTGTTATGGGTGGCTAAAGCATCAACCTTGCTAGCTAATTGTTTTATCTGCTCATTAGTATGCAAATTTTGATTCATAACGTCTTTATTAGTCTGAGCTTGGGAAGCAACGAAGTGTTCAATCATGATTTCTAGGTTAGATTTCCTAGGAGCATTAGGTCCATTACCAGGATGATTTGGGATAGCTTTTGGATAACCGGGTGGTGTGGCAGGAGCTTGTACAGGCGCGTATAACGCGTTGTTACTTTTGTATGAAAAGTTCGGATGATTTTTCCAGCCTGGGTTATAGGTATTGCTATAAGGGTTCCCTTGTACATAGTTTGCTTGTTCAGCTGGAACTCCTGTTAGAAGTGGGCATTCTGGAGCAAGATGTGATTGAAGACCACATAGATCGCAAGTTTGGACAACTGAACTACGGTAGTTGCAGGAGCAGTGGTAAGGTTTTCTAGCTTTTGGGTAAGAGCTTCCACTTTAGCGTTGACTTGGTCCAGCATATTCACTTCAGACACTCCACCTTTGGTTTGGGATTTCTCCACATTAGCTCTTTCGCTTCCCCATTGATAGTGGTTCTGGGCCATACTTTCGATAAGTTGATTTGCTTCGGCATATGGTTTATCCATCAGTGCGCCACCAGCAGCGGCGTCTATAGTCATTCTTGTGTTGTACAACAGACCGTTATAAAACGTATGAATGATTAGCCATTCTTCTAAACCATGATGAGGACAGAGTCTAATCATATCCTTGTAACGTTCCCATGCTTCGAAAAGTGATTCGTTATCTTTTTGTCTAAAACCGTTGATGTTAGCTCTAAGCATAGCAGTTTTGCTTGGTGGGAAATATCTAGCCAAGAAGACTTTTTTCAATTCATCCCATGTGGTGATTGAATTTGAAGGAAGGGATTGGATCCAGGCTCGGGCTCTGTCTCTTAAAGAAAAAGGAAATAGGCGCAATCGTATCGCCTCGGGGTTTACACCATTCGCTTTTACAGTGTCTGCGTACTGCACAAACACTGACAGATGTAGGTTAGGGTCGTCAGTAGGAGATCCAGAAAATTGGTTCTGCTGAACGGCGGATAGAAGCGAAGGTTTTAGCTCGAAATCATTTCGAGCGATAGCAGGGGCGGCAATGCTGTTGTGAGGCTCCGCTTGCGAAGGAACTGCGTAGTCCTTAAGAGCGCGAGGCGGATTTGGTACGTCAGCCATTATTGATTCTTCGGTAAATTCTGATAACGAGATATCAGGAATTTTTGTTGGAGGAAGATTATTGAGAGATCGGTATTCTTGAATTCGGCGTCTTAATCTTAAGTAACGCTTGATATCGTTAATTTGTAAATGCAAAGGCTCGTTTTGAGAACGAGTGTTTGGCATAAACAGAGGGAAATATAAAAAGTTGCCTTAGTCTAGACAGCGTTGTTTTCAGATTACACTAGTGACTAAACTAAAGTCCCCGGCAACGGCGCCAAAAACTTGATGGGGTCTGCGATCGACTTAATGTCTGATGGTATCTTAACTACAAGCGCACAGCCTATCGGGGTAGTAATAAAAGATTGTCGAATCCACAGGGACTTTGTAATCACGCTAGTGTTGTAAAACAGGTTGGTTTAGCTAAGGCGGAAATTGTCACGTTGGTTTTGGGAAGATTAAGGAAGGTAAATTAATTGATTTTAAAGTAATTATAAAATGAACGGTCGGTATGCAATAGAGTCGACCTAAGGGATCTAATCGGACCTAGGCATATAAGGATGGTCAACTTGGTTTATCTATAGAATTAATCAGTTTAAAAACCCTCAACTCACACTTTCATGGTCTTATCTCGGATTATACGTCTAAAGCCCTATACCTGCTTTCGCTAGCCTATAAGTGTTTAGAAGTATTTTTTGGAAACTTAATTAATTCTAATTTGGTTTAAAGCTCTTTCACTGTATTTAAATCAAATGCCTAACTTTAGCTATCCGGTTAAAAACCTCACACTTTCGTGGTCTCGATCTAACCTATTTACTCTTCTTACTTTCGTAACAAAGATTTTATTATTAAGCATAAAAAGTTATAACCAGAGTTAAGTTGATTAAAGTTTTAGCCTAAGTTTGATAGATGCCTAATGTCTCTTACTATCCCATACCGACACTAAAGGTTTAGCTAGCCATGGAAATTAAAATAAACATACTGTAAATAAAAGCAAACAAATATAAATTGGACATTATAAATAATAAATAACAAGCATGCATTAATTAATTAATTAAAATGAATTTAATACAATTGCAAAATAAAAACCTGACAGTAAAGCCAATACTTCAATCCTTCTTCCACAAACCGGAAACTCGGACTTGGTATCGGGAGTATTGCAAATTCTGAAGCTTGAATGATAATTCTTAAACTAAAATAATAATTCCCTAATGTTGGAAATTATTATTTGGACAGTGGAATTAAAAGAATTGAAATAAACAAATGCTGGAAAATGATAACTGAAATAATACTGGTTTTAATTTTGGCAGAGCTTCGGCACAAATAAGCTGTAATAAATTCCGTCCTTTTAATGTTCAATATTGAGGTATTTATAGAAGAATAAAATATGGCATTTGGTTTGAAAACTTGTAACTCAGTCTTCCTTCAAAATCTCCAAAAATATAGTAACGTGAGTAGTTGAGGGAGAAATGGTGAACGTGGTGTTTGACTGGAGAGAATTAAGGAGTTTGGAAACTCCTTCTATTATGCTTGCCACGTTCTGCATTCTTCAAATAAACTATATACGCGTTACGTTCGTTAGCTTGGCGTCACGATCAGATTTTGGTCTTTCCCGTGTTACGGTCGTGGCCACTGTGTTACGGTCGTAACACTCTTCAAACTGGCTTACAGTTGTGGCAGCTACATTACGACCGTCACAGCTACAAAAATGCAGTTCTTTGACAGATTTATCTTTTTCTTCTGTACTTTTGATGCTTTCTTGCATTGTTTCATGTTTTCTTCTGTTTTGAGCTCAGTTATGAAATACCTGCAAAAAGTGATGACAAACTCGAAATATTCGGGAATTAATCGGGTCAAAATAATACAGAACGGGCGAATTTCATACAAAATAAACGATACGATTTCGTGTTATCAAATACCCCCATACTTAAACCTTTGCTTGTCCTCAAGCAAAATAATCAAATTAAAAATATCGGACAAGTTTTTATAAACGCACATAACTAGTATACCTTTCGTTTTCAAATAATTTCAAGAAATCCTAAGTTAGTTCGGCCGAGAAAATCGAATGAAACAACAACGATACGTAAATGATACAAGCATCAAGCTAGTCGACGATTATCCGTTTTAAACGAAACGTCCAATTATACCGTTATAAGTCAACTCAAGGTTTCTCGTTCATATTTCACCTGGTTTTGTTCTTGCGCAATCACATTAAGCCCATTATCCTTGCACGCACGTAGTGGAATAGCCGGTTAGTGGTTCTGATCAAAACGCGACGGTTTCTGGCACAATTATGTGGCAACCTCTTTTATCCAATTGCAAGATGCGGGGGATCAAACCGTAGTCTGCCATACCGAGTTCAGTACCAGATGCTTCTGAACCATCTAGACAATGGATTCTTATGTTACTTAGTAGAAGCTTTTGCATCCGTTGGATTAAACGATCGGGTGAGGATTGCCCAATTTAATCGATGCAATATCTATTTCCTTAAAGCATGTAACATTGTATTTAAATCAATTTGCAAGATCATCCACTTATCTTCATCGACTTTCCACGTGGATTATGTTAGGACTGGTGCTGACTGCTAATATAAACTACTAGGGGCTAATTTAAGGTTCAAAACTCAAAGTATCGGTATAACGAAAATGGAGACGATTCGCGCGAGTAGAGAGTCGAAGGTGTCATAATCGTATAGTTCTCGTTGGATCGTTCTTGGCCTTCTAACTAAGATTTCAGTTAAAGAAGGTAACTAACGATTATGCGAATATAAAAGGCGAAATTTTTTTGGTATGGCTAAATAAAACGGGGAGAAAATGAAATAACGAAATATAACAGAAATAGAAATGAAATTACTCGTTCTGGATTAAGAATGCAGTACTCCTCCCACACTATATTAAACATTGTCTCAATGTTATGATATAATGGCGAGGTTAAATAAAAAGTACATCGGAAAAACAAGGAAAACAACAAGAAAAGGAAAAACTACTGGCGACCACGGAGGCTTCGGGTTCGTGACCGTCTGGAAGGAGTAGCTTCAGGGTCAGTGTCCTGGGGTCCAAGAGATGTAACATCCATCCTCAAAGCATTAAGCTCGCATAGCACTTCATCAAGCCTTTCATTTGTCGAGCGCTGACCACTCAAGATTTGGACATTTTGCTGATGTAAGGCGTCATAACGCTCCTGATTCTTCCTTTCAAGAGCTACAGCCATCTGATTCTGCTGATGGAGGGCTCTAAGGACGTCCTCCATAGTAAAAGGAGGTGGTGCAGAGGAGGACGACTCAGAAATGTCAGGCGCGGGAGCAGCTCGATCCATTTCTTCCTGCATCTCATCAGCGGGGCCGACATGAGGTTCTTCTTGAGCAGCAGCAGGGCCTTCAGGGTTAAATAGCCAGTTGGCTCGGTTCTGAGGGTCGATTCTGTCCCTACAAGGCAAAACAATATTAGTGTAAACTCGGTTTTGTATCACTGGATGAAATCTTCCATCGTCCCGCTCATGGATGAGGTGGGCCGATTTGCAATGATCCAAAGTGAGCAGAACTGGTGGTCGGGATGGCAGATGAAAAAGCCCTCCAAAATAGAAAGGTTTTCCGCCTCTGGTGCAGATGGAGTTAATATGAGCCAGGAGGAAAGGTGCGGCATTAATTTTCTGACCCGAGAATGCACAATGCATGAAAAATAGCTCCTTTGAGTTGAGCTTGTGGTTGTTATCTCTTGCAAAGATTGTGTTGGACAAGATGCGATGGAAGTAACGAATGGCGGGGTTGTGGATTTGGGTGGCATTTAGGTGATCGTATGAATCAGCCCGATTATTGGTCAAGCTATGCCACAGGTTGAAAGATTCCTCATGAAAAGTGTCAGGCACACGTAGGTGAGCGCCTTCATCGGTACAGAAATCAAGTAGACGACCGAATGCGTTCTGAGGGAATTCGTATTTGGTGCTGAAAATTCGGAACCTTACCACACTGGTAAGTTGATTCCTTGCACCGTTTGGAGTAATGTAGCAAAATGAATTGAGAAACTCAAGTGTGAGAGTCTCGTACGTCGGTTGTGGCTGGCTACATAGCGTCCAAAGGTTGACACTTTGTAATAGGTGTTGGACACTTTCGAGCAACCCGAGGTTTCGGAGGCAGTCAGTGTCGACGAACCTCGTAGGGTGGATGCCTCGGCGCTGGAACTTTAGGAACCGTGTCCGTTGAGTTTCACCTTGTGATCGGTGGATCTGGAACTGACTGTTTAACGCTGGTTCGCGAAATGTCGCGGAAGCAAGAGTCGCCACCGTCTTTTATTTTCTCCAAATGGAAAGGACAAAAGCACAGAAAAATTCCTTAAAGAGATTGCTCTCGGTTCGGGAGGTAGATTATAGAAAGGGAAGGTGTTAGCACCCTTTCTATCCATGGTTATCCATGGGCTCTTAGATACTTGCTCATTTGTGTTTTCAAAAATGGTTTGTTTGCTTTTCAATTGTGGGTTTTAAAAAGTTTCTATGAAAAATTTCAGTTCGACTCGTACGTCAGAGTGTTTGAAAAATTTGCTTTGAAAGCTTTTGAAAAGTGTTGGCGTGAAAAGTCTTTGTTTTGTTTGAAATTAGAGCAAGTATCCTTGAGAACCTACCTACCCTAAGGAATTCGTCTGTGTAAATGTCCTTAAAAGTAGTGCCATCCCACCATTGAGAGGTAGGTAGCACCACCGTTGGAGGTGTTCGGGTCAATTCGAGGTTCGGGACATGGTGATCACCAGAGCAATGGGAAGACACCTTAGAAGCTACCCTCATGCCAGGTTCCCGGATCATGAGGACTTACTAAGACATCCTCTACTCGACGATCACCTTTCGAGGCAAGGCAACAGTGAGGCGTACCCTAGGGGTGGTGTGTGAATTTGTGTGTTGTTTTCATGTTAATATTTGTCTTTGATCATGCATTCGGTGATCTATGCGTTTGTTTTTATTTTTGGTCATTCATTCTTGCATGCATTTATTTAATAGTTAAAAAGTTGCGAAAAATAAAAATTCCTAAACTATTACAAAGGCGCGGGTCCACATCGCCAAATTAAAATCCAGGACCCGATTTGACAGAAAGTAAATAAAGTGCGAGAAATAAAATGTCCGAGTTTACAAGGCTTTGGGAGAATTACATTAATATTTACAAGAAATAAAATAAGGTGCGCGAATTGGAATTAAAATTGGAAGCGAGGGCGTTGGACCCTTTTTAATGAAATTAAATTAAATTATTAAATTAATTAAATTAAAATGAAAAAAGAAATTATTTTGAGATTTTTTGGATTTATGGTTTTTTATGTGAAAATTAAATGAAATCTAACCCTATTTCTAGTTGTTTTTTAATTTATTAAGAAAACATATTAAAATTAAACCTAAGATTAATCTAATTATTTACATGGTAATTTAATTACAAAAATAATATTTAATAATTAATTATTGTGAAAGAAAAGAAAAAAAGGATAAAAATTGATTAAAACCTAATTCTACCAATTTTAAGTTTATTAAGAAAAATGTTTGAATTAAACCTAATTTTACAAAGCTAAAATTAATTAGTGATATTTATTTACAAAAAAATAACATTAAATAAAAATACTTATTTTTTTGTCTTTTTTCTGATTTTTATATTATTTTATTTTTTTATGAAAATAAATTAAATTAAAGGAACTAATTAAAAAAGAAATAATTGAAACAAATAAAATAAAGAAAAGAAAGAAAATACAATACCTTGGGGGGTTTCTGTCCCCTTTTTGGAGGTGAATTGGAGTGGTTTGGCCATTTGTGTTCTGGCCTCATCATGCATAAGTTGTTCTACTTTGGCCATTTGGCTTTTGGCTTTTGGCCATTTGCGTTCTGGCTTCAACATTCCTTTAATGTCTGGCTTAATGTCTGCCTTGCCATGTATTGGTGTCATGCATAAGTTTTTCTAGTCTGGCCATTTGGCTTTTGGCCTCAACGTTCCTTAATGAACCTGCATGGGATCCTGTCTAAATCTGCAGTGTTGAATCTCACAAACACATCAAATAAAATCATAAAATGCAAATAAAGTCAATATATGAAGAAATTTAATGTTTAGACACAATATGGCATGTATGAATGATTATACCCTTTTGATCATGGAGATCAAATCAACCTTACCCTTACTGGAAAAGTAGTGACATGAATGCTTTTATGCCCTTTGGATCATGGAGATCAAGCCAGCCTTACCCTTACTGAAGAAGTAATAAGATGTTGGTTTGTAACTGAGATGGCTTGTTTGTAGTGAGAGAGGGATTTGTAATAAGGATTTCAAGGTTTTTAGGGTTCTTGAGAGAATTTGATATTCTGACAGCGTTGTGGCAAGGGTTTTCTTTTTTTCTCCTCTCTTTTCTCCTCTCTTTTCTCCTCTTTTTCTTTTTTTCTGGTTTGTATGACAAGAAGGTGATTATATAGTGGAAATTAGGGTAAAGAAAATGGGCTTTGAATGTGCAATTGGGCCTCCAATATTCACTTGAATTCGTCACTTTCCAGGCTAAATCGCAGGGACTTAAGTGCATTTTTTGAAGTTGAAATGTGAAGAGAAAATGTAGCCGACATCGAGAACTAACTCCTGTCCGAAAATCGACTCAATCGGATAAACGGTGAATTAGTTATGAATTTTTGAAGTTTCAGCTCAGACAAACTTATTTTGGGCTTCAGTGTCGACTCTGACACGTTCTTCAATAAAAAACTGGTATTGATCGGTGCATAATTTGGTCTCGACTTTTGAAGCAAAGTTGTAGATCTATGAGTCAGGGACCTTGTGTAAAAATATGAGCCCAATCCGATAAAAATTGACCGAGTTATGAATTTTCGAAGTTTCGGCTCAGATGAAATAATATTCAGCATTCAGGATTTTCAGCGTGTCACGCACTCTGAGCAAAAAACGAAGGCCTTTTGAATACCGTTTGAACTCAATTCCTTCTGTGAAAATGTAGTCAACTCAATTTGTCAAATTTTGGCACCGGAACCAGCTCGATACGATGAAAATCGACCAAGTTATGATTTTTTGAACATGACGCAAATAAACTTCTGTCACAAATTTTCTGCACGAAAATACTTGATAAATCCACATTTTTGAAGACCTTCTGATCGAAATTGGCTTCTAGCCGTGAGAGATGAAAACGTAGATAATGTCAAGACGGAATTTTGGCCACCGGAACGGGTTCAAAATGAGTCACGATCTTCAAGTTATGAATTTTTTAGCGCGTAAAAACTGCACTTTCAGCACATTTTTTCACCATATTTCTTCGATAAAACTCACACATTCAGATACCTTCTTTAAAGAATTGACTCTTGAGCCGAACCTGAATTTGAGAATACATTATCAGAGATATCTTGGCGAAAGAATACTTGAATATGATGCGCCAGGTTGGACTTGTGAATTTCTTGGAATATTTTGAGAAATATGGGAGGGCAAATTTTGGGGTACAACAGCTGCCCCTGTTCAATCTTCTTAGACCTGAGGATGCAGATTGGTGGACGTGCCTTTCGTAATCCGAGGGTAGAAGATGATTGGACACTAGAGTGCCCAGAAATTTGCGCTCACATGTTAGCAGTGTGATGGGGGAATGGGCTTATAGATGCCATTTGGAGATTGTTGGATAGGATGATGGGCTTATAGATGCCATCTGGATGTTGATCGCGTAAGAGATTCTTTGGCGAGAACCTGCATACCTGCAAAAGAACAAATGAGTACCTGACACGTTGCAGGAGCTGATCTTTAGATGCTTGGTATAGATGTGTCCTGACTGGTTACAGGAGCTGAGTCTGGAGCTTCAAACAGCGATGAATGAACCAGGGATGGTTACTGCTTTAGCATGAATGATAAGAGAACCTTGGTTGATTTTAACTTCAACAACGCTCGTTGAGAAAAATCTTGGCGGGAATTACCATCTTTGCAATATCGGGAAGAGAACCATAGAAAATTATAATCTGAAAGGGAATCACCTCACTCATCGTCGGAGAGGGAAATATCTGAAAAAGGACTTACCACCTCACACGCCGTTGGAGAGGGAACCATAAGAGATTATCACCTCACACTCACCGTCGGAGAGGGAAACATCTTGAAAAAGGAATTACCACCTCACGCACTTGTCGGAGAGGGGACCATAGGAGACTATCACCTCACACTCATCGTCGGAGAGGGAAACATCTGAAAAGGACTTACCACCTCACACACCGTCGGAGAGGGAACCATAACTTCTGCTGAGTCTTCATCAGAAAAATCTGTTGGGAGTCGATTTAGCTGGACTAGAGAAGGCTTGGGACTGGATAAGAAATCTCTGAAGTCGATTAACTGAACCGGTCTGGGTCTTGAAATCTTCAACTGGACAAGAATCAGGGAGATCCTAGGGTCGATCTGACTGAACCAGAGGAGGTTTTTTGATAAGGATGTGATGAAGGAATCTGAGACGATTGCTACTCCAAATCTATGATGAAGGAATCTGGGACGATTACTACCTCAGCAGAATGATGAAGGAATCTGGGACGATTACTACCTCAGCAGGATGATGAAGGAATCTGGGACGATTACTACCTCAACGGGTGATGAAGGAATCTGGGACGATTACTACCTCAGCAGGATGATGAAGGAATCTGGGACGATTACTACCTCAGCAGGATGATGAAGGAATCTGGGACGATTACTACCTCAGCAGGATGATGAAGGAATCTGGGACGATTACTACCTCAACGGGTGATGAAGGAATCTGGGACGATTACTACCTCAGCAGGATGATGAAGGAATCTGGGACGATTACTACCTCAGCAGGATGATGAAGGAATCTGGGACGATTACTACCTCAACGGGTGATGAAGGAATCTGGGACGATTACTACCTCAGCAGAATGATGAAGGAATCTGGGACGATTACTACCTCAGCAGAATGATGAAGGAATCTGGGACGATTACTACCTCAGCAGAATGATGAAGGAATCTGGGACGATTACTACCTCAGCAGGATGATGAAGGAATCTGGGACGATTACTACCTCAACGGGTAAAAACTTTTATCTGTTGATCGTTCTTTCCTGAAAAAGTAACGAATTAGTTGTATGCAATGTCATAATGCATGAATTGCCTGATTTTAAGATGTTCTCAAAAATAGATGAGATTGGGGTGATATGATGCGTCTATGCATGCTATAATGATGTATGTGACGTTTTATGAATGTGTTTTTCGTCTAGGAAAGTAAATCCTTGACGGGTGCCGGGAAGTCGTATCCTGGGCTGATGTTGAAGAATAGATTTTGCTTCCGCTAGGGATGATAACTGCAAGAATACCGGTAGGAGAAGATGACTCCGTTGCGGAATAAACTTGGCAAATGGAAGATTCTGCGGGGAGAAAAGATGCTCTAGCGACCATGCTGGGAAGCAATACTCTGTGGGGAGAGGGATGCCTTGCTGAGTGTAGATAATAATTTGCTGGGGATAGGCTTGTTGTGTAGGAAGTGTTGATGGACTTCGCTGGGGCAAGAAGGCTTCGTTGACGACGCTCTTTCCGGGGCTTTTGGCTGAGGATAACCCAGTTATATCCTGTTAAGGAAATAACTCTTTAAATCAAGCCGGACGACGCGTTCGTGCTCTGTGAGGATAAGCTTCCAGAATCTACTGGGGATAAGCTTACTGCTTGGGGATATGAATTCCAACTTTCCTGGGGAAACTGGATTGGACTCTTCTGGGGAGTTTTGATATGTTGGGGAAGTGATTCCTTTGAATGTTTGATATGCCGCCGGGGAACAATCTTTAGGTCGAAACTGCCGGGGATGCTTGTTAAGGATGCCTGTATGCTGCTGGGGGATGTTGAGATCTGCTGGAGGATACCCAACTTCCTTAAGTTTGATGGCTCTTCTTGGAGAAGAATGCACTTTTGTTGGCTCACTCTCTGGGGAATTCAGGTATACTGGTCATGTTCTTTAGCTGAACCTACCTTGGTACCTTGGAGGATAGAGCAATTAGGTTGCTTAGACAACTCTTTATTGCCCCTGTTTCTGAGGTATGAGAGGAAGACCTGTGAGGTGCTGATAGTTGTTGATGGACAAACCTTCTTCTGGTAGGCGAGTGATGAGATGACAGGACATAGTCGTACGCTTTAATCCCTAACTTTTGCCTGGACCGCCCTTTCGGGTTTTCAGTCCACCGGGATACCCATTTTTGCCCAAGCCGCCTTTTCAGGTTTTCGACTTGCCGGGTGTACAGATTTTTTCATTTTCATCCCTTATTTTTGCCCGAACCCTTTTGGTTCGCCGGGAAGCCCTTATTTTTGCCTAGGTATGTCAACCTAGCGGGTCTTTGATTTTGCGTAGTATTTTTTCGACTATGTTCGTGTTCTCAGAATGTAGGGAGTTGCCCCTGTCAGAAGTGTTTTGTCATGCCACCAGAAAGTGTTTGATCAGGCAAGATTCGTTGCTGGAGTGCTCCAAGTGACTCAGGCGGAGATTTGCCCCAGGCTATTTGGCCTTTTGAGAGATTCTCTGAATCTTAATTGGATTGCCCCAGATGATGGACCATGCTCATGTCTGCCCCTTGCTTGGAGGTACTTCTGTTCATTAGGCATTCGTCGTGCGAACTTCTACTGTTCAAACAAAAAGTCATATGCAAACAAAGTTATGTTAAAAATGCAAAGCCTATGTCTGTCTTGAAGATTTTGAAAATGCATTCTTTTTTCATAAAACAAATGAATGTTTGTAAAACGTGATGTCAACTCCGTATTTACCGTAGGCCTTAAGGAGTCAGGATACCTTTCGTAACAGTATGCTTTCGAACTAACCCATGCTTCAGCTAGGACTTTTAAGGGTTATAACGTGGCATGGTTCACGGTTTAAGAAACAAAGGATAAAGGCTCAAATTATTTGTACCCACCCACTCTTCGTGATGTTCTCCAAACCTAAACTCAGTTGATCGTGCGTTAGACCTTGTTTGAGTCTTTGCTCTGATGTTCCGGTGATGATTCGGATGTTGATAACTTATTTTGAATAGGCAGTCATTCCTTTTTGTTGAGGGTTGGTAAGACCTCTTTCTTGTCTGATTTTTTGTTATCCCTTTCTTTTTTTGCCTGAACTGTTTCCTTTTTGGAATTACAGTCAGCGGGATGCCCCAGTTTTGTAAGTCTCCTTCATGGATTTTGACTTAATGGGCTTTAGTTTTTTGATGATTTTTTTTTTTTGATAATGACTGTCTGTCCTTATGATTGTTCGGAACCATCACTGTCTTTTGTTTTTGGAAAAACTCATTTGGTGCCATTCATTGTGCACTTGGATCAACTGAGAAACTACCCTGCCCCAGGTTATGATAAAGGGTTTTAATTTTCGAAAAGAAAAACTCCTACTTCTTTGGCTCAAAGGGGTTGACGAGGGATTATCTTCCTTATTACTCCAGTGTTTAGGAATTGAAACAATGCCTGTACCTCATCAGCGGGGTCTGTTCAAAAGCATACTGTAGATGTCTTGGTATCGTTTTCGTCATCCTCCCTCAAGAGGCTTAGAATTATTATTTAAGAGTTGATCATCAGAAAAAATATGAAAATAATTTGCATTTAGTGAATACGAATATATTGTTTCAGAACAGACATATGCGATGCATTGATGAAATAACAATGTTTAACATGAATAAGTGTTTGAACAAAAGAAAATTGCAATCTTGAACATTCGAATGAACAAAAGTTTTTTAGTCTCGGGGCTTGTCATTTCAAATGGTGCCTCCTGTAGGGATGGTAGAAGCACTCAGCCTGGCCATCTTGGGTGAATTCCACAGCTCCTTCCTCAATCAGGTCCTGGATTTTATTCTTCAAAGTCCAACAATCCTCTGTAGCATGCCCCGGGCTGTCAGAATGATAAGCGCAATGAGCGTTGGGGTCATACCTTGAAGGTGTCCTGTTGGGATTCTTAGGAGGATCCTTTAGAGTTACCAAGTTCAAACTCAGCAGTTGTTGTAAGGCTTGAGGCAGCGACACGTTGAGCTTGGTGAATTGTCTTTTGGGCTTGTCTGGCTGAAGCTGGTGAGGTTGATACTGAATTGGTGATACTGAAGCCATATGAGGAGCTTTCTCCTTGCCTCTTTGTCTCAAAGATGGTCGAACGATGACTGGCTCTTTACCCTTAGATGTTTGCCCCAGTTGGTTACCCTGAAGCAGTTGGTTGACGAGAAACCGAAGCTCATCTTGTCTTTGAGCTAAACCTTGAATGGCATTCCTCTGCCCCAGCATTTGGGCTTTCATTGCATCCATCTCAGCTTGTAGGTGTTTCAACTTTCCATCCTCAGCACCGTTCTTGACAAGGGTTTCCCTGAGAAGGGTCCTTAGTTCCTCCTTCCCCTTGGATAGATTCAGAAGGATTTCCCCGAACCGAGTCTCTTGAGCCAGAAGGTCCTGGTTGTCTGGTTGGAAGGCCATTGCTGAAATAAACAGCGAGAAAGGTAAGTGACCTGCAACAAAGATACCTGTTATGCAATGATGAGTATGACATGCATGTAATGTTTTCAAGGACCTCGCGGGGTAAACAAGAAAATTTATTAGAACTTGGGTCCGGTAGCTTGATTGAAAGAACTTCGTGTTGCTGAGAGTCCTTCTTCAAAGGGTCAAAATCTCACCATATCCAGTGGGTCATAGCTCATGACTTTAGTCATTCATGTCTGGTTTTGATTTCCAAACAACCTTAGTTAAGGGAACCTTCTTCAAGAGTCAGAGCTCACCATATCAAGTGGGTCATAGCCCCTGACAACTTTGTCTAGAGGAAAATAAATCCTCTTTGCCCCTTGTTGGGATAGCTGATTCACCATGACCTGCATCACAATCCCTTGAGATCCTTGAAATGGGTTAGGATGTATGCAATGGTATGATGTCATGGTATGCATGGGGTAATGTAGATAAACCCTGTTATGAGCCCTTATTAAGGACTGCAAACCAAAACCTGCAAGAAACTCAAGTAAAACCTGTCATGAGTCCCAGTTAAGGACTATAAACAAACCCTGCAAGAAACTCGGTAAACCTTGTTAAGAACCCTAGTTAAGGATCAAAACAAAAACCTGCAAGAAACTCAGCAAGCCTTGTTAAGAGTCCTAGTTAAGGACTATGAACAAAACCTGCAGGAAATTCAGTAAACCCTGTTATGAGTCCTAGTTAAGGACTATAAACAAAACCTGCAAGAAGTTCAGATGTTAGGTAACAAGCATGCAAGTAATCCAAGTTTGAAGGAACACAAGTCACACAAGAGAAGCCCTTAGAGTTTAGGCCAGCATGAGGTCTAGGTAGTACCCTCTTGAAGTTGGTGGGTTCAACCTGTCCTATCAAAGTAACCGGGTTCTAAGGGTCCCAATATCACGAGATTGCTTTCATTGTTCATCGTTTCGATTTAGCCACTGAACTGGCGACCGAAATATTCCAGGAAAGCAACCCTCAATTGAGTGTAGTATCGAGTATCAACCAACCTCGGACTGCACCAAAGTCAGTTATCTCACTACCCTAAAGAGGCCAAGATAGTTCAATTAAGGTTCCTAAGGTCTGTTGATGCTTCATGACACCACGCGGAGGCCCCGTACTCTCCTTGACTGAACTCAAGGGTTACCGGTACACACCAAAGTGCCACATCAACGTAGCAGACTGTTTCAACCATGTCGGTATACCCCGCACAGTTCCCTCACAGCCTTGTTGCTACTTTCTAAGAAGGTATCCCCCAGATCCGGGTTAGGATCTATAGAACTCCCAAGCAACCCACAATAATAAATCAAGCAAGTCAATACAATTGAAAACACAGTTATGAACTATCCCTAAGGTACACCTCACTTTATAAAGGTGTCCCCAGCAGAGTCGCCAGTTCTGTGATCGGTGGATCTGGAACTGACTGTTTAACGCTGGTTCGCGAAATGTCGCGGAAGCAAGAGTCGCCACCGTCTTTTATTTTCTCCAAATAGAAAGGACAAAAGCACAGAAAAATTCCTTAAAGAGATTGCTCTCGGTTCGGGAGGTAGATTATAGAAAGGGAAGGTGTTAGCACCCTTTCTATCCATGGTTATCCATGGGCTCTTAGATACTTGCTCATTTGTGTTTTCAAAAATGGTTTGTTTGCTTTTCAATTGTGGGTTTTAAAAAGTTTCTATGAAAAATTTCAGTTCGACTCGTACGTCAGAGTGTTTGAAAAATTTGCTTTGAAAGCTTTTGAAAAGTGTTGGCGTGAAAAGTCTTTGTTTTGTTTGAAATTAGAGCAAGTATCCTTGAGAACCTACCTACCCTAAGGAATTCGTCTGTGTAAATGTCCTTAAAAGTAGTGCCATCCCACCATTGAGAGGTAGGTAGCACCACCGTTGGAGGTGTTCGGGTCAATTCGAGGTTCGGGACATGGTGATCACCAGAGCAATGGGAAGACACCTTAGAAGCTACCCTCATGCCAGGTTCCCGGATCATGAGGACTTACTAAGACATCCTCTACTCGACAATCACCTTTCGAGGCAAGGCAACAGTGAGGCGTACCCTAGGGGTGGTGTGTGAATTTGTGTGTTGTTTTCATGTTAATATTTGTCTTTGATCATGCATTCGGTGATCTATGCGTTTGTTTTTATTTTTGGTCATTCATTCTTGCATGCATTTATTTAATAGTTAAAAAGTTGCGAAAAATAAAAATTCCTAAACTATTACAAAGGCGCGGGTCCACATCGCCAAATTAAAATCCAGGACCCGATTTGACAGAAAGTAAATAAAGTGCGAGAAATAAAATGTCCGAGTTTACAAGGCTTTGGGAGAATTACATTAATATTTACAAGAAATAAAATAAGGTGCGCGAATTGGAATTAAAATTGGAAGCGAGGGCGTTGGACCCTTTTTAATGAAATTAAATTAAATTATTAAATTAATTAAATTAAAATGAAAAAAGAAATTATTTTGAGATTTTTTGGATTTATGGTTTTTTATGTGAAAATTAAATGAAATCTAACCCTATTTCTAGTTGTTTTTTAATTTATTAAGAAAACATATTAAAATTAAACCTAAGATTAATCTAATTATTTACATGGTAATTTAATTACAAAAATAATATTTAATAATTAATTATTGTGAAAGAAAAGAAAAAAAGGATAAAAATTGATTAAAACCTAATTCTACCAATTTTAAGTTTATTAAGAAAAATGTTTGAATTAAACCTAATTTTACAAAGCTAAAATTAATTAGTGATATTTATTTACAAAAAAATAACATTAAATAAAAATACTTATTTTTTTGTCTTTTTTCTGATTTTTATATTATTTTATTTTTTTATGAAAATAAATTAAATTAAAGGAACTAATTAAAAAAGAAATAATTGAAACAAATAAAATAAAGAAAAGAAAGAAAATACAATACCTTGGGGGGTTTCTGTCCCCTTTTTGGAGGTGAATTGGAGTGGTTTGGCCATTTGTGTTCTGGCCTCATCATGCATAAGTTGTTCTACTTTGGCCATTTGGCTTTTGGCTTTTGGCCATTTGCGTTCTGGCTTCAACATTCCTTTAATGTCTGGCTTAATGTCTTCCTTGCCATGTATTGGTGTCATGCATAAGTTTTTCTAGTCTGGCCATTTGGCTTTTGGCCTCAACGTTCCTTAATGAACCTGCATGGGATCCTGTCTAAATCTGCAGTGTTGAATCTCACAAACACATCAAATAAAATCATAAAATACAAATAAAGTCAATATATGAAGAAATTTAATGTTTAGACACAATATGGCATGTATGAATGATTATACCCTTTTGATCATGGAGATCAAATCAACCTTACCCTTACTGGAAAAGTAGTGACATGAATGCTTTTATGCCCTTTGGATCATGGAGATCAAGCCAGCCTTACCCTTAATGAAGAAGTAATAAGATGTTGGTTTGTAACTGAGATGGCTTGTTTGTAGTGAGAGAGGGATTTGTAATAAGGATTTCAAGGTTTTTAGGGTTCTTGAGAGAATTTGATATTCTGACAGCGTTGTGGCAAGGGTTTTCTTTTTTTCTCCTCTCTTTTCTCCTCTCTTTTCTCCTCTTTTTCTTTTTTTCTGGTTTGTATGACAAGAAGGTGATTATATAGTGGAAATTAGGGTAAAGAAAATGGGCTTTGAATGTGCAATTGGGCCTCCAATATTCACTTGAATTCGTCACTTTCCAGGCTAAATCGCAGGGACTTAAGTGCATTTTTTGAAGTTGAAATGTGAAGAGAAAATGTAGCCGACATCGAGAACTAACTCCTGTCCGAAAATCGACTCAATCGGATAAACGGTGAATTAGTTATGAATTTTTGAAGTTTCAGCTCAGACAAACTTATTTTGGGCTTCAGTGTCGACTCTGACACGTTCTTCAATAAAAAACTGGTATTGATCGGTGCATAATTTGGTCTCGACTTTTGAAGCAAAGTTGTAGATCTATGAGTCAGGGACCTTGTGTAAAAATATGAGCCCAATCCGATAAAAAATGACCGAGTTATGAATTTTCGAAGTTTCGGCTCAGATGAAATAATATTCAGCATTCAGGATTTTCAGCGTGTCACGCACTCTGAGCAAAAAACGAAGGCCTTTTGAATACCGTTTGAACTCAATTCCTTCTGTGAAAATGTAGTCAACTCAATTTGTCAAATTTTGGCACCGGAACCAGCTCGATACGATGAAAATCGACCAAGTTATGATTTTTTGAACATGACGCAAATAAACTTCTGTCACAAATTTTCTGCACGAAAATACTTGATAAATCCACATTTTTGAAGACCTTCTGATCGAAATTGGCTTCTAGCCGTGAGAGATGAAAACGTAGATAATGTCAAGACGGAATTTTGGCCACCGGAACGGGTTCAAAATGAGTCACGATCTTCAAGTTATGAATTTTTTAGCGCGTAAAAACTGCACTTTCAGCACATTTTTTCACCATATTTCTTCGATAAAACTCACACATTCAGATACCTTCTTTAAAGAATTGACTCTTGAGCCGAACCTGAATTTGAGAATACATTATCAGAGATATCTTGGCGAAAGAATACCTGAATATGATGCGCCAGGTTGGACTTGTGAATTTCTTGGAATATTTTGAGAAATATGGGAGGGCAAATTTTGGGGTACAACACACCTGCTTCGCCATTTCGTAGGGTAATGCCAGGAATGAGATTGTTCGCCATTTGCATGCAAAGTGTTTGAGTGAAAATGGGTCTTGGTTGGTGAATGAGAGAATGAGAATGATGATACGGGTAATGGATGTATATATGGTGGAAGGAGGTAGTGGAAGTTTGAAAATTGATAGGGATTAATTTTGGGTTGAATGGGGTTAATGGGAAGTTATGGAAGAAGAAGAAGAGAGAAAGGTGCAGGAAAAGGGAACGTTCTGCTAACAGGGTTACTGATGTAACCCGTGTTACGGTCGTAACACCTGGCTGACGAGCGTAACGCTCTGAAAGGCGCGTTACGGTCGTGGGGGATAGATGACGATCGTGGCAGCTACAAGTTTTGGTTTTTCACAGAACAGAACACAATACAATTGCACAGAGTATATTTTTATAGCAGCAGAACATCTCAGGCATTCCAACATAAACACAACATTAATTAATTCAACATATAATCCAAAATATATAATTCGCAATAGAGTAGAAAACCGTAGAACACTGTAAGCGGCATAATGATTGTAAGTTTAAAACTGAAAACAAACAATTGCATTAATTTAAATTTAGTAACTTGTTCTTTTTGACAGAAAATAAATGGCGTGTAATTTGAAATGCAGTAACTTAACAAAAAATTTGAAACTAACTAAGAACAAAGTATAATGGAAAAAATCTAAAAACAAAGAATTGAAAAACTGAAAACTGAAAACTAAGAAACTATAAACTGCTTCATCCAATCTTTTCTTTTAATATTTCCAGAGCTTGAGTGATGTTATAGAACTGTTCCACCGAGATGTCAGTAAAACCAATAAGATCCAAACGCATAGTCTTCAATTCATCCTTTATTCCATCAATGTCAGTTTTATGAGCATCCAAAGTGGTCAGAATGGTGTTTAATTGTGTGGTATATTCTCCTTGGTTTGTAAAGTCATGATAGCCAGGAGGGGTTTCAGGATCTGTTTCGTTTTCAGACATGAAATTATTATCAACAAAATATGATTGTAGTGTTTCCGGTGTCGAAGGGTGATCGGGTGGATTCAATTCGTACAACACGGTTGTGGACACTTATTCGGGCATGGTTCGGGAGGGTAAAAAGAGTAACAACTTCGTCTCTGATCAGGTAATCATAAGGTGCAGGGCCTAAATTTCCTATTATCCGGTTGTTAAAACAGAAATTAATATTCATAGGCCTAATTGATCCAAATGGTGCACAGTTATTAAGTTGGCAACGAGGTCCAAGAGCATGTGCAATCATTATAACTAATCCTCCCACACTGACAGGAACATTAGGGTACTCACTAATGCGGGTAAAGGTCTTCATCAGGAGTGGGACCGCATTGACAGGGCGTCCTAGGTTCATACAATAAAGCAGAGATAATTCATCCTTGGATACAGCATTTTGATTTTGTTCTTTTCCAAACAGGGTGTGGGCAAGAATCCTATGGAAATAACGGATGGCTGGGTTATGTATTTCATTGTTATCCTTACTTTCTGGGTCAGGGTGATAGTTTCCGGTTAAAGTACCCCAGAAGTAATCCAACTCAAAATCCAATATCGGCCTCAGGGGTGGTAAAAGCTAAGGGTCCACTGGGGAATCCTAATAAAGTAGCTAAGTCTCTATGGTTATAGGTGAATTCAATACCAAAAAGTCTGAAGGTAATGAATCCTTTTCGGGCTCCAACACCGTGTTCAGGGATGTGAACTAGAGAACTTAAGAATTCAAGGGTAAGCTCTCGGTAAGTGACGAACCTATTTTTCAGGTGGGCTTTCTCCCATCCCAACTGGTTAAACATGTAGTAAATACTGTCAGTAATGCCTAAAGAGTCCATAGTGGGTACATCATGATACAGGGTTAAACTGATTTCTCGCTGAGACAAAGCCTCAAATCTTCTTTGTTGGTTTCTACCTCTAAAGGCGGTTTCCATAAAGTTATGTGGAGGATCCATAGCAAAAATAAAGCGGGGAAACAGAGTAGAGGAGAAAGTAAAGAGAAAAAGATTATTCAGAAATCCTGTGTCAAGTAAAATTGATTTGAAATCAGCAGCAGTTTCATAAAAGTTTTAAAAAAAAAATTAAAAATACTTATATAGAATGCAAAAACAAATAATACAAACAAAATAGCAGGTAAAAACAAATAAAATGGGTTGCCTCCCATGAAGCGCTGTTTTTAACGTCATAAGCCTGACGAAATGCCTAGTGAAAGATTAGTCGGGAGAAATACGTAGCCGTTCTACGAGTTTAAGCTTATTCGTATAATCTCTATTATCTATACGATGATATTGTTTTAACCGCTGCCCATTCACAATAAACGGGGCGCTATTTCTATTCGTGATTTCTACCGCTCCGCTAGGAAAAACTCTTGTAATTTCGAAAGGACCGGACCATCTAGATTTAAGTTTTCCAGGGAAGAGTCTAAGTGTTGTACCCCAAAATTTTCCCTCCCATAATCTTCAAAGTTTTGACAAGAATCATCCACAATTGGTTCAAAATCTCCCCAAGGGTTGCACAGTCCAAGGGCCTCCTAACAGTCAAAAACTAGGGTTTTGGTTCTGACAAAGAAATTGAAGTTTTCAAGGGTCCAATCAAGTCCCACATGCCTACAAACATGGTCAAGCATCCTCATGTCAAGTTTCAAGGCTCACAAGGTCAAGTTGCACAGTCAAAAACCCTAATTGCTCAACAGTCAACTGTAGGGGCAAAATGGTCATTTGGCAGTCAAAAGTTCAAATTTTTTGTCAACATCTCATTTTGAAGCCACAAACATTATTTGATCAATGCTTGATCATGATTCTCAAAGCTTGGCTCAAAAATCATCAAGATGCAAAAGTTTCTATTTTTGGACAGCTGAAAAGTCAACTGTAACTTGACCAAGGCATAACTTTTTCATGGTTCATCAGAAAAATTCCATCCAAAGCTCATTTTGAAGAGAAAGACATTTCCTACAACTCATCTTCATACTTCAAGTCCAAGAAGTGCTCTCACAAAAAGTTATCAATTTCAACATTATAGGTCATTTTCAAAAGTCAACAAAAAGAGACTTTATGTCAAAGTCCATAACCTGATATTGGTAAATCAAAATGACATGGGACCAAAGTCATTGGTTAGAGGACTCAAAGACCTTTCCAAAATGTCCAAGAACATGAGCAAAGCTTAAATATTGAGCAAGTTATGCCTTGGAGAAGTTGGGAAATTTTTGTGAAATGGCCAAAATCATTTATCCTTGAAATCTCATTTTTGACAAAAGGGGCCCACTTTTTCCACTTGAATTAACTTGGCCATGCTTCCCACGTGTCCCACCTTTTATTTCATATTTTTTAATTAATTTTTTCATTTTTTTTTATTTTATTGGATTTAATTAAGTTTAAATCTTTTAAAATCAAGAAAAAATCAAAAAGTTTGATTAAATGAAATATTTGGCCTTAACTAGCCTTGAACTACCATTAAGTCTAGACCATTTTCGTGCTAAGGCTCAAATAAGGCAAGAATTCAAAATAAGGCAAAAAATGGAAAGTGTGATAATGGAGGTTTATGTGAAAATCCTAAACATCAATGCAAGGCATTATTGGCCATAACTCTCATCCAAACACATTGCCTAGGGTATATACAGATGATACACAACAAGATTGGACAAAGAAGATGCGCCCTATTGCTCAAAACAAACTCACACTTTTTGCAAAGAAACTCAATTCTGAAAACGACATTCCAAGGCGATTCAAGTCTCATAACCTATTCCATTAGCTTCCTCAAGCATTATAGGACGTATTCCAATCACAAACATCAAAGATAACCTCTTGAAACGCTGTACAGAAGTCCCACTTTTCTTACTTTTTTGCATAATCGTATTTCAAGATTTAGGCATTTTCATTGCATATGGTTAATGGATTCATACTAATTAAGGTGTTCTGAAGCTAACCGTTTATCTTAATTGTGTTTTCGTGTACTATATGCTATTATGACATTGATGCAGATTAGGGTTCATGAAGCTTGAAATTGGGCGTTTCGTGATATGGAAAAATTGAAACTTCTGAGTATCACCATTAGAACTAGCACACTTGGACGAAGAAGAATCCATACTCGCGCTCAATTTATGAGCGTTCCTAGGCTAATCGTTATTTTTCCAAAACTGGCCTAAAAGAACGCGTAACAAACCGTTGCCTAATCTGTTTGAATTTCAGAAAAATAAAAAACCAAGGAAGAAGATGACCTCGTGGCGTCAATGGATTGGTCAGTTTAAAATTCGCGCGCAGAGGCCCCCACTAACGCTTGTTTCTTTTATAATGTTTATTAGTTATTATATATTAACATATGTAAACTGGCTCAGCTGGCAAAGTGTGGTGGTGGCAAAGCACATGACCTGGGTTCGAACCCCAGGTCTTCAATATTCCCATATTATTTTGTGTTTAGTGATTCCATACAGGTTCAACATTAAGGCACATCATGCGCTTTCCAAATCAAACCATTCACAAAGCCAGGGAGATCAAATCAAAGGCTCAGATCTAAAGAACACATTGCACCCTGGTCAACACTGCTATACGCTGCCTGGAAAAGTCAAATGGACCCAGATTAATGGGCCAGAATTACTTGGGCTGCACCCCTCTAGTTTGCTTTCTTTTTAACTTTTTTTATATATTCTTCTCTTTTCTTTGTTTTGATTAAATTTTTTAAATTCTTTAATTTAATATTTTCATATAATATAAAAACACAAAAAAATCAGAAAAAGATAAAAATAATAAATATTTTATTTTAGTATTAATTTTGTAAATAAAGCCCATAATTAATTTAGATTTAAGTTTAGGTTGTAATTTAATTCCTTTTTTTCACAATAACCCAAAAAAATAATAAAAATAGATCTTTAGCATTTTTTACCCTTTTTTAATTTACTAAATATTCTATTATAAGTATCATCAACCATTAATTTTGTAAATAAATTTTATAATTAATTTAGTTTTAATTCTAAGTTCTAACTTTAACGCATTTTCTTTAATAAATTAAAAACAATTAGAATTAGAATTAATTATTTGACTTTTAATTCCAATTTAATTTTTTCTTTAATGTCATAAAATACAAAAAAACATAAAAAATTAGTTTCTTCCTTTTTATTTAACTTAATTATTTTAAATTCCTTCAAAGGGTTCAACGCCCTCGCATTCGATTACGTTTTTGTTCGCGCGTTTTATTTATTTCTTTTGTGAATATAATGTACTTGTTCCAAAGCCCTGTAATAGCTATTAGACATTTATTTTATGCACTTTATTTTAAATCGGGTCTGGATTAATTTGGCGTTGTAGACCCGCGCCTTTGTAATAGCGTAAGATCTTTTATCTTTTCCGCACTTTAAATTCCCGCACCTTTAACTGTTAAACAATAACATGAAAGAATGAATGCCCAAAAATAAAATCAAAGCGTAGATCACCAATGCATGACAAGACAAACAATAAACTGAAAATGACACACAATTCACACACCACCCCTAGGGTACGCTTCACTGTTGCCTTGCCCCTCGAAAGGTGATCGTCGAGTAGAGGATGTCTTAGTAAGTCCTCATGATCCGGGAACCTGGCATGAGGGTAGCTTCTAAGGTGTCTTCCCATTTCTCTGGTGATCACCATGTCCCGAACCTCGAATTGACCCGGACACCTCCAACGGTGGTGCTACCTACCTCTCAATGGTGGGATGGCACTACTTTAAAGGACATTTACACAGACGAATTCCTTAGGGTAGGTAGATTCTCATAGATACTTGCTCTTTTCAAAAACAAACAAAATACTTTTCACACCTACACTTTCTAAAAGTTTTCAAACAAATTTTTCATACACTCTTGAGGACAGATACAAGAGTTACTTAGAAATTTTTCAAACGAAACTCTTTCAAAACCCACTCACCTTGAAAAGCAAACAAACACTTTGAAAACACAATGAGCAAGTATCTAAGAGCCCATGGATAACCATGGATAGAAAGGGTGCTAACACCTTCCCTTTCTATAATCTACCTCCCGAACCGAGAGCAATCTCTTTAAGGAATTTTTCTGTGCTTTTGTCCTTTCCATTTGGAGAAAATAAAAGACGGTGGCGACTCTTGCTTACCGCGACATTTCGCGAAACCAGCTAAAAACAGTCAGTTCCAGATCCACCGATCACAGAACTGGCGACTCTGCTGGGGAAAAACTTTTAAAGTGAGGTGTACCTTAGGACTAAGATCACTGTGTTTTCAATTGCTTTGACTTGTTTGCTTTAAATTGTGGGAATGTCTTGGGAGTTCTATAGATCCTAACCCGGATCTGGGGGTACCTTCTTAGAAAGTAGCAACAAGGCTGTGAGGGAACTGTGCGGGGTATACCGACATGGTTGAAGCAGTTGCTACGTTGATGTGGCACTTTGGTGTGTACCGGTAACCCTTGAGTCAATCAAGGAGAGTACGGGGCCTCCATGTGGTGTCGTGAAAGCATCAACAGACCTTAGGAACCTTAATTGAACCATCTTGGCCTCTTTAGGGTAGTGAGATAACTACTTTGGTGTACTCCGAAGTCGGTTGATACTCGATACTACACTCAATTGAGGGTTGTTTTCTTGGGATATTTTGATCGCCAGTCAGTGGCTAAATCGAAACGATGAACAATGAAAACAATCCAATGATATTGAGATCCTTAGAACCCGGTTACTTTGATAGGACAGGTTTGAGCCCACCAACTTCAAGAGGGTAATACCCAGACCCCATGCTGGCCTAAACTCTAAGGGCTTGTCTTGTGTGACTTGTGTGCCTTACATGTTCGCCTTTGTAAATATTTGTGGTGTGTTTAATCATAGCATCATGACATCATACAGCATCATATGCATCCACTAACCATTTCAGGGGTTCGAATCTTCATCTTTGTTCTTGTTTTGTAGGACATGGAAACTATCCGCAGAAAGACAATTCAGATCAACCTTATAAGGGTCCCTCCTCAGCTCAAGGAGCTTACATCCAGGATTCCCGAGAACTCGTCATTCAGTGAAAGGCATGGTAGACTCATCAGCCTGGTCAATACCAATATTGAGGAAGAGATGGTAAAGGTCCTTTTCCAATTCTTTGACCCTCTGCATCACTGTTTTACTTTCCCGGATTATCAGCTGGTGCCTACTCTAGAAGAGTTTTCCCAGCTTCTGAAGATTCCCATTCTCAATCAACTACCCTACAACGGTACGGAAAGGGAACCAAAACTTGAAGAAGTAGCTAAAGCATTATGCCTACAACCATCTGACATCAAGGGGCATTGGGAAGCCAGAAATGGTATCAAAGGATTCTTGGCAAAGTTTCTGTTTGAGAAGGCCCAAGAGTGTTGGAATTCCCTTGACCTACAAGCCTTTGAAGAAGTTGTAGCCCTCCTTGTCTATGAGTTGGTGTTGTTCCCTAAACCAGATCAGCTTATAGATATCAGTGCTGTCAAGGTCTTCATGTCCAGGAATCCTATACCTACGTTGCTGGGGGACATCCTTCACTCATGTTACACTCGAACCATGAGAAAAAGGGGTGTTCTTATGTGCTGCACTCCCCTCCTGGGAAGGTGGTTTATTTCGCACCTTCCACAATCAGTTTTGAAGAGCGAGCGAGGTTTGAGGTGGTCACAACGGTTGATGACTCTTACACATGCAGATATACATTGGTGTTCCCGGTCCAGAGAAGATGTCACTATCATTGATCGTTGTGGGGAGTACCCTAATGTTCCTTTACTTGGAATCAGAGGAGGTATTACTTACAACCCATGCCTGGCTTGGAGACAGTTTGGTTATGCTCGGAAAGATGGCCCTCATGAGATGTTAATTCCTGACATAGTTTTTGACTTCGACAAGGATACGCAAGGACTTCGCCAGAAATTTATCAAAGCTTGGAGGATGCCCAGCAAAATAGACAGCAAGACCCTGGGGCACAGGAACTCCATCCCATTGGAGCCTTATCTCAAATGGGTGCGAGCCCGTTCCCAGAAGCTGGTGATGCCATATCCTCATGTTCTCCCCGTGATCAAAGAGCCAGACTTGGAAGGAGAGGTGTCCTACACCATTCAACATCCTGACATGCCCACGTCCTGGGAAGAGATGCAGAAGAGTTGGATCCAGCTTAAGGAAGAACGGAATTCTCTGGAAACCAATCTACATGCCAGTGAGAAAAAGGTCCTGGAGCTCACTCGCCTACTACACGAGGAGAGGAATCTCAATACCTATATTGCTCCGAAGAGGATGCGTAGTGTCTTTTGGGACTGATCTGCTTTGTAATGTTTGCCTATGAGGCTTTAATGTACTGAACAATTATTTTCTTAATAAAAACATGTGTTCCTTTTTGTCTACAACAAATTTGAATTTTCGAACTCTTGAATGCATTGCATAAACACATATCATTCATCATATGCATCACAGGTACTCTTCTTTTCAGGCTGCTGACTGTTCTTCGCTGTTTATTTCAGCATCATGAACCCTGAATCATCAACCGAGGCATCTATCAAGGCTCTTCAGGCGCAGAACGCCCAATTTCAGGAGCTGATCAAGGGTTTGGCTCAGGGTCAACAAGAGTTGAAGACCATGCTTCTGAAGAAGAATAAGAAGAAGAGGAGGACTGTGCTATTTAACACTGGGCGCAGACTCGGGAACACCTTACAGATTGAGGCTGAGAGGACTACTCCATCTGTGGGGGAAGGTAGTCACCAAGAAAGAGAGGTCCCTACTCCTGTGGTCTCTGATACTGAAACAGACTTCAACGACGAACAGTACCCTCCTGCTGATGACCGGTACAAGCAGCTGGAGGACAGATTAAAAGCTATGGAAGTTCAGCGTGTGCCTGGACTGGATTTCGGAGACTTGGGGTTATCTACTGGGGTGGTGATTCCACACAAGTTCAAGGCACCTGCCTTTGTAAAATATGACGGGGCTTCATGTCCCAAGATGCACCTCCGTTCTTATGTAAGGAAGATCCAGCCTTACACAGCAGACAGGAACTTATGGATCCACTTCTTCCAGGAGAGTCTTTCAGGGACTCACCTCGAATGGTTCTATCAGCTGGATGGGACCAACATTCGTAACTGGGAGGATCTGGCCACTGCTTTTTACAAGCAGTATCAATATAATTCCGACCTCGCTCCTACGCGTACCCAACTCCAGGGTATGTCGCTAGGATTGGGTGAAGGTTTTAAGGAGTACGCCCAGAAATGGAGAGATCTGGCTGGCAGGGTGCAGCCACCATTGACGGACCGGAAGCTGGTGGATATGTTTTTGGGGACCCTATCTGGTCCATTTTTCAATCATCTCATTGGTAATTCCTCTGCTGGGTTTACTGATCTGATCCTGACTGGTGAGAGGATCGAGGCCGGTATAAAATCGGGGAAGATACAGAAGGTTGCCTCCTCCAATGCCGAAAAGAAACCCTTCAAGAAGGAGGCTAGTGCTGTATATAGCTCCCGGAGACCAGAGCGACTTGAGCGCCGCCAATCTGTCAGTGCGGTAATGATTGCCAAGCCTGCTGCCGCTCCTCGGCCGAACAATCCTCAAAGGGCTGAAAGACCCCGGAGAGAGTTTACCCGGTTAAGCATGACCCTATCGCAGATCTTACCACAGTTGCTCTCCACCAATTTAGTGACTGTCAGAGAGGCACCGAAGTTTCCAAATACTACATCTCCCAAGTACAACCCGAATTCCCGTTGTGCCTACCATTCTGATGGCCCGGGGCACTCCACTGATGACTGTTGGGCATTAAGGAACAAGCTGCAGGACCTTATTGACGCCAAGGAGGTACAGTTTGAGGCATCTGAGAAGCCTAATGTAGTAACAGCTCCCCTGCCTGCTCATGGAGTGAATGCTATTGGGGAAGAAGGTGAAGTGGATGAAGCTGAGTTTGATAGCTGGATCTACCCGGCAACCGACAGTGGACTTAACAATTGGAGTGCAAAGGACAATCTATCTATTTCTTTTGTTACTAAGTAATGAATTCCTATGTTTTTGGTGTTTGTAATAAACAATAATAAACTCTATGGCCCGGTGTCTTACCCGAGGCACCGTGGTTTCATTTGTGAGGGCATATAAATTGTCATTTCATATATCATGAATGAAAATCTTGGACGTTTTCTCGCATTGCAAATTTTATGCTCCTTTTCTGTCTTTCCTTCCTTTATACATATTGCAAAACAGCTGTATTTACACACACTCACTCATACAGGTTTCAATCCACTCTGGATCTCAATGGTAACGACTCTGCTACTGCCAGTTATGACTTTGAAAATCCGATCAACTTAGCCGAAGACGAAGGTGAAGATGATTGCGAAGTACCTGGCGAGCTCGCAAGACTATTACTTCAAGATGAAAGGGCAATTAGACCCCATGAAGAGCCAGTGGAAACAATAAACTTGGGTACTGAGGCAGACAGGAAAGAGGTAAAAATTGGTGCCAACCTAGAGCTCAGCGTGAAGCAACGGTTGACTCAAATGCTGCATGATTATATGGAGATCTTTGCCTGGTCCTACGAAGACATGCCCGGGTTGGATACCGACATTGTGGTCCATCACTTGCCAACTAAGGAAGATTGCCCTCCGGTTAAGCAAAAGGTCCGCCGTATGCGTCCAGAGATGTCTGAGAAGATTAAAGCCGAGGTTATGAAGCAGTTTGATGCCGGATTTCTTGCAGTGACTTCTTACCCTCACTGGGTTGCTAATGTGGTGCCGGTACCAAAGAAGGACGGTAAGGTCAGAATGTGTGTCGATTACAGGGATCTGAACAGGGCCAGCCCCAAAGATGACTTCCCTCTACCTCACATTGATGTCCTTGTTGATAATACAGCTCAGCATAAAGTGTTCTCTTTCATGGATGGATTTTCAGGATATAATCAGATCAAGATGGCTCCTGAAGACATGGAAAAGACTACATTTGTTACTCAGTGGGGCACCTTCTACTACAAGGTCATGCCTTTTGGACTAAAGAATGCTGGGGCAACCTACCAACGTGCCATGGTTGCTTTATTTCATGATATGATCCATCATGAGATAGAAGTGTATGTTAACGACATGATCGCAAGGTCCCAAACTGAGGAAGAACACCTTGATCATCTGCAGAAATTGTTTGACCGTCTGAAACTGTACAAGCTGAGGTTGAACCCGAACAAGTGCACCTTCGGAGTAAGATCTGGAAAGTTGCTAGGCTTCGTGGTAAGTGACAAGGGTATTCAAGTGGACTCTGCCAAGGTTAAAGCTATTCAAGAGATGCCAGTTCCCAAGACAGAGAAGGAAGTCAGAGGCTTTTTAGGACGCCTGAATTACATAGCTCGATTCATCTCACACCTAACTGCTACCTGTGAGCCAATCTTCAAGCTGCTGAAGAAAGATCAGGTAGTGCGTTGGAATGATGAATGTCAGGCTGCTTTTGACAGAATCAAAGAGTATCCCCAAGAACCACCCATCCTTATGCCACCGGTTGAAGGGAGACCTCTGATACTATACCTGACAGTACTTGATAACTCAATGGGGTGTGTGCTAGGGCAGCATGACGAGTCTGGCCGAAAAGAGCATGCCATTTATTACCTTAGCAAAAAGTTTACCGACTGTGAGACTCGATACTCACTGCTTGAGAAAACTTGCTGCGCTTTGGTATGGGCTGCTCGCCGGCTGAGACAGTATATGCTGACTCACACTACCTTGTTGATCTCAAAGATGGATCCTATAAAGTATATATTTGAAAAGCCTGCTCTGTCTGGGAGAATTGCAAGATGGAAAATGATCTTGACGGAATACGACATTCAGTACACGACCCAGAAAGCCATCAAGGGAAGTGTATTGGCAGACCACTTGGCACATCAGGCCGTAGATGACTATCAGTCAATAAACTTCGAGTTTCTGGATGAAAGCATCATGATAGTGACTGATTGTGAAGTACCTGGACCGGATGAAGGACCTGAGGAAGGATCCCGATGGTCTATGCACTTTGACGGAGCCTCTAACGCTTTGGGTAACGGTATTGGCGCTATAATCATATCCCCTCAAGGCACTCATACTCCACTCACTGCCCGGCTATGTTTCAACTGCACCAACAACATGGCGGAGTATGAGGCGTGCATCATGGGACTCAAAGCTGCAATTGACTTAAGGATCAAGTTTCTGAGTGTCTTCGGAGATTCCGCTCTCGTGATCAACCAGATCAAAGGCGAGTGGGATACGAAACATCCGAATCTCATTCCTTACAAAGAATGTGTGTTGACGTTGATCCCCCACTTCACAGAGATAACCTTTGAACACTTCCCGAGAGAGGAGAATCAGTTAGCGGACGCGTTAGCCACAATGTCTTCTATGTTCAAAGTCAAATGGGACAACGAGGCTCCCCGGATCATCATCTGGAAACTGGACGAACCGGCATACTGTTGCGATCTCGAGACTGAATTGGTGACTGAGAAGCCTTGGTACCATGAGGTGAAGAGATATCTGGAAACTCAGGAATACCCTGAAGGTGCCTCTGTCAACGATAAGAAATTCCTGAGAAGGTTCGCAGCAAAGTTCTTCCTTAGTAACAGCATCTTGTACAAGCGAAACCATGATTCAACCTTACTACGTTGTGTGGATAAGACTGAAGCAGAAAGGATCATGGAAGAGCTGCATGAAGGGACCTTTGGTACACATTCCAGTGGGCACACTATGGCGAAGAATATCCTTCGGGCAGGATATTACTGGTCCACAATGGAAGCTGACTGCTACCAACATTCCAGGACGTGCCATAAGTGCCAGATTTATGCAGACAAGGTGCATGTTCCTCCAGTTCCCCTGAATGTTCTGACCGCACCTTGGCCTTTTGCAATGTGGGGCATTGACATGATTGGTGAGATCAGACCTACGGCATCTAACGGGCACCGCTTCATCCTTGTAGTGATTGATTACTTTACAAAATGGGTCGAAGCAGCATCCTATGCTACGGTAACCAAGAGTGTTGTGGCACGGTTCATTTGGCATAACCTGATCTGTCGATACGGCGTCCCTGAGAGAATTATTACAGATAATGGTACCAATCTGAATAACAAGATGATCATTGAGCTCTGCGAACAATTCAAAATACAGCACCACAATTCTTCTCCTTACAGACCGAAGATGAATGGGGCTGTAGAAGCAGCAAATAAAGATATCAAGAAAATCGTGCAGAAGATGACAGTGACTTATAAAGATTGGCACGAGATGTTACCGTTCGCTCTACATGGGTACCGTACCTCAGCTAGGACGTCAACCGGGGCAACTCCTTTCTCTCTGGTTTATGGTATGGAGGCAGTCTTACCGATCGAAGTGCAAATACCATCTCTCCGGATAATGAGGGATGCAAATCTGAACGAGGATGATTGGATTCAGACACGACTTGATCAGCTCAACCTTATTGATGAAAAGAGACTTACTGCTATCTGCCATGGTCAGACGTACCAGAAACGGATGATCAGGGCTTTTAACAAAAAGGTCAGACCACAGGAATATCAAGTTGGGGATTTGGTAATCAAGCGAATCATCCTTCCTCAGAGTGATCCAAGGGGCAAATGGACCCCTACGTACGAAGGGCCATTTGTGGTTAAACATGTGTTCTCAGGAGGAGCCATGATTCTAACCAACATGGATGGTGACGACCTTCCTCACCCCGCCAATGCAGACATAGTAAAAAGATACTACGCATAAAAAGACCCGCTGGGCTGACATGCCTAGGCAAAAATTAGGGCTTCCCGTCGAACCAAAAGGGTTCGGGCAAAATGAAGGGATGAAATGAAAAAAATCTGTACACCCGGCAAGTCGAAAACCTGAAAAGGCGGCTTGGGCAAAAATGGGTATCCCGGTGGACTGAAAACCCGAAAGGGCGGTCTGGGCAAAAATTAGGGATAAAAGCGTAATACTATGTCTCATTGATCACTTTGCATCCAGAATCCGGTATCTACATCAAGTTCAGACGACATCGATCAGTCAGCTTCATCTTCGTTCAGGTCATCAAGTGATGAGACGCTCGGAGATATAACGGCAATAGCAGAGTTGAAACCAAGTGGGATCATTCATTTCACACAGCTGTTTTGTTTTGTACAAAATTTGTATAAACTCTTTTGTTCGGCGGCGTTCTCTTACTAGGACGTCAGCCTCTTGTACACAAAACGCCTATTTTTGGGCCATTCAAAAATCAATACAAATATACTTTTCAGTTAAAAGTGCCAATTGTTTTTTCTTTTTCTGTTTTGTTTTGCGAAGAACGTCCAAGGTTCAAGTTGTGATATATGCATTGACAATAATTTGCTAACTCATAAATATTTGCATACGAAACAAAGAATGAATTACAAGTAACATTAGAAACAGGGGCAATAAAGAGTTGTCTAAGCAATCTAATTGTTCTATCTTCCAAGGTACCAAGGTAGGTTCAGCTAAAGAACATAACCAGATATCCTAATTCCCCAGAGAGTAAGCAGTCAGTGCACTCTTCTCCAAGCAAAATTATCAAACTTAAGGAAGTTGGGTGTCCTCCAGCAGATATCAACATCCCCCAGCAGCATATATTCTTAACAAGCATCCCCGGCAGTCTTGGTCTAAAGATTGTTCTCCGGCGGTATATCAAACATTCAGTGGTGTCACTTCCCCCGATACGTCTCAAAACTTCCCCAGGAGAATCCAATCCAGTTTCCCCAAGAAGTTGGAATCCATCTCCCCAAGCAATAAGCTTATCCCCAGTAGATTCCGGAAGCTTATCCTCGCAAAGCACAAACGCGTCGTCCGGCTTTATTTAAAGAGTTATTTTCGTACTAGGATATAACTGGGTTATCCTCAGCCAAAAGCCACGGAAAGAGCGTCCTCGACGGAGTCTTCTTGTCCCCAGCAAGCTATTATCAACAATTCAGCAAAAAGCATCCCTCTCCCCACAGAGTATCACTCCCCAGCATGGTCGCTAGAGTATTTTTCTCCCCGCAGAATCTTCCATTTGCCAAGTTTATTCTCCGACGAAGTTATTTTCTCCTACCGGTATTCTTGCAATTCTCATCCCCAGCGGAAGCGAAATCTATTCTTCAAACATCAGCCCAGGATATGACTTCCCGGCACCCGTCAAGGATTTACTTTCCTAGACGAAAACATACATTCCTAAACATCACATACATCATTATAGCATGCATAGACGCATCATACAAATCTCATTTATGTTGAGAACATCATTGCTTGATCCATATCATGCATTGCATATGACTGACCTTTACCTTTCAGGAAAGATTCAATTAAATTCTCAATCATATTCCAAGACCTAGACCGGTTCAGTTAATCGACTCCAAAGATTTCTTATCCAGTCCAAGGCCTTCTCTAGTCCAGCTAAATCGACCCCAAACAGATTTTTCTGATGAAGACTCAGTAGAAGTTATCTCAGGTTTTTCTCAGACGCCCGCTTTTGAGATTATAATTTCCTTTGGTTCTCTCCCGACGTTGTGGAGGTGATAATTCCATTTTAGGTTTTTCTCAAACGCCCGCTTTTGAGATTATAATTTCCTTTGGTTCTCTCCCGACGTTGTGGAGGTGATAATTCCATTTTTAGGTTTTTCTCAAACGCCCGCTTTTGAGATTATAATTTCCTTTGGTTCTCTCCCGACGTTGTGGAGATGATAATTCCATTTTAGGTTTTTCTCAAACGCCCGCTTTTGAGGTTATAATTTCCTTTGGTTCTCTCCCGACGTTGTGGAGGTGATAATTCCATTTTTAGGTTTTTCTCAAACGCCCGCTTTTGAGATTATAATTTCCTTTGGTTCTCTCCCGACGTTGTGGAGGTGATAATTCCATTTTTAGGTTTTTCTCAAACGCCCGCTTTTGAGATTATAATTTCCTTTGGTTTTCTCCCGACGTTGTGGAGATGATAATTCCATTTTAGGTTTTTCTCAAACGCCCGCTTTTGAGATTATAATTTCCTTTGGTTCTCTCCCGACGTTGTGGAGGTGATAATTCCATTTTTAGGTTTTTCTCAAACGCCCGCTTTTGAGATTATAATTTCCTTTGGTTCTCTCCCGACGTTGTGGAGATGATAATTCCATTTTAGGTTTTTCTCAAATGCCCGCTTTTGAGATTATAATTTCCTTTGGTTCTCTCCCGACGTTGTGGAGGTGATAATTCCATTTTAGGTTTTTCTCAAACGCCCGCTTTTGAGATTATAATTTCCTTTGGTTCTCTTCCCGATACTGCGAAGATGGTAATTCCCACCAAGATTTTCTCAACGAGCGTTGTTGAAGTTAAAGTCACCCAAGGTTCTCTCACCGTTCATGCTGAGGTAGTAACCATCCCTGGTTCATTCATCACCATTTGAAGCTCCAGATCCAGCTCCTGTAACCAGTCAGGACACATCTATGCCAAGCATCTGAAAATAAGCTCCTGCAACATGTCAGGTACTCATTTTTCCTTTTTGCAGGTATGCAAGCTCTCGCTAAGGAATCTCTTATGCGATCAACATCCAGATGGCATCTATAAGCCCATCCACCTTCCAGCATCCCTCTAAATGGCATCTATAAGCCCATTCCATCATCACACTGCTACTATGTGAGCGCAAATTTCTGGGCACTCTAGTGTTCAATCATCTTCCACCCTCGGATTACGAAAGGCACGTCAGCCAATCTGCATCCTCAGGTCTAAGAAGATTGAACAGGGGCAACTGTTGTACCCCAAAATTTGCCCTCCCATAATCTTCAAAGTTTTGACAAGAATCATCCACAATTGGTTCAAAATCTCCCCAAGGGTTGCACAGTCCAAGGGCCTCCTAACAGTCAAAAACTAGGGTTTTGGTTCTGACAAAGAAATTGAAGTTTTCAAGGGTCCAATCAAGTCCCACATGCCTACAAACATGGTCAAGCATCCTCATGTCAAGTTTCAAGGCTCACAAGGTCAAGTTGCACAGTCAAAAACCCTAATTGCTCAACAGTCAACTGTAGGGGCAAAATGGTCATTTGGCAGTCAAAAGTTCAAATTTTTGGTCAACATCTCATTTTGAAGCCACAAACATCATTTGATCAATGCTTGATCATGATTCTCAAAGCTTGGCTCAAAAATCATCAAGATGCAAAAGTTTCTATTTTTGGACAGCTGAAAAGTCAACTGTAACTTGACCAAGGCATAACTTTTTCATGGTTCATCAGAAAAATTCCATCCAAAGCTCATTTTGAAGAGAAAGACATTTCCTACAACTCATCTTCATACTTCAAGTCCAAGAAGTGCTCTCACAAAAAGTTATCAATTTCAACATTATAGGTCATTTTCAAAAGTCAACAAAAAGGGACTTTATGTCAAAGACCATAACCTGAGATTGGTAAATCAAAATGACATGGGACCAACGAAATTGGTTAGAGGACTCAAATACCTTTCCAAAATGTCCAAGAACATGAGCAAAGCTTAAAAATTGAGCAAGTTATGCCTTGGAGAAGTTGGGAAATTTTTGTGAAATGGCCAAAATCATTTATCCTTGAAATCTCATTTTTGACAAAAGGGGCCCACTTTTTCCACTTGAATTAACTTGGCCATGCTTCCCACGTGTCCCACCTTTTATTTCATATTTTTTAATTAATTTTTTCATTTTTTATTGATTTTATTGGATTTAATTAAGTTTAAATCTTTTAAAATCAAGAAAAAATCAAAAAGTTTGATTAAATGAAATATTTGGCCTTAACTAGCCTTGAACTACCATTAAGTCTAGACCATTTTCGTGCTAAGGCTCAAATAAGGCAAGAATTCAAAATAAGGCAAAAAAATGGAAAGTGTGATAATGGAGGTTTATGTGAAAATCCTAAATATCAATGCAAGGCATTATTGGCCATAACTCTCATCCAAACACATTGCCTAGGGTATATACAGATGATACACAACAAGATTGGACAAAGAAGCTGCGCCCTATTGCTCAAAACAAACTCACACTTTTTGCAAAGAAACTCAATTCTGAAAACCACATTCCAAGGCGATTCAAGTCTCAAAACCTATTCCATTAGCTTCCTCAAGCATTATAGGACGTATTCCAATCACAAACATCAAAGATAACCTCTTGAAAAGCTGTACAGAAGTCCCACTTTTCTTACTTTTTTGCATAATCGTATTTCAAGATTTAGGCATTTTTATTGCATATGGTTAATGGATTCATACTAATTAAGGTGTTCTGAAGCTAACCGTTTATCTTAATTGTGTTTTCGTGTACTATATGCTATTATGCCATTGATGCATATTAGGGTTCATGAAGCTTGAAATTGGGCGTTTCGTGATATGGAAAAATTGAAACTTCTGAGTATCACCATTAGAACTAGCACACTTGGACGAAGAAGAATCCATACTCGCGCTCAATTTATGAGCGTTCCTAGGCTAATCGTTATTTTTCCAAAACTGGCCTAAAAGAACGCGTAACAAACCGTTGCCTAATCTGTTTGAATTTCAGAAAAATAAAAAACCAAGGAAGAAGATGACCTCGTGGCATCAATGGATTGGTCAGTTTAAAATTCGCGCGCAGAGGCCCCCACTAACGCTTGTTTCTTTTATAATGTTTATTAGTTATTATATATTAACATATGTAAACTGGCTCAGCTGGCAAAGTGTGGTGGTGGCAAAGCACATGACCTGGGTTCGAACCCCAGGTCTTCAATATTCCCATATTATTTTGTGTTTAGTGATTCCATAAAGGTTCAACATCAAGGCACATCATGCGCTTTCCAAATCAAACCATTCACAAAGCCAGGGAGATCAAATCAAAGGCTCAGATCTAAAGAACACATTGCACCCTGGTCAACACTGCTATACGCTGCCTGGAAAAGTCAAATGGACCCAGATTAATGGGCCAGAGTTACTTGGGCTGCACCCCTCTAGTTTGCTTTCTTTTTAACTTTTTTTATATATTCTTCTCTTTTCTTTGTTTTGATTAAATTTTTTAAATGCTTTAATTTAATATTTTCATATAATATAAAAACAAAAAAAAATCAGAAAAAGATAAAAATAATAAATATTTTATTTTAGTATTAATTTTGTAAATAAAGCCCATAATTAATTTAGATTTAATTTTAGGTTGTAATTTAATTCCTTTTTTTCACAATAACCCAAAAAAATAATAAAAATAGATCTTTAGCATTTTTTACCCTTTTTTAATTTACTAAATATTCTATTATAAGTATCATCAACCATTAATTTTGTAAATATAATTTAGTTTTAATTCTAAGTTCTAACTTTAACGCATTTTCTTTAATAAATTAAAAACAATTAGAATTAGAATTAATTATTTGACTTTTAATTCCAATTTAATTTTTTCTTTAATGTCATAAAATACAAAAAAACATAAAAAATTAGTTTCTTCCTTTTTATTTAACTTAATTATTTTAAATTCCTTCAAAGGGTTCAACGCCCTCGCATTCGATTACGTTTTTGTTCGCGCGTTTTATTTATTTCTTTTGTGAATATAATGTACTTGTTCCAAAGCCCTGTAATAGCTATTAGACATTTATTTTATGCACTTTATTTTAAATCGGGTCTGGATTAATTTGGCGTTGTAGACCCGCGCCTTTGTAATAGCGTAGGATCTTTTATCTTTTCCGCACTTTAAATTCCCGCACCTTTAACTGTTAAACAATAACATGAAAGAATGAATGCCCAAAAATAAAATCAAAGCGTAGATCACCAATGCATGACAAGACAAACAATAAACTGAAAATGACACACAATTCACACACCACCCCTAGGGTACGCTTCACTGTTGCCTTGCCCCTCGAAAGGTGATCGTCGAGTAGAGGATGTCTTAGTAAGTCCTCATGATCCGGGAACCTGGCATGAGGGTAGCTTCTAAGGTGTCTTCCCATTTCTCTGGTGATCACCATGTCCCGAACCTCGAATTGACCCGAACACCTCCAACGGTGGTGCTACCTACCTCTCAATGGTGGGATGGCACTACTTTAAAGGACATTTACACAAACGAATTCCTTAGGGTAGGTAGATTCTCATAGATACTTGCTCTTTTCAAAAACAAACAAAATACTTTTCACACCTACACTTTCTAAAAGTTTTCAAACAAATTTTTCATACACTCTTGAGGACAGATACAAGAGTTACTTAGAAATTTTTCAAACGAAACTCTTTCAAAACCCACTCACCTTGAAAAGCAAACAAACACTTTGAAAACACAATGAGCAAGTATCTAAGAGCCCATGGATAACCATGGATAGAAAGGGTGCTAACACCTTCCCTTTCTATAATCTACCTCCCGAACCGAGAGCAATCTCTTTAAGGAATTTTTCTGTGCTTTTGTCCTTTCCATTTGGAGAAAATAAAAGACGGTGGCGACTCTTGCTTACCGCGACATTTCGCGAAACCAGCTAAAAACAGTCAGTTCCAGATCCACCGATCACAATAAGTCTAGAATTAAATAAAAGTACGACATCTCCCACACTAAATTCTTTTTGAGATAAATGTTGATCGTGCCATTTTTTAGTTCGTTCTTTGTATATTTTAGCGTTTTCGTAAGCGTCTAGTCTTAATTCTTCCAGTTCATGTAAATCGAGGATTCGTTTCTCGCCAGCAGCAGTGTAATTAATATTGAGTGTCTTTATCGCCCAATAAGCTTTATGCTCTAATTCTACCGGGAGATGACATGATTTTCCGTAAACAAGTTTGAAAGGTGTAGTTCCGATAGGAGTCTTATAAGCCATCCTATAAGCCCATAAAGCTTCGTTAAGCTTGGATGACCAATCTTTTTGAGATATCGCGACGGTTTTTTCTAATATTTGTTTAATCTCTCTATTCGAAACTTTGACTTGTCCGCTAGTTTGCGGATGATAAGGCGTTGCTACGCGGTGGTTCACTCTATATTTGGATAGTAATTTATCAAATATCTTCTAAATAAAATAAGATCCACCGTCACTGATAACAAGTTGGGGAACACCAAAATGCGGGAAAATTACATTCTTGAAAAGCTTAATCACTACTCATGTGTCATTTGTAGGAGAAGTTATTGCCTCGATCCATTTTGAAACGTAGTCGACAGCGACGAGTATAAACTTGTTTCCAAAAGAAGATGGGAAAGGTCCCATAAAATCTATTCCCCAAACATCAAAGATTTCCACTTCAAGTATTCCTTTATGAGGCATTTCGTCGCGTCTTGAGATATTACCGGTGCATTGGCATCGGTCACAGTTTTTAACGGCGACGTGGACATCCTTCCACAGGTTAGGCCAGAAAAGGCCGGCTTGGAGAATTTTGGCACACGTTTTAGAGGTGCTAGTATGTCCGCCACAAGGAGATGAATGACAATGGGAAATGACGTTTTCTATTTCTTCGTCAGGTACACACCGGCGGAAAATTCCATCAGGTCCTCGTTTAAATAAAAGTGGTTCTTCCCAATAGTAACTCTTGAGATCATGGAAAAATTTCTTTTTCTGTTGGTAAGTTAAATCAGGTGGAAGCGCTCCGACAGCTAAATAATTAACGATGTCAGCATACCAAGGCAATCCTATGGTCATGTCGATGGCTTCCACGACTTCTTTAGCTTCTGGTTTATTTAAATTCAATTGATCTAGGTCGTTTATCATATGTGCTATCAGATGTTCATACGGAAAATCATCGTTAATCGGCACTTGTTCGGGTTTTATACCTTCTAAACGGGATAAATGATCCGCTACGACGTTTTCTGTTCCTTTCTTATCTTTAATTTCCAAGTCGAATTCTTGTAAGAGTAAAATCCATCAGAGGAGTCTGGGTTTTGCATCTTTCTTGGCAAGTAAATATCGGATAGCAGCATGGTCCATGTAAATGATGATTTTCGCTCCTACAAGGTAAGAACGGAATTTGTCGAGTGCGAAGACCACGGCTAAGAGTTCTTTTTCAGTGGTGACGTAGTTCATCTGAGCTGAGTCTAGCGTTCTGCTGGCGTAGTAAATTGCGTGAAGTTTCTTATCTTTTCTTTGCCCAAGATTTGCGCCTACAGCGTAATCACTTGCATCGCACATGATTTCGAAAGGTAACCTCCAATCGGGCGGTTGCATGATTGGTGCAGAAATAAGTGCGGCTTTAAGGGTTTCAAAAGCTTTAAGACAATCATCATCGAATATGAACTCAGCATCCTTCATTAATAGACCGGTAAGTGGTTTCGTAATTTTCGAGAAATCTTTAATAAAGCGTCGGTAAAAACCGGCGTGTCCTAGAAAGCTTCGTATCTCTCGAACGGTCTTGGGTGGGAGGAGTTCTTTAATCACTTCTATCTTAGATTTATCAACTTCAATTCCTTTATTAGAAATAACATGTCCAAGTACGATTCCTTCTCTGACCATGAAGTGGCATTTTTCCCAGTTGAGCACAAGGTTTACTTTCACACATCGTTCTAAAATACTTTCTAAATTAGACAGACATCCTTCAAAGCTTTGTCCACACACGGAGAAGTCGTCCATATACACTTCCATGATGTCGTCAATGAAATCTGCGAAGATGGCCATCATACATCGTTGGAAAGTTGCGGGAGCATTACATAATCCAAATGGCATTCATCTGTATGCGAACGTTCCATAGGGACACGTGAATGTAGTCTTCTCTTGATCATCAGGGTGAATCGGAATTTGGAAAAATCTTGAATACCGTCTAAATAGCAGAAGTAGGAGTGTTTGGCTAATCGTTCTAACATTTGATCAATAAAGGGTAAAGGGAAATGGTATTTCCGAGTAGCTTTGTTCAGTTTTCGATAATCAATGCACACTCTGTGTCCACTAACTACTCTTTGTGTTATTGATTCGCCTTGTGCGTTTTTCACGACAGTGACACCTCCTTTCTTAGGTACGACATGCATTGGGCTAACCCATTTACTGTTGGAGATCGGGTATATAATTCCAGCTTCCATTAGCTTTTTGATTTCGTCTCTGACTACAGTGCTTAGAATCGGATTGATTCTTCTTTGAGGTTCTCGAGAGGTTTTACAATCCTCTTCTAATAGAATACGGTGCATAGAAATTGAAGGACAAATTCCTTTTAAGTCTGATATGTTGTAACCTAACGCAGTAGGGTATTTCCTTAGAACGTCTAAAAGTTTTTGAGTTTCGAGCGTTCCTAAACTGTAATTCACTATTACAGGTCGAGTTTGTTCAGTATCAAGGAATTCGTATCGTAGATTTTTAGGTAGAACTTTCAATTCTAGTTTTGGTTTCTTGGAACATGGCATATGATCGGGTGTAAGTGCTAGACTTTCGCTTAGACTGTCATCTTTATATGGTTCTCGCCAATTGTTGTCTTCGAATATCAGAGGGGTTTCGATTTTCATTATTTCGGAATATGTGGTTTGTTCAACTTCCATCTCTCTCACGCACTCGTCTATAATATCGAGTAAATAACATGTGTCATTCATGGCGGGTGCTTGTAGAAATTGAGTGAGGATGAATTCCACTTTTTCCTCTCCAACTTTGAATGTTAATCTGCCCTTCTTGACATCAATTATAGCTCCGGCTGTGGCTAGGAATGGTCTTCCTAGTATGATAGGGGTAACTGAGTCCTCGGTTATGTCCAAGATGATGAAATCGGTAGGGATATATAATTGACCTATTCTAACTGGAACGTTTTCCAGTATACCTACAGGGTATTTAACCGATCGGTCGGCTAATTGGACGGACATTTTTGTGGGTCTGAGTTCTCCCATCTCTAGCTTTTTGCAGATAGATAAGGGCATGACACTAATTCTTGCTCCTAAGTCACACAGAGCTTTGTCTATGACAAATTTTCCAATATTACAAGGTATAGAGAAACTACCTGGGTCTTTTAGCTTAGGAGGCATACTGTTTTGAATGATCGCGCTACACTCGGCGGTGAGTGTAACTGTTTCGTTATCCTCTATCTTCTTCTTGTTGGATAGGATTTCCTTAAGAAATTTAGCGTACGAGGGCATCTGAGTGATGGCTTCTGTAAAAGGTATGGTTATATTGAGTTGTTTCAGAAGTTCAACGAATTTCTTGAACTGGCCCATCGTTTTAGAATTTGTAAGTCTCTGAGGATACGCGATTGGTGGTTTATAAGGTGGTGGAGGTACATAAGGCTTCTCTTGCTCCACTTCCTCTTGCGTTTCACTTTCCTTTTCTTTTTCTCTTGGTTCATTGGCTTGTTCAGGCGGCTCGCTCTGCTTTTGGTACATGGCTGGATTTTCTAGTCTCGGGTCAACAGGTCTGTCGAGTTCTTTTCCACTTCTCAGTATCACAGCATTAGCATGTCCTTTCGGGTTGGGCTATGGTTGACCAGGAAAAATTCCAGCTGGTGCCGCAGTAGATGCTTGTTGTTGAGCTACTTGTGAGATTTGCGTCTCAAGCATCTTGTTATGGGTGGCTAAAGCATCAACCTTGCTAGCTAATTGTTTTATCTGCTCATTAGTATGCAAATTTTGATTCATAACGTCTTTATTAGTCTGAGCTTGGGAAGCAACGAAGTGTTCAATCATGATTTCTAGGTTAGATTTCCTAGGAGCATTAGGTCCATTACCAGGATGATTTGGGATAGCTTTTGGATAACCGGGTGGTGTGGCAGGAGCTTGTACAGGCGCGTATAACGCGTTGTTACTTTTGTATGAAAAGTTCGGATGATTTTTCCAGCCTGGGTTATAGGTATTGCTATAAGGGTTCCCTTGTACATAGTTTGCTTGTTCAGCTGGAAATCCTGTTAGAAGTGGGCATTATGGAGCAAGATGTGATTGAAGACCACATAGATCGCAAGTTTGGACAACTGCAGCTACGGTAGCTGCAGGAGCAGTGGTAAGGTTTTCTAGCTTTTGGGTAAGAGCTTCCACTTTAGCGTTGACTTGGTCCAGCATATTCACTTCAGACACTCCACCTTTGGTTTGGGATTTCTCCACATTAGCTCTTTCGCTTCCCCATTGATAGTGGTTCTGAGCCATACTTTCGATAAGTTGATTTGCTTCGGCATATGGTTTATCCATCAGTGCGCCACCAGCAGCGGCGTCTATAGTCATTCTTGTGTTGTACAACAGACCGTTATAAAACGTATGAATGATTAGCCATTCTTCTAAACCATGATGAGGACAGAGTCTAATCATATCCTTGTAACGTTCCCATGCTTCGAAAAGTGATTCGTTATCTTTTTGTCTAAAACCGTTGATGTTAGCTCTAAGCATAGCAGTTTTGCTTGGTGGGAAATATCTAGCCAAGAAGACTTTTTTCAATTCATCCCATGTGGTGATTGAATTTGAAGGAAGGGATTGGAGCCAGGCTCGGGCTCTGTCTCTTAAAGAAAAAGGAAATAGGCGCAATCGTATCGCCTCGGGGTTTACACCATTCACTTTTACAGTGTCTGCGTACTGCACAAACACTAACAGATGTAGGTTAGGGTCGTCAGTAGGAGATCCAGAAAATTGGTTCTGCTGAACAGCGGATAGAAGCGAAGGTTTTAGCTCGAAATCGTTTCGAGCGATAGCAGGGGCGGCAATGCTGTTGTGAGGCTCCGCTTGCGAAGGAACTGCGTAGTCCTTAAGAGCGCGAGGCGGATTTGGTACGTCAGCCATTGTTGATTCTTCGGTAAATTCTGATAACGGGATATCAGGAATTTTTGTTGGAGGAAGATTATTGAGAGATCGGTATTCTTGAATTCGGCGTCTTAATCTTAAGTAACGCTCGATATCGTTAATTTGTAAATGCAAAGGCTCGTTTTGAGAACGAGTGTTTGGCATACACAAAGGGAAATATAAAAAGTTGCCTTAGTCTAGACAACGTTGTTTTCAGATTACACTAGTGACTAAACTAAAGTCCCAGGCAACGGCGCCAAAAACTTGATGGGGTCTGCGATCGACTTAATGTCTGATGGTATCTTAACTGCAAGCGCACAGCCTATCGGGGTAGTAATTAAAGATTGTCGAATCCACAGGGACTTTGTAATCACGCTAGTGTTGTAAAACAGGTTGGTTTAGCTAAGGCGGAAATTGTCACGTTGGTTTTGGGAAGATTAAAGAAGGTAAATTAATTGATTTTAAAGTAATTATAAAATGAACGGTCGGTATGCAATAGAGTCGACCTAAGGGATCTAATCAGACCTAGGCATATAAGGATGGTCAACTTGGTTTATCTGTAGAATTAATCAGTTTAAAAACCCTCAACTCACACTTTCATGGTCTTATCTCGGATTATACGTCTAAAGCCCTATACCTGCTTTCGCTAGCCTATAAGTGTTTAGAAGTATTTTTTGGAAACTTAATTAATTCTAATTTGGTTTAAAGCGCTTTCACTGTATTTAAATCAAATGCCTAACTTTAGCTATCCGGTTAAAAACCTCACACTTTCGTGGTCTCGATCTAACCTATTTACTCTTCTTACTTTCGTAACAAAGATTTTATTATTAAGCATAAAAAGTTATAACCAGAGTTAAGTTGATTAAAGTTTTAGCCTAAGTTTGATAGATGCCTAATGTCTCTTACTATCCCATACCGACACTAAAGGTTTAGCTAGCCATAGAAATTAAAATAAACATACTGTAAATAAATGCAAACAAATATAAATTGGACATTATAAATAATAAATAACAAGCATGCATTAATTAATTAATTAAAATGAATTTAATACAATTGCAAAATAAAAACCTGACAGTAAAGCTAATACTTCAATCCTTCTTCCACAAACCGGAAACTCGGACTTGGTATCGGGAGTATTGCAAATTCTGAAGCTTGAATGATAATTCTTGAACTAAAATAATAATTCCCTAATGTTGGAAATTATTATTTGGACAGTGGAATTAAAAGAATTGAAATAAACAAATGCTGGAAAATGATAACTGAAATAATACTGGTTTTAATTTTGGCAGAGCTTCGGCACAAATAAGCTGTAATAAACTTCGTCCTTTTAATGTTCAATATTGAGGTATTTATAGAAGAATAAAATCTGACAGTTGGTCTGAAAACTTGTAACTCAGTCTTCCTTCAAAATCTCCAAAAATATAGTAACGTGAGTAGTTGAGGGAGAAATGGTGAACGTGGTGTTTGACTGGAGAGAATTAAGGAGTTTGGAAACTCCTTCTGTTATGCTTGCCACGTTCTGCATTCTTCAAATAAACTATATACGCGTTACGTTCGTTAGCTTGGCGTCACGAGCAGATTTTGGTCTTTCCCGTGTTACGGTCGTGGCCACTGTGTTACGGTCGTAACACTCTTCAAACTGGCTTACGGTCGTGGCAGCTACATTACGACCGTCACAGCTACAAAAATGCAGTTCTTTGACAGATTTATCTTTTTCTTCTGTACTTTTGATGCTTTCTTGCATTGTTTCATGTTTTCTTCTGTTTTGAGCTCAGTTATGAAATACCTACAAAAAGTGATGACAAACTCGAAATATTCGGGAATTAATCGGGTCAAAATAATACAGAACGGGCGAATTTCATACAAAATAAATGATATGATTTCGTGTTATCAGTTGTGCAACTCAATCTGCAGGGATGCCCTGTTTCTTGTAGAAAAATGGTGTTTTGGTGAATGAGGGGGGTATTGAGGTTGAAGGAATCGTGTTTTAGGTCAGCTTGGGTGTATGAAATATGAGGACAAAGTTTGCTTAGGCTTATGCTTGCAGGAAGTGAGTGTTGGATGGAGTTTGCAATGTTTCTTCCCATGTAAGCAAAGAGATGTCAACTTGTGATATAGGCATGTACCAAGTTCTCAAGCATGCTGCATACTTTGTTCTTGATCAGTGGGATTTGCCTACCAACTCTTGCCTCAAAGATTTTGCTTGTACTTCTTGGATTTGAATTTGACATAAAGCACTACTTTTCAAAAATGGCAAATGTGCTTTTTCTATTTAAGGGATAATCTTGCATGTAATGACCAAATGCACAAAACAATGCTTGAACACAATGGTTAGGCATTTAATTATGGAGTGCAAACTTGGTTTAGAGGCCTGCAAGCAAGTACCAAGCATGATGATTTGAAAATGGAACTTGTATGAACATGCATTTGGTTATGAACAAAAGTGAATTTTGCCCAACTTTGCAAATTCGAATCTCCCTAACCACAAGGGTGTTTGAGGAGTTCTTGGACAATTTGGAAAGCTTGGAATGTGTACTACAATCCATATTCGTAATGAAAATTTAAATTCCAAGTGGAAGCATGTGAAAAATGGCTAAGAAGTTGGACAAAAATCCTGCCTAGAATAGGTCAAAATTTCTCTAAGTTAAAAATGTTTTGCACCCTTGTTCCAAAAATCATAACTTGAGCTACAAGCTTCCTTTAAGAAAACTTTGTGAATCAAAGTTGTAGATTTTGCAATGGACTACAACTTTCATGTTTTGAGTTTTGTTTGAATCCATTTGTATCTTGATGAAAAAATGGGACAAAGTTAGGGAAAAATAAGGAAGTTTCATAACTTAGAAAAATTCTAAGTTATGAAATTTTCTCATCTTAAACCCTAATTTGCAATTTTGGGTTTCTTGATGAACAAGTTCCATAATTTGACATGTCTTGATAAAAAATGAATCTTGGCACTTGATTTTGACCAAAAAGTCAAAGTTTGACTTTTCAGTATACAGTCAAATTTTGATCAATTGACTGAAAAATTCATCTGTCAATCCTATGCATTTGAGACCTTTTGAACTTGTTGAATGGGTCAAGACAATGGCATTGAATCCTTGAATCCATATGTGAGCTTGGTTTGCCATTGGTTAGGTCAAACAGTCAAAAATTGCCTTTGTGTAGTCAAAACCCTAAAAATGACCATTTTGCCCTTTTGGTGATCTGATCAAATTTCTTGTGGAATTGTGATCCAAACTTGACCAAATGGTTCATATGAGTTCATTATGTTGACGTGGGTCAAAAATTATGAAGTTTGACTGTCAATTGGCCACAGTTGACTTTTTCCCCAATACAGCTGATTTTTAGGTCAACTGTCCAATTGACTAGGCAAAGATTGGAATCAAGGCTTGAAACTTGGTATGGATAAACTTGTAGGTCCAACATGAAGCATGAAAGTCCCTTTGGGCATTTTAGGTCAAAAAATATTTGTGCAAACTCAAACCCTAATTTGGGTCAACAGTGCAAGGAGGAGCCTTGAGCAGAGCAAACCCTAACTTAATCTTGAGCTCCAAGAGTCTTGTGGTGAGAAAATGTTGATGAAATGAGAGAGAAAATTTTGGGGTACAACACCTTAGTCTTCATGCAGCAATGTGTTTCTTTATTCCGCGACAAAGATCATCGCCTCAGACTTCATGCAACAATGTTCGAAAAAACAAATTTAGCTTATCGCCTTAGACTTTACGCAGCGATTTGCAAACCTAACCCATTGCCTCATACTTCATGCAACAATGTGTTCCAAACTAGCCCATCGCCTCAGACTTCATGCAGCGATGTCCGAAAACCATACTAGCTTATCGTCTCAGACTTCACGCAACGATTTTCAAGCCTAACCCATTGCCTCAGTCTTCATGTAGCAATGTGTTTCTTTATTCCATAACACAAATCATTGCCTCAGACTTCATGCAGTGATGCTCAGAAGAGAAAAAAACTTTAACCCATTGCCTCAGACTTCATGCAGAAATGTGTTTTTTTACTCTGTAACACAGACCATCGCCTCAGACTTCACGCAACGATGCTCCAAAATACAAGATTTTTCCCATCGCCTCAGTCGTCGTGCAGCGATTCGCGAACATAACCCATGACCTCAGTCTTCAAGCAACCATGCATCATCAATTATTGTTATATTCATCCTCCCAAAAGGATGAATAAGCAAAAGAAAACCAAGACATACAAAATTGCTCTTGCGCTCTTAAAACCATCTGCCTCGTTATCAAACCCTAGTAAGCGATACATCATCAGCTTTGCCTACTTCCTTAAGACTCTTAAGGATATTCTACATCAACGTAACCTTATGTTTGTCGGACAAATTTTGGGATACTTCAAGTATTCAATAAACTCCCAATCAGAATGCACAAAACTCAAGTTTTCTCACGCTATTCGACTGGAAGATAATTGAATAGGGGAAGCTGTCGTACCCCAAATTTGTCCTACCTCGATGATTTTATTTTTCGAGATTAAAATTGAAGAAATATTCAATTAAAGATGGTATATCAGTGTCTGATAGTCCGTCTTTATTCGGCTAGGGGGTGTACCTTAAATTCAGGAAAACATGGCTTTCTAAATCAGAAAGACTCTTGTATCCGTAAACCATTCGCAAAGTATGTTGGTCAATGGCCCATGCAATTCGAAAATAGAAAATTATTTTAAAGAAAAAAGGAGATAATAATTACTAGGTTATTAAATTATTAAGTCAACTTATGCTTAATTTGCTAGTAATTAATAATTAAGTTTTAATTACTAAGCCCATTTAAGTGTTATTTATTGTTAGTAAAAGGGGGGTGAAAACTTCAAGTCCATTAGAATTCAGGGCCCATTTTTGTTTTGATTGAGTAGCAAAGGGGGGGTGTGATTACAAATTTATTGACCCATTAAGATTTGTTATGAAACATTATATTGAGTTTAAGAGAATTGATTATTAAAATATTCTGTTATTTTATTAAACATTTTCATAATTAAGTTATTAAGAGATTTATTATAATTACTTTTAAACTATTTTATTAAATATTTTTTTATATAATTTAATAAAGAGTTTTTGTTTTTTCTGAGAAAAAGATTTGTTTCATAAGGCCATTTAGGACCAATTGAAAAAAAGACTTTGTTGTTTTAATTAAAAACATACACTTAGAAGATTGATTTTGCTATAAAAGAGAAATGTTGGGCTGGGCAAGTAAGAAATGCGTTGTTGGCCCAATTTTCCAAAAAAAACACGCACTGTATCAATTACCCACAAAAAATGCATGTTTTATCTTTTAACACTTATTGTTCCAATTTCAACCAAAATTCACGTGTTTTTACTAACGTGCACTATTGGAATCAAATCCTAAAACAATATCAAGTTAATTTACAGTCCAAATCTCCAGAACATTCAAATAATACAAATCTGTGAAATCTGGAAATTACAGTATCAATCACAAAATCAGATAAACAAATCTCTACAAATCTCAATCCATTATAGTAAGGAAAAATCTAGCAACAGAATCAATTAACCAAAATCAAATAAATTTGTATCAATTACAGCAAAATCAATATATTTCAATCCCTAATTCTAAGGCAATCAAAAACCCTATTTCTAAAAAACTATAAATACTAATAAGAAATACAAAGATAAGGGGGAGCTTGGAGACAGAAAAAGGATGGAGAATACAGAGAAAAAGGTCAGATTACAGAGACGAAAAACTTTTTACAAAATAGAGAAACTACAGAAGGGGGGATTGGAGACATAAAGAAGAACATTCAAACACCTGTTGTTGAAGCTCGAAGAGAGGGGGAAGCGGTTGGGATTTCAACTTCTGAAACCCTAATCGTGAGCTGCCACCACTATCCCCCGCCTCTAGCCACCAGCTTCACCATCGCTATCACCCTCATCTTCAACACCACCGAAACCTGTGAATCGTGAAAAGAGAATAAGATCAGAACAAAAAACAATCGAAAAAAGCTCAGAAGCTGGAATCGCGAAAGGGTAAAGACGCTTAGCTTTAATTCATTTGATGATTCTTATTTTTGGTTGGGGTTTTGATTAGGGGTTGCAAGGAAAAGATTTGGTTTTGATGATAGTTAAAATGCCACCGTGATTTTGTTAGGGTTAGGCAAGAAGGAAATTGGGGCTAGTGTGAGAGAGAGAGGAAGACGACTGGTTACTGTAAAAGAAGAAAGATAAATTGTGAAAATGAATTAAAACAAAATTATGTAATCCATTTGTCCAGTATGCGCGTGAATATCATACTTAACGTACACCTTCGCCTTTCCCCTTTTGACCATCATCAGACGGCCAGAAGCCAAGTCTGCACCATAGTAGCGTACACCCTCATCCACGCAATCCCTCAGCCTCTTTCCCAAGCGTCTGGGCCTAGACCCAATTACTTCTTGCACCCCCTTTAGTAATTTTACTAAACCAACAAAGCAAATCACACCCCCCTGTTCTGAGTTGTTAATGGGCCTAGCCTAGATTTTCTTTTAACACCCCCCTTTGATTTACTTATCAAATAAAATTGTAACACCCCCCCCCCCCCCCCCCCAAATTAATTATTATTTTTATTTATTATTATTTTCTATATATATTTTATTTATTGTCCTTATCATTTCTTTTATGATAATTATTATTATTAATGCTTTATTAATATTTTATTGATTTATTATTTAATATTGTCATGTAAATAAATTATTTTTATTTAAAGGTCATGAATATTATTTTCTTATATATTGCACTAAATATTTTTTAAATCATGCATTAATCAAGATATTTTTGCAATCAACACAATAAAAAACACAAACAAATCATCAAACTATTTCTTCGCAATAAACTAAGCTAATCAACTATTTTTTGCAAAAGGGTTTCAAACAAGTTTTGAATTACTCGCATTTAGTCAAAATCTCTGCAATCACCACTCCTGGCCAAAGTGCGAGATGATTCAAAATATGTTTGCAAACCCCTAAAAAACACCAACCCCATACGAACTACAAATTAGGACTCTGATTCCTCATAAGAGGATACATAGGCATACGATCAAAAATCGTAGCGAGTTCCCCTATAAAAAATTTAAACCCTTCCCCTAATAAAATTTAAAACCCTTTTCCCCTATTAAAACTTAAAACCCTATCTTACCCGAACCTAAACCTAAAATCTAATATCCTTGTGAACAAGGTAGATGAAAGGTGCCTAACACCTTCCTTTCGTCTAATAGAGTCCTAAACCTAGAATCTCTGTCTGCGAATTAGGGTTTTCTGTTAGATTCCCTTCCCTAGGATAAAAACTAATAGTGGAGACTCTGATTTAAAATCTAGTTGCTACAGTTTCATTCCTTAAGGGAAAGAATATCATGATCAATGAACAACTTATTACAAAACTCCTTAATCATGATGGAAAAGGAACAAGATGTTATCATGCAATAGAAAGATGGTCTGATTTAATTGAGATATCCAAAGTCATCTTCAAAACACATAAAACTTCTTGCAAGACTGAGAATCTTCATGATCATCTAAAAATCTGGGCCAAAATTCTTTTGACAATAATCCTTCAAGAGCCTCCAAAAGAGTATTCAACCTACTTAAATGGAGACCAAAGATATGTCATGTATTTCATTGCTTCAGGTACTCGAGTCAATCTTTCATCCATCCTCTTTAATCATTTGAGGGATATTGTAAGAGTAACAAGAGAAGGAAGCAATAATATGAAGTCTTAGATTCCTTTTAGAAGACTTATTTTTGACATCATCATTGAAAGCAATCTGCTTAAACATGTAGCTGATGAGGTTCTCGAAAAGGTTATCGGGGAATCCTTCAATGCCCTAAACTTGAAGAAGACGGGGATTCTTAAAGATGTTATTCACCCCCTGCAGAAAAAGCTAAAAAAGCCAGTTCTTCAAGAAAGGTTTCAATTAAAAAGTTTCTAATTCATAATCAAAAGTAATGTCTAAAGGACTTGATTCCCTTTCTAAATACTTTTGCTGAAGCTGATGTATCTGAAGACAGGACGAGGGAATGAAATTGAAAGAATTCAGAAACTATCATGCCTGATGAGAATCTTTCAAGGAAGAAAAAAAGAGTTATAGAATCTATGTGTCAAGAAAATATGTCATCTCTGGAGAAGAAGAAGCAAACAAGAAAGAAAGTCCCAAGGGTACTTAAAGTTAGTTCCTCTTTAGTACACGATGTTTCCCTTCACTCACCATCCTTGATTATCACCTTACCTTTTCCTCAAGTCATAGTTTCATACAACTTGCCACTACATACCACTACCATCCAAACATCCTGTTTTTCAGAACACACTATTTTAAATATTGTTAATTCTGAACCACTATTTTGAAAAAGATGCCTTGTCTAGGTAACCGTTGTAACAATTCTTTACTCGAATGTTTTACAAAGGTGTTTGTCTTTTTGAAAAGATGTTTCAATGTTTTTTTGAAAGTTTGTTTTGAAATTGTGTTGTGGAGTGTGTTTTGAAAAATGGCAAGGATTTGTTTTGCAAGTTGGTCAAGTAACCAAGAGCTATCTACCCTAAATTTCTCAAAGATCTTTCCTATGTTTTAACCCTTTTAACAGTATTGTTCCACCATTATATTTGGTGGACAATCTTGTGTTAGGATGTTAACGGGATGGGCGCGGATCATCGTTTAGACCATGAATGCAATAGTGCCAGGTGTCTTTGGCAATTTTCCTTTAAGGGACTTGATCATTTTTTAGGCAACTTGAGAAAGCTTCATCGAGGGACTATGATCATTTGATTTGTTTTTGTTTTGCCAAAGACACTCAACATGCAACATGGCCCATTTTTGAAGGCAACAAGTGGAGTAACCCTAGGGGTGCAAGTGTGTATGGTGTTGTCCATTTTCATGCATTTTTGTCTTTGAATTTAGGTCAAGCTATTTGTTATTTGATTTGCATACAAACCCTAAGTCTATCATGGCATAATTTGAAAGCTTTTAAATGCGGAAATTTAAAGTCCTAAATTATTACAACACGATTATGGGGATGGGGGTACAAATGTTTGAATGGGGGGATATTTGACAAGAAATTAAATCTAAGCTATTACATCCATATCGAATATACAAATATTTAATTGTACAATATTAAGACAAATAAATATGCAAAATGTAATATGCACAAAAATGATTTTTTATGTATGTGAAAGTGTTTTTCAATGTGAAACATAAACAAAAATAAAAAGGTCAAATTTTGAATATTTTTATGGTTTAGGGCAAAACCCTAGTTTTCTAAATAAATAGTATTTATTTATTAATTATATACAATATTTTTTAATTATTTACAAAAAATAAAAAAAGAAGTATATTGTAAAAAAAAAGTATTTTTTAGTGTCATATATTAATAAAAATAAAAATGTATTATTTTCATATTTTATCCTAAGTATTCTAATAAATATATACAAGTATTTATATTATATATTAAATATATTAAATATATACAAAAATATTAATTATTTACAAAAAAGTATATTTTTAGAAAATGTTTTCAAAACGTAAACAAAAAATAATAATTGAAAAATATTTATTTTTGTATTATTTTCTAGGATTTTAAATAAAAAGTATATATATTTATTTACATGTATATGCTAAATAAAACAAATAAATGCCAAATAAATGCAAAAAAGGGTGGAAAAATATTTTTGATATTTTTTATATTTGAGCAAAAAATACTAAATCAGAATCAAAAAGAAAAAATAAAAAAATGATCAATATATCACACAATGGGCCAGGGGGTGTAAATTGGAAAAGGAAGTGCAAAGAGCAAGAACCAACTCAGGCCCAGCCCAAGTCACCCTTCTTCAACCTCCAACATCGTTTGAACAACCAAAACGCACGCTTTCCATGCTTCATTCAAACTCCTGATTCTTTGACTTTTAACAAAAACTCATAACACAAACAATGTAGAGCATCAAGAGACGAATTCATACATATAAAACACTTGACTTAACTCTAAGAAATGAAGGAGAATTTCTTCATCCCCAATTTCTGACCTAATTTTTCTTCAATGTTCATGGCCAAAATTCTCACAACATACTCAATATAAATGAAAAGTAAATATATGGATGGCTTCAGGGCTATGAGGAGAACATGTTTCATTCACAAACCTAAGCCTAACTCTTCCTATATTGAGAGATAGAAGTTCATGTTTTTACCTGTTTCAGCTTGAATCGAGTACAGCAATGGAGGTATCTTCAATGGAGTTTGAGCTTTGGTACAACTTGCCTGAAGTCCAAGGATGCTTCTCCAACACCTGGCTTGCTTTGAATCACTATGAATCGTGCTATGGAAGTTCACCTGCAGAACTGAAAAAATGAAAATGGCAACAGGGGTTAGGGATGTTACAGTTTGTATTTAGGGCTTAGGATAGTTCCAATGGATGGTAGGGAATGTGTTTGAACAAGCTTTGGCCAAAACGCACGAGCAAACTGAGTTGTGCAACTCAATCTGCAGGGATGCCCTGTTTCTTGCAGAAAAATGGTGTTTTGGTGAATGAGGGGGTATTGAGGATGAAGGAATCGTGTTTTAGGTCAGCTTGGGTGTATGAAAGATGAGGACAAAGTTTGCTTAGGCTTATGCTTGCAGGAAGTGAGTGTTGGATGGAGTTTGCAATGTTTCTTCCCATGTAAGCAAAGAGATGTCAACTTGTGATATAGGCCTGTACCAAGTTCTCAAGCATGTTGCATAATTTGTTCTTGATCAGTGGGATTTTCCTACCAACTCTTGCCTCAAAGATTTTGCTTGTACTTCTTGGATTTGAATTTGACATAAAGCACTACTTTTCAAAAATGGCAAATGTGCTTTTTCTATTTAAGGGATAATCTTGCATGTAATGACCAAATGCATAAAACAATGCTTGAACACAATGGTTAGGCATTTAATTATGGAGTGCAAACTTGGTTTAGAGGCCTGCAAGCAAGTACCAAGCATGCTGATTTGAAAATGGAACTTGTATGAACATGCATTTGGTTATGAACAAAAGTGAATTTTGCCCAACTTTGCAAATTCGAATCTCCCTAACCACAAGGGTGTTTGAGGAGTTCTTGGACAATTTGGAAAGCTTGGAATGTGTACTACAATCCATATTTGTAATGAAATTTGAAATTCCAAGTGGAAGCATGTGAAAAATGGCCAAGAAGTTGGACAAAAATCCTGCCTAGAATAGGTCAAGATTTCTCTAAGTTAAAAATGTTTTGCACCCTTGTTCCAAAAATCATAACTTGAGCTAAAAGCTTCCTTTGAGAAAACTTTGTGAATCAAAGTTGTAGATTTTGCAATGGACTACAACTTTCATGTTTTGAGTTTTGTTTGAATCCATTTGTATCTTGATGAAAAAATGGGACAAAGTTAGGGAAAAATAAGGAAGTTTCATAACTTAGAAAAATTCTAAGTTATGAAATTTTCTCATCTTAAACCCTAATTTGCAATTTTGGGTTCCTTGATGAACAAGTTCCATAATTTGACATTTCTTGATGAAAAATGAATCTTGGCACTTGATTTTGACCAAAAAGTCAAAGTTTGACTTTTCAGTATACAGTCAAATTTTGATCAATTGACTGAAAAATTCATCTGTCAATCCTATGCATTTGAGACCTTTTGAACTTGTTGAATGGGTCAAGACAATGGCATTGAATCCTTGAGTCCATATGTGAGCTTGGTTTGCCATTGGTTAGGTCAAACAGTCAAAAATTGCCTTTGTGCAATCAAAACCCTAAAAATGACCATTTTGCCCTTTTGGTGATCTGATCAAATTTCTTGTGGAATTATGATCCAAACTTGACCAAATGGTTCATATGAGTTCATTATGTTGACGTGGGTCAAAAATTATGAAGTTTGACTGTCAATTGGCCACAGTTGACTTTTTCCCCAATACAGCTGATTTCTAGGTCAACTGTCCAATTGACTGGGCAAAGATTGGAATCAAGGCTTGAAACTTGGTATGGATAAACTTGTAGGTCCAACATGAAGCATGAAAGTCACTTTGGGCATTTTAGGTCAAAACATCTTTGTGCAAACTCAAACCCTAATTTGGGTCAACAGTGCAAGGAGGAGCCTTGAGCAGAGCAAACCCTAACTTAATCTTGAGCTCCAAGAGTCTTGTGGTGAGAAAATGTTGATGAAATGAGAGGGAAAATTTTGGGGTACAACAGTTGCCCCTGTTCAATCTTCTTGAACCTGAAGAGTTAGATTGGCAAGTTTGCCTTTCGCGTCTCGAAGGTAAAAGGAGATTGGACACTAGAGTGACCGTAAATTTGCACTCGTCAAAGCATGGGTGCGGGAATGGGCTTAAAGATGCCATTTGGATATGGGCTTAGAAATGCCATCTGGAGATGTGACAGAATCTTGTCGGGGGATGGGCTTAAAGATGCCATCTGGAATGTTTGTCGAACTGTAATGTGATAGATCAGAAAAATGAGGATCAAAATGGTATCCGTGTCTGGAATGCATTTGAACTGTATCTGGAGACTGAGTTTATATGAGCAAAAGAATGGCCTCTGTGTCTGGGGCGTATCTGAGCTGTAACTTTGTAGAATGAATATCAGAATGACTGCCATGTCTAGAGTGTATATGTATTTATCTGGGTAACAGAGAAACATCTGTATATGGAGCAATTGCATGCTGGGGACAAATTCTGAATGAGTGACAGAATGGCCACCGTGTCTGGAGCGTATCTGGACTGTATCTGAAGTTGAGATTTGTATGAGTAGCAGAATGACTTCCGTGTCTGGAGTGTATCTGAAACTGTAACTGGGATTGACATCTGTATGAGTAATAGAATGACTTTCGTGTCTGGAGTGTATCTGAAACTGTAACTGGGATCTAAATAAATGACAGAATGACTTCCGTGGCAAATGCACTGGGGATAATTAAACTGTTGTTGTAAGGGTCAGAATGGTATCCATGTTTGGAATGCACTGAACCTTGAGGTTGATAAATGAATCTGAATGAGAGATAGAATGGTTGCCGTGTCTGGAGCGTATCTAGTCTGTATCTAATTGTTGTAGTATGAATGAGTAGTAGAATGACCGCCGTGTCTGGGGTGTATCTGTACTGTATCTGACTTGAAATTCTGAATGAGTAATAGAATGACCACCGTGTCTGGGGTGTATCTGTACTGTATCTGAATAATTGTTCATGATAGCCTTTTAATCTTATCCTGAAAAGGATGAAATGTTAGCTAAAACACAAAGTTATGTTGCATGATATGTATGATGCAATATATATGTTATATCAATGTTTATGATATGTGAATGTAATGAATGCGCATGTAAGCTGATGAGCTGTCTTGCTGAGGATAGATGAATCCTGGATAGCCGGAGATAATAGAATCTTGACTTCTGCCAGGGAAAGTGAATCCTTGACTGCTGCAGGGGATTGCAAGAATTTTTGGTTGTTTGAAGATAAGACATCCTTGTTGAGTGCCGACTGCTTGGGGAATGCAAGATCTTCAATTGTTTGGGGATCTTAGGACCACTGCTGGGGTTTGAAACTCCTTGGTGACCTGCGGGGCAAGAGAATTCTGATGATCTCTACTGGGGAGTCCAGAACCTGGTAGACTTATGCTGGAGAAGTAAGACTGAGAATCTTCAGTCTAATGGGAAGTGCCTCTGTGGGGAGGATGTTCACTAATCTGGCTCCGCTGGGGATTGATAGTTGGAAGTTTTAGCTCCGCCGGGGATTAACAGTTTTGACTTCAACTGGGGATAGGATTTTCAAGCTTTTAAGGCTCTACTGGGGATTCTGAAACTTAACTCTGAGGGGAATTGAGTTCTGGAAGGCTCTCTGGCTGGGGAAATCAGTTTCGAGAAAGCTTTTGTTCTGCTGAGGATCCTGAAGTTTAACTCTGTTTGGGGAATTAAGTTCTGGATTTTGACTTTGTTGAGGAATTTGAAGTTTAATTCTGCTAGGGATCCCTTCTGAAAGGGCATCAAGACAACTATCCGTACCTTCAACCTATCAGTAATCATCTTTCTTGATTTGTAAGGAAATGATTATGTTCAAATGCATATGCCTATTTAACAAAACATTGGACGTTTCTCAAATAAAACATAAGTGTAGAAAAGCAAAAAGAGGACAAAGCAAATTTCTGTATTTGGAAAAGTATTTGTATTAACTTTTTATAAGTATCTTTGTACAAATGAGACAGGCATCCTAGTAAGAGGATGTTGTCGTAAAAATTGAAAAATTTATACAAAAGAAAGATGGCTATGTGAAACAATTCCATGGGATCCCCATTCTGCTATAGCCTTCACAACTCTGAATATCCTGTCCATTCAATGCTTCGTCCGCCGATGATTGGATTGATCAGAAGCTCGGGGCTTGTTGATGAAGAGATTGTTCTCTAAAGTGATCCGACGAGACATAGTCATACGCTTTAATTCCCTAACTTTTGCCTGGATCGCCCTTTCGGGTTTTCAATCCACCGGGAAACCCCTTTTTTCCCAAGCCTCCCTTTCGGGTTTTCGACTTGCCGGGTGTACAGATTTTTTTGTTTTAACCCTAATTTTTAAAACCCTATCTTACCTGAACCTAAACCTAAAACCTAATATCCTTGTGAACAAGGTAGATGAAAGGTGCCTAACACCTTCCTTTCGTCTAATAGAGTCCTAAACCTAGAATCTCTATCTGCGAATTAGGATTTTCTGTTAGATTCCCTTCCCTAGGATAAAAACTAATAGTGGAGACTCTGATTTAAAATCTAGTTGCTACAGTTTGATTCCTTAAGGGAAAGAATATCATGATCAATGAACAACTTATTACAAAACTCCTTAATCATGATGGAAAAGGAACAAGATGCTATCATGCAATAGAAAGATGGTCTGATTTAATTGAGATATCCAAAGTCATCTTCAAAACACATAAAATTTCTTGCAAGACTGAGAATCTTCATGATCATCTAAAAATCTGGGCGACAATTCTTTTGACAATAATCCTTCAAGAGCCTCCAAAAGAGTATTCAACCTACTTAAATGGAGACCAAAGATATGTCATGTATTTCATTGCTTCAGGTACTCGAGTCAATCTTTCATCCATCCTCTTTAATCATTTGAGGGATATTGTAAGAGTAACAAGAGAAGGAAGCAATAATATGAAGTCTTAGATTCCTTTTAGAAGACTTATTTTTGACATCATCATTGAAAGCAATCTGCTTAAACATGTAGCTGATGAGGATCTCGAAAAGGTTACTGGGGAATCCTTCAATGCCCTAAACTTGAAGAAGACGGGGATTCTTAAAGATGTTATTCACCCCCTGCAGAAAAAGCTAAAAAAGCCAATTCTTTAAGAAAGGTTTCAATTAAAAAGTTTCTAATTCATAATCAAAAGTAATTTCTAAAGGACTTGATTCCCTTTCTAAATACTTTTGCTGAAGCTGATGTATCTGAAGACAGGACGAGGGAATGAAATTGAAAGAATTCAGAAACTATCATGCCTGATGAGAATCTTTCAAGGAAGAAAAAAATAGCTATATAATCTATGTGTCAAGAAAATATGTCATCTCTGGAGAAGAAGAAGCAAACAAAAAAGAAAGTCCCAAGGGTACTTAAAGTTAGTTCCTCTTTAGTACACGATGTTTCCCTTCACTCACCATCCTTTATTATCACCTTACCTTTTCTTCAAGTCATAGTTTCATACAATTTGCCACTACATACCACTACCATCCAAACATCCTGTTTTTCAGAACACACTATTTTAAATATTGTTAATTCTGAACCACTGTTATCTAATACATTCTCAACCCTTCCAAAAACCACTTCCCCCTCTCTAGAAACTATTCTTGTTTCTTCCATATATTTTTCATCCACTGTCAGTCCAACTCCTATTGAAAAATACAAACCTTTAAACATTCCACCTCGATCATCCTTTTCCCAAACAACATTTGTTTCTAAAACCTTCACTCCATTAGCCACCTTAACACATGCATCCATATCATCTCTATTTTCATTTTCCTTCTCATCCGCCGCTTACACCTCTGGCTCAATAGAAAATTTCATAACCCCTCCTGAAAACACTTCATCCACTATCATATCTCAACCAATCTCTAATGTCATTACCTCAAAAGATATAGCAACTTTTGAAGCTATTCTCTCAGAATTTCTACCATCTTCTACCATATCCATTTCAATAACCAACACCTTTGAACCATCTGAACCTACATCACCTAATCCAGATAATGAGCTCACTCTCGCCATCAATTAATCAAACTCTAATGAAAATCTTTCCGATGAGACTAGTTCTGATGCAGGTACCTCTCTTGAATTTCAGACTTATGACCTTCCCATTCCTAACCATAACCTTGACGAAGTAATTTATAAGTTCAAGGACAATGTAACAAAGAGAGTGACAAATATATGTGAGGAGTCAAGTTATAGCCTTGATCCTTCTCGACTAGATGCTAGTTGGAATCAGTTCAATAGGTGGATGATCGTTAAGTTTCAGAAAATCAAAAATATCTCTAAACAAACCTAATTAAATTTTGTCAAGGAATATGAAGATAGATATCAAGCCTTTGAAGCTAAAAAGGCTGATGAGAAATAAGAAGTTGAAAGAGAAGTTGATGCACAAGCAGCCACCTAAGCTGCTAGAAAGGAAGCTGCTAAGAAAGAAATTGCAGAAGCTTCCAAAAATCAAGAAAATACCTCTGGAGTATTCTCTCGTCTGTTGAAAACTCTTGAGAACCTATATAAAGAGCAACAATTTGTCAGAGAAAGACTCGACATGCAAGATGCCTTCAACGAGAACATTTCTAACTTGCTTTCTCAACTTTCCCAGAGAAATCCTTCTTCTTCCAACCTTTAAGAACTCTAGGCTGCCCTTTTTAAAAAAAAAAGTCTTTTTTATCCTTTTCTGTTAATTTCTTATTTTTTGTTAGTCTCTTTATCATCAATGAAAAATCTTCTTTGTTTTTGAAATTAAGAAAAAAAGTGTGCCAATATTTTTTCTCACAACTGATGTTTCTAACTTTATTTGAAAAATCTTTTTGATTATGACAAAAAGGAGAGAAAGATAGTGATGATTTTGATACATATCTAATTCTATATATCCCATTGCTTACATTCTAACAAAATATATATGCAAGATTGTGTTTGGAATGTTGTTTCAAGAACACATTGATAAGCAAATGGATTATTTTAGACTGTTTAGAAGGTTTTGATAAAGAACTTCTAATATTTCTTTGGTTCTGATAAATGGGCTTAGCTATAGAAATTTTCTATCATTTAGAAATTCTGAGAAATCAAGCTCTGATAAGCAATAAAGAGAATATTATGCTTTAAGTCAGGCTCTGACAAGATAACAATGCTCAAATACCACATACTCTTCTAAAGATTGTTAAGTCTTTAACTCAGGGGGGGCTTGTTTATCTCAGGGGGATTTTTTCTAAAGTTACTCTGATTCATCTTATGATATTACCTTGTAAAATTGTTCCATCAAAATACATGGTTTTGTCATCATCAAAAAGAGGGAGGTTGTTAGAACAAGATTCTACATCTAATATCTAGTTTTGATGATATCAATACATATATTTTATTTATAACAATTTTTGTTATCTAATAGTTTCTTGAGTGTGCAGATAAAATATTCTAATTGATTCAAGATTTTTGTCTGAAGAATCATCAGAATTGTGTTTGGCACGCCTCAGAAAGACTATTACATCCACTTCTAAAGAAGCATCATTAAATCTGATGAATGCTAAATGTTTGCTAGAAAATGATCCACATGTACTTCTCCAGATAAGTTTTTGCTTCAGAAGCCACAAGTGTTTTCTAGAAAAGGATCTTTTAGTATTAATCAAATATCAAACTCACTTCAAAGATCAAATATCAAGATATTGTGCTTCTCATAAAAGCTTTTTCTTCCAGCTCAGATATCAAGAATTGTTTGTCAGATAAGTTGTATGTTCAAGTATGAAGACAAGGTTCTAATTCTGAAGACTCTTATACCTTTGGAAACATTACAATGAAACATCTTCAAGAATATGTACTATTTCACATCAGAAATACTCCATCAAAATATTAAAGAACAAAAACGTGATCTCTTCTGCATTTTCTTCGCTACTTCAGATCAAAATTATCTCATAAGAAGAAAATATAAGAAACTTGCACAAGAAGATTATAGTACAATATTACAAGACCTATTCCATTATGGTGAATAAAGTTTTGTACAATTGAAGATTTGTTGTGCTCTTGTCTCTCACGATCATATGCTATTGTTGTAGCAGTTGGAAAATGAAAGTGAAGTTTTGTACTATCCAACGATCTACTTTCTCAGTCTATATAAAGGGATGACTACTTCTTTTGAAATTAACGATTCATCATTAATAAACTCAAAAAGAAAATTTATTGTCAAGAGAGAAAATACTCAAGAGAAAATCACAACACAAAAATTTGTTTCTCGTTTTTGTATTAACTTTTATTCTCTAAAAACATAAGAGTTGTTGCTCATATTTGTGTTTTTCATATCATTGTTGTATACACAAGAGTTGTTGCTCATATTTGTGTGTAAACATTTGTTCTTCATTGTAGTGTTAAATCTGCTTTTTAGAAGCACTATTGTAAACAATGTTTGATTGTAAATCTCTCAATATTTGTTTCCTCAAGTGACTAAGTTGTAGTCTATATACTTGAGAGGGCTAAGGTGTTTTTCTAAACTCTTAGACGTTGTTTGTAATCTTACAACGTTAATTGATTAAGTCCTTTTCTAAGGAAAAAACACTTTGGCGGGTGGATAAGAGTAACCTTTTCTAAGGTGAACTTGTATAAACTGACTATGTGATTTTTCTTTCTAGCTTGTATATTATTAATCGTTAGTGAGAAGAACTTCTAAAAGAAAAAAATTTTGAAAACCCAATTCAAACCCCTCTTTCTTTTATTTTTCTCAACCTTCAAGAGCAAGTTATAGGTAACATGTTTCTAAAAGATCCAGAATGGCTTCCACAAACGCAAATCCGGTTTTCAAAGTTGGTGATAGCAATAACAAGCCTCCATTGTTTTGTGTTGAATACTTCGATTTTTGGAAAACACACATGAAGGCGCATTTAGAATCTCAAGGAAAAGAAGTTTCGAAAGTCGTTGTTGAAGGTCCTTACGTTCCTACATGTGTTATTAATGGAATTGGCACTCCAAAACCCGAAGGTTCATGGGATGAAGACGATGAAGAAAAAGTTATTTACGATAAGAAAGCAATAAATCTTCTTCAAGGTGCTCTTAGCATGGATGAATTTTTTCATATTTCAGCATCCACGAAGATAAAGGAAATATGGGATACATTGGTGGAAACTCGTGAAGGAACCGTCTAAGTTAAAAGATCAAGAGTAAACATGTTGATTCAAGAGTATGAGTTATTCAGAATGTAGCCCGAGAATCAATCCTCGACTAGCAAAAATGATTTGTGCACTTGAAAAATCATTTTAAACCACTCGGTAAGAATTTAAATAATGATGAACTTAATCTTAAAGTGCTTAGATATTTATCAAGGAAATGGCACCCAAAAGTGACGGCAATATCCGAGAAGAAAAATTTATCCAAAATGACTTCCGCAATATTATTCGGAAAACTTCAAGAATATGAGACTGAACTTGGAAGACTTGAAAAACATAAAATTCAAATGAAAGATTCAAAAGACATTTACTTAAATACAAGATCCAAACATCATGATATAAATTAAGAGGATGAATCCACTAGTGAAGAAGATGATAATCTTATCAAGAAGTTCGAAAAGTTTCTAAGAAAAGAAAGAAAAAAATGATATCTTTAAAAGAGAAGCACCAACAAGGAAGGTTGCATGATTTGAATGTGGAGAAAAAGATCATGTTAAAAGCGAATGTCCTACACTTGAAAAGAAGAATAAATACTTCAAAAGAAAGAAGGACAAAAACCTAAAGAAAGCATATTGTGATACGGTGGCCAGAACTAGGACGTGTTTCCCTATTTCGTTAAGGAATTTTGCTGGTTTGCGTTTTGCGTTTTGTGTTCACAAAATGTCGCGGTAAGCAAGAGTCGCCACCGACTTTTATTTTATCCAACAAGGAAAGGAAAAAAGCACAGAAAAATTCCTTTTTCGAGATATTTTTGAGTATGGGGGGTAGATTATAGAAAGGGAAGGTATTAGCACCCTTTCTATACATAGTTATCTACGGGCTCTTAGGTACTTGCTCATCATTTTCAAAATTGTTTTCTTTGTATTTGTGGGCTTTGAAAAGTTTTTTTTTTTACTTTGATTTAACTCTTGCTTCTGTCTTCAAGAGTGTAATGAAGTGTTTTTTGAAAACTTTGTTTGAAAAGGAGTGTAAGTGTGACAAAAAGTTTGTTTTGTTTGAGCAAGTACTTAAGAACTAATCTACCTACTTGAAAAAGGAACCGTTCTATGTTTGTTTCCTTTAGACAGTGCTATCCCACTATTAGTGAGTAGGTAGCACCGTTGTTGGAGTTTTGAGGGTCAATTCGAAAGGGACGTACGGTCACTAAAGCAATGTTAGGACATCTTAGTAATAACCCTAAATTCTTAGATCAATTATCCGAGGCAACAATATCCGAGGCAACCTTTCCGAGGCAACTTTGATCTTTGGACAAAAGGACGACCACTAAAGCATCCTATACTCAATGGCCGTTTACCGAAGGCAACCAAGTGGGAGTGTACTCTAGGAGTGCGCATGTGCATGTGTTTGATTTCAGTTATATAATCTTTTCACATTAGGTGATCTACCGTTTTAATTTTCCATACATTCTTTCCATACAATCCTATTAGCCATACATCTAAGCAGTTTATAGTTTGCAGAATTAAAATGCGGAAAGTAAGCTAAGCTATTATAAGGCTTCGGATATTTACATAGCCAAAAACAAACCCTTAAAAAAAACGATAAATGAAAGTAAAAAGATCCTAATTAAAACCATCAAAAACTGTGAGCAGATACAATAATTGGGATAAAAAATAAAATAAAGCGCGCGATGTTAAATTGGATCGAATGCGAACTAGGGTTTTGACCCTTCTATCCTAATTAAAAGAAAAATGTTTTTGTTATTTTTAATATTTTTTAAGAAAAGAATTAAGTTTTAAAAATTAAATGCTAAATTAATTAGTTAATTAAATTAATTAACAAAAATAATTACAAGACCTATCTTTGGTTTTTTGGTTATTTTAGGAAAAGATAAAAAATTAAATTAGTAATAAAACCTATTTATTCTAATTAATTTTAATTATTTGCAAAAATAAATTAAAGTTATCTAATTTAATCAAACCTAATTAAATTAATTGATTTTTTAATAAAAATAAAATCTAGACCTAATTTGTGAAAAATAATATTTTTGGTGATTTTTTTGATAAAAAAAATAAAATAATTTGATTGGTTAGTAAAATAAATAAATGAAATAATATAAATATAAAAGAATTAGAGAAAAGCAAACTGGGCCTGCAACGTGGGGGTGCAAAGAGCAATTTCCTGGGCCCATTAGTTATGGAGTCCGTTTGACTTTTGAGATCCTATGTGGCACGCTTGACTTGGCTTATGATGCACCTTCAGATGATGGCCATCAGATTTGGCCATCTGACACTTGGTTGGCTAGATTGGGAGGATGCATGGTAGTCATTAGCTTCATGTATGTACTGAATCGCCTGTAAGAAAATATGAAAGTAACAAATGCTGGAGGCAGGGGTCGAACCCCTGACCTCCAGCCTTCCAATGCCTTAAAGCGTGCCTGGCTACCACTGGGCCATCTATCCTTATTGTTACAATATTGAAAAACAATAAATAAATAATAAAAGATCATTTTATATTGAATCCGCGTGCAAAATTCAAATGGCCAAATCAGAGGAAGACACGTCTTCATCTCCCTCCTTGCACCGTCGCTAAAGGTTTGATAACATATACCTACTGACAATGTTCGTCGCTACAACCCTGCCAATTCTTAAAATCACATACACGTGATATAAATGACCACCAAGGCCATGGTTAGATTCGTCCCATCCTTCTGAACACGATGGTACCTTTTATCAAGGCCAATTTTCCCTGCATACAAAAACCCTGATTCGAAGCTTCGAACTCTAACAATGGTGAAATTTGCTATATGTTATATAAATGAAATTGAATGATGCAGAAAGCTTGCATATGTTCCATAGATCAAATATATGGTTAATTCATCCTAACAATGCCTAAATCATGCTATTCGAATTCAAGAACAGGGCTATGTCGTGAGCGACTTACAAAGCTTTTTGGGGCTTGAAAATGCTTGGTTTCAATGGCTTTGGTTTGCTGGGAACCTCAGGAAGGGATTGAGATGGATAGAAAGCCTTGAGGATGCCTCTAAGTGAAAATTTGATCTACCACCTTTCTTGATTTTTTTCCAATCTTGCTTCGCTTGTTGCGCCTGTTTCCAACCTCTTTTTAGGTCTGCCTCGCCTCCTTATGTACTAAGGACTGAGTTAGGGTTGATAACTGCATCCAATCTTCCTCCATCAATGATTTTTGATTTGATTTGATTCACCTTTAAGATCTTTCCAAACATGGCCTAAATCCAATCTTTTTGTGAACACATGCTTTTACACGAGTTTGAATGCTTGCTATCTGTAAATTAAGACCTGAAATAACCACCAAATCTTTTGTTTTCAATGTTTTTGATTTTATATGATTTATTTTGATTTAAATTGAATTAATTCAAATAAAAAATCAAAATAAATAATAAAAATAATATATGGAAAAGTGGCAAAGGCTAGAGCTCGTGGGCTATGTTGCCAACTCAAAACAAGTGAAAAAGATCTGGCCCATTTGGCAACATTTGTAGTTTTAGGGATAGTTGACTTTTGGCAATTTTGGAAAAAAGGCAAACTTCACCAATGCATAACTTCCTCAATTTTGACTCCTTGGAGGTGTTCTTGGACTTTTTAGAAATCTTGAGATGTCCTCTAAGCAACCTTGTTGGTATCATCTCAATTTGATATTCCATGCTCATGTATGAAGCTTTGACAAAAAAGGTGTTTTTGTTGACTTTTCAAAATGACCTATAATGTCCAAATTCATAACTTCTTGTGTGTGCATATTTTGAACTTGGGAGATGAATATGGATTGTAGGTAATTGCATCCTATTCAAAATGAGATTTGTATGGGTCATTTCTCATAACGTATGAGAAAGTTATGCTTGGTCAAAGTTGAGTTGACTTTTCTTACAAAACCCTAATTTAGCAACTTTTGGTTCTTGAGGAATTATGAGCAATCCTTGATGAATCATGATCAACCCTTGATCAAATGATGAAATATACTTCAAAATGAGGATGTTGACCAAAAATCTTGAAGTTTGATTGTATGTGGGCCACAGTTGACTTTTGCCCTAGCACAGTCGATTTTCAGGCCTTTGAGCAATTGACTAAGCAAACTTTCTCTGCAAGGCTTGAAACTTGACATGGATGATCTTGAGAACATATTAGGACATTGGTGACCATTTGGGATCCCTTGAACTCAATTATCTTCATGCAACATGAAACCCTAATTTGGGGTAGACTGTCTTAGGAGAGAGCTTGTCTGGCCAACCCTTGGACTACCTTAAGCAACTTGAAGATCTTTATTGAAATGTTTTAAGAAATATGGGAGGGCAAATTTTGAGGTACAACAGCTTCCCCTGTTCAATTTTCTTAAACCTGAGGATGTAGATTGGCTTGCATGCCTTTCGTGATCTGAAGGTGGAAGATGATTGAACACTAGAGTGCCCAGAAATTTGCACTCGCATGAAGTGGTATTCATCTTGTGATGTCGGGAATGGGCTTACATATGCCATTTGGAAATTTCTTGACGGGAGATGGGCTTAAAGATGCCATCCGAAGGAGTGTCGATCGCATAAGAGATTCCTTAGCGAGAGCTTGTATACCTGTCGTTAAGGAAGATTTCGTTGGGGAATGTTGTTCTTTGTTGAAAGAAGTAGAATTTTAGGAGCTTCGTCATCCGTTATTTTGTTGGTAAGTCGTCTCATGTTTGAATTTTAGGAACTTCGGTCGTCCGTATTCTACTAGGGAATCATCTCTGTTGACATTTAGGAACTTCAGTCATCCGTTATTCAACTGAGGAATCATCTCTGCTGACATTTAGGAACTTCAGTCATCCGTTATTCAATCGAGGAATCATCTCTGCTGACATTTAGGAACTTCACTCATCCGTTATTCAACTGAGGAAACATCTCTGCTGATATTTAGGAACTTCAGTCATTCGTTATTCAACTTAGGAAACATCTCTGCTGACATTTAGGAACTTCATTCATCCGTTATTCAACTGAGGAATCATCTCTGCTGACATTTTGGAACTTCAGTCCTCCGTTATTCAACTGAGGAAACATCTCTGCTAACATTTAAGAACTTCAGTCATCCATTATTCAACTGAGGAAACATCTTTGCTGACATTTAGGAACTTCAGTCATCCGTTATTCAACTGAGGAAAACATCTCTGTCTTGAGGAAGCGGAAGTGAACTGCGTATCTAGCCGTGTACAGGCTGCATCGTGACCTACTAGGGAAAGATGAAACTGATCGTGTTTGATAGGTCTGGGTCCTACAGTGTTGTGGACTGCTGTTTGGAGATTAGAGAAAAGAAACCTGGATAGTAGGGATTATGAGAAGGAACCTGGGTAAGGTTTCTTGGTGAGGAGTTTGGGTAAAACTGTATCTGAACTGAAAAGTAACCTGGGTAAGGTTACTTTGTGAAGAGTTTGGGTAGAACTGCATCGGGACTGAGGAGGAACCTAAGTAAGGTTGCTTCAGGATGAGTCTAGGTGAAACTACATCAGGAAAGAGAAGGAACCTAGGTAAGGTTGCTCCAGGATGAGTCTAGGTGAAACTACATCGAGAAAGAGAAGGAACCTAGGTAAGGTTGCTCCAGGATGAGTCTAGGTGAAACTACATCGGGAAAGAGAAGGAACCTAGGTAAGGTTGCTCCAGGATGAGTATAGGTGAAACTACATCGGGAAAGAGAAGGAACCTGGGTGAGGTTGCTCCATGACGGGTTTAGGTAAAACTACATATGAACTGAGAAGGAACCTAGGTAAGGTTGCTCCATGATGGGTTTAGGTAAAACTGCATCTGAACCGGGAAGAAACCTAGGTAAGGCTGCTTCATGAGGAGTTTAGGTAAAACTGCATCTTAACTGAGAAGAAACCTAGGTAAGGTTGCTTCATGAGGATTTTAGGTAAACTGCATCTGAACTGGGAAGAAACCTAGGTAAGGCTGCTTCAGGATGAGTCTGGGTGAAACTACATCGGGACCGGGAAGAAACCTAGGTAAGGCTACTTCAGGATGAGTTTGTGTAAAACTTCAGGAGGAACCTGGGTTTAGGTCACCTTGTGATAAGTTCGTGTAAAACTTCAGGAGGAACCTGGGTAAGGTTTCTTCGTGACGAACCCGTGTAAAGTCTATTTAGTTTCTGGAGTTAATCCTGAACTTGCAGGAAGTTGTTGATGATAACCATCTTTCCTGAAAAGGTACACGATTAATTGTATATGACGCATGACATGCATTGTATGATGATGTTCTCAAAATAAATGAAATTATGTTGTATTCAATATGTATGCGCACGTCATGATATATGAACATGAAATGCTATTGTGGTACGTCCGAGTTTGGGAAAATAAATCTCTGACTGTTGTTGGAGAATAAAGAGTTTCGCTCGTTGGAGATAACGACCGAAGATGATTGGGAGAATAATCCTGTAGGAGAGAATAACTCTGTTGGGGAATAGACTGACGAGGAAATGGCTATGTGGGGAGTACATACTCTGCTAGAAGTTCTGCTGATTTGGAGAAATAAAACTCAGCTGGGGATGAATTACTGCTGCTGGTGACAGTGAGCCTTGTTGGAGATTGAATTTCTGTTTGTGAAAGGAATGAACTCCGATGGGGATGATTTTCCAATGGCGACTTCACTGGGGATAATCTTTTAGACTCTACTGGGGATAATCTTCCAGACTCCACTGGGGATAAATAAACTCTGCTTGGGGAGAATCTTACCGACCCATTCATGGTTGCGAGCCTCAGCTGGGGAGAATTAACACCACTGTCCTTTTCTTACTCTGTGGGGAGTGGATGTTACTAGGACGCATGCTGAGGATATGATGATGGCTTTGCATCGAGACTTTTCTGCCCTTGTTTCTGCGGGAGAAGGTGCATGTGGAGGCCTTGTGGAGCGAGTATTATCCCAACCTATGAGGTGCTTGGTAACTTTCGATTAAAGTGACAAGTTTTCTTCTGGTAGGCTAGTGACAAGATGACGGGACATAGTCGTACGCTTTGATCCCTAATTTTTTCCTGGACCACCCTTTCGGGTTTTCATTCCACTGGGATACCCTTTTTTGTCCAAGCCGCCTTTTCAGGTTTTTGACTTGCCGGGTGTACAGATTTTTTCATTTGCATCCCTTATTTTTGCCCGAACCCTTTTGGTTTGCCGGGAAGCCCTTATTTTTGCCTAGGCCAGTCGATCTAGCGGGTCTTTGATTATGCATAGTACCTTTTTGACTATGTCCACACTCTCAGGGTGTAGGGAGGTGTCACTATCGGTAGTGTTGTGTTGCCATACTACCAGAAGATATTCATTTGATCATGCAAGATTCGTTGCTATAATTCATGTCCAATGCCCCAATTGACTCAGATGGAGATTTTCCCCTGGCTATTTTGGCATCTTTGAGAGATTCCTTGAATCTTGACTTGACTACCCCAGATGATGGATAAGGACCATGTCGTGCCCCTTGGTTGGAAGTATTTTTCCACTTGAGGTGATCCTTTTTATTGAGAATGTTTTTTGTTCACTAGATATTCGACGTGCGGATTTCTCTACTGTTGAACAAATAGCCATATGCAAACAATGTTATTTTAAGAATGCAAAGCTTATGTCTGTTTTGAAGTTCTTTGAAAATGCAGTTTTCAATAAAACAAGCGAATTTTTGTAAAATGTGATGTCAACTCAGGATTTACAGCAAGTCCTACAGGAGTCAGGATACCTTTTGTAACAGTATGCTTTCGAACTAACCCATGCTTCAGCTAGGACTTTTAAGGGTTATAACGTGGCCTGGTTCACGGTTCAAGAAACAAAGGATAAAGGCTCAAAATGTATTTGTACCCACCCATTCTTCGTGATGTTCTTCGATCCTAAACTCAGCTAATCGTGCATTAGATCCCGTTTAAGTCTTTGCTCTGATATTCCAATGATGGTTCGGATACTGACAATTTATTTTGAACAGGTAGTCATTTTTGTTGAGAGTTTGTAGGATCTCTTTATTTTTGATTTTATTATCCCTGTCTTTTTCCTGAATTGTTTCTTTTGTGATTACAGTCAGCGGGATGCCCCAGTTTTTTTGTAAGTCTCCTTCATAGGTTTTGACTTAATGGGCTTTTATTTCGAGAGATAATGACTGCCTGTCTTGACGATTATACAGAACCATCATCGTCTTTTATTTTGGAAGGACTTCTTTGATGCCATTCATTATGTATGAAGTAGAATATTGCGACTGAATGCACATCTAAATTAACTGAGAAACTACCCTGCCCCAGGTTATGATTAAGGGTTTTAATATGTGTGAAAGAAAAACTCCTACTTCTTTGGCTCAAAGGGGTTGATGGGGTATTATCTTCCTTATAACTCCACTATTTAGGATTTGAAACAACACCTGTACATCGTCAGCAAGGTCTGTTCAAAAGCATATTGTAGAGATTGTGGTATCAATTTCGTCATCCTCCCTCTAAAGGCTCCGAATTTTTTAATCGAGAGTTGAACATCACAAAAAGGAAATATGAAGCAATTTAAGCATAGTGAAAATAATTAATTCAAAACAGACACGTGTAATGCATTAATGAAATAAAAAAGTTTGACATGACAATAATTATTTGAATAGGCAAAGAAAAATACAACTTTAGAATTCAAATGAACAAAAATGCTTTCAATCCTAGCCATGTTTTGGCAAGGGAGCAGTGATCACATTGGGAGTCTCAGGAGGGTCGAATTCGATCTCGTTGGCATCAATCATATTCTGAATCTTTTATTTCAATGCCCAACAATTGTTAGTAGCGTTCCCCGGGCTACCAGAATGATAAGCACACCTTGCATCTGGGTTGTAGTTAGGAGAAGAAGTCTTAGGGTTCGGATGAGGGTTTATCACCGTAATCAGATTCATCTTCAACATGTGTTGCAATGCTTGTGACAATGGCATGTTGATTTGGGTGAACTCCCTTTGAAGTCTTTCCCCCCTTGGCTGATTATTTTGTTGTTGTGGTCGTTGTGTGCGTGTCGAATTAGAGATCAACACCGCCCCCACAGATTGGTGGTAGTCTGCCTTGCCATGCCTCTTCTGGCCGTGCATAGAATTGGCTTCCCTCTTGCCACCAAATGACTTCTTCTCTGTACTCGAAGAGGTATCCTTCTGGATCTTACCACTTAGGATCCCAACTTCTACTCTTTCTCCAGTCAGAATCAGTTCGGTGAAACCCACTGACGAGATGCCGATCAAATGATTGAAATAGGGACCAGACAAAGTCCCAAGAAACATATCCACCAACTCCCTATCATATAGAGGGGGTTGGACTCTTCCAGCAAGATCTCTCCACTTCTGAGTGTAGTCCTTGAAGCCTTTGCCTGTACCCATAGACATACCCTGAAGCTGAGTACGCGTGGGAGCAAGGTCGATATTATACTAGTATTACTTGTAAAAAGCAGCAGCAAGGTCCTCCCAGTTATGGACGTTAGCTCCTTCCAGTTGACAGAACCATTCAAGTTGAGTCCCTGACAGACTATCTTGAAAGAAGTGAACCCAGAGATTTTTATCAGCAGTATAGGGTTGAATTTTTCTGACGTATGAGCGGAGATGTAGCTTCGGGCAGGATACCTCGTCATACTGAGCAAAGACAGGAGCTTTAAACTTGTGAGGGATCACCACCCCAGATGCCAATCCCAGATCTCTAAATTCCAACCCAGGTATCTTCTGAATTTCCATTTCACTGAGCCGGTCTTCGAGTTACTTATATCTATCCTCAGCAGGAGGATACTGGTCTTAATCAAAATCAGTGTCATTGTCAGAAACCACAGGGTTAGGACCCTTTCTTTCCTCTTGATTCCCTCCAGATGAATGGGACAAATCAGTCTCTTGTCGCGACCTATTCCCAAACCTGTGACCCATATTCAGGAGGACCACTTTCTTCTTCTTTTTCTTCTTCTCCTTCAAGATGAGAGACTTCAATCTTGCTGCCCCTTGGCTAAGTTCAGGAACAACTCCTGGAATTGAGCATTCTGAGTTTGAAGAACCTTAATAGCTTGATCAGTAGGTGTTTCAGAAGACATGATTGCTGAAATAAACAGCGGAGAAGATGAGAGACTTGTACCGTAAGACCTGTTATACAATGATATGTATGATATATGTATGCAATGTTTTCAAGGATCTCGCGGGATACACAAGAAACTTGTTAGAATTTGAATTTTGCAGTTTTGATTGAAGAAGTTTCGTGTTGTCAAGAGTCCTCCTTCAAGAGTCAAGCTCACCATATCGAGTGGGTCATAGCCACTGACTCGAGTTATCGTGTTTTAATCTCTAGACGACATTGGCTAAAGGAAAATAAATCCCCTTTGCCCCTTGCTAGACGTCTGATTTACTATAACCTGCATCACAAACCCTTGAGATCCTTGAAATGGTTAAGGAAATGTTTAAGGCATGATATTATGATGTGTATGCTATGCGTTTAAGAAAAAATGCGAGGTGATGCAAACAAGTAAATCCGGCAAGAAATCCAAGTTTACTGGATAAGGACTGTAAACAAAACCTGCAAGGAACTCATGTTGTCAGACGATAAAAATATGCAAGTAGTTCAAGTTGAAGGCACACAAGTCACACAAACAGCCTTAGGTTTAGGCTTGCATGAGGTCTAGGTATTACTCTCTTGCTGTTTAGCTGGTTCAACCTGTCCTAATAATAGTAATCGGGTTCTAGAGGTTCTCAATGTCCCTGACCATCCTCGATCGGTCATAATTCCAGTTTAGCAACCTTTTCTTGTGGCCGGAATCATCGCGAGAGTATGGTCTCAATGAGTGTAGCATACTGCTACTTTTCTATGGCCAAATTGGTCAATTATAGGTTATAAGGGCAGTTGATAATTAATGACCCATTAGCAGCCTCATACTCTCCTTGTTCCTCCACAAGGGATATCGGTACCAACTAACATGTCACACCAACGTAGCTACTGCTTCAACCGTATCGGTCTACACCGTACAGTTCCCTCACAGTCTATTGCTACTTACCTAAAAGGTATCCCCAGATCCGGGTTAGGATCTATAGTAACTCCGATTCAAAGCCCACAAAGATAAAGCATACAGATCAGACAATTGAAAACAATATGATAAACTAATCCTAAGGTACACCCCACTTATTAACTCCCCAACAGAGTCGCCAGTTTTGTGATACGGTGGCCAGAACCGGGACGTGTTTCCCTATTTCGTTAAGGAATTTTGCTGGTTTGCGTTTTGCATTTTGCATTCGCAAAATCTCGCGGTAAGCAAGAGTCGCCACCGACTTTTATTTTATCCAACAAGGAAAGGAAAAAAGCACAGAAAAATTCCTTTTTCGAGATATTTCTGAGTACGGGGTGTAACACCCCAGTTTTAATTATTTGATTTATTTTAATGGGAAAATTATTTTATTGGAGTTAATAAAATAAAAGAATTATTTATTTTGAAATATGGAGGAAAATAAAAGAAATAAGAAAATGCTGAGTTTTTAAGTTATTGGGCTTAGATGTTGTTAGTAAGAGTGGGGGTGCAGGAGAAATAAAGTTATGTTTTGGAACTCAAGTTATTTTTCTCATTTCACGATAAACAGAAGTTGGGATTTTGGGAAGCAGAACTCTGAAGGTACGAAGAACGAAGAACATCGCTCAAGAATTCAAAGCTGCTAATTGATAAGGTAAGGGGGGCTATTACTCGATTTACCTTTGTTTATGGGTTTATGTACGGTTGATTTGGGTAATCGTAGGAAAAAACCCCAATTGTTAGATGTTACTAGGAATTGATACCCTTAGGATTGAACCTTGTTAGAAAAGGGTTAGGTTCCCAATTTTTATGAATCGATTAGGAATTTTAGGTTCCAAATGGTGAATTGGGAGTATATCTGCATGATCGTGAATTTACCTTGGAAGTTGTAGGGATAACCTTAATGTTGTCAGAAATTCCCCAAAAAGGGACGAGTAATCACTGTTAAGGTTACTACAATAATTGTTGGTAATTATGAAATGAATGTGTTGTTTTGAGTTGTGAAGTATCGATGTCGTTATGTACCGAAATGCGCGTTTAGCCGACATTTTTCCGCGTTTGGCTGTTGTTCTGAGCTGCTGCAGGTTCAGGAAAAATCCTGTACGCGCTCAGCAACACGGGCCGTGTTGCACAACACGGGCACCCGTGTTGCTCTTCTGGTTGCTTTTCTGGTTGTACAACACGGGCCGTGTTGCACAACACGGGCACCCGTGTTGCTCCCCCTGTACTGATAAGGATAAAATGTTTTTTTCCTGGAATGTGTTGCCCAACACGGGCCGTGTTGCACAACACGGGCACCCGTGTTGAGTCCCTGTATTGATGAGGAAAAATTGTGTTTTCTGGACGTATTGCCCAACACGGGCCGTGTTGCACGACACGGGCACCCGTGTTGAGGTTACTGTGTTGATTTTTCTGAACTTTGTTTTCAGTGCTTGATTTTGGATTTTATTGCCATGCTTTTGGATAATGTTATCGAGCGTGAATTTATAATATGACTTGATATGATTGATGTTTAAATAGTATGCTGAGTGATTACATGCTATCCATATCTTGTTATGATTTGATGTTGTGATGTGCATGATATGTTGATGGATGTTCATAGTATGCTGAGTGTTACATACTTACATATCATGTTGCATTTGTTAATTCCCATTGTGTGGAATTAACATGGTGGCCAATATACGTGTCCGCGATTTAATGGAACGTTGAGGTGGTAGCCGTGTCCGCGATATAATGGAACGGTGAGATATCCGTGATCCGAGATTTAATGGGGCGGTAAAGTGGTACCACATGCATGAGTGTGTTGCATTACATTGAATATAACATGAATGGATGATTTATCCAATGTTGTATGTGATTGTTTGTATGCACGTATGGTTGCTAAATGGTTGACGATGTTTGATGTTAATTGCAAATATGAAAAGCAATATATTATGGTATATGAATTGTAAAGGTTTTTGTAAACTATGAAATATGCTAATTATTGGGTGATGCTTACGATTCCTGAATTGATTGTTATGAACGTATAATCAAATGTATAATTGAGATGCTCACCCTTACTGTTGAATATTTCAGATTGAGGAGCTTCGTTCAGGTGCTTGGCGAAGGCTTGCCGTTCTAGTTTATTTTCGTTTTAGTATTGTCCGGGTCATGCTCTGGTAGTTGTAACTCCGGGAACGGTTGTTTGTCGAGCTGCTTTAGTCAGACTCGTTTATTTCCTTAGTATTTGGTTATAATATAATGTTGATATATTCCAGGTGTTAATCCCTGATGATTGAAAATATTATAACTTTGGTTTTATTAAATAAATTATTCCGCTGTGTAAACATGTATGAGTTACTACTAAGATTATGCATGACAGGAATTTGTTGTTTTATTAAAAGAGAATTGTAGCATCCTCGAATTATACATGTACTCTGAAATTATAATTTTAATTATTTGCGAAAATTACTTGGGGTTTTAGAGGGTGTTACACGGGGGGTAGATTATAGAAAGGGAAGGTATTAGTACCCTTTCTATCTGTAGTTATCTACGGGCTCTTAGGTACTTGCTCATCATTTTCAAAATTGTTTTCTTTGTGTTTGTGGGCTTTGAAAAGTTTTTGTTTTGACTTCGATTTAACTCTTGCTTCTGTCTTCAAGAGTGTAATGAAGTGTTTTTTGAAAACTTTGTTTGAAAAGGAGTGTAAGTGTGAAAAAAAGTTTGTTTTGTTTGAGCAAGTACTTAAGAACTAATCTACCTACTCGAAAAAGGAATCGTTCTATGTTTGTTTCCTTTAGACAGCGCTATCCCACTATTAGTGAGTAGGTAGCACCGTCGTTGGAGTTTTGAGGGTCAATTCAAAAGGGACGTATGGTCACTAAAGCAATGTTAGGAAGTCTTAGTAATAACCCTAAAGTCTTAGATCAATTATCCGAGGCAACAATATCCGAGGCAACAATATCCGAGGCAACCTTTCCGAGGCAACTTTGATCTTTGGACAAAAGGACGACCACTAAAGCATCCTATACTCAATGACCGTTTACCGAAGGCAACCAAGTGGGAGTGTACTCTAGGAGTGCGCATGTGCATGTGTTTGATTTCATTTATTTAATCTTTGCACATTAGGTGATCTACTATTTTAATTTTCCATACATTCTTTCCATACAATCCTATTAGCCATACATCTAAGCAGTTTATAGTTTGCAGAATTAAAATGCGGAAAGTAAGCTAAGCTATTACAAGGCTTCGGGTATTTACATAGCCAAAAACAAACCCTTAAAAATGATAAATGAAAGTAAAAAGGTCCTAATTAAAAACATTAAAAACTGTGAGCAGATACAATAATTGGGATAAAAAATAAAATAAAGTGCACGATGTTAAATTGGATAATGCGAACTAGGGTTTTGACCCTTCTATCCTAATTAAAAGAAAAATGTTTTTGTTGTTTTTAATATTTTTTAAGAAAAAAATTAAGTTTTAAAAATTAAATGCTAAATTAATTAGTTAATTAAGTTAACTAATAAAAATAATTACAAGACATATCTTTGGTTTTTTGGTTATTTTAGAAAAAGATAAAAAAATTAAATTAGTAATAAAACCTATTTATTCTAATTAATTTTAATTATTTGCAAAAATAAATTAAAGTTATCTAATTTAATCAAACCTAATTAAATTAATTGATTTTTTAATAAAAATAAAATCTAGACCTAATTTGTGAAAAATAATATTTTTTGTGATTTTTTTGATAAAAAAATAAAATAATTTGATTGGTTAGTAAAATAAATAAATGAAATAATATAAATATAAAAGAATTAGAGAAAAGCAAATTGGGCCTGCAATGTGGGGGTGCAAAGAGCAATTTCTTGGGCCCATTAGTGATGGAGTCCGTTTGACTTTTGAGATCCTATGTGGCACGCTTGACTTGGCTCATGATGCACCTTCCGATGATGGCCATCAGATTTGGCCATCTGACACTTGGCTGGCTAGATTGGGAGGATGCATGGTAGTCATTGACTTCAAGTATGTACTGAATCGCCTGCAAGAAAATATGAAAATAACAAATGCTGGAGGCAGGGGTCGAACCCCTTACCTCCATACTTCCAATGCCTTAAAGCGTGCCTGGCTACCACTGGGCCATCTAGCCTTGTTGTTACAATATTTCAAAACAATAAAAAAATAATAAAAGAGCATTTTATATCGAATCTGCGTGCAAAATTCAAATGGCCAAATCAGGGGAAGACACGTCTTTATCTCCCTCCTTGCACTGTCGCTAAAGGTTTGATAACCTATACCTACGGATAATGTCCATCGCTACAGCCTTGCCAATTCTAAAAATCACATACACGTGATATAAATGACCACCAAGGCCATGGTTAGATTCGTCTCATTCTTCTGGACACGATGGTACCTTTTATCAAGGCCAATTTTCCCTGCATACAAAAACCCTGATTCGAAGCTTCAAACCCTAACAATGGTGAAATTCGCTACAGGCTATATAAATGAAATTGAATGATGCAGAAAGCTTGCATATGTTCCATAGATCAAGAATATATGGTTAATTCATCCTAACAATGCCTAAATCATGCTATTCGAATTCAAGAACAGGGCTATGTCGTGAGCGACTTACAGAGCTTTTTGGGGCTTGAAAATGCTTGGTTTCAATGGCTTTGGCTTGCTGGGAACCTCAGGAAGGGATTGAGATGGATAGAAAGCCTTGAGGATACCTCTAAGTGTAAATTCGATCTACCATTTTTCTTGATTTTTTTCCAATCTTGCTTTGCTTGCTGCGCCTGTTTCCAACCTCTTTTTAGGTCTGCCTCGCCTCCTTATGTACCAAGGACTGAGTTAGGGTTGATAACTGCATCCAATCTTCCTCCATCAATGATTTTTGACTTGATTTGATTCACCTTTAATATCTTTCCAAACATGGCCTAAATCAAATCTTTTTGTGCACACATGCTTTTACACGAGTTTGAATGCTTTCTATCTGTAAATTAAGACCTGAAATAACCACCAAATCTTTTGTTTTCAATGTTTTTGATTTTATATGATTTATTTTGATTTAAATTGAATTAATTCAAATAAAAAATCAAAATAAATAATAAAAATAATATATGGACAAGTGGCAAAGGCTAGAGCTCGTGGGCTATGTTGCCAACTCAAAACAAGTGAAAAAGATTGGGCCCATTTGTCAAAATTTGTAGTTTTAGGGATAGTTGACTTTTGGCAATTTTGCAAAAAAGGCCAATTTCACCAATGCATAACTTCCTCAATTTTGACTCCTTGGAAGTGTTCTTGGACTTTTTAAAAATATTGAGATGTCCTCTAAGAAACCCTTTTTGTCTCATCTTAATTTTATATTCCATGCTCATGTATGAAGCTTTGACAAAAAAGGTGTTTTTGTTGACTTTTCAAAATGACCTATAATGTCCAAATTCATAACTTCTTGTGAGTGCATATTTTGAACTTGGGAGATGAATATGGATTGTATGGAATTGCATCCTATTCAAAATGAGATTTATATGGGTCATTTCTCATAAATTATGAGAAAGTTATGCTTGGTCAAAGTTGAGTTGACTTTTCATGCAAAACCCTAATTTAGCAACTTTTGGTTCTTGAGGAATTATGAGCAATCCTTGATGAATCATGATCAACCCTTGATCAAATGATGAAATATACTTCAAAATGAGGATGTTGACCAAAAATATTGAAGTTTGACTGTATGTGGGCCACAGTTGACTTTTGCCCTAGCACAATCGATTTTCAGGCCTTTGAGCAATTGACTGAGCAAACTTTCTCTGCAAGGCTTGAACTTGACATGGATGATCTTGAGAACATATTAGTACATTTGTGACAATTTGGGATCCCTTGAACTCAAGTATATTGATGCAACATGAAACCCTAATTTGGGGTAGACTGTCTTAGGAGAGAGCTTGTCTGGCCAACCCTTGGACTACCTTGAGCAACTTGAGGATCTTTCTTGAAATATTTTAAGAAATATGGGAGGGAAAATTTTGAGGTACAACACATATGTAGCATGGGATGATAAAGAAATAAGTTCATCTTCAGATGAAGAATATGTAAATCTTGCATTAATAGCAATATATCATCCCGATGATGAAGAAGAAGAGGTTAGTAATGAAATATCTTCTTATGATAATGATGCTCTAAATGCTATCGATGAACTACTTAATGAATGTAAGATTTTCTATAAAAAGGTGTCAATTCAAAATAAACAAATTTTATATCTTGAAGAAAAGATTGACACCATGGAAAATGATTTTGAAATTGAAAAATAAAGTTTTCTTGAAAAAGAAAAACAAAATGTTACATGCAAAGAGTGTGAATCACTTTTTTTCCAAATTATTCAATTAAAATGAGTTCTTAAAAGATATGAAAAAAAGACAAGTTGAATTGGAAAATGTCCTTAGTCAACAAAGGTACTCAAATGATAAAAGTGGTATTGGTTATTCTAAATATAAAAAACCAAGTACTAGTAAAACTATCTTTGTTAAGGCAAGTGACCAATTCAACAAGGAAAAAGTGAATAAAGCACAAAAGGTTCATCATCATCCTAAGAAGAGATTTCCTAAAAATAAATATTATGTTCCTAAATATAGAAGTAACTATGTTTTTATATGTTTTTATTGTGGTATAAGTGGCCATACACCTAATGCTTTCTATGTTAGAAGCTTTAGTGTGGAAAGTGAACATTATGTGTGGGTTATGAAGGGAACTAACTATGATGGACCCAAAGCACATTGGGTAACAAATCAAACTTAATTTATTTTGTAAGTTTTCTTGAGGACCACTTAAAATCTATGGTGTTATGATAAGTAGTGGTTCTAAGCATTTGAGGGAAGAAATAAACTAACTTTCAAATCTATTCCAAAAGTTCAAGGGTTATTTCACATATGGGGAATACCTTAAAGGAAGAATTATTGGCATTGGCAAAGTTGGAGCACTAACTTTCATATCCATTGATGATGTACTTTATATTGAGTACTAAACCAAAATATTCTAAGCATAAGCCAACTTTGTGACAAAGGCTTCAAATTCATTAAGTATGAATGTTTGATGAAGTCACTCATGAGGTAAAACTCATAGGTAAAAATTACTTTTATGTTCATAACTTCTTTATGTATTTTAAGTATTTTCCCATCCTTTTTGCTAATGAAAAAGAAGATATATATATATATATATATATATATATATATATATATATATATATATATATATATATATATATATATATATATATATATATATATATATATATATATATATATATATATATATATATATATATATATATATATATATATATATATATATGTTTGTCTCTAACTATTGCAACCCAAAAGAAAGATGGCAAATTCTCTAAATCAAGGGAGAGCTTTGATCAAGGGGGAGTTATCAAAGATAGGGGGAGCATTCACATAAGAGATTCTCATTTGTTCTAAAAATTCAAGCATCTCAATTTTCAATGGTTGTCATCATAAAAAAGGGGAAGATTGTGAAGTCAAGCTTCTTCAACATTATGTTTTGATGAAGATAACTACTATGTGTGTATATCAAAGGATGAGAAAAAGCAACATGAGAAAAATGAATATAGATCAAGATTGCAACTTTATGGAGATTAGCATTGATCTTAATTTATTGAGGTATAATTATGCAATCTATATTGATAACTTAGTGCTCAAAAAACTCCTAGATATTCACTTGCATGCATGTTCAAAAGTAGTTGCATTAAAAATTGTTTCTGCACATTAAAACAAATTATTATTTTTTTAATTTTCAGTTCATGAAATCTATTACCCCTATTTCAGAAATCGATTTCCTTCACAAAATTTTGAATTTCAAAAAAAAACAATTTTTAGGCATGGAAGTCGATTACCCCTATTTCAGAAATCGATTTCCTTCACAAAATTTTGAATTTCTAGTAACCTGTTTTTAGGCATGGAAATTTATTACCCCTATTTCAGAAATCGATTTCCTTCACAAAAATTTGAATTTCAGTTTCAAAGTTTCAAAGGAAATCGATTACCATATATTCCAAAATTGATTTCTAGAGTATGGCAGTAGCTTTTGCAGTCTATTTTGAATTTGAAGGTTTTGATAAACTCATTCCTTAATCATTGCTTCTTTTCATTGAATCACACACATTCATAGAGGTGTTACAGTGTTATATATACTCTTATTTTCAGAATTCAAATCCCACTTCTTCTATTGCGATTTAACATAATTTTATATTCATTCATTTTCAAACAAGTATTTTGATACTTCTGTAAGAACAAGAAGTGTTTCTACATCTGATCTTAAGATTTTGATGATAATTTTATATGTTATCTTTAAGAACAATTGTACAATCTAATGGTTTGTTCTAGTGTGTAGATGCTTCTATAATGTTCTGACTCTGGTATCAAGGCGTGTGACATCATCAAATTCTGAACATTTACTACTGGAAGAAAACATGTGGTTATGTGTTATTTGAAGTCAAGATTCTGAATACGTCTCCTGCAACGTGTCTAAGGAATATTAGTACAAGAGGTTATGATCTTGACTTTATGGTGAAGCTTTGGAGGCCTTATAAAGCTTTGCTTCTATATGTTACGAGTTATGAAGATTATGAAGACGAGGTTCTGCTGAACAAGTTCTGATGATCTGAAGAAAAGCAAGTTCTTACAACCAAGTGTTAAAGACTCTGAAGACAAGGCTCTGATAGGACAAGTTCTGAAGACTACAAGACTTAGGTTCTAAGTGTTGTACCCAAAAAATTTCCCTCTCATTTCTCAAGAAATTTCTCACAAGATTTTCAATTGCTCAAAATTGCACAAGGATTGACCAGCTCAAGACATCTCCTCAACGCTGATACCTCAAAATTAGGGTTTGAACTTGCACAAGGACAATTGGATTTCTAATAATTCAAATGACTTTCATGGATCATTATGGATCTTCAATAATGCTCATGTCAAGTTTCAAATCTTGTATCATAAACTCTACTCAGTCAATTGTCTAGATGACCAAAAATCAGCGGTACTCATGAAAAGTCAACAGATACACCAAAAGTCAAACTTTGACTTTTTAATCAAAATTACGTATCAAAGATCAAAATTAATCAAGACATTCAAGAATATCAAGATTGATCATCAAAAAGTCAAGAAAGTCAAAAGTCAATTTGGAAAGTCAAACTTTTTAAGACTTAGAAATTTTACTAAGTGTTTTGTACATGATAATTTCATTTCTTCATGCCAATCTTTCACCAAGATGCAAGATGATTCAAAGAAAACTTCCAACATGAAAGTTGTAGATCTCAATGAGATCTAAAACTTTGTAGGGCAGAACAAGTTCTAGAAATGCTTGGATTTTGAGTTATAAAATTCTAAAGTCATGACATTTTCATCTAACACTTAGAGAAATTTTCAACAGATTTTGGTCAGGATTTTATCCTAACTTATTGGCATTTTTTCACAAAGTTCTAAGATGATTTTGTCAAAATGGTCAACATGAAAGTTATAGAGGATGTTTCCAGCTTTCCAAAACATCATACTTTAGCTAGGAGATTCAAGGGCATGAAGTTGGGAATCCATTCTTGAATTGCAAGTCATTTTATTGAAGAACACATAATAAAACCCTTATGATATGTTGCATAATCTTGTGTTGCAGGCCTTCTTACTTGCAAATCTCATCATAATTTAATGCTTACACCCACTTTTGAGCTATTACCCAAGTTTTTTAGCCATTATCCAAAAGATCTTTCCATTTATAGCATAAAGACACCATTGTCATTCTTGAAAAGCAAGCTTGTTGGCACAAAACTTGTCTTGAGCCCATACCTTGTTTGCTTCTGATTTTACTCCATCATAAATCATGAAAAGTAGCCCCTCTAAACCAGCAACTTTGGTACGTCATCTTGGGACCATGACATAACTTGATATTTCCAATCCTACCTAGCCATAACTCCATAGCTTTGTAAACCAAATCAGCTTGTTCACAAACCTTTTTCCTATAAATAGAAGAAGCATTTGCAAGAGAAAAAGGTCAGAAAAATAGAGAGAAAAGCCAGAAGTTTTCTTGATAAACCCTTAAAATCTCATATTCACAAAAGCCATAACAGTCCACAAAGCTTCCCCTCTTGAGTTTTGAAGTCCAAACCTTTGAACCCTTCATACCTTACAATTTCTATCCAAACATCTAAGCACCTCACATACATCACATAGAAGTTGTTCCAACTCAAGAACAAGCTTCTGTAACACCTCTGTTTTTTCCAAGTTTAAAGACAGTCAAGGTAGCAACACAAACTTAAAGCATAAATTCCAGCTTCAAGGTAAGTCTTCTTGACTTTAACCCTTCATTTCAAGCATCATTAATGATTCACCTTTGAAGATAAAATGTAGTAACCATTGCCCTTGAAGCTAACCTTTTTCTTTGTCTTCCATCCTTGTTAATTATATGTTAAGAACTGACTCGTACAGACCATAAAACAATGTTGGAGTGAAAAAATTGCAGCATGAGTCGACACAAAGACTTATGTGTCGACACATACTGTTATACAGGGACAAAACATAAGGAAAAAGGGTGTTTGAGTCGACACAAAGCATTATGTGTCGACACATACTGCTATAATAGACACAAAACAGAAAGAAAAAAAAAGGCACATGAGTCGACACAAAGCACGTATGAGTTGACACATGCAGGGAATGAGTCGACACATACCCTTATGTATCGACTCATACTAAGTTGATTTGGACTTACAAGAGCAAGAAAAGTTTGTGTGTCGATGCAAAAGAGCATGTGTCGACACATAATATTCAAAAATTCAATTTTCCATTCTTTTACACTGTTTTTACATATTTTACATATTTTCTTCATTGTTATTCAATATGGTTGTAATATTTAAGCTCTTATTCCATACCCATTCATAAATTGTATCCCCATCCCCCTATTGATGTAATAGCGTAGGATTTTAATTTCCACAAATTTATCGTTTTAATATAATTGTTAGTAATTAGGGTGTGTATGGAAAGATAAAATCAATCTTAGACAACTCCAATCCAAGACAAAACAATGCATGAAAAATAAATAATTGCACACTACACCTCTAGGGTTAAATCCACTTGTTTCCTTGAGAAAATGGTCATGTTATGCATGTGAGACACCTTAGCAAAAACAATAACAAATACAAGATCATAGTCCCTCGATGACGCTTCGAATGATGCCTTATAAATGATCTTAGACCTTAATAAAAAGGCCAAGGTATCTCACAACATTGTATTTTATGACTATACAACGACCCACGTCCGTCCCTTTACATCCAAAGATAGGGTTACTTACCAATCAATGGCGAGATAACAATATCAAAGAAAGAGAGAAATGAACAAAAGACTTTTGAGTAGGTAGAACGTTCTTAGTTACTTGCTCACAATTCATCTTCAAAAACTAACATCTTTTCAAACACACCAAACACTTTCAAAAACATGAAATATTTTCAAAAGTCCAACACTTTGTATGCATTCTATGATACGGTGGGAAGAACTGACTGTTTTTTGGAATGCTGGTTTGCGTTTTGCGTTTGTTTTTGCAAAATGTCACGGTAAGCAAGAGTCGCCACCGACTTTTATTTTATCCAACAAGGAAAGGAAAAAAGCACGGAAAAATTCCTTTTTCGAGATACTTCTCGGGTTCGGGGGGTAGATTATAGAAAGGGAAGGTATTAGCATCCTTTCTATCTGTGGTTATCCATGGGCTCTTAGGTACTTGCTCATTTGTTTTCAAAATTGCTTTTCTTTGTGCTTGTGGGTTTGAAAAAGTTTTTTTATTTGAAAACTTTGATTTAACTCTTGCTTCTGTTCTCAAGAGCGTATGAAGTGTTTTTGAAAACTTTGTTCGAAAAGTGTAAGTGTGAAAAAGATTTTGTTTTTTGAAAGAGCAAGTACTTAAGAACCATCTACCTACTCGAAAAAGGAATCGTTCTATGCTATTTTCCTTTAGACAATGCCATCCTACTATTGATGAGTAGGTAGCACCGTCGTTGGAGTTTTAAGGGTCAATTCGAATTTAGGGACTTACGGTCACCAAAACAATGTTAGGACACCTTAGCGGTAACCCTAATGTCTTAGATCATTTGTTTTGAGGCAACAATATCTGAGGCAACCGTTTTGAGGCGACTATGATCTTTAGACAAGAGGATGACCTCTAAAGTGACCTATACTCAATGACAGTTTATGAAGGCAACCAAGTGGGGTGTACCCTAAGAGTGCTCATGTGGGAGTGTGTCGTTTTCAGTTAATTTTATCTTTGTACATGTCTATGGTGATCTAATTTGATTTCAGGTTAAAACATTCAATCTTGTCAAGCATCCCTATTATCAAACATCTAACAGTTATATTTTGCGGGAAATAAATTGCGGAATTTAAATTACAAGGCGTCAGGTATTTATATCGCCAAAAGCACCCCTTTGAAATTTAAATGCGGAAAAATAAATAAAGCGATAAAAATAATTAAATGGTCCTAATTATCTATTACATTCCGGGAACAGATACAATATTGAATAAATAGATCGTGTGCGGGAAATTAAATCGAGCGCAAGTAGGGTTTTGACCCTTTTGTTATTAAAGAAATGATTTTTTTGTTGTTTTTGAATTAAGAAAGAAATTACCTAAGTTAATTATTAAATTAATTAATTAATTAATTAATTAATGAAAATAAATATTTTTTGGTTTTTGGTATTTAAAGAAAGAAAATAAAATTAATTAATGTTAGTTAAAACCTAATTAAGTCTAAGTTAATTTTAATTATTTTCAAAAATGTATTAAAGTTATTTCTAATTAATGGCCTAAATTAATTAATAGATTTTTTAATAAAAAATAAAATACTAAAATTTAATTTGATTAAGAAAATATTTTTTGTGGTTTTAATTTTATAAAGAAAAAATTTGATTGGTTATTTAATTAAATAAATATAATAAAACAATTAAAACAAAATAAATAAAATAGAAAGAGATAGGGGGTTTGGGCCTGAAAAGGGTGGTTTGAGAAGCAATCTGAGGCCCACTAGGCGCTGGCCTTGCTTGACTTTTTTGATTTAGTGGGTACACATTGACTGGGTCTATGGTAGACCATCAGCTTCTGGCCAACAGATTTGGCCTATGGCCATCTGGCCATCAGATGCTTGAGGATGTATGATAGGCTTCACGCTTGGATCTGTACCTGATTACATGAAAAATAATAATATCAAAGGAGTGGAGGACCTGGGATTCGAACCCAGGTCCTGTTGGATATTGGCAAACACGCTTACCACTTGGTTGTTGTGCTTCATTTGTTAATTATATACAAAATAATAATAATAATAATAATAATAATAATAATAATAATAATAATAATAATAATAAGAGAAAATGAATTAATATGCCAACACAACAAAATTAAGCGCGCCATGGTTTGAATTGGCCACTGGGGAGGCGACACGCCATCGTCCCCTACCTCCAGCCACTGTAATATTTCCTGCGGATTTGGATCCACAGCTAAATGCGTAGCTCGATCCAAAAATCACTTCCAGGCCATAAAAATGACCTTCAAAGACATGGTTAGGTTCGTCTCTCTCTCCTGAGTGCAACCATGCCTTTTATAGGAACCAATTTCATCTGCAACAAAAATCCCTAAAAACCAAAACGTAACCCTAGCCATGATATTATGAGGTTACAGTCCATATAAATCAAATTAAATATTGCCAAAAGTTTAGAAATGTTGTAAGGATCATAAATATGCCAAGAATTGATTCAAATGATGCAAGAATGAGGATGTACGGTTTCAAGAACAGAGCTTGACATCGTGATACTTACAGAGCTCTTGAAGGCTTGAGAATGCATGCTTTGGATCCAGGAGGGTTATGTGATCACCCAGGAATCGATTGGAATGCTTCTTGGCTTATGAAAACCTCCCTTACTATGATTTTGAATTCCAACTTTTTCACCACTTTTTCAAGTTTTGCTTTGCTTGTTCTTATAGCCTATAACCCTTGTTTTCGTGTCTTAAGCTTCCTTATGTATTATGGAATGCATTAGGTTAACAAATATGGCTTGAATCTTCCACATCAATGCATTGCATATTTGATTTGATTCACTTTTGAAAGCTTGCCTAATTTGTCAAAAATCCATCTTTTTGCACATGGTCTTGTGTGATACGAATTTGATGCTCTTAATGATGATGATCTCAACCTGAAATAGCCAAAAAGATCTCAAGTAATCAATATTTAGATTTTATTTGATTTAATTTGATTTAAAATGAAATAATTCAATAAAAAATCAAATAAAATAATAAAAAAGAAATATGATCTCAAGGCTGAAGCTAGGAAACGTGTGAAATGGGGCAAGCTCAAATCAAGTGGAAAAGAATGGGCCCATTTGACAAAATTTGAAGTTTTGGGGATAGTTGACTTTTGGCAATTTTGCAAAAATGTCCAACTTCAACAATGCATAACTTCTTCAATTTTGAACTTTTGGAAGTGTTCTTGGACTATTTAGAAATCTTGAGATGTCCTCTAACCAACCCTTTTGGTCTCATCGCATTTTGATGTTACATGCGAAAGTTATAAGCTTTGGAAAAAAAGGTGTTTTGTTGACTTTCAAAAATGACCTATAATGTCCAAATTTATAACTTCTTGTGAGTGCATTTTTTGATCTTGGGGTGTGAAGAGGGATTGTAGGAAATTGCATCCATTTCAAAATGAGCTTTGGATGGGTCATTTCTTATAAAGTATGAGAAAGTTATGCTTGGTCAAAGTTGAGTTGACTTTTCCTACAAAACCCTAATTTAGCAACTTTTGAGTCTTGATGATTTTTGAGCAATCCTTGATGAATCATGATCAACCCTTCATCAAATTATGAAATATCCTTCAAAATGAGACTGTTGACAAAAATCTTGAAGTTTGACTGTTTATAGGTCACAGTTGACTTTTGCCCTAGCATAGTCGATTTTTGGACCCTTTGAGCAATTGACTGACCAAACTTCCTCTGCAAGGCTTGAAATTTGATATGGATGACCTTGAGAACATATTAAGACATTAGGGAGCACTTGAGGTCATTTGGACTCAAGGATCTTGATGCAACACAAAACCCTAATTTGGGGTTGACTGCCTTAGGAGATAGTTTGATTGTCCAACTCTTGAGCAATCTTGAGCTACTTGGAGATTTTTCTTGCAATGTTTTGAGAGATATGAGAGGGAAACTTTTGGGGTACAATAGCTGCCCCTGTTAAATCTTCTTAAACCTAAGGATTTAGATTGACTTTCGTGTCTTTCGTGATCTGAAGGTAGAAGATAATTGAACACTAGAGTGCCCAGAAATTTACACTCGCATGAGGTGGTATCAGCCTGGTGATGTCGAGAATGGGCTTACAGATGCCATTTGGAGATTGTTGGTGGGAGGATGGGCTTAAAGATGCCATCTGCAGGAGTGTCGATCACATAAGATATTCCTTAGCGAGAGCTTGCGTACCTGTTGTTGTAGAAGATTCCACTAGGGAAGTCTAACTTTTATTGAGATTTAGGAACTTGCATGTACCTCAGCCGAGAGAACATCTTTGCTGAGTTTTAAGAACTTGTCTGTAATTCGACTAGGGGAAGCATCTTCATCAAGATCTAGGAACTGTCTGGTCTTCAACGGAGTATAATTTCTATTGAGATTGTAGAACTCGTCCACACTTTGATGAAGGAACATTGTCGAGATTGAGAACCTTATCTGAAATTCACCCGAGGATAATTCAGTTGAGATTTAAGAACCGGTCAGGGCTTCGACTGCGGGAAACATCTTCATCAAGATCTAGGAACTGTCTGGTCTTCAATGGAGTATATTGTTGAGATTGTAGAACTCGTCCACACTATGACGGAGGAAAATTATCGAGATTGAGAACCTTATCTGAAATTCAACCGAGGATAATTCAGTTGAGATTTAAGAACCAGTCAGGTCTTCAACTGAGGGAAACATCTTCATTAAGATCTAGGAATTGTCTGGTATTCAACAGAGTATATTGTTGAGATTGTAGAACTCGTCCACACTATGACGGAGGAAAATTGTCGAGATTGAGAACCTTATCTGAAATTCAACCGAGGATAATTCAGTTGAGATTTAAGAACCGGTCAGGTATTCAACTGAGGGAAACATCTTCATCAAGATCTAGGAACTGTCTGGTCTTCAACGGAGTATACTGTTGAGATTGTAGAACTCGTCCACACTATAACGAAGGAAAATTGTCAAGATTGAGAACCTTATCTGAAATTCAACCGAGGATAATTCAGTTGAGATTTAAGAACCGGTCAGGTCTTCGACTGAGGGAAACATCTTCATCAAGATCTAGGAACTGTCTGGTCTTCAACAGAGTATACTGTTGAGATTGTAGAACTCGTCCACACTATGATGGAGGAAAATTGTCGAGATTGAGAACCTTATCTGAAATTCAACCGAGGATAATTCAGTTGAGATTTAAGAACCGGTCAGGTCTTCGACTGAGGGAAACATCTTCATCAAGATCTAGGAATTGTCTGGTCTTTAACAGAGTATACTGTTGAGATTGTAGAACTCGTCTGCACTATGATGGAGGAAAATTGTCAAGATTGAGAACCTTATCTGAAATTCAACCGAGGATAATTCAGTTGAGATTTAAGAACCGGTCAGGTCTTTGACTGAGGGAAACATCTTCATCAAGATCTAGGAACTGTCTGGTCTTCAACAGAGTATACTGTTGAGCTTGTAGAACTCGTCCGCACTATGACAGAGGAAAATTGTCGAGATTGAGAACCTTATATGAAATTCAACCGAGGATAATTCAGTTGAGATTTAAGAACCGGTCAGGTCTTCGACTGTTGAGAACTTAACTGCATCCTTCCTGAAAGGTAAAGGTCAGTCATATGCAATGCATGATATGGATCAAGCAATGATGTTCTCAAAATAAATGAGATCGTGTTGTATGATGCGTATATGCATGTATTGTGATGTATGGAAATGTAATGTTTTTTTTAGCTGGGGAAAATAAATCCCGGATAGCTGCTGGAGAATAGAGTTGAATTCTTCGTTTCCGCTGAGGGTAGCGAATGAAGATGATTGCGAGAATAAACCTGCAAGAGAGGATAACTCCATCGGGGAATAAACTGAGGAGGAGATTACTCTGTGGGGAAGAGATGCTCTGTTGAGGATTCCACTGATAAATTCCGTTGGGGATGAATTACCGTTGCTGGTGATATTGAATCCTGTTGGGGTTTTGAATTCTGTTTGTGAAAGGAAGATCTTCGTTGGGGATGATCTTTCAGTTGCGACTTCAGTAGGGATAACATTTTAGGCTCTAATGGGGATAATCCTTTGAGCTTTGCTGGGGACAATCTTCCTTTGAACTCAGCTGGGGATATTTTTTTTTATACTCCGTCGGGGACCAACTTCCAGAGTCTACTGGGGATGACTCTTCAACTCCACTGGGGAAGATTTTTCAGACTGCGCTGGAAAATTTTAATTCCACTGGGGATATCTTGTATTCTGCCAGGGATTATTCTTATACTCTGTTGGGGAATATTAAGACTGCCGGGGATATTAAGCCTTTTCAGTGTTGATGGTAGATAAACTTTACTTGGGGAGAATATTACCGACTCATTCACAGTTGTAAGCCTCAGCTGAGGAGAGATATCATTACTGTCTTACTCTGCGGGGAGTGAAAGTATCTTAGCCATATTCTTCAGTTGAATTTACCTTGTACCTGGTGGATAGAGCGACTGTATAGTTTGGATAATTTTATTGCCCCTATTTCTGATATTACCAGTAATCGTCTTTTGTTTCGCATGTAAATATTTATGAGCAGCAATTAATGTCAAGTGCATATATCAAAAATGAACATTGGACATTCTTTGCAAAACAAAACAGATAAAGGAAAACAGTTTGAAATTTCTTTGAAAATGAATTGTATTGATTTTGAAGTTTGGCCTGTAAGTAGGCATTTTTGTACAAGAGGTTGACGTCCTAGTAGGAGAACGCTGCCGAACAAATAGAATTTATACAATTTGTGAAAAGAAAACAAAACAGCTATGTGAATAATCCCACTGGGTTCCAACTCTGCTATTGCCTTTATGTCCTCGAGCATCTCGTCACTTTATTACTTGGTTAAAGGTAGATCAGATTGATTAGTGTCGTCTGAGCTTGATAGTCGATACTGAAGTCTGGATGCAAGGTGATCCAATGAGACATAGTGTTACGCTTTGATCCCTAATTTTTTCCTGGACCGCCCTTTCGGGTTTTCAGTCCACCGGGATACCCTTTTTTGCCCAAGTCGCCTTTTCAGGTTTTCGACTTGCCGGGTGTACAGATTTTTTCATTTTCATCCCTTATTTTTGCCCGAACCCTTTTGGTTCGCCAGGAAGCCCTTATTTTTGCCTAGGCCAGTCAACCTAGCGGGTCTTTGATTACGCGTAGTATCTTTTCACTATGTCTGCATTGACGGGGTGAGGAAGGTCGTCACCATCCATGGTGGTTAGAATCATAGCTCCTCCTGAGAAAATGTTCTTAACCACAAATGGCCCTTTGTAGGTAGGGGTCCATTTTCCCCTGGGATCACCTTGAGGTAGTATGATGCGCTTGATAACCAGGTCCCCAACTTGATACTCTTGTCGTCTGACTTTCTTGTTAAATGCCTTGATCATCCGCTTTTGATACGTCTGGCCATGACAAATAGCAGTAAGTCTTTTTTTGATGATTAAGTTCAGCTGATCAAGTCGGGTCTGGTTCCAGTCATCTTCGCTCAAACCTGCATCCTTCATAATTCGAAGATAGGGTATCTGAACTTCAATGGGCAATACAACCTCCATACCATATACCAAGGAATAGGGTAATGCCCCTGTTGACGTCCGTGCTGAGGTACAGTACCCATAAAGAGCAAATGGTAACATCTTGTGCCAATCTTTGTACGTCACCGTCATCTTCTGCACAATCTTCTTAATGTTCTTATTAGCCACTTCAACAGCCCCATTCATCTTCGGCCGGTAGGGAGAAGAGTTGTGATGCTATATTTTGAATTGCTTGCAGAGCTCAGTGATCATATTATTGTTGAGATTCGTACTATTGTCCGTAATGATCCTCTCTAGTACACCGTATCGACAGATCAAATTGTTCCGAATAAACTGTGCCACGATGTTCTTGGTTACAGTAGCAAAGGACGCTGCTTCAACCCACTTCGTAAAGTAATCAATTGCTACCAGGATGGAATGATGCCCATTAGATGATGTAGGTCTGATCTCGCCGGTCATGTCAATGCCCCATATTGCAAAAGGCCAAGGTGCCGTCAAGACGTTTAGAGGTACTGGAGGTATGTGTACCTTATCAGCATAGACTTGGCACTTGTGATAGGTCCGAGAATGCTGATAACAGTCGGCTTCCTTTGTGGACCAATAGTATCCTGCCCGAAGGATTTTCTTTGCCATGGTGTGTCCACTGGAATGAGTTCCAAAAGTACCTTCATGTAACTCTGCTATGATCCTTTTTGCTTCGTTCTTATCCACACATCACAGTAAGGTTGAATCATGGTTACGCTTGTAAAGAATGCCATTGCTGATGAAGAACTTTGTCGCGAACCTCCTCAGAAACTTCTTATCATTAACAGATGCACCCTCGGGGTATTCCTGAGCCTCAAGATACCTCTTCACCTCATGAAACCAGGGTTTATCTGCTACCTCTTCAGTCTCAATGTCACAGCAATGTGCAGGTTCGTCCAATCTTTCAATGATAATCTGGGGAGCTTCGTTGTCCCAATTGACTTTGAACATAGAAGACATCGTAGCCAGCGCGTCCTCCAACTGATTCTCCTCTCTAGGGAAGTGTTCAAAGGTTATCTCCTCGAAATGCGGAAGCAATGTCAACACATACTCCTTGTAAGGAATAAGATTCGGGTGTTTCGTATCCCACTCGCCTTTGATCTGACTGATCACGAGAGCGGAATCTCCGAAGACACTTAGAAACTTAATCCTTAGGTTAATTGCTACTCGAAGACCCATGATGCACGCTTCATACTCTGCCATATTGTTGGTGCAGTTGAAACATAGTCGGGCAGTAAACGAAGTATGAGAGCCTTTAGGAGATATGATTACGGCACCAATGCCATTACCCAAGGCATTCGAAGCTCCATCAAAGTACATAGACCATCAGGATCCTTCCTCAGGTCCTTCATCCGGTCCAGGTGTCTCACAGTCAGTTACCAACTTGATATTCTCATCCGGAAATTCAAAGTTCATAGACTGGTAATCATCCACTGCCTGATGTGCCAAATGGTCTGCCAACACACTTCCCTTGATTTCCTTTTGAGTCGTATACTGGATGTCATACTCAGTCAAGATCATCTGCCATCTTGCTATTCTTTCGGATAAGGCAGGCTTCTCGAAGATATACTTGATTGGATCCATTTTTGATATCAATAAAGTAGTGTGAGTCAGCATATACTGTCTCAGCCGGTGAGCAGTCCATGCCAAAGCGCAGCAAGTTTTCTCGAGCAACGAGTATCGGATCTCGCAGTCAGTAAACTTTTTGCTAAGGTAATAAATAGCATGCTCTTTTCGGCCAGACTCATCATGCTGACCTAGCACACACCCCATTGAGTTATCGAGTACTGTAAAGTATAAGATCAAAGGTCTCCCTTCAACTGGAGGCATCAGAATAGGTGGCTCTTGGAGATACTCTTTGATCCTTTCGAAAGCGGCCTGACATTCATCATTCCATCGTACCACTTGATCTTTCTTTAGTAACTTGAAGATTGGTTCACAAGTAGCAGTCAGGTGCGAGATGAATCGGGCAATGTAGTTCAGACGTCCCCGAAAGCCTCTGACTTCTTTCTCTGTTTGGGGAACTGGCATTTCCTGTATAGCCTTCACCTTTGCAGGATCCACCTGAATACCTTTATCGCTTACAATGAAACCCAGCAGCTTACCAGACCTCACCCCGAAGGTGCACTTGTTTGCGTTTAACCTCAGCTTGTACAACTTCAACCTGTCAAATAACTTTTGAAGATGGTCAAGGTGCTCTTATTCAGTCTGAGATCTTGCAATCATGTCGTCGACGTATACCTCAATCTCATGATGGATCATGTCGTGGAACAAAGCGACCATGGCGCGCTGATATGTTGCCCCAACATTCTTCAATCCAAAAGACATGACCTTGTAGCAAAAGGTACCCCATTGAGTAACGAAGGTCGTCTTCTCCATGTCTTCGGGAGCCATTTTAATCTGATTATAACCGGAGAAACCGTCCATAAAGTAGAATACCTTATGTTGTACGGTGTTGTCAACCAAAACGTTGATGTGAGGCAGAGGGAAATCATCCTTGGGGATCGCCCTGTTCAGATCCCTATAATCAACACACATTCGAACTTTACCATCCTTCTTCGGCACAGGAACCACGTTGGCCACCCACTGAGGGTAAGAAGTAACTGCTAGAAAACTGGCGTCAAACTGTTTCATAACTTCAGCCTTGATTTTCTCAGACATATCTGGGCGCATTCGGCGGACCTTCTGGTTCACTGGAGGACAGTCTTCCTTGGTAGGCAATTGGTGAACCACAATATCGGTATCCAACCCAGGCATATCTTCATAAGACCAGGCAAAGATCTCAACATAGTCACGCAGCATCTTAATCAACCGTTGCTTCACACTAGCTTCCAGGTTTGCACCGATCTTAACTTCTTTCTTGTCTATCTCTGTACCCAGATTAACTGATTCCACAGGCTCTTCATGCGGCCGAATAGCCCTCTCTTCCTGGAGTAACAGTCTTGCAAGTTCACCAGGCACTTCGCAATCATCTTCACCTTCGTCTTCAGCTAAGTTGATCGGACTTTCGAAGTCATAACTGGAGGTAGCAGAGTCGTTACCAGTAAGATCTAGAGTGGATGTAGACCTGTATATGTGAGTGTGTGTAAAATAGTTGTTTTGCAATATGTAATAAAAGAAAAACAAGGAGCGCAAAATTTGAAATGCAAGAAAACGTCCAATGCTTTTATTAATGATATATGAAAATGACACACATAAAGCCCTCACAAATGAAGCCACAGTGCCCCGGGTAAGACATCAGGCCATAGAGTTTAAAACATTGTCTGTTACAAATTCAAAACAAAAGTCTCATTACTGGGTAACAAAAGAAATTGGGATGAAGTCATTTGCTGTCCAGTTGCTTAGTCCTCCATCAGTAGTAGGATAGATCCAACTGTCGAATTCAGACTCTTCAATGTCGTCTTCAATGGCATTCACTCCTGAATTGCTGATGAACAAGGGAGGTCTTCCGATCCGTGCACTCCGAACAGCCCTTTGAGCTTCTACAGTGAAACCCAAACCAAACTTGTTAGTCTTATGTGCGAAATCAGGGAGTTGGCCCCAATTTGCACACCCACCTTTCTCGACAACAGCCCGGGCATCCTTGAAGGAAGCCATCTTCATAGGAGGATCTTCAAAAACAGTCTCAGTTGATGCCAGCGTCTGGGGAACCTCTTCAAAATGCTGAAATGGGGTCTCAATGAACTCCCCATCCATTTCTACATATCGGAAAGAGTTGAGGTGGCTCACCATGTACTCCTCTTCTCCTTGCACTGTCACAATTTTCCCTTTCACCGGGTACTTCAGCTTCTGGTGGAGCGTAGACGTCACTGCCCCAGCTTTGTGGATCCACAGACGACCCAGCAAACATGAATAAGATGGTCGAATGTCCATCACATAGAATGTAGAGGTGAAAAATTGAGAACCAACCTTAATCGAAATATCCACTTCTCCATGTACCATTCTCTTTGACCCATCAAAGGCCCTGACAACAATGTTACTCGGTTTCAGCTCCAACCCTTCACAGTCTAACCGGTCTAGAGCATTCTTAGGAAAAACGTTCAATGAGGAACCAGTATCCACCAATACATGAGCAAGAGTGGTGCCCCTGCATTCAATGGAGACATGCAGGGCATCATTGTGATTCTTCCCTTTAATAGATAAGTCGGCGTCAGAGAAACCCAACCCATTATCAGCAGTCAGACTAGCCACGCAATCTTTAAACTGGTCAGTTGATGTTTCTTGTGGTACGTGTGCAGTCTTCAGGAATGCAATCAGAGCCTTGGCATGGGCCTCTGAGCATAACAACAATGACAACATAGATATTTTGGATGGGGTTTGCCCCAGCTGCTCGACCACATTGTAGTCGCTCTTTTTGATGATTTTCAAAATGTCCTCCATCTCTTGTCTAGAGGCTTTAGCAGTAATTGTCTTCGGTGCCTCCGTCCGGGAAGGCTCATCAGTGGTCCCTTTGCCCCGAGTATTAGATGACTCGGAAACAGGGGTAAGAATGGGAACTTGAACCAGAATAGTAGCAGGTACACTGGCAGGGGGTAATAACAACAGGTTTCTGGACAGTTGGTGGAGGGATATCAGGGGAGAAAAGTCTTCTGCTGCGGGTGACTTTAGCAGGCCCAACAATATTGCTGACGTCAGTATCAGCCTCTAAATCTTGTTTAACTCCGTGAAAATAAACATCAGCCCCGTAGTGCCAAGGGACAACTTTATCAGATGTATAGGGGATAGGCCCTGGAACAGTGATGATCAACGGCGCGATTCTTGGAACAGATGTAATTCTAACAGGCTTTCTTGAGGAAGCCTTAGAAGAATTGTCGAAAATGGTGATAATAGCAACTTCTTCAGTAGGGATCAAAGGAACAAGAGTCTTCTCAAACAGAATTTCCTTATTTTCCATCAGGCGTTGGACACCTGACTTCAAAAGATGGCAACCGGTAGGTAGGACAGAACACATACGCAACCTTTGTCACATCCTGGAAATAAACCAGCTAACAAAAGGTTCTTCTTTACAGTCATTAAAGGGGTAACAATGTCGTTCATGGAAACCACAAACGAGTCTTCATCTACAGCATTTACTCCATGATTGGGCATGGGAGCAGTCACAACATTAGGTCTTTCAGGCGCCTCAAACTCAATCTCCTTAGCATCAATCAAGTTATGTATTTTGTTCTTCAAAACCCAACAATCATTTGTATCATACCCCGGGCTATCAGAGTGAAAAGCACAGCGGGCATTATGGTTGTACTTTGGTGATGTAGTGTTGGGATTCTGTGGGGCTTCCCTGGGAATCACTAGATTGGTTTTCAATAACTGTGGTAGAATCTGGGATAAAGTCATGTTGAGCTGAGTGAACTGTCTTCGAGGTTTCTCGGCCCTTGGCTGATTGTTGCGCTGAGGAGCACCAGCAGGTCTTGAAATAACAACTACATTAATAGCTTGGCGGCGTTCAGGTCTATTATGGCTTTTCGAACTGTAAACAGCACTGGACTCCTTCTTAAAAGGCTTCTTCTCGGTGCTTGACGAAGCACCTTTCTGTATCTTACCAGATTTGATATCAGCCTCAATCCTTTCCCCGGTCATAATCAGCTTCGTAAACCCAAATGATGAACTTCCAATCAGATGGTTGAAATACGGACCAGACAAGGTCCCCAGAAACATATCAACTAACTCCCTATCAGCCAAGGCTGGTTGTACTCTTCCAGCGAGGTCCCTCCACTTCTGAGCATAATCTTTGAAACCTTTTCCCGCACCCATTGACATACCCTGGAGCTGGGTACGCGTGGGAGTGAGGTCAGCATTGTATTGGTACTGCTTGTAGAAAGCAGCAGCCAAATCCTCCCAATTACGGATACTAGTTCCTTCCAACTGGTAAAACCATTCAAGCTGAGTCCCTGAGAGACTGTCTTGAAAGAAGTGGATCCAGAGATTCTTGTCAGCGGTGTATGGCTGAATCTTCCTAACATACGTCCGGAGGTGCAATTTTGGACAAGAAACCCCGTCGTAATTAGAAAAAGCTGGTGCTTTGAACTTGTGGGGAATCACCACCCCAGATGACAGACCTAAATCACCAAAGTCCAGACCAGACACTTTCTTTACTTCCATCGCACTCAACCGGTCTTTCAGTTGCTTGTATATGTCCTCGATTGGAGGATACTGGTCTTCGTCGAAGTCTGTCTCGTTGTCTGAAACCACAGGGCTAGGAGCCCTCCTTTCTTCCTGAATATCTTTCCCTCTAGATGAGGTGGTCAAATCAACTTCGTCTCGTAGCCTGTTTCCAAACCTGTGGCCCATGTTAAACAGGACCGTCTTCTTCTTCTTCTTCTTCTCTTTCAAGATAAGGACCTTCAGATCTTGCTGACCCTTAGCTAGATTCAGAATAATTCTTGGAACTGGGCGTTTTGAGCCTGTAGAGCCTTGATTGCTTGTTCAGTTGATGGTTCGGAAGACATAACGCTGAAATAAACAGCGAAGAAGATGAAAAACCTGTAAGGGTACCTGTTATGAGGTGTATGGAATGAAATGCGTATGATATGATTTCAAAGACATCGAGAGATTCAAATTCGTAAACCAAACATGAAACACACTTTTATTAGATAAACTTGAAATTCAATTGTTCAACAAATGCCCTTAAGGTGTTACAAGAAAGGAAATACTGAAAAGTAAATAAAAAACTGGAAATAATCAAAGGACATCAACGCTCCCATGGTCGTTTGCCTTTAGTGCTGACATAGTCGTTGGTGATCTGCTCATTCTCCAATTGCCTTGTCAACTTCTAGATCTTTCGCTCTTGCTCGTGATACTTTTCTCTATAAGTATCCCGCTCTTCCCTTAGTTGCATCCAGGACCTCTTCAATGCCCCAATGTCAGTAGGCATGTAAGGGTGGAGAATAGTAGGAGGAACTCCTTCTTCATCAGCAACTTCAACAATGATAGGCAAGACGGCTTCGTAGGGCATTCCCAGCTTTTGGGTACCCAGCTCGTAGAGAAGTCTTCGCACCCAGCTCGTGTGGATCAGATTTGTGTACTCTATCCCAAGCCCTTATGAATCTGCGGCGTTGCTCGTCACTATCCCCTTGGAAATCAAAGATTATACTAGGCATTAGTAGCTCATGAGGTCCTTCTCTTCTGGCTCTCCCAAACTGACGCAAGGCCAAGCATGGATTGTAAGTAATTCCTCCATTGGTTCCTATCAGTGGAACATTGGGGTATTCCCCACAGCGATCAATAATGGCCACCTCGTCCATACCCTTAATAGTCTAAATGATGTCATTGTGAGAGAGAGACATAACCCTATAAGCCCAGCCCATGCCTTCTTTGTTCTTCAGAACTGATTTTGGGAGGTGAGAAATAAACCACCTCGCCAACAAAGGAACACAGCATATCAAGGTTCCCCGCTTCCGAGCAGTACGAGCATAAAGCTGATGAATAATGTCACCCAAGAGAGTGGGTACAGGATTACCAGAGATGAATATTTTTACCGCATTCACATCAACAAAGGAGTCAGAGTTGGGAAACAATACCAAGCCATATATCAGAAGAGCCAGAATATCTTCGAATGCCTGGAAGTCTAGACTATCCTAGAAATGATTAGCCTTACCTGAAGGAAAATTGCGATCAAAACGCAGCGGAATATAAAATTTTCCTTTAGAGATCCTTACGAATGAGCATGGTCAGTGATAGAAAGTTTTACCTCTTGTGGCGATTCAGACCTTTGGGTTATGATCACGAGCGTTGATGAAGAACAACGCCTCTACTCAGTCCACACGAACAGATCGCTTCCGGTCACAGTGCTAGCTGATCACGAACGGAAACCTTGAGTGAGAGAGAGAGTCAAAAACGAAAATGCATCAAGTGAAAAAACTTCATCACAAGGGATCTATTTATAGAATCACTCGTGTGGGCTACAAGCTAAAAGCCCAATTAAGGCTATAAGCTAAAAGCCCAATTAAGCTTATGGACATCATACCTTATGATGTACCATATATCACTTATCCACGTGGTACCTTACCACTTTCCGTATTACACTTAAGTGCACCGTACCTTACGGTGTTCCTTATTTATTCTATCTCTCATCAACCTGTCCTTATGTGTGTGACCCTGTAGGTTTTCGCGACGTTGGCAATTATATTAAATTACACATTTAATATAATAAACAGTGAGCGGTATCTAGCAACACATCACTGTTACCCAAGTCACGAAAATGTCATGTGATCTGACCAAACCTTTTCCGTGATAATATTTGTGTTGTACAATTACCCTTTTGCCCTCATGTCTATATTGAACACAAGGCATACACTGTGTCACCCTTGTCCAGTTCAATATTGGGCCCTTAGACATTTATCCTGTTATGCAGGATGAGCAAATTCCATCTAGGTCACTCATGTCCCTTAGCATGCTTTGTGAAGTACCCATCAACCATCTTTATAGTCATCCAGTTACGGATGACGTTTGATCAGCAATAAAGTACTTGACTCTACATCTAGGGTCCATAGTGGTTTCAGGTCGAAGGGTGGTATACACCATTATCATCATGAGAATAACTTATGACACTTTGCATAACATTCTATGTAGTATTCTCATAACGGGTCAATCCAGTATAAATATTACTCCTAATATTCATACCTATGTCAAGACTTGATAACTCCTTATCTATGATCCATGAGATGTGATCATCAATCTATCTTCATAATAATCTTAATGCTTTAATGTTATCCCACTTCACATTAAAGCTTGACTACGGATACTTTAAGAATAGTTTCTTATGTTTAATGGGATCTCATGATTAAGTCACACTTAACATTTCATTAAACCAATAAACCATTCTAGGGACTTTATTATTTTGGAAAACATAATAAAGAAATGCCTTTTATTATTAATAAATAATTCGATACAAGTACCAAAAGTATTGGCCTCTAGGGCTTACACCAACATTACCAACCAAAAACTTAGTCAAAAATCCCTTTGCTCCACTTCGAGTTTCCCAACTAGCCATTACCTCAGTCTCGGTCAGATGAAGGGCTGAAGCAATCTCTTCCAGCCTAAGGATCTTCTCCCAACCTGTAAATGGGATCTGCTCCATAATAGAGATACCGAGCAGATCAGAGAACTCTTCCAAGGTAGGGACCAACTAGTAGTCCTGAAAAGTAAAGCAGTGGTACAGTGGATCAAAGAACTGGACTAAGACACTCATCATCTGCTCGTCCAATTTGGAAGTGACCAAACCAAGAAGATGCCCATGTATTCTGATAAAGGAAGTAGTATCTGACATCTTTGCAACCAAGTCTTTAAGCAAAGTGGGAACTTGGACAAAGTTGATCCGGATGGTGTTCCTACGCATAGGTGCCATGACCTACAAAACAGAACAAAGATGAATCCCTCCTGTCTTTGAAATAGGTTTAGTCCAATGCAAGATGTATGCAATGTTATGATGTCATGATGTCATGATAGAAAGCACACCACAAGTATCCACAAATATCAAACATGGTAAAGGCACACAAGTCACACAGAGAGCCCTTAGATTTCAAGCTGGCAAGGAGTCTAGGCACTACCCTCTTTTAGTTCAGTTAGTTTAAACCTGTCCTAAAAATAGTAACCGGGTTCTAGAGGATCTCAATATCACTGACTACCCTCGATCGGTCATAATTCTAGTTTAGCAACCTTTTCTTACGGCCGGAATCATCACGAGAGTGGTCTCAATTAGTGTAGCATACTGTTACTGTTCTATGGCCAAGTTGGTCAATTTAAAGGTTCTAAGGTCAGTTGGTGCTTAATGACCCCTTAGCAGACCCATATTCTCCTCGTTATGCCACAAGGGATATCGGTACATACTAAAGTGCCACACCAACATAGCTACTGCTTCAACCGTATCGGTCTACGCTGTACAGTTCCCTCACAGTTTATTGCTACTTACCTAAAGGGTATCCCCAGATCCGGGTTAGGATCTATAGTAACTCTGATTTATCCCACAAAGATAAAGAATACAAGTCAAGCAATTGAAAACAATATGAACTATTCCTAAGGTACACCCCACTTACAAAGTATCCCCAGCAGAGTCACCAGTTATGTGATACGGTGGGAAGAACTGACTGTTTTTTGGAATGCTGGTTTGCGTTTTGCGTTTGTTTTTGCAAAATGTCGCGGTAAGCAAGAGTCGCCACCGACTTTTATTTTATCCAACAAGGAAAGGAAAAAAGCACAGAAAAAATCTTTTTTCGAGATATTTCTCGGGTTCGGGGGGTAGATTATAGAAAGGGAAGGTATTATCACCCTTTATATCCGTGGTTATCCACGGGCTCTTAGGTACTTGCTCATTTGTTTTCAAAATTGCTTTTCTTTGTGCTTGTGGGTTTGAAAAAGTTTTTTATTTGAAAACTTCGATTTAACCTTTGCTTCTGTCCTCAAGAGCATATGAAGTGTTTTTGAAAACTTTGTTCGAAAAGTGTAAGTGTGAAAAAGATTTTGTTTTTTGAAAGAGAAAGTACTTAAGAACCATCTACCTACTCGAAAAAGGAATCGCTCTATGCTACTTTCCTTTATACAATTCCATCTGTTGTACCCCAAAATTTTCCCTCTCATTTCATCAACATTTTCTCATCACAAGGCTCTTGGAACTAAAGATCAAGCTAGGGTTTGCTCTGCTCAAGACACCTTCTTGCACTGTTGACCTAAATTAGGGTTTGAGTTTGCACAGGGATGTTTTGACCCACAATGCCCAAAGTAACTTTCATACTTCATTTTGTACTCATAAGTTTCCCCATACCAAGTTTCAAGCCTTGATTCAAATTTTTGCCCAGTCAATTGGACAGTTGACCTAAAAATCAGCTGCATTGGGGAAAAAGTCAATTGTGGCCAATTGACAGTCAAATCTCATGAATTTTGACCCACATCAACATTATTAACTCATATGAACCATATGATCAATTTTGGATCACAATTCCACAAGAAATTTGATCAGATCACCAAAAGGGCAAAATGGTCATTTTTAGGGTTTTGACTGCACAAGGGCAATTTTTGACTGTTTGACCTAACCAATGGCAAAACAAGCTCAACCATGGACTCAAGGACTCAATGACAACATCTTGACCCATTCAACAAGTTCAAAAGATCTCAAATGCATAGGATTGACAAATGAATTTTTCAGTCTACTGATCAAAATTTAACTGTATACTGAAAAGTCAAACTTTAACTTTTTGGTCAAAATCAAGTGCCAAGGATCATTTTTCATCAAGACATATCAAATTATGAAACTTGTTCATCAAGAAACCCAAAATTGCAAATTAGGGTTTAAAATGGAAAATTTTCATAACTTAGAAATTTTCTAAGTTATAAAATTTTCTTATTTTTTCCTAACTTTGCCCCACATTTTCACCAAGATGCAAATGGATTAAACAAAACGTACAACATGAAAGTTGTAGTCCATCACAAAGTCTACAACTTTTATTCACAAAGTTTTCTCAAAAGAAGCTTGGATCTCAAGTTATGATTTTTGGAACAAGGGTACCTAAAACTTTTAACTTAGAGAAATTTTGCCCTAGTTTAGGCAGGATTTTGACCCATCTTCTTGGCCATTTTTCACATAGTTCCACTTAGAGTCTTAAGTTACATTTCAAAGATGGATTATAGTACATGTTTCAAGCTTTCCAAATTATCCAAGAACTCCTCAAACACATTTGTGGTTAGGGAGAATCGAATGCTTGAAGTTGGAAAAAACTCACTTTGTAACCATGGCCAATACATGTTCATACCAAGTTGCAAATCTTACCAAACTAGCTTAGTACATAATTACAGGTCTCTAAACCCTTCAACACTCAAAAATTTAATGCAAATACATTGGTTAGAGGCATTGTTCTAATCAAGGGAGCATTGTACATTGAATAATTCCATTTTGGGCATAAAGATCACACTTCCATTTTCATAAAGCATAACTTTTGCAAAGTTATCTTTCTTGAGCTTTGAACTTCTTTCTTTGCAGCAAACAAGTTCCACAAACTTAGGCAAAGGTACAAGAAGTTGGTGCATGCTTGGAGATAGCCTGTACAGGCCTATCTCATTTCACTTCAAACTTTGCTTTCAAAACAAGTCAAATGGCCAAAAGCTCATAACTCACACATCTGATATATTGAACTCAAGCCAAGTTTTCAAACAAGTTTTGCAGACCCTTGTAAGCCAGAAGCACGAGCCTTTCACCCCTAAAGCACCCTTATACTCAAAAACCATATTTTCTTGCAAAACAGGGCCAGTTCTGCAAATCACAAGCCACAATCAAATCCCCTCGTGCGTTTTGTCCAAAATCACTTCAAACACATTCTAAACAATACACTTAAGTTGTCCAGACCATTCACAAGTTGTTGTAACTCCATTTACACACATTACCATTTTTGTTTGGAAGCTTTGCAGGTTGAGTTATGTAGCACGATTCAGGCCACTTCAAAACAAACTAAGCATTGGGAAAGGTTCAGGGGACATCAAGCAAGCTTAAAAGAACCTCAGGCCCCATTGAAAGTTGTTGCATTGTCCAGCTCGAACTCAACTGAAACAGTTATTTCATGAACTTCTATCTCTCTATTTAGGAACATTTAGACTTAGGTTTGTGAATAAAAGATGTTGTATTCATTGCCCTGAAACCATACATGTGCTTAGTTTTCATTTATATTAATCGTGCTAGGAGAATTTCATCCATGAACTTTCTGAAAAAAAACTAGGTTAGAAATTAGGGCCAGAGAAATTCTCTCTGGTCTTTGAGAGCTAGATTAAGTTTTTTATATGGTTAGAATCGTGGTTTGATGCTCTACAAGTTTCATGTTTTGAGTTTTGTCAAAAGATCACAAATACAGGAGATACGAGTTTGTGTAGCAAGCGCGCGTTTTTTCAAAGTCTGGAGGAAGAAGATGAAGTTGATGGGCTGGGTTGGCCTGTTTTTGCTTCTAACACTTGCTTTTTTCAGTTTCACACCCCCTGGCCCATTTCTTTGTATATTTATTATTTTTGCATTTTTATTTTATTTCTAACTTTATTATTTTATTTCCAAACATAAAAAATGCCTAAAAAACATTTTCATAAATTTTTATATTTATTTGGTATTTATTTTAATTATTACTAGCATTTAAACATTTTATATGCTTTTATATTATTTTGTTTAATTTTAAAAATAATGCAAAAAATACTTTTATTTTCATTTATTATTTTTATTCACATTTGAAAATATTTTCTTGAAATATATACATTTTTGTAAATAATTTATTTTATTTTTTACACACTTAATATATTTAATATATATATATATATATATATATATATATATATATATATATATATATATATATATATATATATATATATATATATATATATATATATATATATATATATATATATATATATATAGATATATAGATATATATACACTTTATTTTTTAAAAAAACATAGAATAAAAAAACACAAAAAATAATATATTTTTATTTTTATTGATATTTTATACTAAAAATACTTTTTTTCAATATACTTATATTTTTGTACATATTGATACATTTTTGTATATAAATATTAAATAAATACCATTTCTTTAAGGAACTAGGGTTTATCCTAAAAATAATTAAAATTAACCTTTTATTTTATTTATTTCTTTACATTTCTTTCCATTTAAAGATACTTTACATACATAAAAAACCTTTTTTTTGCATAATACATTTTATCTAATATTTATTTATTGTATTTTATTTAAATATTATACATTTAAATATTATGCCTTGCAAATTCAATTTGGTTGTAATAATTTAGGGTTTAATTTCTTGCAAAATAATCCCCTATTCAAATTTGTACCCCCCTCCCTATATCATGTTGTAATAGTGTAGAATTTAAATTCTCGCACCTTTAAGCTTTCAATTATGCCATGATTAGAGAATTAGGGTTTGTATGCAAAATCAAAACCAACAAATAGTTTGACCTAATCAAAGACAAAAAATGCATGAAAAACAAACACAATGCACACTTACACCCCTAGGGTTACAATCCACTTGTTGCCTTCAAAAATGGGCAATGATATGCATGTCAAGTACTTTGGCAAAACAAAAACAAAACAAAAGATCATAGTCCCTCGATGATGCTATCTAGGTTGCCTAAACAAAATGATCAAGTCCCTCAAGAAAATTGCCAAAAATGCTTGACACAATTGCTATCATGGTCTATACGATGACCCGCGCCTGTCCCGTTTAAACATCCTAACACAAGGTTGTTCACCAAATACAATGGTGAAGCAACACTGTTAAAAGGGTTAAAAACATAAGAAATATCTTTGAGTAAAAATAGGGTAGATAACTCTTAGTTACTTGATCAAAGCTTGCAAAAAACATCCTTGCTATCTTCAAAACACACTTCACCACACAATTTCAAAACCCTACTTTCAAACATTGAAAACTTTTCAAAAGACAAAAACACCTTTGTATACATTCAAACAAGAATCATTACAAAGGTTGCCACAATGATGGCCTCTTTTCAAAACATCTTTCAAAATCACACACAAAGCACCATTTCAAACAATTGAAGAGCACCATTTCAAACAATTGAAAAGCAAAGCAAGTGATCTAAACAAGTAACTAAGAGCCCATGGATAACTATGGATAGAAAGGGTGCTAATACCTTCCCTTTCTATAATCTACTCCCTGAACCCAAGAAAACATCTCAAAGGTCTTTCCTGTGCTTTTTGACCTTTCCTTAGGATAAAATAAAAAGTCAGTGGCAACTCTTGCTAAACCGAAACATTTGCGAACACAAACGCAAAATCCCAAGTCAGTTCTCCCACCGTATCACACCATCCTAATATTGATGAGTAGGTACCACCGTCGTTGGAGTTTTAAGGGTCAATTCGAATTTAAGGACTTACGGTCACCAAAGCAATGTTAGGACGCCTTAGCGGTAACCCTAATGTCTTAGATCATTTATTTTGAGGCAACAATATCTGAGGCAACCGTTTCGAGGAAACTATGATCTTTAGACAAGAGGACGACCTCTAAAGTGACCTATACTCAATGATCGTGTATGAAGGCAACCAAGTGGGGTGTACCCTAAGAGTGCGCATGTGCGAGTGTGTCGTTTTCAGTTAATTTTATCTTTGTACATGTTAATGGTGATCTAATTTGATTTCAGGTTAAAACATTCAATCTTGTCATGCATCCCTATTATCAAATATCTAACAGTTATATTTTGCGGGAAATAAATTGCGAAATTTAAATTACAAGGCGTCGGGTATTTACATCGCCAAAAGCACCCCTTTGAAATTTAAATGCGGAAAAATAAATAAAGCGATAAAAATAATTAAATGGTCCTAATTATCTATTACATTCCGGGAACAAATACAATATTGAATAAATAGACCGCGTGCGGGAAATTAAATCGAGCGCAAGTAGGGTTTTGACCCTTTTTTATTAAAGAAATGATTTTTTTGTTTTTGAATTAAGAAAGAAATTACCTAAGTTAATTATTAAATTAATAAATAAATTAATTAGTTAATGAAAATAAATATTTTTTGGTTTTTGGTATTTAAAGAAAGAAAATAAAATTAATTAATGTTAGTAAAAACCTAATTAAGTCTAAGTTAATTTTAATTATTTTCAAAAATGTATTAAAATTATTTCTAATTAATGGCCTAAATTAATTAATAGATTTGTTAATAAAAAATAAAATACTAAAATTTAATTTGATAAAGAAAATATTTTTTGTGGTTTTAACTTTATAAAGAAAAAATTTGATTGGTTAGTTAATTAAATAAATATAATAAAACAATTAAAACAAAATAAATGAAATAGAAAGAGATAGGGGGTTTGGGCCTGAAAAGGGTGGTTTGAGAAGCAATCTGAGGCCCACTAGGCGCTGGCCTTGCTTGACTTTTTTTATTCAGTGGGTACACGTTGACTGGGTATATGGTAGACCATCATCTTCTGGCTAACAGATTTGGCCTATGGCCATCTGGCCATCAAATGCTTGAGGATGTATGATAGGCTTCACGCTTGGATCTGTACCTGATTACATGAAAAATAATAATATCAAAGGAGTGGAGGACCTGGGATTCGAACCCAGGTCCTGTTGGATATTGGCAAACACGCTTACCACTTGGTTGTTGTGCTTCATTTGTTAATTATATACAAAATAATAATAATAAGAGAAAATGAATTAATATGCCAGCACAACAAAATTAAGCGTGCCATGGTTTGAATTGGCCACTGGGGAGGCGACACGCCATCGTCCCCTACCTCCAGCCACTGTAATATTTCCTGCGGATTTGGATCCGCAGCTAAATGCGTAGCTCGATCCAAAAATCACTTCCAGGCCATAAAAACGACCTTCAAAGACATGGTTAGGTTCGTCTCCCTCTCCTAAGTGCAACCATGCCTTTTATAGGAACCAAATTCATCTGCAACAAAAATCCCTAAAAACCAAAACGTAACCCTAGCCATGATATTATGAGGTTACAGTCCATAAAAATCAAATTAAATATTGCCAAAAGTTTAGAAATATTGTAAGGATCATAAATATGCCAAGAATTGATTCAAATGATGCAAGAATGAGGATGTACGGTTTCAAGAACAGAGCTTGACATCGTGATACTTACAGAGCTCTTGAAGGCTTGATAATGCGTGCTTTGGATCCAGGAGGGTTATGTGATCACCCAGGAATCGATTGGAATGCTTCTTGACTTCTGAAAACCTCCCTTACTATGATTTCGAATTCCAACTTTTTCACCACTTTTTCAAGTTTTGCTTTGCTTGTTCTTACAGCCTCTAACCCTTGTTTTCGTGTCTTAAGCTTCCTTATGTATTGTGGAATGCATTAGGTTAACAAATATGGCTTGAATCTTCCACATCAATGCATTGCATATTTGATTTGATTCACTTTTGAAAGCTTGCCTAATTTGTCAAAAATCCATCTTTTTGCACATGATCTTGTGTGATACGAATTTGATGCTCTTAATGATGATGATCTCAACCTGAAATAGCCAAAAAGATCTCAAGTAATCAATATTTGGATTTTATTTGATTTAATTTGATTTAAAATGAAATAATTCAATAAAAAATAAAATAAAATAATAAAAAAGAAATATGATCTCAAGGCTGAAGCTAGGACACGTGTGCAATGGGGAAAGGTCAAATCAAGTGGAAAAGAATGGGCCCATTTGACAAAATTTGAAGTTTTGGGGATAGTTGACTTTTGGCAATTTAGCAAAAATGTCCAACTTCAACAATGCATAACTTCTTCAATTTTGAACTTTTGGAAGTGTTCTTGGACTTTTTAGAAATCTTGAGATGTCCTCTAACCAACCCTTTTGGTCTCATTTCATTTTGATATTCCATTCTCAAGTTATAAGCTTTAGCAAAAAAGGTGTTTTTGTTAACTTTCAAAAATGACCTATAATGTCCAAATTTATAACTTCTTGTGAGTGCATTTTTTGATCCTGGGGTGTGAAGAGAGATTGTAGGAAATTGAACCCTTTTCAAAATGAGATTTGGATGGGTCATTTCTCATAAAGTATGAGAAAGTTATGCTTGGTCAAAGTTGAGTTGACTTTTCCTAAAAACCCTAATTTAGCAACTTTTGAGTCTTGATGATTTTTGAGCAATCATTGATGAATCATGATCAACCCTTGATCAAATGATGAAATATCCTTCAAAATGAGAATTTTGACAAAAATCTTGAAGTTTGACTGTTTATAGGTCACAGTTGACTTTTGCCCTAGCACAGTCGATTTTTGGACCCTTTGAGCAATTGAATGACCAAGCTTCGTCTGCAAGGCTTGAAATTTGACATGGATGACCTTGAGAACATATTAGGACATTAGGGAGCACTTATGGTCATTTGGACTCAAGGATCTTGATGCAACACAAAACCCTAATTTGGGGTTGACTGCCTTAGGAGATAGTTTAACTGTCCAACTCTTGAGCAATCTTGAGCTACTTGGAGATTTTTCTTGCAATGTTTTGAGAGATATGAGAGGGAAAATTTTGGGGTACAACACATTCTTATAGAGACGAGAATCATTACAAAGTTTTCCTAAACGAAGGCGCTTTTCATAAATACTTTCAAAGCGCACCACAAACACATTTCAAACAAAGCAATTTCAAAAGTGATCTAGCAAGCAACTATGAGCCCATAGATACTATGGGTGAAAAGGGTGCTAACACCTTCCCTTTTCATAACCTACCCCTCGAACTCAAGAAAAATTCTCAAAAAGTCTTTCATGTTATTTTCAACCTTTCCTTTATTGGATAAAATAAAAGTCGGTGGCGACTCTTGCTATCCACAACATTTACGATAAAATGTAAAACAACTAAGTCAGTTTTCCCACCGTATTACACTAAGACTTAAGAGTGAATCTTCTACAACAAGTTTCAATGTTCAACATTCAAATATCTGAAGCCTCTGATGATAAGAAGAAGTTAAAAATGGTTAACGTGTGATGTTTTACAAAAGGTATATAAAGTGTCTATGACCTCCACCCTATAGGGTGGCATAAGGATAGTCCTTTATAGTGTATTGTCAACCACTCTCATTGTGACCGTTGGGAACAAACAGCTGGATTTCCAGCTATCTTTATGTACTCATCAGATCTTTGTTTACAAGCTTATTATAAAAACATTATTCAGAGAAAAGGTGGAAAGTTATCATTGAACAGTGACATGATACATAAACTATTATTTTGTACTATCTAACTATTACACCTTATTCTATCAGTTGGAACTAACCGTTGGTGCAGGAAAATACTTTTCTATCCTTACAATGTCTCTCTCTAAAGGCTACAGAAGAAGATTAAAGATTCAAAGCCAAGTGTCATTGACAATCAAGCTAAAACGTTGTGGATGCTGAAGATGTAAAAGCTGCAATGCTAAACATTTTGAAGAACACTATACAAAAGGGAGAAAAAGAAAGAAAGAAGATTTCAACAAGATGTTATTCAACTATCATCATATACATCTTAGATGAAACAAAAGAAGAAAGGAATTGTTGCTTGGAACTTGCTCAACAAGAAGATGAAGAAGAACATTATAATATGCTACTCAACTTCTGATCATATACATCTTTGTAGAACATTGTAATGAACACAAGAGTTGTTGCTCGTATTGTGTTTCATTTTGAATCTCTTCATGTAAATTGTTTTAACATTCGAGTTGTTGCCCGAAAATGTGTTAAACAATATGTGCTTAAATGTTTTGTGTAATATGCTTAGAAGAAGCATTCATGTAAGCACAAAAACCTTGTAAATTGTTGTTGATTGATTCCTTGAGAGACTGAGTGAAGGTCTGATCTCAAGAAGATAATGGTTGCGATCATTATGGGAAATCCTAATAGATGATCTTGAGGGATCTGATTCTATTGGATCAATGATTGTTATATTTGTTAAATTAGATCACTGAAAATATCATTGAAAGGTTCTTTGAGAGACTGAGTGAAGGTCCGATCTCAAGAAGATAATGGTTGTGATCATTATACGGAATCCTAATATAAGATCTTGAGGGATCAAATTATGTTGGGTCAATGGTAGTCATATCTCAAAGGGGACCATGTAAAGGTCAGACTCTTGTGAGATCACTAATGGATATCATTGTGGAAAAAAATTCTTGGATTACTCGGTTGGTCAGATTCCTGATAAAGGTCATTGAACATTATATTCATTAGATCAGATCATTGAACGGGTCATTGTTTGTTAGTCACCAGTTGTTGCCCGTGCATTTGTAATTATGTTGGTTATAGTGGATTAAGTCCTTGGATAAGGCGAACTCATCCTTGAGGGGGTGGACAAGAGTAGTCTTGTTAACGATGAACCTGTATAAATTACTTGTGTCCTTTACTCTTCATTGTCTTTATCCCTATTATCATTTGAGTGCTTAGAATTTCTAAAGGGGAATGTTTTCTATGAACACAACTCAAACCCCCCTTTCTTGTATTTTCTATACCTTCAACTTCAACTTTCATTGCGAATTTTTCTACATTTATTCTTGACATTAGTCCATAAAAATTCCTCCATCATTCATAAACACTTGAGCACTAATATATATTTATGAATTACTTGTTTGGAAGAGAAGATAAATCATTGTGATTTATACATATTCATAAACTTTATTACTCAAATAATTTCCATATTTGGTTTGTAATTCCTTATTTTCCAGGATTGTTGGAAACAAGAGAGTAGAAAGGAAAGGATTGTTTTCTTGTTCTACTTGTTTGGTTGTACCTTGTTATCCAGGATTGTTGGGAGCAAGAGGTTGAAAGTGAGAGGATTGTTCTCATTTCAACTTGGTTGATCCAAGAGGATTGTTCTTGGTGGTTTTGTTTTTAGAATATTGTAAGGAGAAGTCTTGGTGTAAGGCTTGTACAAAGATCTAACAATAGTGTAATCTCTTTAATATTGAAAGGGGACTGGACGTACCTTCGGACTGCAAGGGGAACCATGATACATCCTTGTGTTCTTTACTTTTCCGCATTTACCGCTTTCATCTTAAATCATAACCAAAAAGAAAGAAACACATTTCTAAACTCTTAATATCAAACCAAAAAAATAAGAGTAACTTGTTTCTAAAAACCAGAACATTTTAAAGTCCTAATTCACCCCCCCCCCCCCCCCCCCTTTAGGCTAACTCTGAACTTACAAGTTCTATAACCAAACACTCAACATAAAAATAGAAAAACAATAAAAGGACAATAGAATTTGAGGACTTTAGAAAACAAAAACGTAAACTTCACTTCCCTTCTCCTCTTTCTCCAAACTTCTTCTTCTCAACTATTTTCACAAATCACCAAAACAAACATCTATAACCCAACATGTGAAATAGAAAAACAAAAGAAGGGAGCACACAATTATCGGGTGAAGGACGGCAGAGCTGAAGGTAGAGAAAAACACAAGAAAAGGGAGTTTGAATTGGGTTTTCAAAAAATATTTCTTTTTAGAAATGCTTCTCACAAACAAACAATGATAGATAAGCTAGAAGGAAAAATGAAACTATTAGTTTATACAAGTTCACCTTAGAAAAGGCTACTCTCGTCCATCCTCCAAGGTGATTTTGCCTTAGAAAATGACTTAATCCAATAATCTAGAAAGATTACAACAACGTATAAGAGTTTAGAAAAACACCTTAGCCCTCTCAAGTAATTTTGACTACAACTTAGTTACTTGAGGAAACAATTCTAGATAGATTTACAATCAAACAGTGTTTACAAGAGTGCTTCTAAAAAGCATATTTAACACTACAATGAAGAATACATGTTTACACACAAATATGAGCCACAACCCTTGTGTGTGAAACACTGATAAATAACACAATAATGAGCAACAACTCTTGTGTTATAGAAAGTGAAAGTTAACACAAATCTGAGAAACAACTCTTTGTGTTTTTGAATATCTCTTGAATACTTTCTCTCTTGTTTTTCTTTTCATAGTAACTTCATGTTTGATGCTTCAATTTCTTTTTTGTGAATCGTTAGTTTCCAATGAAGTAGTCATCCCTTTATATAGGTTGGGAAAAGAAGACTGTTGGATTAGTACAAACGTCTTTTTCTTCTGCCAGCTGCTACAATAGTAGTGTGTAATCGTGGGAGACAAAGGTGCACCAAATCTTCAACCGTACACTACGTTCTTCACAAATAGCGGAATAGGCATTGTACTATTGTACTGTATTCTTCTAGTGTAAGTTTCTGATCTTTTCTTATAATATGATACTTCGGGCTCGAAGTAGTGAGAGAGCGCAGAAGAGATCACATATTGTTCTTATCTTCTAATGGAATGTTTTTTGATAAGAAGTGATGAATATTCCAGAAGACACTTCATTGTAATGTTCTCAAATGTATTAGAGTCTTTCAGAATCAAGACCTAGTTTTCAGACATGTAGTAACAACTTATCTGACAAACAGTTTCTTGATATTTGAGCTGGAAGCAAAAGCTTATATGAGAAACACTTTATCTTGATTTTTTATTTTGAAGCAAAAGCTTGATATCTGATCTTCAAGGAAAAATATTGATATTTGATCTTCACACATAAAGATTCCTTTTCTAAACACACTCGTGACTTCTGAAGCAACAACTTATCTGAGAAGTACGCATGGATCTTTTTATAGCGAATCATTCAGTATTCATTAGAACTAATGATGTTTCTTCCGAACATATGGAATAGTCTTTTTGAGGCGTGGTAAGTATAATTCTGATGATTCTTTAGACAACAATCCTGAATCAATTAGAATATTTTGTATGCACACTCAAGAAACTATTAGAACATAAAATTGTTACATATAAAATATATGTATTGTTATCATCAAAACTCAGAGATTATCTACAGAACCAAACTTTATTCTAACAAGAGAAGTGTGGTGGTGGTGTGAGGTGTTGAGGCGGAGATGGAAGGAGGCTTTGCAAGTTTCACGTGGAGGTGCGTTAACAACATGGAGGGAGTTGTAGCGTGAGGTTATTCATGAATGTCGGAGGACACGGGTTCACAGTGGTCTAATTCTATCGGTGCGGTGGTTCCCAATGTGAGTCGCGTCGTTATTGTTATTCTATAAGCACTTTTCAGTGTGAATCGCATCGG